>OU426987.1:16444704-17694704 GCA_911387755.1 Chrysotoxum bicinctum | reverse complement strand
GAGACCCACCTTTTTGGTCTTCGCTATCATCGTAATGTCAACTTTGATCAAAATCTCGAGTTCGATTTTTTTTTTTACGAATGCATAACTTGCCTTACAGTACCTCTATAAGTCGCAAGTAAAAACTAACGAAAAACTTATAAAGATCAGGGCGAACCAAACCTTTCAGCTCAAGGAAATCTAAATATCTCGCGATCGAAGCAACACTGTGAATTTTCGTAAAAAAAGTTCAAGTTTTAAAACTAGAACGCATGTTCTTTGAAACCGCGAAAGTGAGCTAATAGACTGGTTTAAGCAGTTCCTAAATGAACACAATGTAGATCGAGTAATAGGGCAAGAAGACAACCCACTTCCCATTAACGAAGAACTAGTTCCACGTCCACCAACCACCAAACTTTTGATTAATTTAGAATGAGAAAAATCAATTTTTTTGAAGCTCTATATTTCGAAAACCCCATGCTCCAGTTTTTTTAACTTTGACTATTTATAGTTTTTTTAATACTCATCATCATCATCGGCTCGAAAACCGGGTTCCGGTCCTGGCCTCTTTCAGCAAGTCTCTCCACCTATCCCGGTCGCTAGCCGACACGCCATCCAGTTGCGCACCCCAAGGCTGCGGGCGTCCTGGTCTACGCCATCTCTCCAGCGCAAGCATGGTCTACCACGCTGTCGTCTACCATAGAATGTACCACAAAGAACTTTCCGAGCAGGTTCCTCTTCGCACATGCCCTGCCCACCGGAGTCTACCGAGCTTAATTTTCGTCACGATATCTGCTTCAAGGTAGATTGCGTACAGTTCATGATTGTACCGTCTCCGGAATCGTCCTTCCTCACATATGGGGCCAACAATTCTCCTTAAGACTTTTCTTTCGAACGCAGCTAAGATGTCGGAGTGCCTTTTGCTAAGCACCCAAGTCTCGGATCCATATGTGAGTACTGGCAGGACCATGGTCCTGTACAGCAGCAGTTTTGAAGTTATGGTGAGATTTCTGGATTTGAAGAGCTTTGACAGACTATAGTAGGCTCTGTTGGATTTTTTAATACTCGTACTATCTACGTGAAATATAACTACAAATGTTAAAAAATGGTTTTTGAAAAGCATATGTTTCGAACTTCTAGAAAACGCCACCTACAATTTCGATTAACATTTTGTCTTTCAACAATCTTGAATTCAATAGAAAAATCTTTAAATTAAAACTTAACTGACTGTGCCATTTCGAATTTTAACTTCATTACGGACATTAACAATAATAGTTTTATATGTAGGTGTACGCCACAGGGAGGTATTTTATCTCTCCTGTTTTAACTTCTGGTCGTAAACCACATATTAGTTAAAATAGTGCAAAGCGGTGTTAAATTCGTGCCATTCGCTGATGATGTATTGATAATGGCATCAGGAAAATTTGTCAACACTCTGTGCGAGCTCCTACAATTAGCCCGCGATAAGCTCAGTAATTATGCCATTAGCTGCGGACTTAATGTCAACCCCCTTAAAACAGAACTGGTCCGTTTACGAGAAAACGAAACATTCCAAATATTAACCCTTAGCTGCCACACTTCTGTAGAATAACATAGCTGCCACCAGGGGTGAACGCAGAAAAAAATTTCAGGGGGGGGGGGGGGTTTTCAAAAAAATATGATATTTTCATAAATAAATTATTTCCGGAATTTATTAATACGTGAAATCATATCTTGTTGTACTTTTGCGATCATACGAAAAAGAGTTATCCGAAAACATAAGGACACTCAACTGGTACCTACGTTAACTACTATACTACATAATTATAACCATAACGCTTCCAGAAGGTGTTATGTGCTACTCATCAGTAGTTAGCTAAGTTATTTTTTTTTTCTGCAATACAACACACTCCGACCTTGGAGCCATCAAAAACTCAAACTTGCTCCGTTACTGCCCATATACTTAAACACATAATGTCGTGTGTCTATTTGTTAATGATCAATTCAAAATAGAACAGTTTCGTTAAAATACGAAGACACATACAATAAAATGCACGACTGGGTCGCACGAACTTGCTTCTATGTAAAAAGTTCAAAAATTAATATTTCTAGAGAAAAAATTTTCATAAGCAAAAAATTCATTTTTTAAATGACTAAAACAACTCCTTAAGTTATTATTTTATAAATAGTAGTTTAGTAGTTAGAGCTAAACATATAATATGTTTTATAAAAGATTTTTAAAACAGGTATTTAAGAAAAAATTTTGGTAGGTACGCCGATTTTAACTAGAAGCTTCTTTATACAAAATTTCATTGAAATCCGTTCTGCCTATAATGACAAATTCAAAATTCGAAAAACTGGTTTTATGGTAGGTACACTCAGTAATGTTTTAATTTAATTTTTTTTATTAAATAAAAAATAAAATTTATCAAAATTCTCGGAGCCATTATTGATAAAAATACGATTTTCGAAAAAGATTTTTTAACACTTGCATGGTGAGTACCTTAATTTTTAGTTAAAACAATTTTTTTTCGCTCAGATCTTGTAGATTATATTAAGAAACTTTTATTTATTCAAGTTTAAAAAATCGAGCAGGGGTTTTCGGAATATTGAGTTTCCAAAAAAAATAATTGGCGTTTTTCTTTTTTCATTCAGAGTAGAGCACTGAACAGAGCATGAGCATGTCAAACATGCTCTGAAGTCTGAACTTTCTCCGAATCGAGTGTGTTCTAAGAGCTCTGAGTTATTTTATAAGCACACTCGAGTTTTTGAGTTTTTTTTCTGTCTGTCAGAATGTTTTCAGCATTTAACTCTATCTGCTCAGCTATTTTATACCGAGCTCATAGAGTGCGCTCTGAACAATCTCTGAACACGCTCTCAACGAAAAAAGAAACACAATATTTGAACTGTTATACACTCTGAGCTAAAAAAGAAACACGATATTTTGTTTGACAGTTCAGGTACTACTCTGAACTAAAAAATAAAAACGCTCAATATTTAAAATTTGGATTAGCTTCATAATGATTAAAATCGAATGTACTGTTTTCGAGAAAATCAAAAACAAACAAAATAAAATGGTTCCAAGAGGGCTTCAAAAGATGATTCGTACCGTTAGTTTTGGTTTTAAAAAAAAAATTTTACGAAAATCGGCCCATGCTCTTAGGCCGTAGTCGAAGAGACAGACAGACAGAATTTCGAAACTCACTTTTTCTTCGCTATCATCGTAATATCAACTTTAATAAAAATCTCAAGTTCGATTTATTTTACGAATGCATTACTTGTACTTATAGTACCTATAAGTCGTAAGAAAAACGCAAAGAACCGATAAAAGGAAACACAAAACTTCTAATAATCAATTGAACTTATATTAATATTAATATGACACGAAAATAGCACTTTATCGCTTTTTTCTTTAACAAAATGAATTCTTGTTGTTTGGTTGTTTCGGGGGGGGGGGGGGGGGGGGGGGATGGGGGGGTTTAACCCCTAAAACCCCTACCTGCGTTCGCCCCTGGCTGCCACACTGGGGTACGAAATGCCCCAACAACAAAATATCGTATTGTGAGCCACTTATTGAATTTTTTTTGTTTGAAAAAATTCTGTGTTGATCATTAATACGTATTTTATAAGATGAAGTAGGTTTAAAGAAAAATATTCATATTTATTATTAATAAAAAAATTGTTAATTGAAAAAAAGTGGTGAAAATGATTATTTTCAGCAAAAAAAAATCTATTTTTTTCATTTTTTAATATTTTGAGCTAAAAATTTAATGAGATACTCTCAAGATATATACCTTCAAGAAAAAAATACTTCATATTTGTCTTAGAAAAAATGTATATTTATTTTGTACTATGAAGAGCTTCAACGTAGGTCGACCGCGTGCTCGAGCCTGTAAAAGACGTGGATCGAAAGTTTCGTCTTCCATCTCTAAATCTAACTCCGATGAAGATGAACTATCAGATACGTTGAATTCAGATTCAGAACCATCATCGACTTCAGCATCCGAAATATTCTCAGCAACGCCATTGATACAATCATCCTCGATCATTTCTTGTCGCAATGTCCTATTGCGCAAATTGTATGCCATGTATTGGTAACGAATAAAAATATAGTAATACAAATATTATAAACGTTGTAAAAAAATCTTAAATAATTACTTAAAAACTTAATTACTTAATAATTACTTAAATAATCATAACTGCCACACTGGGGTCTTAAACGGCACCACACCACTTCCAACGACTGCCAGAACGATACTAGCGCGCATATCATCGTACTATGGGTTTCAGGGGAAAGAGGTATGCTTCAACCAATAACAGATGGAGCCACAATTCCAATTTTGAGAATGTTCCTTCCTTGCAAAATTTACTGGAAGATGAAGACGCATGTGAAGACTTTTCCTCACCTGAAAACATTGAAGAAACTACCAATGACGATCCCAGCATTAACATCGTTAATATGATCATTGATGTTCGCACGCCTAGCCCAAAAAAAATAAAATGCACGACTGGATCGCACGAACTTGCTCTTATGTAAAAGTACTTTGGAATTTAAGATACATTTTATAAATATAAAACATGAATTTAAAATGAAATTGCTGTCTGATTTCTAGAAAAGTATGAATTTATGCAAACAAAGTTTAAAAAATCGATTTATTATTAAATAAATAAATTTTTTATATAAGAAATTTCTTTAAAATTTTTCAAGAAAAAAATGTGGGATGCGAATTTTAAGTATTTAATAATATTGATTTTAGGAAATAATTTCAAAAAATAATCGTTCATAGGTTTTGAAGATATTGATTTTTCAAAAAAAAAATTTTTTCAAAAAAACCCAACAAATAATTTTTCGAATATTTTTATATACAATATTATTTTAAACTTAGGGGGACTCCTGCTGAATATTTTTCATTAAAATCGTTAGAGCCGTTAATGAGAAAGTCGAAAATCAAAAAAAAAAACGGTTCTATGACAGCTACCGTTAATAACATTTTGCCCCAAATTTTTTTTTTTACCAAAACGTCGTCCGTGTCCATAATATCACACCTAATTTTTTTTTATCAAAATCGTTAGAGCCGTTTTCGAGATAAATAAGATTTTGCATTACGGGTGTAGGGGGGTACCTTTAGTTTTAGAGCTAAAAAAAAAATTTCAATTTCGCCTCTAGGGAATCACCGAAGACCCATAAGGCCATAACTACCGAGTTTGGAGAAAATAGGTCCCGTGGCTTAGGCTCTAGATCGAGGTACAGACATAAACACATACAGACAGACAGACAGACAGATGGAATTGCCGGACCCACTTTTTTCGTCTTCGCTATCATCGTAATGTCAACTTTGATCAAAATCTCGAGTTCGATTTTTTTTCCAAATGCAGAACTTGCCCTTTAGTACGAGTTCCTATATCGCAAGTAAAAAATGGATCCGTATGGCTAATGGTTTGTTGTTTTTAATTTAATTTTTGGGTATGTTCATAGAGAATAGTTTTTGAGTGAATTTAGATAGCAGTGCATTAATAAGGAAAATTAAAGCTTTGAACATTTTGTATGGAAAAGTTGACGAGAAAAAAATTAGTACTTTGACTATGTTTGTAGTTTGGAAGTACGGAGCTTCAAAAAGCAGTACAAATACTGCAATTGCAGTACTTTGCTGGCACTGGGTGTACTGCCTCTTGAGAGGAATTGACAAATCCTCAAAGATTATCTCTTGTCATGAAAAAAGCTTCTCATAAGCCATTCGGAATCGGTAGACAATTGTTGGCCCCCTCCATTCTTGCTACCACACACAAAGGAATGGCTAAGAGTTCTAAGTCACTAGGTCCTGGTTCTCTTCGAGCAGTTGCACCATCAAATTTATTTACTTTTTATTTTAGAAACCTTCCGACAATTATTGTCTGCTTTCTATACCACCATTTTGCTGACCAGTGAATTTGTGGATGTGGGCTGAATATTTTTTTTGTTTGCTCAAAACTCAAATTACTTTTTAATGATTGAATGATTGAGCTTATAACGATTTTTGGAATGACGAGTTTTTTTTTTCAACAAATAATTGCTAAACACTTTTCTTTGATTTATCCAACTAAATCCTGTGCTGGTTCAAGGATCAAAGAACACAACCACCAAAAAGAATAATTCCGTTTTCCGTGGCATGTCATTAAATTGCCTTCTTTGATGAAACGACTCAAACGATTTGCTCTGTCTGGTCAGCAAAAACGCATCCATCTATCGCATGCCTGCTCCACATTACCGTGCGTCGCTAACGTCCAACGTTTGCCAGGCGAGTCGGTTCGAACAAATTATTTCCCAATTACAGAGGAATGTGTGGCCATGAATCCCTCCAATTTTCAGATTCGATTTTTTGGATGAAATTTAGTATTTGACGGCTCGAATTCCACACAGCCTCCAATTTTTTGTGCGGTCTCTCTTTGGACAAAATATGGCATCAGCAAGTTCTAATTATCGAAACAATTTGCACCGCAAAACAAAAAAAAGAAACGCACAAACGAGGTATACATTCCACGGAGAGCAACCACACGGTGACACCATCAGACATCTGATGTTCGGGGGAGCGGATGCTGCACGCGAAACCCGAATTTGGTCGTGAAGCACGCTCGCTCTATCCAAAACCAAATCCTATAACCTATACCTAGAGGATGTTGCAAGATGAGGTGGCAGCTAGATGCCTGCTATTTGTTGCTCGGCTCTTGATGCGCCATCACGTTGGTGATGGAATGGGTATGCCAATGGTGGTGGTGGTGGCGAAGGTGGACCTGGGCAGATTCCTGCAATTAATATTTTGGCTGGGTGCCTGCTTGGTGGTGGGCTATAAAACTGGGTGTGCCCAATGAACCGAGGCAATACTTTAATTTGGCCAAAAAGACCGTAAAGCATGCTCCGCGCGAAATATATTTCTACTGGTACTGCTGCTGCTGCTGCTGCTGCTGCTGCTGATGCTGCATGAGGCAGCATCATATGGGATGATTTGTAGATGTTGGAGTGATGCAGAAATTTCCAATTAACCTGGGATGCAACAAGAAATCATTTTTTTGCTGTTGCTGAGTTGCGTTGGGTTATCAACGTGTTATAGCGGTGTGTGCCGGTTGTTTTCATTAAAAAAAATGTTTTTTTTTTTTTGAGCGATGACTTTTTGGTGCACTCATTGGGCCATCTTTTGGCAAATTGCTTCAATTTATCGCATCGGTAGATAATCGATTTTTTAACATTTTTTAAAAGGAATTTGTATTGCCTATATTATTGTGTATGTTCAAAATGTTTGACTTCATGCATTATGTGTGGGCTTCTCAAGGTTAAATTCATAAGTCTCCACTAAGCTTGATATACTCTTATACTGATTCATTTTTATGAAATAATTTTAGTGAGTGGATCAATGCAACCAAATGTAACATTGGGATCAAGGTATGAAGAGATACAGGCTTGAGAGGCTCTTTAAACCCATTCCGAAAATGTGGCATGTATAGAAGAATTAAAATATGTGTCCCACTTATAATTTTGGAGTTGTGCTGCATAAAGATTCGACAACTTCAATTCTTTGCGAGATTTTTATGCACTCCGAAATGTACAACCATAGAGTATATATTGAAGAATAAAAACAAATTATTATAAATATTGCTTCATTTCAAATATTTAAATTATTAACTTTAAAATACTTTTCGAATCTACTGTAGGTACTTTCGAAACCATGTATCTACTTATTTTCTTGAAACAAGAGGTATCCCAACTAACATACTCTCCACAGCTTAGCTCTTGAAATCTGAAAAAAACTCTCATACAACTCTTTTATATCCCATTGCTATACTAAAGTATTAATATCTTGTTATGAAACTCAACTGGATGTCATAACACTTTTATTTTAAGAGTTAAACACTTTTCCATGCTTAAAAGAACTTAAATCTTATAGCAAAACTATATTCACTTCTTGTAGTTAGATTATAAAAACTTATAGTCTTATAAGAATCCCTTTCTGAAAACTGAGCTCTAAATATGTCCAAATAATCCCATAACAAGTCATATTTAAGAGTAAAGTTATTTGCATACCACTTTGAAAATTCTAAAAGAATTTGAGTTTAAATCCTCCTATATCAAGAAACAATTGGCAGTTCAAAAAATATAAGCCTTGCAGTAAGATCCTAATAAGATCCTTAATGCAACAAACACAACTATTCACAAAATCCAGTTTTCTGATGTCAACATTCTCCTCTCACTCGCACGTAAGTACACATAAATCATAAAGAAGCGTCTAAGATCTTATAGAAAGAATAAAAATGTTACTAGAAGAGTTAGTGTCGCGTCAGCAGCAGCCATATTCCTATACACAAGCAAAGTAGTTGCCTGTACATTTGAGGGTTACCATAACTTAAAAAATTATGATCTCGATAAAATAACTTGGCTGTAGCACTTACTGACTTAAAATTTATTAGGTGGCATTTTCAAGTTTACATTTAGCATTGTTGTGATTACATAGAAAGTATAAAATATATTGTGTAACTTTTTTTCAATTTAAACTAAATACATTAACATCTTGGGATTTTATTGCTACTACTATCTTTTCATTCAAAATTAACAAAAAAAAATGTATTCTTTGTATACTACACGAGTAGTAATTTTTTGTGACAAGAGTAATAGTAGAAACTTACAGAGAATATTATTTTATTACTCTTGTAAATGCAGCATAAGACTCTCAGTGTGTAATTTGGAATATTTTATATTAAATTTGACCTTTCCTGTTTCCTATTTACTCTCACAAGCAAATGACCCATGACCTAAATAAAAACAAAACAAATTTCATAGTTAATTTTGATTTTATTTTCTTACGAAAGAAATATATGGTAACCCTATTTCCGATAAAAGTTATAAATAAAATAATTTAAATATGTATTATTTTGAAGGGGCTTTGTGTTCTTTCGACGTAAAATATTAGAATTAGTAGATACAATTTCAACCGCATTTACATTTCGGTTCCCGTATGTGCAAAATAATAAATATCATGCATCGCCATTATAATTATAATAGTTGATAGACTTGGGTGATTCTACAAACGATGGAATTTTCGGCGGCCCCAGGAATATTTTGAAATCCGTTCAATTATTTAATCTGATTTTTTTTTATAAAATTAAATCTGACTGATATCTACCTGGCCTAACAATATTATTAGGGTGACCTTTTTTTATTTTGCTCAAAAAATTCTTCAAAGTGTCCGATTCTCAGTCCCCTGACGTATCCCCAGTGCGTTTTCGCAAAGAAAAATTATTACCGTTCTCTTATTTCAGGTCTTATACTAAAATGAATCCCACCGAAGTTACGCCAAATAATACATCTTTGCTACGAAACAAATAAATATTTTTTAGTAATTGATTTTATTACAAAAAAACTTAATTAAACTTTGTCCCCCGCTTTTTGTATCAGTCCCCTGGCATATTGAAACAGTCGAAAATATCAAACACTAGGATGTCGATCGGATTTCCAGCACTGGCAATTTGAAGTACCAAGTCTCCTTACAATAAAATCATGGTGCAACTCGATTCTGTTTCTTATGTTAGTATTGTGAAAAAGACATTTGTGCATGAAGTCGTGGATTGTCCGTTTAGTTTATCAGTCCGCTGGTGAGTTTTTATGAAACAAATTTATATGTAAGTAAGCATCTTTTTTAGCAGTATAGTATAGGTTTGATAAAACTGTAATATTATATATATTTTTTTGATTTTTTAAGTAAAACCTTAATATCTTTTTTGCGCAAAAACCATGAAAAACCTCAGTCCCCTGGTCTCAGTCCCCTGGCTAATAAATAAACAAATGATATTTTATTCAGAAACCTGAGAATTTTTAAATTATGTTGAACTTCGAACTTCATTGCGAAATATTTTTAAAATTTTTAAAAAGAATATAATTTATTTTAAATTGATTCTAAGTAGAAAAAAAGATTTATTGTAATATATTATTTTCTTTTAATAAAATGCTAAGTTATTATGTATTAACCATGAATTTGTATGTTTATTAAGGCTAATTAAATTTAATTACTATATTTCAGTGTGTACCCAAGAGAAAATACAAAAAAACTAAAGATTTATTCAGTCACCTTAAAAAAAACCTCAGTCCCCTGAACATCCTTTTTCAAAAAATGTCCTTAAAATCGTCATTTTTAATTTTTTTTACTGGCCGCTTTCAACAACGCAAAGAGACGTTCTAAGGATCAACTAGAACAATTCTTACGACTTTTGGCTTCCAAAAATGTCGTGCCGAAATTTGTATCATTTTATTCCATTGATTGTAGATTCACCCACTTACAAAATAAATACTCTATCAAGCCTAACAGTTTGTTGGCATAGGAAATCATGTATACACACAAACTTAAAAAGTATTTTGTTTCATTCTTTATTAAGTTAACAAATATTCTGTTCTCTTTTTATCACCTCTTATTGGAAGAGACGCTTTCTCATAATAGGATTTTGCCGATTTCTACATATTAGAGCCTTAGAAGTGCCATTTCAATATAAACGTGCATCTGTCATCCCATAAAGAAACTTCTGTTGCTGCTATGAGTAGGCACTTAGGCAGAGCCTCTCATAACTAGGCCATTTAAGGCTTTTAACAGTTTTAAAAGAATCCCGTAGTATTCTTTAAGATTACTTTTAGCTCCTCTTAACTAATCTAGTTGAACTCTTGGAGCATCTTATGAGATCAAAAATGTTACTTGGGATAGGTGACTAATAGGTTTTTTAAAGAAACATTTTTCTCAAGTAACTTCTTATTCAATTAGTTTCATGTAACACATAAGTCAGTTTCTTAACAAAATTTCCCATACATTTAACGTAAATATTGTAATATTTTTGCTAGGTTCGTTAAATAAAACTTATTACTCTTTCTAATACTTCTTCTTTATTTTTACTTTCGAAATCACAACAATTAATCTCAACTTATAATCAACTCAAATACTTTATTCAAATAAAATCACACTTGTTTTACACTTTCCACAATCCAATAAGCAGAGTTTTGCACACTTCCGTAATCAAAAATCAACTGTGTCTCGCTCACCGTGAACACTCCCTTATATACTCAAATTAGTTGTTCTCGAAAGTTCTTGTCTTGGAATGTTCTAGATGGTTGGAATAAGGGGAAATACATTTGACATTGGAAGAGAGCTTTTTTTGTTTCTTCCATAAATTATTTATGCAATTTTCCAACAGATGGCGCTGTAGTAGTATAAAGGTCTGTTCACAACATTGCCCCCTTCTTAAGATTGTTCGTCCCGAACAATTCTATCTCCAGCTTCGCCACTGTATCGGTGCACTCGATCGCTATGCACAACTTTTAACTTTCCTCTTAACCCTCTTTGAATTCGGTAAACGACATCATTGATTTTCGTGACGACAGTACAAGGGCCTTCCCAGTTTTGTTGAAGCTTCGGTGACAATCCCTTTTGACGATGTGGATTATACAGCCATACACGATCTCCTACTTGGAATCCTGTCGTGTTTGCTCTTGTGTCGTACCTTGTCTTCATTCGATCGCTGTAAGTGCTTATTCTAGTCCTGGTCCTATCGTGGATGTCGATTAGCCTCTCTTTTAGGTCACTCACGTAATCCCCTGTTTCCTGAGACTCTTGTAGTGGGTGCCCAAACCTTATCTCACTAGGCAGCCGTATGCTTTTTCCGAACAGGATTTCAGATGGTGTTTGTCCTGTTGAGCTATGTACTGCACTTCGATAGGCCATCAAAAATAGTGGTATGTGCCTATCCCAGTTTCTTTGGTAGTCGCCTACGAGCTACGACCTTAGTGAGGTGCTTGTTACCGCCATAATCTATTCTATTTGAAATTAACAGAATTTTGACTTTGCAAAATATATATGTATGTCATATTCATGATAATTATTTTAACTACATACTTAAAATCAAAACACCCTCTATTGAACTCGATTATAGAAACAAATTCTTTAATAACGGAATCCATGTAAGCAAAATTTGAATTATCCATTTAAAGAAAGAAGAGCTAAAATTAAATGATTCAGTCGAAGAACGAAAATTGTGACAGCAACATAAATTGTTTTAAAGCGCTCTATTTGTATTTAAATTAAATAAATTACATTCGCTATTAAAAATTGTGTCGGCTTTTTAATTTAAATTTTAATCAAGTTTCGACTCCAACAGTGCTCTTTTAACGTCCTGTTGAATCTCTCGACCATTCCATCAGATTGCGGGTGAAGTGGTGTGGTTCTCGTTTTCTTAATGCCAAGGAACGCGCAGACCTCTTGGATAATGTTCGACTCAAAGTTCCTTCCTTGGTCAGAATGGAGCTCCATAGGCACACCGAACCTGCTTACCCAGTTAGACACAATCTGGTCGGCCACGGTCTTGGCTTCTTGGTTCGGGATAGCGTATGCCTCAGGCCATTTGCTGAAGTAATCCATTACCACCAGAATGTATTTGTTTCCAGCATTCGTTTCCGGAAATGGGCCAGCCACATCAACCGCAATCCTTTCAAACGGTGAGCCAACATTATACTGCATCATTTTTCCTTGCAGTTTTCTACCAGGGCCTTTGGTTGCAGCACAAGCGTCACAATTTCGGCACCACTTTTCAACGTCGTCTCTTGCATGCAACCAGTAGAATCGTTGTCTCACTTTTTCTAACGTCTTGTTGACACCCAAATGGCCTCCTGAAGGTCCATCATGCATCTCTCGAAGAACCTCTTTGATTTTCGATTGAGGTAACACAAGCTGCATCACATAGGATTTACCATCAGCGAACTCCCATTTTCGCCGAAGAACACCTTCTCGCACATGAAGTGAGTCCCATTGTGCCCAATAGGCCTTTAAAACTGGACTCCTATCGGAAATGTCATTCCATGCGGGTTTTTCTTCATGTTCCTTCCATGCGAGAAGAGGTTCAATGTCGGGGTCTTCTTGTTGAGCAGATCTTATTTCTTCATTGCTCCATCCACAAATGGGGTCAGCCCTTATTCGCAGGATGTTGATGGATTCTTTTTCTTCTTGTCGCCTACAATGCTTGCAGTCTATCTTACAAGGTCTTCGGGATAGTGCGTCGGCATTTGAGTGCAGCTTTCCCCTTCGGTGTTGAATTTCGTAATCGTAAGTCTGCAGTCTTTCTATCCACCTTGCGACTTGTCCTTCTGGGTTCTTGAAGTTCAACAACCAGTTAAGAGCACCATGATCGGTTCGTAGAAGGAACTTCTGTCCATAGATGTATTTGCGGAAGTGCTTCGTTGCCAAGATGAGTGCCAAAAGTTCTCTTCTGGTCACACAGTAGTTCCTTTCGGTCTTCGACAGTACTTTGCTGAAATAGGCGACAACCTTTTCTTCGCCATTGTGCACTTGTGACAGAACAGCGCCGACTCCCACGTTGCTTGCATCAGCATCGATGATAAAAAGCTTGCCTGGAGTCGGATAGATCAGCACCGGAGCATTGCATAGACGGTATTTCAGTTCTTGGAAGGCTTTTTCACACTCACCTGACCATCTAAACTGCTTGTTCTTTTCCGTAAGCTGATGCAAACTCTTCGCAATTCCGGCAAAGTTCTTTACAAAACGTCTGTAATAAGTAGCAAGACCAAGAAAACTTCGTACATACTTGATGTTTGTCCTGTGGTGTTGGCCAATTTTTGACGGTGTCAACTTTTTCAGGATCGGTCTTGACTCCTTGCGACGAGATGATATGTCCCAAATACTTTACTTCAGTCTGGAACAGTGCACATTTTTCTGGGTTCAGTTTAAGGTTAGCCTCCCGAAGTCTCTGGAACACACCCTTTAGGTTCTTACAGTGTTGGTCGTATGTCTTTCCATAAACGATAACATCAACCAAGTAGACAAGACAAGTTTTCCACGTCAGACCTTGAAGGACACACTCCATCAAACGCTCAAATGTTGCCGGAGCGTTGCAAAGACCAAATGGCATCACGTTGAACTGCCACAGCCCATTACCTGTGGAGAACGCTGTCTTTTCTCGATCTTCAGGGTGAATTTCAACTTGCCAATATCCACTTTTCAAGTCTAGTGTTGAAAACCAGTGTGCTCCTTCCATCGCATCTAAGGTGTCACTAATTCTTGGTAGGGGGTAGCTGTCTTTCTTAGTTACGTCATTCAACCTTCGGTAGTCAACACAAAACCGTGTACTTCCGTCCTTCTTTTTGACTAGGACCACTTGTGACGCCCAAGGACTCTTGGAGTTTTCAATCAAACCATCCTTCTTCATGGTGGTAATCATTTTCTCAGCTTCACCTTGTTTGGCCAGTGGCAGACGTCTTGCGGGCTGACGAATGGGTCTTGCATCTCCTGTATTTATTCGATGCTGCACCATTTGTGTCCTTCCATATTTTCCGTTTGGTGAAGCGAAAATGTCAGCATACTCGTTCAGAAGGCTTTCTGCCGTTTTAACCTGATGTTGGCCTAGGTTAGATGAATTGAGTATCTTTGCCTTGATGCTATTGAGCTCCTTAGGGTTTAATGTCGTTCTCGGTGTTTCAACGTCAATTCGTGTTATCGCTGCGACAGATTCGCACCTACCGGTAACTTCTCCTTTTGCTAACTTTACATCGTACGGTTTGGTGTTGAGTATCCGTACGGGGACCATATTGTTCTTTGGAGCCACAAGTGTCTTCCCAATGATGACGTTTTGGGAAGAACAGTCTGGGCCTGGTTCCACCATTAGGTATCGATGGCGTCCACACTCACCTTCTACTTTTGTCCAAACGAATACCTCAGAAGAAGTAGGAATAATCACATCTTCTTTGATGACAGTCCTTAGAGTTGTTATTCCTTCGTGCCCATAGATCATTGGAATCTCTGTATTCTGGTATTTGAGTACCTGGTTGCCGATATCCAAAACTACTCGATGTTCTTTCATGAAGTCCATTCCGATGATGCACTCGTCACATATATCTGCCACCAAAAATTTGTGTGAGAATTCTAGATCTGCTATTCGAATTCCAAGTTGGACCTCACCATAAACCCTACTTGCTTCTCCTGTGGCAGTTCTCAGACGGTAGGTATTGGTGTTGTGTAGCCAATTCAGGTGCACTAGGTCTTGACGCACAATGGAGGCGGTGGCACCGGTGTCGATGGTGACCACACGTTTGTTGCCATTTAAAGTTGCCTCGATAGTCAGACTTTTGTTGTCTCGTTTAGTTTGGGAGACCTGGATGGTGTTTCTGGGGCCATCGATACCAGAAACCAGCTTCTGCCCCTCGAAGTTGGTTCTTACTCGTTTCCCTGTTGGGAAACTGTTCGGGAAAGTAACACTGATATTATTGTTACCTTGTTCTGGGTTTGAAACTCCGTGTCCAAGCTCTTCTTGGTGGTAATCGACATTGACGCTGTAAATGTCCGGTCTTGTTGCAATTCCAGCACTTTGCAAGTCCGTTTCGTTGGTTCCTTTGGACATCAGTTCTTTGGCATGAGCATTCTTCGACGATGGCTTCTCTAAGTCGATGTACTCCGTGAGAAGCTTGCTCAGCTGCTTCCATTGTCAAGGCAAACGCTAAAGTTTCCGAAAGAGTTCGTTTTCCAGCAGTTCGCACGGCCCTTTGAAGATGTATGTCGGAAATGGCGCGAACAAATGCCTCAACTGCGAACTGGTTACAAATTTCCTCTCCAACATCTGGATATGCAAGATGAACAAGCCTTTCAATGTCCGCTTGCAGTTGTTGTAGAGTTTCGCCCCTCTTCTGAACTCTGGAATTGAGTTACACTTTGAAGACTTCTTTCATGTGGCTGTTACCAAAGCCAAAACCAAGGAATTGAAGTCGCCACTCTTATCTGCTGGTATGGTTTGCAACAACTCAGCAGCTGCTCCTCTAAGAGCAAGAGTTAAGGCTATATACTTGTCAGCCTCATCCCAGCCATTTGTTGTGGAGGCTGCCTCGAATTGCTTCTTGTATATAGACCAAGAAGTTTGTCCATCAAAGGTTGGAGGTTGCATCTCCTTTTTCCTCAAGGTTTCTCCAGAACTTTCCCGAATCTTTATATTTCGAATACGATCTAACTCTTTTGAAAACGTCTCCATTTTGTTTTCGACTTGATTCTCCAATAATGAAACACGTTCGGCTTGATTCTCCAACAATGAAACACGTTCATCAAGTGCAGATACATTCTTCTCGATGTTAACAAGCTTGCCTTCTAGCATGTTTTTCTGCTCTTCGAGAAGGTCTTTTTGTTCGTTATGCTGTTTATCAAGGCGTTCGAGAATATTCTTTTGATCGTTTTTCTGTTCATTTCGTTGCTCTTCGAAGCGTTGAAGCAGAAGACTAATCATATTTGAAACATCTGCATTTTTACTTACGTCTGCTTCCTCAGCGTCAGCTTCAAAAACAAAAATGTCCGGGTCTTCATTTTGTTGTTTCAAATATTCTGCCAAACGTAGAACAAGCTCATTTTTTGATCCTGCTCTAGAAAGTTCTCGCTTGCCTAATTCACTTTTTAGCTCATTACAATTGAGCTCTTTCAGTAACTTGCTCATTTTTATTCACTTTTTTTTTTTTTTTTTTTTTTTTTTCTTATTACACTTAAGCACAATAAGTTTTATCCCACTTCTGACACCAATGTAATATTTTTGCTAGGTTCGTTAAATAAAACTTATTACTCTTTCTAATACTTCTTCTTTATTTTTACTTTCGAAATCACAACAATTAATCTCAACTTATAATCAACTCAAATACTTTATTCAAATAAAATCACACTTGTTTTACACTTTCCACAATCCAATAAGCAGAGTTTTGCACACTTCCGTAATCAAAAATCAACTGTGTCTCGCTCACCGTGAACACTCCCTTATATACTCAAATTAGTTGTTCTCGAAAGTTCTTGTCTTGGAATGTTCTAGATGGTTGGAATAAGGGGAAATACATTTGACATTGGAAGAGAGCTTTTTTTGTTTCTTCCATAAATTATTTATGCAATTTTCCAACAGATGGCGCTGTAGTAGTATAAAGGTCTGTTCACAACAATATGTTAACACTATACACATTTACAAGATCAGACCAAAACTCACTTATGAACTTCATATTAAAATATTTTAAAGTGCTGAAATTGGCGGATTATTAACATTTATCAAATACAAGAGGAGCCGGGCAAACGCAATAATATTTAAAAATATGAACATGTTGTATTAGACGATTTCAAGTCCGAAGATCACAAAATAATTGGATTGTTGATCGTCGGTCAACTCGAAACAAGTGATTTTTGGCAGCATGTTATTTAAGAATTAAGCGAGTTTTGACAATAGCAAATTGCTGTTTTTTCTGCATTGGACAGTTTTAAGGATTCCTCAGCTAAATATTTGTGACAACTCATAACACTATTCAAAATCTGATTTTTTTTATGGTCGTAGCTATTTGTTTTTTCATGCTTTTTCTTAAAAAAATTACTGACGACGAGTGAAAACCTTTGTTTCAAACATCATTTTATAGTTTGTATAAACTGCAAAAACTTTAGATACAATCGAGGACATTAGATTGAACTAAAATAGGTGATGCCAATGCATAACCGATTGTATGGATAAAACTCGAGTGTATCAAGTTACGTGCTGGCACCCTAGAACGTTTTAGCTGATAGATAACAGAACTTTCACAAAATCAGTACAATCTCTTGATTTTCGTCGCAAATGTCTTATATATTTTCTTTTATCGTTTTTTTTCACAAGAAATGGTCGCCCGAGAAAAGCCAGTTGTATTCCTTCCCGCATTCAGGTCACCCGTGACAATCGTTTCGCTAGAAATGCTGATTGGTTTAACAACGAATCTAATTTTGAACAGACATTTTTTAGTCGCACAACACGATTATGGGATAATTTATAATCTCTCTCTCTCTCAATCAATCCTTGAGCGCGAGTGAAATTTTATTTTTTATTTTTTTATTTCAATTAAAATGATAGTAAACAGACATGTGTCCAATTACTTACTACCATTATTAAGTACATAATATAATTAATATAACATATTGTAGAAAGAGAATATAAATAAAAAATTCTTGAATGTGAAATAAAACATTCTATTAAAATTACAAATTTACACAATTAAATGTTTTTTTTTTTTTAATCGAGAATTAATAGAAAAAATTATTTTTACATATTGTATATTTTGTTTTTTGTTTTTTTATTAATTGAGGCTTGCGAAGCTAACTTTTAGTTAAGTGTTGGGATTCTATTTGAAATGGTTTTATCGATAACTGAAACTCTAAATTTCAAAATATTAAGTTCGTCCAAGTTGATATCATGAAAAATTTGATTATGATTTTTTTGAATTCGGTACAACGGTGATTTTAACAATAAATTTGTTCTTGGTGTTCTAAGATAAAAAAAAGGATGTTGATGTCTGTATTGCGCGTATGGAACGTTAAAACAAATCTTTTCAAGTATATTAGCGTTTTCTATTAAACCATGTAATATTTTGTACACAAAAATTTCATCTGCGCATAATCTTCTTTCCTCAAGTGATAAAAACATTAACATTTGAAGTCTGACATTATATTCTACTTGAGGACCATTCATTTTAAAGAAAAGATACTTTGTAAACTTTCTTTGAACTGTTTCAACTTGTTTCGAATATGTCAAATAAAAGGGGTTCCATATTATAGACCCATATTCTACTATAGGTCTTACCAGAGAATTGAACATAGTAGTATAAGATTTAGTCATTTGAAAAGATTTACAAGTTCTCATAATAAAACCAAGCATTTTAAATGCTCTCTTGGTAATAAAGCTTATATGTGAAGAGAAAAGAAGTTTCGAATCAAAAAATATGCCAAGATCTTTTATTTCGCTTACCCTTTCAAGAATACACCCATTAATTGTATATGGAAAGATGATGTTGTTACGTTTTTTAGTAAAGGATATTGTTTTGCATTTATTTATATTTAATGTTAAACTATTTTCAAAACACCAGTTTTCTAAAAATCTCAGATCATTTTGCAGTTCAAAATTATCATTTGAATTTTTAATTATCCTAAATATTTTCGTATCATCAGCATACATTAAACAAGATGATTTTAGGTTGTTAGGAAGGTCATTTATGTATATAATGAATGTAAAAGGACCTAGGATAGTACCTTGAGGGACACCCATAGGCTGATAATATGGTAAAGATTGGCTTCCATTAAAAATAATGATATTCTTTCTGCCTTCAAGATAAGATGAAAACCAATTAACGGTAGCATTATGGAAACCCATTTTGTACATTTTTTCCAAAACTATCTTGTGTTGCATCTTATCGAAAGCCTTCGAAAAATCACTGCTAATACAGTCCACTTGGTCACCATTGTCCAGAGCACATGCAATTGTATCTGTAAAAAGAGCAAGGTTGGTTATGGTTGAGCGCCCAGGAACAAATCCATGTTGATAATCACTTATAGAGCTTTTGGTCTGAGGGAAAAGCTGGTTATACACAACTTTCTCAAAGATCAACGCCAAACTGTTCGAGATAGAAATTGGACGATAGTTAGATACCTCCTTAGGATCACCAGATTTGAAAATAGGCGTTACAAATGTTGTTTTAAACATTGTTGGATATTTCATTTGCCTTATAGAGCAATTAAAAATTTTACTTATTGGTTCAGATAGCACCGATATACATTTTTTATAAAAAATATTAGGAATTCCGTCAGGACCCGGGTTTTTCTTAGAATCTAGTCCGTTTATTACTTTTACGATACTATGAGGAGTTATATTATACATTTCTATTGTTTGCCTATTGTTTTGAACTTGAAAATTAGAAGAAGAAGTTACACTATCAACTGAATAAACAGATTGAAAATATTCTGAAAACAAGGAACAGACTACGTTAGGGCACTCAGAGGAACGGTTTCCTAATTTCATTTCCAGAGGAAATGAATTTGTTGATTTTAAACTCTTGCTTAGTGACCAGAAAACTTTTGAGTTGCTTTTAATTGATTCCTCAACGTTATTGATGTAAGACAAATAGCACTTTTTTTGAATCTTCTTGGACATGTTTCTTAGGTACGAAAATGTTGCATATGCTTCCGAATTTTTTGATTTCTTATATAAACATCTGAACCTTTCTTTGAATTTCAATACCTTCAATAAATGTCGAGAGTACCAAACAGGATATTCGCGGTTCGATATTTCTCTATTAGGAACAAAAATATTTAAACAGTCTTCAAGAGTGTTATAAAACCTATTTAAAAGTATATCAACATCTTCAGAATAATTATTCATAAAATCAACGTTTGATAGATACTGATTTATGCTATCATAATTTGCTAATTTGAAATTTCGTTTCGTTTTTTTTAAGTCACTCATAAATACTGTTTTTTTAATTTCAATTGTTACCTCTAAAGGAACATGATGGGGGTCAATTTTAGACAGTGGTGTTAATGCAGCAGATACTGAGATTTTATCAAATTGAGTGTTTGTTAATATTAAGTCAAGTATCCTTTCATTTTGATTTAACTGGTTGTTAAACTGAGTAAGGTTTAAAAATGACATATAATTAAAGAGTGCCATAGATGAACTATCTGTGTTATTTGAAGGATATAAACAATTTTTGACTCTATCAAAATTCCATGCTATCTGAGGTAAGTTAAAGTCTCCCACTATGAAAGGGATCGAATTGGCAGGCAGATCTAGTGATTTTTCACTTATGTTTGACAGAATTTGTTCATAAATATCGACATTACTTTTGGGTGGAATGTATACACACTAAATATACATTGCTATATTTTTATCTTTAACGATGACCACTAAATCCTCATTATCTGTTTCAAAACTAGACTCTCGAAAACAAAGAATGGAACGCTTTACAGCAATAAGACAACCACCACCATCCTTTTTAGAGTAAAGATTGTCAATATTACGGTCTTTTCTAAAAACTATATATCTTTCATCAAATAACTCACCACTATTAATATCCTCGCGAAGAAAAGTGTCAGTCAAGCAAATAATGTCATAGTCGCAATTTAAAACTTCAAGACGAAGATTTTCAGTTTTAGTTCGCAAACCTCTTACATTTTGGTAATATATTTTGTAAACCATGTTTAGTTTGGAGAATTATTTTTATTTAACTTTTTAAGTACGAGGTCGAAGGAAAAATCGCCATTAATAATAAAGGGAAGTGAATTATCTTCCTTTTTTAGATATATTTTACTTTTTTTAACCCACAAATACTTAAAATTATGTTCTACTTTAAACAATTTAGCTTTATTAAATAATGCTTTTTTGGATTTAGATAACAATTCATTAATATAAACAGGTTTATCTTCAGAGAAGTTTAAAATTTTAGCATTTAAATTTTTTTTGGTTTGATAACCGATTAAGACTCGATCTCTGATTGATTCAGAATTATATTGGACAATTATATTACTATTAGTATCTGTCTTACGCATACGATAAATTTTACAAACATCATTAATAGATATATTTATCTCAAAATAGTTATGTATTTTTTCAATAATTTCATATAAATTTTCATTTGCAACAAAAGGAACGTTAACAATTTCTATAAAAGAACATACACTTTTATATTCCAGTTTTGAAAGTTTTTCTTTAATTAAATGAAGTTCAGTATCACGTTTTATTTTGTCTTCTTCTAAGGCTTTAATTCTTTTATTATGTTCATCAATAATAGGAGCAACTTTTTCAATATTTAAAAGGCTAGCTACCATAGATTCCAAAGATTTGTTGAAGCTTTCTTGTTTTGTTTTGATGCTTTTGATCTCATCTGACATGTGTTGAATTGCAGCTGTGATATTTGTTGTGCTGTTGTCATCTAAATCAGCTTCTTCGGTGAATATGGTGGAGTTGTTTATGCTGCAGGTTGTACAAAGAAATGCGACTGTACCATTTTCGATAGCGTTTTTTATTTCACTTTTTAGTATAATACAGGACAAATGATAATGTTTATTACAGTCTGTACATTTCACTCCCTTATTGTTTTTATTTATATAGCCATTGCAAGTAATGCATTTCTGGGCCATGACGTAAAAAAATATGACAATTGCTTGTTCATATGAACTATACTACTATACTATACTATACTATACTACTACTATATATATGAAATGTACAAAAGAGAAGAAATTGCAACCATTTTTCTAAATTTTTTCAAAGATGCATTTCTAGTTCTAACGAACTGTGATCCTCGTTTCTTTCTGATCTTAATATTTCGAACCTTTATACAATCAATTTTACTTTCTGGTCGCAAATATTTTTGAACTTGACGGTTGTTTTAGTGCTGGTTCTATTGGTACACCGTGGAATAATTATTTTATAACACCAGCTCTCTAGATAATCCTTAAATTTATCTAGAATTCAGTATGGTTCAGACAAGCATAAAATACCTAAGCACCCTTTAATCCACTCTCTCCTGCTCCACACACCTTCCTTATTTTATTCACGGGGCAGCAAATTGGATATCCTAACAACGGTTCAGAAAAAAGGTATCGCGTTATTTCTTAATGTTTTCTTATTTCGATACTGTTTGAGTCAACGAGCATTGTCTCGCCAAAAAAGTCAACTGTTGCAAATCTGTTTCATTATACTTCCTTTTTATTTGATTCCTTTGAAGATTAGTACACCAAAGATGAACTGGTAAAGTGAAGGTTTAGGACTCAAAGAAAGTTTTTCGAGCTTGATCTCACCCTGCTTGGGGTTAATTTTCGAATCGAGTACTCTCCTTATTTTATTGTTAACTCTGGTGTTCCACAAGGTAGCCATTTAAGTCCCTTATTATTTGTGTTAAATATAAATGACTTGATTTTGATTATACACAATTCTTCTTTTCTTATAATATTCTAATGAGATTAAACTTTTCAAATACATAACCTCTTTAAATGACTGTACACAACTTCTAGAAGATCTTTAAGGTTTTGGAGAAAGATTCATTAAAAGCCGTCTTCTGTTGACTATTGACAAAATGTTAAAAATTTGTTTTACAAGAATACAAAAAAGTATAAAAACGTGCAATAACATTTGTGAGTCTTGTTTCTTATGTTAATTGATTATCTTTTCCGGGTTAGGTATTGTTCTTGACACAAAATCAACCTTTTCGACAAATTTAATTATATTGCTAAAAGGTCCATAAAATTCTGTGATTTATAAAACAATTCTTTCATGATTTATAATGTTTTAATTCATTTCAGTTTCCATTAAAAATATTATGTATTGTATACAAATTTGGATTACTTCTTTGAATGAAAATTATAAAAGTAGTTAATTTAAAGAAATTTTGAGAGACATCAACCGGATGATAATTTTTTGAATTCACCTCATTTTACTCTATAAATACATTCTTTTTACTTACGACTCATAGGTACTATAAGGCAAGTTATGCATTCGTAAAAAAAATCGAACTCGAGGTTTTGATCAAAAGTTGACATTACGATAGCGAAGACGAAAAAAGTGGGTCTCGTAATTTTGTCTGTCTGTCTGTCTGTTCAATCAAACACAAGAGGGCTTAACACTACCACTTGTATGGTGACCAAACAAATCTGGCCCAAATTGTATTTGAAACGGTCAAAGTGTTTATTGTTCCTCAGTAGATCTCAGATCATAACTGGACACTGTCTTATAGGTAGACACGCCCGCCGCACGGCTCTGTGTACTATCAAACCATTTTTGCAGGAGTTGCTTGGACAAGGAGGAAGAGGAAACAATCCCACACCTTTATTGTACATGCGCTGCCATCTTTTATAGACGCAAACTTCATCTAGGAGAATATTTCTATAATGAACCAAGCGATCTCATAAACATAGACATTAAAAGTCTCCTTCGCTTCATCAGAAGCTCCAAATGGTTTTAACTAGTAGGGAACCTTTTTGTTCCCTATTAGATTGGACCTCTACTGGTCTAAGTGTGTCAGACGCTTTAATGACAGCCACTTTAACCTAATCTAACCTGTCTGTCTGTTATACTACAGCATAAACGGCTCGCCCGATTTTCGTGAAACCTAGTAGCGTTTTAAAATTCACCCAACCCCCCCCCCGCCACAAATTTTTTTAAACCAAAAATAACGGTACCTGTCATACGTTTTTTTTCGAAATCTTATAAATATTTTTTCTCAAAAACTGTCACAGATTTTTATAAAAAGAACTTCAAAAAATTTCATATAGTTAAAGCTAAGCATTAGTTAAAAAAATTTTCCTTAAAAAACTCAATATTTCGAAAACTCCATGCTCGATTTTTTTTAAACTTGAAGTTGAAAAGCTTCTTAATATCATCTACAATTTTTGAGAAAAAAATTATTTACCTAAAAATAACGGTACCCACCAAGCAAATGTTAATTTTTTTTTTCGGTTAATTCTTACGATCTATAAATTAAATAAAAGAATCTTCTAAAAAGTTTAAAAAGCATTGCATTTCAAGACTTAATAAAAATATTATTTGAATTTTGAAAAAAAAACTAATCTATTTTTTTTTTAAATTCGATATTTCAAAAACGGCTCAATATTTTTTTTGCGAAATTTATTTTCTATTCTTATAGTAATAAAAACTTAAAGTTTTTTCTTAAAAATGTTTAAAAAAATTTGTATTTCAAAGCTTATTTTTTTAAGAGATCACTACAATGACTTATAATTTTGTTCTTGCATAAACTAATGTGTGGTTGAATCCCAGGTTCTTTGAGGTTTCATTGTTTACTCTCAAGTTCTTAATTCAGTGGTTTTATATCTCGGTTCAAAAGGTTGGTAAGATTGAGGGGTGCATCTGGTTAAACCAGAATTGGTAATAAACTTCATCTTCCATTGCGGTATTTTTGCCATAGGATTTGGATTTTTGATTTTTGAAGTTCATGTATTATTGATCCACGTCTGGCTAAGAAATGCTAGATTACCCATTCAGAATTGGTTAGGTCATCGTCACTCCCTGATTCAAGTCATTTTTAAAAAGTTACTGGTAGAGTACATATCTATATATCCTGGTGCTAATCATTCAATGGGAACTGTATACTTCAATGTCCCTATTTTCCAGGGAGAGGGGAGTTTCTCTGTGCTTGTTACTCCTTAAAATTAATAAAAATTAATAAAGAGTTATGTTAGTCATAGATGGTTAGGTTTACTTACTAGATCCAAATGATTAACTATTCCATCATTAAACATGAAGCTTATTTAATTTTTATTATTATTATTATATAAGCTCTTATTTCCTTATTTATTAAAAGTTATAAACATTGAAAATTAATAATAATATTTAAAAGTTATTCTTTCTCGGTTTAATTACAATAAATAAATTAATATTAAATTTTAGAGTAGATAATTGGTTGATATTTAAATAATTATGTTTTACAATTATGATTATTAGGTTAGTATTTTAATTTCTTAAAGTTTTGAAAAAGTTAGTGAAGCAGCCCATCGATCTCGATTTTTTGAATCTTCTTCTTCTTCTTCTTCCTTTTCTTCGGCGCTGTTATGATCTCGATGTCGAGGGGATCATAACTCTCCCACGTATCTGCTTCACACTAGTGATCCGCCTGTGGGGTTCGCCGGGTTGACCTCAGAAATCGTCGGCAAGCCTCCCGGTTTTGTATTGTTCCATTTCTGAGGCCAACTGAATGCTGGTGTTTTTGCATTTGTTTGTACCAGGAGTGTTTAGGCCTACCTTTCTTTTTGAACATGGCAATACCAACTGAGTCGGTCGTGTTCAATTTTTTGGGAAATGGTATTCTTAACATGAAGGCTTCCTCGGATCTTCGTACTTCTAATTCGATCAAGCTTTGTAACTCCTGCTGTCATACGAAGCATCTTCATCTCAGCTGCCGTTAGCTTACTCTCATACTTTTTGTACATTGTCCAACATTGTGAACCGTATGTGAGTGCTGGACGCACAACTGAAGTGTAGAGGTTTCCTTTCAGCTTAGGGGGCATTTTTCGGTCACAAAAGATAGCAGAATTTTCCCGCCACTTCATCCACCCTACGCTTACGCGATGATTGATATCGTCATCACAAGTAGCTTCGTTATTTATCATAGACCCCAGATATTTAAACTTTTCACACTTGGGAAGCACTACTCCATTCAAATAAATGTCTGGAATAGGCCTGTGTGGATCAGAAAATGGGCAGCATAGGTATTCTGTCTTTTTCGCGCTTATGCGGTACCCACTTCCTTCTAGAACATCCACCCATACGTCAAGTGCTCGTTGTAGGGATATCGGGTCTTCACTTATGATGGCTCCATCGTCAGCAAAGAATAACTGATGCACTTTTGGATCCGTCACTTTGCCTTCAAGCAGGTAATCAAGAACTGTAATAAAGAGCAGGGGACTCAAGACACTTCCCTGGTGTACACCTACTGTGATTTCGAATTCTTCGGTGACTCCAGCTGCGCATCTTACTTTAGTAACTGCTCCATCATACATGTCCATAATTATCCGCACATAGGTTTCTGGAACTCCTCGTTGCCTGAGGGCCACCCATATTAGATCTCGTGGTTGCCGATCGAATGCTTTTTCAAAATCAACCAATACGACATGCAAATCCTCCAAAGAATCCCGATGTTTTTCCATAATTATTCTTATACTCTTGATTGCATCCGTGGTTGACTTACCCCCGACAAACCCGCACTGGTCATTAGATAGCCTAATTATTTTTCGCAGTCGGCTACCCAAGACTCGCTCAACGATCTTCATGGTGTGTGACATCAGCTTAATCGAACGGTAATTATCACAGCTTCGAGTATCACCCTTTCCTTTATAAATTGGAAGAAGGTAACTTTCCCTCCATTGATTAGGCATGCGATCACCTCATATAAGTTTGGAGACAAGAATCATGAGCCATCTAAACCCGATGTCTCCCATCTTTTTCCAAAACTCTGAGGGTATTTCGTCTGGGCCAACAGCTTTTCCCTTTTTGGAGTATTTTACCGCCTCACTAACTTCTTCGACTGTGACGTCGGATACTTCGCTTAAGTTAGGTGAAGCTATTGGAAAGTATAGCCTTGGAAATTGTTCGTTTAGAAGTCCGTCACAATACTGTCGCCACCTGTGAAGAATTTCGTTGTCTTCCACAAGTAGTTGGCCTTGAGCATTGTTAATGAACTTTGGCGAACAAATCTCCTGGGCATTTCTTCTTCTTTGAGCGGCTATTTTGAAGATAGTTGCGCCCTTATTCGTGTTTTGCCGTAGCTCTTGAATAGCATCAGCTGTCGGGGTAGAAATTTCATCCAGCTCCCGATACAGGTTTTCTGTATTCTTTGCTCGATTTTTTGCATCATTATACCAAATTACATTTACTTGGCAAAGATCGTCACTCCATCTCTTGTTGGGTCGTCCTGTTGGTCTCTTGCTTACCGGTCTCCATTTTGTTGTAATCTTTGTCCATCTTTGATCCTGAAGTCTTGAAATATGTCCTGCCCAACTCCATTTAAGTCTTTTGGTTCTCTCTATTACGTCAATTATTCGAGTATTCTTGCGGATTTCTTCATTTCGTATCCTTTCGCTTGGTCTTATGTTGAGGATTTTTCTTTCCATTTTTATCTGGCAGATTCTCAGTTGATCAAGTGATTTTTGTAGTCATGCTCAGGGTTTGTAGTTCATATGTAGATAAGTACCGGTAAAATGGCGGAGTCAAAGAGATATGTTCTTGTTTCAACACTTTGGTCCAACTCTAAAATCTGTTTGAGGCTCCAAAATTGTTTCCAGCTGTTTCTGATGCGTCTGTTGATTTCTTTCTTTTCTTGGTCCTTAAAAGATTTTATTTGTCCTAAGTATATGTAGTCCTCCACGTATTGAATTTTTTCTGCGTCCAAAATTATATCCTCTCTGATGTGGTTCGTCATCACTTTTGTTTTTGACTTGTTGATTTGCAGTCCATAGTTGTTGCACAAGCTAGTGAGTTCTGTTGTCATTTCTTGTATATGTGCAGCTTTTGTAGAGACTAGGACTATGTCGTCTGCAAATCTTAGGTTGTTAAGAAGTTGTCCACATATCTTTATACCATATTTTGTCCAGTTCGTCTTTTGAAAAATATCATCTGAAACTGCACAATATATATGCTTATTTAATAGCTACAAACAAATATAACTTTAACTACTTTTGAAACATGTAAATTTTATATTATAAAGAAGTTCATTATTAGGCCTTCTCGAGAGCATCCAATACTCCCTTAATTACATTTTACTCTGAATCTTTTCATTGAATATTTAAATCCAATATGTTTCCAAGTCCAAGGCTTCGCTCATTGGACCCACCCTTCCAATGTTTTTCATGTATGTCTATATAATTATGCCAAGGACACTTACTTTAAAGCTTCCAAAATTAGGTTAAATACCCAACACTGCCCAGTTTACACTTACCGCGCACATAAACTCATCTAAGTCACCTCATAGCTCACCTTACGTAATTACATAAAATCCAAAATGACCTTTTTAATGCTCGAACAAATTAAGTTTTGCCGCAAGACGACTATTGGAGTGAAATTTACTATAGCATCATCACCACTACACTGCCGGTCTTGCAAGAACACGTAACGGGGTAAAAAAAGGAAATGTATTCCCATGTTGTCTGATCCTTGTGATGCTGTTGTAGGTAGGCACATGGGTACAGCAGGTATACATAAGTATGGTGGGTAAGGTGGAACAACTAACCGCGGTACCTTGGTTGTGGCTACTAAAGTCACCTATTCTCTTTATGGAATCTCTTTTTCTCTCCCAACCAACAACTAGGAGGGTAGGATTCTGTACAACAATGACATCGAGAGCATAAAGGAAACAATGGCAAAAATAAACTTACAAAAAGTAGGTATTCGTTCTTAATCCCGGCGGAAGGACACAAGGATGCTTTGGTGGATGACACAATACAAAACTAAAAAATAAACAACAAGGAGTAGATGGAAAGTCCTTCTCAGTAGCCACGGAGGTATTCTCGACTTTCCACAAGATTTAAGCCACGTGTACCAACCAAGGACACTAGCGTACTTACATTCTTCCATCACCACCAACCGAACCTGGAACCTAGTTTTTTTTTATTTGGCTTCCTGCCCCATACACAAGGACACACACACACCCCGCAGATTCACATGAAACCAAAATCTCCTTAGAAAGACAATATTCCTTAATCCTCCGATACAAACGTTCGGCTTTAGTCTTAAAAATTCACTGCCAGGACCAGAGTGTATATAAAACAAAGAGATGTAAATATTCACCACAACATTGTGACAACAACACTTCTGGTATAATGGACTGAAAGGATACCCCTGACTAATGGGCGCATTCAGTGCCAATCGCACACGACCATCCTGGCTAGAATCGAGGATCTACATCTGAATAAGCTCACCGCCCTATACCTCAACCAGCAGGAAGCTGATGAAAAAAAAGGACTCGCTACAGATGCACACCGTGCAAAAGCTAATGATCTAAGGACACTCCATAAACTACTGCATACCTCCTGAAAGCAGGGAGTCGTTTTTTGGCATTGGTACCAGGGCACTGTCATTCCACTAAGTAAAGTGGACTTAGACTCTTAGTCTGGAACGATTGCACAAATTAAGTTGAAGTCCTTTTTCTTTTTTCTTTTTTTGACTTCGAAACAGTGTGTGTGTGTGTGTGGATATGGCCTTTATTAAGTGGACAATCGCCTGATTAAAGGAAGTAATACCCGTTGTCGTTCTCTCTTTAACGTGTGATTACTTCCATTAATAGTCTTGACTTCAGGATAATACTCTGCGCTTAGCAGGTAGAGGTTTCTATCTACTATACTACCTATGTATATGTATGTATTCTCTCTGGAGGACAATTCAATAATTTTTCTAGCAACTAATTCTCCGGAACGAAGATTGTCCTCGAGGAAAGTACCAGCTAAGTGAAAATTTATATTTTCAAGGACAGCAATTTCCTTTCTATAAGTACTCTCGTATCCAGGCGATTTAAAATTAAGTTTGCAGAAAGATTGAATTAATAAAATTTCTGTGAAAGTGGATTAGAGTCAACGAGTTTATGATGCACATTTATTTTTTTTTTTATTTTAAATTGAGCTGAAGATTCGAGCCAATAGTTTTATTTTGTGGATTTGGGGCGATGGTTTTCGGGTAATGGATTTTTACTTGGCACACATAGCTTCTTAGGTATTAAAAGTGTGTCTTATGAATACAAAATTAATTCTCTTTCTTATATTTTTCATTTTATTTGTTAGAACCTCTTTCTATCAGCTGAAACTCTAACCTCTCAGTGGTGAAAATCGGGAGGGTAGTAGCTTAACTGCAGATAACCCCTGTGGAAGGTTAAGGTAGTTAGCAAACGAGATAGGAGGGCGAGGGGAGTGTGTCCTCACTAGAGCAGTTCTCCTTTTATTCAGCCGACACCTGCAGAATATCCCAGATGAAATATATCAACTTTGACGTCTGTAGTTCCGTTCAGGAAAAAATACCTAGTGAACGCCTCTTACGCAGAACTGCCAAATATTAGCAGCTCAGGCCTTTAAGGACCGGTCCATCCGGGTCTACGAAAAATACATTCTGAACCACACGACTATAGTTAATGGACTCAGTTTGAATGACTTTCTTTAGAGGCGAAGTAGTGTTGTAGTTAGGAGATATGAAGATCTCCTGTTCAATGAACCATCAACCGGACTGACCTTATTACAATAGACACAAAGCACTTCCTCAGTGACATCGACTCGAACCAAAATCTCCTTTTAGCCAAGGTACCGCTATAAATATTTTGAAAAAAGCCAACACAACAAAATACTGTGAGAAGATTTGACTTCCAACCGCTTTAATCGTAAAAGATCGTTAGAGAACACTAGGTCCTGTCTTAAGAAGAAGATCTTGAGAGGTTCTATGCCACCAACTTCAAGAGCTGAGAACGAGTAAAAAACTAAAAATAATGCTAAAGATCTTTCACAGATATCAAGAGTGAGGTGCTGGGCCCAACATGACTATCACAAAAAAGTGTACCTGTTTGTTTGAAGATCAATATAAATAGAGTCCAAACGTTTTAAGCAAAATTAAAGGGCATCTGAAGGTTACAAGGCCCTAACTGACGACTGCAAGACGATAAAGCCAACATTGCAGCGAAATGGCAGTCGATGCTAAAATATGAGGAAATCATTTCTTGACGCTGCATTACTACGATGATGCACCTAATTCCACTGTTGGGCATATTGTGCTATTCAACTTTAATGAAGTAGGTTAACGATTCTGTCCAATCCATTTCCAAAGAGTAAAGATCGATTTATCTTAATGTAGTTCCAATAAAGCTGTTGAAACCACAGACAATGACTTGATCAGGAGTATGGATATGCCCATATATCGTACAAAATAAATTTGGAAGAAAGCATGCCTGAAAACTAGAACCACGATATTGTAAAGGGTGATTTTTTTGAGGCTAGGATTTTCATGCATTAGTATTTGACAGATCACGCGGGATTTCAGACATGGTGTCAAAGAGAAAGATGCTCAGTATGCTTTGACATTTCATCATGATGAATAGACTTACTAACGAGCAACGCTTGCAAATCATTGAATTTTATTACCAAAATCAGTGTTCGGTTCGAAATGTGTTTCGCGCTTTACGTCCGATTTATGGTCTACATAATCGACCAAGTGAGCAAACAATTAATGCGATTGTGACCAAGTTTCGCACTCAGTTTACTTTATTGGACATTAAACCAACCACACGAATGCGTACAGTGCGTACAGAAGAGAATATTGCGTCTGTTTCTGAGAGTGTTGCTGAAGACCGTGAAATGTCGATTCGTCGCCGTTCGCAGCAATTGGGTTTGTGTTATTCGACCACATGGAAGATTTTACGCAAAGATCTTGGTGTAAAACCGTATAAAATACAGCTCGTGCAAGAACTGAAGCCGAACGATCTGCCACAACGTCGAATTTTCAGTGAATGGGCCCTAGAAAAGTTGGCAGAAAATCCGCTTTTTTATCGACAAATTTTGTTCAGCGATGAGGCTCATTTCTGGTTGAATGGCTACGTAAATAAGCAAAATTGCCGCATTTGGAGTGAAGAGCAACCAGAAGCCGTTCAAGAACTGCCCATGCATCCCGAAAAATGCACTGTTTGGTGTGGTTTGTACGCTGGTGGAATCATTGGACCGTATTTTTTCAAAGATGCTGTTGGACGCAACGTTACGGTGAATGGCGATCGCTATCGTTCCATGCTAACAAAATTTTTGTTGCCAAAAATGGAAGAACTGAACTTGGTTGACATGTGGTTTTAACAAGATGGCGCTACATGCCACACAGCTCGCGATTCTATGGCCATTTTGAGGGAAAACTTCGGAGAACAATTCATCTCAAGGAATGGACCGGTAAGTTGGCCACCAAGATCATGCGATTTGACGCCTTTAGACTATTTTTTGTGGGGCTACGTCAAGTCTAAAGTCTACACAAATAAGCCAGCAACTATTCCAGCTTTGGAAGACAACATTTCCGAAGAAATTCGGGCTATTCCGGCCGAAATGCTCGAAAAAGTTACCCAAAATTGGACTTTCCGAATGGACCACCTAAGACGCAGCCGCGGTCAACATTTAAATGAAATTATCTTCAAAAAGTAAATGTCATGGACCAATCTAACGTTTCAAATAAAGAATCGATGAGATTTTGCAAATTTTATGCGTTTTTTTTTAAAAAAAAGTTCTCAAGCTCTTAAGAAATCACCCGTTACAACCATTTCAAAAATAGGGGACCTTCTAAGCTTCGCCAACTACACACTTTTTTATCTACATACATTACATTACATATTACACTGCTATGTAGATAAATCTATGAGGTGAGACACTGAAAGCACTAGCAATTGAGACCATCGGCTTAGACATTACAACATGAGAGAGACACACAGAATGAAAGAACAATAAAAGAAACACATGTCAACAGCACACGGTTGAAATTTGAACGGTCCTCCGTCCAAGTACTGACCACGCACAATGATGCTGGATTTCGCTGATCGTTGGGAAGCGATGCTTTCATCAAAGCCTAGGCCTAGATAAAGTCACTAAATAACATTGCTACAAGATTTTTTTTGCCGTGCCTTAGGCTAGGACCGCACTTGCGATTTCAATCGCACGATTTTTTAGTCACAAAAATAGAACACATGAATTTAAATGAGAATGAACGCACTTGCTACCAACAAATCATGACGATTTAAAAGTCGCAATTTGTTTCATTTTTCTTGCGATGCGATAGTCGTAAACTTAAATGAAACACATGTACTCAAATGGATATACCCACACTTGCGATTTAAATTACGACTTAAAAATCGTAGTCGCAAAGACAAATTGGCATGCACGCACTTGCGATTATTTATCCACGGTTTTTTAGTAGCAAAAAGTAAGACACATGGCCTTAAATCTGAATGCACCCACATGCGACTTAAAAATCCGTGCGATTATAAAAATGAAACAAGTTCTATTTTTTCAAGCGATTTTTCTGCCGCTACTTATTTGTAGCAAATGCGTGCACTCACATAAAAAGTAGTGTGTTTTATTTCTCGCGAATAAATAATCGCGCGGCAAAAAAATCGCAAGTGCGTGCATGACAATAATTTGTAGCGACTACGACTTTTTAATCGCCTCGACGAAAAATCGCAAGTGCGGTCCTAGCCTTAGCCTTAGGCTAGGAACGCACTTGCGATTTTTGTCGAGACGATTAAAAAATCGCGGTCGCCACTTTTGAAGTCGCAGTTTAAGTGTATTCACATTTATTACCATATGCCTTATTTCTTGCGGCTAAAAAATCGTGCGATTGAAAATCACAAGTGCCCATTTCTCATTGCGACTACGATTTTTAAGTCGTAGTAATAATAGCAAATGTGAGCATATCCATTTGAATGCATGTGTTTCATTTTAACTTACGACAATCGCATCGCGTGAAAAATGAAACAAATTGCGACCTTTAATCGTCACTATTTGTTGGTATCAAGTGCGTTCATTTTCATTTAAACTCATGTGTTCTATTTTTGCGACTAAAAAATCCCGCGATTGAAATCGCAGGTGCGTTCCTAGTCTAAAAGTAGTGTCTTTTATTTTTTGCGATTATATAATCGCGTGGCAAAATAATCTTAAGTGCATGACAATAATTTGTGGCGACCGCGATTTTTCAATCGCCTCGACGAAAAATCGCATAAAATCGCATGTGCGTTCCTAGCCTTAATATCATCACGATTGTTAGTATAAAGTACGGTCATTTTCATTTAAAATCATATTGTTCTATTTTTGCGACTCCTCTTTATGATATTCATATTGAGAGATTAGAATCTGTGCAAAGAAACTTTACTCGTTTTGCCTTGAAAGGACTTCAATGGAGTGATCCTTCGTATGTCATCTCTTATGACCAACGATTATCCTATTCTTCAGATGCAAACTTTGGAACAAAGAAGAACAAACAATGATTTGGTATTTTTCCACCAATTAATAACAGGCATCACAGATGCACCAGATCTTTTATGTTCGGTTTATTTTAATTATCGGGGAGGAGGTTATAATCTTCGAGGCCTCGATATGATTAAGGTCCCAACACATAGGACCAACTATGGCATTCATGAGCCCTTGACACGTATGGGTAGACTTGTAAATTGGAATTCAAATATTTTTGATTTTAATATAAATAAATGTAAATTAAAAAACCTTCTCAAAACCAGTGGTCCGCGCTCCTAAATGTTCTTTGTTTCATGTTATGTTATTGTTTTGTTCTTACGTAATATTATTTGTTTATTTTTCATGTTTTCTTGTGTCAGTGTTAATTGTAATAGAGTTTGCCTACTAACAACTAACACTGCACTAAATGATGAGCCGGTGGTATAACACAGTTCTCTGTGTTGGCAAACCATTGGTCGAAAGATGGAGCTTGCTATAAGCTTTCTTCGACCAATTCTGATAGTGAAAAAAAAAAAAAAAAAAAAAATCGCGCGATTGAAATTGCAAGTGCGTTCCTAGCCTAAAGCTATTCGTCAACTGATGGGGCGATGTCGGTATTCCCTTAGGTCAGGTAAGGTTGTCACCTAAAGCAGATCTTGGATCGATCCTTCCATCGATTTCAAAGCTGCGTTTGTGTTCGAGTTAAGGCTTTTTCAATTTAATTTTTAGCATTTTAAAAATTATAAAATTAAAGACTTAAGTAGTAAGTTCTTGCCAATTTTTTACCAAATCAATAATTTTTGGTATTGTAAATGATAGAATAGCTTGAGCTTAGACATAGGTTTCAAGCAAATGCTTTGTTTTGCATGAAAAAAAGAATGTCAAACTTACTTATCTTATCTTATTGTTAAGCGAACTTGGCATCAGCACTTTCGATTAATAATAATCGGAATAATACGAGAGAGTACAATGTATAAATCTAGCTATCTTATCTATATATAACTATCTCTGTAATTGAAGAACACGCGGAATTTCAAAGCTTCCTCCCAACATTTTTCTTTTGTCTTTTCATGAGGAAGCCGGCGAGCAACTTTTACATAAAAGAAAAATCAAGTAAAAATTTTAAATTAAAATTAAATTAATTAAATTAATGTAAAAATTATTGAACAAACTAAACGTAAGTAAAAAATCAAACAAAATGTAAATATGTACTAAGCTAAGCCAATTTTAGGAAAAATAAAGTTTTTTTCTCTACTTTAATACATCATTGAAAAAACTTGTTTTCGGAAATTGTTCTTTAATTGAGTTGAACTCAACACTTATGTTTAAAAAAAAAAATTAAATTAAGCTTAAAATAGATTGTTATAGCTAAGGCTAAAAAAATACCAAATTTTTACAACCCTGTCTAAAAGCATTTATTAGTTCAATTTTAAGAAATCTCTTTAGTTCTTGCAAATTATGTTCGAGCTTATACGCGGAACATGATTGACAGATGCCCCATAAAAACATCTTGGCACACCAAATACCGAAGCTTCTTTGCATTGTTTTCTGGTCTATACAAAACTGCTTGTAACAAGGTTATACGGCTTATTTAAAACATTTTTTGAATGTGAGTCATTTGACACGAATAAAACACAAAACACACAAAATTGAGAAGTGAATATTATTCAATTTTTTTTTTGGTTTTTAATAATTCATGGAACAATAACCTGTAGGTGTGCTCTGTTATTGAAAGTGATTTTAATTTTGAACTGTGGTATTTTAATATTTATAAAAATAAATATAATTAAGTAATTAAAAATTGATTTGAATTTCTCTGTCGGTTCGACTACAGCCTAAACGACTCGACCGATTTTTCTTAAACTCGGTAGATATCATTTTTAATTTCCCCCGCACACGTTTTTTTTCTTTTTTTCTTAAGACAAAAACAATGGTACCTACCATACTATGTATCTTTTTTCGAAATTTTATAAATATTTTTTTTTCTCTAAAAATTGTTTGACAGATTTAAAAAATAAAAATACAAAAAAATTTCATTTAGTTAAAGCTAGGTAATGGTTGAAAAATTTTTTCCGAAAAATGCTTATTGATGGTACCCACCGAAGAACCTTTTTTCTGTTTTCGATTTTCTTAAAAACGGTACAACCGATTTTAATCATTTTTTTTTTGCTAAAGCTCCCCAAAAACTTGAATAGAACTGTGTATTCAAATTTTCAAAAAAATTTTTATAGATTTTCAAAAAAAAAATTCATTTTTTTTTTTCAAAAAAAAACCCATGTTAGATTTTTTTTTAAACTTGATAAAAAATACTTTCGCAATATAATCTACAAGATGTAAGAAAAAAAAAATATTTTACCTAAAAATTAAGGTACCCACCATACAAATGTTAAAATATGGTTTTCAAAAATCGTACTTTTCTCGAAAATGGCGGCGCCTAGAATTTTTATAAAAAAAATTTTCTTTCAATTAATTCTTACGATCTTTAATTTAATAAAAAAATATGAAATTAAGATATTACAGCTTGTACCTACCATAGAACTATTTTTTTAAATTTGGATTACTTATTATCGACCTAACGAATTTTAATCAAATTTTTTATAGAGATGCTTCTAAAAAGTTAAAAAAAAACATTGTATTTCAGAACTTAAAAAAGTATTTTCTGAATTTTTGAAAAAAAAAATCATTTTTTTTGGAAATTTCGATAAGAACGGCTCAATATTTTTTTTGGAAATTTAATTTTTATTCAAACCAAAATAAAAACTTAAGGTTGGCGTACTAAATTTGTTTCTTAAAAATCTTTTAAAAATTTTGTAAGTATATAAAAGATTATTTTTTTAAGAAACCACTACAACGACTTCTAATTTTAGTAAAAAAAATTAATCTGGTGGTGCAACAGCTCGAAGTGAACTAGGACCTAGTGACTTACAACTCTCAACCATTCCTGTGTGCGTGTTACCAGGAATGGAGGGGACCTACAATTTTCTGCCGATTCCGAACGGCTAATGAGCAGCACTTTCCATGACAAGAGATACTCTTGGAGGATTTGTCAATTCCTCGCAAGAGGCAGTACACCCCTGAAAAAAACTTTCTTGCAGCGGCTGAGAATCGAACTCGAGACCTTCCGCATGACAGTCCAACGCACTAACCATTATGCCAAGGGGTACTACGATTTTAGTTCTTGCATAAATTCATGCTTACATAGCATTCTGTTTTTGTCTCTTACTAATAAAGGAATTTAAAAAATTGATTTTATCCTTATGAACAGTTTTCGTTTTTAAAATTCCTAGTCTAATACACAGGAGCAAGTTCATGCGACCCAGTTGCGCATTTTATTTTGTTTTGCTTAATGACACGATGCAGATGAGACAGTTTTCCAGGGATTCCTATATCGGCAATCTTCATTATTGAGTTCGCAACGATGATTGATATCATATGGAGCTTTGAAAAAGTGGTGAGTCTCGACTTTATAAGAGGTAGTTTACTGCATCCAGGGTCAGACCGAAGAAAGAGTACATAGAAGAATTCAAAACCCCAATTAATTTTAAAATTTCTTACAATATTATCGCTTAAAATAAAAAAAAAAAAAAAAAACATGGTTATATAATAATCTAATATACTAAGCTAACAATATATTTAATATAACGTTGGGATAGATTCCTTGGCTCTGGTTTAAACTGTGGCACGTGCTTGGGAGACATAGAGTTGCCCGGCCTGTTCAAAATGCCCACTTACAAGCTCTGCATGGTGTTAATTTAGAAGATACACCCTGGCAACTCCAGGTATACTGAGGGGTCCAACGTTGTGATTACGTGATTCAATTCTGAAATTTTCCGCAGTTAGGAAATGATCGATTGTGTCCGAATCTGAAGGCACGTCCAAAGATGTCGGTTAGGCCAATCGGGTAGGAATTTTTCCTTACAAAAGGGTATCTCTTACCCATAGAAACAGAGTTTTAATTCTTACAAATGCCCGTGGGTCATGAGAAGCAAGAAAATATTGACTTAAAAAGCAAAATTTTATGAATCCCTCTAAAACTGTATCTACTCGATGAATCTTCTAAAAAAAGGAACCAATAAATTAATATTTATGAGGAAATGAAAAGAAAGCAATATCATACTAAAAAGATATTATATTTTAATCGTGACTTATGAGTCACCTAACAAAACAGTCTCCATTCTACCGAAACAAACATCCGGAAAACAAGAAAGATGTGATCGACAAATTCTTTTTTAATCGATGATTGGATACAAATTTACTCGAACGAGTATCCATAAGCAACTGTACAATACCTAAAATCCATCACATTCATGATTATTCTCCTTTATTGTCAAACATTTCTTTGTTCAAACGCACATTTCCATTCATTCAAAACTACTCGTATAACGAAATTCCACAAATATTTTTCACTCACCTAGAATAACATTTCACACAACATTAGCCCGAAGAAAGGAGGAGCTTAGTTTACAAGAGTTTCTGAAAGGATATTTCTCTCTCACTTATTATCCCTCAACAAAGCGTGTTTAAAACTCCTACAAAAAGATTATAATACCCCGGACTAACAAAAACTAATCTTCGCTTTATTTTTTCCTGATTTTATCTCATCAACATTTCTTTCTAAGTCGCAATTCGTCCTTCATGCGATGTGTGTTCACTTCATTTGATCCTTTCGTTTTTAAGTTGGTATAGCACTATTCATTCATTCATTCGTTTTGTTTGTTCCTCAGATGCATTGTCAGAAGAAGCCGTTTGTTCGGGCTTACTACACTCTTACAATGGTAACTCTATTAGAAAAGAATTTATTTCATTTATCCTTCCTGGGTCATATCCTGGCTCCGAAACAAATGAACTCACGTTTTATACACAAAAGGATTTGGCCGCAGAGTTAAGCTACTCGTATATACGGTTTGGAGGGAGAGTGGTGAAAAGAAAAATCTTAAAAAAGAAATAATGCATCCATGGGGATGAGGACACACAATCAGGAGAGTGTTGTTTTTAAGGACATGGATTTTTGAATTGTAATAAAAGTAAAGTACATATGTAATATAAGACAGCACAGGACAAAGTACTCAACGACAAATTAACAATAAAAAATAATACACTATACAACACAGCGATAAAATACCAAAAAAGACAACAACAATAAAAAAAGAGACAAACAAAAGACAAATTCACAATAGAGTTATTATCAACAAAATCCACAAAATAAAATAATTAACAGAAAACATCAAAGTCAACGAAAAAAGCCCGATGATGGATGCAAATCCGAAACGCGTCGCTTAATAAATAAAAATAAAAAGAAATATATGTTGTGAATAAAGTTTAAATTGAAATAAATAAAATAAAAAATAAAAACATTTTTAAATTTTATATTTTAATTCTTTAAAATCAAAGCATTTGTCCAGTCTGTTAATTAAAAGGCGAATCTTCTTCCCCCTCTATTTAGCATCCAATTGCACTTACATACATACGTCCTTTCTTTCCAAGGTCATGGAACCGCTGATCAGTTTAAGAAAGCTCTTGAACAAAGAAAGCTTTTCAATGAAGCATGGCAGGATGGATGATTTTGTAGGAATAGGTCCTCTTATAATCTGATGGTATGTCTCACCGAACAGTGGCACAAATTCATACATCTCTTTGGAGAAAGTACGATAATTGATATTTCAAAACCATTTGATAGAGCATTGCATCAAGCTCTCTTACTGATATCTATGAATCTCTTCTTCATTGGATTAGGATCTACCTTTCGAACCATTTAGTTCAACTTGTATTGGACGTTTTTGAGTCTGTAATTTATACAATAAATTCTGGAGAGCCACAGGGCTCTGTTTTGTCTCCTACTTTCTTTCTCATATTCATCAATGGTCTTTTGTCTTAAGCTTCTAATTCGTTAAATTGTTTTGCTTACTGCCAGCGACAGTACTCTCAGCTTTTTATATTCGTTTCCAGATTCACGTCCTCGTTCTTCGGAACGAATAAGTAATGATAATTTATGTCTCGGGAGCGATATTAAGTTGCAATTAGATAAAAATCTTATTTTAAGTTCTGAAGTTGAATGAATTAAAAATAACAGTATAAGCTTTTACGTTGAGCTTTGCCAACAAACATTCCAAAGATTTGATTTTAAAAATGAAATATTTAAAGCTTTAAGCGTATTGGAATCTAAAAAGACCGTAAATAAAATAAAATGCACGACTGGGTCGTGGGTATGTAATAGACTAGGAATTTTAAAAACGAATGTTATTAGAAAAACTGTTCATAAGGATAAAATTAAATTTTTAAATTCTTTTAGTAGTAAGAGACAAAAACAGAATGCAATGCAAACATGAATTTATGCAAGAACAAAAATTATAAGTCGTTGTAGTGGTTTCTTCATAAAATAAGGTTTTATATATAAAATTTTTAAAATATTAAAAAAACAAAATTGGTACGTCCACTTTAGGTTTTTATTAGATATTATGAAAATTAAATTTCAAAAAAGAATACTGACCCATTTTTGAGATATCGAATATTCCAAAAAAAAAATTGATTTTTTTTTTCAAAAATTCAAAAAAATATTTTGTTTTTAAGTTTTGAAATGCAATGTTTCTTAAAGTTTTTAGAAGCATCTTTATAAAAAATTTCATTAAAATCCGTTAAGTCGATAATGAGAAATTCAAAATTTTAAAAATCGTTCTATGGTAGGTACAGTCAGTAATGACTCGTTTTCAATTTTTTTGTATTAAATTACAGATCTTAAAAATTAATTGAAAGACTAAAAATGTAAGCAAAATTCTCGGAACCGTTTTCAAGAAAAATACGATTTTCGAAAACCATTTTTTAACATTTGTATGGAGGGTACAGTTATTTTAAGGTAAAATAATTTTTTTCTCATATTTTGTAGATTATTTTAAGAAACTTTGATGCATCAAGTTGTAAGAAAATTGAGCATGGGGTTTTCGAAATATTGACGTTTCAAAAAAAAATTTTGAAATTTTTTTTAAAAATCCAAACAAATTTTTTTTGAAAATTTGAATACACAATAATATTGAAACTGCTGGGGAGCCTTAACATAAAAAAAAATTATCAAAATCGGTTGTACCGTTTTTGAGAAAATTAAAAACAAAACAAATGGTTCCATAGGGGGTACCCTCAATAACCATTTTTAGGAAATTTTTGTTCAACCATTACCTAGCTTTAACTAAATGAAATTTTTGAATTTTTTTTTGAAATTCTGTGGGACAGTTCTTGAGAAAAATAAATATTTATAAAATTTCGAAAAAAATTCGTATGGCAGGTACCGTTATTTTTGGTCTTAAAAAAAAAAAGAAAAAACGTGTGGGGGAAAAAAATTAAAAATAATATCTATACCAAGTTTAAAGAAAATCGGCCGAGCCGTTTAAGCTGTAGTCGAACAGACAGACAGACAGAATTTCGAGGCCCACTGTTTTAGTCTTCGCTATCATCGTAATGTCAACTTTGATCAAAATCTCGAGTTCGATTTTTTTCCGAATGCATAACTGGCCTTGTAGTACCTATAAGTCGCAAGGAAAAATACAGTTTACTTTTTAAACTTCTTAGTACTGCATGCATACAAAAATTATCAAAATCAGTTGTTCCGTTTTTGAGAAACTAGAAAAAAATGGGGCGTACCGTTTCCAAAATTTTAATTTAGAAAACACAATAAGGATCTTCCATTAAAATGAATTTTCTCAAATAATAGAGGTAAGAGAAAAATTAGTTACTAGTATTTTTCAAGTACCTATTGTCCTATACTAATATATGTAAGAGTTCCTGGCGTTCTTATTTTTCAATCTTATACATAGGTACTCTGAACTTTTTAAACTATTGCTTAATGCGTGTGCTGGGAAAGGGTTCTTTGAAAAGGTAGTGACCAGGTCTCTCAGTTTTCCTCTTAAAGTGCAGTTATTTATCTGCTTTCAATGTTATTCTTATTACTTTATATTTGTGAAGTGCAGAGATTTTCTATACCTGATGTCTTATGTTAGCCCAGAAAAAAAAAAGAAATATTCTGCTTTGCAATTTGCTTAAGTGCATAGGTAGATTTCTATCTAAGGCGAGTTTCTATATCAAATTCTTTCCCCAAATAGAAATTTCAAAGCAGACTATGGTTCCTTAAGACAACAAAAGGAAAATCTCTCACATAAGGAAGCTTGTCTGGATTTTGTTTCACATCTTGAATGAGTCTATATCTCTGTTCATGTTCGTAAAGGTAGATGTAATTGAAAGTTCACATACACAAAAAAAGGAAGAATTATTCTTCCCGTTCTTAACGTTTGAAAATTGAATAGGCAGCTAGCTATTCAAAAAGGTGTCAGACAAATTAAGCTGAAAACTGAAATTCTTTCTGCCACACAACAACACAAACCTCCAATAAACAATGAAGACCTATTTGACTCGAATTGCAAAACTGAAGTAAGTTATCATATAGGACATGTTTCATACCAGTACATTTTGTGATGTTTTGAGAAACCTCATCACAAGAAAGTATTATTCTTGCAACAAAAGTTGAGACAGGGATTTTAAAAAAATATGCGACATTGTAAACTGAAAGTCTGCAATGTTTTGTTAAGGAATTTGTTCGTGGTACAAACAGGTAACACCTTCATAAAAATTGCAAACAACGAATATAAAAAAAAAATCACTCTATAAACTTATAAATTTAAAATCATCCGAATAATCTTGAGTTTAATTTGCAATCAATTCACGCTGGGTTAGAAACGTTAAATTTCTTATCATTAATATATTGAACTATAATCGAGGACTGGTCCTGGTATCTTTCAAAAAGTTACTTTCCTTACATCTAAAGCAAACCGATGTCATCCAGTTGACCAGCCCATGGTCTACATCATCAAACTAATATTACCAATGTATCCTTCGCTGTTGATATAAGTACTGTTCCACAGCTGGAGTTATAACCTGGTAAATTTCTTTATTTATAGTGCGATTTAAGCTAGGCTCTTTTGGATTTAGCATTTTTCTTCTATAGGCCAAGCTTTGCATTTGGAAACAAAATCGAACTCGAGATTTTGACCAGCGCGCTGACATTACGGTGATAGAGAACATGAAAAAATGGGTCCCGCAATTCCGTCTGTCTGCCTATATATCTGTACCTCGACCTACATTCTAAACCATCCTATGCAATTTTCTTCAAACTCGGTACTTAAGGATCCTCTGTGATTGCTAGACGAGAAATTACAATATTTGGCCCCAAAACTTACCGTACCTGGCCTACAGGCGTTATGCAAAATTGTATTTATTTGGAAATCGCTCTAATGATTTTGATAAAGCAAATAAGGAGTTCTATTATCGGCATGGACTGCATTTTAGTTTAAAAAAAAGTTAAGAAAAAATTTTACCAGCGGTGCCTGCCATAAAACCTTTTTATTGATTCTTGAATTTGTCAGTAACTTTAAATTTGAACTTTTATACATACATATACGTATACAAATTTTCGAAAAAATATTTTTTGGATTTTGAAAAAAAACAAATCAAATTTTTGTTTGAAAATTTAATTTCTTGAAAAAGGGTGAACGATTGCTTTTGAAATTATTTCCTTTGACGTATATTATTTAATATTTAAAAACGGCATACCTACTAATTTTTTAAGAAATTTCGTACACAAAAATTAATTTATTAAAAAAAATCTCTTCTCGCTAGAAATCAGAGCGCATTCTATTATTGACCCTCATTTTATTTTAGGAGATACTTTTACAAAATAAACAACAAATTTTATGCATTTTTTTATAAATGCAAGAAACTCCAATTCCACTCGCGCATTTTACTTGCTATCAGTGGCGGCTGGTGGGTTGTTGAACAGGTGGTGCACTTTACTTGCTCACTAAGTAAAGTAGGTATTAAGATTAAAAATCGCAAAAAAACAACAATTTACATGTATATGTCGATTTTTTATTATTTTGTATAATTGCTCCAAGAATTTCGACCATGTATAAAACTGACACACTTATTACATTTAGCAAGGAATCATGTTTTTTATTTTTTCACTTAAATGCGTCAAATCGTGAATTCAGGTAACTTTATCTTAAAAAGATTTATTACTGTCTTTAATATACCTAATCACTGTTAATTTTATCCCACACCACACACTGTACCAAAACCAAAATAAAAAACAATTACTAACCTAACTCCTACAAGCCTACACTATTTAACCAGTCACGGATAGAGCGAAACAACATTACATATTCACAGGCGCAGCGCATTCTAGTCAAACATCGGTTGCTGTAGTTAATCTTCGGTTCTCGTGCGCTGCACGAGAGCAGGCTAATTCTCCATACATTTCAATGAAATATCTTTTGTCTCACGCGTCAGGGATACTTGCTTGTAACTCATACAAGTTATATTAGCAGTCCTCGTGCGCTCGCCGAAGCGCACGAGAATTTTTACTTGCAGGGAAAGTAAGTCTTAATAGTAAAGCAAAGCGCTTACATTGTTTCGTCATAATTGGAAATTTTACTTGTTTGTGTTCTTGTATGTTTAAAAAATAAATATTAATATGGGAATCTAAAAATAAAGATGCAGTAATATTTTGTAATTTTTAAATCTTTTGAATTGGTGGTTCAGCGCACGAGCGCCCTTAAGGTACAGCCGCCACTGCTTGCTATGGTACTGCATTCTGAAATGGCTTTAGTATTGCACAATCTTTAATCATTGTATAACAAAATGGCTGTTTTTCTATTAATCATTGTATTAAAACATTTCCAGTAAATAATTTTTAATAGTACTAACACTTAATATGATAAATTTTGAACAAGGCAAAAGTTAAGAAAAAAATGTTTTAATATAAAAAAGTAAAATTTGGAACACCGAACAATTTGGCAAGATTTCAAATCGTTTTAATTTTTTTTTTCGAAATCGACTTGAAGAATTTTGATGCAATTTTCTCTATTTCACTTAATTTATATGAGACAATTTTGAATAAGGCCTACCATATAATCATTTGCCTTTCTAATTATCGAGTTATCTAATTTGAATTGTTTGAATTTTATTGTACAACTTTCGGAGTCTAAAAATTGCATATGTATGTACAAATTTTAAGAAAAATATTTGAATATTTTATATTTGGTGATTTTATTTTTATTTTCACAATAGTTAAAACCTACAATTAACTGTAAAAATATTTGCTCTTCAAATGTAACAGTTAATAATATATATGAAATATGTAGATATAAGCATTTTTTGAAACACCGCATTCAAAAAATAGCATAAATATTTCTTGTCAAACTCCCAGAAAATAAAATTCAGGACTGGATCGCACGAATGGAAAATTTAAGAAATGAAAGTTACTAGAGAAAAATGTTCATAACTGTGGCATATAAAAGAGTTCTACTGTATTCTACTGTACTCTATTACAACTCTATTACATTTCTATTACACACTTTCACTTCGATGACATATGAATTATATAATAAAGAACACTTGTAATCCAGACACCAAAGTTGGAGGTTGTTTCATTTCGGACTCTACATGGCGCAGCCGGTCTTGGAAAAACGCTCATAAAATTAATCTATATATTATTAAAGGCATCATAAATTAAAGTTTTAAAATATTAACTTCATTTGATAAAATATCAATTAATCTACAATAGTCATAAACTATTTGTGACGTATAGGTACGTGATTTTAACTTGAAGAATTCATGGTTAAATCTTCATCCAGTGATTTATCTGATAGTAACTCATCTCTTGAGGATTCTGATGAGGATTCAATTCAAGAAATTCAAGATTCCGTAAGTGAAGTCGTCATAATCGAAAAGCAGCCTAAAATGGATTACGTACGAAGAATCCAGCCACTGAAGTTGGAGGGAAACCTCCCAGAAAACTGGAAACGATTTCGTCAAAATTACACAATCTTCGAGATTGCAGCTTGCGTTCAGGACAAAGATGAGGTTATTCGAGTGAACACGTTTTTGAATACGATTGGAGAAGATGCCCTCGATCTGTATAATTCGTTCACTTTGTCTGATGATGACAAAAAGAAGATCGAGTCTGTGATGAAAGCTTTCGACGAGTATTACCAAAAAAAAACCAAACATATGAGCGGTTCAAATTCTTCAGCCGAAACCAAGGAAATTTGGAGGCGTTTGACAGTTTTGTGACAGACCTTAAGTTGCTAGCCAAGAATTGTGAGTTTTCGTCATTAGAGGAGTCACTTATTAGGGACAGAATTGTCCTAGGCATTCACAATAAGAGGCTGCAGGAGAAGTTACTAAGTGCAGCAGATTTAAACTTGGAAAAATGTATGGAAATATGTCGTGCATCAGAAGTCGCCCAGAAGCAGACAAAAGAAATACAGTCTCCGCAAATAGTTCAAGCGTAGATGTCATCAACAAAAATATAAAATTGAAATTAAAGAAAATCCTTTTCCTAAAACAACTCCGCCTAGAAATGTAGCATTGAAGGTTAAAAACAAGCTTTTCGACACTCTGAAGGATCTGGAGGAAAAGAAAGTTATTTCAAAAGTAACAGGTCCCAGAGAATGGATTCATAACTTAGTTATAGTTGAAAAAACTAATAGAAAACTGAGAGTTTGCTTAGATCCTTCGGGTTTGAATAAAGTTATTAAAAAAGAACCGTTTTTAATTCCAACTCTGGAAGATTTAAGGTCTAATTTAAGGAACTCTAGGTACTTCACTGTGTTAGACCAAAAAGATGGCTTCTGGCACAGTGGCGTAGCGTGCCATCTCGGCGCCCAGGGCGGGAGACCCATTTTGCCGCCCCCATTCAATACTTAATTAAAATAAAATTTCGAGACATAATTTCACAGGCAATGAGGTATCTTGAAGCTGAAAAAGGAGGTGTCGTGAAATAAGGCCAACTTTCAAAAATTGGCCTTATTGCACCAATTTTCAGCAGTTGATCTTATTTCACTTTGACAAAGTGAAATAAGGCCAAATAATTTTGAGAAATAAGACCAAATTGATCTTATTTCACTTTTTCGCTTTTTAAAAGTAAAATAAGACCAATTGTAAACCTTAAACAGTATACTTTTTAAAAGAAGATTGCAACATAACAATGACCTGGTTAAGATAACTGAACTAACAAGACGGTGCCGTGACTTAAGGCCAAGTGACATATGACCAAATTAAAAAATTTGACCTTATGTCACTTTACAAAAGCGACAATAGACCAAATTTTAAGAGTTGGCCGTAAGTCACACTATGTCTCTTTTAACTGTTGAATCTGGGTAGAAGTATTTGAAAAAATTGCAAAAAAACTATAATACATAATTGTTTATCGTGGGTTGACGTTCTGGGTTTTCTTGGGCAACAGTACCTTGGGTGGCCCGCTTTGCGGGTGTTCAGGATTTTAACTCCCTACAACACTACTTAACTGTTAGTTGCTTACACCAATTAATGTAAAGACAAAACACGGAACCAAAATAGGATCAGCGGTTTCAATAACGGATTCTACGGATCTTACGAGCAGCGAATTCAGAAATACCTTTGTCAAAATCAATATTTGCAGCCAATTCTTGTTCAATCGACAATATAGCCAAGTCAAATATATACAAATCAAAATGAATTCCCAGATTCTGTTTTTGAATGAATTGGATGAGCTCCAGTGGTCCTTTGCCCCTTATTTCTTCCTCTGATTCAGAACTGGCGACAAACTGCTGCAGACGCTTCCTCTCTATCTGAAACTCGTCCTTGTCGATGTCTTCTAATACATGGAAAAGATCACACTCGTACTTACTGTCCTCAAGTTTCGCTGGCGTCAAAAATCCGAACTATTTCCGCTATTTCTTGAACTTTCTGGAATCGAGTCGTCATTTTTTGAATGATCTTGTCAGATGATGCGAACACCACCATAGAGTTCATGCTTATGAGAAAAAGCTGCATCTGCGAATTCATGGCCATGCATGCGTTTTTTCTTGCGAATTCTTCTCTTTTTGAGTTCGATACCGTGTTGTTCGCAGAGAGTATTAGCAAAGTCGATTGCGGCTTGGACGAAACAGTCTCTGCTCTTCACTATGAGAGCTTTTAAAGCGCAGAGTTTCTGAGAACACTTATCACACTCAGTCCTCGTTGCTGCAGGTAAATCTGTTCGTCATTTATTTCAGGTAGCACTGCAGCCCAAAAGCCAAGAAAAGTGAGGAAGTTGAATGACTGCATGGCTGTCAGAAGAAGACTGGCTCCCGATCTTGTTTCGGAAGTTTGAGATGAATCCGTCAATTCTTCTAGTACCTCAAGAACTTTCTAAAAACTTGACAGCTTCATGTCTAGCGCTCTAGTGCGTTTCAGTGACACGTTTCACTGCTTGACCTGTGACGGTAACCAAAGCGTTCCACCGACCAGTTGATGCAGAAAAGAAGGCAAATAGCTTCTCCAGAGTTCCAAAAAACGTCGCGGAATTCACTGATTTAGAAACAGTGTGTACCCCAGCCCAGCGCGGTCTTGCACTCATAAATGTTTCGGAACGCTCCCTTTTAGTTTCGCGAGAGTTTTGGAACATTTCGTTTTAGTTTCGCAAGTCGTGCGACAATAACAGAATGCACCCTTACGGGCTTACTCACCGTTTACGAATTCACGGAAATCAGCCGAGAGCATCAACGACGAATCACAGGCAGGGTGTCATGAAATATATGATCTCTACTCTACCCGACATTTTGCCGCCCGGGGCGGGCCGCCCCCTACGCTACGCCGCGAAGATTCAAGGAAATTTTGTTGTTTTTGGACACCCTTCGGTGTTTATGAATTTAATTTTCTACCTTTTGGTTTAAGTACAGCACCGGAAATATTTCAAAAATTTAATTATGAGAACTATGGGGACCTAAAAGGAGTTGAAATATATATTGATGATTTTTTGGTGCATGGAGAGACTATTGAAGAACATGACAGAAATCTAGAAAGATTATTAGAACGTGCGAGAACATTAGTAATGAAATTTAACAAAGAAAAAATTCAATTTCGGCAACATTTTGTGAAACATTTAGGTCATGTTTTTAGTGAAAATGGAATGAAGCCAGATGATAATCGAGTATCTGCTATTCAAAATTTAAAAAATCCTTCTTCAAAGAAAGAACTGCAAAGCTTTCTAGGTTTTGTTAATTATTTAAGGAGTTTCATTCCGGAGCTATCAGAGCTCACAGCACCGTTAAGGCAGTTATTACGAAAAGATTCTGAATTTGTTTGGCTTAAGAGTCATACAAACTGCGTAGACGTTTTAAAAAATAAGTTGAAAGAAATTCCATTCCTTAAACCATTCAATCCTGTAAAGAAGCTTACAATTCAAGCTGATGCTTCTCAGTATGGAATAGGGTGTGGTTTGTTGCAAGAAAATAGGCCGATTTGTTATGCTTCTAGGAGTTTGAGTGATGCCGAAGTAGGGTATGCCCAAATAGAAAAAGAATTTCTTGCAATTGCATATGCGTGTAAAAAATTTCATAACTTTGTTTATGGTAGTAAGGTCTTAGTTTATAGCGACCATAAGACTCTCGAGGCCATTATGAAGAAAGAAATTAATAAAATAATGTCAAGTAAGTTACGACGCACACGTTTATTTTTATATAATTACGACGTTGAGGTGCAGTATTTACCAGGTAAGTACATGCACATTGCTGATTATTTGTCACGAAATTTTGTTGTTCAGGAAAATGAAGTAAAAGAAAGAAGTGAAATGATTTTTTCAATAAATGTAAGTAACGAGAAGCAAGATTTATTTAAAGAAGAAACAAAAGGGGTGGCCTAATTCAAAAAGTAAAATACCCGACAATATCAAATCCTACTTTCAAAAAAGATCTGATATTTTTGTTGAAAATGGTTTAGTTTTTTTAAACCACAGACTAATTGTGCCAAATTCGTTACGATACGAAATGTTACTTAAATTACACAAGTCTCATTTAGGGATCACAAAAACAACAATTAGAGCCCGAGAACTACTCTATTGGCCTGGCATGTCAGCTGACATAGAACTGCACATAAAGAACTGTTGGACGTGCATACAAAATCGACCTGAAAGTCATGATGAACAAATGATAAGTCATGATATACCTGATTTACCTTTCCATAAAGTAGGGTGTGATGTATTTGAGTGGAACAGGGAAAATTTTCTGATTGTCATTGACTATTTGTCAAAATGGATAGAGATCGAACCAATTCAAACAGAAACTGCTTCTGATATTTGTTTAAGCTGGACAAAAATATTCTCTCGTTTAGGTATTCTTGCAATTGTTATTGCTGATAATATGCCATTCAGTTCGTATAAATGTACGGAATTTTCTAAAAAGTGGAATTTTGAAATTGTAACAAGTAGTCCTCATTATCCCAAATCAAATGGACTCGCAGAGCGAGGAGTTCAAATAGAAAAGAATTTTATTAAAAAATCTTCTTGAAGAATTTTATTCGGCTATTTTAGAATACAATAATACTCCTGTGAAATACTTAGATGTTTCACCTGCTCAAATTTTAAGAACAGAAGACTACGTACTAAGCTACCAATTCATTCGAGCCTTTTAAAACCTGGATTGAACAAAAATATTATGAAATCAATTAAATACAAACAATTACAAAACGAAAAATATTACAATAGACAAGCAAGAAGGAAAGAAACGAGTTTTTGTATTAATGAAAAAGTTTATTGCAGAATCAAAAATAATTGGGAAATCGGTTATATTAAAGAAAAATTAACTCAACCTCGATCTTACATTGTTTTTGTTCCGTCAAAGAACAAAGAATATAGAAGAAATTCTAAATTCTTAAAAAAAAGCGATAGCAAAAAAAAATCACGCTATCATTACTATGATAGTAATAATTTTGATCATTATTTTGATAATTCAAATACTCTTAAAGATAATTCAAATACTTTTAAAGATGATTCGCAAACTGAAAACAAAAATCAACTTCAAAGTAAAAGTAATAATTTAAGTAATTTAAAAAATCCGAATTTACATCTCAGTCCATCTCGCACAAGGTCAGGAACAGTATATAAAACCAAATAAGTAATTTGGTAAATTTTTAAAATTTAATTAAAATTTTATATAAAGCAACAGATGGATTAATGGAAATAATATCTTTATATGTAATGTGCAATTGTGCAAATATGTTCAATATTTTTATTTTACTTCAAATTATGAAATGCAAATTTAAAAACAAATTTCTACGACTTATAGGTACTACTCCTATAACGGTACTAACTATATGATTTTTTTTTTTTCGAAATTTTATAAATATTTTTTTTTTCCTAAAAACTGTTCCAGAGATTAAAAAAAAATCATTTTTTTAAAGCTAGGTAATGGTTGAAAAAATGTTTCGAAAAATGGTTATAAATGTTACCTCCAATGAAACCATTTTTTGGTTTTGATTATTTCAAAAATAATACAACCCATTTTGATTTTTCTAATGCTAAAGCGACCCAAAAGTTCGAATATTATTTTATATTCAAATTAAAAGAAAATGAGTGTTTTTTTTTAAATTTCAAATTTTCTTTTCCCAAACACAATATTTCGAAAACCCCATGCTCGATTTTTTTTTAACTTGACATATAAAAGTTTCTTGGTACATTCTACAAGATGTTAAAAAAAAATTGAAATCTCGAAAATGGTAGTAGTATTTTGTTTTAGAATTTAGTTTTTTTGTCGTACAGTAATAAAAAACTTTAAGTTGGCGTTGCAAAATTTTTCCTCAAAAATATCTTAAAAATGTTTTATATGAAATCTTATTTTTTTAAGGAAACCGCTAAATTAAATTTTTGTTCTTGCATAAATTCATATTTACCTAAGAAATTACATGCGATTTTCTTTTTATCTTTTACTATTAAAAGAGTTTTATAACTCAATTTTATGCTCATCAACAGCTTTCTCAAAGAACATTAATTTTTAAAATTCATAGCTTGTTACATGAGCATGTTCGTGCGCACAGTCGTGCATTTTATTTGAACGACTGAAACAAGATTTCTCAAGTAAATTTTAGTTTGTGAAAGTACAAAAATTATAAATCGTTGTAGTGTTTTTTTTAACTATGTACTTAAAACATAATTTTTAAAACATTTTTAAGTACAAATTTTCTTGTACCAATAAAAATTAAATTAAAAAAAATTACCGACCCGTTTTTAAGACATCGAATTTTCCAAAAAATCAGTTTTTTTTTAAATTTTTCTGAAAATTTTAAATGCAATGTTCTTCAAACTTTTTAAAAATTAATCGAAATAATAAAAAAACTGTTATCAAAATTCTAGGTGCCGTTTTCGAGAAAAATACGATTTTCGAAAACAATTTTTAACATTTGTATGTGGGTACCGTTATTTTTACTTAAAACAATTTTTGTTCTCACATCTGTAGATTATATTAAACAAATTTTAATTGTCAAGTTTTAAGAAAATCGAGCACAGGGTTTTGAAAAAAAAAATGTTCTTAAAATTTACAAAAAAAATTGAATACACAATACTGTCCAAACTTTTCGGGAGCTTGAGCATAAATAAATGATCAAAATACTAAAAGTTCTTCTTAGTTATCTTCCAAAACTCGTCCACAATAACACTCCTTTTGTCACCACAAACAAAAAAAGTAATTTCCTTGCTTAGCTGTGGTAAAAAGCTCTTTTATCGAAAATGCTTACATTTGACATCGGGGAGTCTTATCTTCGTTGGATTAGAAATTATCTTTCTGACCGGACAATTTTAATTGTTCTAGCCGTTTGTAGTCTTATATTCAAAAAAAATAAATGCTGATGTGCCCCAAGACTTCGTTTTGTCTCCGACGCTCTTCCACTTCCATTTCATAGTTTCGCTGACAACAGCACTCTCAGCTTTTCATATTAATTTCCAGGCTCACAACCCTGTTTTTCGATTGTGGAACTTTAATGGCAGCATTTTCTTAAATCATTATCTATCTCAACAGCATAATACGATGCGGTATTAATAACCGTGTGGAATTTAATGCTTTGAAAATACAAAGCTCTCTTCTGTCGGCTAAGCGAACCATTAGTCTGTAACAGTTTTGTATTGAAATCATTTATAACGTTTAAGCACGTTTAAGAGATTGGTGGATTTTGTACAAACCGTGTACACACACAACTTAATTGTCAGCTCATTGGTAGATAATTGTCAGACATTGTCAGGTCTTACAATATTGGAAGATCTACCAATTATGTACACTTAGCTTTAGTTGTGTTCAACCAGAAAGAGGCCAGTGTAGAGTAGTGCAGTGCAGTGCAAGTTCATGAAAACTGTCAGAGCAAACTTAAGCAAAACCGTCATACGTCAGATCTTAAAAACAGGCATTTTTCTAAATTTAAATTCAAAATAATTCACACACATAATTTGAATATTGAGTTATCAAAAATAAAAATGTCTACTTTCTTTAAATTAAAATAAAGTTTTCTTAAAATGTTGTTCTCACTATTAGAAAGAAGAAAAAAATGAAAAAAAAAAACAAATATAAAAAATAAAATTCTACTAGAGGTAAGAAAAATAAGTATTTAACATAAAATACAAAAAAGCATCATTTTCCTAATTTATTTTTTTGAATTATTTTATTATTTTTCTTTTTGGCCAAATGTGTGGCATTTACGTCTGAATACCAAGGACAGACAGGTGAAATTGCGAGATACACTTTCTTTTTCTTCGTCTTCTCTACCATCCTATTAACAAAATTGATCAAAATCTCGAGCTCATTTTTTTCATAACCTGCCACATGTATATTACAAGTACCTGCATCGCCTGTTAAAACCGAATCGGCGGAGGGTCTATATCGTCTCGGCCGGGGGTAGGCGCAAATTTTCTAGTAAGTGCCTACAAATTTTCTTGTAGGTACATATCACATAGACATAATAGTTACAGGAAGGAATTATGTTAATAAGAACCTAGGAACATTTATATACTCTGTATCTATTTATTAATATCCAACTTTTTACATAATCAAACAAAAAAAAGTTATTAATTATTTTTGTTTAATAATAATATAAGTAAAATTGTATCAAGGGAGGTCCTCATAGCCCTACTTAAGTATACAATTAGTTAAAAGACCATCTAATACAAAAAGTTCTTAATTGATAAATGATTGTATTCAAACTATTTAAATGCTTATCTTATCTTCCTACATACAAACATATTTATGTATGTACATATATATACATATGTACTGTACATAAGTACAAAATTTCCAAACTAATTTCGTTTCCTGCTAGGTATACCTACATACGTACTAAACAAGCTCTTGTCCAAAATCTTGAAATTTATAATAATAAACCCTAAAAATACCTAGGTATCTTCCTACCTACATTACCTACTATAAAAATATAATATGTATATATAATATTCCTGGACTCTTACGAAATAGAAAAGGCGAATGTAACTACATAATTACGCAACAAAAATGTGCCCTTTATTAAAATCAACTTCAGACGAATGAAAAACAATTAAATAAACAAATTCCTTCCGTCATTTAAACTAGGTATGTACAAATACATACATACATAACTACCGACGACACAGTACGCCCAAATGGCGTCAGGAAGGGGAAATACGGTACAGCCTGCGCCAAAGGCAGCCCCACAGGCCCTCGTGCCTAAGGCTCCGGACGCACAGGCCGAAATAAGAAACATGTTGCTGGCCATTTCTGGTCAAATAGCAGGTCTTCAAAAACAGATAACGGAGCAGGCGAAGAGGGTGGACCATATCTACTCTGTTTTGCCGAGCTTTACGCAATTTTTAGGTTAAGGGCGCGCTGCCGGAGAGGCCCTTAAGGATCCTTGCTGTGAATGTAAATTCACTGATTAGGATCGAACGTAGAGCAAACCTATTCCAATTGTTGAAAGATCAAAGTCCTGATGTGTTTATGGCTAGTGAAACTAAACTGAGTCAGAAACATAAATTGACACATAATAATTACAATATCGTACGAAGAGATCGACCCAACTCGACTCAAGGAGGTGGTGTCGCAATCTTTGTTCGAAAAGGCATAAAATATAAAGTTATATACAATAGTGAAGTACGCAGATTTCGGCTGCTTGAGGCGTGCATTGTATGCATTTCTCTCCAACAGGGGAAGCGGATGTATATAGTCGCGACTTACGCTCCGGAATCACCTCAGCCAACTGACTTTTTGACAGAGCTCGAAAAGCTTTTTCAAGTGCTACAACTGAACTCGGTAGAAAATTTCTATCTCATGGCCGGTGATTTAAATGCCAAACATATAGATTGGGGAAATCAAGTACAAAATCCGAGAGGTAACCATCTATTTAATTGGATGGGTCAATACAATATTGAATATATGATCGACCTTCTGGCGACTGATAGACCATCGTTTCCAAGAAGCGGTGCCTATCTGGATCTATTACTAAAAGACTCTAGACTGACAATTACTAACACTGTGGGTCAACGGACAAGAAACTGCTTACAAACGATAGACTACGATAGCGACCACTGTGGTTTCGCCGCAGTAATACAGTTGCCGAACGAGCTCGTAGAGTTGGAGGAGTATGTACCTGCGCATTCTTATAATTACAGTAAGATGCGCTGGCCACGCTTTACCAACGCTTTAGCAAGCGAAATTCGTGCCAATAATATATCCCCACCAAATAACAGGAATTTAACAAACAACGAAATTGACCAATACTTAGAACAAATGGACGAAACAATCCTACGAACTATGAACAGAACTATACCAAAATACAGAGAACGTAACGTAACCGACATGTACCGTAACGCGACTATTGAAGCACTACACAGACAAAAAAGTGGACTACTGACAAGTCTTAAACGCTTGTACCGACGGTTTACTGACTCACGCGATCTGGAGATTAGGACACTGAAGTCGTCAATCAAAAACATCAACCAATTGATCAAAGAAAATTATAGGTTGTCTATTAATTTGTATTGGAACAATAAAATTCGGGCCGTTAACTCTAGCGACCCGAGTATGTTTCCACAAATTAACAAGATATTTAGACGGAATGATCAAAACGAACTTCCGTGTCTTAAGCTCCAGAGAACGACAGAAAACAGAAACATACTTCTGACAGCAAGGATAGATCCAGATGACGCGGTCTTGGACGATGACCTCTTTATTGTCGAGGATCCGCTGGAGAAAGTGGAGGCTGTGGGGGCTGCTTTTCAGCAAGTGTATAAGGTGAATGCAAGCATCCACCCCAACCACGACCTGGAAAACAGAGCTCTACTCCATCACTTCTATCTACGTAATGAAATGACGCAATGGCGATCAGAGAATCTAGGTTTCATCCGGTTCAATGAAGAAAACTTGGCGAATGCCATCATCGCCGTGCAAGATGGGAGTAGTTCCCTGTTAGTTACGAGGATAGAGCTCCAGCTCATCTTCGATTCATTAAAGAGGAAAAAGTCAACAGGAGTCGATGGTATATCCAATATTGTACTTCGACATCTACCTAAGGAAGCGATTGACATTTATGCCACACTGTTTAACAACGCACTGAATAATGCATATTATCCAGGGCGGTGGAAGACAGCTGTGGTTCATCCTCTCCCGAAAAAGGGAAAGGACAACTCCAATCCGGCGAATCTCCGGTCGATAAGTCTCCTACCGAGTATCAGCAAGGTATTCGAGAAAGTCATAAATAGAGCTCTGTCCAAGTGGGCGGAGGACAATAATATCATACCGGATAATCAGTTCGGGTTTAAGGCGGGACATGACACCATTCATGCCGCGTCTAAACTCGTTTCTGATATCCAATGGAACAAAACTAAAAATCAGTGTACAGGTGCCTGTCTGGTTGATTTAGAGAAGGCTTTCGACACCGTATGGTTAGAGGGTCTCTATCTAAAATTGACTAGGCTCGGCATAAGTAAACCACTATTATATATACTTTATGACATGCTCAATGGTAGAAAGTTTGTTGTCAAAAGTGGCAATGTAACTTCTACCGCAGTCTTCGATATCAAGAATGGTCTTCAGCAGGGAGCGGTGAACTCGCCGATTCTATTCAGCATTTACACCAGCGATCTGATAAGTAGTCTAACTCAGGCAATTGCGTATGCCGATGACCTAATAGCGTACAGAACAGCTACAAAAGTTGAGGTTATCAGAATTCTCTTACAGCGTGACTTCGACAAGATTCAGCGATATTGTGATGACTGGAAGTTGAAAATCAACTTTCAGAAATGTGAAACGATTCTGTTTAGGACTCCGTTGGCTAGAGCCCCTAGGGATACTAGAAAGAACTGGCGTAAGCTGATGATCGTAGGACCGCACCGGCAACCACTGGCGAGCAGAAGTGTGGTAAAGTACCTTGGCATCTGGTTGGATCAGTATTTGTATTTCGACAGACATATAAATGCTGCTCTGAACAGGGCTAGGGGAGCCTTTGCCCTGACGAAACGGTTGTTTTACAGCAGCCGGCTTGACACCAGGGTGAAGGTGATTTGCTACATGGCCCTCATCCGGCCGATGATTGCCTATGGGTGCCCCGTATGGTTCAACGTTGCCCCATCTCAAATGGAAAAGATTCGGGTGTTTGAGAGGCAGTGTCTTAGACGTTGTCTTGGATTACACAGAACACCAGAATCGGAGTACAAACATTACTATTCCAACAGGACTCTATACAACGGAGCCAACATTAACAGAATAGATAATTTTTTGATAAAGCTGATTCGGGGTCACATTGCGAGAGCGATGACCTCAGCAAATAGCTTAATCTTTGGGGCTTACTACCCCAACACAGAATACTTCGAGAGTGTGCGTTTAAGTGGCCATATTGCACCTAATGCATTCCTCTATTTAGATAGTATAGGGTTGATCCAGGATAGAGAGGCGGTTCCGCTAATCTACCACGTCGGCCGTAGGGCTGTGGATAGGCGGCTCCTTTATAGTCGAGACGTCCTCGCACAAGACGGAGCTGAGCGACTTCGGTTCAGTAGGACTGTGTCCGATCGGGACCTGAAAGACAGGGTAAGACAGGAGAACCAGTTTTGGTGGTTGTCTAATATTGATAGCGATAGTTGACAAGTTGTCTTGGCCGACTTACATAGTTTTAAGGGTATTCTTAGGTAGGGACAGTCAGGGTGGCACAAAAAACAAAAAAAAAAAAAAAACAAAAAAAATTGAGTACATTATTCCAATGTATTTAACAAAAAAAAAAAAAAAAAAAAAAAAAAAAAAAATCTCTGCTGCTGTGGCTGTTCTAGTTTTTAAGTAGTTTTAGTTTAGTTTTAGTTTATTTTAAGTAGTTTAAGTTGGTTTAGGTAGTTTTTAATTAGTTTTACTTTAGTTTGTAAGTCTTATACAAAATATAAAAAGATAAAGAATCCGAGTTTTTTAAATTTTCTCGAGAAAACAAAAAAAAAATAGATATAGTTTTTGAATTAAAAATAGTTTTTTAGGCCGAAAGGCATTACATTTAAAATAGTTTAGCTTAGAGCGCCCGCATAGGGCCAGTAAGTTAGTTTTAAGTTATTTGATAATTAGGCTAGTTTTTTATGAATTTTTGTCTAGCTTTAAGATAGTTTTAAGATTGATTAAAATAAAAATGAATTAAAAAAAAAAAAAAAAACCGACGACACAGTTTATTGAAACAATCTTTCTAATTATCAACCAACTTAAATAATCGGTCAAACCCAAGAAGCACACATTTTATATTTATCGCAAACCTCAGACAACCCAAAAAAATCAACTGTCTGCGGCTTGATCGTTACAAAGGGGTGAACGAATATTGCAAATATAAACAAAAATTGTAGGAAAGGGTGAACAATAGAGAAGCAACACATAATTGAGAGAAGAGAAATCCTATCCTACTAAAATCCTGCGAAAAGAACTTTCATTCTCGTAGAAAAAATTCTTTTTAAAAAGCTTTATAGAATAAAGCTTTTTCAATTTCATAGGTCACTCTGCTCCATAGGCGTAAGACATCTGTATATGATTATTTGTGGTCTAACCTTAACAAAAAACAAAGTGTTCCGCTGGCTTATTCGTTGACATAACTAAATCGTTTGATATGGTTGGTCTTTATGAAACGAAAAATATAAGTTCCATAATCCCTCTAGTGCAGTATCTTATTTCAATTTCCACATTATCTTTCAACGGTTTTTAAAAAAAATTCTGAGACATATTTACGTTTCTAATGAAGCGTTCGGTCGAAACTCAGTCAGATGATTTTGAATTGCAATATTTCGAGAACCATACATCGCAGAAGTTTCAGGTTCCAGTTGTTGTAGTTCATGTTAGCTTTTGTTGCTTTTTGGATAGTTTTAAGCAAATCTACTTTGATGAAGATCCACAGTTCTGTTATTCTTCTGAACAAACTTGAAATACCAGGGTTCCGTGGTTTCATGTTAGAATGGTTCAGTTCTTACCTGATTGACTGGTATCAAAAAGTGAAAGTAGATGATGTCAGAAGTCATCAAATGTTGTTAAATTTAGGGGTACCACAAGGCTCTATCCGTGGCCGTATTCTTTTTCTTATCAATATAAATCCTTTGTTCAGGCTTATTTTCTGCTTTTGCGGATGATGTTGGTTTTCTCTTATGCTTCAGAAAGTCACCTTGACCTAATCGCTAGTATAAATTGGGACCTTAATCTATTTCGCATCATGTTCTCGTTGCGTAACTTAGTTATAAGCCCTTAGAAGGTTGTAATGTTTTCTAAGTCGGCATATATATCCGCATCAGCCTGAAACTTGACTTTAGCTCTCATATCTCATTACTCTGTTGAACCCATGGGATAGAATCCAGAACAGAGCTCTCAAGGTTTTATGATGCACATCCATTAGGAAACTTGTGATTTTTTAGAACACGATCGTAACGTTTTCTGTCTTGGATTGTCTTTTAACTTTTCCTGTGAAAAAAACCTAAATTGTCTAGCTGCGAATGCTCATCAGTTTGCCCTTGAGTCTAACTTCGGACGTCCTATCAAGAGGGGGTATTTCCTAAGCCGAACTACTAGAATGTGAAACAATTTTCCCTTCTCGATTTTTCCTCCTCAGTTTGATGTTCAGGCTTTCAAGACCAATGTGCTTCGACATCTCCTCTCTTCACTTCAGCTAAACGCTCGCATTGCAGTAGGTACCCCATATGATTATGACGGTGGTCATAATCCCTTGTGTGTGAGCAAATTATAAATTTGTATTTTATCACACTTTCCAGTAACTAACGAAACCCAGTACTAAGCTTTAATTCTTGGATAGATATATCCTTGAACTGCTAGAGCAAGTTCGTTTGATTCAGTCTTGCATACGAGTAGTATTGAATTAATCAATTTAAACTGAGTCCTAATATTATTTTATTTATTTGACTTGCCTCAACATAACTTTAAATATTTCAATCAGTTCATTTAGCTAAAAAAAGAACTTAAGTAAAACTATCTTCCCTGAAGGCTTTGAAGGAGCAATGATTTAATTTTTTTTTATTCAACAACATCATCAGTTAAGTGGAATATGCTCAAAGCTCAAACTTCAATATTCTCCTTTAAAACTCCTGAAAATGAAGTAATCTGAAATCGATCAATTTAAATATGTCTGTCTGTGTCTGGTGGTTATCGGGAATGGAATCGAATGCACCTAGTAAAAGTTCATAGCTTCATGTTGGCGCTGTAACTGGCAAAAGGTACAAAGGACCACCATCTCAGTTTCTCAGAAAAGTCAGTCGGGAAAATAAGTAATATGTGTATACTGAAAAAAAAAGTTTCTTTTGGGAATCAAAAATAATAAAATGAAAAGAGAAAATGGAAAAAGGAAAAAGGAAATGGAAATGGAAAAATGGCAAAAATAGCAAAATCCCGAAATCCTTTGAAGTTCGATTTATTTCACTTCGTGATTGAGTGGAAACTCATTTTATTCTAAAGGAGTATGGAGATATCGTGCTTGTGTGTACAGTGCATATCTATCAAATGTGCGGATGTGTTTGTTACGTAACAAGCAAAGTACATACGTGGAAGTAATCGCAGCAAAGTGAGTGGCAAGCAAATTGAAAGAGCTCTGCTTGAGAGCTGGAGACTCTGAGACTATGGGAAAGGAGGCGATATGACGATATAGCAATGAGCGTTTTGTGGTTTGGAAATGATGGCGCTATCGAATGAAAAGTACACCACAACGCAGCAACGTTGAAGGACTGAAGAGGACTTGGAGTCCAAATGAAGTGATCCGAGGGCAAATCCTTTGAAAGGAGTTCTTAAATCTTAAACATATTTGTTTGTTGTTTTTATGAAAGCTGCTTGCCGGTTAAATGGAATTTTGTGGTTCTGTGGTTGAGCTGTGTGAGTTTTTGGCGTAAATCTTAAATAACTTTAAATTTCGATGGCTTAAGTTAACTCGGTGTGTGCTGATGGAAAAATAAATTGCGGACTTAGGTATTCTGTAGAAGGACTTTTTGAATTAAATTTTCTCTTTTAAAATACTTCTTGGTTTTTGGATGAAAAACGTGTGTATATCTAACCTTGGTTAACTCTTAGGGCCAGTTGTATATATACCTAAATCTTGATTCGCAATGAACCATGAACTGGGTTTAATAGAACAGAGAACGAATCCACAAAAAGAACACACTTTGCATCGAAAATTTAATAATATCCAATCATATACTAGAACTCTGGTTGGATTTTATTGGAGTTAAAACTTTGAACCGAGATTAAACCAAGTTTCTACAATGTTGAAGTGTATAATCTTGGAACTCGGGTGGTCTTTTTGGTTTTGGTAGAATAAGTTTAAAATTTGAAGGATTAACCGACACTACCTACGGGTAATTGGTCGAATGCGAGGTTCTTACCCCTACTATTTTCGATGCACCGAAAGAGTTATTTATGACTATTTCTATTTGTTATTAACTTTTTTACTTTTTTTCTAGTTAATATTTACTATAAAGAAGTTACATACGACTTTTACAAATAGTTATTTCGGTAATAACTATAATCCCAATTAAACTTGACTATGCACATAGTTTATTTTGATTATATCGATAGTAGTTATCTATAACACTATTAACTATACATAAAGTTAAACTTGACTATTGAATGCACATTGTTGTTGCGAGTAACCTCTAGAGGTAGTTAAAAAGAGAACATAGTATTTGTAAACTGAATAAAGAAAGAAACAAAATACTTTTAGGTTTGTATACATACATATGTGCTAAGTCAACAACTTCATGTTTGTGAAAGTATTTATTTTGTAAGTCGATAAATTATTATATGTATTATAATAGCGATGCATTATATTTATTATTTTGCACATATGGGAACAGAAATATAAATGCGGTTGAAATTGTATCTACTAATTCTAACATTTTACGTCGGAAAAAACAAAGCGCCTTCAAAATAATGCATATTTAAATTATTTTATTTATAACTTTTATCAGACAAAGGGTTACCATATATTTTTTTGAAATTACATACTTATATCTACTACACCATAGTCGTATTCAACTATTTTAAGAAGTCGTTTATGAAAACAATTTATCCTGCCTATTTAAAACTAATTTATCATTTCCTTGACTATTAAAATGTTAATATATGTTATTAAATGTTAAAGAATTGAGTACTTATTTAAGTAGGTATTTTCTTATTTTGACTATTTAAAAGTTAAAACTTACTATTAAGTAGTCAGAATTCTCCATAGACGCATTCAACTATTTTTAGTAGTGGTTTATTACAATCAAAGTAGAACTATTCAAAATAGTAGCACATTACTTTTTTGCATAGTCATTTATATTTTTAACTATTTCATATGTTAATTCTAACTATATTTAACTATTTTTGAATTATTTTTGATGAAAAATAGTTATTTCATAAATTTCATGGAAAATTATCAAATGACTATTGCAATAGTTACAAAAATAACTATTTTTTTTTTCTGAGTGTATGTACTGGGATCGGATTTTCGAATATACGTTGTGTCAAAGATATAATAACGATGATTTATTTATTTGTTTTAATATGAGCTTATTACTACCTTAACAAAGTTCATTTACAATTTATGTAAAATCGGTTTTATATAAATAAATATATATATATTTTTTTTTTTTTTATAATCAACTCACGCTCAAGGGAATATGATTACCCTTTAAATGTTTGAACACAGCGCGGGCGTGAAGTTACGGAAGAGAAAGAAGGATAGGAAAGATGTGTGGCACGATGTTCTGAGACTGAAGGTGGTTGTCTCAGATTTCTCCAGGGATGGCGGCTGAACTAAAGCGCGGGTAGATTTTGACGGCTTGTGGCGGCCATGTTGTTTTGGTGAAATTCAGTTACTAATGTCAAATCACCAAGGCAAGTAACACGACCGAACCGGACGCGACATCTAAATGAAAGAACTTTGTTATCATAATGAGTGTTCATTAGTGCAAACAGTGGACTCTTTGATGTTTGGTGGCCAATCAGCACACATTCGTACTTTATATGAAAGCAAGATCGGCCGAGAACATCCTTGCGGTCTATGAAAGTGTATACCTACAGCAGAACCTGAGGCAGTCGATTCCTCGTCGTGCATAAGAACTTAGCATTTTGCAGACTTAAAATTGGCGAATATTGCATTGGGGCTAGGGCCTACGTGCGTACAAGATCCAACTGATCTCGGACTGATCTCATGATAGTAGAAACTCGTCACTTGTTTCCTGACTGGACTTCGGAACTTATGGAAGAGCACCGAAATTTTGGCCGAAAAATCATCTTTAGAGACAATGAGCTTTTTAGGATGCATGGCGTATGTAGGAGGACACCAATCCACACAAGGTTCACAAGGCGACAATGCATACTCAAAAAAGTTTCGAGTTGGTGTGGATGTTGGGCCGGGGGAGTCTTTGGTGTAAACTTTAATGAAAATGATGTTGGTCAGGCGGTCACAACCAATTTAGAGCACTATACAGAAAGATTATAACCAATTTCTTATAGTCCAAATTAAACCATATGAACCTAACCTAGCAGGACTGCGTTACGTTCCACACAGCGAACGCCACGATTGTCATTATACATGCACTATTTGAGGATAAACTTATCTTTCGCAGAGGTAAAGTGAATTGGTCATGCTACCGACCTCAGGTTATTTGAAGTCGAAGGTCTATGCGAATAAACCACAATGTACCAATGGTCTTGAAGGTGAGCTTTGGCATTGCAGACCATTTTGAATTACCTTTCTTAGAATTTTAGCTTCCAGCGCCCTCACTTCTTCTTGGATATTGGTCTTAAGCAATTGCAAAGTTCTTGATTTAATGACATGAATTTTAATTGTTAGGTTACACGAAAGAAAAAACCGGACAAACGCAGTGGGGAATTAAAACAAAAAAAAATGCGTTATTATCTCATTGTGGCAACACTTGCAAAAGAAACAATAAAGAAAAACCAAATGAATGGCCGCGTTCACTTCGTAGACCGATAGGGTATCTAAGATACTTCAGTATCCGATACGTTGGCGAACGACCAAAACCTGAAAGGTAACACTTACTGTCAAAGTAAAAAAAAACGACGTGAATCGGCCAACCCTGGACTAATGCCTAATTTACTACAATTTGTTACGTCTGCTATAGACGTAGTTAATTCATAAAAAAAAATAGAATAATGGAAACCAAACAATTTTGCACATTTATGATCTTATGAAGTTTTGTACAAAAACTGAAAATGTTTCATTTACCATAAGGATGAGGAATTGTAGGAATTATACATGATAGATGGGAAGTTTATTTTTGGAGACAAAAAATTTTCCTTGGCATAATCAAAGGATTTGGATTATAAACACATGATTTAAAGATATTTTTTAATGCTGAATTTATTGTACAAGGTATGTTGCGACGAGTTAATTGCAGCAAGAGACCATTTGCTTATCCGCAAAACAAACAAACAAATATCTACAGGATTACTAATCCTATGAATTTGTTTTTATTATAATAATTCATTTAATATTTAAAAATATAATATGGTGTAGCCCTAATAAATATATACAACTTACAATGTCTCTATTAAGTTTTTAGTTCAAATTTTTGATAATTTAATTTTTAAAAACATTCGCAGGTTAATATTAATCCAATGCTCTCACGCAGGTGTTCTCAATGAAAAAATGTGTTAATCCAGTACTTTGTCACATTATTGTATGTTTATAAGACGATAATTAAAAAAATAGTAAAAAGAAAGTTAATCCTTTCAATCGTAAATTCACCTTAGAATCCAAAAACGTATAAAAACTAAAATAAAAGGCTTTTCTTAGAACAGAAGTAGTTTTTGTTATTTTTGATTTTCTCAAAAACTACAAAACCTTTTGACATCCGGTTTTTTGCGTTTGATCAAAAATTAATAAGAGCATTGAATATTGAATAAAAAAATTACACATAATTACGTAAAATTTTGAAAACAAATTGTTTAAAAAAAATTTTTTCATTTATTTTTTCAAAATTTTGATTTTGAAAATTAATTTTTCAAAAACTATTCACTCGAACAACTTTATTTAAAAACAAAATTAGAGAATATATTTCTGGCTTTTCAAAATGCTATACCATTACTCTGTAGGTATCACCGTTATTTTTTAATAATTTTTTTTCTGTTTTTAGTGATTTTTTTCTTAAATTGCCCCTCCCGCCTAAACGGGGGGAAATAGACCCCCCCTCCAATACGATTTTTTTCTTGTCTAAGTCCAACCTACACGCCCTAGCTTTTTGTCACACCTTATGCAAATCACCCTGTATATACAGGGTGTCCCGTAATTCGTGTGCCATACTTTGGGATGTGATTCTTGAACATATTCTAAGAAAAAAATTGTTCTACAGTAAAGTCTGATTTTCAACTTTGACATCACTTTTTGACGATTTAAGAAAAGGCTAACTTTGATGTACCACCCTGACCCATGTTAAGGTAAATTTCTCAGTCAGTATTAATGGTAGGGATCTCATTTTGGACTTTTTTTTTAGAAGAAATACAAACCCTTAAAACTACGTTTAAATTGAGCTGATGTATTTTTAGGGCTGCCAGATATTCAATTTTAAATGGTGTTCAGTTTTTCTTGCCCGAGCAAAATTTTGACTTTGAGGTAAATTTTTTTCAAAAAATGCGTAATAAACATAAAGTTTTCTTATTTTTATCTGATGACCAAAATAATAATAAAAAAAAACTCATTAATTTTATGATAATTGGGAAAATCTAAAACAGGTAAAAATAAAAAAAATGTTTTTTTGCCTTGAGGTATAAAGGGCTTGAATAAAACAATATTTTGTGTAGTTTAAAGTAACTTTTTATTTAATGTACACACAAATACAGTCTTAATAAGTGCTCAAAGTGCCCTCCTGCGTTTTGAATGCATACTAGAACCCATTTTTGGATTTCATTTTGAATGTTTATTCTCGATAACTTGCCTTACTTTTAGTGATCCTTCGCAAATACGTTGTTCTAATTCAGTTAAAGTTGTTATTTCAGATGAGTAAACGATTTCTTTCATTCGTCCCCATTAAAGAAAACCAGTACAGTGAGATCGGGAGATCTTGCTGGCAAGTGAATTGGTCCATTTCTGCCTATCCATCGATCACCGTATTCTTCATCAAGCCAAACTTTCACTTCACGACCATAGTGGGCCAGAGCACCATCTTGTTGGAAATATGATAACGCTAGTTGAAAGAGTGGAACATCCTCCAATAGGTCTGGTAGATTATTTTGTAAAAACTCCAGATAGTTAGTAGAATTAGGTCGGGGTGGTTATTTGAAAGGCCCGATTAATTTATTTCCAAATACACCTGCCCACATATTGACATACTCGTAGAATCTGTGCTGAAATGATCTTTGCCGTCTTGAATGTGGATTGCTCGAATTCCATGTGTGGAGATTATGGAAATTTCTAATACCATCTCTTGTGAATTGAGATTCGTCTGTCCGAAGAATTCTGTTTATAAACTGGTTGTCATCTAAGCTTCCCTCTAGCAACCAGTTACAAAATTCGAGTCTCTTTTCAAAATCATCGAGAAGCAGTTCTTGCACAGGTGTGTGGTGATATGGATACATATTTTCTCCATGCAGTATACTGGAAATTCTGCGTTTGGAAACATTAAACTGTAGGGCCAAGCGTCTTATGCTGATGGAAGGATCGATTTCAACAGCTGCCAGTATTCTTTCATCGACCGAAACTATTATTGTGCTTGCAGCTCCCGCGTTAGGTCATGCAGTTAAAACTGATCCAGTTTCTCGAAGCCTTCGAAAGGTATTTCCAAAAACATTTCGAGAAGGAAGTCGTCTGTTAGGATAAAGTTCCTGGTATCTTCGTTGTGCTCTTCTTGAATTTCCATTGCACAACCCATAAACGAATAAAATGCCTGCGTATTCTTCTCTCGTAAATGAAGGCATTTCAAAAAGCGCTCTTACTCAACTGTAATCGTGACTTAACTTGATAATTTGATGAATGAATTTGGTTTTCTATTCTTTTATACCACTTATTTAGTTAATTTATCCATTAGACATTCATACCCCAAATTTAACTATCCCTGAGAAGAGGTAAGTTAATTAGGGTATTGACAGCAAGTGAAGTAGGCGTAATTACACTTTTAACCCTTTTTATGAGTGCCCAGTCTTAAAAATTACCTAAAAACTATCAATTCTTGGAAAACCACTGCAATTTCCAAGTGCTCCAATAAAAGTAGGTAAAAACCTAAAATTCGATTTTTTTTTATCTGGCAGCCCTAAAAATACATCAGCTCAATTTAAACGTAGTTTTAAAGGCTAGTACTATTTGTACTAAAAAAAAGCCAAAATGAGGTCTCTATCATTAGTACTGACAGAGAAATTGACCTTAACATGGGTCAGGGTACACAAAAGTTAGCCTTTTTTTAAATCGTCAAAAAGTGATGTCAAAGTTGAAAATCAGACTTTACTGTAGAACAATTTTTTTCTTAGAATATGTCCAAGAATCACATCCCAAAGTATGGCACACGAATTACGGGACACTCTGTATATTTAAGTTTAAGGAGCACAGTTTTTATTTTTAATAAATCAGTTATTTACTTTGTTAACATTTATTACATATATGTATTTAGTAAAAGGAATACATTTTCCTTGATTTAAAATAAAGTACTTATTTACATTATTAACAATTGTTACATATATTTAAGTATAAGGAACTTTTTTTTTATTTATAAATAAAGAAATGCATAAATAATAATTTATAATTAGGTATGTATATGAGAATAAGTATGTATTAATAAGTTAGTAATTAAATTTGTTGTTGTTTTTAACTTAGCAAATTGAATTGACAATATCATCATTTTCATTACAATCATCACCAAATTCTCTTTCATACATACTTTTATTTAGTTTCTGGAACATAGAAGAGCTACGTTTAAATTTAGTGCAATCACCCCAAGATTTCATATGTTCCTTGGCAAGTATGAGGTTTGTTACGCTTTGATCAGGAATTTCTTAATTTAGTTTTTATAAGACCTACATGACTAAATATCCTTTCACAATCGGCATTCGTATGAGGCAAGCACAGTATATTTAAAATTAATCTTGACAAGTTATAAAAAGGCATTTCATCATTCTCATTTTTGTACTTTAGAAGACTACCCCAAAATATGTCTGCATCTTTTTGCATTAAAATTTCATCTGGTAATTTGTAGAAAACCAGAACATGCCACTCATCATCTAATACTTGCATATCTATAAAATTTCCCTTACACCTAGGCAAAAGTTTGGCGAGGGGTAGTAGTGAAGGTAAACTAGATCATTTAGAGCAATCCAAAGCATTTTTTGAAGAATATGGTCCGAAAAGTCATATCTCTGGCGCAATTGAGAACAAACTACCTGCAAAAATTTTCGAAAATGTAGTAGAAGGCTGATGGCTGCATTCAGAAGTATTTTAAGAAAAAGAGCAGATTTGGTTTGTTTTAAATTTGAATAGCGCATTTTTTTATTTCAATCAAGTAAGACAATTATCATACATTTAGCGTATGATAATGATTTGCAATCATACATCATACAAAGCATACAATTATCATACATGTAGCATAATTATCATACGTATGGCAGAACTGATCCCATAACAAGTCATATTTAAGAGCTAAGATCATTCCACATTTCTATAAAAACCCTAAAAGAATTTGAGTTTAATACCTCCTATATCAAGAAACAATCTGAAGTTCAAGGAATAAAAGCTTTGCAGTAAGATCCGAATGAGATCCTTAATGCAACAAGCTTTACTTTTTTAAATTAGTAAATTAGTACTAGACGTAACAAATATTAAAAAGTTACAGTTCGGCCAACCCTGTACTCAACACAAAAGAAAATAGATCAGCTGAAATATCAGCTGTTCTTCAAAATTCCCCTTGGATAGTTTATTATAACAAAAATTTTTGGATAGCTTTAGATTTCTGCTTGACATCAGCTGTTTCATTAATCAGTTGTTTTTTCCTATACGATTACAACAACACCAACAAATCCGGATACCTTTGGATACATACCCGAACGCGGCTAATGTTCAAAAAGAAAATATAAATAAAGAAAGATATAATGATTGTATTTAATAGAAAGAGACTACCGGTTAGGTAGAAGAATATACTGAGAGAATAAAGATATGATGATCAGTTGTTGCGGATCTGTTGACGAGGAAAGACCTTTTATTTATCTAACCGAATATTGTTTTAATTTTGTATTAAGCAAAGAGTTTAACTGCTTACATCATCGTCAAGAAATTTCCCTCAGGAGAACCAAAGTTGGGTGAGGTTTGTAAGCTGTTCCTCCATCTTAATGGAACCACAGCTCTACATCTAGCCTTACCAAAATTGTCAATCTTTGTCCGGTAATGAAAGCCATTCACATTAACTGCAAATTGTTTTTCGTCAATAGTGTCCAATGATCCTTTCTGAGGTTATGAGTTTATGACACACCATACCGTTCATCTAATTATGTGCATTTGACGTTCAACAATTGTTTTTGCAGTTTCGATGGCCCATATTCTGGAACTTTGTTTATTCACGTTACCGTTGCGTGGTGAAAATGGGACTCATCTAATGGGCAATGAGTTTGTGAAAAATATCATATTGTTCTCTCGAAACTATTCTTGAAAGCAGCGAGCATACTCAATGCGTACTTGTGGATCATTTATTTTGAACTCGTGAACCAATTGAATCTTGTATGGAAAAATGTGTAACTGCCGTTTGCAAGGACCGTCTAGACATCTTCAACTGCTGAGAACGTCACATGGTGGAAGTTTCAGCGTTTTCCTAAATACTTGGTTGCATCCGCGCAATATTCACATCATTTCGACTGCACAAAGTCTTCCAGCGTTAGGATGAATGAATAAATTATTTATATATTGGGGGTATTGCAGGTCTATTGTGCTCCCACCTAAATCTGGATGAGCTTGGCTCTTCTTACAATTCTACTCACAAATCTTTCGATCTTAGAAATTGTAGCATTTGGGATTGGAGCACCTTCAGAGAGAGTAGGTCGCTGTCTTCTAATTGGTATTGTCCCAGATATTTCTTTTTTCGGTTCATGAGAGGACAACATTTTCCTAATATGTGCTCCGGTTTTTCCATATGCATGTTGCAGAATCTATATGTGGAACTGCTTACCACACCAAGTAAAACTAGGTGTTTTCTTAGTTTGTTGTTTGTTTGTTGTTTGGACACTATGTCCAGAGAGTAAAACCTGTTATTATTCTTGGTTTGTTCATACTTAAGCTTCTGCAGTTCGTGAAACGTTCCTGGTTCTAATTGCCCATTGGTAGCTTGGTATGCCTTAGCTTTGGGAGTTCTTTCCAGTTTTCGGATCCACTTGCCTCCTCTTCTTGTTCAATTTTATTTTTGATAATATTTTCTGCTATTCCGCAATAAAATTCAAGCCCTGTTTAAGTGGTTTATACGACCACTTTTGCTAAGGAGTATGCGTCCTAGTTTTCATGAACACCCAAGTGACTAGTTGCGCAAGTGTGACCCTTTTCTGTTCGCCAAGTTCGTTAAGCCTGTTTGTACACTTCCACATTAACTTAAAGCTGATGGTATAAGATCTCAGACCTGACATGATGTTAATGTTTCGGTTACGACATTTTGTTTTTAGATAACGATGAACGCATTTCTCTATGGTGTGTAACTCCGTTTGGAAATTGCTGGTGGACTGCCTCAACGGTATGGAAACTTTGGTTTCAGCCCGAAAGATTCCTGTACCATTCCCTTCGATTGTTCTAAATCCATCAGTGTACCCCTTCATGGGATTTGCTTCGAGGCTGTAGTGTATTGCTTTTAAAATGCATCTGGAAGATCACATATACCTCTTGTTGCTGAAAATTCTGGAAGAAATTTCGAAATAATCTTTGTGTCTATACAATTGAATGCCAACATTCAAAATAAAATTGAACAACTTTGTGTCTGACCATCATAAATTTCTCAAGTTTTTCAAAAATAATTCTGAAAAAAAAAAAAACTTTAACAAAAAAATTATTCAATAATTAAATCATAATATTACTTATGCACCACCCAGTAGTTCTACTCTTCTATTCCTGTGGCTTTAATTCATAGTTAGTATTTCAGACATTTTGCATCTCCTTTTTGAGGGTTAGGATTCGATCAGTTGCTGATTTACCTGGGACAAACTCTACTCTAATATTAGATGTTGGCTTCAGAACACAAGGCTGCCAGTATTCCAATATTTCCCCATTCTCCTTATTCATTAAAAATTAATTTTTTTTTTTTTTTTTTTTTTTTTTTTTTCCCGTGGGTAGGTGTTGAAATCTTCAAAAGATTCTATGAGGACCGAAAAACGCGCGCTCATAGATATGTGGGACTCTCCCGACCAACAACTCTGCCCCCATAAAGCCTTACGGAAGGTAAGACTCTATGCAAGCAGACCGTTAATCAGGCCGACCGCACTAAAACCACCTCCTCCTCCCGATTGCAACTAAGTTCATATGGAACTTATCTAGCAATTTATCTTTCTCGAAGTTAAGTAACGTGTTGTAGGCAACTTTCCGGTGAAAGTTCCTACTGGTTTAATTATAAGCTAGTTGAATAGCTTCTTTCTATTTTAAGCGATGATTTAAATATACATAATACAGTACAATAATTTCACCGTACTAGATCGGAAGGTTTGGTCCTTCTCAAACGTCGTACTAAATTTGTCTCGTCAAGAATTTCTAAGATTGTTCTATTGGTATGTTCAACTAAACGCTTTCTATGCCTTTGCGAAAAAGTTTTTATTTCTTCGCGAACCGTGGGGATTCCAAGATCCCTGTGAAGATCTTCGTTTCTAATATACCACGGCGCATTTACAAAGGACCTTAATAATTTGTTTTCAAAAGTTTGTAGACTATTTAGATTTGTATCGTGGGTACAACCCCAGAGTTGAATACCATATGTCCAGACAGGCTTAAGTACCTGTTTGTAAACTAATAATTTGTTTTCGATACTAAGTTTAGAATGTCGTCCGAGTAACCAGTACATTTCCCTTAGTTTAATATTTAATTGATCACATTTATTTTTAACATGTGACTTCCATTTTAATTTCGCGTCAAGAGTCATCCCGAGATATTTTGCCTCATTTGCAAATGGAACTTGAGTTGTATTAATAAAGACTGGTAATCTATTAATTTTCTTATAAGTAAAGTCCACGTGGACTGACTTAAATTCGTTAAGCGCTATTCGCCATTTGTTTGTCCATTCATTGACATTGTTAAGAGCATTTTGCAATTTACATGTCGATTCGTTAGCCGTTTTGCCTACTGCAAGTATTGCGGTATCGTCTGCAAAAGTAGCTACAATTGTATTGTCTGTTTGGGGTATGTCGCGTGTAAATAAAAGGTATAAAATGGGACCTAGAACACTACCTTGTGGTACCCCAGCCACTATTTCTTTAAAATCTGAATAATCATTTCCGTGTCTAACGCGGAAAATTCTTTTCTCTAGATATTCTCTAAGAATGTTGTATAGTCCTTCAGATAGGACTTGTCTCAATTTGTATTTGAGGCCTTCGTGCCACACTTTGTCAAAAGCTTGAGACACATCTAAAAAGACCGCTGAACAAATTTTATTTTCTTCAAAGGCTTTCTCGATGACATCGGTGATTCTATGCACTTGATCAATCGTCGAGTGCTTACTTCTAAAACCGAACTGGTGTTCAGGTATAAGACCCTTTTCTTCTATTATGGGCTGAAGACGCTGAAGAAATATTCTCTCAAAGACCTTCGACACTACAGGAAGAAGTAAAATGGGCCTGTACGATTTCTTTTCATGTGATGGTTTGCCAGGTTTTAAGACCATTATTACTTCTGCGACTTTCCATTGATTTGGAACATATTCTAACCTTAGAGTGGCGTTCATTATGTAAAGGAGGTTTACTAAACCTTTCCGTGGGAGCATTTTAAGAATTTCCGCAGTAATTAAGTCGTATCCTGGTGCTTTTTTTGACTTCAGTTTCTTAATTTCTTTGCTTAATTCGGCAAGCGTAACATTTCTTGTGATGGAGCTTTCATTTGAATTTATATTCACACTTATATCATCATTCAATGCTTGCCCATTGAACGGCTTAAATGTTTCCTCTAGGTAATCAGCGAAAACGTTTGCTTTCTCTTTATCGCTTCTTGCCCATTCATTTTGGTCTTTCATAATCGGGGGTGCTGGAAGCTTTGGTTTTTTCGTAGCTTTTATCGCTTTCCATAGAGAATAATTAGATTCTTTACCTGCCGTCAAGTTTTCAAGGTAATTTCCAGCTTCGCGGTTTTTAAAATCTGATATCATCTTTTTAAGCAAATTACTGAGGTGATTTAAATTAGCTTTGTGTTGGGGAGCACGAGTTTGTTGCCATTTTTTGCGCGCTTTTCGCTTGTCTTTAAGTACCTCTTTTATCTCTTGGGGATATTTAGCTTCTCTATAGCCTGACATTTGTCTTTGGTAAGGAGTATTGTTCCATGCGGCTTTTTGAACAATATGCACAAAATTATCTACCGCTTCTTCAAGCTCAAGAGGTGTTTGTAGTGATACCCTTAATTCAACATTATCTTCAATATCTTTCTTAAAACCTTCCCAGTTAGTTTTACCGTTTGTTAACCTAGGTGGTGTTTCAATTTTAACAATACTTTCGCTCATAGTGAGAATAACGGGAGAGTGGTCAGAGAAAAGATCAAAGCATTCCGTTATTTTTATTCGATTTGACGGTATTCCCCTGACTATAAAGAAATCAATCAGGTCAGGTATTTTCGAGGTATCTGCGGCCAATAAGTTGGTTTCCCACTAGAATGAAAATCACAATTATTCTCCATACCGGCTTAATGAAAAAATTAATTAAAAATTAAATGATATTTTTTTTTTTTTATGTAATCTACCCGCGCTCAAGGGATTTTGATAACCCTTTAAATGTTTCAACACAGCGCGGGCGTGAAGTTAATGAAGAGAAAGAAGGATAGGAAAGATGTGTGGCACGATGTTCTGTGACTGTTGGTGGTTGTCTCAGATATTTTTATCTCCAGGGATGGCGGCTGAGCTAAAGCGGAGAAATGCCGTGTCTTATTTCTATGTCGCTTATAATTCACATTATTTTATTCGTGTTCATCCTTGATGGGCATACTAGTTTTACTCAATTACATGTTGTTAGTGTTATGCCTGAACAACATGTAGTGAGTAAACCAGCAACCCATTGATGACAATTCTTAGAAGGTTTTTAATGGAATTAAAACGACATAGACGACGGCAGGGATCGAACCTGTGATCATGAGGTTGACAGGCGAGCACACAACCATCGTGCCACGGCCACCCCCTAATGATATGAACCTCCCCGATTGCAACCACTGATTCACCTACAAATGTTGTGCTTCAAAAACTTTTTTCTGGAAAACCCCTCTGAAGATTTTGATAAAAAAAAAATCTCACTTTTTTCGAATCCAATTTTGATAAAATGGCACCTCGCATAAGGAAGAACATTTTTCTTTGAAATTTTCCAAGAACAACTGGCCGAAGTAATGTGTTTCCACATAGCACCCACTGCTGAGCAAGTATACGCGACACAGTCATGGAGTTTATTCTCTCCTGTGCTTGGATGCCTTGCTGGAAAGATAGAATTGAAATTTTGTGACATTTTCAGAAAATATACAAATTGCTGCCGCTTGAGGGCGCGTTCTGCTGTTCGCTGTTCATCACACACACTTCTCATTTCTGCCACGAAACAACGCACGGGCGTGTGCAAGCGATTTGTACAGATTTTCCATTAACTCAGGAATAAAAAGAAGCAACAATAAATTTCAATTAAGAACATATTGCCATCAGGATAATGTTTTCTTATTTTTTTTTTTTTTTTTGTATTTTGGCGTGGGAACGGAGCATGATAGTCTTCACCGCAGCTTTTGACTTCCACATCTTTGAGCAATTTATCTGAATTCAAAAGAAGAGAATCCTTTGTCATGTTTTATTTTTTTTTTTTTTAATATAATTAAGGATTCACGTTTGTACGAGTTAACAGTTTGTGGAAGTGAAGGTTTGATTCTTTCGCTCCGGTGGGAATGTTTCGATTTGTTTACATTGTGATTGAAGATGGTACCAACAAAATGTATGGTATGTTTGCAATTGAAGATTATATTTGCGACACCGCACGCAACGAAGTTAAAGGTTGGCTGGCAGTATTGTAAGGGAATTAAGTACAAGACGAATACAATATCAATGCAATAAAACACGGAACAATGTGACATATACGTAACGTACATCTGAAATGAAGATATATTATGGTATTTTGTAGAGCTTTAAGTGGATATAGGTAACAATCAAAAGAGACAGGATTAATTCTAAGACTTTTTTAAAAGATTTTTTTTTTTTTCGGGAAATATACAATTTTCTTTCACGAAATTAGATAAGACTATCAGGATACAGCTTTTGATCCTGTATGTCGTTTAAATACAAATGTTATAAATTAAGTATAGGGTCTGAGTTAGATTTACGAAATCTGTAACCGTTTTATAAAATTGAAAAATTTTCTTAAACAAAATGTGTCTTATAACTCTCGCGTAGAAAGCAATAGGTTTCAAGTGGTATAACTTTTTTTAAAGAACATTTATGAGTTACTCACCCACCTCAACGTGCACAATCACAAACTCTGCAAAAGTTGATATTTGCCTCCAATTCGTCCACCTTCTCTGTGAAAAGTCCTATTTACCAGTACCAGTCTTGATAATCGAATTTAAAATTGTTTCAGAAAAGTCTTCTAGTTTATATTCTGCGTGCCGCATAACTAAAGTAATGATTATTGAATAATAATTTTTTTCCATAATTAACTTTGAAAAACTTGGGAAATGTAAAATGGAAGGACTCAGCACAATATTATTTTGGCAGTCGAGATTCAATTATTAAGACACAAGGATCATATCGAAAATCATTCTTTCTAGGTTGGAAAAGCGCTCAGTAGTCCACCAATTTACCGATTGGTCCAGCGTCTTCAGCAACAAGGGGTTGTCTGTGCCCCGATGCATTTTAAGTAATAAACTTCACCCTCGAAACAAATACCATGAAGTGGTACACTGAAGAATCGAGAACAATTTAAGGGACTGGTGTAGTAATCTTTTGGGCTAGAACCGAACTTTTCATACCAATGCGGCAGTCCACCAGCATTTTCCAAGCGGTATCGTTATCTCGAAAGAAACTTCTTCTTCCTTTGTTTCGGCGCTGTTATGATCTTGATGTCGAGGGGATCATAACTCTCCCACGTATCTGCTTCACACTAGTGATCCGCCTGTGGGGTTCGCCGGGTTGACCTCAGAAATCGGCGGCAAGCCTCCCGGTTTTGTATTGTTCCATTTCTGAGGCCAACTGAATGCTGGTGTTTTTGCATTTGTTTGTACCAGGAGTGTTTAGGCCTACCTTTCTTTTTGTTCCGAATTGGAACGTTGTATGATATTGCCTTTTTGACGGGGTTCTCAGGATCTCTCCTTTGAACATGGCAATACCAACTGAGTCGGTCGTGTTCAATTTTTTTGGAAATGGTATTCTTAACATGAAGGCTTCCTCGGATCTTCGTACTATTCTAATTCGATCAAGCTTTGTAACTCCTGCTGTCATACGAAGCATCTTCATCTCAGCTGCCGTTAGCTTACTCTCATACTTTTTGTACATTGTCCAACATTGTGAACCGTATGTGAGTGCTGGACGCACAACTGAAGTGTAGAGCTTTCCTTTCAGCTTAGGGGGTATTTTTCGGTCACAGAAGATAGCAGAATTTTCCCGCCACTTCATCCACCCTACGCTTACGCGATGATTGATATCGTCATCACAAATAGCTTCGTTATTTATCATAGACCCCAGATATTTAAACTTTTCACACTTGGGAAGCACTACTCCATTCAAATAAATGTCTGGAATAGGCCTGTGTGGATCAGAAAATGGGCAGCATAGGTATTCTGTCTTTTTCGCGCTTATGCGGTACCCACTTCCTTCTAGAACATCCACCCATACGTCAAGTGCTCGTTGTAGGGATATCGGGTCTTCACTTATGATGGCTCCATCGTCAGCAAAGAATAACTGATGTACTTTTGGATCCGTCACTTTGCCTTCAAGCAGGTAATCAAGAACTGTAATAAAGAGCAGGGGACTCAAGACACTTCCCTGGTGTACACCTACTGTGATTTCGAATTCTTCGGTGACTCCAGCTGCGCATCTTACTTTAGTAACTGCTCCATCATACATGTCCATAATTATCCGAACATAGGTTTCTGGAACTCCTCGTTGCCTGAGGGCCACCCATATTAGATCTCGTGGTTGCCGATCGAATGCTTTTTCAAAATCAACCAATACGACATGCAAATCCTCCAAAGAATCCCGATGCTTTTCCATAATTATTCTTATACTCTGGATTGCATCCGTGGTTGACTTACCCCCGACAAACCCGCACTGGTCATCAGATAGCCTAATTATTTTTCGCAGTCGGCTACCCAAGACTCGCTCAACGATCTTCATGGTGTGTGACATCAGCTTAATCGAACGGTAATTATCACAGCTTCGAGTATCACCCTTTCCTTTATAAATTGGAAGAAGGTAACTTTCCCTCCATTGATTAGGCATGCGATCACCTCGTATAAGTTTGGAGACAAGAATCATGAGCCGTCTAAACCCGATGTCTCTCATCTTTTTCCAAAACTCTGAGGGTATTTCGTCTGGGCCAACAGCTTTTCCCTTTTTGGAGTATTTTACCGCCTCACTAACTTCTTCGACTGTGACGTCGGATACTTCGCTTAAATTAGGTGAAGCTATTGGAAATCATAGCCTTGGAAATTGTTCGTTTAGAAGTCCGTCACAATACTGTCGCCACCTGTGAAGAATTTCGTTGTCTTCCACAAGTAGTTGGCCTTGAGCATTGTTAATGAACTTTGGCGAAAAAATCTCCTGGGCATTTCTTCTTCTTTGAGCGGTTGTTTGAAAGTAGGTTTATTACATTGTAGCTGTTTCAATATTATTCTACTTTAAATAGTCGGTATTAAGCCTTCATGAAGTAAGAACTTGGCGTACTTTTAGATCTCAGTACTTTTCACAGCTGACTTGTTACACAAAGGTTTTTGTATAGAAGAACTTTGCTCTTTTTTTAACATTTATGTTTTTGGTCTGATCTCACTCCTTTTTGCCATGTCAAAATCTCGAAAGATACGGAAAGATAGAAGGATGTACTCAACTTAGTTTAAGGCTTCCTATTTCTTTTGGTATATTTTCTTTTTGTTATTGGTTGTTTTGATTTGCGCTTCAATTATTTCTTCTTGTCCTGGCCCGATACCTAACACTAACATAACTACCTTAATTACTGCAATCGGAAGTGCTTCTCAGAAAGTGGGTGGATACCACGCCTCCTGAATAGAAAACCCCAATTTTTATTTTTGGTCCTTTATATGCAATTTGAGCCCTACCGTTCTACCAAATTTCATTGTTCTACTGCAATCGGAAGTGTGCCATATAATTTACATCAGTTCTGAGAAAGTGGACGGATATTACGCCCCTGAATGGAAAACTTCAAATTTCACCAATTCGGAGAAAGTTGTAAGCCACTAGGCTTAAACTCTCTACGAACCGTAATAGTCTCCTATCTTTTAAGGCTGGAAATATTCAATTCAATTCCAATTCGATCCCAATTACAAATCCAATTCAATTTAATTCTGTTCAATTCAATTCATATCAAATAGTAAAAGGTGAAGAAAAACACTTTAGGCATCCGTTGAGTAAGATCTCAGAGCCTCTGTTCTTTGTAAATTCTTGAGATAATCGATGTTATATACCCTTTGGTAAGGGCTGGCGGCCATAAGATCAAAGCATACATGAGGATCGGTGGTAACGGCTATGAGCATCAACAAGTTCATCTTAGATAGGGTTTCCCACTTTTTACCAAAAGTTATGCTACAGGCGTAAAAAGTTGTACAGGCCTTCTTAACTCTTTCTTCAGTATTCAGTTTCAAGTTCAACTTAGGGTCAAGAATAACAGCTAGATATTTTGCACTGGAAGAGAGCAAGAGTGATTTTCCTTTAAGTCGGGGTACAGCTAAGGGGTGTATCTTAGTAAACAGCATCAGCACTCTTAGGTATTTCACAACTCGTAACCCAGTTAATAACTTGTCTCAAAGTCATTTCTGTGATGTCAGTTATCAAAGGTGTGAACTTTCCTGACAATAATAGTACCACGCATCCGCAACATCCTACACGACACATCTTTCCAACTTAACGATAGTTTTATTCATGACTTGAATCCATAAAAGAGGGGACGAAATTCCAGCCTGGGGTGTTCCTCTAATAAGTGCTTGGTAAAGTTTATATTACCTAACGTATCTAGAAACCTTTCGTCGCTAAGCATGAATGTAATCCACTCACTGATGCAGTCTTGAACATTAAACACAACGAGTGCTTCTAGAATCGATTTGGTAAGGCCATTTTTAAAACCCCCTTCTTCATCTAAGAAGGTAGCGAGAATACATTTTAAATTTATAAGTTTTCTCAATTGTACGCACTACCTTGTGAAGCACGGCTTCCGTGGACTTACTGTTGAGAGTTTTAAAGAGGACATCAACATAGTACGTCAGACAAATTTGGCCGGAAATCCTTTGCGGATTAATGGCCCCTTACCGACTCTTGGGATAAAACAACTCTCACTTGTCTCCAGGATTCGGGTATAAAGTTAAAAGAGAGGCATAATTTGATTACTTCCAGCTACGGAACCACCACATCTTTCAGTTTTTGCAGTATAATTGGCAGTATGCCGTCCAGACCTGGAGAGAAAGTAATAGCTTCCCAAGCGATTTTCTCCTTTTTTATAACGGTGTTGATGTGCTCCGGACCAGCCATTGGTGTGATACGAGATCTATGTGACGCTACGGAGGTTTCAAGGTCTCAGCTAGAGAAATTGTCCAAAATGCATCAAGCTTTCTCAAAAATGACGATTAACAGAATTCTCTTCATTTTTGTTGCTTGGCTGATGTGAGTGCTCGCTTGTAAATTCCACCAGGTTAGGAGTGTTTTCTGGCTATATTTGATTGAGCAAGAGGGCCTTGCAGCCATTTTCTTTGATATTTCAAAGTATTTGACCCTTGACCTTGGGTTTATATTAGAATTAATATTCAAATTCGATCTGACTGAACTTCAGCCAATTCTTTTGGTATTTTTCAAAGGTAAAGGAGTTTCGGTTTCGAGATTTATGTGGAAGAGAATTCATCTGTTGTCCGAAAAATATTTGAGAGGGGATACACCAATTATCTACTATTGGATTAAGGTTGCTTTTTATGATCGTAACATCTAGTACATTCTCCCACCCTTTATAAATTTCCGAGCTGGGAAAAATAAAAGTACTATATATATTATAAGTCCGTCATTCATGGGCTCAATGCACCGACGCCAACGATAAGCCTCTTGCATTTTTGTCCACCAGTCACAGATAACTGTCAGCCCGGTGGCGGTTCTAAGATTTGGACAGAAAAAAGCTTTCAATTGTTTCTTAGATAAAGTACATACAAGTTCTAGGCTTACCTTATGGCTTGAGATTGTGCTTTTACAAATCATGTCATATTGGTGGTCTTGGAGGCTTCTCACTCTGCGACCGTTTATCCACGGTTCCTGTATAGCAGCTACAAGAATTTTGTTCAAAGATCCAATATTTTCTAAATAAGACCTAAGAGATCGAAGTGACCTTTCATTCAATTGCAAAGTTTCTTATGCTTTTCCCTATACAACTAGATGGTATCGATTTTTTCTCACACGACACCAATGCCCACCATAAACCATATAGAAGAAGGAACAAAGGTTAACGTACCTTTCACCTAAAATAGAAAGTAAAACTTTCTGCCTACATAAGCATAAGAAAACAGCCTTGAAAAAGTACTCCTTTTGTTATTTAAAGCAACCACAGTAATTTCGTGTTCTCTCAGAGTTTATGCAAAAGAAAGGACCTCTACCACTTTAAAACAACTGTCAAACTTTGTAAGGTGGCGCGACTTTGTACAGTGGGGTGGCCGGCGGTGCTGATTGTCGTAGAATGAGATGCTATCTTTCGTTGTATGAAGGAATTGTATACATTTTTTGTTTTGTTATTATTTCATTGTTTTTCTTTGCGAAGGATGTCCTTATTGTGTTTTCATTATTTCTTTTTTTAGTGTATATCGAAGCAATTTGTTTATATTTTTGATTTCCCATTGGAAATTAAAACCAAGAAATTTTATATTCGAATGGAAGGAGAAATGAAAAGGAAGTTCATCGCTGGTTTCGTGGAAAATTTATTTCAAGAATTTAAATTATACAAAATGCCAAAAGTCAAATCTTTCCGGAAATTGTTCGGAATAAAATTTGACATACATAATGTTTGTACCTGAGTAGGAAGTAACGATGATGAAGAAAATTGAAAAATTACTTCTGCTTAAGGCAGTTGATTGAATTAAAAAAGGACTTTTTACAGGAATTTGTTTGTGATAAGATTATTTCTTGAAATCCTGAAATTCCTCTGTTGATTCCAGTGCAGCTTTTTTGACATTGAGTGAGTCCCATGAAGGTGAAAATACTGATGTCTTAGAATTTATGTGACAGTGTTGTAACTTAGTGCCACTTTTCTTCTTATTTCTCAATCCATGGTCTCGCTTCGTAAATTTATTATTATGTTGCTTACCGCCTTCAGCTGGAGTATGGCCACTGTTTTAATACGAACTTTAAATTCATGTGGTTTACAATTACTGTCGGTAAGAAAATTACCCACCTATAGATCCCGAGTTTGGATAGCAACTTGAGATTTAATAAATTTTATGCGCTTTATGACTTCATATTAAGAATTTCACCAGTATTCTCGCACTGGAATCGATATACCTGCGATCAGACAACTCCCGAAGGAAGGTATGTAGAGAACTTTGATGAGTTAAAATATTTAACACAGCTTGAGAACGTGCCAACCTAAAGTTAAAGGTCACTCAACAAATACGCTTTGTCTCTGCCTTACATCTGTTTCAAGCTTCACTTGCTCTACCAACAACTTAAAGACAAAATTCCAATAAGAACCGTTTCGCAATATGAGAAAGCCTATTAGAACGACCTAAATAACTTTTTCGAAACTTGAACTAGTCGCTAAACTTCCTCGGTAGTAACATAGATTCCAGTGATGATACGATAAGAGGAATAAAAATGTATGTGTCTAATCCTACTAAAGAAGTTAGTACCAATTGCACTAACGTCCTTTCTTTCGAAGGTCTTAGAAACGCTGATAGCAAAAAGTTTACGAAATATCTCAGAGAACGAAATATTTTTTTTTAATTCGTTTTTATTAACATTAGTCTTATAACTATCTTAAATCTAGACAAATATTCATACAATGTTGACTAAAACTTACTGGCCCTCGCTCTGGACATAGCTCTTGCAATGTGATCCTGAAACCCGAATCAGATTTATCAAAAAATTATCAATTCTGTTTATGTTAGTTCCGTTTTCAAAAAAAATTGAGATTTTCATAAATATATTATCTTATTACTGTATTGAAGGTACTTGTTAATTACATATTCTCTATTGTAATTATCATAAATATGTTATAACTAAATAATATTTGCTCTTAGGGATAGGACCTATCGGAACAATTTCATACATCAGCTAATCGCAAAAACAAAACATCATAAAGATGTTGCAACGGTTACCTATATGGCAAATTTGAATAATGTTACCAAAAGTTGGAAAATATTCACTCGGGGGCGTTGTTGGTGCTTCCCATTTGGGCATTTTTATTCCGGAATTAATTCTTAGACATAGACTTTTACTACGGGCCCTGTGATATAGGCCAGTGGTCCAAATCTGCAAAACTAAATCTGGCATATATATTAATACGTGAAGTTAAACCTTGTTGTACTTTTGTGATCATAGGATAAAGAGTTATACGAAAACATAAGGACACCAGCAACACTTAATTGGTACCTATGTTAACTATACTAAATAATTACAACCAAAACGTTCTCAGAGGGTGCTATGTGCTACTCATCTGTAACTGTAACATTCACACAAACGAAATGAGTTCGTTTTTTTTATTGCGACTGGATCGCACGAACTTGCTCTTATCTGAAAGGCTAAGAATTTCAAAAATTAATGTTATTAGAGAAAAAGCATAAGATTCATTTTTTAAATGACTAAAACTTCTTTAGAAGTTGGAGCTAAACAAAATAAAAATAAGCTTTTGTATACAAAATTCTTAAAACATATTTAAGAAAAAATGTTGATACGCATATTTACACTTTTTATTATTTTTCGAATAAAAATTTAATTTACAAGAAAAATATTGAGCAGTTTTTGAGGTATCGAATTTTCAAAAAAAAAAATAATTTTTTTTCTTTCAAAAATTAAAAAAATATTTTTTTTAATGTCTTAAAATGCAATGTTTTTTTAAACTTTTTAGAAGCTTCTCTAAAATAAAAGATTAATCGAAACAAAAATAAAACTATCAAAATTCTCGGAGCCTTTTTTGAGAAAATACGATTTTCGAAAACCATTTTTTGACATTTGTATTGTGGGTACCTTTATTTTTAGGTAAAACAAATTTTTTTCCTCAGATCTTTTAGATTAAGTATATCAAAAAACTTTTATTTATCAAGTTTAAAAAAATATCGATCATGTGTTTGTCGAAATATTGGGTTTCCAGAAAAAAATTTTGAAATTTTTTTTAAGAATCAAAAAATAAAACTTTTAAAATTTGTATACGCAATAATATTTAAACCTTGGAGGGCTTCATAATGATTAAAATCGGTTGTACTGTTTTCGAGAAAATCAAAAACCAAAAAAATGGTTCCAAGGGGGCTTCCAAGAATAACCATTTTTTGGAAAAATTTTTTCAACCATTACCTATAATGACGAAATGAAATTTTAGGAATTTTTTTTTCAAAATTCTGTGGGACAGTTTTACAGAAAAAATATTTATAAGATTTCGAAAAAAAATCGTATGGCAGGTACCGTTATTTTTTGGTCTTAAAAAGAAAAAAACAAACGTGTGGGGGGAAAAAATTCAAAACGATATTTACCAAGTTTAACGAAAATCGGCCCAGCCTTTTAGGCCGTAGTCGAACAGACAGACAGACAGAATTTTGGGACCCACATTTTTTGTCTTCGCTATCATAGTAATATCAACTTTGATACAAATTTTGAGTTCGATTTTTTTTACGAATGCATTACTTGCCTTATACGAGTAGTACCTATAAGTCGCAAGAAAAAACAACACCAGCAGAAGAATTTATGGCACGAAAATAACACTTTGTTTTTTTTTTCTTTAACAAAATGAACCCTTATTTTTTTGGTCGTTTCGGGGGGGGGGGGCGGTTTGAACTCCTAAAACCCCTACCTGCCTTCGCCCCTGACCAACGCGGCCGTTGAAACCCATCAGTTTTTTCGTACTTGCACTTTATATCTAGCTTTATAAACAGTCATCATTATTGAAATCGCCTACCTCTCCTATGACTTTACAGTGGAAGGCAATTCAATGGGTGCGTTCAGCTACGTCATATACCCATACAAGTTTTTATTTGGAAGTTTCTGAAAACTAAAAATGAACAATTTTTTTTTTCAACATAAAAACATTTAGAAACCGTGAAATACATACCTGTGCAAAGATAATTGCACAATTGCCATTGTTAGGAGCCAGGTTTCCACGGGAGATTATCTTCGATGCTCGGCTAAGCTCGTCGCGCGGGGTAGTTCTTGCCACCTCTCCGTGTATCTCCTGCTCGACTTAACAAAAATTTATTCGTGCCTAAGGTAATACTTTGTTAAAAAGACACAAATCCAGAGACTGACGATATCTAAGAACAACATGGGTTTGGTGCTTCGAATTATTTCTCGGAACTAAAGAAGAAACTAACCTAAACTAACTAATCTTACTAATCTAAATACCCTTAACCAAAAAAATATTAAATACAAAAAAAAATTTGATTACAAATAGACCAAAAGAGCCTAAAGGTACAAAATCATCGATAATTGCTATCATTTATGACCTACTATTTGAAAGAAGTTGCCGGTAATTCTGTACTTTGCGAAGTTACCTATGTATTTCGTTGGGTTTCTTGGGCAGATTTAGAGAATGTCTAGGGACTAACCCTTAACATTTCATCTTTTAAATAACGAGTGATTTTTTAAGAGCTATCGGAAATTAAAAAAAAAAAAAAAAACCCCATATAATTCAGAAAAATGCATGAAATCTTTATTTGGATTGATACTACGGTCGATATAATTTAATGTTTGACGATTTCATGCAAATTTTGGCTGCGCCTCAAATGGTCCTTCCGCTTAGTCCAATTTTGGCATATTCTTTCTAAAATTTCGGCCGATATCTCACGAATAAATGCTTCAATGTTGGCTTCTAGTGCGTCAATCGAAGCGGGCTTATCGCTATAGACATGAGCCTTAACATACGAGTAGCCCCACAAAAAATAGTTTAAAGGCGTTAAATCGCACGATCTAGGCGGCCAATTGACCGGCCCCAAACGTGAAATGAACTGTTCACCGAACTCGCTTCACAATTGGTCCATTGTTCCGCGTGCTGTGTGACACGTGGCACGGTCTTGTTAAAACCACGTCATGCAAGTCAAGGTCCTCCATTTTGCCCGAAAAAAAGTTTGTTATCATCGCACGGTAGCGCTCACCATTCACAGTAACGTTGCGATTCGCATCATCTTTGAAGAAAAACCGACCAATGATTCCGTTAGTTCAAAATCCTCACCAAACAGTGACTATTTTCTGGATGCATTGGTATCTCTTGCAATGCTTCTAGCTGTTCTTCACTCCAAATACTGGAGTTTTGCTTGTTCACGTATCTATTCAACTAGAAATGAGATTCATCGCTGAACACAATTTTTCGATAAAAAAGTGGATCTTCGGCCAACTTTTCAAGAGCCCATTCACCGAAAATTCGGCGTTCGGCTTCAATTCTTGCACCAGCTGCATTTTCAAAGGCTTCACACCTAAATCCTTCCACAAAATTTTCCACGTAGTGGAGTAACAGAGGCCCAATTGCTGCGAACGGCGCTGAATCGATAATTCGCGGTCATATCGATAATTCACGGTCATCACACTCGCCGATACAGCTGCGATATTTTCCTCAGTTCGCACTCTACGTACGCGTGTTGGTGGTTTAATGTCCTACAATGTAAATTTGGTGCAAAATTTAGTCACAATAGCCCGAATAGCCGCCTCAGTAGGTCGATTAAATTGACCATAAAATGGAAGAAGCGCGCGATGAACTTTCTTAACAGAGCACGCATTTTGATAATAAAATTCAATAATTTGCAAGCGTTGTTCGTTTGTAAGACGATTCATGGTTAAAATAAAGACCAATCAGAAGATGTTTGACAGTGACACAAAACACAGAAGATGCGTAAGCTGTCAAAACCAGTGTTACCAAAAAGAAAATAGCAAAAAATCACTCATTAATAGTTTATTTTGACACTGACAGCTGTTTCCCGTTCGAAAGTTTGACAGTGTCAGTATCATATATGTACATATCCGTGGAACGAAATGAGTAGCTATACGATTGAATAACCAACATAGATTAATATTGCAAGCTTATTTCCAAAGTTTTGGCCGAAATAAAGCACTTACAGCGTCTGCTCTACGCAAGTTTGTGCAAACAGTTCGTGATGAGACTAATACTCGTATGCTTGTGGACAACACTCATGGTCTCCGTCATTATACGGTGCGCACAGACAATGCATCGACAGAGAGTGACAGTTTAGTGCGAATTAGGGAGTGATGGCATTATTGGACCTTTTTTCTTCGATCCGTAATACTAATGGGAGGCACATGCGTTACCTAATCTTTTGTTGCTCTTGAACGCAGTGGAAATGTTTCTTGACTTTCATTATACTATCGCTTTTCTATACCAACAATGCTCACAGAAAATATATAGTTACATTCCTTCCCTAAAACAATTCCGTCGTAATACTGGACCAGCTAGGAAGGCACTTTAGTTTAAAATCGAGCCTTATTTCGGAAGTTTTGTCAAATATAGAGGTTCTTTCTTTAGCCGCACTACTAAAATGTTTTTTTCGGTTTTTCAAGACCTACATTATGTGCAACGACATTTTCTATAAAATCCTTTCCGCTTTACCTAAACGCTCACATTGTATGACACCTTAACATTACAAGGTTAGTCATTCTCATTACCCCTTAAGTGTGTGCAAATAAAAAAAAAACTGTACCACAACATCCAGCGTCAGTATGTTACCACGTGACAGTCATCTTCAATCAATTTTGTTTCTCAGTAATGATGAATCAGGCTTAGTTTTAATTATTCAAAATGAATCTAAAAACTCTCTAGGCAAGATTATCTTTCGTTGTATCAAAATTCTGTAAATAACTTACATCCGGTAGGTAGCCAAAAACTCCATACGGTATCGTCTTTAACAGCAACATAATAATTTTGATCTTAAGGCCGTTGCCCCGACTGCACCATCAGAGAGTTTTAAAATTCTTTGTTGGAAGTACTTTGACCAAATTTTTCACACAAACATTAAAAATCACGTTTTCACAAAACAAATTAATTAAGAACACGAAAGCGGTTTCAGTTTTTATTAACATAACCTAGTGGCATATTAAGACTTTTCACAAATAGAAACCAGTACTTAACTAATAAAAGAAAAAACAAGAAAGGAAATGTAAACTGAATCTATTGCATTTTAGAATCTTAACGGCTGAGTGATATCCATGCTCCAATTATTTTTACCACAAACTGCTATAGTTGAAGAATTAAAACAAATAAAAACATGATAGAAAATCAAGGGCAGGCACATTTGAAGAACAAGATGGAAAAAGCGAAGCTGGTGGGTTCTGCATCCGAAAACTATAGCAAGAAATAGCAACATTTTTTTTGTGAAATAGAATGCAATTGTTAGTAAAAGACGCATTCGTCTGAAGATTGATTTATATACGTGGTCTAACATAGGGCATGCTTCTGTATGTTGATAGCTCAAAAATAGAAGCCCAGATTTAGAGAGACCATTATGATATCCGGTGGTATTTGCTTCCCAGCAAGAAAACAATTATGAGGATGTTGAAGAAATAAATTACTGGCAAAAAAATATGGACCACAAATCTAGAAAAAAGCTACAAACAAAACCAGCATGAACACATAATCGGTTCAGAAATTATAAAGTATTTTTCAATAGGGCAGATGTTGAATAAAATAAAATGCACGACTGGATCGCACGAACTTGCTCTTATGTAAAAGTACTTTGGAATTTAAGATATATTTTATAAATATAAAACATGGATTTAATGAGATTATAATGTTCAAATGCATAAAATTGCCGTCTGGTTTCCGGAAAAGTATGAATTTATGCAAATAAACCTTAAAAAATCGTTTTATTATTAGGGTAAAAGCGGGTGAGATGGTATACCTTTTTTATTTGTCCAAAAGCTTCGAAAATATACAACATTTGCTATGTTTTATTTTAAATACATATTTTTTATTAAACAAGTAATGAAATACTACATTTACAAAGTTTTGTAAAGCTGACTTCAATTTTTAATTAAAATAATAAAAAAACATTAAGAAAAACCATCTCCCCCCATGGGGTGGGTGAGATGGTATAACGTGGTAGGTGAGATGGCGCATGATTTACTTTGAATTTATTTTGCCACAATCGTTGCAAGTATGCTTAAATGATGTGCATGAATCATGTGCCCATCTATGGCACATAATACATTGCAACCAATCATCTTTTTTCTTGGTAGAATTGTATTCCTCTGCGCATCCCACACAATTGTTTTCATCGATGTTGTGTTGTCATCCGGTCTCATCCATGTTAAATATATTTCTGGCCTTGCCCATCAGGTCGTTTTCGGTGACAACTCTTTCTAAAAGATCAAAATATTTCCCAACTTCTTGTCGATCCATACCGAGTGCACGTGCTTGAGAAACTCCTTCTTATTTCCTTATGGTCAAATCTGGGTGCCTTTTCAAAAAAAAGTAAAAACCAACCTTTTCCTGCTTTTTTATGATCTTTAGAAAAACGGTGCTGGATGTTATATTTTTCAGCTATTGCATAAGCCATCCTGCAAACTGCATCTCTAGTTGGTGCAAATCCGTAAGCCTGCAACTTTTTAATGTGGCCACATATTTTTTGTTCAATTTCCAAAGCATGGAGAAGGGCCTAGTTGCCTTTCTTCGGAGGATTTTTTATATGTCTGCGAAGAGTTGTCGGTGGTACGTTTTAAACTTTAGCAGCAAAATTAATCGACATCAGCTTTTTGTTAACATGATTTAACCAAGATCCCCGGCTAGAATTATGCTTCTTCTTATAAACTATTGGCATCGCAAAAAAATTTAATTCCTCAAAAAGAAATACGATGTTGTGCAAAGGGGCATCAGTAAACTAATGAAAAACTAGTGCAAATGCAAACTAGAAGCGTTTAATGAATTCACTAACACTCCTTCATTCTGTTTCTCTGAAAATTTATAATAAAGCAAAACAAACTTTGAATTATAAAAAAAAATCATTGGGAGGGTGAGATGGTGTGCGGCCGCAGTGCAACAAAGTGAACAAGTGTGCTGTGGAATGCGCCATCTCACCCTCAAAAAACTTCGCCATCTCACCCTTTTTGTCATTCCCACTAATTTTTAGGCACGTAAAAAAACAGGTAGGATTTTTGCAAACTTTTCATAGATAGGTCACAGTCAATACATTGTTGTATGTTTTAATGTATCATAGGCATCAAAGCAACCATTGACTCACAAAGAAAACAGAGAATAAAAAAGGTAGAAAAAAATGTTTGGTAAAAAAAACCTACGTTTTGTTGTTGTCACATTTTTTAATTTTTTTGCATCACAGTAGAGGCGACGAACACTGGCTACTTCGATTTGAAATGAGAAAATGAATACAAAAAGAGTTTTAGGGTTTTGTTTGGATAATAAATGCAGGAGTTATTAAGGGTGCGCCATCTCACCCGCTGCGCCATCTCACCCGCTTTTACCCTAAATAAATTTTTTATATAAGAAATTTCTCTAATATTTTTCAAGAAAAAAATGTGGGATGCGAATTTTAAGTATTTAATAATATTGGTTTTAGGAAATAATTTCAAAAAATAATCGTTCATAGGTTTTGAAGATTTTGATTTAAAAATTTTTTTTTTTTTTTTCAAAAAAACTCAACAAATATTTTTTCCAATATTTTTATATACAATATTATTTTAAACTTAAAGGGAATCCTGCTGAAAATTTTGGGTTAAAATCATTAGAGCCGTTAATGAGAAAGTCGAAAATCAAAAAAACGGGTCTATGGCAGGTACCCCTAATAACATTTTTCCCCAAAATTTTTTTTGACCAAAATGTAGTCCATGTCCATAATATCACACTTAATTTTTTTTATCAAAATCGTTAGAGCCGTTTTCGAGATAAATAAGATTTTGCATTACGGGTGTATGGGGGGTACCCTTAGTTTTGGAGCTAAAAGAAAAATTTCAATTTTTCCTCTAGGGAATCACCGAAGACCCTTAACTACCGAGATTGAAAGAAATAGGTCCAAGGGTTTAGGCTGTAGTGAGAGGTACAGACATACAGACACACTGAAACATGTTTTTTGTGTACTAAATTTTCCTTAAAATTTTTATAAAAAAAATTGATATGCAAATTGTTAGTATTTAATAAAATACATTTTAAAACTTAATTTAAAAATTTAATCGTGTATCGGTTTTCAAGATATTGAATTTTCAAAAAAAAAATTGTATTATTTTTTTAAAAATCCAAAAACTATGTTTTCGAAAAAATTTTTAGTTTATATTTTTTCAAATGAAAAGCAGCTCCTGCGTAAAAATTTTGGTTAAAATCGTTAGAGCCGTTTGTGAGAAATTCGAAAATCAAAAAAACCGTTCTATGACAGGTACCCCTAATAACATTTCCCCCCAATTTTTTTTTCCACCAAAATATAGTCCATGTCCATAATATCACACTTCATTTTTTTTATCAAAATCGTTAGAGCCGTTTTCGAGATAAATAAGATTTTGCATTACGGGTGTATGGGGGGTACCCTTAGTTTTGGAGCTAAAAAAAAAATTTCAATTTTTCCTCTAGGGAATCACCGAAGACCCTTAACTACCGAGTTTGAAGAAAATGCGTCCGGTAGTTTAGGCTGTAGTTCGAGATACAGACATACAGACATACAGACATACAGACAGACAGACGGAATTGTCAGACCCACTTTTTTCGTCTTCGCTATCATCGTAATGTCAACTTTGATCAAAATCTCGAGTTCGATTTTTTTTCCAAATGCAGAACTTGCCCTATAGTACCTATATCGCAAGTAAAATGGTGTGTGTTAGGTATTAACAGAATCTAGTTTTTAATTGAAGGGTCCATGTACGTCATTATGCTAAGCAAATGGCTCTGTTCAAATGTCTAACTTGGCTTCTAATGGTGGCGCGGATCCTAGTGGTCCCGTTTTCAATGACTCTTTCGCATATATCCGGCTGAATTTGAGCGATGACCTGTGTAATGGTGACCTAAAGGACATCTGTCGATTGTGGTTTATTCCCATGGACCTGCAACTTCAGGAAACCAGACAAGAAATAGTCAAGAGGGGTCAAATCGCATGACCTTGGTAGCTGATTCACTTCATCTCTGCAAGAGATAACTCTGCCCTCAAATCGTTCATGCAGAATATCAATCGTGGAGTGCGCTTTGTGGAACGTAGTGCCGACGTGATGTAACAACATGTCGAATAATTGAATTTGGGCCATAAGAAATTGGTTATCATCGTTCTATAGCCCTCGCCATTGACGGTGCCCAACTCACCAACGTCGTTTTCGATAAAGTACGGACCAATGATGCCGTGGCGCTCCAAAATCTACACCAAAGGCTACCTTTTCGAGGATACATTGTCACCTGGTGAACATTGTGTGGGTTGGTGTAGTCATCCAAAAGCCATTCATCCAAACATGCGCCTCGTCGCTAAAGACGATTTTTCGACCAAAATTTGGATACTCTTCGAAACGACCCGAAGCCGAGTTGGAGAACAAATGGTTTTGAAATTTGAAAGTTTTTTTGCGACCTTTAGTCCAAATGCGTTTCGCCCAGACACGACAGTTGGGCTCATCAGTTTCCTTTCTTCTTAAATTGGCCAGCCCACGGGCGTCATTTTCTAGGTGTCTGAATTTAACCAAATTCCCCTAGAAAATATAGTTTACATTGCATTCATGCTGTAAATTTTATGTGTGTCGATAACCATCGATTAATATATTGCGTCTTAGAAGGGTACGACAGCCATCTAACTGATGAGCCCAATTGTCGTGCCTGGGCGAAACGCATTTGGACTAAAGGTCACAAAAAAACTTTCAATTTGATTTAATGAAACAAACAAAAACATTTTTTCTTTATATTTTTTGTTTCCCTTCATCACAAATGGTTTTGGATATGGTCATGACCTTTAAACTTCTGGTTCAGTTGAATCTTGTACGGCGCACAGTGGCCCGAATTGACTTTTTTGGTTGCAAAACTCATATCTCTTAAACGAATAAAGATATCACATTTTTTTTTTTATCTTAAAGGAAATTTCCAAGGCTATAAAGTTTGAGAATTTAAAAAAAAAATATTTACAGGGTGTTTCATAATCTGCTGCTGAAATAAGAAGTTTTAGTTAAGGTGGTTAACATATCTGGTATTAAATTTTAAAAAGGTTGAAAGTCAATTTATGAAGTAATTTAAGTAAAACAGTGGGGAAAAAAGAAAACAACCCAAATTAAATGAAAATAAGGCGAAAAAATCTTTTTTTTTTATTAAATGATTTTTTTATTTTATTTTTTTATTTTTTTTTTTATAAAAGAGTACTTATAAGTATTTATGAAATATTTTATTAATAGATTACAATTCAAAAAGTAGAAGAATAAAATAAAAGGAACAAAAATTTATATACAAACATTAAATTTCTTGGAAACTATATCATCTAAGTCCGGGGAAATGCGTAACAAACTTATCATTTCTGGTGAGTATTGGGCTTTCAGATCTTTTTGGGTTCTTACATGCCTCAAGGAAGAAATAAGTGGATAGAATGAGATTGCTAGCATGTTTAATAAGTCTTCATTCTGCCGAATTCTTGAAACTTTGAACGTATTTTGGTATCTGTATTTCTTGTAGTCTTTATTTTTGGACTCTTGGGCTTCTTCTGACAATTCTCCAAGTGGTAGAGATTGGTATTCGATTATATTTTGACTATCAACCAAAATTTCATGAAGAGTAGGTGTTAGTAGTTTTTCAGGGTATTTTTGTTTCAATAACTGCGGTTTTTTTGGTGTACTCTCCAAATTTAACTGTATTCACTTATTCCCTGCAATTCAAAACAATTATTTTGATCCTAAGTTATAACCTTTCCATTGACCCAATATATTCGAGCGGTTGCCTCCGATTGTTCAAAAAATTTCCTTGAAGTGTTTCCATCATTGCTATTTCCAATTCCTTGATTTCGTTTATCCACAGCAAGTCCAAGCTCATCGTGAAAACTTCTTTGAATCTCTCGTTTTCTTCGTATTTCTGCCTCCTTGATCCCAATAGATTCATCAAATTCCTCTCCCTTTGTCGAAGTGTATTAAGCAAGTTTTAAAATAAATTCCATGCACCTGATTCTAGCATGCAATGGAGAGATTCCATATTCGTAATTATGTTCGTCGTTTTTTAATTCATCCTGGTTATTGAAGTTTTTTTTTGGTACTTTTACATATCGGACATGACCGCGTTAATTCGTTTAAAACTTTTCCGTCAATCATAGTTAAAAAGAACTCGTGTTTCACCAATATAGTTATATCTTCATTAACTTTATACTTTGTTGGTTGAATATCTGCTATTTGCCTTTTCATATCGTTGACTGTTGTATTTATGAGGTCAATAGTTTCTTTGGCATATTGGAACATTATGGGTCGGCAGAAATGAGTTGATGATGGGCGAGGTTTCCTCCAATGTTCGCAATCTGCACTATTGAGCCTGAGTGGAACAACTGATGCCATGAACATGTTTGCGTCTGTTTCTGCTTTCCTTGACTCTTTTGACTCGAAGTGGACTTGCAGTAGAAATTGCCTTGATTACTCGTACATCACTCTTCGCCTTTTCATGGTCTTTATTATACCTTATTACTAAAGCATCAGAGAGATTTGCAGTACTTATCTCCTCTGTTGCATTGATTAGTTTTTGCTTTTTTGTGAATCTTGCGCACTCATTGACTGACTTCCTTGGCCTTCCTCTTGATGACCTTGATGTAGTTGGGAAATCACACATTACTTCTATGGGCTGCGACCCATTTTTTCTTAGTAGCGCAGTGAAAGTGTCTTAATTTTGCTTCATTTTCCGGTAAATTTTCAGCAGATAGGTAGTTGGTGTTCACTTATTACGGCAGAAATAAACTCGTCAGTGCTATTAACTTTTAAAAAAAGTTCAAACAAAATATTGTTTGGTATATCCATTTTAAATAATTTTTCCTTATACAACTGCTCGATAGTTTTAAATAATAACTCCATCCAGTTAAGAACCCATATCCATCAAACTACCTGACAATAATTAATCATACCCGAAATCAAAAACATTCATGCTTAAAAGTTTTATTAGGGGTTACACGAAATAAGCTATAAAACCGTTTTAAAAAGCTAGGGAAGCATAAAATATGTCTTCCTTCTAAATTACAAAACCGTTTTATTTAAAACCAAGACTCATACCTGCAAAACAAAGAAATAATAATTTCCATGATTTTTTTTTGCACTTGAAAAAAAAAACTCAGAAAAAATCCTACTGACTTTTTCAAATCAAATCTCTCTAGCTCAGTGTTATGCAACTTTATGCAGCTGAGTTTTTGGTTGTAGATAAAGAGATATATAAGGATTCATTATCCGTCCAGTTTGGCTTGACAACTTTTAAAAACTTTTTTTCTACTCAATGTAAAGTTGGAAAAGTGCTTAAAAAGTGGTGTTTCAAAAAACATTAAATTTAGTACTTTAAAAGATTTATAATTTTTTTTTTATTTCTGATCCTAGTAATTAACACATATGTATGTCAAGTAAAAATAACAAAAAAAAGTTTAACTTATACTCTTTTCCTAGTTTTTACACTCAAAGTTAAAAAAAAAAAATTAAAAAGAAAATGTTTTTTTCTCACCTTAAATATTTGTCAACTTTGACTAGCTCTACAAGCCAAACCGTTCATACAAATGAAATAATTTTTGCGATTACTAGAGCTCCAAACATTTGTTAATTCAGAAAATCTAAAAGTTTTGCATTATAAACCCACCCGAAAAATGAATTTCGCAAGCACTTTTGTCTAAACGGGCCACTGTGGGGCGTAGGTCCAAGTCCTGACGCAAAATTCGTTAACTTGAAATCTGAAAAAAGCCGAGTTGCAGTACACTCTCCCGGTCCACGGCTATGTTTCCGGCCAATCCTGCATTGCTGTGACGTACTATACTGTTGGCTGATTGTTGAAGAGTCGATCGTAACCCGGGTAGAAAATTATCTAGGAAACACTATCGAATAGCGTGGCCCTAGATAGATTGGCCATTATATAGTAAATCCTATGCTGGGCCTAGACAGATGCAAGCCTGGCGGATCTTGACTAATTTATGCTTATCCTGGCTTTATATTGAACCTGGCTAGAACTGCCTATTTATTGGCTTTTCCAGGAGTATCTTAGACTGGGCCTAGATATTTTTAACTTGATGTAGCCTAGATATGAAACTTTTTCTTGGCGATATCTTGGCTATAGATAGTATCGCCTCTTTATTGGCATTGTAACATATAAACTGCAAGGGACCTGAATAGTTTTTACTTGATGTAGCCTGGATAAGGAATTGTATCTGGCCGTTATATTGGCCTTAGCTAGTCTCGCCTCTTTATAGGCATTCTCAGATGTTACTTATACTGGGGCTATATAGTTTTTACTTGATGTATCCTAGATTTGCCTATACATATGTCTCTATAAAAGGCTATTCATTATCCTTCTAAATTCATAACTTTTTTGTTTTGGTCCTAAATCGGTATTTTTCAGATTCTTTAATACGTATTTAAGTCTTTTAAACAGTATAATTAAAAGAGAGTTATTTGAGTAGCACTCTGAGACACGATAATTTATATATCACAGTGGCGCAATAGGTAGCGCAGAGGACTCGGGTTCGAATCTCAGTGGAGGTAAATTAAAAAAAAAAAAAAAAATTCTTTCATTCCAGCAAAAAATCATTTAAAGAGTCGAATATAGGGAGGCAAAGAAAAAATGAAAATAATCAACAATAATAAAAAAAAAAAAAATTTTTTTTTTGTTTCTAATAATTTTTTAAGAATTGCCATAGCTCTTGTGCTACTTGTGAAGACCCATCTAGGGCCCATATGGTAACATCTAGCAAGGCCCATTATATACAGAGCATTAACAAATTAGCGAGGGACAAGCTAGATACTGCTCGGTAGGGCCATGATTGAAACTAAGAAAAACTAGCTGGGGCCTTGGCATTATCGAGTCGAAAATTCTACCCGGGAAGTAACTACCAAGTCTACCGTAAAATGGACCCAACATAATAATTTATTTATAATTTGGATGTGTTAAGCAATCATGTTCCATGATGAATCAGTTACAAATACAACAAATACAGCAGAAATAAAATGCACTACTGAATTTAAAAGTGTTATGCATATATGTATAATAATTAGAATAAAATTCATAAATTTGGTTTGTTTCTTTTGCTGAGATTTCGTTCAGATAGTATTAGGTTGAAAAAATAGAGTTCCTTCTAATACCTGGCGAAAATACTAATTTATGCAAAACAAAATTAAAATAACAATATTTTATAATTGCGCAAATACAAATCCAAATTTGAAAAAAATAATTGACCCATTTTCGAGCTATCAAGTTTTTCAACAAAAATTAGCTTTGGCATGCAAAACTTCATTAAAATCCGTTATGTCTATAATGAGAAAGTCAAAAATTGAAAAAAAATGGTTCTATGGGGACTGTAGGTAGTGTTTTTAGAGAAAAATACGGTTTTTGAAAACTTTTTTTAATATTTGTTTACTGGGGACCCTTTTTTATATCAAATAAAATACAAATTATAACAACTTGTAACTTTAAAGTCTAAATGAATCAACCATGTGGAAAAATTGAAATTTCAAAAAAAAAAATATTTTTTTAAAATTCAAAACTATTTTCTTGGAAAATTTGAATACTTAATACTTTTGAAAATTCTTAGAACCCTTAACATACAAAAATTACCAAAATCACTTATACCATTTTTTGAAAAAAAAAATTGAAAAAAAATGCTTCTATCATTCACAATAAGACTAAATGAAATTTTTAGTCATCCCTATTATGGAGTTTGTTCAAAATCTCGAATTTAATTTTTTTACGAATGCAAATATTATGCCATATACATAGTACGTTAATATCAATTTTTATAAGTACACGGAATTCTATTTTGGCATCGGTACTGAAGCCTGTCTTCAGCAGTGGCACACCTTTTGCAAGAACCTTCGAGAAAGCCAATTTGCTTGCAGCAGATCTTGATGTTAATTTCTTGCTCCCAGAAACTTTTATGCCTCTAGTCTAGGCTTGAAACTATACCTCCAAGGCATAGAGTACTCGTACTTCGATCTTTTCAAATTGATGACAAGTTCTGTAATTTTTGTTTTGTAAATCGCAATCACGTTTGGTTCTCGACAGTGCCATATCTTCTTCTTCAAACTCCCTGAGTCTCTGAATTGCTTTTCCAAAGACATTGGGGTCTTGAAAATTAATATTTTCAAACCTCGCATCCAATATAATTGTTTTAATATCTATATAAGATACTTTCATTTCGATCCAAGTTCTTCGGGGTTGTATTGCTCCTTGCGAGAAATAGACAAATCCTCTAAGAGTATCTCTTATCTTAAAAAGTGGTGCTTATTAGTTTTTCGCAATCGGCAGAAAATTGTGGCATTACATGCACACAGGAATTGTTGAGAGTTGTAAGTCACTAGGTCCTGGTTCTCTTCGAGCTGTTGCACCACCAAATTTATTTATTTTATAGATTTCGGCATTAAGCTTTCTTAGTCAAGATGCTAGCATTGGATACTGATGAATTTCTTCTTCGTTAAATTTGAAACTACTTTTCGGACAGTTCGATAAAAGTCATATTGAATGGTTTTATATCTGATAGTCATAAAATAAAATATGGTGTGCCCTAGGGCTCCCTATTGTCTCCGACTCTCTTTCTGATATTCATTAATGATCTTTCTAATCTTAGGTTTTTTATTCGTTTTAAGATTCACATCCTTGTTCTTCGGATGTGAGACTTAAACAGCAGCATATGATGACGTAATTACATTTTGAGAATTGTACAATAAGGAATCAAAAATGGCGTTGAATTAAATGCCTCAAAAACTCATAACTGTCTGCTGTCGTTGAAACAAAAATCCAATCCCATACTGATATGCATGAGTGGGACTTCGATCGAACAAACTGCAAAACTTTCAGTTCGCAGATTGTTTGTCAAAAACCAACTTTTATGGAATGAGAGCATCTTCAAAGCTGCCAAATATGGCAATCACGTATGGAGTACTCAGCAGTTTAATCATGAGCCCAATTTCAGACGTAGTGTCAAGTATATGGATTTAGTTTTTAGCCGTACCATACATGAATATGGATTGGCTAACCCGGTTCCATTTCTCCCTCTTTTGTCAATAATTCAGAACTTCAAAACTAATGGTCATCAGTTCTTTATCTAATAGCCTTCCCTTAATTATTAGTCTTAAGCCCTTTAGTGCTGGGAAATTCTTTTCGAATAAACCATAATTAAATAATACAAGTTGAAAACTCCTGCTGCTCTCAATACGGTGCAGGTGTGAAAAGACAGGGCAAGAACCCTTATTCAAGCTCCAACCAGGATCATATTTTAAATTTGATACAATGTAATCACTTCCCATATCGTTCCCTTTGTTTGCCCTTCAGTGTACAGACACTCTCGGTACAATGTACAGAGTAAGCACTTAAAAGTAATATGGCATCTTAAATCTCTCTTCCAACTGAGATTCCCTATCCACGATACAACTTTTCCTCGAAGTCTTTTTTCTTTCGGAACGCAGTTTCTTCAAAAAATGCATTGTCTGCGCTGTGTGCAACGAAGAGGCAAAACCAAAACCCCTTCTGATGGAAGCAAGCAAGCTCGCAAATGCCAACATCAACAAAAGTGTATAAACATTTTTTTATATTACATTTTCCTGCTTTTATAATCCAATTTAATTTGATTGAGTGCACGAATCAGTTTACACAAAAGCACTCGCTGCAGAATGAATGAGTCAATTGGAAGAAGGTCAGAGGAAATCTTCACCAGACCATGGCCATCACCGCCACCAGTGTACTACTACCAGACTACGAGCATACCACTTCCAAGACGACCAAACCGAAGAAAGTGAAATTCGTTCAACTAGCTGCTCTAGCTGGCCAGACGCAATCAGCACCGAGCGCATAGTGCAAACAGTCTTAATGAATTATGGCCGAGAATTGTTGCCTTGCTGTTGTCATTCGTCGTTGCGTTGTTGTTGCTGGTTTTGGTTTAGGTAATGTGATTGCTTGTAGTTTTTAATCCGCAAAAGCAATTAGCAATGCTTTCGCAGCTCGTTTCTTTTAATCGGATTGAAATTAATTGGAATTTGGTTGGAAGAGTAGCGAGCGGGCTGACAGTGGCACGATAGTAGAGTTTCTTGACATTGAACTGGGCTTATTTTCATTTTGATTGTGTTGCCCGAAGAAAGTGAAAAGTGAATGAATTATTTGGTCTTGCAACTTTTTGCTTGTGATTTTTTTGAGTAACGTAAATCAGCCAACTTACAAGTCGACAAAAGTCAATGAGCTTCCTGGCGGTAATTGGACATTAAATTTTGTGTGAGGAGAACATGGCTGAAATTGTTCAAGTGGAGTAATTATATTTTACGGATTTTTTATTTCTTGTTCGTCCCAAAATTTTATATTCAATGTAAGTGTGTAATAAAACGTTAGCTTATTTGGGTCGAATTTTTTGCAACTCATTTTGAAATAAACTTCAAAAAAGAGAAACCAAAAAGCTTCAGAAATCAGACATGTTTTAATAGCGAATTTTATAATAATAATTGTTGAGAGTAAGACATGTTTCTTTGAATCGTCAGAAAACTTCATTAGCCTCCCTTCAATATCCCCCTTGAGAAATTCCAAAAAGGGCTTTAAAAATGATAAGTGATAGAACAATAACTGAAACGTTTGAATATATGGAGCACCACCACAATTATTCTCGTCGTTCATTATATTACCATTATTTTTATAAACATCGTTCTAGTGAACTAGCCAGTTGCACTACTTACTAACTTACTTAACAAGCTCCCGATCAATGAAGGGTCGCTGCCTGAGACACAGCAGATTTCCATCCTCTGCTAAACTGAGCACACTGCTTCTAGTCATCTAGGTCAAGCGTTCTGGCATCCGAAATGGCTTCGTCTTTAAACCGGAGGTTCGGTCTTCCTTGTCACTGCAAACTTGGAGGCTGAGATTCGAAGACTTTTTTAGCTGCAGCATTGTTATCCATCAGCTAAATCGAGCCAATTTAGTTGACGTTCTTTGGGTCTCTGGAATACGTCCACATCTTAGTATACAGCGAATAGATCTCGCGGTTATATCTTCTTCTCTATTTGCCCTTCTCGCACACAGGACCAACTATCCGTCAAAGAATTTTTCTTTCGAAAGAGGAAAATATACTCATCAGTATCAGTATCATCTCTCCCTTTCTGCTTATAGTTCAACACTCCATGACTAAAGCAGGATTGGTGGTATAAAAGTCTTATAGAGCGTGCACTTCGTCTTACGAGTGAGGAGTTTTGAACCCATTTGTTTGCTTAACTGAAGTTCGAGCGGTTTCCTAGGGTCTTCGGATCTCCACTAAGGTGTCGTCCGTTCGAGTTAATATATCCTCCAAAGGTAGAAGAAATCCTAAACTACCTCGAATTTTTTGCTATCAATGGTGGACGTTTTGCCCAAATCGGTGGATAGATGATTGTTTGTTTTTTGATAGCATTTACTTGGTCTTGTCCTCATTTACTTCAAGACCAACAAGTTTCGCCTGATCTTCAACAGCAGTGAAGGACTCTATTACAGAACATTGGGAACAGCCGATAATGTAGACAAGGTAGACAAATTTGTTGAAGATAGTGTTGCTCCCTGGTTGCACATTGCACCGAGTATTTTCCAATGTCAAGTTGGATCAGTTTTCCCCGGATCCTGAGTTCGGGCATCGTTATATAGAGCCCCTAACGAATATTTCCCTCAGAGATGTTCAGATATTCCAAAAATTAAATGGGCCGGAACCTCCTTTTAAAATCTCTCCAGCTTTCCCAAACGCTTGCACTATGCTCATACATTTTAAAGCTGCTGAAAATCCCTTTAGTGTACCTATACGAAATTAATAGAAATCAAAATCGAAAAAGTTTTAAAACAGATCTTATGGCGCCCTTAGAAAAATGTTGACAGTATGGAATATCGTCGAAATGTACGAATACAAAACTGATACAAAATTATAAATCAAATTCAATGTTTATAAAGGGTGTTATTTAAAGAGGTGGAGAATTTTGAATTGGCAACACTGTTTTCTGTAACAACGGATTTGATAGTTCTCGATTGTTTCGATATAAGTTTGGCTTGGCATTTTATAACTCATTTACGCTGGTCGGAACAACGTTTGCAAATTTGCAAATTGTTCAAATTTATTTTGAAAAACATTGCTATTTATTCAAACCATTTGGGTTCCAAAGAAATCACTGAGACAGACATCAACTAGAATCTTAACGCTAAAAGATGCATAGATATCTGCCTTCTAGATATCAAAACAGCCTTTGACATTGTATGAATCAACGGGCTTATTTACCAACCATTTCGATATGAATTTCCAAATCATTTTACGAAAATTATAATATCATGGATATTATATACAAAAAGAAATTTGTAATAATATATAGAGAACACACGACAACTGAAGGTTTAAGTCTCACGAATGGTCTTCTGAAAAGCACACTAACTCTATTTAAGATTTATATATTTCTGATATTTTTAGGCATCTCGATAATTCACAGATATTGCCGATGATACCACAATGTTAGCGAGTATCTTCAAAATTGAAGATATTCAAACCCAGGTGCAAACCATATTTGAAATTTTCGAAACCTACTGTATGAACTGGAAGCTTCAAATCAACTTTACGAGCGGTACTCTTTCGAATCCCAGTAAGGTGCGATAATTCGGATTTGAGACTCAAGTAGAAAAAACATAACGAGTTTAGACGTTCTAGTAGCTTCTAAGCATAATTCACACATCTCGACATTCACAAAGAGACATGGAGATCTGCTGATCAATCAACCATGAACCCGATTAACCACATTGCAATCAACGCATGGCACTTCTCCAGTATAGAGAAAATTCACATGTTCCGAGGGAATAAGATCGACTCGGATCACTTCCACGTTGTAGCCAAGGTAAGACTGCGGATATCCCGACCCTAGCCAAAATCAGAAAGTACTATAAGGGAGTTCGACATAGGGCCTCAGAATCGCAAGTGATCACCAGGTCTTTTTCCGATCTAGTATCTAACAACCTCTAAAGAAATCCTATGCATGCCGCTAACATCAAGTATTGATAACCAATGGCAACATTGTGTTGGGCTTTACACGACCACAACAACAAAACCACTGGTTTGATGATGATGTTCTGCACAGAAGGATTAGAGCAACGCGAGCTCTACGAAAGAAAAGAAGAACGCCGGCTTCTCAGAAAGAAAGGGATGGGAAACGCTAGATCGAGGAAAAAATGTTTATAATATGGAAAGACCATTTCTCTAGCCATGAGAAGAACAGAATTCCGCTGCTATAGAGATAATACCATTCGACTCAGACCAACAGGCAACAATGCCACCCACACGACCTGGACGAATTGAAGATAACTATATCGAATCCGCTGGACCTAACGGCCTCACTCACTGCCGATCTTATCAAAGCGGCAGCAGATGACTTTTTTTGGGAGTATGCACCAGCTTATCTGCAAAATATGGTCGGAAGAAAGCATTCCCAATGAATGGAGCTGCAGCATTGACTGCCCGATCCTCAAGTAAAGAGACCCTCTGAACTGTGCCAAATGAAGAGGCATAAGTCTCCTGAATCATTGAAAAGGAAGCGAAGAAGATGAGGCAGAAGCTCTGAAATGGAACGGAGAATAACGCTTGCCAATCGCTGCTTCTTTAGACTAAGAAGGCAATAATAATTGATTAGCAAAGTCTTCTCTTAAGCAACAAAGTGTCCCTCTATAAAACTCTCATCACCCCGGTCCTTATGAATGGTGCTGAGACATAGACCTTGCCGAAAGTGGATGAGAATTCTTTAGGATGTTTCGAGAAAAAGTTTCCTTAGTCCCGGCTGCATAGATGGGAAGTGGTTGAGAAGATGTAACCATGAACTGTACCGGCTGTACAGCGAAGCCGGCGTACTGAAACGACTGAGATGGCTGGGTGCTATAAAGCGAATGTACCTAAAGGCTTCCGCCCGGAAAGTCTTCGAATCCAATCTCGAGGGTCGGCGAATTAAAGGAAGACCGCGGTTCTGGTGGCGTTAAAAAGTGGGAGAGGACCTCAACCAACTTGACGTATGAAACTGGAGACAGCTAGCTAGAGAGAAGCTTGTTGGTTGAGACCCTGGTTCACTCTGGACTGAAGTGCCATCTTAACTAAGTAAGTAACGAGTTTAAATGGTATTCATATTGAGTTAGAAACTGATGTTAAGTATTTAAGTGTTTATTTGGACTAAAGGGAGCACATAAATACGCAGTTAGAGAAGGCAAGAGCAGCATTAATGCCTCTTAATTGTCTTTTCTACTTCAACTTTCTGCAACACGATCAGAAGATTATTTTTTACACCATTTATGCGAGTCCAGTATGTTGGAACATTAACCCTTCGTTTGTAAAAAAAGCTCAGAGCATTTAAAAGGAATTTCTTAAGAGCCTACATTCGTATGTATACAAGGGCACATTCGGACTTTCTTCGACTATTGTATGCTTCCAGGTTGTCCAAAGTTCACACTATCATACTGGACCTTGGCTGGAATAAATTTGCACGGAAGGCAGTCTTTGCAGAAATAGAGTTCGTATTGGAAATATTTTTCCCGAATGAGCGATTGAATATAGCAAAATATTGTTGACTTGACCGAGTTGAAGCCGAATCTCAGCATTAGTAAAACTAGACCCTGACATGTGATCTCTGATCTGACAGAACTAAGCTTTAAGGTGTGCTCTGTTACTAACTCGGTGGAACCACATGACAAGGGCTAGCAGTAGAATAACCTAATTTATCTTAACTGGTTACCTCGTTCATGCAATATGATGGCATTAGAATCTTTTTCTGGAGAAATAATCAAGCACAGGAAAGCCAAACTTCGACTCGTTCTTGCTAAAATACAATCTGGTTTACTTCAAAGATTGTGCGAAAATTTGACTTCCAAATAAGGACACAAATGGTATAATGGTAAGTGTGCTAGTTAGCCTTGCACGCACCAGCTCGAAATCATTATCATTAGTTTCAAAAAATTAAATTTTTTTTTTTTTTTTTTTTTTTTTTTTTATAATCTACACGCGCTCAAGGGATTATGATTACCCTTTAAATGTTTGAACACAGCGCGGGCGTGAAGTTACGGAAGAGAAAGAAGGATAGGAAAGATGTGTCAAATAAAGCCAATTTCATGGACATTAAGAACATTTTATTTGCGACTTATAGGTACTATAAGGCCAGTTATGCATTCAGAAAAAAAATCGAACTCGAGGTTTTGATCAAAGTTGACATTACGATGATAGCGAAGACTAAAAAATTGGGTCTCCTAATTCTGTCTGTCTGTCTGTCTTTGTACTCCAGCCTAAACGGCTTGGCCGATTTTCTTTAAACTTGGTAGATATATATAGTATTTTTAGTTTTTCCCCCCCAAGCGTATTTTTTTTCTTTTTTTTTTAATAAATATACCTGCCATACGATTTTTTTCAAAATTTTATAAATATTTTTTTTTTCTCAAAAACTTTAAAAAAAAATAATAAGTAAAGCTAGGAAATGGTTGGAAAAAAATTTCCAAAAAATGGTTATTTTTCGTACCCCCAAGGAACCATTTTTTTGGTTTTTGATTTTCTCAAAAACGGTACAACCGATTTTGATATAAAATTGTTTGTTTGGATTCTTAAAAAAAATTCATTTTTTTTTTCAAAACTCAATATGTATTTCAAAAACCTCATGCTCGGTTTTCTTAAAACTTGACAAATAAAAGTTTCTTAATATAAAGCACAAGATGTGAGAAAAATTTTTTATTTTACCTAAAAATAACGGTACCCTCCGCCTCCATACAAATGTTAAAAAATGGTTTTCCAAAATCGTATTTTTCTCGAAAACGGTTCGGAGAATTTTGTGAATTTTTTCTTTTAATTAATTTTTACGATCTATACTCTAATAAAAACAAAAAATTGAATTCAAGATATGTATTACAGACTGTACCTACTATAGAACCATTTTTTAAAATTTAGAATTTCTCATTTTTGACATTACGGTTGTTTTTGAAATTTCTTATAGAGAAGCTTCTAAAAAGTTTAAAAAACATTGCATTACAAGACTTCGAAAAAATTAATTTTTTGAATTTTTGAAAAAAAATCAATTTTTTTTTTGGAAAATTCAATATCCCAGAAACGACTCAATATGTTTTTTTGTAAATTTAATTTTTATTCGAACATTAATAAAAACTTTAAATTGGCGTGCCAAATTTTTTTCTTAAAAATGTTTTAAAAATTTTCTACATATATAAAAGCTTATTTTTTTAAGAAACCAGTACAGACATATAATTGTTGTTCTCGCATAAGCTAATATTTGCTTGAATCACATGGTATCCTGTTCTTAGCTCCAACTACTAAAGGAGTTGTTTTAGTCATTTAAAAATTTATTTTAAGCTTATGAACAGTTTTTCTGTAATAACATTCATTTTTGAAATTCTTAGTCGTTTACATAAGAGCAAGTTTGTGGGACCCGGTCGTACATTTTATTTCTTTTCTTTTTCAACCATTAGCTAGATTTTACTAAATAAAATATTTATTTATTTTTTTCAATCTTTGAAATAGTTTTTATGAAATTTTTTTTTTTAATTTTGAAAAAAAAAAATGTATGGCAGCTACCGCTATTTATGGTCTTAATCTTATCTGGCAAAGTTAAGGAAAATCGGCCAAGCCGTTAAGGCTATAGTCGAACAGATAGACAGGCAACAAGATTTGGGAGACAAACCATTTTTTTTTGTCTTTCCTATCATCTTAATGTCAAGTCTGATCAAAATTCGAGATAACATTTTTTTACGAATCCATAACTTCCCATATGACACATATGATTCGCAAGTAAAAATAAGGGCTCTATGATAGGTACCGCTAACATAAATTTTTATTTAAAATTGTAAGTGTCGTTTTGGAGATAATTAAGACTTTTTAAATTGAGGATTTTCCATCAGGCAAGAGTCTATGTTAAGATTATTAAAAAATTCACCCCGTTACAAATTATTTTATTCTAATAAGCTTCTTGGGACATCCATATGAAGAGTGCTCAGATGTAGCATGTAATACTGACATGGCATTCCATTGATGAGCGATCAGCCCACATTGCTGAACTTGAGTCAAACGTAAAGTCCACTAAATCGCTCAAAGGACATCAAGATGTATCAAGCAACATTATACCTCAAGGCTGACAGACTGATGGAGCTAAATCCTGCAAATTGCCAGAGATATCTATTCCCAGATTTGTCACTCCATCAACTGCACCTTACGGGCGCAATGGGCCGATAATATTCTGACACATGTGTGACACTGGGGCATCTGTTTGAAATTGGCCACAATTCAATGCATTAATTGTTTGTTGATTAATCTCCCATTAGGTTTCGACGTGTCCCTGGTGCCAGCAATCTGAATAATTAATTTCCAAAATAATATACAGTTAAGGGGAATTGTAAGGTAGGTGCACAAAACACATGATAGTAGTTGTAAGATGGTTGCCAGCCAGCAATATGGCCCTGAAGAAAAAGACGCACAAACTCAACTCAGAACATTCCGCATGGGCCTGGGGCCTCTAGCATTATACGTCACTTGTAGGCGGTAGGCAAAATGATGGAGATGGAGCCCCATAATCAATGCCACCCAACACAATCTGATATACACACTTCCAAGGTAAACCTGAGGGTGATTCTTCCATCGAGGATAACAACAAACTGTATTAACCTAATCTTTGTGTTTGTGTCGCAATCAGTGTACATACATACATATGTGCGGCAAGAATAGGCCAGTAGCAGTTAATGGATATAATTATAGTGATTAGCCACTTGAAACGCTATATTCCAATCAATCGGTGACCTCGGCAACAAATTTGGTTGGCATTTATGTATAAACTTGAGGGAGTGGTCTTCGATTCTCTTCATCATGCTCAATAATAATGAAGACGATGATAGACATTTTGGAAGTGTCGCGTCTTGTGTCAGGAAAACACACTGTCGTGTCAATTTAATCAAATGGTAGCTGCGATGTTCGACAATGATGCATACCTTACTTTGTCGTTAATGAAGATTTATTGAGCCTCTATTTATAAAGCTGAATGGGTCAGTGTATTTTGTTTGAACGTTTTGTGTAATTTATGGTAATTTGAATTGACTCCCGCGTTTAGTAAGTGTTGCCACTTTATGGTTTTGTCTTAAATAAATTATTAAACTTTTTCACACTGATGTCTGCTTGTTAAAATTAGTAATTTGGAATTCATGTTTAGCTAAGTTTTAACTGCTTCGCATTTACAATAAGTGTTGCCAATTTATGAGAAAAAATAATTAAATTATAAATATAACCACGTTGAAATAATTCAAACTGGAATTTTAATTTTAATAATTTTTATATTCTAAAAAAAAAGTTTAGTATACTAAAAAAAAAATTTCATGAATAAATTGAATATAAATAAACACTTAAGCTCTTTTGTTGACGTTGTCATCTCTTGAAAATAACTATTCGGTTTCACCAGATAATATTCCACCGATTATTTTGAAAACTTATTGTAACAACCCTGCAGCTCCACTTTGCTTTCTATTCCACCTGTCTTTGAGTCAAGGTGTTTTTTTAGATACTTGGAAATACTCCATAATCACGCCCCTCCATAAATCCGTGTCAAAAGGATCAGTTGAAAACTATAGACCCATTGCAAAGTTGCAATTAATCCCTACAGTTTTCGAAGCTGTTGTGAAATATAGTGCCTTGCATAAGTATAACCGCACCTGTAAAAATGCGTTTTGTAGAAAATTAAATTGGGAATGACTCGTTAGTATGTTTTTTATTGAATGGCATCACTAATCAAGTAAATTGAGAAGAAGAAAAAGTTCCGTTATTTTCTCTTCTGGTGTGTAAAAATTAAAAACAGATTTTTATGTATTGCAAAAGTATAACCGCACAATACAAACCTCTCTGAACCTTCATTCAGTTATGTGCTTTGAAATGAAAAACAACAAGGCCGCGTGGTACACATTTAAACACATTTAAGGAAAATTTCAAGATCCGATCCTGTCGTCCGAAATTTCTTACAAAATCCAGAATTTTATGGGACAAAAATAAAACCCATGCGTCCGTATAAGCTGACATGTCAAGATAAGAGGCGTTTAATGAATGCTGCATCCGATTCGGTGCATTCTTTGCCGGAAGTTCTTGACTAATTTTGGTTAGGAGTTTCGGTTTCAACGGTTTTTCGTGCCTTAAAAGCAGTAGAGTGATTGTTAGGGGTAAAATGGTGCCCGCTCCAAATCTGACAACAGCCCACAAACAAAAAAGGTTAAAATTGGCCCGTAAAAACATGAATCGGAATTGGAAAGGGGAAGCAAGATCCATTACTAGTTTTTCCTAAAAAATGTACTTAAAATAAAAAAAAATAAAAATGAAAATGCGGTTTTACTTTTGCAATACATAAAAATCTTATTTTAATTTTTAAACACCAGAAGAGAAAATAACGGAACTTTTTTTTCTTCTCAATTTACTTGATTAGTGATGCCATTCAATAAAAAAAATAGTAAGGTGTCATTCTCATTTTAATTTTCTACAAAACGCATTTTTACAATGATTTTTCGAAGGCATTTGACCGTGTTCAACATTGTGTCCTTTTGAGGGAACTTGACTTAATTTGCTTCCATTCTTCTATCCTTAAGTGGATAAAAAGTAGTATTTAGTATAAGAAGAAAGCAAATTGTCAAAATTGGTAAAGTGTTTTCTAAAGAAATATTTAACTTTTCAGGTGTTCCTCAAGGAAGTCATCTTGGTCCGCTGCTTTTTATTATTTTTATAAATGACTTACTACTTCATCTATATTTTTAAAAATGTTTTTTTATATGCTGATGATTTAATAATTTCCAGCAGCATATGCTCAATTCATGATGTAAATAAGTTTCAATCTGATTTAAACTGAACTATCGATTGGTTTGGTATATAAGCTTAATGAGCTGTACCTCAACAAAAAATAAAATGTACAACTGGGTCGCACGAACTTGCTTCTATGTAATAGACTACGCATTTTAAAAACAAATGTTATTTAAGAAAATTGTTCATAAGGATCAAATTTATTTTTTAAGCTCTTTAAGTAGTAAGAGGTAAGAACAGAATGCTATGATAATATGAATTTATGCAAGAACAAAAATTATAAGTCGTTGTAGTGGTTTCTTAAATATATAAGCTTTTATATACACAATTTTTAAAACATTATAAAAATAAAAAAAATTAATTTCCAAAAAAAATATTGACCCGTTTTTGAGATATTGAATTTTCCAAAAAAAAAATTATTTTTTTTTTCCAAAAATTCACAAGTATTTTTTTTAAATTTTGAAATGCAATATTTTTCAAACTTTTTAGAAGAATCTCTATAAAAAATTTAATTAAATTCAGCTATGTAGATAATGAGATATTCAGAATTAGAAAAAATGGTTCTTTGGTAGGTACAAGCTGTAATATCTTAATTTCAATTTTTTTTTTAAATAAAGATCATAAAAATTAATTGAAAGAAAAAAATATTTATCAAAATTCTAGGTGCCGTTTTCGAGAAAGATACGAATTTTGAAAACTATTTTTTAGCATTTGTATGGTGGGTACCTTTATTTTTAGGTAAAATAAATTTGTGTTTTTACATCTTGTAGATTATATTGAGAAACTTTTTTTATCAAGTTTTAAAAGAATCTAGCATGGGTTTTCGAAATATTGAGTTAAAAAAAAAAAAAATTGAAATATTTTTTAAAAACCAAAAAATTTATTTTTTGAAAACTTGAATTCACAATAATATTCAAACTATTGGGGACCTTTAGTAGAAAAAAAATTATTAAAATCCGTTATACCGTTTTTGAGAAAATCAAAACCAAAAAAATGGTTCCAAGGGGGGTACCAAAAATAACAATTTTTTGAAAAAAAAAAAATTGTTCAACCATTAGCTAGCTTTAACTAAATGAAATGTTTTATTTTTTTTTTAATCTGTGTGACAGTTTTTGAGAAAAAAATATTTATAAAATTTCGAAAAAAATCGTATGGCGGGTACCGTTATTTTTGGTTTAAAAAAAAATAAAAAAATATCCGGGGGGAAAAATAAAACCCATATCTACCAAGTTTAAAGAATCGGTAGAGCCGTTTAGCTGTAGTAGTAGAACAGACAGACCGACAGAATTGCGAGACCCGCTTTTTTGGTCTTCGCTATCATCGTAATGTTAACTTTGATCAAAATCTCGAGATCGATTTCTTTTAGGAATGCATTACTTGCCTTATAGTACCTACATATAAGTCGCAAGTGAAAATGTAGCGTTGTTACATTTTTCAGAAACCAGAATCCCTGGTGTTTTGATTACAAACTCAAAAACGATGTTTCACAGAGATTTGATAGCCAAAAGATCTAGGGTTTGAATTCGACTTCAAGATTAATTTTGCTATTTGAAAAGCAAATTCCATGTTGGGTTTCTTGATTCGAAATTCAAAGAATTTCGAAGATCCGCACACCTTAAAAACTCTTTATTCTAGTCTTGTTAGACCGCAGCTGGAGTATTGCAGATTTATATGGAGTCCCTTTACACAATCTAGCATTTATGGCTTAGAAAAAGTTCAAAACAGATTCCTTAGGTTTGTTCCATCCTATGAAACTAGATGTATTTTTATTGACTTAAAAAACCACTTGTTTTGAGAAGAAAATTAAATTCATTACTTTTTGCTTTTGATGTCTTGAATTGCGTCATTCACTCGTACTTTGCATCCGAAAAGTGTAAATTTTTAAAATGTTCCACATTTATATTTAAAGTTAACTTCCCTGCCACGGAGAAAGGTTTCGGTTATGGGAGTGACACGAGGAGGCTCGGATTATGAATACCATTAGATATCAACAATACCTCGAATGTCAGCGGATAACAATTTGATAGAATACTTATAACTCGAAGTTGAATATATACCTTACACCCCAGTTACTACTAAAAAAAGAAACCAGATTATACTTCAATCCAGGAGGTACAATGGATAGGTTCTATAGTATAATGAAGAGAAAAAAATTTAAATTTATTATAGCTTCGATCTTTTTATGATGTGGATTTGTCGTGAAGAATTAGCTTAAACGAAAAGTTAATTACTTAAAACCGATTAGTTATCGAAAGGTTTTTATCTGTTACAATGCAACTTTCCAAAACCTAAGAGTAGTATCCGCATACACCCATACTAATGTACCTGAAAAACCTTTCCAGTAGGAGTCTTATGAAGTAGACGGAGTGCACGGAACATGTGCTTAGTACGAAGTCAAAGTTGTTCAGGGGGATTTCGAAAAGTAGGAAATCTTCAACGAAATAGACATCTGACTAATAGCAAAGGCAGCTCTTCATACGGTGGTAAGAAACAATACCTAGATTTTCAAAGCTAAGGATTCATGATTCATAAAATAAGCAAGTCCGCTCTCCAGTTGGCCAACCCACTAATCAATATGTGGATCTTATGTTAACTGATGCATGGCACGTGTCCAAAATTTAAGACAAGCGTAACGGTCAACTGTGTATTTGCTCTTATAATTTCTTTATTCCGGAACAGTTCAAAGCTCAACTCTCGGCCGATATCAAAACTAGAAGATTAAATTCAACGCCGCCGGACACCTCATACTTGTAAGTGCGAGAAGCTGTGCAAAAGATGGCAACAACCATTGGTCCCAGTCATCACAAAAAGAAAATCTATTTTATGATGATGAATGCAAATACCCATAAAAGGTCAACAGAACAAGCAAATAGAAATATAATACAAACAAGAGCAGCTGAACCTTCAGAAGAGAGGAAAACACCTGCATAGAAAGAAAAGTGTGTGGGTATTTTCCCAACTTAAAGAAATCGAAAAGTCTCGCGATGGAAACAACATCCAAATGCTTGAAGAAAATGAAAAGCATCTGGCTGCTGATTTCAAAATCGGAACTCTTGGAGATAACAAACGCAACTTAGTTAACGAACGACTGGGAAAAGTAGAAGAATTCAAGCAGCATTTTCCACAGCTGTTAGATGACCCAGTGTTCACACGATTTGATTGAATTCCCTGAACGCTTTTTGCACTAATTGGCTCACAGGTGGCGGTGGTGATTCAACATGAGTTTCATTATGATATTTATGTTGGCTAAACTGAATTAAATTAACTACTGAACATAATTACTGAATAAAAAATGAATTTGAAGAAGTATACGAAAGAGTCGAGTCGTTTCCTTTCTTAATTAAATCCTTAAATATCACGTTAATCTTAAGAAATAGTAAAAAAGCTTACTATTTAATAAATTCATGGTGACCCCGACGTGATATTCGAAAAAGTATTTCTTAATTTTTTAAATAAACTAATAAGTAAACTTAAATTAAGAAATTGAACCGAGAACATGCCGCCGGGAACAGACTCGAAAGAGGTTAAAAGGTTAGAGAGGTTAGAAACCCTCAAGAACCGCCGTTCAGTAATTTGCGGCCAACTCGATCGTGTACAAATATTCTTGGAATCAATCGATGAAAACGTAACTTCTCAACAAATGGAGTTGCGAATTTCTTCTCTGGACACGTTCTACACATCATTTGATGATGTCCAGGGAAAAATAGAAGACCTTGATGCAGATGAATCAAAGGACCCCGAAGGTATTCGTTCCAAATATGAAGAGCTTTATTACAACGTGCGTCCTAAGTTGAGCGTGCTTTTCAAGGATCTAAAACCAGTCTCCGATAAGGTTGAATCGTTTCAAAACTCTCCTCAAAAATATATGAAATTGCCTACACCACAACTTCCTATCTTTTCAGGTGAGATCACAAAATGGTTGGATTTCTATGAAACCTTCAAATCCCTTATCCATTCCAATCCCTCACTAAGTAACACTGCTAAGTTTCAATATCTTAAATCGACACTCAGTAGTAATGCATTACGTGCTATTGAAACTATTGAAATCAGTGACGAAAATTATAGTATTGCTTTGGAAATCCTTATTAATCGCTACCAAAATAAGAGGATCATCTGTTCCGAGCATCTACAAAAAATCTTCGATGCTCCAACCCTGCAAAAACCGTCAGCAAGCGCTCTAAGAGAACTCCTCGACGACTTCAATAGCCACGTGCGTGCGCTTTCGTCACTCGGACGACCCGTTGACAAGTGGGACGATGTTTTAATACACCTCATGTCATCAAAACTGGATCCAATAACTCGCAACAAGTGGCTAGAAGAGTGCCCCGTCGATAAACTTCCAACCTTACTAGAATTCACAAAATTCATAGTCAAACGATGTCAAATACTGGAATGTTCTACAACAGCATCAAATTCGCAGGCAAGTAAAAACACTTTCATGCATGTTGGTAAAAAATCAAACCCTAAGGCTCTAACAGTGATCAAAGGCAACGACAAATCTGATAAAATTTGTTTGTATTGCTCAGGTTCAGGTCATTTTATAACCAGATGTTACAAATTTATTCGACTTCCTATTGCTGATAGGTATTCTGTGGCTCAAAGCAAACATTTATGTATTAACTGTCTCAGAGGAGACCACGAGGTTAAGAATTGTAAGTTGCAGACTTGTCGTAAATGCACCGGCTCGCATCATTTTCTTCTCCACTCCAACGAAGATACTGCAAATTCTCAAAATCACAAACAGCTTAATCCCAATGCAAATGAGTTCAGCACTAAGACAGCTCAAAACAGTACGGTACTGCAGATTACTAATGATGCCTGCGCCGCGTCTCAAAGGTTTGCCGAAAATAAGACAACACTGCTCGCTACAGCTGTCGTACACGTATTAGACAAACACAACACACGTGTTCCGTGCCGCATTCTTTTAGATTCGGGTTCTCAGCTCAATTTAATTACGGAGAAGCTTGCTCAAATGCTAGGAATTGAAAAACAAAAGGCTACGACTTCAATATGTGGAATCGGAGCAAGTACTGCTGTCTGCAAATTCAAAACAAGCCTAATGATCAAATCCCGATTCAACGAATTTAGTTATGGCCTAGAAGCAAACATTATCAAAAAGATAACTCAGCAGCTACCGGAATGTGACATCGATACAACAAAATGGTCTATTCCAGAAAATATAAATCTCGCTGATCCGTTCTTCCAACGATCACGACACATTGACATTTTATTAGGTGCAAGTCATTTTTTTTCTATTCTTTCAATCGGTCAAATAAGGCTTAGCGATACTCTACCTCTGCTTCAAAATACTGTTTTCGGCTGGGTAGTGTCAGGCCTTTTGACTAATAATTCTGCGGATAGTAAAAATAAGCTAGCCTTATGTAATGTGTGTGTTCAGGAAGAAGAAAACTTAGATGAAATCCTGCAATCGTTTTCAAGAATAGAAAGCTTCGGTGAAACAACCAGGAATGCTCCTGAAATGTTCTCAGGGCCATGCGAATCTCATTTTCGAGACAATTTCGTTCGTCTTGAGGAAGGCCGTTATCAAGTTCGAATACCGTTTAAAAAAGACCCGAATTCATTAGGAAGTTCATATGAAATTGCTTTAAAAAGATTCCACAGCTTAGAAAAAAAAATACACAAGGACCCACTAGTAACGTCAGAGTACATTAAATTCATGCGCGAGTATGAAAATCTGGGTCATATGCAAGCCGTTGATATTAAAACTATAAACTTTAACAAACCGCACTTCTTTATGCCACATCACTGCATTGTCAAACCGGGGAGCTCTACAACAAAATTGCGTGTTGTATTTGATGCTTCTTGCAAAACGAGTAGTGGTACTTCTCTCAATGAGATTATGCATGTTGGACCACTTCTCCAACCGGACCTGTTTTCAACTGTAATTAAATTTCGGTACCACAAATTTGTTCTCACGGCCGACATTACCAAAATGTACCGGCAAGTTGTTATGCATGCTGATGATCGACTGTTTCAACTCATCATATGGAGAGAATCCCCGTTAGATAAACTAAAAATATTCAAACTGTGTACTGTTACATATGGAACCAGTGCAGCTTCCTATCTCGCGATCAGAGTATTATCTCAGCTCGCCGAAGATGAGAATGAAACCTCTCCGCTTGGCTCGGAAGTCTTACGTAATGACTTCTACGTAGATGATGTACTCACAGGGTCGGATTCATTCAATGATTTGTTACGTAAGAAAAATGAACTACGGCAGATTTTAATTGCGGGTGGATTTGAACTCAGAAAGTGGTGCTCTAATGATAATCGGATTATAGATGATATTTTGCCGAATGATAGAGAGGAATTTTTTCAATTACGGCAGGACAATGTCATAAAAACCCTTGGGTTAATATGGGAGCCAATAAATGACCGATTCCAAATTAAGGTAAATCTTCAGCCTCTTAACAGATTCACAAAACGCTCGGTATTATCTGATGTAGCGAAGCTTTACGATCCGCTGGGATTAATAAACCCCGTAATAGTCAAGGCGAAAATGTTTATGCAAGTGCTTTGGAAAAGCAAATTAGATTGGGATGAAGCTCTTTCCCAAGAATTGCACTATTCATGGCAATCATTTAGACGCGATCTGTTTGACTTGGAGCACATATCTTTTCCTCGGCATGTTTTGGCAGGTGGAACACGAAAGGCTGAATTGCATGCGTTTTCAGATAGTTCCGAAAAGGCGTATGGAGCTTGTGTTTACGTTCGCTCGATAGACGAACATGGTTCTATTTTCGTCAATTTGCTTTGTGCTAAATCAAAGGTCGCTCCAATAGACAAAAATCGCATAACACTGCCACGTCTTGAATTGTGTGCAGCCACAATGATGTGCAATTTGGTAGACAAAATTATAAATATCGACAATCAAAAATTCAATAACTGTTTCTACTGGACTGATTCAAGTATAGTGCTTCATTGGATTTCATCCGAAAACCACCAATGGCCAACATTTGTATCAAATCGTATTGCAGTAATCCAAAGTTTATCAAAGGGAGAAATGTGGCGTCATATAAGCAGCAAGCAGAACCCAGCTGACCTAGTTTCAAGAGGATGCACCCCAAGGGAACTCTGTGGCAATATGTTGTGGTTCTCTGGGCCTTCGTTTTTGACTAAGGACGAAATGATGTGGCCTATTGGGGATCCCAATACTAACCTCTCGGATGAAGTACTCGAAAGAAAGGCACCAAAAAATGTGTTTCTACTCAATAAAGAGGATTACATAATCGAAAACATCAAATATAAACACAGTTATATGACAACAATCCGAACAGTGGCTTTCATATTAAGATTTAAGTACAATTCGCTTTCAAAGATGTATAAGAGAGAGAGACGAGAGGGAGTAATTTGTGCAGAAGAGATTAACTGGGCGATTCATTGCATCATATGGTCTATACAAAGACAATTTTATGATAAAGAAATCGCAGCTCTAGAAAAATGTAAGCAACTACCTATAAGGTCTCACATATGTTCATTATCGCCCTTTCTTGATGAAAAGGGCATTCTCCGCGTTGGAGGACGATTGCAATGTTCGAACACTACCTATGAATTTAAACACCCAATTCTTCTACCCGCTGGCAGCTTTTTTACATATGAACTTCTGCGTTTTTACCATGAAAGGCATCATCATTTGGGAGCTCAAGCATTATTAGCTAACGTAAGGCAGAAGTATTGGCCTGTTCACGGGAAGGTATTGGCAAAAAAGGTGATACATAAGTGCGTATCTTGCTTCAAGGTAAATCCAAAGCCAATTTATCCACTGATGGCAAATCTTCCGCCCGACAGAGTCAATCCATCACGGCCGTTTTCGATTACTGGTACCGATTTCTGTGGTCCCTTTTATGTGCACTATAAAAGAAGAGGAAGCGTAGCAGTTAAAGCTTATGTCGCCGTATTTGTTTGTTTTAGTACGAAAGCGGTGCATTTAGAGTTGGTGAGCGACCTTAGCACACCTGCATTTCTGGGAGCCTTACGTAGGTTTTTCAGTAGACGAGGATTAAGCAAAATTATTTACAGCGATAATGCAACAAATTATATTGGAGCAAGAAACGAGTTAAGGGAAATGTATGCAGTTCTCAAGTCTCAGGAATGTGACATGGCTATTCGAAAATTGCTGAGTGAAGAAGGCATCGAATGGCGGACGATTCCTCCGCGATCACCACACTTTGGCGGAATCTGGGAGGCTGCTGTCAAGATGGCAAAATTTCATATGAAAAGACTGCTAAATTTGGCTTCCTTAACATATGAAGAACTTAACACGGTAATTATTCAAATCGAAGCAATACTCAATTCCCGTCCTTTGTCCCCCCTTTCCGAAGATCCCTCAGATTTCCAACCGTTGACACCTGGGCATTTTCTAGTGGGTAGTCATTTGCAGATAATACCCGATCATGATCTAAGCGACAAGAATCTCACGTATCTCAGTCGATGGCAAAGAGTTCAATGGATTATGCAGCAGTTCTGGAGCAGGTGGAAAGATGAGTACTTGCAAAGCTTACAACAACGGCAAAAGTGGCGTCGAAAGACCAGAGTATTGCAGGTGGGCGATGTAGTGGTTGTTAGTGACGACAATCTTCCCCCATTAAAATGGCGTTTAGGACGAATATCGGAGCTGCATCAGGGAACGGATGGGATTGCTCGTGTTGCCACTATAAAAACGTCGAGTGGAACATTCAAAAGAGCCGTAGCCAAACTATGTCCACTTCCAAAGGTTGAAGACACAAGGGTCCTTCAAGGCGGGGAGGATGTTCACACGATTTGATTGAATTCCCTGAACGCTTTTTGCACTAATTGGCTCACAGGTGGCGGTGGTGATTCAACATGAGTTTCATTATGATATTTATGTTGGCTAAACTGAATTAAATTAACTACTGAACATAATTACTGAATAAAAAATGAATTTGAAGAAGTATACGAAAGAGTCGAGTCGTTTCCTTTCTTAATTAAATCCTTAAATATCACGTTAATCTTAAGAAATAGTAAAAAAGCTTACTATTTAATAAATTCACCCAGTAAGATTATGAAAAGATATCCCTGATTGGATCTGGAAAGATGTTGGTTTAGCTTAAGAACAACAATGACGTAGTGTCTGATGACTTACCAGAGTCCTTCAAATACGATACAATTGTGATGTGTTGGAATCCACATACGCTAAGGTAATGTACTTTTATAGGCTTCAAACCCCATCTGTAGTCGCACTCTGGAAAAACTATCCAACAAACCATTAATTTCAAAGTCGCAAACGTTAGCAAGAATTCCTTATGGTGATAGGCAAACTCGGGATCCTGATCTATCGACTAATACGGCAGTCTTCCGCGGCATAGGATACTACTGAGAGCTATATCTTACTAGGAAATAGCTTCTTTCAACTATTTCCAAACATAAACGGGCTAGATCCTTGCTTAGAAGTCCAAAAAAAAGTTTGAATATCTTTGCTCATGATATATTTATCTACTAATTTTCCAACATAGAAGGATAGAATTTGACAGTCGAAATATGAGCAGCCGAGAGTAAACATCGTCAGCAAAATAATTGAATTTAGACTTTTTCTTGTGGGGTTTCCTGAAATCATATCTTATATCGGTGTCACCGTAAGAAGCCGATGCGGGCATTTGAACGATGTCATATTCATACGAATATAATATAATAGCACACATGGGCCTTTCAAATAAAAGAAGGAATTATGTTAATACCTCACACTCAACTTGCATTAGTTTTGTTCAGTGACGCTGTTCCGAACAGTTTGGAACAGAAAAGTATACAACTTTTTGCTGTTCAATGAGAAATTTTCTGTTCTTAACTGTTCTGATTTGCTGTTCAATGAGTCTGTCTGGAACAGTTTGGAACAGTTTAGAACAAGATTTCTTGCCCTCGCTTTTTAGTTAGAGAAAGATAGAACAGATAACTCACGGTTCTAGCTTGTCTGACATTTCTCATAGAAACTATTCTGTTCTGCTCTGTCCTGCTCTATTCTGGTCTGTTCTGTTCTACTCTGTACTTTTATTCAGTGAACAAAACTATTATTCCATTTCGACATCTACCCGCCTTCATTAAAAAATCCCTCTATTCTATAGTAGCAAGCTAAATTTCCGAATTTTCGTTAATAACCCACATTCAAAGATGGGGTACCTATCCCATTTCAACAATTAACCGCCTTCATAGGAAAGCTTCTTATACGAATATCCAATACTAAAAAATCAATAAATTTCTTTTAATTAGCACTTTAAAGTGGGAACACCATTTCATATCTACCGTCTCAGTCCAAAAAACTTTGCTTGATGACACATCTTCACAAGCCGCAGCATTTCTCGGTTATGAATGAGATACTTTTCATATTTGCTTGCCATGCAGCCGGCTTCTTCCGCCGCCACCCAATGTTTACACTTAACGAGATAATAAGTGATTCAAAACACAGCCCGTCAGCATTCCAGCTTTATCTGGAACTTCGTCGTCGGTCTTGGGTTTGTTCTCTCTGTGATGTCTTTCGACTTTCATATAAACCAAAAACAAGAACCATGATATTTGTTTGCCGCAATTTGTTTATAAAGACAGGCCCTGGAGCGCTGATGCACGTCCCATCGTGTTCCATCACGATCAGTCGTTGTGAAATTGTGAGTCTTTCTCCGATCTGGGATGGGTTTGTCGGTCGGTCGGAAGTCGAAGTCACTGAACTGTGACTATATTGCCTCAGTTTATCGATAGCGATGATAATTATCATTATATTGCTGTCCGAAAGAGTGAGCGTGGGAAAGGCGCTGTAATTGGTTTGTGATGTACATATGTATGATCTTTCAAGTGACGATCGCCAGTTTGCAGCAAATGTCTGAAAATTTGAATGAGAAGTCTCTGATTTATGATGACACTGTCTCCATGCGTCGCTTGGGTAATTTTTCGAGCAACGATAGAAAAGTACGAAGCAAATGGAGGCGAATTAATAGGAAAAGGTAGGTTTTCGGATTTGGGATTTTAATTGCTCGGAAAATTAAAATCAAATTGCTTGTTCATGGATGTGTGTCAAAGTGGAAATATTCAGGGAGTGTTGGTTTTAGTTATGAAGACAATTGGAAGAAAGTTATAGTCACGAAGGTAGAGTTACTTTTACATATCTGTGGTGTTTGGTAGAAACATGATAACTCCATAAAATAATTTGCATCCTTACATTCCATTAGTATCGAGCTCCAACCTAAACGGGTAAAACGATTTTCTTAAAATGTGGAACATAATTTTTTTAAGAATATTTTCAAAAGTTTTCCAAATTTGAAGAAAATCAGTCAACCCGTTTCAGCCCTAGCGTGACCAGATTTATTTGAAGCAAAAGCGGGACACCTCACAACAATGAAAAACAGCTTCAGATCTTTTTTGTTGGATGCATCGGAGAAAATTGATTCAAAACTTATATTACTTAGTTCTTGTAGTAACTCTTGATGTGCAGAGAGTACATTTTTCACAATCAATTCGGTTTTGGTTCTAGCAAAGGAGAACTTTTTATCGAGCAGCTTGCTTAACAATTTGCAGTTGCAATCCATTGATCTACAGCTGTGGTAATGGCAAATGGTATTGATACACATCACTGCCTGTGCATTGTGCAAGTGCTTACTCCTTCTCACGTTCTGTGTAATCGCTACTCCGAAAAAAGGAATCCAACTTCATTGCTGCAATAGAGTCCATTACTTTGGAATTATGATTTTGTCTTTTGGTTTGGTTTGCTTTGGCGAATTACATCATTTGGTCCTCCTGGAAATATTGAAAATTCGCATTCGCAGAATAATTATAAGCAAATGTGTTACGTTTACTCGCTTAAAGGAATAGATATTTTTTTCAGATCTTCCCAGAGTTTACAATCCCTCTTGAATTTTTTGTAGAAGCGTTTTAATTATTGTGCTAACATTTCAGTTGTTCTTTATTTACCAATCTGCTACTATGCGTCCAATAAACCACATCATTTAGATTTTAAAATGACATACAGGCAAAAGTGACAATTAATTTAACATGGAATAAACATGGACTCATTTTGATGATTTTGTACTTTTAGGCTCTTTTGGTCTATTTGTTTTTTTGAATGCGAATAAAAGACTTTATTCCATTCTTCACCCAACGTTTCGTAAGAATTCCTTACTTCTTCAGGGGTTTTTGTATTTATTTAATTTTTGTACTATATCATAATATGTTTATTATTATTGCATCCTCCCGATGACGGCACTGACACAAATTGAAAATAAATAACAAACATGAAAACGAAATAAAACAAAAAGAAAACTATCAAATTAGACAAGAAATGACATTTATATCACAGATTTTAGGCAGGTACTCATTTTTGGACTCATTTTATTCATTTAACAGCTCATACTTTTGTTTTATATGAGCCAAGTTGTATGCACAGGGATGTGAAACAGTATTTATATAAGGCGCGTTTTATTGGTAATCTATATCTAGCGCAGTAATACAAGCACCAAAAAAACGCTTTATTCACTCTTTAACTCACTCTTCCTTCCTACTTGTTGAATTAACTTCACGGATGTGTTCGAAAGATCTGTATCTCGTTTTTAAGCTGGAGTTGAAATATTCATAAAAATGTAGATTGAGTTGAAATATTCATGAAAATGCAGATCGAGTTGATTTAGAGTTTTTCTCACTGTTAAATTTGATTTAAAACTTACAAAAGTGCGAAAATACTCGTATATCGCATATATATACTGAGTATTGGAGAAAAAAAACAGTACTCAATAAAATGACATCGACATAAAATGACAATAGTAAACAGAACTATTTTGACGTTTTTAAATGTTAAAGAGTCATATGAAGCTAGAACGATACTAAATAAAATGCACGACTGGATCGCACAAACTTGCTCTTATGTAAAAGTACTTTGGAATTTAAGATACATTTTATAAATATAAAACATGGATTTAATGAGATAATAATGTTCAAATGCATAAAATTGCCGTCTGGTTTCCGGAAAAGTATGAATTTATGCAAATAAACCTTAAAAAATCGTTTTATTATTAAATAAATTTTGTATATATGAAATTTCTCTAAAATTTTTCAGGGCAAAAATGTGGGATGCGAATTTTAAGTATTTAATAATATTGATTTTAGGAAATAATTTCAAAAAATAAACCCAATAAATATTTTTTCGAATATTTTTATATACAATATTATTTTAAACTTAAGGGGACTCCTGCTAAAAATGTTGGGTTAAAATCCTTAGAGCCGTTAATGAGAAAGTCGAAAATCAAAAAAACGGGTCTATGGCAGGTACCCCTAATAACATTTTGCCCCAAAATTTTTTTTGACCAAAATTTAGTCCATGTCCATAATATCACACTTAATTTTTTTTATCAAAATCGTTAGAGCCGTTTTCGAGATAAATAAGATTTTGCATTACGGGTGTATGGGGGTACCCTTAGTTTTGGAGGTAAAAAAAAAATTTCAATTTCTCCTCTAGAGAATCACCGAAGACCCTTAACTACCGAGATTGAAAGAAATAGGTCCAAGGGTTTAGGCTGTAGTGAGAGGTACAGACATACAGACACACTGAAACATGTTTTTTGTGTACTAAATTTTCCTTAAAATTTTTATAAAAAAAATTGATATGCAAATTGTTAGTATTTAATAAAATACATTTTAAAACGTAATTTAAAAATTTAATCGTATATCGGTTTTCAAGATATTGAATTTTCAAAAAAAAAATTTTATTATTTTTTTAAAAATCCAAAAACTATTTTTTCGAAAAAAATTTTAGTTTATAATTTTTCAAATGCAAAGCAGCTCCTGCATAAAAATTTTGGTTAAAATCGTTAGAGCCGTTGGTGAGAAATTCGAAAATCAAAAAAACCGTTCTATGACAGGTACCCCTAATAACATTTCCCCCCAATTTTTTTTTCACCAAAATATAGTCCATGTCCATAATTTCACACTTAATTTTTTTTATCAAAATCGTTAGAGCCGTTTTCGAGATAAATAAGATTTTGCATTACGGGTGTATGGGGGGTACCCTTAGTTTTGGAGCTAAAAAAAAATTTCAATTTCTGCTCTAGGGAATCACCGAAGACCCTTAACTACCAAGTTTGAAGAAAATACCTCCGATAGTTTAGGCTGTAGTTCGAGGTACAGACATACAGACATACAGACAGACAGACGGAATTGTCGGACCCACTTTTTTCGACTTCGCTATCATCGTAATGTCAACTTTGATCAAAATCTCGAGTTCGATTTTGTTTACAAATGCAGAACTTGCCCTATAGTACCTATATCGAAGTAAAAAATAAAATTGGTATTCTGAGAGTTTAACTTCAATAAAAGTGTAGAGAAAGTAATTTTGATGCTGTGTCCGGGAGTAGTGTAAAGCTGGAATTATAGTATGAATTAAAGTTTTGCATTTCAAAAAATTTTTGTTCTATAAATTTCGGAGCGATCACACTTTGGATTAGTAAAGGCAAAGTATAACAAAATAAATACCAACGAACACACCGTCAAGTATGCCACATATATTTTTTCGGACACCACCTCTGAGTATATATAATATGGAGGGCTCGTTCCTATCCCTAATGCATTGTAGTACTTGAAGTTGTGATAGGGGTCGCTGTCTCACTTTCTGTAAGTTAAGGATACAGCCGTATCCTCCGATTTGTGCTTACCTTCTCCTCGCATATAGTTCTCCGTCACATGTGATATGAAGCACTCGGCAATAACTTTGTCTTACACAAATTTGAGTAGCGCCTATGATAGTCACGCATTTGAAATAGAAACGAGCCCTCCATATTATATATACTCAAAGTACAACACCTAAACACCTCCTACATTTGAACATCCGAAACTCCATCTTCACTAAATTATCCATTTACATTACTAGCTTATTTTTATTCACTAATCGTTTGTTGTTGTTTTCCATGTTAAATTTTGCGATGTAGTGTATTCACTAACCAATAAAACACGGCTTTGCTTCATTTTGAGAATTGTAGAGACCTACACACATTTTTATAATCTTACGAAAAGCGGGACATTTAGCGGGACAGTTATGGCCGCGGGACAGAGACCTCAAAAACGGGACTGTCCCGCTAAAAACGGGACGTATTGTCACTATACCCTAGCTCCATGTAAAGTGAACGTAAAAACGCAAATTATTTTATGGACTTATCATGTTTCTACCAAACACCACAGATATGTATGTATATAGGGCGACAATGTCTGCACAAACTGTCGAAAAATTAGCAGGAGAATCAAATTATTTGGCATCATACATTTCACAGCTCAGATTCAACGAGGAATTCTGTTCACATACATATCTGAGATAGTGGATATATCTAAAGTCTTATTTACATGTACTGTCGTAATGATATCTAGCAACATCAAGCCCTTGAATTTTGGCAATCTATTACGAAGGACAAGGTCGTGAATCTGGAAACTAATATGCGATGCTGAGAGTACTGTCGTCGCGTCGGCAAAACAATTTAATGGATTAGAAGTTTCAGACAAAAGATCATTGATTAATATGAGAAAGAGAATTGGAGACAATAAGGAACCAAGTGGCACACCAGAATATATTTTATAAATTTCGAAAGGAAGTTCCTTATTTAGTGGAAAAGAGATTCGTCAATACCAATTTTTTAAAGAAAAACAACCGACTGATGGCTTTCGTTCATCAATATATTTCTTGAGCTGAAAATTGTTCAGGATTTCTATGACCTTGGACGTTAGTGCAATTGGACGATAGCTGGACAAACCCTATTTTTCATCCCTCGGAAAGACACCAGTAGAATAGGACAGATGGAAAAGTTTACGCAATTGTTTTTCCAGCGTTTCAGAATACCTATTAAGAACACTAGTAAAATACAATGCAGGCCAACGGATTTGTGTGTATCGAAATTTTTCAATTTTATCGTTTCCATAAAATCGTTTACGCTCTCAATTACAGGAGGAGTCATACTATCTAGCAGCGTCGGGATACTCGTGACAGCAAAAATATTGGCATTTACTTGTGACATGGAGTGTCGTTAAGGACGAGCGTAGCAACCGAAAACGAAGTGGTATTTCGTACAGTTTTGACAAATGACCAACAATTTTTACTATAGCTTTAGACCATTGTAGTATTTCTTGTGTTAATTGTTGGTCATGCAAAAATTGTGTGAGTCGAATTTGACCATTACAAGTATTTCTTGCTTCCTTCAATTTCTTCCGGTTTTTCTCAGGCCTTATAATATTGGAAACTCACTTCTCTGACCCTAATAACCTCTATACAGCTCAAACAAACCTTGAATTCTCTTTTGGTTTTATGGATTTTTCCCTTTTTCGGGGTAAACCTTCTCCTTGAGAAAAAAAATTAGTAGTCATATCTCCACTGGAGACCATGTCTCTACGAGTATCAAGGAAGTGTGAAAATCACAACTTGGGTCATAAGCAAAGTCAGACGACAAAAGTAAATTTGATTTTATTGATTATTTTAACTTCGGTCTTAGACGATTCGGTAATATAGAGTCTTAATAACTCTCTCAGTGGAAAGGAGTTACGTTGAATGGCAAAGTTAGGTAAGAGAAATTGTCCAGCTATTTCTTACGAAGGTACGTAGTACCTGCTGATGTCCTATAGAGTTCTTAGCTTGCTATGATGGGCCATCGTGTAGATTGATTGATGGTGTAGGATGGCTTATGGCGTAGTTCTATTGACTTGATGTCGGTTTTTCGACGGCACATCAGAAGGTAGTGGGCCAGTGATGGCAGTACGCATCCACACATGGCGAACTAGTCATTTAAATACATTAAAGTAGCGATGAAAACGTCTTTATCCAATTTCTACAGCCATCGTGCAGATGCGACACAATCATTGGACACAAATCTCATCGACGGGCAAGTAATCATAGGTGTTTGTTCCAACGATTCTTGCAGAAGTTGTATGGATGAGGAAGAAGTAGAATCAATTCCTCATCTTAAATGTTTATGCCCTGCTCAATCCCGTAAACGTAGACTCTATCATGAAAAGTTCTTCTTGGGGCAACTTTAGACATTTGCAGTCTCTCTCACTCCATAAGAAGCTCCAAATAGTTCAACGAGTAGAGAAAAAAATCTCTAGATTCATGTGGTATCACAATAAACCAACTCTGGACTCAGTGTGTCAGCTGGACGATTGCAGCCACCTTATCCTAACTTAACCTACTTCTTTTGATTTCGGAACTTAAATAAAGTAACATAATCGCGTATTTATGGAATCGTGTAACTGTGGGATATTCTTAGAAACTCACTACAAAGTGCGTTTTATGTTCCAGGTCGATAATTATTCAATAACTTTTATATGATATACAGTCATATAATTTCTATTTTATTTATTGCTTATATGGTCTTAAGCATTATGTTTTCAGTATGATGTTGGTCAAGTGGGCGCCTTTGGCCTTGGCACAAGGGCGAGTTCTTTTTTTTAACACATTTTGCATACAAATTTCGTAAAACTTCTGTTGTAATTTAAGCAGTTTCGTTTCGAATGTTGTCCTTAAGCATCGAGATCGTGGCTGGTTTATTCAAGAAGCTTTTCCTTCAAGTACACCCATAAGAAGAAATCAAAAGTCGTCTAATACGGGGATCATTGGGGCCAGTCAATATCATGACTTTTTGACATTAAAACCCTCGTAAGATTCGCATCGTAGCTCGAGGTGCTGTAATGTGGCACCGTCTTGTTAGATTCACATGTACTTTGGCCTTAATTGGTCCAATTCCAATACAAAAATGTTTTCCAACATGTCCTGATAGCGGTCTATGGGGGTATAATGGTCCTTGGTGTTTCAATCGAGGATGTTCAGTGCCCTAATAAGGAAAAGTCGAAAGTGCTTCGCTGTTCATAATGATTTTTGACCAAAAACTGACAAATTTCACTTGCACAAAAATCGACGTGAAACATAAAACGCACTATGTACTTTCTGCTGTACCTGACGGACTACTTGACTAGGTATATCTGATGGTTTTGTTTCTAGGCGAGATTTCATTTAAATGAATTGTAAAATGTATTTTCGCTTGGAAGAACATCGTTTCACCAAAACAATTACACGCTACTATTTTCTTACATCAGAGGTACCAGTTTGATCAAGATACACGAACTACATACTCTCGTTATTACAAATAAACGATCTTAATATTAAGCAATAGTAGTTTTCCCCTTTACACAAATGTCTACTTTGAGGTTAGAATTATGTACATAATTTCGAAAGTTTTTATTTTTAGATAAATATCATTTTGTGTTTGTAAATTTAATAGTTCAATTTTATATGGGTAAGATCTTTATGCATCTATAATAAAATTCAAGACCGGGTCCCACGAACTCTTATGTAAACGACTAAGAATTTCAAAAATGAAAATAAAAAATTAATTTCTTAATAGGCTAAAACAACTCCTTTAGTAGTTGGAGCTAAAAACAGGATGAGGATGCCATGTGATTCAAGTAACTATTAGTTTATGAAAGAACAAAAATTATAAGTCGTTGTAATGGTTTCTTAAAAAAATAAGATTTTATATACAAAATTTTTAAAACGTTTTTAAGAAAAAAATTTGGTACGCCAATTTAAAGTTTTTATTATTGTTCGAATTAAAATAAATTTAGAAAAAAATATTGAGCCGTTCCTGACATATCGAATTTTCTCAAAAAACATTGATTTTTTTTTCAAAAATTCAAAAAAATTTTTTTTTTAAGTTATGAAATGCAATATTTTTTAAACATGTTTTTTTTAAATTTCATTAAAATCCCGTATGTCAATAATGAGAAATTCTAAATTCCAAAAAAAATGGTTCTAGGGTAGGTACAGTCAGTAATATCTTGGTTTCAATTTTTTAACTTCCCATAGGGAGTTATTGTAATCGGTCCGATTTGTCAAATTGGAATTTTTGACATTTCTCGACGTTTCAAGGTCCCTAGAGGCTATATCAATCATTTTTAGAGAGATGTCTGTGTGTTTGTGTGTACGTAAGTACGTACGTTCGTACGTGCGCACGTTCGTACGTCCGTACGTTCTGGTACCATTTTTCGTCATCGATATCTCAAGAACGAGTAAAGATATCGGCTTCAAATAAATTTTGTTTAATAGATAATAACTTCGAAAGAGGCTGAAAGGGTGTTTATTAAAATTCAGTGAGTAGTTTTTTCACTATAACGGTTTTAAAAAAAGAAAAAATTTTGGTTAGTTTCAAATATCTCACGAAAAAATAATGCTATTGATTTAAACTAAAATTTAATGTACTCAATATAAGGTCATACAGATTTGGTATGAATTTGGAAAAAAATGAACATACCGTTATTTTTTTAAATAAAAAAAAACTGAAAAAAAATTTCATAACCCAGATATTCTAAGAATGGAAAACAATTTGAAACTCAAAATAATTTTATTTTACGAAAAATAATGTGTTTGACAACTGGTGAAAATTAAAAAAAAAATCAGTTTACAGTTTTTTTTACAAAAAATAAAAAACTATATAAAATTCTATTGAAAATTGGTAAAAATTGTTTTTCGACTCAAATTTCTCGAGAACTAGTAGTGATATTGACCTCTAATTTAGTTTATTTTATACATAGTATAATTTTGTACAATTGGTAAAATGTTGACAAGTATTGAATTAATAGTTTTTTTTAAATAAAAACTATTAAAAATTCCTATGAAAACTAGTTAAAATTGTATTTCAAGTCGAATTTCTTGGGAATGAACACCGATAGTGCCTTCTAAAGTATGTTGTTTTATACATCGATACCTTCCCGTAAGAATGTATACTAAGCGACATTTCTAAAATTGTTCAGGACACGAAAAAAACGAAGAAAGTTCTAGTTGAATCATAGTGTGCTAAGAGACAATTTTGGTTATTTGAAAAAAAACTAAATATAAAGTTTTCAAGACCACAAATGGGAAGTTATCAGTGTGGGTCGCACCCAGCCTCTTTTTACTTGCGATATAGGTACTATAGGGCAAGTTCTGCATTTGGAAAAAAAAATCGAACTCGAGATTTTGATCAAAGTTGACATTACGATGATAGCGAAGACGAATAAAGTGGGTCCGACAATTCCGTCTGTCTGTCTGTCTGTCTGTCTGTATGTCTGTACCTCGATCTAGATCCTAAGCCACTGGACCTATTTTCTTCAAACTCGGTAGTTATGGGTCTTCGGTGAATCCCTAGAGGGGAAATTGAAATTTTTTTTTAACTCTAAAACTAACGGTACCCCCCATACACCCGTAATGCAAAATCTTATTTATCTCGAAAACGGCTCTAACGATTTTGATAAAAAAAAATTAGGTGTGATATTATGGACATGGACTACGTTTTGGTAAAAAAAAAATTTGGGTCAAAATGTTATTAACGGTACCTGTCATAGAACCGTTTTTTTGATTTTCGACTTTCTCATTAACGGCTCTAACGATCTTAACCAAAAAATTTCAGCAGGAGACCCCCTAAGTTAAAAATAATATTGTATATAAAAATATTCGAAAAATTAGTTGTTGCGGGTTTTTTTGAAAAAAATTTTTTTTGAAAAATCAATATCTTCAAAACCTATGAACGACTATTTTTTGAAATTATTTCCAAAAATCAATATTATTAAATACTTAAAATTCGCATCCCACATTTTTTTCTTGAAAAATTTTAAAGAAATTTTTATATAAAAAATTTATTTATTTAATAATAAAATGATTTTTAAAGTTTGTTTGCATAAATTCATACTTTTCTAGAAATCAGACGGCAATTTCATTTTAAATTCATGTTTTATATTTATAAAATGTATCTTAAATTCCAAAGTACTTTTACATAAGAGCAAGTTCGTGCGATCCAGTCGTGCATTTTATTTATTAAATTATCGATCGTTAAAATTAATCTAGAGAAAAAAAAATGTTGGCAACATTTAATTTTTCTAGAAACATACGATTTTCGAAAACCATTTTTTAACATTTGTATGGGGGTACCGTTATTTTTAGGTTAAATAATTTTTTTTCCTTCATATCGTAATTTATATTAAGAAACTTTTATTTATCAAGTTTTAAAAAAATCGAGCATGGGGTTTTTGAAATATTGAGGTTTGAAAAAAAAAATTGATTTTTTTTTTAAATCCAAAAAAAAATTTTTGAAAATTTGAAAACACATTAATATGCAAACTGCTGGGGAGCTTTAGCATAAAACAAATTATCAAAATCGGTCTGAGAAAATCAAAAGCCTAAAAAATGGTTCCAAGGAGGATACCAAAAATAATTATTTTGTGGAAATTTTTTTTTCAACCATTTTCTAGCTTTAACTGAATGAAATTTTTTGATTTTTTTTGGAAAAAAAATATTTATAAAATTTCGAAAAAATTGTATGGCAGGTACCGTTATTTTCGGTCTTAAAAAATAAAAGAAAAATCTTGTGGGGGAAAATATGAAAAATACTATCTACCAAGCTTATGTAGGTTAAAACAGCGATTTTTAAAATGAAGTAGATTTCAGTATTTTGCTGATGGTGCGAAGTAGTAAGTAGATTTAAAATGTTTTGAAAAAAAGGAGTAGATCTACTTCAATTGAACTTAAGTGGCACCACTGGCTACTACTATGAGTACTCATAAAAAAATAATATTAAATGCAGTTTAAACATGCGTCCATTACTTAAATTTCCAAATTTTTCGAATCATGATGTTAAATCTTTTTTTTATTGCTTGATTTTAGTATTCAGTTTGAGGTTTGCAGATTGCAGTCAAAAAAGACCCGGGCAACGCCGGGTATTATCGGCTAGTATAATTATAAGAATATATCACAATAAACCCTTGAGTGCTAGTGAATTATACAAAAAAAGGAATCACTCAATAAGAATGTGTTGCGAAGTGTTGAAAGTAAGCTTTTTCCTATTGCCTTGAAGAAAATACGTTTTGTCAAAATCCAAAATAAAATCCTATTTAAGATGTTCTGGCTTGAGGAACAGAAAGCAGTCAACGGTAAAAAGGTAAGTGTCCATTTAAATCGCTCAGTGAATAAATTTCATTAGTGAACTGCTACGATATTTTGGTAAAAAAGTTATTTTCTTTGTGTGCGGTGAGACTTCTCATTGAATCGATCCAATAACTCTCAGCTCCTTGATTTTTTCAAATCTATCAGGATTATTCCTATTTAAGCCTTGTTAAGTGGTTTCTATTCGATTAAAAAGAATTCCCTTTTTTACCTATGTAGATGTAGGTAGGTATTTGGAATGTTTAACATGAAAACATTTCGCCAAGTAATCAAAATCAAGTCTAGACTTTAGCCTTAATGACGTCTTCGTCCAAATATTTCGATCTCATTACAGTCTGAACCAAATCCACTTTCAAGGACGCAAAAGCTAAAAAAGAAAAAAAAAATTCTCAAATTGATTTATAAATAAAAAATCAAACGCGCTGAAATGTGCTTTAATTAAGTTATTCATAAGCTTCTAGTTAAGCCAACTTGTACTTATTCTATAGCTGTGCCTCCGTACTTCCGTTGGATGTGAGAATTTATAAGACTTGGGACTTGCAAACTAAAAGAACGCATGAAATAATTAAGGCACACGACATTTCTCCATGGAATAGAAAGTTTTTCTTTCGTGTATATACTTAGAAGAGAATTATCCCTCCCGACCAGAATAACGAAAAAAAATAAGGATAAAACTACGCCTACCTATAACATAATTATGGGGGAGTCTTGGAATGGACTTATGATCTTAGCACACAATAACAACACACAGAGCCACCCACATTCGTGTGCGACATAAGTCACATTTAATGGCCTAGCAATTACTCTGTCCAAGGTTAAGTTGGGGAAAGGAGGAATTCAATTGAACAGGATCACCTATACGCACAATTTGGATTTTGCCCTGCAATAGGGGTAGGGTGTGTTGTGGAAGCTGCTGCTGAGCGAGTGCTAAACTTCGGACGATTTGCGGATGCATTAATAAATTCTCGCCGAGCCATAAAATTATCTATTAATGGTGTGTCTAGGCCAAAGAGCTGCTGGATTACAGCCAAGAGTTCTGCCAGACTGTCGGCGCGGCGTTGTTCGGCTCCGGGAAGAGACATAGACATAGTGTAGTGTAGGCACATATCTTAATTTTTATTGCCGCATCCATTAAAACTTATCGACACATTTCTTAAGGAGCTTGAATTGAAGTCATTAAACTTGGTCGTCTTCCATGGCTAGGCTATCATCAATAATGATTTTTGCCTTTTTGCTTCTAGGCCGGCTGCTATAAGGCAATCTCTCTTCACCCATCTTTTCCTCCTTTGTCTTTGTTTTGTTGCCTATGTATGGCCCTTCTGCCACTGTTGCCAGAGTCTCTTATCCGACATCTCTGTTCGTCTGGATTGCTTTCTTTGGTTTATTGTACACCTTTAATTAAGCGGTTTCGGTTGCTTCTGAGAAAATGGAAGGGTGGCACGACGACGGCGGTGGTGGTGATAGGGCTTTTTGTTCGGGCTGGTGTTGGGTGTGAGCGATGAAAAAGGCCTGAGGTTTTAATGTAGCACAAAAAGCGAATTAATTAACTAAATTACTCAATTACGAGTTCTCTTTGGGTGTGGTTTGGGGCAATATTGGGAGGCTTGAATAGGGATAAAATATCAGGGGCTAGGATCTCTTGATTCCTGTTTCTTTTAACATCGGTGTTTAAAAAAGTGTAAAGGATTCTGTTAATTCGTGTTTTTTTTTTGTTATTGTTGTTGTTAATCTCCAAATTTTATAATTTTATATTCTATTGCGTTTTAATTGAAGGCCAGTTAAGTAAAGTGGAATCTTATATTATCCTTGTTTTCAAATTTATGTGTACCTATCTACCCAAATAAAAAGTAATATTAAAATTAAGTTGTAAATTAAATAGTTACGCTTGTGGACTTTGGGATCGGGTTGGGTTTTGGTTGTTGTGAGAGGGGGCTCTTTAAGAACAGCTGGCCATTTTATTTAAAAGAACAAACACATTTTGGAAAAGGCAGACACATAAATTATAACCCAATCAAGAAGTTTAGTTTAGATATAGGCAAGACTCAAGAGAGGTAACTGTATAAAGGGCAGAATTCGTCTACATAACTACTTTTATAGTCATCATGAGTTATTAATGAGGTAATACAAAGTTTTGCATTCGAAGATAAATTAGGCTACTAGAGAATTTGTAGTAGAATAGACAGAATGGCAGACAGAACGAATTGCGAGACCCATTTTTATCGTCTTCCATATCATTGTATTTACCAGTCTGTACAAAACCTCGAGTTTGATTATTTTTACGAACGCATAACTTGTCAATATTCATAAAATTAAAGCACGAATTAACTTCACTTTAGAATAAAATGCGCGACTGCATTGCACGTACTTGCTCTTATTTAAGGTAACTTGGAATTTTAAAGCTGTTTATAAATATCTAAATATAAAATATGGATAGATAATTATATTAAAATGTTCAAATACATAAAAAATCCATCTGAATTCTAGAAAATAATTTATTTAAACAACATTTAAAAATCGTTTTATTATTAAAAAAAATTTTGTATATAACAAATTTATTTTTAAATTTTTCAAAAAAATTCGGAATGCCAATTTTAAGTAATATAGATTTTAGGAAATAATTTAAAAAAATAATCGTTGACACGTTCTGATATTGATTTTTCAAAAAAAAAAACTGTGTTTTCAAAAAAACCCAAGAAATATTTTTTTTAATATTTTTATATACAATATTATCTTACACTTACTGGGGATCCTGCTTAAAAAATTTGGTTAACATCGTTATAGCCGTTAATGAGACAGAACAGGTGGACCTGCCAGTTAAGGCTTAATTCCACGGCGGGCCTACCCACACTAACGGAGTCAGATTTAGCGCTGACCATCGCCCTGAGTCAGTACAAGACCACCCAGTAGCAATTCTGTAAACATGTTGGGGCATGTCCACACACCTTGCTGAGGAGCGAGGTCTATCAAGCACCTCTTGAATCCAAGCAGGACTTGGAAACCATATGCTTCCGCGATTTGGGGCAACCACAGCCACCTCGCTACTCCCACAAGGGGGCCTACCTCATAGATAGTCTGAAGCAGAGGGGCCAAGCATCTTGCGATACAAGAAACCACCTCCACCTCCTGGGCACTATCTCCCGTGGTACCAGAATATAGCTTCCGGTGGAGCTTCGCGACCGTGAAGGTCACTTCTAGATAAGTTCCACAAAACTCGAGGCCTAGTAACCACGGATGCACACACCCAGCCACCAACCAAGGCAGAAGCTAATAACTAGGCATATACACCCATACACACAACACAAAACCCTACCTGTGCTCCTCTGAATACCTGAACCTTCTGCCGAGATCAGATGGAGACAAGCACCATCCAAGTCGGTCAACACAGCACATACCCCACCTAAGAGTCAGCCAGAACCAAAGGTAAAACAGTCAAAACTACTGCAAGGACACATAACAACCACCACCAGCTTGAATTGGTAAGGAGCCGCATGTCACTGTGTACCCCAGAGCAGACCGAGGCAAACATGCTAGGCACCCCCCACCACGGATCATGCCCCAATGCCACCAAGTCAACGACTCGGGACAAAGGGCGCAATCACCACAGCAGGTGGTGCATGAGTGAGTCAAGTTGAGACCCGTAAAGGCCCCTGTCCCGCCCAAACATCACCAGCCATGGTTATAGGACGGACGGTGAGTGAGTCAGGATGAGACCTGGGTAGGCCCCTGTCTCGGCCAAGTACTCGTCGATCCCAGCCCAAGGGGTTGCGGACTTAAATATCCAACCTAACAGTACACCCCGTCCCCCCGAAGCTCACAGCCGTGACCCACACTAGCCCCAGATTGACGTTCAGGCGATCAGCCTGTCTCCCATGCCAACACGGTCTCCAGGCATTTGCCTGTCCTCCATGCCGACAAGGAATCCAGTCCCGCCGACGAACACCAATACTGGGTGAACCCCAAATCCCGCGGTATCTACAACAAGGACAGACAGAATGAAATTATTGCCTTCGAGTCTGCAAGACTCTGTCGGCAAAGCCGGCCAGATTATCAGCTGTCTCTCTCGTGAAGAGGATCCGACTGAAATCCCAAGCACCATCCACCCACACAACACCCATCGCATTGAGATCCCTGAAGTGAGCGTATCGCGGACACTCAGCTAGCACATGCCTCGAATCTTCTCGGAGCTCCACACGAACAGTCCCCCGAACCGGCCAAGGTCCTCTCATGCAAGAATGCATTCAAGGAACCATGACCCGTCAGAAGCATGCCCGTGAAAAACGAGAAGTCCAAGCATTCCCTATCACAAGATGGCCCTACCTCAGGGAGAAATTGGAAGGTAGTCCTACCCTTACCACTTTCTGTCCAACGAGATTGCCACCTAGAGAAAACACATTCCCTAAGCAAAACCTTTCGCTCCCGAGTGCTAAAATCCTGAGCATGCCTGGCCTCGCTCCATTCGGATGCCGAGAGATGCCGCTGCCTCACCAACCTGCCGGCGATAGCTCTCCGTATCACCTCCAGGTCGAGTGGAGGCACACCAGCCAACACCTGTAAAGCCTCCGTAGAGACGGTCTTGCACACCCTAAGTGTACCGAGGAGCATGATTCTCTTACAAGAGATAATCTTGCTTCTTCCTGTAACAGACGGCATCGTACCACACACAAGAGCCGAATGCTGCACAAGCAACAAACAGCCCATTGTACACAATACGTACCGCCCGCCTAGACAGGCCCCAGTCACACTTGAGAACCCTGCTAACCGCCGGCACAAGAGATCTGAGTCTCGTCCTCACCTGTAAGAGATGAGGAAGACACCTCATCCTCTCCCCGATAGTGATCCCAAGATACTTGACTTTCGCCACATACCTTAGGCTCACCCCGCCAGCACTAATAAGTGGTGGCCGGTTCAAGGACAGTTTGCCCTTGAGCAACATAGTGGACGTCATTTCCACGGCAAACTCCACCCCAACACCCGCACCCCAAGCACCCACCAAGCTCATGACCTCCGTACTTCTGCTTTCCAGCTCAGCACGAGACTGGCCTTCAAACCTTCAATTAGGACCAGGAGATCATCAGCATAGGCGATGCATCATTAGGTTCCATATACGAGTATATGGTCCCCCGATAGACCCCAACAGGACTCTCGACGCGAACAGTCGTACCAGAGAAGTAACTCTTCCAGATAGCAATCTCGCGACACCCTACCTCACCGAACCTCCGCTCAACACTCGTCCAGTCAAGGTAGTCGAATGCTCCCTTGAAGTCAATGAAGATGCCGAGCACGTAGGTACTTAGCAGTCGATCCATCAACAGTGTCCCTTACGAGTAACCACGCATCATCGACACTGCGACTTTGTCTGAAGCCAAACTGGAATGGAGACTGCTCAGGAATAGTCTCCATCAACCTGTCAAACAGCATCCCCTCCAGCACCTTTCCAAGTACAGTCGAAAATCACAAAAACGGTTCTATGGCAGGTACCGTTAAAAACATTTTGTCGCAAAAATTCTTTTGACCAAAATGTAATTCGTGCTCATAATATCACACTTATTTTTTTTATACAATCTTCCAAAAATTTTGAAAAACATTGCGTTTCAAAACTTAAAAAATACATATTTTTTTTTTGGATTTTCGAAAAAAAAAATAATAATTTTATTTTTTGAAAATTCTATATCTTAAAAACGGTTCAATACATTTTTTGGAAATTTAATTTTTCTTCGAACAATAATAAAATCTTTAAACTGGCGTACCGAAATTTGTTCCCAAAAATGTTTTAAAAATTTAATTTTTGTTCTTTCATAAAATAATAGCTATTTGCTTAAAAAATCTAATGGCATTCTGTTTTTATCTCTTATTATTAAAAGATTTTAAACATGAATTTTACGTTTACGAACAGTTATCTCATATAACATTATTTTTTAAAATTATTAGTCTATTACACAAGAGCAAGTTCGTGCGACCCAGTCGTGTATTTTATTTTTAATGCCTAGCTCTTAAAAATTTTTAATGGTAGGTATTGATCTATGTATTTTGAATTTTTTTTTTTGTGATATTTGAAAAAAAATTTCAATGTTTTTTTGAAAACTCAATATATATTTTAAAATAGTCGATGATTGTTTATTTTTAAATTTTTTTTAACAAACACTATACCTATCTTAAGGATTAAAAAAGTTTTTCTTTCAACCGAAAATAATGGTACCAACGATAGAAATATTAAAAAAAGTTTTTTAAAAGTCTTAATTAAATAGAAAACGGCTTCTAGAAACGTAATAAAATTTCTTCTGCTTCGGCTAAATTCTTACGATCAATGAACAAAATTTATTTAAATTAAGACATTTTCCACAGTACTTACTATAGAACCATAATTTTGGTTTTTGACTTTTTCAATATCGGCATAACGGATTTAAAATAAATTACATATGTATTCTTCAAGCTTAAAAAAACGTAGAATTTCAACATTTTAAAAATAAACTTTTTTTTTATTTTGAAAAATTTATATAATGATATAACTTCAACTACTTCAAATTGGATTACCAAAACATTTTCTTAAAAATGTCATTAAAATTCTACGAAAAATTATCTATTGTTTAAAAAGTCCGCTACAACGATTTAACTAACGATTACCTAAGGAATGACATGGAATTAATTTGTAAGTTCAAACTATACTAAAGACGTTATTTTGATTACACTAAGTTTTTAAATTCTAAATAAAGAATAAGAGCAATAATGTGTGCATTTTTGTAAGATATATAAGAAGATAAAATGCACGACTGCGTCGCACGAACTTGCTCTTATGTAAAAGTACTTTGGAATTTAAAAAACATTTTATAAATAGAAGACATGGATTTAATAAAACATAAAATGTTCAAATGTATGGAATTGCCGTCTGATTGATCCTTTTAATATTAAAGTGCTGATAAAAAAAATATAATAAATTTCCTTTAAATTTTTCGAGAACAAAATTTGGAATGCCAATTTTAAGTATTTAGTAATATAGATTTTAGAAATGGTTTCAAAAAAATTTTGTTTTTTCAAAAATCCCAAACAAAAATTTTTGAATATTTTTAAATACAATTTTTTTTTAAACTTAAGTGGGCTCCTGCTGAAAATTTTTTTGGTTAAGATCGTAAGAGCCGTTGATGAGAAAGTCAAAAATCAAAAAACGGTTCTATAACAGGTACCGTTAATAACATTTTGCCCCAAAATTTTTTTGACCACAATATAGTCCATGTCCATAATATCACACTTAATTTTTTTTTTATCAAAATTGTTATAGGCGTTTTGGAGATAAATAATATGCATTATGGGGGGTATGGCGGGTACCATACCGTTAGTTTTGGAGTTAAAAAAAAATTTCAATTTATCCTCCAGAAAATCACCGAAGACCCTTAAGTACCGAGTTTGAAGAAAATAGGTCTAGTGGCCTAGGCTCTAAATCGAGGTTGTTATGATTTTTCATAGCTACAAGCAAAACTACAAAATTCAATTCAGAGTATTTCTTGCTCATCACTATCAAGTTATTACTTGTGGAATTCGAAAATACCTGCTTCACCCATCCACAAGTTAAGTTGTTATTCGTGCCGAATTTATAAAAAGGTCAAAAATTGAAAAACTAAAAACCAAAAATAAAATAAAGTAAGATAAAATTATTTTTACTACAACAAGTTAAATTTATATTAAATTAATTATAAATAATATTTTGATAGAAATCTTATGTAGCAGAAATTATCAGCACACAAATTCTAACCTATTCTTGCCTAAGATATACAGGTGGGCATTTAAAATCAGTGAAAATAAGCCACGTGTAAGTTCTCGTTTAATTGCTTGCCTGTTTGTGTGAACTAATTTAATCTTTCGATTCTCCAGCCAAACACCATACCTACGACAAAGACTCCACTGCATCAAAAACTCTTTGCTGAATCAGTCCACATACTGATCGATTACACAGAGTGCTACAATACTCGCACGATCAATCCAGTAAAAGGTTTGGTGCGTGGCTTCGTTTTTGTACTGTAGCCTTATTTTTATTCAGCGCTAGTCGTTGACTCTATCAAGTCTCACTTGATCTACCGATTTAGAAGCACAAACCTACAGCCGAGCTGTAACGATAGCGCCAACTAAATTGGAGCACCTTTTACATCGCCCCATCGTTATACGGTTTGAGTTGGTCACGGGAACTGTTCATAGAACAGTATAGTTATCGCAAGCAAAACCACCTGTGTGCTATCGAGCTACTACATAAGGGTGCTTCATGTGAAACCCGTCAAACCAACATAAGCTATTCAAACCGATCCAAACGTCAAGAAATACATCATAAGACATAGAAGCTATCCCGCAGCCCCAACCCCAACCACACCTATATGATACGATGATGGGTCCGGCAATTCCGTCTGTATGTCTGTATGTCTGTACCTCGAACTACAGCCTAAACTACTGGAGGTATTTTCTTCAAACTCGGTACTTAAGGGTCTTCGGTGATTCCCTAGAGGAGAAATTGATTTTTTTTTTAGCTCCAAAACTAAGGGTACCCCCCATACACCCGTAATGCAAAATCTTATTTATCTCGAAAACGGCTCTAACGATTTCGATAAAAAAAATTAGGTGATATTATAGACATGGACTACATTTTGGTCAAAAAAAAAATTGGGGGGAAATGTTATTAGGGGCACCTGTCATAGAACCGTTTTTTTGATTTTCGATTTTCTCACCTACGGCTCTAACGATTTTTACCGAAATTTTTATGCAGGAGCTCCTTTGGACTTAAAAAAATATAAACTAAATTTTTTTTCGAAAAAATAGTTTTTGGATTTTTAAAAAAATAATACAATTTTTTTTTTTGAAAATTCGATATCTGGAAAACCGATACACGATTAAATTTTTAAATTACGTTTTAAAATGTATTTTATTAAATAATAACAATTTGCGTAACAATTTTTTTTATAAAAATTTTAAGGAAAATTTAGTTCACAAAAAACATGTTTCAGTATGTCTGTATGTCTGTACCTCTCACTACAGCCTAAGCCACTGGACCTATTTGCTATTTCTTTCAAACTCGATAGTTAAGGGTCTTTGGTGATTCCCTAGAGGAGAAATTGAAATTTTTTTGTTAGCTCTTAAACTAAGGGTACACCCCATACACCCGTAGAGCAAAATCTTATTTATCTCGAAAACGGCTCTAACGATTTTGATAAAAAAATTAAGTGTGATATTATGGACATGGAATACATTTTGGTCAAACAAATTTTTGGGGCAAAATGTTATTAGCGGTACCTGTCATAGAACCGTTTTTTTTTTGTGATTTTTGACTTTCTCATTAACGGCTCTAAGGATTTTAACCAAAAATTTTCAGCAGGATTCTCCTTAAGTTTAAAATAATATTGTTTATAAAAATATTCGAAAAAATATTTGTTGGGTTTTTTGAAAAAAAAAATAAATTTTTTTTGAAAAATCAATATCTTCAAAACCTATGAACAATTATTTTTTGAAATTATTTCCTAAAATCAATATTATTAAATACTTAAAATTCGCATCCCATATTTTTTTCTTAAAAAATTTGAAAGAATTTTTTTATATAAAAAATGTATTTAATAATAAAACGGAAAGTTTGTTTGCATAAAAAATATTATAAGGAATTCAGAGAATAAATGTAGGTAACCCAAACACATATAGGTATTAAATTAGTTGAACTCGTCAAAGTCAAAGATAGATTAATGTCTTCCATTCTTAAAGTTCCATAAAGAAACATTAATTTTTTGGAACGTTCGAAAGACAGTCGATTCCTCAAAGGGGTGTGAATCAATGACTATTTCGAAAAAGTACGTTCTATTTCTGCGACCGATGCGGGAATTTTAAGCAATTTTACCGCAAGCTTTGAAAGATTGGGTGTATAGAAGTCGGCTGTCTTCCAAAACCAAATTGGATTTTCAATTTTTTTTACATATACCTAAGGTTTTAAAACTTCGTCTTTGGATTTAAAAAATCGCATTCGTTGAGACCATCAGAATTCAAAATTTTTAGAAGAAGATGTTAGTGCATAAACATTAAGGGAATTATTCAGACGAGATTTGTAGAGATTTACAAACTGTGCTGGAACTTTTAGTTCGAACCAAAACTTGACAGCGTCAGCCAACGAAGTTGTTGACTGTTGGCAATTATTTATTAATTGACAAATTGGATCGAACAACTCAATGTTTTTTTTTTACATTCTCGATAAATTCTTCGTCAAATAACAATTTGATCACTTCTGGTTTCATTTTATTTAATTTCGCTGCGAACATTTTCATTGGAATCAAATTATTAATAAGGCATACGTAGGAATCCCTGTATGAACACCATCGAGTTTCACACGGTAGCTTTATTTTGGTTCCTTTTTTTATTGATTTTCGCCTGTTCAAGATCTGGTTGTTTAAATTGTTTTAAAATTGTGGTGACTTTGTCATTCAGTTTAACGTCAAGCACATCTTTTGCTAACAAATTCCCAGTATGGCTATTACAAGTTGAGTGCCATACGACATGCTTCAAATTTTTTCCCATTTTCACCATATTGCTTGCATTGTCGGAAACGACGGCATAAACATCAACGTTGAAGTCCTTTTTAGCCAAATCTATAGCTTCGCAAACAATCTCTTATAAAACTTGACTTATTGCTTCGAATTTTATTTTGATGTGAAGATTTTTCTGGAGAAATGTCAAAAACATAGATTAATTACATTAGTTACGTAACTTATTCAATAAGTTACATTAGTTACATAAGTTACATTAGTTACGCGTAACTAATTAAAAATTGTAAAACTCGCGTAACTTACCAACACTGATCTTAAATTCCAAAGTACTTTTACATAAGAGCAAGTTCGTGCGATCCAGTCGTGCATTTTATTTTTTTTCTTATTAATATTTCTCTTTAATATTTTGAGTAATTTTTTTTGTTATTTATCTTGCTATGCAGTATTTCTGGACAACTTACTATATTGTTTAAATTCTGTTTATGATAAAATTAAAGTCGATCGAATTTTTGCTCTGAAAACATGATTTTTGGTAATATGAAAGAGTAAATTAGTCGAAGTGAGGAAGTGATCGAGGGTGGAGATGATGTGTCAAAGAGATTAAGTATAGGGTAGTGTAAAGAGTAAGTTATTTGATTTTGGGGCGATGCTAAACATAGGCAACAACATTGTATGGAGGTGACACACGTCACTAATGGATAAGGGTATGCCTTTGTACCCACTGCTACGAATGCGTCACAACTCCTGACGTGATAAGAGAGGTGATTTTGATGAATCTGTAGCTGAAAGTTTTTTGTTGATTTTTTTTTGTACCATATTGTTCTGGCACGAATTTTTATTTGTGAGAGCTAGACCATGGAAGCAGCAATACCCACTCCAGATGCTGAGCCAGCAGGGAGATAATGTGCCAGACGCTGCCTTCCCAAGGAATGCCCCCACCATATTCCAGAGCTCATCACAAGGTACAGCCACAGACATACAGACAGACAGACGGAACTGTCGGACCCACTTTATTCGTCTTCGCTATCATCGTAATGTCAACTTTGATGAAAATCTCGAGTTCGATTTTTTTAACAGTCCAAGCGATAAGGATACCTCTAAAACCAATCAATATCACCGCAACTCACAAGTTAAAGGCACACCTAGTTAGGGAAAAAATTCGCCAGAGAACCGTTTGGTCATTAGAGAAAGCCAACTTTGACTGTCTCAACGATTTCTTAAGGAACTTTAACTGGTCGCTATGCTTTCTCGGTAGTGACGTGGACTCCAGCCACAAATTTAATTCTTTTGGGAATGATAAATTTTATACCGAAGAGGGAAAAATCTATATCAATTGAGCAATTGAGAGCCTTAATGATTTTATGGGAGAAATCCTCTTTGGCACGCATGCATTTGCTGGCCCGGATAGTATCCCTCTATGAAGAGGTATTCTTCAAATCTGGCAAAACTATTACGTAAGCTTTTCCATCTGTCTAACTCTACTGGTCTCTTTCCGAGTCAATGGATGTCCAGTCTGTCCCTAAAAAAGGCGCATGTTCTTTCCATCTAACTTTCTATAAGGTCATAGAAACCCTGATAAATTATCAGCTCAAGAAATATATTGAAAAACGAAAGCATCTTAATTCCCGGCAGTATGGCTTTCGTAACAATTAGTCCACTGGTGATATTTTTTTTTTTTTTTTTTTTTTTTTTTATAATCTACCCGCGCTCAAGGGATTATGATTACCCTTTAAATGTTTCAACACAGCGCGGGCGTGAAGTTAATGAAGAGAAAGAAGGATAGGAAAGATGTGTGGCACGATGTTCTGAGACTGTTGGTGGTTGTCTCAGATATTTTTATCTCCAGGGATGGCGGCTGAGCTAAAGCGGAGAAATGCCATGTCTTATTTTTATGTCGCTTATAATTCACATTATTTTATTCGTGTTCATCCTTGTTGGGCATACTAGCTTAACTCAATTACATGTTGTTAGTGTTATGCCTGAACAACATGTAATAAGTAAACCAGCAACCCATTGATGACAATTTTTAGAAGGTTTTTAATGGAACTAAAGCGATATAGACGACGGCAGGGATCGAACCTGTCATCATGAGGTTGACAGGCGAGCACACATCCATCGCGCCACGGCCACCCCCAAATGATAGTTTATCCCACCGAACAGTGGAACAAGTCCTTAAATCGTTTTGGAGAAATAATAATATTTCAAAAGCATTTCCTAAAGTTTGGCATCAAACTCTTTTATCGAAAATGCGTGCATTTGGTATTGATTAATCTCTTCTTCGATGGACTAGAAATTACATTTCGAAACGCTCAATACAAGCTGTATTGAATGGTTTGAAGTCTAAAAATCATAAAAGAAATGATGGTGTTCCACAGGGCTTCGTTTTGTCTCCGACTTTCTTTCTGATATTCATCAATGATCTTTTGCATTAAACCTCTTATCTATTAAATTGTTTTGCTAATGGCAGTACTATCAGCTTTTCATATTTGTTTCCAGATACGTGTCCTTATTCGTCGGATGTGGATCTGGAACGGTATCGTATGATAATCTCATTAAATTCTGATCTCTATAGCATTGTCAAAATGCTACAAAAAAAAAAATTAACCTTAATACTCGCGCTTCAGGGAGTGCCAATCAGTTTAGCCTTGAGCCCAACTTCGGACGTACTGTTAAATTCAGAGATTCTTTCCTTGGCCGCTATACATGAATGTGGAATGCTTTACGCAACTCTATATTTCTCTTCCATTACTATATTCAGACATTAAAAATCAATGTTCATCGTAGTAAAGGTAGTATGTGCAAAATAAAAATAATACAAGAAAAAGTCCTGTACGAAGTGCGAATATATAGAGTTTTCGCTGTCAATTTTTTTTTTTAATTTTCCTTATGTTTTCGCGCAAATTGCTCTATTACATTATATTTTGTAACCCTCTCAGACTCTGCTAACTGAAAACTGAATGGAAGTTGTTGTTGTCTTAAAATATTTTAGTAAGGCGTTTTAGTTTCCATTAAAATAATACTTTTCAAAATATCCACTGTCGGCGTTAAACCTAAACTTTTAGAATGGATTTGTTCTATTCTGTAAAATCATTATAGCAATGTTCGCCTCATATCTAACTTATCCAGTCCCTTCTTAACTATCTCTGGGCTCCCACAAGGCAACCACTTCGGTCCTCTTCTTTTTATTTCTACTATTAAAAGAATTAACATGGTCATAAGTAATTCTATATAATATCTCACTCCATACTGATGATACATAGTACATATTTTAAGATAATTTCTTCGACACATGATCCGTTTTTCAAATTTATCTTAACAGTTTCTCATTATGGTGGCTTAAACATGTTTGTATATATGTACTAAAATTTGAAAATTTTAACCACTTACATTTTCTCTTTTAACACATCAAATCTCCTCCACATCCCTGAATTTTTCATATTCAACACATTTCCATTGTGGTGTCAATTGCGAAACTTTCTACACTACTCAACTTCTTGACACATATCGACTAAGCCTAGGTTAAAGGTTAAGCTTAATTTTATTCAAACATTTTTAGACAAAAATTTTCTTTACAAAATATCGAGCATATGATACTTGATTTTATGCAAGAATGCATGACAATTCCTCTACTTTGTTCGCCCCTTCTTGAACATGCCTCGTATCAGGTTTGGTTTTCATATTAATATATTCAGTAGATACTAGTATCTTCAGAAATGAGAACAATTAACGTCAATTCCTACGATTTTTCATTGTCTGCCTTGGGACGATCTTTTGATCTTTCATCATTGATCGACTCCTTTTAAAATGATTTTTTATTTTTGGACACTAATCTCCAATCCCTAAAATACTCTCATCTCTTCTATGGTCCTCCGATCTTTTGGCTCCAATGATTCTATTATCTGAATACTGAAGAATGTTTATTTAAACTTGAAATGTTTCAATTTCAACCTCAGTTCACCACTTCACCCTGCCTACATACAGCTGCGAAATAACATTCAATCAAGACTAAGTAGAACCGTGTAAAAATACAGCACACCCACAATAAAATTATTTTAAACTTCAAGATCCAAAAAGGAAAACGATATTTTTTTTAACGAAATAAAATGTCCTTAAATAAAACAAAATTGCATATAAATAAATTACCATGACCCAAATGATTCCTCTGCGGAAATTTCATTTCGACGAAGATTCCAAAAAAAAAAAGACAAAAATAATTCAAAAGGTGTACTATACTTGTGCAGGTGTTGGACCAGCAGAAGGTATATCTACAGCCAGTGGATACTCCATCTTCATCCATCGGATAGAACAGTGATATTCCATTCATTAATTTGCATAACTGCTTGCATTTAACTTCCAATGCATTCAACGAACCAAAAATCAGAAACAAAATTAAAAAATAATTAAATTATAAAAAAAATATTATATACAATTAACGAAAGTTTTTTTTTTGTCTCTTGTCTCTTGTGTTTTTTTTTTTTTTTTGTGTTCTTTATTTTAATAAACTTTAAATGAAACGAAATCACTAGACCATGCGGATGACATCCTTTTTTTCGTCCTCAACATCCTCACCGTGTCGTCAACGTAGTCGTAGCTCTCTCTCTCGTAGTCGTCGCCGAAGTTGTCTTTTGCTGCAGATAAGTCATTCCGCTGCAGTGTGCATGAAAATTCGTATTCAGTTTAATTTATCCGGTTGCACGTACAGGACAACGTGCCACACCACACCCGAATCGACAGCAGAGAAGGGATCGTCCCTGCGATTTTCCACCAAGAGACACAAGCTGAGAATTATTATTATTATCCTCATGTCTACAATTCAATAATTCTACGTCTAGGTAGCATACGAGAGAAAAGCATTATTGAGTTTTTTTGTATTAATTAATTTAAAAAAAGAAATATATATAGGTAATGCACGACTGTGTCGAAGGAACTTGCTTTGATATTTAAGAATTTTTAGAATTACTAAAACAACTCCTTAAATAGTTTGAGCTCAGAACTAAAAAAAAATTATGTAAACAAAATTTAAAAAAAATCGTTGCAAGATTTTTATTAATAAATTAATTTATTTTTTACTATTTTTCATTAAAATGTTTCTAAACAAATTGGCATAATTTACTTTTAAGCAAATAATTTTTAAAACCCATCGTTCATAAACTATCATTAGGTATATAATATTATTTAAAATTCAAAGGAGCTGTTGTGCACAAATTTTGATGGAAATCGGTAGAGCCGTTCATGAGAAGTCCTGTTGAGTTGATGAATTACTCCTCCTTGGGTTTCCCTTTGTTAATAAATAGACAAAAATGAATACGATAGAGAACAGTTTGCTTAGAATTTGTGTTTTTGGTCCTTCGAGCCGGATTTAAATCAGATTAGGAAAACGATTCTCTAACATTTACCGTTATTTTTTGTAATTTTTTGTTGATCAAAATGTAGAAAAGATCATATCGAAGATACACTTCCCTACCAACAAGCAGGATTCCCCTCTTGATCTCGCTTTGTGGACCACACACCTTGCGGATTGTCATCGAACAGTGTGTGTTGAAAGAAAGTTTAACAGAGGAGTTTATAATCCAAAGTGGAGCTAGGCACGGCTATATGTAAGCTTTCAGGCTGTAGTTGACGGATTGCCTGGATGATATTGGAATTGGATCGTTTACGGATTATTGGCACAACATCGGTCCTTCACGGTTCCCTACAAAAAAAATCCAAAATGGATCTATCGTGCCATGACGCGCCATCCTGCGTGAACCAGAGATCGTCCGAAACATTGTTCCTAGCCTGATTTTCGAAGAAAAATGGTGCAATGATGCCAAAACTCCACAATTCGAAATCAAACTGTCACCCTGTGCGGATGCATTGGTTTCTGGACGTGTGGGTTTTCCGAGCCCTAGATGCGGAAAATTTTGTTTGTTAACGTAGCCGCCGAGATCAAAATGCGCCTCGTCAGAAAAAACGATTTTTCGCCCAAGATCGTTTTTCAATTCAAGCTGCTCTAAGGCCCAAACTGCGAAGCGATAATGAAGCGGATGGTCGTGCGCATTCAACTCCTGAGTCAACTGGACCCTGTAAGCGAATAATCCGAGATGTTTGTGCAGAATTTCATGTTCGTGAATTGAGTCTCACACTCTCAGCTACAACAGTCACATTCTCGTTTGAGGGCACCGTAGGCTGACAGGGACCATGAATGTTGTCCACAAACCAGTCTCACGAAATTTTTGCACAAACTTGCGTACCTACAGCAGGCGCAGTGGGTACTTCATTTCGGCCAAGACTTCTTAAAAAACTCACTGTTTGGGCTACATATCACTCACTTTGAAAATAAGTTTTCAATATTTCCCAACATTGTTCAAGCGTAATCGAACTCATTTCGGTTCGCGGAGGTATGATACTGACTTTCTGTTAAGATTTCGAGCTGGAAACAGCTTTCCGTGTCAGAATAACCTATGATTTAAAAAGAAACCACTAAATTGCCCGCCTTGTACTGTCACCAATACTGTTCCTGTTGATGATTTGATGATAAGTAGTAATAAGAAATGGAGGAAGTTAGTAGACAATTCAACATAAAACACCTGAACTAGGCGAACGACGTATGCTTACTTTCTTATGGGATCATGCATCACTATTTAATGACAACAAAGGTGGGGAGAGAAGTTGATATCGTGGAAGTAAAGATCAAAACAAGAAAGGATTAGTATCAAAGAGGATATTTCTGGGAAACTGTCTCTCTCTCTCTCTCTGAATTAAAATCCTTACTCAATGGGAACCCACATGAGCAGAATTGGCATCAGCACATCTCACTTATGTGGAGTGTGTCAAGACGAAGAGATGGAAGAGGACTATTTCACATCCTTTGTGAATGCCCGAGCCTAGCCATAACTAGAAAAGATTTCCTCGGAGAATACTTTTTCGACGAACTGTGCGAAGTCTCATTGTTGGCACTAAAAAGAATGCAACTTCATTCAGAAAGCAGGATGGTTCAGGGAGGCATACCATACCTAAGATTTCCACTAAATCCTTCCTCTTATCCTTCTCATTCCGACATTAAATTAGGTTAGGTTAATTGGTTGACAGTTGGTCTTGTTACCGTCACACTTAGATCAGTGTAGATCCGTTGTGATACCCTAGTGACTCCCATGTATTGGAACCTATGATAATCTTCCAAGGCTTTTAAGGATGTTGATGAGTTTCAGCAATCTATAGCCTGAAATGTCGGAGGGTACTTCTAAGTTAAATTCGTCACATAATCACATGGTTTAAGGGTATGATCATTTCCTTTACCCCTTCTTCAGAAATCATCCCTCGACAAGACCCGTAGGAGCATGTGGCTCCTTGCAACGTCTCATAGATGAGTTTGATAGGTCGGTGCTTGATGTATATGTTCGTTTATTTGGTCAGTATTGCTGATAAAGTCGAAGGGGATTTTACCAATCTTAGTGACCGACGCTCGTGTTCACCGCCCCATTCTCCGTTTCTTGCCAATCGATCAAGAAACAGATCATTAAGTCGTTTTCGTTCGTACTATCACTGAGATCTGTGACCATTTTTATGTTTTTTGACTGTGGATGGAGACGATAGAGCTTAGAAATTTTCAAGCCATTTGGTATCGTAATAAGTTTCAATATGATTTTGCTTGGAATGTCAGAGAGGTTCTTCAACTCGTTGAAGAAGTGCCTGTTTCTCAGATAATATAGCGCAGGGCAGTGACACACGTAGTGAGGAGTATCGTCATGTATCTCCTCGTCACTGCGCCTCTGCATAAGTCGTCCATAATGAGTTTCATCTTTTTCTTGTGGTAACTCAGTTGATTGTGACCGGTGCTGATGCTCACGAGAATATAAAGAGACTTTTTACTCAGTTATATGGATGATAACGTCCGTATTTTGGATGCTGCAACTAGGCAATAGCTGTGAACTAAGAACCCTTAGCTCTTCGCGACAAGAAGTTACAAGTTTCAAATTGATTTCAATGGCATAAATCGCTTTTTTCGCCGCTTGGCTATTAATGAAAAAAGTGATATCAGCTTGTGGTGTTCCGCATCATTGAGACTGGTCTAGCAAAATTCGACACTGCCAGGACCTTAGCTTGAAAGACACTCCTATAATCGTTAAGTCGAAACGAGCTGGCTAGTTCAAGTGTTTCTGAAAAGAACACTGCACCAACACAAGTTTCCATCTTGGGACCGTCGTCGGTATATATTGCTATCATCGATTCGCAGGTTCATAGCTTTGATTTGCCAGTCTTCTCGGCTGGGAAAGGTGGTCTCGAACGGCTTGTGTTATGTAGTCAGTACATACGCTATTACCGGTATATTTCTATAGTAGAGTCTGCGCTTGACCTAGGGCACAATGTCTCCAGCTACCAGTTTGGCTAAGCCGAAGTGCGTAATCGGGTGCCGATTCGTGTATAAATAGATGTATGAGTTTCAAGCTGAGTGTAGCCTTCATACCCGCTGTGGATGTGGACCTCATTGCCACAGTAATTCCGACATTACGAGTGAGATGATACCGCATTATCACCCCACCTTTCGACAATGTCGGAATTTTGTTCGTAATTGTAACTTTTTTTGTCTATTTTGACAAGACTAGGCATTTTTGTTGGAGCTCAAAAACGTGTTATTAGGTGTGTTTTATTCATTGCATAGCCAGCGCTATGCGATTAAAACGATCAAACTCACTCCCTATGTCAATTTAAATTTATATTTCAATGATGGCTATTATTATAGAAAATGTCAAAATCTGATATCAAAACATGTATGCTTTTGGCAAACAAGAAGTGACTTCCTGCTGACTTCAAACTCACTTTGTCGAGAGGTGTAAAAATGCAGGAACGCCCTTGTTTCGTCTCTGCTCCAACGCTTGGGTCTATATAGTTAAAAAGTTTTTTTATTTGAAATATTAAAAAAATTAACTAATTTTATTAACACATTTACCTTTGCTCCATTTTTAAATAATTAAAATAATCCTAATGCCAAATTCAAATGTGAAATATCATTTAACTTTCAAATATGAGCAGTTGCCAACATTCGCGAAAAAAAATAATTCTAAAATTGACTGCATAGCGCCATCTCATTTCAATAATTTGAAGTCTTATCACCAGCACAGCTGCCATTTTTTTTTCTGGCTTCTTTTTCGCCAGCAATCAAATTGTTGTTGTGTCCCGAGGGAAATTTTGCTGCGCTAGCTATACAGCAGTGAATAAAACACACTTAGGTAGATATGTGTTGTTATTTTTGTTTATTGGCTATTGTTTATCGATTTCATTTTGACGTTCCCCTAAGTTCCACAAACCTGTCTTAAGAAAAGTTAGCATATTACACAGACTGTCTTGTTCAACGCAAAAAAAAACATCAAATATTGCGGTCAATCTTCCAAATTCATCTCTTTAGTCGAAAAACTTGTTAACATCGAAAAAAGTTTCCCTTCACTCAGACAAAATTCCATCAAAATCTGTGTTTTATACCCAAAATCTCCGTCTTTGCCATTTTCAATTATATCATCTAATTAGTCCAAGAATTCATCAATAATTCAAAATCCACAAGACCTAGATGGGATGTTTGCCACATCCCTTTTCTGGCAACACTCTAGGTGGCATTCTCCAGCGCCATTGTGCACACATCCAATCAAAATGTAAACAATGCAGGCTCAAACAAAAAATAACAATAGATATAATAAACCGGCAAGACAATTCCATACGTGAGGTTTGCGTAGGTTTACCAATGTTTGTTGTTCCTTTTGGGAGTTCTTATTTTTTAATTCAACATCTTTTTTCATTTTTTTTTTTTTGAATGAACTTCCCTTGAATGTGGACCTTTTATGAAGATACAGAAACGTGAGAGAGCGGTCTAGTATTACTATGTGCAATACCTTACAGGTACCTACGAAACGAGCCGACTGAGACCCAGCAGGTACCGTCTTCAGGATGTGGTAATTGGAAGAGATTAAGAGGCCAAGGACTGAAAATTCATTCACAGACTAAGATAGACGAGTAAATAATAATAATAATAAAAGATACGTCGTCGTCTTTCGTCAGTCGTCAGCCTCAGTCGTCAGCCTCACTCGTCGTCTACGTAACACCGAACCGAACCGAACAACACATCAACAATTATGCCTCCGGGAGGAAGTATGTTGTGTAAATATGGAAACATTTTCTCAGGTAAAAAAACAGAAGAGGGAACCTTCCGAGGAAGATGAGTCATATCATAATAACGTCTAGAAGCAGATGTTTGAATGTTTTCTTGAGGCGGGGTAAAGTTGTCTCTACCCATACCTGTTCCCTTTTGGCTGATCTTCGCTGTCTTCAATAAAATTTAGATCCATTTAACGAAGTGTTGCTTTGTTGCGATTTTTATTTTCCCATAAGAACTAATGAGTCATCAAGATCAAACACTTTGACTAGCAGAGAACAGATATAATAGCAATAAGAGCAGTGTTGTTATATTTGTGTATCTCTTGCGAAGTGTTTAGACAAAGTAAGTCATATTGGAATTAGTCAGGAAAAAGTTGCTCTTTGGGGTAATTAGCTATATTAGTTTTGGTTCGTATTCGAGATCTTGATCAAAACTTACATCCCGGTCGATCTATTTATCATTGCCTTGAGGTATAAACCGAGTATGTGCTTAAATGAATGAGCAGACATGATTTAAATTGGGTGCAGCACATTTTTGTGTGATTCCCCAGAGTAGTGGTATTGACTTGGAACATGACACCTTATTGGTTTACCTCAGACAAAAAAAAAAACACAAGTACAAATGGGTTTACAATTTCAACTTAATAAGAAGTACACGCTCAACAAAATCCAAGTACTGTCAATCCAGATTAACGAAGGTGAGTGTTAGACGATACGTGGAAAAGAAGAGTTCTGACTTAACTCTTTCGAAAGAAAGGGTAATGGGGACGAATATTTATAACTCTATGATTCTTAGGAAGTTATATAGATATAGTAATAGACTTTGACTACATTAGCTAGACCAAATCCAATGAATGGAAAAGAATATTCGTGTCACTCAATATCGAGTTGTCAAAGAAACCCCAATCGCTGTTTGAAAGCCCAAGCCATCACAGATACCAAAGCACTTAGTCTAGATAGATGACTGGAAGCAGCGTACTCAGAAGAACAAAGAAGACCATGCTTGAGGCAAACGCCCTTCAAGAATCATAATGCTGTTAAGAGAAGCAGTGTAGTCGCATCAGGAGACATAGATCTAAGCTTGCTTTGTTGGAGTTCCTCACTGGCCTTATATTTTTTTTCATAGGGATTATTACTACCTTTAAAATGTTTGAGCACAGTGCGAGTGCTTAGGAAAGTTGGAGATAGTTTTAAAGGAGATACAGATGCACATTGATTCTAAATGTCTGAATATCGTAATGGGAGATAAATATTGCGCCTGGTAAAGTATTACACATTCGTGTAGTGTAGTTAAAGAAAGAATCTCTAAATTTAAAAGTTCATCCAAAGTAGGGTTGAAAAGCTAACTGAAGCCCGAGAAATATGGTTGAATTGTTTGAATTTCAATAGAACATTGTTTAAACATTGGTAAGCTAATGAAATATAAGAAAAATTGCGGAGATGCTCGAGAGATGCAAATGATTCTGCTATACTTTTATAACCTTTTATTTTTAAAGTTCGTTTTATGATTCTATCCAAGAGAATCAAGTGGGTTATTGCAGCACCTGCTCAAATAAGGGAATTGTACTTAGACTTTTGATGAATATAGGCTTTATTGCTCTATAGTATCCCTTGGCATAATGGAAAATGCATTGAACTGTCATGCAGAAGGTCCTGGGTTCGATTCTCAACCGCTGCGAACAAGTTTTTCAGGGGGGAATTGATAAATATTTTAAGAAAGACTCTATCATGAAAAGTGCTGCTCATTAGCGGTTCGGAATCAGCAGAAAATTGTAGGTCCCATACATTCCTTGTTACACGCACGGAGAATTGGTTGAGAGTTGTAAGTTATTAGGATTAGGATCTCTACGAGCCGTTATGGGATCAATTTTTATAGATAATACCTAGATCAGAGCGGTACAAAATTTCTTGCAACGTCGAAGGAAAGTTTAATACTTAGTAGCGTATATTTGGCAACTGATTTATAAAGGTCATTCAAGGTGGTATGTGATGCAAATACCGAGAACCAAGGTAAATGGTGCTCATTGATAGCAGCATGGAGGTGGGTTCCGCTTTTATCAACAAAAAAGACAATAGTTTTCGAAGTAATAAATTTTAGCGGGTTATAGTTTTCCATTTCATAATGCATACATCCTGGAGGTATAGGAAAAGTCATAGAAGAAGAAGGCTCTGATTAGTGGCCTCCTCTTGTATGAGGTTCTTTTTCCTGAGTTGTAGCCTTCCTTTTCTTCTTGTTATCTTTTTATTTTTTTTTCAACTTAAATTTATATAAGCCAGTTGAGGCAAATAAGAATATACAAGCCTATTTTCAATATCAGCACCATCTTCAGTACTTTACTTAATCCCCATAATGGTTTCTTTATTCTTCCGCTTTAGTCCCTTTCGAATACAATTCTACCTTATCAAAAGCGCACTGCTCTATCGTATGCAAGAACATCTTGACCATAAAGGACTTTTTTTTTACTTACCTATCTACAAAATGCTTCATCTTCTTACTTAGTTTATTTCGACTCTTGAGTAGTGGATGGACCAAGTGTCGAGAATAGTTGGCTATTCTTGAATTTCAGTTTGTGGGAAAAGTTGATTCCCAACTGATTCGTTGATCATTTGACTATTACTTCAGTGTTGTCTAAACTTTAGTTTAATCGCATCACAACGTGTTCCAAACGTCTTCGAATGATAGTAATTGGTGTTCAGAAGCAGATGAGTTCGGTCTTTTCATTGTTTATCTTCATTTTCCATTTGAGATAGTATTCCCATAAGTTTATAATGTGCCTTTACATTCGCCTGTCAGCAATCTCTGGTATGTTGGCTGGTTGATCAGCAGAATAAATGTTGGATAGCAGCGGTCGAAGTTTTGATTTATGAAAGACTCCAGCGTTGATTCCCTTGGTTAATAATTCGTATTTTGCTACTTGTACATTAGAAAGTCTATAGGTTAGGAAATTTTTGATTATTCTTACCAAGTGATTAGAAAGTCCATGTTCCGAGAGTTTGAATAGTAATCCTTGTACCCAAACGCTGTCGAAAGCTTTTTCAATACCCAGCAAGAACGCTATAGTCGTTTCTTTTTTGTCGAGTCCAAGTATAGCATGTATATGAAGCCACAGCATTGGATGTGTTTATTTCGAAAGTCGTACTGGGACTCCGGTATGACCTCTCTTTGTCTGCTGAAAACTTTGAGTTTCTTCAATTCTATAACGCCTCCAATATCTTGCTCATATAGCAAAGTAACGAAATCGGCCGAATTCCTTCCACATTTGCGCAGTTATTCTTCTCTGGGATAATCGTTTTCCAGGCTTCAGGGAAATAACTGTTCTTCGGAAGTTCTTGAATATTATAGTCTGCAGAAGAACAGCAAGATTTGGTAACTTAATAAGTACGTGATTAGAGATCTTGTCGATTCCTGGAGATTTTTTTGAGTTTCCAGTGATGATATTGTCAGCCACTTCTTCAGGAGAAGTAAAAACATCTGTCATTAACGGCTTTGATGAGGGATTTTCTTCGTTGAATAAGGTCACGGTTTCAGAAGTAGCTGATATGTCCTCAAGCGAGTTTCAACTTCTTCGAAAGTGTATGGGAGAGCGGTCTTAAAACTATCCTAAAAGTGATTGGCAAACGCTTCAGCTTTTTCAGCAGTAGTTGTTGAAACTTCTTGTCTGTGAAGAATGGCGTCTGGAATTGAATCCACTCTCCCAACAATCAGATTTAAGGTCCTGTAGTAGATTTTTTGGAGGCTTTTGAGTAGTCCACGGGAACTAAGTCCACTGAGGAACTCAGTTCTCACTTAATGGGAACGAAATTCACTTTACTAAAGTGGTCTTTGTCAGGGTTACCCCTGGGATTTTTCAAAAAGTCGTAGAAAAAAGTCGCTTTTACAAAAAAAAGTCGCAAATTCGAATTCTTTGAAAAAGTCGCATTTTTGAACAAAAAGTCGCAATTGAAAGAAAAACTCGCATACCTAAATATTATTTTTTTTTTTACTATAGGAAAAACAATTTAGATATTTTTTTGAATTTCTTTATTTAAACACTTAGATAGGTATACATTAACAAATAATAAAAAACAAAAAAAAAACCTAATTTTAAGACTTCATTTTACATAAATTAATATGTATGTAGGTTTTAAGTTAAAATAAATACCTAAAAAGATATGTAAATCACATTAATGTTTCGTTTTTTTAATAAAGTTTTAATAAAGTTTGAATAAAACTTGCTCAGCGCAAGCGCTGCTGTGTGACAACGTTAAAATTTTACAAACAAATTCGTAAAGGTCAAAGTATAGGACTATAGGTTAGGTTATAACTTAAACTATTTTTTAAAGTACCAACCTTGTACCAAAACTCTTCTATATTTTTAATTTCAAAAATTTTGCCATAGTTTTTGTCAAACGCTTGAAGCTAGGTGTTTGTATTGATCTACCACTTTTTCTGGCTCATTTGTAAAGCTATTAAAATTTGAAACCAACCGAAAATAGTTAAAATCCTGATTTGACCTAATTATTTTTGGATCTATATGTTTTAAAATAGAAAGCTTCTCATCTTTAACATTAAAAAATTTCTTAGCAAAGCGTCAAATAATATTGAAGTACATTTTTTTTATGCAAATAATTTCAAAATTTGTGAGTTTTTTATCCTTTAAGCAATTTTCGGCTTCCATGCCGATATTTATATTTCTTCAATTTTTAAAATAATTTTCGTTTCGATAATCAATCTCAGAAATAGATTTTCCAAGAACACATTGTTTCAATAAAAAATTTTGAAAAATAATAAATAGAGGATCTTCTATATAAGAGCACAAATAAGCAATTTGTGATGTTTCACTCTGAAAAACTTTGTTTAAAATATTTATTTTTGAAAGAATATATTTTAGAAACTTTAAATAAACTAAATTTTCGTTGTTCAAATTTTCGAGAATAATATCAATTTTTGAATTTGTACTTTCTTCAAATTTAGCCCTAATAAAAAAATGTTGCAAAACAACCCATTGCTCCACGATGCGGCATGTTACATGTTAGAGACAAAGCACAAAGGTAAGGAGAAATTCCAGGAAATGTCAGTGTCAGTCGTCAGTGCCAAACAAGTAAGAGAACAAAAAACAATCTAACAGCGCCCCCGTGGTGGGAATGGGAAAACAAAAACTACTTTCGAAAACGAGAATGCGAACAGAAAACAAAGAACAAAGCAAAGACAATCATACTCACACATTCTCAAAAAAGTTTGATGGTAAATGTTTAAGCAAAGAAAAAGTCGCAATTTTAAACAATTTTAAAAAGGTCGTCGCATAGTCGCACAGCACAAAAAAGGTCGCAAAAATGCGACTAAAGTCGCATAAGGGTAACACTGGTCTTTGTTCCCATGCAAGGTGGGAAATTCGTTACAAAAAACTGTGGGTTTTAGTTCCCTTTGAATGTGAAATAAATTCCCATGTTAAGCCATGGGAACGACACGTATAAACAGTGAGGTATGTAAGGGGGGCATGCTGCCTCGCTGCAACCCCCCTGCTTGGGCACACAATAGGATTTGAGGTAGGTGCGAGGTTGGGTGTATGCAAAGTTTCTTTAGCATTTAAAGAATCTGGAAAATAAACAACATAAAATCAATAAGTTTTTGTTGTTGGAAATTTATTCCTACTTTATACTTTCGAGTGTGTACTAATTTCCCATAAGAAAGTGGACTTAGTTCTCACTTAATGGGAACAAAGACCACTTTAGTAAAGTGAAACTTTTATTTATCAATTTTAAAAAAAATCTAGCATGGGGTTTTCGAAATATTGAGTTTTGAAAAAAAAAATTTGAAGTTTTTTTTTCAATCCAAAAATTTTTTTTTTGAAAATTTGAATACACAATTCTATTTAAGTTTTTGGGGCAGCCTTAGCAAAAAAAAAAGTTATCAAAATCAGTTGTACCGTTTTTGAGAAAATCAAAAACAAAAAAATGGTTCCATGGTGGGTACCCTTAATAACCATTTTTCGGAAATTTTTTTCAACCAATCTAGCTTTAACTAAATACAATTTTTTTGTGTTTTTTATTTTTAAACCTGTCGACCAGTTTCTGAAGAAAAAATAATATTTATAAAATTTCGAAAAAAATCGTATGGCAGGTACCGTTATTTTTGGTCTTAAAAAAAAAAGAAAAAATGTGTGGGGCGGAAAACTAAAAATGATATCTACTAAGTTTAAAGAAAATCGGCCGAGCCGTTTAGGCTGTAGTCGAACCGACAGACAGACATCAAACTAGCTTATAAATGGTATCCCAACTAACATTTCAGTTTCTATTAGCCTAGAAATATGAACATGCTGGAAGTTTCAATTTATATAATGCTTGTAAAGAGCCTTCTTCAAAAATAATTTTCCTATAGAAGTCACGGTTTCAATATCATCTTCTTTTAAACCTTTTGCAAGTAAGACACAAAGTTTTTCAGAGACTAGAACCAATTTTTCGGATATGGTTTTATAAATGAAAATAGAGAGGCTGGAACTTGTATAAAGTTGCAATGTGATATGATATAGAAGTTTACATCAGTGAGTTTTTAAAAGGTTTCTATAACAATTTCCTAAGAGCTATATAGAATACGTCTCTTAAGCCTAGCAGACTTTAACAAAAAGTCTTTAAAGAAAATGTCAATGTTCAAACTTCTTAGAACTCTGCAAATGAATCTTAACAGAAACTAATACATTTAATCTTAATTAAATTTAGGAATATTAAATTGCATGCATCAACTAATTATTTGTACACATTTATTGTAATCCATCTATGTACTTTTTAGATATTACTCAGGCAAGTATAAGAGTATAAATCGAGGTCCCTATGATATATAGCATAGACAATTAGTTTGATTGTTTGCCTTGTGAACCTTAAGGCTAGGCGCGCACATTCAATTTTTAGTTGCACAACTGTTTGGTTGCTTATAGAAAACAAATGTCCGCGCAGGTGCATATAATTATATGTTACACAAAATAGCGAACTCATTTTAGGCAATCGTTTAGTTTATGTCAAAACACAAACTTTTTAGTTGCTCGAACCAAGCAGTTGCGAAACTAAAAATTGAATGTGCGCGCCTACTCTAAGAGTCAAGCGAAGATGAAGTTGAACTGACGAATAACCAAAATTTAAGAAAAAATACCTTCGAAAGCAGGCAGCTGAATTTCAGATCAACCATTCGGCTCTTAAAAGTTGAATTGCAATTATAAACGAGCGTTTCGAAACAGCTGCGAAGTTATAATCTGAATATCCGAGAACTTTTTTGTTTTCAAACATATAATGTAGCTGCATTTACATGATTATCTTCATTTTGATCTTCTGTGCCCATATATTAGATATAAATGTGAATTTCTTTGGAAGAGGCATAATGTAAATCTAGCATTATATCTCTATATATCCCTCAAAGTGGAAATGCATAAAACTATAGATGGGCGAACTGACCAAAATGTTTGATGGTTTTATTACAAATAATATAAATAAATATTACATGAAAATAATTCACGATATTGCAGAAAGGCATAATGTATACTTAACATAACAAATGTCAAACTAAACGGAATACAAACATTTTACATTTATATGAATGAATGAATCGTTTTTAAGGACACAAATCAAAACAAAGAAAGAGTTAAGTAAAACATAAAACAAATCACTACGGTCAGCAATTTAAAGATATTTTGTGCGCTCCCATTAGGTATGAAGATTAGTGCTCAATACTGAAAATTAAATAAACATATTGTAGGTAAGCCCAACAAAGGAAACTTAAGACATTTGCTTAGGTTTTGTTTTTCTTGTGTGAACGTGGCCTTGAGAAAATTGTATATCGCAGTCTTGTGTTAATTTTGAAGTTTGAGAAAGAAATAGGCTTAGTGGAGTGCCTGGGGGGTTAAAAACATGAAAACCCCGGATTTCTGTTACAGTGAATGAAATTTTATAATTCAAAGTTGAATGTTTAGCTTATAATATATACAAAACAGTTTACCTATTAAAAAATTGTGATCTCGATTAAAAAAAAAAATAATGAAATAATTATAATTTTGATAGTTTAAATGATACAATATCTCATGATATGAGGCTGTAGAACATTTTCGACACCAAAATTAAGTTAATTTATATATTCATATAGAGATAGTAATTAGGAGAAAGAAATAAATGAAGGAAAATAGAATAAAAAAAAATTGTCAAAAAATCATATGTTTATTTAAAGAATTTACATTTTTGGCTATTTAAGAATTTTCTTCAACTTCACTTATTTCAATGATTGGTGGAGTATTAAAACAAGTATTTTCACTGCACTGTATACATGCTACACTGCAGTATAAGCCACTCTTTCGACATCCACAAGCAGCTCCACAACCCTTTTTGCAGCTACAAAACAACATTTGCAATAAATATGGGTGGCCGTGGCGCGATGGATGTGTGCTCGCCTGTGAACCTCATGATCACAGGTTCGATCCCTGCCGTCGTCTATGTCATTTTAATTCCATTAAAAAACCTTCTAAACTTGTCATCACTGGGTTGCTGGTTTACTCATTACATGTTGTTCAGGCATAACACTAACAACATGTAATTGAGTTAAACTAGTATGCCCAACAAGGATGAACACGAATAAAATAATGTGAATTATAAGCGACATACAAATAAGACACGGCATTCTCCGCTTTAGTTCAGCCGCCATCCCTGGAGATAAAATATCTGAGACAACAACCTTCAGTCTCAGAACATCGTGCCACACATCTTTCCTATCCTTCTTTCTCTTCCTTAACTTCACGCCCGCGCTGTGTTTAAACATTTAAAGGGTAATCATAATCCCTTGAGCGCGGGTAGATTATAAAAAAAAAAAAAAAAAAAAAAAAAAAATTATCTGGAGCTGGTGATTGATTCATTGTTATTGGGATAAGCATGTTATTAAAATACTTCCAGCCCCAATTTTCAATGTCTACATTTTCAATATCTACATTTCCTAACCATAGTTGGATTTGTAGGTGTTCAAACGCTGCATCAGCTGTTGGAGGTAATGATGACAAAAGAACACTTGTTTTTTTGGCTGTTCCTTTTACAAAGAAATGGAACCTCAATGAGTTCAAGTCTTTGATTTTTGCTGGAGCTCCATATAAACCCAAAATACATGCTGCACCCGCTTGAAATATATTATTACAGTCTTCGTTTGAATTTTTAAATACTTTTGCTAATTCATGTAAATCATGACGTTTCTCAAAGTTTTTGGCAAACTTAATTTTACCTTTGTTGAAGAATGCTGATGTCGTATCGCAACCTGTAAAAAGTGGCTAGAAAAATTATGTTTAGTTTTGGAGCAGCTGCCGTCGCCGTTCTCCCCTCTCCACGTTCTACTACCTGTCCAAGGTCGTTACGACCCTTCATACGCTCCAACATTTTAAAAAAATATTATTTTATGTCTATTTAGGCATTATTCAACGTATAGATACGAAAAAAAAAATTATTTCAGATAAAATTACATTCTCAAGTATTAATTGTTTATAATTTTTGTTTAAATAATAAAAAAATCAAAAGCACAAAAAAATTTTGGGTAAACTTTACACTTTATAGTATAAAAAAGAAAACCCCCCCTCAACCATTTAAATTCATTCACTGTAACAAAAGTCTGAGGTCAAAACCCCCAGACACTCCACTAGCTGATTAAGTTTTTGCATCTTCCAAATAATATTCAATATGGCCCAGTGCGTAGAGAGATGGACTATTACACAAGAGATGCCGAGTTCGATCCCCAAATAAGGTATAATGTCATTCATGTTTTAAAATTATTCCAAATACATTAATTAATAACAATTCCAATGTGATACATAGTTTCAGGTTTAAAATTGATTAAATGTCGGAAAAACGTCTTCAAAGAAATATAAATTTACTTTTATTTTCGTATTTTTCAAGCTCGGTAAAAGTTCGAGTGTAAGCTTGTAATAGACATAAAAAGCCGTGCGTTTGTAATTTTTGCGAAGCTTTATTGAAGCCATCTGTCAAAACTTGAACTTCAGTTCAATTTCGAATAGGACTCTGTTAAACTTCTAATAGTTCATACACGAAGCTGGCACCTTTAAAAGATCTATGCATGGTACTTCTAAGAGGATTTTCAGAATCACTTATAGAAGTACATAAAAGGTTTTGTGAGCTTGTGTAACATTCTCCTTTTTGTTCTTAAACAACCTTTACAAATGTATTAAAGAACTTCGAAAATATATTTAGTTAGACCGAATCGAAGCTGAAATGTTAGTTGGGATAACAACCCTGTGTTTTATTTGCCTATAAATGCAAGAATAGGATGTGAATTAGCGGCAACGACATCAATTGAATTTTCTCAATATAATCCAGGACCCTTTTGTTCCTTCTCCATCCAAACACATATTCTGTAGCATATTCTTCAGTAGTTATCGTTCCCTGGGAATGAAATTAATAGTTGGCTGGAATATAATCCTATTTAAGTGTCACTTTGATGTGATCCGTCATCGTTGCCAGCCGAAATCCCTTAACTTCGCCCAAAAAAAAAAAAAAAAACTAAATGATGAACGGCCATAAAAAAATTATTTTCTTTTCTTTTATTGCAATTTTTACGATTCAGTTTTACTACCAAACTGTCGCAGAGTAATAATGATTGGTCTATAGTCTAGTATCCATTTTGAGGGTTGATGGTTTCATTCTTTCATAACCCCCGATAGCCATGCAAATGATTTTGAAGTGTGATAATGATTTGTATGGAATATTGCCGTCGGTTTACTATTAGGGGTTACAGGGGTGATTGGACGAATGATGATGATGATGAAGACGACGACGATGAACACGAGACCAGTGAGCAGCGCGATATGAATTGCCTGACTTGTGACAGTTGCACCACCATTGTTCGATTGCGGTCTGTTGGTGGCAGGAAGCGCGTGCCGGTCATGATGGAATCAAGGGTGACATATCGAGCATATAAATGGCCAGAAAAATAAGTTGATGGCTTATTTTATGGTTTTTTTGAATTAAGATAAAGGACATGGATAACGTGCTGCACGGTCGTTGTTCAATCGTCGTCGTCGGTATACTTACACTTGACAGTTTATAGTTCTTTGTGAAACAAAAATTGCCAAAGGTGTCTCTTTAGGTGAGGTATTGATTGCAACTGAGGTATTTATTAAGTCGTTAAATTAGATGTACACGTAGGAGCGTATATCTTAATGGGACATTGTAATTTATGATAAAAAGATCAATATAGCTCCTTTATAGGGATTTGATGGCTTTTGGCTAGTTGGTTTCGCACGGTCAATTCTCAGCTATACTTGACCCACTACAACATCATTTCCATTCATCATAAGGCTATGGTTATAATTCAATAGAAAGGTAGCTTTACCTAATACATACCTTCCGAATTTATTGTCCTTTCAACTTATGCTTCTTCATTGGAACTTCATATAATCTGAGCGACAAACAATATGCGATCTTTTCTTGCTAATTCGACACCTATATTCGGATTTTATCAACTTAAAAAAAGAAAAAAAAAATAGTCAAACAATTTGGTCGACCTTTCGTCACTCCTAAGAAGTGATGATGAAGAATATAAGATTTGAGAGAAGGACCAGAATTAACTTAAATGTTTCCTTTGATTTTTTTCCGATTCACATGTCCTATAATTCGTCTACCTGTTGGCTAAGGGAAGCCATGGTTCCAAAGGACCATCAAGATTCATTTCCTAGAAATGTTGGTTTCGTTTATTTTTGTTCTCTTAAGACGGCGCGATGTGGATATTTTCAGATTCCGACTGCGATTATTATTTTTTTTTTGGTTAGTTTTCAATGCACCTTTAAAATAAAAAAAAATGTATTTCTCTTCCGAAAAGAAGATCGGACGGAGAAAGATATGTACTCGAATTGATTTTTAGTAATTGTTTTTGTGGCGTCTTCCTCCATACGAGTATAGTATGTATGTAGGTAGGTAGGACATTGGGATTCAAAATACTCGTAATCAATTTCACCATCTTTCATTTTTCAAATTTCAAACGACGAGGTATATAGAGATTTGTACTTTCATTTTTCCAATTAGGTTAATAGATACACTTAGTTGCTTTGCCAGCCGACAAAGAATGACTGCAATTTTTTTTTTAACATGTATGAAATAAAAGCAATTAAATAAATGCCATGAAATAAACCCAGAGTTTTGTCAAGATAGGTTGCCTTCTAATGGTTTATGATCCTATCAATTTATGATAGAACACTTATAAACGAAGATATTTATATGAAATAAGAAAATTACATCAGTTTTAAGTGGAGTGATTGAATTAAATTCAATAGAAAGTTTCAGCGACCTCAACTCCAAAGCGCGTTTCGCTCAGGTACCCTTATAGGTATATTATATATATCATTGTTGCGGCTTATTTTTATTTGCGACATATAAGTAGGACTATATGGCAAGTTAAGCATTCCTAAAAAAATCAAACTGGAGATTTTGATTACGATTGGGAAGACGAAAAAAGTGGTTCTCAAAATTCTGCCTGTCTGTTCGACTGCAGTCTAAGTCGCTCGGTCGATTTTCCTTAAACTAGGTATATATCAGTTTCACTTCCCCCCACCTCCCCCACTTTTTTTTTTTTTTAACCAAAAATAACGGTAGCTGCCACACAATTTTTTCGAATTTTTTTAAATATGTTTTTTTTTCAGGAACTGTTCGACAGATTAAAAAAAATTCAAAAAATTTCATTTACTTAGTTAAAGCTAGGTAATGGCTGAAAATTTTTTCCCGAAAAATGGTTATTGAGGGTCCCCCATGGAACCATTTTTTTTGTTTTTAATTTTCTCGAAAACGGTACCACCGATTTTGATCATATTTTTTTTGCTAGAGCTCCCCAAAAACTTGAATAGAATTGTGTATTCAAATTTTCATTTTTTTTTTGATTTAAAAAAAAATCCAAATTTTTTTTTTTTGAAAACTCAATATTTCGGAAATCACATCCTCGATTTCTTTTTTAAACTTTATAAATAAAAGTTTCTCAATATAATCTACAAGATGTGAGAAAAAAATAATTATTTTACCTAAAACAAAGGTACCCACCATACAAATATTAAAAAATCTCGACTGAAAAGGTAAAGTATCTTAAGTCGACTTAAGATATTTCGCGTTTTTTTGTTGATCCTTAGTGCCATTCTAAAAGGCTACAGTTCTGTGTTATCGGCTTCCTTCTATCTCACTCCTGTGATTTTTTATAGACAAAAACAACTTCATCTTATGTTCAAAAGACACATCTCTACACGCGGTAAAATATCTTAAGTCCACATAAGATTGTGTGTTCTGCTTAATTTTAAAACCTAAAATAGACTTAAGATTATATTGGCTTAAGACTTTTTTATTATTGTGAAATCGTAAATGATATTAAGTTGACTTAAGATATTTTTGCGCGTGCAAACAGGAACAAAAGTCATCCTTAAGTCGACATAAGATAAAATTCTTAAAAAAATTCCAAAAAAGTGTGAAAACGCAAATCATCTTATGTGAACATAAGATGAATTTTTAAATTTAAAACTGAAATTTTTCGCTCCCTAAGTAGTCATAGGATATTTTACTGTTTGCAAACCTAAAACAATTTCCGTAATAACAAGGACATAAGATATTTTTAAGCATATTTTGTTTCTAGATTGCCTTTTGTGCGACCGTTTTTCTTATTTTTTAATTTAGTGTTTCAGACAGTTTTGTTTCATACGCGATTGAAAAATTATTACAAATGAAACACATACGTATACAACAAAAAAGATTTGAATTGCACGAATTTGGAATTAAAAATACATTTTATAAAAATAAAACATGGATTTAATGAGATAATAATGTTCACATGTATGAAATTGCCGTCTGATTTCTAGAAAACTATAAGAATTTATTCACACAAAGCTCAAATATAGTTTTATTATTAAAAGAATTTTTATGCTAGAAATTTCTTCAAAGCTTTTCAAGAATACAATTTGGGATACCAATTTTAAGTAATTACGTAGATAGTAGTATTGGCGAATAGTTCTAAAAAGACTGGCGCAAAATGTCAAACAACCTATTATTTTTAATTTCTTTGTATGATACTACTTAACAATTTGCTAACTTTAAAGTAGTTTACTAACTCATTCTTAGTTTAAAACATTTTCCAAATAGTATCGTACTAAAGGAATTGTTAATAAATTGCTTCTGAACACACCGAAAACATTGACAGTTCGTGCAAAAAACTAAGTAAACAAACCTTTTTTCTAAAAGCACGATATTCTTACGATGATTTTAACTTTAATAAAAGGGTAGATATAGATATAGTATGATGCTATATTGGAATAAAATGTGCTAAATCGTTGATTTAACTTAATTTCATACTAAATCAGCTTTAACGTCGGTCGTACTAATTCAATTAAAATTTTGTGCCATTGATTTTAGGAAATAATTTAAAAAAATAATCGTTTCACTTGTTTTGAAGATATTGATTTTTCAAAAACAAAATTAGATTTTTTTTTCAAAAGATCCAAAAAATATTTTTGCGAATGTTCTTATATAAAATATTATTTTAAGCTTCGGGGGCTCCTGCTAAAAAAAAATGGTTTAAATCGTTAGAACCGTTAATGAGAAAGTCGAAAATAAAAAGAAAAAGGTTGTGTGTACTGACGTACGCGCGGTAGAAGTAAAACTTTCTTACATGTAGCTGTCTTTGACTGATAGCGTGTCGCTTTGACATGTCACTGACAGCTGCATAGACATTTTTTTACCCCCAACGCCGGAAAAGAAGTTTTACTTCTATGACAGGTACAGTTAAAAACATGTTATTCAGCCGTTTTCGAGATAAATAAGAGCTTACACTACGGGTGCGATACCGTTAGTTTCGGAAGTAAAAACAATTTTAAATTTCTCCTATCTCCCCTTGGGTCCCTTAGGTAAATTTTTTCCAATAGTTTTTTGTTATTATTAATTTGACTTTTAAAAATATGTTTTCATGTAACATTTTTTACAATCATCAATGATTTTTTTTTAAATAATTTAATAATTTATTTTATATTTTATTTTAATATTTCTTAAATAAATTATTTGAATAAAACTAAACTGTTTCTATTCTGTGAACCAAATGTGATTTTATAGTCTTTTTTTTTTATAAAGAAATTCAAGTCTTTATTAGTTATTATTTTTTTTTATTATTAAAGCTCTATAGAACAAATTGACTTTTTCATACGATATACGACTTAAATAAAAACCACCAAATATCATCTTAAATCTCTTTTTTTTCCACTTTTACACACGCAACTCATCTTAAATTGACATAAGAATTGAAAACGTCCTTCGAAAACGCAAGGCAAAATATCTTATCTCAACTTAAGATTTTGGAAATTAATATAAAATTCAATTTATAGAAAAGCCAAACTATCTTAAGTCATATTTTTTCTCATAACGACCAAAATATTAAAAATATCTTTTCGAAAATAATTTCAAAAAAAAGATCATAAAATTTTACATATAAATGCTTTGTTGAATAAAGTCTATATTTGAAAGATTTTTTGGGATACAGCTTTGAAGTGTTTTTTTGCTCTCCTGAAAAATCATCAAAATTGACTTAAGATACTTTACCTTTTCAGTCGAGAAATATTAAAAAATGGTTTTCAAAAAATCGTATTTTTCTTGAAAACGGCACCTAGAGTTTTGATAAAATTTGTTTTCTTTCAATTATTTTTTACGATCTTTAGTTTGATAAAAAAAATTGAAAATAAGATATTACAGCTTGTACCTACAATAGAACCATTTTGAATTACTCATTATCGACATAGCGGATTTTAATGAATTTTTTATAGAGATGCTTCTTAAAAGTTTAAAAAATATTGCATTTCAAAACTTTCAAAAAAATATTTTTTGAATTTTTGAAAAAAAAAATCATTTTTTGATTTTGACGTACCAAATTTTTTTTGTAAAAATGTTTTAAAAATTTTATAGATATATAAAAGCTATTTTTAATTCTGAAACGTGCAAATTTGAGTAAATGGGAGCGTCCATTAATAAACATTTTAATAACTGTTATTTTTTAAACAATGTTTGTTTTTCTTTCCTTAGTTGTAAATTATATACATGAAAGGGCCTAGAAGGACCTTTATAATAAATTCAAATCAAAAGGGCTTTTGAAAATGTCTAGGTCGTATTTTAATTTCAACGACTTGATTCCAGAAAAGCTACGATGAGAATGCCCCTATTCTCATCGTTTCACTTTTCACTAGACGAAAATATTTATTGTTTTTGTTTCGTTTTCAAACAATCCTTAACGACGTTTTCAAAGCTTATATGTAGATCTCCTAATAACTAAGTTTCAAGTTGTAAATATCTTTATCTATCACGGCCATCCTGCAATATGCAGCGTTCTCGATGCATTTAATAAGTTTTAGTTCTTATAAACAAAACAAATCATTTCAAATCTATAAGTTAACAATTTATTTTGAATTCTTTTTAATATCTCAGAAAAGTTATATTGAATCAACAATAAGAATAATATGTAATTTCAAACATTAATTTATAACAAAAAAAATAACCATTAAAAGAAAAAAAACAATATCAATTTTATTTTTTTTTTTAGCATTTTTAATCAATTTTAAAAAAAATTAAATTGAGTTCAGGTATAATCATCACAATGATTCGCATTCCCAGTTTGTTTTTAAATCATTCCAGAATCTAAAACAAAACCAATTTTGTTATTATGCAATAACAACATTTTATCTTTATTAACAAAATAAAGAAAACAGAATCAAGATTTAATTCAAAAACTTGAACATTATTCACCATTGAGAACAACTACAATTTACTTTTACATTAGCTCAGAGGCAACTTTAAGCTTGTCTATTATGTAAACAATGTAATTTAATGAATGATATTAACAACAATAGCTCAGAGGCAATCTTAAGCTTGTCTATTGTACCAACAACTTCAAAAGTGGTTTTTCAAAAATAAACCAATTAAAACCATTAATACTTACAATAGCTCAGAGGCAACTTTAAGCTTGTCTATTATGTAAATAATGTAATTTAATCAACGATATTAACAACAATAGCTCAGAGGCAATCTTAAGCTTGTCTATTGTACCAACAACTTCAAAAGTGGTTTTTCAAAAATAAACCAATTAAAACCATTAATACTTACAATAGCTCAGAGGCAATTTTAAGCTTGTCTATTACGTAATTCAAACAAAAACTTTCAAACGAAACATTTATAATAACTCAAGCAGATCATCAATTTCTCAATTTGACATTTAAATAAAATTACCTTTAAATCTATTGATCAACGTCATCTTGGACAATAATAGGCCTAAGAGATTCTCGTGATGCTGTAATTACAGTATTTGAATGTCCTCGCTTAAGCTTATACCGGTCAAAAGGTAATATTCCCACTACTTCAAATACTCCTTGGTATTGAACATCTAGCTTGGACTTTCGAATCTGATTGCTTTTATAAACAACTTTTGTTCCTATTTCTAGCCGTGTTGGCTTAGTTTTGTTTCGATCAAACCTAACCTTCATTTTAGTTGCATTTTCTTTAATATTTTTATCAGCTAATTCTCTAAGCGAAATTATATCATCATACTGTGGTTCCAAATTTAACTGAGAAAATAAAATCCCAACTTGTGGTGTTCTGCCATTTATTCCTGTTAGTATTTTTAAAGGTGATAATTTTGTTGTCTTATTGATTGTTGTGTTCAACGTCAGTTGTATTCGACTAAGGTAAATTGTCCATTCTATGTTTATATCAAAATTAGTTCTTAAAAGATTTGCAACCGTGTCAACATATCGTTCTACTTGACCATTTGCTCTGCTTATTCCTGGAGCGATCATATGGTGTTCAATTCCATATGATAAACACATTTTCTTAAAGTCATCGCTTGTAAAATTTGTTCCTTTGTCACTGATCATTTTTAAAGGCACTCCAAATAAAGCTATAAAATCATTAATACATTGTATTGTATGGGATGCTTGCAACGTTTGCAATGGACGTAGAATTATAAATTTGGTAAATGCATCAATGATAATAAGTACATAACGATCAACTCCTTCAGATTTTGGAGCAAATGGACCCATACAGTCGATATGTATAGTATGAAAAGGAATCGGTTGTTTATCAATTGGATGTAACGTTATTTGTTTCTTTCCAGATGGCCTTTTGGCTACCAAACAAATTACACATGATTCTATAAATTTTCTGACATTCCTTGCCATTGACGGCATCCAAAAATGTTCTCTCATTTTCAAAATAGTTTTTTCCCAACCTATATGGCAATTATCTTCATGGTATTTTCTAATAAGAGACAATCGACATTTTTGAGGAACGTATAACTTGTTGCCACTTTTATCTTTCCGGTATAAAAGCCCTCCGACTATAGTGTACTTTGAAATAGCTTCAGTATCTTTTTCTTTTACTTGATTCATTATATCGATTGTCATAGAATCTGTTTGTTGTTCTACATGCAACCAGTTATCTGTTAAACTTGAAAGCCTGTAACAGATTTTAGAAGGTGGATTTCTACTTAGATAATCGACATGTTGAACCATTATCCCCTTGCGATAAACTATATCAAATTCAAAATCTTGTAGATAAATCCACCATCGTGCAATTCTTGGCATTAAATCGCGTTTATCTTTTGTAGCTTTTATTGCGTTACAGTCAGTTACCAAAGTAAATCGAATACCTAACAAATAAGTTCTAAAATGTTTGATTGCATTAACAACAGCAAGTGTTTCCAATTCGTAACTGTGATATTTTGTCTCATAAGGCTTAGTAGCTTTACTAAAATATGCTACTACTCGTAATTTATCTTCAATACGATGAAATAGCACAGCTCCATAACCAAGAGCACTCGCATCTGTGTGCAATTCAGTTGGTAAATCCGGGTTAAAAATTGTAAGAACCGGTCTTTGCGTTAATTGATTCACAATATATAACCTAGCTTCTTCACATTCTTGACTCCAATCAAATTTAACATTATTTTTAATAAGTCGTGTAATACAATGAGTTTTTGCACTAAACTCCGGAATAAATTTACGAAAGTAGCTTGCAAGACCCATAAACTGTCTGACTTGTCTCACATTTGTTGGAGATGGGGCTAACATAAGTGCATCTATTTTTCTAGAGCTCGGTCTTATACCTTCAACTGATACTTCTCTGCCAAGATATTCAATTTGTAACTGAAGAAATTTGCATTTTTCAATGTTCAATGAAAATCCACATTCAGTCAAAGCTTTCAATACAAGGTCAATTCGCTTTATGCCTTCTTCAACACTTGTTGATGGAATAACTACATCATCCATATAAACCAATGCAATTTTACTTTTTATTTCATTCCTTAAGGCGTGATCAATTGCTCGTTGAAAAACTGCAGGAGCATTTGCTAATCCAAAAGGCATTCTTAAGAATTCAAAATGCCCTTCAGGAGTAACAAATGCCGTCTTTTCAGTTGAATCTTCAGCTATAGGAATCTGATAAAATCCCGATGCCATATCCAAAGACGAAAAATATTTATTCCCAGCTAATTGGTCTAAATGATCATCTATTCTTGGCAATGGATAACGGTCTTTAATTGTTATTTTATTTAATGCGCGAAAATCGACACACATCCGATGTTTACCATTCTTTTTTGAAACCAATATAACAGGGCTAGCAAAAGGCGAGTAACTATCTCTTATAATATTATGTATTTTCAAATCCGAAATTATGTCCGATAATATTTTTTTTTCTGATACTGCCATTTTATATGGACGATAATTTACCACTGTATCCTTATTCAGGCGAATATTAAGGCAACCTGTTTTAACTTTTTCATTCGGAAAGCCATCTATCATATAACGAGAATATTTACTTAAAATTTTGTTTAAACCTTCACTTTCTGTAACCGATAATTTAGTCGTGGTGGATGAATCTATTTTTGAGAGGCAATTCACAATTTGTTTTTTTCTTAAAGCTGATCCTTTAGAATCTGCTACTATTTCTAAAGAACTATCCTTGAGTACTTCTCTTCCAATTATTAAGTCAACATCTAAATATTCTTTTCCAATAACATAAAAGGTCACCTCAAATCGTATGTCTTTGAACTTTACAAGCAATGTCAACTTTTTTGAAAGATGGATAGAATTTTGACTTATTCCTTGTACGGATTGGCTACACGGTTCCATAGTTTTTTTATATTTAAAAGCGATTCTCTCATTTATGAGGGAACAATCCGAACCAGAATCAAAAAGACAACCATAATGTTCATTATTTATTACTACATCCGAATAATTTGATTGACATACTTTGTTGCACGCACTAACTTTCATTTTATCCAAACGTTGCTTAGCCCAGATTTCTTGCAAAAATTGCAAAGGTTTTCATTTTTCTTTGTAACTTCTTTAAATTTAGTATTTGTTGTTATAATATTTGGACAATTAGTCCGAATGTGGCCTAATTTACCGCAAGCATAACAATTTTTTTCAATTTTGATACGTTTAATTGTAGATGCGTAAGAATCTGCAGATCGTTTGAGTGACTCATGTGAAAATTGATTTTTAGGTTTTTGAAAACTAGACGTATTTAAAGTTTCAATACGCATTGGAGAATTACGTATTGAGGATAAATGATCAATAAGGCTCTGAACATTGTTTGGCATAACAAAAGTTAACGAATTTCTCAAACTTGAATCAGATATACAACCAATAACAATTCGAACTATCATATCTTCAGGAATATCAAATGGTAACTGGTGAATTTGAGCAATTTTTTCCATTATAAAATCGTTGTATGAGATGGATTCACAACTTTCAAAATTCGCCACCTTCTTCAAAACTGCGACAACATTCATACCACTTGCAAAGGTATGAATCAACGATGAACGTAAATCTACCCATTGGTAATGCTGAAACCCATATTTTTCAAACCAGGTTTTAGCTCTTCCCAATAATGCAGATTGAATTCGTGGTATAATATCAAAATCTTCTAAATTGTCTCGTTTAACTCTTAAATCCACATCTTCACACCATTTTTTAATGTCTACAAGTGAACGGTCAGGGTCGAAGACAGGAAAACCACTTATTATTTTTTTGTCTATCATTATCTTTGACCAATCGAATAATATCTCCTACTGCTTTTAAATTGATTAAATTTTGCTGATCGTTCTGAACAGCAGCTTCCTCAACATCATTCTTCCGACTTTTATTAATTTCCGTATTCATTTTATTTTATTTCTTTTTAAACACAGAACTGGACAGGACTGGACTGGACTTTTAAAAATATAAGAAAAAAAATAAAAAATTACTTATCTTTTCTATCTTGAAAAAAAAACTTCTTTTTCTTTTTTTTCATTTTAAAACTCCAAATACCTGGACTTTTTCTTCCAATTATTTCCTTAGAAATATCTCGAACTTCTTTTTTTTTTAGCAACAATTTTCTTTAGCACCGCTGGCTTAGGATGTATCCCACTTCTGATGAAAGGGCCTAGAAGGACCTTTATAATAAATTCAAATCAAAAGGGCTTTTGAAAATGTCTAGGTCGTATTTTAATTTCAACGACTTGATTCCAGAAAAGCTACGATGAGAATGCCCCTATTCTCATCGTTTCACTTTTCACTAGACGAAAATATTTATTGTTTTTGTTTCGTTTTCAAACAATCCTTAACGACGTTTTCAAAGCTTATATGTAGATCTCCTAATAACTAAGTTTCAAGTTGTAAATATCTTTATCTATCATACATACTAAACTTTCATAATAAAAATAATTTGTGTCAATTGTTTATATTAAAAAACATTAAATTCTATCCTTTTGTTTCATTTTCTTAAAATATGTACTCATTTTTGCTCCACACTGTATATACTATAAAAGAAGAGCAAGCATTCTCATCAGTAAGGCTTAAGTAAATCCAACACATCCATTGCTCGAATCTGTCGAAATCCCTATTTCTTCAAAAAAAAAAAAAAAAAAACTATGTCTCAGCGCTGACTAATATGGACTCTATGTCTGTATAGCCCAAAAATGCATTCAGAATATAATATACCCATAGTATCTGAGATTTTCTCTCGCCAAGGAAACGAAATTCACTTCAAATCAAAACCAATCTTGCTAGATACAAAAAAGTAAAGACTTCTGACGATATGTATAAAATGCTAAATGATGAGGAATTAACCGTTAGTAGGTATAAGAGCAGATAGAATCTTTCGCTGGTCCAGATTGTATGTATGAATATGCCCTTTAGTTTTGAGGAAGTGTTTTTCTACGTTTGTTTTTTCCATTTTTCCATCTGTTGTACTCCTTGGGAATATTTCCGAGTAGATGAAAAACGGCATTTGCCTAGGCGGTCCTTCAAAAGGTCGTATCATCCCTGACCTCTATACATGATCCGTCCTTTAAACATAACCGTTATTCGCCCACTTCTTAAATACACTTATCAAGTATTGTCCCCTTATCAACTTACTCATATATCTAGAATCGAGAGCATTCTACGCCATTCGACATGCAATAACCTTTTGATTCTGACTCCGTATCGATCATCATCATCATCATCATCATCATCGGCTCGACAACCGGGTTCCGGTTCTGGCCTCTTTCAACAAGTCTCTCCACCTATCCCGGTCTCTAGCCGACGCCATCCAGTTGCGCACCCCAAGACTCCGTATTGATGCCGACTTTATTGAATACGCTGCAGGAACGAAGAGCAATAAGCGATATTCCCTCCATTCATCGACTTCTTTCAGAATCTGTTGACTGCACAACTCTCTAGAATTCCACCTCTTTCAACAATAATTCCTGTAATCTAAGAAATCCTCGTCTCTTCTATGAAACCACCCACCATACCTCTTATGGCTCCGACGAACCTATTACTCGCATACTTTGGAGGATTGATTGTAACATTAACTGTTTCAACCTTAACTTTCAGGCAGGGTAAGCCTGAAACTCCGTCTCAATCATCCTTTCAATTCACTTTAATCCTGGATGTGTATATATAATAAGAGCTACATATATTTAAGTTAGATGAAGAATAAGTTTGTATCAAGCCTAATAAATGGGAGTGTTGCTTGCGCCCGTCAAAATTCAACAATCTGCTTTTGAAATACATATCTCGAAGTACGAAAACTCTTTAATGACCGGCAGTTCAGCTTTCGTAGAAATAGATCCACTCGTGATCCGATGGCATATCAAAATATTCATAAAATAAATGCTAGTGTCCCCCAGGGCTCCGTTTTATCTCCCATACTCTTCCTTATCTTCATAAATCATTTCTAGTCTGAAACTTCTAATACACTTCATTGTTTCGCGAACAACAGCATTCTCACCTTTTCATGTTCGCTTCCAGACTCAGAAACCTGCTCTTAGGTTATGGAACTAAAACGGCTCTATACGCTTAGCTCAATAGATTCAGATCTTGACAGCATTACACAAAAGGGTATTAACAACCGCGTCGAATTTAATGCTTTGAAAACACCAAGCTATCTTCTGTTGGCCAAGCGTAATAAATACCACCTTTGCTATTAGGTATCCATCAATGGCACTTGCATCAAAGAAACTGAAAAGCTTTACATATTCGGTATGTGTGTTAAGGATCATCTCGAATGGAATGATCATATATTGGACGAAGCCAAAACTGCGACGAAATGCTAAGGTTTTGCCTAAAAGATACAAGAAACAGTTTTCCACTTCTGATCCGGCTACCAATTCTAAAACATATATCCGCCCAAAACTTGAGTACAAATCTCATATCTAGGCTGGTATTTTCGTCTCTTTTTAACCTTTTGGATAGAATTCAGAACAGATCCTCAAAACATTTTGGTGGCACATCCAGTAGGGGAAACAATGCTGAAATGAAATAGCCAGTGGCATTACTCTTGCTAAACAATTCTTCTTCTAAGCTGGGAATGATCATCAGTTGACCCTTCAGCCTTACTTCGGGCGTACTGGCAAATATAGAAGATCTTTCTTCAGCTGTACTACTAGAACGTGAAATAATTTGTCCGTCCTGAAGAAGCTTTCATGTGCATCGACATCTTCTATAAATTCCCCTCTACTTTACCCAAACGCTCGCACTGTGTAACACCGCATAAACATAACGGTAGTCACAAACCCAAAAGTTTGTGCAATTTTATAAAAAAAATGTAGGTAGGTATAGTGATTTAAAGTTCGGTTTACTTATTAGTTCTTGAGTTTAAAGTGTCGACTAAAATTAAGCGACCTTTTTACTGAGGCATTTTTACATCAGGCTGATTTTTCGTCCAAAGCCAAATTCAATAAATCATTACGAGTCCAGACGGGCATACATATGTACATACTTGTTAGTGATGTGTACCTCATACATGAGGCAATACAAAATGTCCCATACACCAATCTGAAATGTCCCATCACCTCAAAACGAAAAAATGTATTACCTCACACCTCACCACAAAAGCAACGAAAAGTATTTCTCTTTACTCTTTCATGGAAAAAAACACTATTCGTATCGAGCATCTCACCCTTCGGCCTGATACGAGTACTAAGACTGAGACTGAAGCAGAATGAAGTTGTATTGTAGTTAATTGTATGAAAGGAGGAAATAGGCCTCAAACTCTCTACCCACCAAAGATCAAACCAATGGAAATAGAATGAGGTTTGTGGAAGATGAGGATTTGAAATGAAATGAATGAATGTGTTGTGAGTTGAGTTGTTGAGTACTTTTTACTCAAACGTCCCATTCAAACAAAATTCGTGACTTTGTCGCAGGCTAAGTTTTTGTATCAGACTGGAACTTTGTACCAGGATAGGACTTTGTTCCAGGCTAGGACTTTGTATACCAGGCTGGGACTTTGTACCAGACTAGGACATTTGTCATTTAATGATTGTGGTTCTTTTGCATCTGTTTGAGGAGACAAAATGAGAAGAGATAATGAGTGGGACTTATGAATGAATGAATGTTGCACTGACTACCATGTAACAAACAATGAAGATAGGTATGAAGCATTATCGAAAATTATACAATCAAAGGGTTAAAAAAGGAAGGAGGTTTTTTTACAGTTTGGAGTAGGAGGTTTTGTTAATTTTTGAAGGAGTAGGAATTTTGGTTTTTGATATGCAAATGCAGTGCATTCCTTTTATTTGTATTTGTTTTGTTTTCAGTGTTAGGAAAAAGATATACTAGGGTTTAGAGATCAAAATCAAATATGAGAATTGAAAAAAAAAAATCAATCAATCAATTGTGCTGAGTTTGCGTACGTGAAGAGTCATTAGTGTTGTATTTAGTCCAGTGTCCTGTAATTAAATTTGTTTGTAAAAAAAAGTGATCAGAACAGGTCTTAACAGAAGAAACATGTTGAGTGGGAAGAAAGTAGGACAAATATTGTTTTTAAATGCAAAAATGTAATGATGTATTTTTTTAAACTCATTAGATTCAATTTATATTGAATATGATAAAATATTTGTTTTTTTTTTGTTAAAAAAATATCTTTTTGTGTTTATCTTTTTATTAAATGCTTTGGTTTTCTTTTAATAACTTAAATAAAATTTAAAAACACCACTTTTTCTTTTAAACTTTTTTTTAGATTAATTTTTTTATTATATCTTTATATTTACTTATTTTAAACTTTATTTCTGTTAAAAACTAAAACTTTTTTAATTTTGTTTTTAAATGTTTTATTTTAAAATAAAGTGTTTTGTATTAAGGATATTTAATTAAATATATTATATTTATTGATATTTAATTTTTGTAACTTTTTTATTTGATGCAATTTTAAAAACTGTTTTTGTAAAAAATATATACCATTTAAAAAATTCGCATTGTTTAATTTCAAATTTCAAAATATCCATTTAAAAAGGTATGTATCATGGGACATTTGAGGTGGGAAAAAGTACCACCTCATTTCAAAAAATGAGTACCTCATACAAACTCATTTCAAATTCGTGTCCTACCCATCACTAATACTTGTACATATCTACATATGTATTTAAGGGTTCACAACAATTGTTTGCCACAGAAATGTCATGTTTTCGGAAGAGAAACTCGGTGAATTTTATATTATTGATAAAATCCAGGGTTGGCCTCAGCCTACATCAACAGCTAGATTAATTGAAGTCCGGAGGAGTCATGGAAGTTCTCTAATACGCCACCGTTCTTCAATATTGTCAATATAATGTTTCCATCTAAAAGAACCAAATCTAAGATTTTTTTAATTTTAAAGTTCTTAATACAGTTTTTTCCTTGCTAAATAAACAATATTAAATTCCTAAGAAGATTTTAAACTCTTCGCACACTCCGCCTCATAAAATTCATCTCTCCAAAACTCACTTCACCGTCTTTTATTCTATAACCCCTGGTGTGTCTCCAGAATAAAAAAACAAATCTACCAAGCATCTTATACCTACCTGCATAATATCTAGATAAATTTAGCTTATTTCCTTTCAAGTTTAAAGATAAACCTGATATTGTTGAGGAATCTTAGATATTTATAAAGTTATCAAACCATTTGACGAAAATCAATACACCCAAATGAAAACTTTCCAACATCTTCTTCTTCCCCCTCCGCAAAAAAAACAAAAACGAAAACAAGAAAAATTAAATCAAAACCCTCATCTTACATTTAATTTACTCCCCCATTACACAACAATATAATTGTATCTCTCGTCTGTTTCAAAAATAAAAAAAAAATAAAACCTATAGAGGTAGATTCATTGAATTCTCTCAATCCAAAGCCAAACCATCATATCCCAGTTTCCAGTCCAGCCCCAGGGTAGAGAGACTAGAAGTGGAGAACGATATCTTCCTAGAAGCACCTACCTAACCTAGTTGTTTATTCGTTCCCTAGTTTTACCTATGAAACACGGAAAATAATAAAAAAAAAAAATAGAATAAAACACAAAAAAAAAAAAACAAGGAAATTGGAGTACACACAGTATAACAACACTTACAGCACAGAAAGGCTGACTCAAATTCCAATTAAAAGAAACCTTAATCCCAAAATCGATTACTCGCCAAAGTGTGTCAATTTGAAACTCAAAATTAAACTTGAATGAATCACAACATGTTGCACTGTATTTTACTATTGTGAAATTTGTTGGTTAGAAAGAGGCGATTGTTTTTGTTGGAAGAATGAACTTTAAGTTAAAGAGAAGGACTATGGTTTTTTTTTGTTCGAAAGTTCGAATGAATTTTGTCAATCATTTCGTTTTCGAGTTCGAGAAAGAGAATGAGAAATTCGAATATCGCTTAAGAGAAAGAAATTGGTATTAATAAATGAATTTCTAGATAAAGAGAGCTGTTAGCAACAAATTCATTAAAAGTTGTTAGAGCAACATTCGAAGATTCAAATTGCATCGGAATGGGAGATTATAATGTTTAGATGTTGGGTTTCTTATTGCAATAGTAACCTACCTTCTTTCATATTGAATTCTCAAGCCTTAGATTTGGTGGTAGCACACTGTCCATAAAAAAGGCGGGTCTTCTTCCTGTTCTAACTATTGTCCAATTGCACTTACGTCCTTTTTTTCCAAGGTCATGAAAACGCTGAAAAATTATCAGCTCAATAAATATCTTAAAGACCGAAGGCGAAGACTTCCCAGTATGGCCTTCGTAGCAATATGTCCACTGCTTATCTGACAAATTCTCATCGAACAATGGAACACATCTTCACATCGTTTTGGAGAAAGTAAGATTATTGCACATTATATTTCATAAGCATTTGATAGAGTTTGGCATCAAGTTCTCTTTTCAAAAATGTATGCCTTTGGTATTGATGAATCTCCAGTTCGTCAGGTTAGAAACTACATTTCCAACCGCTCAATACAAGTTGTATTAGATGGTTTCAAGTCTATTATTCGTAAGATTGCTGGTGTGCCACAGGCTCTCTTTTGTCTCCGACTCTTTTTTCTCAAAATTATCAATGATCTTTTATTTGAAACTTCTAATCGATTAAATTGTTTCGCTAAAGACAATACTCTCATATTGGTTTCCACAATCATAATATGCTTGTTCTTCGGATGTTAATTAGAACGGCAACGTATGATAAGCTCATTAAATTCTGATCGCGGTAACAGTTTCATATAGGGAACCATAAACCGCGTAGAATTTAATGTCTATTTGTTTACCCTAGAGTCCAACTTATGTATACGTGCTGTAAGATTCAGAAATTATTTCCGTAGCCGCACTACACGAATGTGTAATCTTCACTAAATTATAATTTAAGAAAGTAAACGTTACAAAACTTCTTAATCACAGAAAAACGTCACTTAACTAAAAGGTCGCTATGTCAAAGTTTGAAATGGAAGATGTCACAAAAATACGATCAGAGATAGTAGACACAATTAAATTAAAGTCTGAAGAATGAGATAGCAGACGTTAGTAAATCAGAGCATGATGAGGGGTTTTCGAGTTTCCATATTTTAGTTGATTTTCTGGTCGTTGGTTGTTAATAGATAATCGTCTAGTAGTTCTATTGTTCCAAGGTATTAGTGGTCAGGAATCAGGCTGTCGTGACTGTATTACCATTAGTCCGCATTTGCAGGAAACTTCAGGTGGATTGGATGAGGTATCTGTCGAGTTTCAGAATTTTGGTATTTTCACGAACGAACTTTAAATAAAAAGTCAGTTCAAAAATATCCAAGTTTATTGTCAGTCCAAATAATGGTAGTTCTGATAAAGGCGGCCTTTGTTGGCTTCCACCCTTCTAGCAAATATCGGTGACATGATCTTAGCGTAAATGAAAAAGTGATTGATTAACATGGGAATCTGTTTGTTTTCTGACTTTAGTAAGCCCAAAGCGACATAAGTTGTCTGGTTGTACTTGACAGCAGCTTTCTCTAAAAAAGATTGATCTGGAATAAAGAAGGTTGTATATAGTTTTGATTAGTAAATGTGGAATTTTAACTGAAAAGTTTGTGAGCAAGTCCCTATATCCATGCACAGATAAATGATTTTTCGAGATAGAGAAAATATCCGATAATGAACAGGTGACAGCTTCATGAAAAGGTAACATCGTGCTTACTTACTTACTTACTTAGGTCCTCAGACCCTTTATGTCTATGGGGGACCCCTAGTGGGGCATAGGGCATCCACAGTGCCAGCTCGCATTCATGTTTGGTTCCTGAATATGAGTCGCAACTTCCTCCAACTTTTGCCTAGTTGGGCTGACTCCTCCTCGACTGTCCTCCTCCATGAGTTTCTCGGTCGTCCAGCTCTTCTTCCTTCTTGAGTGAGCGGATTCTACTGCATTGCTGCGTGTGTCCGATCCACTGCCACTTTGATGTCTTATAATAGAGTCAATATGTTCTTGACCCGTTTTCCTGACGAGCTCTTCGTTTGATATACAATTGGGACAGAAAATCCTAAGAATGTTTCGTAGACATCTATTAATGAACGTTTGCAGCTTCTTAGTGACACCTACTGTTACTTTCCAAATGCTGCAACCATAAAGTAGAACGGATTCGACGTTGGATCGAAACAGCCGTTCGGTGCCGCCCTCGGTACAGATGATACTTCGAAGGTATTGAAAGCTCTGTACTTTCTCAACCGGTTGTTGAGAAATATTTATGAGTGAAGATGGCTGGGTTCCGAGGCTGATCATCTTTGTTTTGCCCGAGTTTATTTTCAGCCCCACGATTTCTGCTTCTCTCTCCACCCCTGTTGTCATTTGGTGGAGATCAATGATCCTATGAGAGCAAGCATACGTCGTCAAGATGTTTCAGGTGAGACGTAAGAATACATCAAATCCATCCGTTTCCCGTCAAGGCCGCTCGCAGGACATCGCTTATCACCAACAGAAACAATATTAGTGACAGAATGCAGCCCTGTCTGACACCATTTTGGACTTCAAACTCTTCTGACAGCCTTCCTTCGTGCAAAACGCGACATTTGAATCCATCATAAGTTGCCTTAATAATAGCTATTAATTTATCCGGGATACCCCTCCTGCGTCTATTGACGCTATCGAAAGCCTTCTCAAAGTCAATGAATAGCAGGTGAAGTGGTGATCGATATTCGACGCACTGCTCAGTTATGATCCTTAAAGTATTAATATGATCAATGCATGAGGATCCAGCTCGGAAATCTGCTTGTTCGTGCTGGAACTTTAAAATTGGATGAAGCGACGAATGTTTGTTTTTGAACTGAATATTTGGGATTGTGTGTGAATATTTTGGTATCCTTTGTCATATCTGCTATTTTAGTAGCTTTGCATTTGTGGGAAAGTAGCAGTTATTATTGGTGAAATTGTTGAGGATCATTTCCAGGGAGATCAACACCAGCTAAGGCGGTTTCTTCAGAACGAAGTTTGATACATTGGCCGCCAAATTGACTCCTTTGGATAACTATTGGGATTTATTTTTCGATTTGTTCCGGTGAAGTGGCTTCATTTTGTTGCAATATATCCTCTCCTTGGATTGGTTCTATGGAATTAATTTCATCCAGGAACTCAGGGTCTGATAGTGAATTTATTTTGAAGGCTTCTTCAAAGTAGTCAGTAGGGTGTTGACTTTGTCTTTGTTTGGCGTAAGCTCCAACAGAGTAGAGTGGAGGCATTACAACCCTTTTACCGAAGACTCTATTGATCACAAGGTCTTTGTTGATTGGAGTATCTTCTTGATATTGTCGTTATGTGGTTTTCTGGTATTCTTCTGTTCACTCTTATATTGTTGAATTCGCAAAGAAGTTGATGTGAGCTATAATATTACATATATAGGCACAAGGTATTTCAGATTCTAATAGTGTGGCTAAAGGAAGACCTTACGTAAATTACAGTATGTCCAAAGTTAGACTCAAGGGTAAGCTGATGATCATTCGCAGCTTCGCGAGTCTTACGGCTGAAATGCTTAAGGCAATGAATGCAACTGGCTATTTCATTTGAGTATTGTTAATTGAATAAGCGATAAGACAATGTAGGAAAGAAAATTTACAACAGTGTTCCATAGAAACAGAGGTTTTCGTAATCAATATGTCTCCTATAGATTCTGAATTCTATCTAACAGGTTCAAATGATCAAAGGAGGCACCAGATCAGATATGGGAGTTATATTCAAATTTTGGGCGGATTAATGTCTTAGTGATCGTAGCCAGATCTGAGGGGGAAACAAATTTCTTGCATATTTTAGGGAAACCTAACCGACGAACCTAACAAACGAATTGAATTCGATGTTTCAGAAAAAAGATTATTCCTGAATATAAGGAAGAGTGTTGGAGACAGAACAGAGCCTTGGGGTACACCAATTTCGAGGCCAAACAGTTTAGATGAGAAAGACTTAGCATGGTAAGATATAGATGTTTGAGGATTTCTTACTTTCCTAGAAGTGGCTGTACCCCTAAGAAAAACTTTTTTGAATTTTGTTTAATTGTTTGGGGATAGGAATCGAACACTCTTCGCATTACGCCAATGGGTACCACAGAAAAAAAATTTTCAATTTTTTTTCTGATCCAATAAAACTCCTATTGTCAGATTTAAGTTATATAATGTAATTGCTTATGACTTTCAATTCTAAAATTTTAGACTATATAATTTTATTGATCATCAAAAAACTAAGGAATGTGATTCCTTTTCAAATTTTATTTTATTTTTTCGAATGCGAGAAACTAATTTTTTAACTAAAAAATTATCACTCATTATTCACGATTTATTAATAAATCGACTCAAGTTATCAGAGATAGACATGAAACAAAATATTTCACATCTTCTTTTGCAAACTTCCTGCAACAGAAAAACCTTCAAAATACCAAAAGTTATTTCCTAGTTCATTTTTGTCAACTTCGAAAAGTATCTAATGCACCACATTTTGTATCTAAACAAATTCCATCTGTCACTTCTCATTTAGCTCTCACTCTTGCAACTTCATTCAAAACTCGTAGTCACTTCGAACGAATACCATAATCGCAATTCCGATTCGATATCGAATTTACTCACCACACACATTAATTTTCGATCTATCTAAAACTTCTCTTGTGGCAGACTTGCGAGTTGCGAGTTGCGAAAAGCAAACAAAAATAAAAAAAAAAAAGAAGCAAAATCCGAGAAAGAAAACAACAACAACAACAAAAAAAGCAACCAAAAATGTATCTACTGCGCGCAGTTCACACTCAGATTTTTGAGTAGGTATACTTTGAAATTCATTTTTAGTCAATGTTGATTAACCATGCGGTGCGGTTGTGTATAGTCTGTACTCTCGCTCCTTGTATTTTTAATTCCGGATTTCAAAAATAAAAAAGATACAAATTAATCAATCCCAGTGATAGATACATATCTGTTGAAAATTAGCAGAAAAAATAAATTAATTATCTCTATGTCTCTATGATTTTCAACTTTGATTAGTCTTTGCATAGAAAAGTCCTTGTATAATTTTTTGTCTGCGATTTAAAGTGGAAATACATTAGTGTGTATATGCGATAGATTTTATAAATCGGTATTTTGCGTGAATATCGGCCGTTATCGTGTGAAAATATCCTTAGTTGGGAATTTTTGCTTCTCAAGGATTTAAATAAATTCTCTGCTCCGTGCGCAGAGTGTGTATTTATTTATGTTAAGCTGTGGTTTTGATGGGCAGCGAAATCTATATATTATTCTGATTTGTGAATAAAAAAAAGATAAAGATATATCCTATCCATTAACAAAAAAAAATTAAGGATTACCAGTTTTTAAGAGGATTATGTGAAAATGAAAAAATATTAAGTGTGTGCAAATTTTGTTTGTAAGGATAGCTAAATTCAAAATAAAATAAATTTGTTCGTGTCTAACCATGGATTACCAGTGCAGATTGCCGCAAGGATACGACTCTTTTAGGATCCTTGTTTGAAAGGATATTTTGAAAAATTTCTGTTGAAACTTTTTGTTTGCTTTTTAAGTTATCCTTTTTGGTTATTTCTGTTACATTTTATTTTAAATTTTGACTCTGATCGAAGAGGATACTCGACTTGTCGAAATTTAAAAAAAAGGATTCTCATCATTCCTCAACCAAACATGCACCACAATAAAATCCGTTATAAAATTCTGGTCAGCTATGGCGGGCGATCAAGTCTTATCGTACTGATCGTGATATCCCTACTAGCTGTTTCGAGTAGATCCTTGGTGAGTGCATCGCGGTATAACCGACAAAATCACGTTATGTACAGTGGCAGTAGTAGTAGCAGTAGTGATGTGGATGAGCGTGGCGTTGGGCGCCATGGTCACAATAGTAATCGCAATTCCAACAACAATAATCACAACGATGTATATAGTGTGAACGATGCAATGTTGCTGCCACCGATCATGAATCCGAACGACGATAATCCGATGATCGTAAATCATCAACAGCTGAGTAGCTGTCAGACGGTTTGTGCGTGCAAGTGGAAGGGTGGCAAGCAGACTGTGGAATGCATCGATCGATCACTGATCCAGATTCCGGAAAGTATTGATCCATCGACCCAAGTGTTAGATATGTCTGGCAACAAGTTGCAGACGCTTTCCAATGAGCAATTCATTCGAGCGAATTTACTGAACCTCCAGAAGCTGTATCTGCGGAATTGCAAGATCGGCGAGATCGAACCGGAGACTTTTAAGGGACTGACGAATTTAGTTGAGTTGGATTTATCGCATAATTTGTTGGTGGTTGTGCCCTCGAATGCCCTGGGTTTCATTCCATCGCTGCGTGATCTGACATTGGCCTCGAACCACATCCATAAGATTGAAGCCTATTCATTTGGGAACACTCAAAGCTTGCACAAGTTGGATCTGTCCCATTGTGACATACAAACACTGGCGCCACAAGCGTTTGAGGGCTTAGAAGGCCTGACACTGCTCAAACTTAATGGCAACAGACTGGGAGAACTGCGACCTAAAACCATCGAAACCCTGAGCAGACTTCACGGTATCGAGCTTCACGACAATCCTTGGATGTGTGACTGCCGATTGAGGGCAGCAAAGTTATGGCTCCTACAGAACAACATCCCCTACCCTGTGGCTCCGACTTGCTCTGGTGGTCCAGAGCGAGTGTTGGACCGATCCTTTGCCGATCTGCAAATTGACGACTTTGCTTGCCGCCCAGAGATGCTTCCGATCAACCACTATGTTGAAGCGACCATGGGAGAGAATGCTTCAATAGTCTGCAAAGCTTCAGCTATTCCTGCTGCAACTATAAACTGGTACTGGTCTGGAAGACTTCTGGCAAATGGAAGTGCTTTTAGTGCCTATCAGAGAGTCTATATCTATGAAGACGGGCAATTCGAAAAGCGAAGCCGGTTGATCCTTACAAACGCTCAGGAAACTGACTCCAGCGAGTTCTATTGTGTGGCTGAGAATAAGGCTGGAACAGCAGAGGCGAATTTTACCCTTCATGTCAGTATGCGGGCAGCTGGCATGGCTTCATTGGGAAGCGGGCAAATAGTCGGACTCAGTGCAGCTCTAGTGATCCTCATTCTATTTATCTTCCTCATAATTATGTTCCTTTTGCTGCGATTGCGTCGAACGCCTTTTATTGAAAGCAAGACTCCCAATCATCTTGAGGTCATTACCACAATGAACCACCAAAACTCGATCACCAACAAGACCCAACCACCAACTGGGAATGGCAATATTGGCGGAGTGGTGATTGCCAATGGTGCGATCCCGAATTGTGCGACTCTCGATCGCAAGGGCAGCGTCAACGATCGAATGCATACCGAATCAAACGACACGAATCCAGTACAGAAGCCACCCCGCTTGACTGATCTGGCATACACCACGAGCAACTATGACAATAACGGGAGTGTCCTCTCAACAGCAACCTGCTTCATCTCGCCGACAGCCTCTGCCGGCAACAATCCAGATCTGATAAATGACACCAAACGCTTTGGCAGTGACGAATTCGCGGATTTGAAAATCCCGGCAATTCTCACGGCGAATTCCAGTGGGGAATACAGCCGAGCGGGAGGTTGTGACTCCCTCTACCCATCTGGTCTCTGGGAGACCGCGACAACATCCTCATCGGTGACTGATGACTTGTATCTGAAAAGAGCCACCAGCACAACAATATCCGGCTACACAGGGTACTCAGACAAGACCCCGATCATGGAAACGAACCAACTCTACGACCTCCATGAACGCACCACAGAATACTTTAGTAAAACATTCCCCCGTACACACTTCAACAATGCCCCCTCGACATCGTCCTCCATGATGGTCGGCACAGGGGCCCACTCGACAACATCAACCACAACGACGAATCTCTCGTCCGGAGGCAACTCCACCTGTGGCTATCCCTCTGATTACGGGCTGCCCCTGGTGCCGGGTGCCGAGACACAAATTCACCACACTATGCATCCCATTTTCAACAATAACAATGCAACATCAGCGATGACATCGACCAGTTGCAACAACATCAACAATAACAGTAGTAATAGCAGTACTAGAAGCTCAACAATAACACCACCGGTGACGCACCAGCAACCCCTCACGAATCTTAGCGGAACTCAGCAACAGCACCAGCTATTAGCCAACGGTGTACCGGTCAATGCGAAAACGATACGCGTCTGGCAGAAGGGCGGTGTGCCAGTGCTGCCTCCAGTGACAGCCTTGAAACGTGCATTAATAAGCAGCAGTAGGAGTTCGCCGGACGAAGGCTATCAAGAGGGATGCGGAACTGATGTTTAAGTTTGTTATGATTTATTTTTTTTTTATTTTGTTATTTCAATAACTTTTTGATTTTTTTTTTCTTACGACCAGTTTGTAGATACCTTTTTATGCAAAACAAAAATCTTTAGTTTTTGTATTAAAATTAGCTCTTTTCCGGTTCAAATTTAAAACAAAATATGATAATAATTCGATGAAATTTGTGAAAAGAGAAGTTGTCGACTGAAGGAAAAGAATTATATAACTAAAAAAAATTATATAAAAAAATAATGAAAATGTGATAGTGTTTGATATAATAGTTGAAGCAAAAAAAAAATTATAGAGGATGAAGTTTGTTGGTTAAAAATTAATGCAAAGCAACACAGAGAAAAATATTCAACAAAAAAAAATAAATAAATAAATATTGTTCAGTGATTCGCAGTGAATTTACAATGGAAGATTAGAAAATTTATTGTATCAGAATTTGGTGGAATTATTTAGTCGTAAAGTTGGTAAATTTTCTACATTTGTTTGCACTTCAACCATTTTTTTCTGTTAAGTTAAGAATTTAAATTTATTAATAATTGGAGTTGTCAAATAATTTTTGGCATTTGTTCTATAATTCTAAATATTTTTTTTTATACTTTTTTGGATATATGTATGTATATTTCCTAAGCTTATATGAGAAATGGGAAGTTAACTGGATATTTATTATTTCTTATGAAAATTAAATATTTTCGTTAAAAAATCATATTAAATTTTTCATTATAATATTCTTGTGGAAATACGAAATTTTTAAAAATCTATAACGAAACTCTGCCAGCTGGTAGCTGTATTAATATTGCCTGTCAGTTTTTTGACATTTAATTGACGTGCAAAATGTTTTCCTGTCAATGTTTTTTTTTTGTTTAAATAGTATGAAATTACTGTTCGCATGTCCTTGAACGACATATATGTATCTTCTGAGTTCAATCTGACGTATTTTTCAAACGTATTTCCTAGAACATAGGTTTTTTTGAGATACTATATTCTTTCAACTATTTGTCTTCATCTTAATAAATGGTTTAAAAAAGTAGAAGGCTTTAAAAATCAATAGAAAAACATTTCGAAAGATGTGGAAAGACAGATTTTGTGATTCTATTTTAATGAAACGTAGACATTCGATTTAAAAATCTGCATCCACAACAACTAAGCTGACCGATTTGATCCTTTTAATCAAAACGAACAAAATATTTTTTTTTCAAATTAGAGTGCGATACATTTGATAAAAGTTGCACTTCAAGAATTTTTGTTCGAAAAATTTGTAAAATTCCCAAACTAATTAAAAGATAATAGTCATGAATACCTGATAGAAATATAATAGTATAAAGTTAAATAAATAAAAGTCGGCTTTATTTTATAATTTTGTAATTTTTTGCGGGCAGTAAAATGATTTTGACAACCCTTAATCTCTTTGAGCAGAGTGCGGGCGTTTAGAAAACTTCGAGAATTTTGAAAAGGAGATAGCGATGCACATTGGTTTTGAATATCTGAAGTTCAGTCCGCTTCTCAAAACGCAGTTGCCCCAATGAACCAGAAAAACGACAGAGTCTTTAACAACCATTTTGAATTCCAGAGTGTTGAAGACGTTGATGTAGTTTTCAGTATATTGAAAATAAAATCCAAAGCCATAGGTTTTGATGAAATGCATTCCCTGTTTATTAAGATGATTCTAACGCATAAACTTCCTTGTCTCACACACATTTTTAACACCGCTATTATGACTTGTTCTTTCCCCGACTCATGGAAATCCGCCACAGTTATTGCCAACCATATACAGGCCTATTTCGATCCTTCCGTTTTTATCCAATGTCCTAGAAAAACTATTACATAATCAAATCACCAGTTTTTTAAAAAATAACAATCTAGGTATTAGGTATGTGTTAACCAATCAGGTTTTCGGAAAAATCACAGTTGCGTATCTGCTGTACTTAAAGTGACGGATGACCTTAGTTGTGCTATGGATAAGGAGTTTGTATCATTCTTAGGATTGCTTGACTTTTCTAAGGCCTTTGATATGGTCAACCATAGTATCCTTATTTCAAAAATTACTCAGCTGCGAATTTTATACTCTCTTACCTCTCCGGAAGAAGACAAGCTGTAGTAGTCAGAAAACATATTTCTGGTTTCTTGGATCTTTTTTCTGGTGTCCCCCAAGGGTCGATATTTGGACCTATGCTATTTTCTATGTGCATAAATGACCTCCCTATGCAAATTCAGCATTGGTCTATTGATTTGTATGCAGATGATGCACAGATTCGTCTTAGTTGTAAATTGGGTATAATCGAAAATGGAGTTCACTTGCTAAATAATGATCTTGAAAGTATATCTTACGTTGGTCTGAAGAAAATAATATGAGATTGAATGCAGCAAAATCAAAATGTTTAGTTACGAGTATCTACAAACAAAAACTTGACATCAGTTATTTTCCTCCAATACGCATTGGTAATCAGGATAGAGAATATGTTGAAAAGGCAAAACACTTAGGATTGGTTTGATTCCCCACTAAGTTGGGACTACCATATACAACGTATCGTAAGCAGCATATGTATATGGATGCCTCCGTAGTCTTTCCTTTACAAAGACATTTACTCCACTAAATATAATGATTTATTTAGCAAAAACTTTAATAATGCCAATAATCACTTATGGCTGTCAGATATTTTGCTCTCACAATTCGGAATCTAAACGAAACTTAAATGTTGCCTTTAACAACATAGTTCGCTACTTATATAATCTTAAACGTTTTGATCATGTATCTAATTTCAACAAAAAAATAGTAGGGAGTTCCTTAAACGGATACTTAAATTTCATCACGCTAAAGACTTTGAACAATATCATAATAAAGAAAGAACCGATCTTCAACCACTTTTACCACTCAGGTTATGGAACTCCCTACCTTTGGACATACGAAAACTACGAGGAACTTGGCTTTTAAATAGTGTTCTATTTAGGTATTTGGCTGAAAATTATTGAACATTTCGGAAATTATTTTGTTTTTCCTTTGAAGTCCATGAAATAGTAAATATTCTGGCAAAATTGTATATTTAATTTTTTGATAGATTGTGTAATAATAACCTTCTGTTAAGACGTAAAATATAAACTAAATTATCTTAAATCTTTAAAAATTTATTTGTTATTAAAATTTATTTTATCATGTAATTTAACTTTTGCTGTAACGAAATAAATAAATACTTAATACTAAATTTCGCAATTTGAGGGAAATATTGAGTCAGTTAAAGCATTCCATATTCGTGTAGTGCGGTTTATGAAAGAATCTCTGGGCTCAAGTGCAAACTGTTGGGCAAACCCTGAAAAATAAGGGTAAAATAGTGAAAGACAAGAAATATCCGGCGGTGCTCGAGAGATTCAAATGTTAAAGTTGTACCTACTTCTACCACTTATAATTTTTAAAGCTCTTGTTTTTTGGATTTTATCCAAGAGGCTCATGTGATGGGCATAATCGAATGATTTAAAGCAGGGGTCACCAATTAGTTTCGCTCGGGGTCCGTTTTAAGAAATCAAATGAACATCGCGGTCCGTACAACATTTTATAGAAAAAAATATTTATTAAACAAATGTAAATACGGAAATAACAAGGTATTTTTTACATATCAATGAGAAAAATGACATTTTTTGTTGCGGACTATCTGTCTGAAGTTTTGAGTAAAATTGGTGCAAGCTGTTGACTGAGTCGAGATCGAAATTTATTCTTAATGAAGTTCATCTTCGAAAATGCTGCTTCACAAATATATGTTTACCCAAAACAAAGTAAGCAGTTTCAAAACTAATTTTTTTTTAAATTCTGGATATTTATTACCACACACAAATTTTATCTAGAACTCTTCACTGGACACTTCCACATGTTTGTGTCTTAAAATCTGCGAACCTCGAACTCGAACCTTTTTTTAAACTCACATTTAAGATCCGCGATGAAAGTCTTGTACTGGCCGACGTCAGTCTCGTTGCCACTGCTGACTATTTTATTTAAATTGGGAAAGTGTAATTATTCATTATCAAGATCATTAATAAAGAGATCGAGTTTTCGCGAAAAACTTTTTACTTCTGACATGAGCTCCCATATAAGCTTTCCCTTGTCTGAAGTTTAAGGTTCGGGTCATTGATGTGTTTAACAATATCCGTCAAGAATGCAATGGCAGCTACATTTTCCTTTTCGTTTAGAAAACTTAAACTGAAGAATCTTTCTAAAACGCAGCCTTTACTTAACCATCTCGCATTATCATGCAACAGTACATCGTCATATTGTTCATCAACTTCTTCAGGTAATGATTTAAATTCACGATGTCGCAGTGATGATTTCGCACGAAGAAAATTTACTATTTTCATCACTTCTTGCATAATACGCTCAAAATTATGATTGATTTTGCAACAAAGCACTGTTTGGTGAATAATATATTAGTAGGAAATCAAATTTTCCTTACATCTTGCATCGCTACTCAACAGGTGAACTAGTACTCTTTTACTCCCAACCATTACTGGCGCACCGTCAGTAGTTACCGATAAATACTTTTTTCAAGTCTAACTCATCTTTATCAAAATAATCCATTACTGCTTTGATCATGTCTTCTCCTCAGGTTCTTCCAAATAGAGGCAAAAGAGCCCATATCTCCTCAATTAATCCATAGCCAAGGCGTAATAGTTTGCGTTATTTAACTTCCGCTTCACAACACAATGATTTTTTTCTGCCAAAACGTGTGTATTTCTGGTGCTAGTAGAAGCAGATAACGGAATCCGTCGTATCGTCTCAACAACATCCTTTTTGTTCTCAAATAAAGCATTACCCGCCTCGAGAAAGCATTATTTAAATACGTGAGCATCAGTAAATGATTTCATATGCTTAGCCAGAGTCCAAGAAATACGTAAAGAAGCCTCACCACATTTTTTCTTTAAATTTTAAAGAATCGAGATATTAGTATTCGAATGATTTTCGAAACAATATCATAGTAAAAAAAAAGAAAACAAACATTCCATTTCAAAGTAAGAAAGAAAGATAAAACAAAACAAAAATACTCGTATATCACAACATAACGGTTTTCACTTCTCGCATTTCCTTCACAATTCCATATTCAACCCTCAACGATGTATCGAGTCAATTTATAAATATAAACCAAAAGTCGTTGAACACACACGAGTTACACAAATAACCAAATTGTCGATTTTGTTTGTTTTCTTTTCTGCCCTTTCGTTCAATATTCTCTTATCGATCTCGAATCGGCACACGAGTGTCGAGTAATAATTAGAGTGATTAGATGTGAGAACTCATTCAAATAATTTGAATATTGAAATGATTTATGTGGAGAATCGAGATATCTGAATCGATTATAATCGATTATATAATTCGAATGCGCCCACCACTACTCAAGTGGGTTATTAGGAAAATGGGAAATATGCATACGAGGGTAGCTCTATAAGTCTCTGAAAAACTAAACAAGAAATACTCTTTTTGGAATGAATACATTTTATTTCTGAACATTTATTCTTCTTTTTGCTCGATACACTTTATCCAATATTTCTTAAAAAGTTTTTGATGCCTCCAAAATTTTTTTAAGCCCGCACAATATAAGCTTTTGTTTCAAAGATGACTTCTTCATTCGATCCTAATTTCTTACCACCAAGATATTATTCCTTCATGTTTTAAATAGGAAATAGTAGCAGTGGGTTAGATCTAGGAAAGACGCTAGATGAGAGGGCAATTTTTGCGCCATAGCGTTGAATTAATATTTTTATCCCTGGTTTGAATTTTTTATAAATATTTTATTTTTTACTTAGAATATTATTTACATAATAGAACGATCCGCTCAATCCCGGGGTCTGACTTCGAATGAATTTCAAAGATATAATTTTTCAGAACTTATCTGATGGATAAAGTCAAGATTTAAATATGATTTGATCGAAATCCAATCATACGAGTATCTCATGTAACTTTAAGATAATGCTTTCTAGACAGATCCCAGATTATGCTATAATATCCGAAAGGATGTTTATGTCTACTGCACACTACGGTGGATGATGAAATTGTTTGAAGATTTGGGATGGCTTGGTTTGATGAATCAGTCATCAACTGAGGATGTAAACTCGTCGTCGTCCTGATAGAAAAGAACGTTTTTCTTCGCCAAATGTGACCGTTTTTTGTTTCAAAGCGGGTTGGAATCGGCCTAGAAGCTCTACGTAATATGCACCGGGGATCGTCTTACACATTTCAAGGTTATTGATATGAATGACACCATGCGCTTCCCAAGAAACTGTCGCCATAACCTTGTTGGCTTAAAAATCCATCTTGGGCTTCTTCTGTTTCATCACGATTACGAAACGGAGCGAACACTAAGTCGATTTTTTTCTAAAACATCGCCAAACATACCTTTGAATCTGTCAAACAATTGCCTTTGTTGTCGATGAGCAATTTCGTTTTTGTTGTGAGGAATTTTGGGACCCATCTTGCTGAAAGCTTTTCATGGCCAAATATTTATGAAAAATCAAAATTACTGATAAGTGTGAAAAGTCTGTAGCGGTCAGAACATTTGGGAGCACTTATGATGGAACGACCGCATCGAAGTTGAAAAATCTCCATAACATTTGTAAAGCTCTTGTTTGGTTTGTGTCATGGTTTTTTCTATTAGAAATATTTCTTAATGAGCCCTCGAAATGCACTCTTTTGCATTTTAACGAAAATGTTCGTAGACGTCAATACAAAATGGTTGCCACAACGAATCTATTTAACATGTTTTTATTAAAATTTGCGTGCAATCTTTTGAAAGTTGCTTCTTAACACAAGATATTTAAGAATTTTATGTGGTGACGTTAACACGTTTCAATTTGCAGAGACTTATCGACCAGCAGACTTTAGATTAGGACAAAGTCCGGGATAAAAATATTGAATAAAATATTTACAACTTTAGAAATCTTATTGCAATTAGGTCCCTAAAAATTAAAATTAAAATAAAATTAAAATTATATAAACCGCGATTGAATGGAAAAATGGGCTACTAGAACTTGAGATCTACCATACAAAAACCACACTTGTAAAAAATGTGCATTCGGTTCTACTTATCAATGCTTTTTGCCATGTCTTCAATTTCTTACTCGATTTTCTCTCTGCGAACTCATTGATTTTTCTTACATCTCCTGGTATTGTCACTCCTCGGAACACTTAATCATTTTCTAAATACTTTCTATGATCTTTTTTATTCTTTTTCTCGATTATTTTTCGATCAATCTGGAACATTTCGAAATTCAACCTATCGCTTGGTAAGCTATCTTCATTGCGAATCTTTTCAGCTTAAACTCATAACTGATTATCAATCACGGATTCGGGATTCTTGGAAATCTTTTTCGCTTCACTGAAAACCGCCGTTGTTGAATCTGAACGAAACTTTACTCTCAAACTTACATTTATGTATATTCACAGATTCCGCTAATGACTTTCAAATGCAGATAAATGACTTTCCAAAACTTGACGAATGTTAATGTCGAGTTCAGATTATTCTCAAATGAAATTTCCCGAGAGAAACCAAAATTAATAAAATTAGAAAAAAAAAAACTTTAGTTTAAGCGCAAAACAGATTAAACCAGCAACAGCACCAGCATCGTCAACAGCAAACATTTCTCAAACACATTGCCACCAGCAACGTACATAATTTCATCTGCTTGACATTTCATATCGAAAAAAAGTTTTTCATTGTGGTGCCAGTGAATATTGCAGTGGGAAAGTTGACAATACTGCACCAGCAACAGCAAATTTAAGACTTTGGCCTACGCTGTTGGCGTTGCTGTTGCTGTTCTGATGGTGTGTTGAACAATTGAAATACACTGGTTCTAAATTAATGGCGGCCGCTGTTGCTGTTGACGGTGCTGTTGCTGGTTCAATCTGTTCCGCGCTTTAGTCGTCGAATCTAGCAAAAATTTTGAGAGTATACTTGGATCGGATATTTTTAACAGAATTATGTAACGAATGGACACAGTAGAGATCGATTGAGAGCACCTATCCATCCAGTACTATTATTATATTTAGTGGTTGCCAAAATAATTAATTTCGTGGTCATAGAGACAATAGGCATTTGAATAAAGTAGGGTTTAAATCAGCATTTGAATTCTAGCTACCATAAACATTTGTGAGTGATTGGAAGCTCGAATCAATCGTTTAAAAACGTTCCTTTGCTATGGCGGAAGGTAAAATCTAAAACACGAAATATACTGAATTTAAATGTCTCTCTGTTTCGGGATCTTTTGTTTCCTAAAATTAGATGTTCGTGATATGGACTTGAGAAAAGGTCACGAAGCAAGGAAAAAATTATTGGAACTAGGGTTGACAGATTTTTCTTACACCTCGGCGGGACAAATGGCTAAAATAGTGAAAAATCTTGGGATTTCAACATATTGCCTGGGGACAAAATAAAAAATCATAATATGCGTGTAGACCAAAATAAATATATTTTTTTATTAGTTACTTTTACTTTTTTGTCATTTGTCATTTGCAAATATTTTTATTTTGCCAATTTTAATGACAGATGTCAGTTTGTAAAAATACATTCTTCGTTAAGTTAGGTTTGTTTGATTGAAATTTTAAAAACATTTTCTTAAGGTTAAATAACAATGCAGCGATTGTTCCTTATCAATGAAAGATATTTAGGTACATACATTAGGCATTATTTTGTGAGTTTGAGTAACAACCCGGGAAAAAAGCTGCCCCGGCCGGCAGGATAGATGAACTTACATATATCTGAAATCCGGCAAACCTAATCGGAACGAAGAGCACCCGTAACAATATTTAACACTTGTATAAAAGATCAATAAATTTCGACCTGAAGCCCCCATCAGGAACATAAAAATATACATACATACTCAATTTGTTAAGATAATCTTTTTAAATGGATTGAGGATTCGAGACTTCGATTAAGAATTTAAGAGTACGTTTCTTCAAAGTTTAGTTGAGGATGTTTTGTTGATCTTAGAGAAGATATAAGAGTCTAGCTGTATATTAACCTTTTCAGTCCATATGCTGGAAATTTTCTTGTCTATAAGACCAGTCGCTTTTATGTCAAGGAAACTCATCAATTTCGATAGTAGTCTGACAAACTTGTTCTTAAATACGTCAGAAAATCTATTTTTGTCGCTTTTGAAAAACATAAGCTAGAACATGGTTGCCCTTAACCTCGTCAAATTTTTTCAACCGCAATGAAAAATTAAAAATGAATGAAAAGAAAGGTTCGTAGCTGTTGCCGTAAAATTAAATTTTGTTTGATGTTGAGTGTTAAGTAAAAAATTATGACAATGAATTATGACGCCAATAATTAAATATGGCTGTCAAAAAGAATGTTACTGAATTAAATTAATTATGTAATAAATAATTAAACGACTGATAAAAATAGCTTTCACTCATCCCATATTTTAGTATGTCATGATGTTCTTTTATAAACAATAGCTACACACACAAAAAAAAAGAAGAAAATGAGTGATATGCATAAAAAAGAGTAAATATTTTTATAAGATAAATTCAAAATACAGTATACCTAATGCGGTTATAAGAAACTCTGAAAATCTAAGCAATTTCCTTTTTATATACTTACATACATACGTGTTTCTCTTGTATGCATACAATAAGGAGATAATATGATATATGAAACTTCAGATATAAGAACATTTTTTTTATAGAAATAAAAATGGAAGCCAAACAAAGAAAAGACGAAGAAATGAAAACCTGAAAATCCTAGACATTTCTTTCATATATCCCAGTTTTTCTTGTATATAATACAAGCAACAGATATAAAATGGAAAATTTCTTATAAAGCAACACTGATATCAGAAAGTAAGTTTCTTGTAAAGAACAACGGAACAGGATTGAACGGAAAATGATGTTATCGAACATAATATGTATGTATGACATGAATAACATAAATCGTTGCATGTTTTCGAACTGTTGAATCTTTCAGGTTGCGTTTGAGAACATCTTAACACTGAATTCTGAACGCAAATGACGTTTCCCAAAAAGGCCTAAGACTTTTCTTGAAATAAGTAAAATATTCCATACTTGTACATTTTAACGCCGAAGGTATACATATTATGTCTGCTAGATATTTATAGGAACTGCTTGTGTGTCAGTAATCTTTAACAAATAATCATCAATTATTTTTTCGCTGAATGAACTGCTTATTAATATTTCTGAAAAGAATTTCTTCAATTGAATCCAAATTCTTTGTCACTATCAAAAAACACTTCAATAGCGTCCGTCGTCGGTCCTAGTTGGTTATTGTAGTCTTCTTTTTCGTTAATTCCCTCCAAACATTCTTCATTTTCAAAGCTTTGAAAATATCGAAAATCATCGTCGAAAATCAATTGTCTTCATCGAAACAGAAGACTTCAGCATCCTATTCAATATGAGAAAACCCGATTTTCTTGAAACAATCTTGAATCATTTGTGATTTAACCAGAGACTAATATATTTTTACAATGTGTAAACCTTTGTAAACTGTCATTTCTTATAAGAATGTTTCTAGGTATATAGTAGCTTTCAATTGTAAGAACTTGTTCTCTGATTGAATTCTTCCTGTAATACGACTTAAATGATTGAATAATTCCTTAAGAAAAAATAGTAATATGCTTGGATTATTAAACTTTGATCAAAAGGCTTTAAGGGGCTTATAGTGTTGATAGAAAAAAAACAATTGCAATATTGATGGGTCTATAGTTGAGCTTGAGAGAAGACGCATTATGGACCATCTGTTTTTTTTTTTTCTTGAACATTTTTTCATTCATCGCTTTATTGATTTCGGTCCGAAGTGTACTTCTTTTCCAAAATTTTGTTTTCCACTTATAGCGAACTGGAATCTTTTTTCCACGGAAACAAATAGATGGCTTGATTTTGCTAATAAAAAAACATACTTGCATTTAAAATCAGAAGTAAAGTTATCTTGTCCTTTGAAATTTCTTGGCCGCTTTAATGTTTGCTGAAACATATTTTCCATCGGGCATTATTTTATACACCAATCCGGTTTCATCAGCATTGAATACATCTTAAAGTGCATTTTTTTCTAAGAGATTGAGAATGAGAAGTTACTTATTTAGCAGAAACAGATTCACCAGGTACCCTTATAAAAAGATTTTTTTTTCTTATAACGACGATGAAGACAACTTAAATTTGCTTCAAAATCAGGTATAATCCAAATCGTTCGGAAGTCGTTGAGTCCTTTCAAGCAACAAAGTTTCTGCAAGCTTAGAATTTCTCTTCGATATTTGTTCATAGTTTTATTTCTGTTCCTTTTTGTGACCAAATTCTTACAAAAATTTTTGTTTTCAATTTATTTGGTCATTCTCAGAATTCTGTAATTTTCTTCCAGTTATTTTCTTGCATTTCTTTAAAACCCTGTTTCTATTTCTTAGCATTTTTTAAAAACAAAACAAGTAACAAGAACAAACAATCAAATGTAAAATAGAAATGTCATCTTTGAAATACCACAGAGTATTTGTGTTCTTTTAAATTTGATGTTTGTCATATAATTGGAAAGCTGGAAGTTGTCATTTCAGGTGGAAACCATATCCGTGCGTTGTGCGTTCTACAAAGAAGTTTTTTTTTGTCAAATTAGAAAAATGCTCAAGTTAATTTTTAATTTGCGTGCTTTTTTGTTCTTGAAATTAATTATTGTGAATAAAAAGGAGTTTCGTATAACTGTGTTTTTCTTATTTGCGAGTTTCTTTTAAAAGTTGAGTTTCAAAAGGAAATTTTAGAGATTTTTTTATTTATCTATGACTGTTTCTTATATCCGTAAAAATATTTTCTATTTTATAATATTTCTGCATATAAAATGGGGGTTCTTATATAATTTTTTTTTAGTTTTTCATATGCATACTTTATACTACTAGCTACTCTTACTGCTAAAACACTCTACGAAGGCTTTTGAATGAGTTCATAGACTGATGTCTCGTCTACTTGTCTTCACTTTCTATATCATTCATCTATTTAAATCTAAATTGGACAATCAAGTCTTCATCTACTGAAAGGCCTAATGTCTAAAAATTGTTATCTGCCTAAATATTTTCTTCAAGAGTTATATTGGTTGACATATTACTTTGGCTTATCAATTCATCATATTCAGCATCTATTAAATTTCGATCTTCGTCAACACTTCTGACAAAAATAAAAGCCATGTCATACCCTTCGTCTCATGTGACTTATTGTCCAAATTCAGCTTTTTTAAAGCAATTTGAAATATGTAGTCTATATTTTTTTCCTAGGATATTCATTCATTCAAGTAGATAGATAGATATCAAGCTTGCTTCCGGCTTCTATATGCTTTAAAGTTTCTCTTAAAACTCGGCAACGATAGTGACATTTAAAATTTTCAATCAGTGTTGAAGTCATATTTGGTGAAAAAAGAAATTGATCATTCGATGGAATTTAGATTTCTTTAAAGGTCTTTCCGATGTTCCGAGCAATTTACCACAAAAAGTACAATATTTCTATCTTTTTAACTTGGCTTGTTACTTTTGCTTACTAAGCCCTTCAGATTCGTCCATATATGCTGCCAACATTATTATAAGCCTCTGGTTGCAGTGTTTTGCCCCATGACATGTTTTGTTCTTGTCAATAAGGGTATTGTCTGGTAATCATTTAAAAAACAATCCAGTTTCATCTGCAATAAAAATATCATATTCGTGGTACTTTTCTAGAAAGTGGAACAAACCTTCACTCCTCCACTTATCGCAATCCTCATCACTAATATCATTACATTTTCCACATCATTTTTAAGGCATATATATTTTTTATTCATTTCATTGTAGCATCTCACTGTGAAAAGTACTGAGATCTATAAGTACGGAAAGTTCTTACTTCATGAACGTTTAATACCGAATATTTAAAGTAGAATTATACTGAAACAGCTACAATTTATTATGTAATAGAGAAATTTTATTATTTAATGATTACTGACTAAAATTTGATGGGTTCACTGGTCAAGTTTTTAAAACCTTTCGAATTGGGCATAAAAAAAACTTGCCAAGTAAGAACACTGAAGAAGTGGGCGGATACCACGCCCATGAATGGAAAACCTCAAATTTTATATTTTTTTCTTTGTATGCAATGTAAGCACTACCACCTTACCAAATTTCATCGTTTTACAGCAGTCGGAAGTGCTCCATTCAACCAACACCAATTCGGAGAAAGTGGGCGAATACCACGCCCCCTGAATAGAAAACCTCAAATTTGTTCCTCCACTTGCATTACAAGATCTACCGTTGTGCAAAATTACAAGATTCTACGATGTCGGGAAGTGCTCCATAATTTTGATGATCTGTCAGTCAGTCAGTCAGTCAGTTATGGCTTTTGTGATTTTTGAGGCCTTATATCTCAGGAACCGCTTATGCTAGAAAATTTAAATTTAGTGAGGCGCCTGTGCCGGACTAGCTTAGCAAATATTCGGAATTTTAAGTTACTGACTTCATTGGTACTGAAGGTAGGGAGGGGTCAAAAATAGCCCGAGTTTGTTCCTGTAAAAAGGGTGTAGTGCCAAAACTTGGCTGGTTACTGCCGTGCCCTTTGATATACTATATGTTTTCAAAGTTGAAAAGAAGTCAACATGAATAACTCAAAGTGCCTAGCTATATGAGTATACTTTTTTGCCTTAAACCGGCTATTAAAAAGTCGTGAAACCAAACGATGCCATCAAGGGTTTGGCTACATGATTAAGTTGTTTCTTTCCTTATTCTGTGATTTTCCTTAGGTAAAAAAAAAAGATAAAGAAAGATAATATTTAAGTATATTCAATTCCACTGTGAGTTGAAAGACAACTGAAGACTTTTAAAAGTGAAATAAAGGAAGGTTATTTTTTCTTAACTAAGAAAAGTTTTTGAAGCAGCGAAACTTCGACAAAATTGATGTCTTATTCACTAACTTTTCTCTATTAATTTTTAAACTCGACACAAAAACGGTATTTTCATACTTAAGGAAGAAAATGTCCCAAAAAGAATCAGATAAGAATTAAATTTAATATATAAATATATAATACCTTTGAAAAAGTTTGTCCAGAACTCTGTATCACAAAAATTGACAAATACTACATTTGTAAAGTTTCATTCGGATAGTTTTAATTTAATTTTGTAAAATTGTCAGATAATACATATACCACCCTGGGTAGAAAATTATCTAGGAAACACTATCGAATAGCGTGGCCCTAGCTAGATTGGCCATTATATAGTAAATCCTATGCTGGACCTAGACAGATGCAAGGCTGGCGGATCTTGACTAATTTATGCTTATCCTGGCTTTATATTGAACCTGGCTAGAACTGCCTATTTATTGGCTTTTCCAGGAGTATCTTAGACTGGGCCTAGATATTTTTAACTTGATGTAGCCTAGATATGAAGCTTTTCCTTGGCGATATATTGGCCGTAGATAGTATCGCCTCTTTATTGGCATTGTAACATATAAACTGCAAGGGACCTGAATAGTTTTTACTTGATGTAGCCTGGATAAGGAATTGTATCTGGGCGTTATATTGGCCTTAGCTAGTCTCGCCTCTTTATAGGCATTCTCAGATGTTACTTATACTGGGGCTATATAGTTTTTACTTGATGTATCCTAGATGTGCCTATATATATGTCTCTATAAAAGGCTATCCATTATCCTTCTAAAAACATAACTTTTTTGTTTTGGTCCTAAATCGGTATTTTTCAGAATCTTTAATACGTATTTAAGTCTTTTAAACAGTTTAATTAAAAGAGAGTTATATGAGTAGCACTTTGAGACACGATATTTTATATATCACAGTGGCGCAATAGGTAGCGCACAAGCACGGCAAGCGAGAGAGAGGACTCGGGTTCGAATCTCAGTGGAGGTAAATTAAAAAAAAAAAAATTCTTTCATTCCAGCAAAAAATCACTTAAAGAGTCGAATATGGGGAGGCAAAGAAAAAATGAAAATAATCAACAATAATAAAAAAATTTTTTTTTTGTTTCTAATAATTTTTTAAGAATTGCCGTAGCTCTTGTGCTACTTGTGAAGACCCATCTAGGGCCCATATAGGAACATCTACCAAGGCCCATTATATACAGAGCATTAACAAATTAGCGAGGGACAAGCTAGATACTGCTCGGTAGGGCCATAATTGAAACTAAGAAAAACTAGCTGGGGCCTTGGCATTATCGAGTCGAAAATTCTACCCGGGACAGTTTTGAAGTTTTAAAAATAGGCTTAGCAATGAATTTGCAAGAATTTTCAGAGAATTGTCATAAATTCTTTGACGAATGTGTACAGGCACTTAAATACACAACTATTATTATTTAGGGCTTTTCGATATTTAGACTAGCTCATTAATTTTTCTAACGATACAACAGGGAAGTGACAAGTGGCTTGACATAAAACTGTCACGAAAGAATTTATTAATCAGCCTCATTATGGTTATCAAATATCAGCACGATATTTTGTATCTACGAGAATCAACAAAATTAATTAATGGGTATATTATGGTGATTACTTATGCACATTTTTGATGAACTGAGGATTATATTATATTATATATAAATACATATATAATAAATATTAATTTGCTTTTACAGTTATCAAATATGTTGATGTTCTATCAATCACAAATTCTTGGTATACAAATGGAGAATAATAATCGGGCGATACAAAATTCTTAATAACATACAATTTGTGTAACTTCTTGAAAGAAATTTATAAACATAATTTTTTAAAAATTTCAATGAAAATAAGAGCAACTATGAATTTTAAGTACAATGTGAAAAAAAAAAAAAAAATTCAACTTCGTCAAAAATCATTACATTTGTAAGATATAATTTCTGGTTTCAATTGAAGAAGTAAAAGTCTGCTCTTTAATTATATATTGAAGGGAATAATGATGAGGAAGTACGTCTGATGGAGCTAACATACGCAGGGCATTAAAGGCAAGGGATCTGGAAGAACATAAGTAGGCAAATTAACATATTGCCTATTTTTTTGGAAAGTAATATTATCTCAATGTTTGTTCGCAACAAGCCTTGTCTAGATTTCCTTCGCTACTCTTCTGGATTATCCTGCTTTAATTCTTCTAATCTTCCGGTTTTTTCTATTTTTTAAAACTGTATTTCTAATTGAACAACACATTGTTAAGAAAAATATGAATTTTACTAATAAAAGAAAGTAAAAATTATTTAAACAAAATTACATTGGATTCGACCAAAAGCAAATGCAAATTAGATACTTCGAAACAGAACCTATTCATAATGGTATAATTTTCATCGGATTGACTTCTTCATTCTTCATCACCATTAGTGACAAGGTTTATTTTCCATAGTCAAATTTGAGTCAGGGTTGTTAGGTTTTGCTCAAAGGCACCAAATCGATTTTCTTGAAACTCTGAACTTTAGGTTTTTGGGGTGAATTGGAAATATTGAAATCTTTTTCCTTTGAAAATAATGGTACCACTGTACCATAAAACCATAAGCGAAGAGCTTGAATATTTCGAAAACAGCTCCAACGCTTTTCATATATCTTTCTACCTTTTAGTTAGTTAACGGGTGAAAATTTATTGTTAAAAATTTGTACGCGTTTAAGTGTTTGTTATTTAATACTTTAAATTGGAAAAGCAAATTCGACTATCTAAAATCAATTTGACAACTCTTCAGATGGAATTATTTGTTGGAACTCAAAACAGTCGGACAGTGCGTACAGAACAAACGATTGCTGCATCATCGAGCTCAACAATTAAACTTGTGTCCATCCGCATATGAAAGTTCCACTTTGTGTGTCAATTGGACTTCTAGACTACGCCATGTAAGTGCCAGCCGCGGTGGACACATGTCCGAAATTATATTCATGATTAACGAAAAAAGCTATCTTTCAAATTAAGCCAATTTCATGGATATTAAAAACATATTTCTGTGTTTTATTTCAAATTAAAGTTCTCAACCTCTAAAAAACATACCCTTTATTAATAAGAAGTAAAAAGTGTTCTTTTCAGAGTTGGAGAATTTTAAGTTTAAATTAAACAAAGATAAAATGTTTTTAGTGTCCATGAAATTGCTTTTATTTGACAGATAATTTTATGAAATTAATGCTGGCTTAATATTTCGAGCATTTGATGTCGTAATCTGGAGGTCCAATTTTCTTCGCTGCAAACAAGATTGTATTTCGGCAAAAGCGATTAGAATTTTGGTTTTCAAGTGCTTGATTGTTTCTGGTTTATCTGCATTGAGATGCGAAATTCCATAACTCCAGAGAAAATATTCTAATGTCGTCAAATTGCATGAATAAGGTGCTTAGTAAAGAGGGGTATCTCTTAAAATTATTCATCGTGTTTTAAGTAACATTTAAGTTTACAGAGCGTTCATTGAAAATCTTCAAAAGGTTAAGCATAAAAATTTAAGTTTTTCTGATATTGAGTATCTTCTTACTTTAATCCTTTAAAGAAAAAGAATTGTTATTGACAGTTTTTTTTTTCCAAAAAATCTTCGTATTAGCCTAGTAACACTTAACAATTTTTTTTTCATCAAGAACCAATTTTCTTTCTTTAAATTCTGTTTAAATCTTTCTGATATCTCTTTTTTCTCATAGAAAACATCAGTTAGTTGTAAGCCTTCATCCTGTAAGATAAAAAATATCAATAAACATGATTTTTGCTACTCTTAAGGAGTTTTGTGATTATTCCTAACACACCATCACAATAAAATATCCTAAGAATTAATAACAAATTTTAAAGGAAAGTCAAACAGAAATGTTGTTTGCCAGTAAATTTATGAAATATTACATCTAGCACTTCTAAAACTTGAACTTAAAATTTCTCGAAGAAGAAAAGATGCATCGTTATTAAAACAAAATTTAAAAAAAAAAGAAAATTAGTAACAAAAAATTGGTAAAAAAAATTAACTCAATTTATAACATAATCTAGGAATCAGCGAAAAAAGGATTTTTAAAATTTCAAACGGAAATATCTCAGAAACTTGGTATAGAATATTTCTGACTTCAGATTCGATTTCAACCTTCTTATATTTCGGTTCCTGCAAGAACAAAAATAACAAAAAGAGGCTGGGTGCGACCCACACTGATAACTTCCCATTTGTTGTCTTGAAAACTTTATATTTAGACGTTTTCTTCAATTTTACTATAGCTATTAATGGAATTTGAATATGTGGGACTTGGGTACAACTGAACAACCTTATTCATATACGTATGTACAGTACCTACATTCTTCTAAAAACTAAGTTGATAATAAAATTATAAAATTATGTATTAAATTATAGAAATTACTTTATTATTTCGGTTCCAAACATTTTAATTGAAAAAAATTTAAAAACGAAATATTCAAATATAAAAGAAATGGTTTGGTTATTGATGGAAGGGTACTTACAAAATATATCCGCTCTAAAACTAAATATATGTCAAATATAAACCATTTGTTAGAAATTGTATTATGTATAAAATTAAATAATGGCAAAGTCAATATATCATTACTCGTTCTCAAGGTATTCTAGTTCAAAAAAAATATATTAGTAGATTTTTTTTATATTTTTGTTAAAACTGTCAATTCGATACTTGTCAAAATTTAACCATATGTTAATAATTGTATTATGTCGATACCTTCCCGTAAGAATGTACTAAGTGACACTTTTTTCCAAAATGACTTTTTGATGAGGAAATATACCATATTTTAAGGGCCACGTTTTGGCCTGGGATTCGCCAACCTATTATGCATGAAAAGGAAACTAGAGAACAAATAAAAAAATTTACCAACTACCATGTTTTCTCATTAAAATAATGTTGCCCCCTGAAATTTGTACTATCCGCCAAAAAAATTATGCTAAGCGACATTAATAAAGATCTCAATTTCGTGAGCAACAAAAAATTTTGTTACATTTCACTTAGTTTAACCAAAATTGTCTGCTAAGACACTATGATTCAACTAGAACTTTCTTCGTTTTTTTCGTTTCCTGAACAATCTTAGAAATGTCGCTTAGTATACATTCTTACGGGAAGGTATCGATGTATAAAACAACACACTTTAGAAGGCACTATCGGTGTTCATTCCCAAGAAATTCGACTTGAAATACAATTTTAATTAGTTTTTACTAAAATTTTTAATAGTTTTTTTATTTAAAAAAAAAACTATTGATTCAATATTTGTCAAAATTTTACCAATTGTACAAAATTATACTATGTATAAAATAAACTAAATTAGAAGTCAATATCACTACTAGTTCTCGAGAAATTTGAGTCGAAAAACAATTTTTACCAATTTTCAATAGAATTTTATATAGTTTTTTTATTTTTTGTAAAAAAACTGTTAACTGATTTTTTTGAAATGTTCACCAGTTGTCAAACACATTATTTTTCGTAAAATAAAATTATTTTGAGTTTCAAATTGTTTTCCGTTCTTAGAATATGTATCTGGGTTATGAAATTTTTTTTTTCAGTTTTTTTTTATTTAAAAAAATAACGGTATGTTCATTTTTTACCAAATTCATACCAAATCTGTATGACCCTATCATGAGTACACTAAATTTTATTTGAAATCAGTAGCATTATTTTTTCGTGAGATATTTGAAACTAACTAAAATGTTTACTTTTTTTTTAAACCGTTATAGTGAAAAAACTACTCACTGAATTTTAATAAACGCCCTTTCAGCCTCTTTCGAAGTTATTATCTATTAAACAAAATTTATTTTAAGTCGATATCCTTACTCGTTCTTGAGATATCGACGACGAAAAATGGTACCAGAACGTACGGACGTACGAACGTACGAACGTACGAACGTACGAACGAACGAACGTACGTACACACACACACACACAGACATCTCTCTAAAAATGATTGATATAGCCTCTAGGGACGTTGAAACGTCAAGAAATGTCAAAAATTCCAATTTGACAAATCGGACCGATTACAATAACTCCCTATGGGAAGTTAACAATATTGAATAAATTTTTAATTTGTTGAATGTTGACTAAAGGACAAAAAAATATTTTGAACTAATAGTTCAACAAGTTCAATAATAGTGCTTAGTCTTCTACTTGGATGATTAATTTCAGTAGCATAATAGCAAAACAAACTAATGTATGGGAATGGGAAATTCAAAAGGTCATTTTTTGTTTTAATTTATTTCTTTTTAGTGAAAAACATTTTCTTTGAGAATTTATCATTGGATTCTTAGAGGATTTAAAAAGCTCCTAAATACAGAGTGCGTTATATTATGTTCCAGTTCGATGTTTTTCACTAACTCTTAAATGAAGTACAATTTTATAATTTATATTTTATTGATTGATTATATGCCCTTTAAGATTATGTATTGAATGTTATGATGTCGGTCAAGTGGACACCATGGGTCGTTGCGAGCTCTTTTAAGCACATTTTCCATAACAATTTAACAAATTTCTGTTGGAACTTCAGCAATTTCGATTCTAATATTTTCCTTAAGCATCGAGGATGTGGTTGATTTATTGATTTACACTTTTTCACTTAAGTACCTCCAAAAGAAATATTTGGGAGTCGTTAAATCAGAGGATCTTGGGGGCCATAAATAGATATCAAATAAAAAGTCAAATAATTTTCTCCACGTATTTACAGTTAAACAGTTATTATTTTTATAATATGTTTTAATGATTTAAACACGTTTTCCCTGTATAAGATGCTTTCTAATAAACAATTATCAACCATTCTCTAAGACTTTATAAATTTCATTCACAGCAAATGGCATCCAAATAAAATCGACCTGGAACATAAAACGCACCCTCTATTAGACAAACCTCATTTTTGTATTTAATCTATTATACATTTTCTATAAATATGTACTCTAATTTCTTTGATATCAAGTATTAAATTTTATTGTTGGTTACTAAAATAGCCCCAACAAATTTTTTGTCAAAACCTTTGTTCTCCTGTCATTGTCTTGCTAAACTGAAAGACATTTTTTCTAAAGCTTGTCTCTTATAAATGATAACTTGTGTGTAAATTGTGTTGAAAACCATAGATGGCGCTCGAAATAGTTTTTTAACTTTTACTAACGAATACATATAGTTATAATAATCGATGGAGTGAATGGCATCTAGCCTATATACTGAACGTATATAATTAATTTTTGGTAACATATTTCTACTTATCTTTAATTGGCGTGGTCAGATTTTGGCGACCGTACTTGTTTCGGCGGTCACCGTATATGACGAGCGCTATTGAACAATGATAACCAATTTCTTATGGTCCGAATTGAACCATATAGAACTAGACGACTTGTGGTTCTAGCAAGACGACGCAACGTTCCACACAGCGTACGAGTATGTCATGATTGACATTCTGCATGAACTATTTGAGGTTAACTATATCTCTGGTAGAAGTGACGTGAATACTGAATAGTCAACCAAGTTCAAGCGATTTGACTCCTACAGAATTTTTCTTGTAGGGTTTCCAAAAGTCTCAGGTCTTTGCGAATAAACCACAGTATACCAAGAATAGGCCACCGCTCAAATTCAACCGGATCTATGCCGTAGAATCATTGAAAATTTAACCATTCGGAACCGTGTGATCGTAAGAAGCTAAGGTGGTCATTTTAACGCTGTCAAATAAAAAATAAAAAATTTTGAATTTAGTTGATATCTCATACACAAAATATTTTATACAATTCCAACATCTAACCTCCCTTATTGATTTACCCTTTAAATCAAAAGCAGGTGAACAAAAAATAGAATCTGACTAATTCACAGCATAATTATACGGCTGGATTGCAGTAAAACTGTCTGGTAATTACAAGCTCCGCATAATTTAAAAAATTAATCATTAGTTAATTTACTTGATCTTGAGAACAAATTTACAAAACTGACCTGACTTGTTAGTTTTTGAATTAAAGTATAGCTAAATTTGCTTACGACTTCCTGTAATGCTTCTAAACATTTCTTGTTCTTGAAAAAATAAAAAAAGGAAAGAACTTAAGAATTAAATATTTATGTATATTGTTATATGATTAAACTGGAAACGACTGTACCTTTTTTACATATATTTAATTGCAAAAGATTTTAAATATGCGTTTTCAGCCCCATCTGTTTGAATTTTTGTATGAAAATTGATATTTGACTATTCAAATTAGTCTTAATATTATCCTCTAAATAAAAAATGTGTGTTTTGTATTTGAATAAGAATCACTTATATTGCTAATTTTAAATATTTAAAAACAACACTTATTTTCCGGAAATATAACTTTATTTTATAACTCTACTTGTAACGCAAAACACTTAATAAAAGTTTCTGAACCAAATTATATGTACTTTCATAAGTTTGAATTGGTTCAGCCCATTTAGGTGTGTTATCGATTTTTCTTCCCACATCCGATAGGTAGGTAAATTAAGACAATACACATACATTCAGAGATTATATCCTATCCATATTGAATATGTATTGAAAACTAAACAATTTTCAAACTTTGTTTCTGATTTGTTTTCTATACCTACATGACTAGACCTATACAAATAATAGAAAAGTTGTGTCGTAACTTTCAACCTTTCGAGCCCCTTTTGTTTAGAAAACTACATATGGGATATAAAAAACAATTCCACCACTAAATTTTTTTTGTATTGTTTAAGGGCACTTCACACTCGGGTGTTACCTCTCTATCCTGTTGCTCATGATAGTTTGTTTTTGTTAGGCAAATGTTTTAAAAATATAAACTTTTTTAATAATTCAAAAACATACACGATGAAGATAAAATATGTTATATAAATGAGAAAAATTAAAAAAAAAAGTGAATTCAAATTTAAAGCATTTAACGAAATTTGTACCTTTAATTTTGAAAAAAAAAATGTTTTGTATGACAGCGGACTGAAAACCTTTTTGCCTTTAAATATTTAAGGTTTTAATGAAATAACAACATTAATTTAAACTAATTTGAATAGGAAAGTTGTCAAGTTAAATTAAAGTAATGAGTATCAAAATAGGAATATGCGTTTCAAGGCTATGATAAGGCAACATATAAAAGACATAAGGTACTCGTATTAGTTTAATAGTACTATTGCATTGAAATATTGTGAAAGAATTACTTCAAAAAATAATTTATTCTTTAAACGTTTTATTAACAGAAACGTTTCATTTGGTTAAATATTTGAACTTCCATTATAAGGATGAACTATTTTTTAAAATTAAGACAGAATTGATGGAACTGTAACGGAATGTGCAGGAATAATCAAAAAAATCGAAAATTTCTCTAAAAAAAGAAAAAGGCAGTTCTAAAGGGCTTTTCAATTGACGTGGGTAGATTTTGGTGGCTTGAGGTGGCCATGTTGTTTTGGTGACATTTTTCAAAACTATTGTTTCTTATTCAATTACTGATGCCAAATAACCGTGGCAGTTTACACGCTTGCACAGCACGTCAAAATGATAAAACTTTATTATCAAAATGAGTGTTGGTTAGTGCTAACGTTCCACATGGTAGACATGGTGGCGTTTTACAGTCGCCTCTTTGGTGGCCATTAGAGACGAGCAGTTCAGAAATAAATCAATTGTACATCAACGGAAATCCGTTGACAATGCATCCTCAAAAAGTTATCGTTTGGTATGGATTTTAGGCCGGCGTTGTCATTAGTCAGTACTTTTTCGAAAATGATGTTGGTGAGGCTATGAGTCCATGTGAGATCGCCGGGACGAAACGCCGAATTTTTTGGACTTTAAGATCAAAAACAAAATAAGCTATTTGAGCAAAAAGAATTTTGTTAAGACCGCAAAAACTGATTTTGTATTCCATTTCAACATCTAACCGCCTATATTAAAAAAACGCTTTATGACAATATCTTAGGAGATTATTACAGAAGTTTAACCAAAATCGTTAAAGTTGTTTTCGAGAAAGTTTAAAAAATGCAAAGTTGTTGTTATCAAATCTACTCGACCTAGATGAGGTGAAATGAAAATTCTAATTCTTCCATTACGGAATCACATACAAATCTTCTGTGCTGAATTTGAACTGAATCAGTCTTTCCGCTTAGGCTTAACCTCAATGTAGAGCTAACACACAGATGTACAAACGCTTGGATGCTCAGACTATTCTAAACTATGAATCAGTTAATTATTCACGTAACAGTTTGCACAAGTAAAAACATGTATCAGTTCAATATTTTTTTCTTAGTGAAACTTGATCTTAGAGAAGACATCTTTAATGGGGTTCAGCATTGGAGAAAACGATGGTAGAGTTTTTTTTTACAAGAAAAAAACTCAGATGATTTTCGAGTCCCTTCTAACATAAGTACAATTAAAGTTAGAAACTCCAAATTCATAGTATTTGTAGATATAATCAAGCACATCAGCCTCACAATATTACAACTCTTGAGCATTAGTGATTCTTGAGTAATAAGGCTTTAAAAATCGGAAGAACTGTAACTGACTGACTCACTGACAGATCATCGAAATTATGGGAAACATATCAAAACCGTAGAATTTTATAACTTCGTACAATTGTAGATCTTCTGATGCAAATAAGGGAAAAAATGGAACTTTCCGTCCAAGGGGCGTGGCATTTACGTATTTTCTCAAAAATTCTTAGAAATCAAATGGAGAAGAAGATTTGGTATTCCGGTAGGGCTTGAATTCAATCTAAGGAGAAATCGAAAATTTGAGATTTTCCATTGAGGTGTCGTGGCATGCACCCTCTTTAAAAAAAAAATATTATTATTCTTACTGACTAAAATTTGGAGGGTTCACTGGTCAAGTTTTCATAACCTTTTAAATTTTGAGTTATAAAAGACAACTTGCCAAGTCAACCTTGAAAATTTTAGCCACTGAAAATAACAGAAAAATGGTTCTTTCCACTTCTCCGTGTACCTACCTCCTGTTGCTATAAACAAGAATTTATTCCTACCTAAGGCAATGCTATGTAAAACTGACACAAATCCAGAAATTGACGATATCTTTTACCGCCACACTGAATTCGAAACGTTCGTCTGATGTTATTGACGAAGGTCTGGCCAACCCAACCAAGTATCACATAGATGCTTCCTTCGCTTTTTTCTTGGCCATTATGTTCAATGGACATAGCGCCAAAAATTACCCAACCAGTCTAACCAGAAAGTCATCATCATGTTCTGTTAGCCCGCTCGGGGTATTGGTATAGGGCGCAAACAAATCGTCTTCACCCTTCATGGTCTGCTGCTAGATATTTTGACTATGGCCAGGTCTTTCTCTATGGGAATCCGCTTCTGCTATTAATTTCCATGTTGCTCTGGATCTTCCAAACCGCTGCGCTGTGTACGCTGGGAATTTCATTCAAAGAACTGATTTGCAATATCATCGTTTGGTTTTCTCAGTGTGTTACCAATCCATTGCCATTTTTGCTTTCGTATGTGGACGTCCAGCCAATACTGACTTGTCCTGCGTCACAATTCTTGGTTAGAAATAGCTTGTTGTGAGCGAATCTTCAGAATGTGATTTAGACAGCGAATCACAAAAGCCTGCGTTTTCCTCGAAATGATAGCAGAGACTTTCTAAGTTTCTCAGGCATAAAAAAGCATGGATTAAACATTATATTCGAACCAGGAATTCAGAATTTTAGACAGTGTACCAAAGACAGCGAAAGCTTTATTTATTCTACTTTTCGACCTATTGTTCGACCTCTTCAACTATTGTCTTCTGTAGAATAATACGGTGATGTGTGGAGCAACCTATGAGCATTATTTTTGTCTTTTGTTATTTATTTGTAGACCGATATACTCTCCTTTCACATGCAGTGTGTGATACATTCCGTTCTACCCACTGCACTGACGTTATTTGCCAGGAGACATACATACGAGTATATCATCGACAGTCTAAGTGGCTAAGCATTTCAGATAGTCTCCATTGAATATCCTGCCTCTCTGGCTGTACAAAAGATGGTCGCCAACACTTCGTCTATCGCGCGCAGACCATCCCTTGTCACACAATCTGTCGCACTTCGAAAAAGTAGGATTTCGGAAAAAACAAAACACCTTGCGTTGTTATAAGACTCTCTCATAATGGCACCAGTTTTTGGAAGACTTCCTCTACCAAGAAGTGATCCTCAAATACATTCAAGGTTAACTCGGTCTAAGGTGTTCTCAAAATCCATAATTACGAGAGCTAAAAAGTGCAAAAGCCTGTTTGATGCCTCTTGAGCGTAGACTCGATTCTAGCCTTTGTCGGCTCGAGAATAATGGTTGCAAATAGTTTAGAAAAAATTGACAAAACGGACAAAATGGACAGATTCTTTAGGTCACCCATCTTTGGCAGTTTAACAATCACACCATCCTTTCAGTCAAACAAGCTTTAACTACAATACTGTAAGCAGTTACAACTTTGCTTAATATAAAACTAAAACAATATTCGGTTAAACAAATAAGAGGTCTTTCCTCCTTAACAGATCCACAACAACTGATCATATCTTTGGTCTCTCAGTATATATTCTTCTATTTAACCGGTAGTCTCTTTCTATTAAATACAATCATTACATCTTTCGTTCGTTACATCTTCTTTCTGAACATTCATTTGTTTTTCTTTATTCTTTCTTTTAGAAGTGTTGCCACAATACTGAAGAAAAAATAGTAGATAATTTTTCATATTTATCGCACTTACCTCAAGAGCTCATAAAATATTGATAAGTGACATTATTGTTTACTGTCAAACTTTTATTCAATTTCATTATTATCCTTTGTTTCAACATTTAAATACGTGCTGCAGCTGTTAGACTCACGAACTGTTCTTCTAACTTTAATCAAATAAATCGATAGTCAATTACAAATATTTTGAATTTGTAATTATTATCCTTCAATTGTGGTCTCTCTTATTCTTTGGACAATAAAGTTTAGTTTAAGACTTCTTGAGTTTTTGTTTCATATCACTCGAAAACTTTTTACAAAATTATAAATTCAAAAGGGGAACACAAATTTGACGATAAATAAACAGGTTGTCAATTCACATACTACCAATTGTCAAACTGGTCGAAAAAGGGTAAAATAAAAACAAAACTTATTGAAAAACGTTTCATGGTTGCTGAAAAGTTTCTTTGGAAATGTTTTTAATCAATATTATTAAAATCTTTTTTTTTTTATTTGAATATCTACCCGTTAATATATTTTGATACATCAAAACCATGTGACCGTTAGTAAAAAAATACGCAAATTCCATTTCTTATAAAAAAAGTGTGAGTTCCGGGATTTGCGCTTAAGATGTGTAAACATCAACGTTCTTCCCAGTACCGAATATTTGTTATCGAACGCACCCAATAAACATACATAATAATGCAACCGTAATTTCAACATTGGCACAAGATTTTAGCCGAATTAGTACGATGTTAAAACTGTTTAAGTATGATATTTGGTTAAAACGACAATTTTGCAGATTTTAATTAAGCTTAGCATCATAATTTCCCTAGCTTTTTACTAAATTTAAAATCATCAATTAATTTTTGACATTTACAAACTTCAAAAAAGGACTGTTTACTTAGAATGCAGGAACTGGCATTGTTTGACGTATGTTTAGATGCAATTTTATAAAAAAAATTGGTTAAGTACTAGAATTTAAGCTACTCTAAAATTAGCAATTTTTTAAGTAGATAGTAGTAGGTATTGTTTAAAATTTTGCTTTTTTTAAATGTTGAAAACATTTTCTGTGCATTTAAGTAGAATTAAATTTTTTGTTTATATGAACTTTGACAGAGCCTTAGACTAAGATGCAAAGAATGGAACGAACCGATTTATATTAAAAGTTATATGTTGTAAGAAAAAGAACGCACATGTAGCGTAGTTCGTTTAACTTATGCTTAAACAGGGATGTTATTTGAAACAACATAACATTTTTCAACCCGAAATACTACAAATATTTGCTCGTAGCATTGCTTGGGGCGTTTACATTCTCAAATTTGTTTGACAAGTACGTAATGGTCAATTTTGATGGATGAAAAACTTTCACATTTGTCAAACATTCTGTCAAACATCACTTCTCATTCGAATTTTGACCAGGGTGGACCAACTCAGAGAATAGATAAGGTTATATATGAAAAAATTTACTTGATTTGTGTATTCCAAGTCTGCAGAAAACTTATATTAATTTAATAAAATCCAACTGAATTACCAGTATTGCTTATAGTAAAACTAATTTTGAAATATTTTCTTAGAATGTGCACAGCTTGAAAACTTTATGGAAAATGAAGTTTGTTTCTGGCTTGACAAGCATGCGTTCATATTTACAAATTATGCTTGTCATTCAGCCATAATATCAAAACATTTTGAAATCCATCTAGCATGCTTGGCAAGCCGCTGGATGGAGTGTTCACATTATAAAAACCAGGCCAATCAAGTGATAATGTAAACGCCCCTAATGTTACACGAAAATATGACACTTCATTTTGACTCTTGCAGCCTGATGACATGATTATTTTTTCGTTCATTTCATCATTGGTCTTTTTCACAGTTTGACTGAAAGGCTTAGAAATGTAGATTCATTCCGCCACCCTTCACCAAATATATCAAAAAGTCGAAACAACTGAAAAAATGAATCGTGTGATCGGGCTCTTCTTGCCTTTTGCTTGCTATAAACGGTATTCATACTGAGCTAAATCCTCCGACTTTTTTTTTGACATTGTACCTACTTTATTTTAATTCCTGTGTCAGAGATTTATAAGCCACATCTTAAAATGTAAATTGTCAAAATAAATATGTATGTATAAGCGTAAAATCCATTGGCATCGAAGTCATAATCCAGTTCATGGCTTGACAGATGGAGAACGATCAACATTTTGATATATGTAGAATAATAAATTCGAAATTTAGCATTATTCACTTTGACAGATAAGTGACAATTAAATTTTGACGTATCGAGAATATTTTGCTCCAAGTGTCAACCGATTACCCTTAAAATGTATTTTTCCGGAGCAGAAAATATATAATAACATTTTTCGGATTTTTTACATAAATGTCAACTAACTATTTATAAAAATTCACTTTTCCGGGACATAACATAAAATGCAATCGTCCATCACTACCGTGAAGGGGGATTTGCTTAAGACATTGAATGAACCTGTAATGAATTTGACACCAGTTTTTTCGTCATATTGAATGAGAGGTGAAGAAATGTTGGGGGAATGAAGATATTTAGTTCTAACTATCAATGGAAACTACTAAAATCGAGATTTCAGGTCCCTCTGAGTTTCCAATGTAAGCACGTTGTAATAAGTATGCAATATTTCCGATGTAAGCAGGGTCTTAAATGCAATCTTCCGTAGGGAAACTTTCTACAAGGGACTTGTAACCGCAACTGGCTACACGTAACTTATACGTTAGACTTATTATAATAATAATAATAATTCAAACAAAAGTGGAAGCCATTCGCTAGACAAATTTTCTAAACAACAATATTAGCTGTGTTTTATTTTCCCCCAGATCTGATCCAGATTAGATCTTCATTCAAAATTACATGTATAACAAAAACAACACAAAACCCAGTTTTGTTTGTATTTGTTGTTTTACATGTTATTTTGAAAACAAAATCCAATCCGGATCAGATCTGGGGGAAAATAAAACATAGCTATTGTCTTACTTCCAAAAGCACCATTTTATACTGCTAGTTTAACTTTTATCTATCTCTCCAAAAAAAAATTCTTAAGAAAAATATTGACATAACAATGTTTCTAACTTACTATAAATTTTTTTAAATAATTGTTCTAATTTCCTACTATTTTCACTGTTAATCATTGTAAATATTTTGAATAAGACTTATGCATTGTCTTATTCAACCACTTAACTGAAATAAAAAAAAAAATACAAAAAGGGAAAAATTACTATTTAAATAAAAAAAAACAAATATTTTTATGAAGTGTAACCGAGCGATTTAAAAAAAAGCAAAATTCAAAAAATTAATGAGTTTCAAAATTGTATAACTGTGTTGATCAAAAATGAAAAAAAGGAAGAATTTTGCAAATCCAAGATTTAAAAAATATAAAATCAAATAAATGTCAACCAATCTTCCGCATAAGAAGTAAGCAGATAATACTCGTATAAATAAATACAAAATTGAAAAAAGAAAATAATAATAATTCGCTGTAACACTTGTATGATATTTCAAAACAACAAACAAATTATAAACAAATTAAATCAGAATCAATGTAGCTTAAAACGAGAACAAAAAAAAAAAATAAAAAAAAAAATTCTCCAAAAATGTAAGTTTAATAAACAAAAAATATTTAATAAATTATTTTTATTTGATTTTTTTTTTGTATTAAAAAATAATATAAGAAAAAAATATTTTTTACATTCGTTTGTAGGTTATGTTAATTAATATAAAAAAAATCAACAAAAACAAAAGGTAATAAAAATAATAATTGTGAATTTTTGATTCCTATAATTCTAAGCAAACAAAAATAAAATAAATGAAAAAAAAAAACAAACAAAAAACAAAATCTAATTTTATTTTTGTATAAAATATTAAAATTTCATTTTTATATTTTTAATTATCTTGTAATATACGATGTTTTTTTTATAGTGTAGTTAAATTAAAAAAAAAAACAAACACATATATTATACGTATTAATTAATATTAAAATTAAATAAAAAAAAACAAGTAAATAAATATATATAATTAATAATTTTTTTACAATATTATAAACCTAAGCTATATGATTATGTATATTGAACAAAAAAAATTCATATTATTAGATAATGTATATGAAAAGAAAAATTAAAAAAAAAATCATGAAAATCATGCAAAAAACAACCCCGATAGGATTACCTACCTTTGTGTATAAAAACAAAACAATAATGTTTAAGTAAAATCAGAAATGTACCGAATATGTGTGAAAAAAAAAATGGACGCGATGATTAAATAAGGAAACCAAAGACTTTTTTTTTCTTTGAATAAAAAGGGAAAATAAAAAAAAATTATTGAAAAACTTATAAAAAATTAAGCTGCTTGTTTTATTTTTCAAAAAAGAAAAAAAAAATATATTTATTTCTTTGATTTCAGATTAAGATGAGAAGAACTTTTTAACAGGTAATGTATGATGGGAAAATTTTTTTAACACAAGTGTGAGTGTAATTTATGTAGTGTTTGAGTAGGATAAGATTTCAGAAAGAGTTTGAATGAATTTCAAATTTTTTTTAGTTGGTATATTTTATTTTATTTATTATAAACAAATTTCAAAACCAATTAAGACTTCCAAGGATTCAGATTTAGGGCCATAATTATTATTTTATTTTATTAGTCTCCAAGCATTTAGAAATATTAACGTAATATTAAACAATATTTTGATTGACAACAAATTATAAACAAAAATTTGTCTTGGGACTTATACGTACTATAGGGTGAGTTATGCATTCGAGATTTTGATCAAAGTTGACATTACGATGATAGCGAAGACGAAAAAAGTGTCTGTCTGTCTGTCTGTTCGACTACAGCCTAAACGGCTCAGTCGATTTTCTTTAAACTTGGCAGATATCGTTTTGAATTTTTCCCCCGACACGTTTTTTTCTTTTTTTTTAAGATCAAAAATAACGACCTGTCATACGAGTTTTTTTCGAAATCTTATAAATAATTTTTTTTTCTCAAAAACTGTCCAGCAGAATTTAAAAAATAAAATGCACGACTGGATCGCACGAACTTGTTCTTATGTAAAAGTACTTTGGAGTTTTAAATACATTTTATAAATATAAAACATGGATGTAATGAGATACATATCTTCAAACGCATGGAATTGCCGTCTGAGATCCGGAAAAGTATGAATTTACGCAAATAAAGTTTAAAAATCGTTTTATTAAAGTAATTTTTTATAGAACAAATTTCTTTCAAATTTTTCTAGAACAAAATTTGGGACACCAATTTTAAGTGCTTTGTAATATAGGTTTAAGGAAATAATTTCAAAAAATAATCGTTCACACGTTTTCAAAATATTAATTTTTCAAAAAATAAATTGAATTTTTTTTTTTTAAACAAAAAAAAATATTTCTTCGAATATTTTTATATACAATATTATTTTAAAATTAAGGGAGCTCCTGGTGTAAATTTTTAATTAAAATCGTTAGAGCCGTTCATAAGAAATTCGAAAATTAAAAAAAAATTGTTCTATTGCAGGTACCGTTAATAGCATTTTGCGCCAAAATTTTTTTTTTACAGAAACGTAGTCCATGTCCATAATATCACACTTAATTTTTTATTAAAATCGTTTGAGCCGTTTTCGAGATAAATAAGATTTTGCAATACGGGTGTATGGGGGGTACCGTTAGTTTTAGAGCTAAAAAAAAAAATTCAATGTCTCCTGTCTCCTCTAGAGAATCACCGAAGACCCTTAACTACCGGGATTGAAGAACATAGGTCTAGTGGCTTAGGCTGTAGGGAGAGGTACAGACATACAGACACACTGAAACACGTTTCTTGTGTACTAAATTTTCCTTTAAATTTTTATAAAGAAAATTGATATGCAAAATTGATTAGTATTCAATAAAATACATTTTAGAACGAAATTCAAAAATTTATTCGTGTATCTGTTTTCAAGATATTGAATTTAAAAAAAAAAAAAACTTAATATTTTTTTAAAAATCCAAAAACTATTTTTTCGAAAAAAAAAATTTAAATATTTTTTCGAATGCATAGGACCTTCTGCAAAAAGTTTGGTTGAAATCGTTAAAGCCGTTGATGAGAAATTCAAAAATCAAAAAACCGTTCTATGACAGGTACCGTTAATATCATTCTCGGTAACCCCAAGTACCGAGTTTAAAGAAAATAGGTCCATACAGACATACAGACAGACAGATGGAACTGTCGGACCCACTTTATTCGTCTTCGCTAACATCGTAATGTCAACTTTGATCAAAATCTCTAATTCGATAAGTAAAAAATCATAAAATTTCATTTAATTAAAGCTAGGTAATGGTTGAAATTTTTTTTTTCAAAAAATGGTTATTTTAGGTAGTCCACTTGGAACCATTTTTTAGTTTCGATTTTCTCGAAAACGGTACAACCGATTTCAATCATTTTTCTTATGCTGGAGCTCCTTTAAAGTTTAAATATTATTGCGTATTCAAATTAAAAAAAAATTTTGGGATTTTTAAAAAAATTAAATTTTTTTTTTGGAAACTCAATATTTCGAAAACCCTATGCTCGATTTTTTTTTTCAAACTTGATAAATAATAGTTTGTTAATATAATCTATAAGATTTGAGTAAAAATTTTGTTTTACCTGAGACTAAAGGTACCCACCTTATAAATGTTAAAAAATGGTTTTCGAAAATCGTAATTTTCTCGAAAACGGCTCCGAGAATTTGGATACATTTTTTTTTATTTCGAATCATTTTTACGATAGATAATGTAATAAAAAAAATTGTAACTAAGATATTACTGACTGTACCTACCATAGAAATATTTTTTCGAATTTTGCATTTCTCATTATAGCCTTATAATTCCGATAATTCGCAAGTAAAAAAGATAGAGAAGTTAAGGACCATCAATACGATTACAGAGAGTATCTCTGGCGAACTACATGAGAACTACAAACCAAGATTGTGCTTCTAATAACACCTTTCTTGCGGTGAAGAAAAATCTAAAACATTTTCTTTTTTTTTTATTCAAAGACTATTTTTTCGAAAATGTGCATTATTTTTGCAATGAACAAAACTTAGCAACCCCCATAATCGGCGAGCGAGTCGCACCCAGTTCCTTATTAATTTATTAAGAACGTAGAGCTCGATCATATTCGATTATCTAAAGAAATTGAAGTCAAATGGTGTCGATGGTGTACTACGACATCTTACAAAGGAAGCAGTTGACATAGAAACAACAGTGCTTATCAACACTCTGAATAATACATACTATCCAGTGCGGTAGAAGGCAGCTGTGGTGCATTTTCTCTATTTGTCCTTTTCTTAACCACAATAGCTCAGAAAAAGTTAATTTTGTATTTAAAAAATATTTTTTTTTTAATTCACTCAGTTTGTTTATTTTTTGTTAATTACATTTAGTATTCTTTTTAAGGAAAAAAAAATAATTTTTTTAAGAAAATGAACTGGGCTTTAATGATAAGTGAACAAAATTAATACTCATTAACGTGTTTTTTTGAATAAAATGATATCAAAGTGAAAAAACTACTTAAAAAACGAAAAAAGTTGGGTTTGATGCAAAATTGCGGAGAAACGGTTGTCCGCAGAAAAAAAAGTCTCTGGACAAACTAAAACTGTAATAAATTCTTGATTGGTTATAAAAAAAAGTTTTACGAATCGGGCATAGTTTGGCAAATATAAAGCCAGTTAAGGGAAAAATCACTAAAATCGTTATAACTCGAAAACGGGATGAAAACGAGAAAATGACCTCTTAAGTTTTTCGACTTAAAATGACCTCAGGAACCCATGGTTTTTATTTAGGACGGTGACTGTGGGACACCCTGTATAATGGAGAAAATCTAAAAATTAGTCACCCATGCATTTTCTGGTTGATTTATAGAAGGATTTCGACAGCATACTGTTTGATGGTCACGATCTTAAGCTGACCGTTCTCGGCTTAATAAACTATTATTAAATATGCTTTATGATATGCTTAATTGTTTGTTGTCAAAAGTGGCAACTTCTTCAATAATCTCTGATATTAAAAATAGCAAAGAGCGATCAACTTGCCGTTTCTATTCAAAATTTACACTAGCGATCTGATTTGTAGTCTAGCTCAGGCAATTTCGTATACCAAAGATCTAATTGCATACAGAATTCAAAAGTTAAAGCGTGGCTATGACAACATTCACCAATATTGCAATGACTCCGTTGTACAGTTCCTCAAGGGATACAAGAGAGAACTGGTACAAGCAAGTGATCGTAGCGCCACCTGGACAATCCACTGGCAAGTAAAAAGTAAAGTAAAGTGCATTGGGATGTGGAAAAGGGTTGCAAAAGCTTAAGTCAATTTTTAGCTTAAGCTTGGCTTTAATTCACAAGCTAGTGGGTGACTTATGAATCAAAAAAAATGTAATCCAGCAGCTAGTTACTGACTTATGAATTAAAAAAAATTCATTCAGAATCTACTAAGTGACTTATGAATTAAAAAAATTTAAGTCATGAGCAAGTAACTGCAGAATTAAGAATTAAAAAAAATTAATTCAAAAGTTACTAGTGACTTATGAATTAAAAAAAATTTAATTCATAAGCTAATGGATATATTCTAATTAAAAAATAATTAATTGGAAACTTTATAACCTAGCATGATAATTTTATGACACAAAAAAGCTTGAAATCTACCTTCGTTAGTAATTAAATAATTATGTAGTCAAAACAAAACGTTTCCAATTTACCAACTAACTTATGAATTAAATTTTTTTTAAATCATAAGTCACTAACTTATGACTTAAATTTTTTTTAATTCACAAATTATCTACAGACTTATGACTTATGATTTTTTTAATTAAAAAATTCGCAACCCTGATGTGGAAAGATCAGTATTTATATTTCGACATACATAAAAGTAGGTACTCGAAGGTACGTAGAAATAACGGGCATGAGCATGTATTGCTCAGTTAATTCACTGTGCGCCCTTTAGATACCATTATATCGTTTGACCTGTATATTTAATGAGATATGATGAGTTATTCATGAGATCCCTTCTACCTGAAGTTCAGATCGAGAATTACCCGTTACAGAAGTCATGGAAGTTCGTCTCGGATCTACTTGGAATTGCTAGGAATATGTAGAGTGAAGTCTTCGATCTTCAATTCAGAATAGTTCTAATTCTGGCTCTAATTTTCTGACCAGAGTAGGACATTTATAGAGAAAATAAATGACTGTTTCCTGTTCCTGCTGATCCCCGCTACAACAGTGAGTCAGTGGCGATTCCTGATCTTTAGTATTGGGTTAGCGCCATGGTGTGAGGAAAAAATTGTAGTTTTTATTTTTTTTTTTTTTAATTTTATTAATAAGGAAAACAAAACACAAGCAATACTTTATAAATTAATAACATAAGATAAAATGTTTAAAAATGTATCGATGCATTAATTCAGTTCGTCGTTCAACGGTAGCAAAACTTTCGATGACTTGATTATAAATTTCGTCACATGCTTTTAATTCTTTTAAAAAAAACCTTTTCTTTAGACATAAGAGCCGAATAGCTCAATTTCTTGTGACCATGAGTACTTCGAAAGTACGTTTTCAATGCATAAAAGAAGCACTCCTTACACGCCGTTCAAGCTGGAGTTTTATAAGCTTGTACACCTGCTAAAAACTGTCGGCGACGTTTACCTCCACCCAGAGTAAGATATTAAATGGAGTTATCGCTTTTAAAGTGGCTATATAGCATCTTCGTTTTCATGAAAAAACATTCAATTCATTCTTTAATTGCGTAAACTCAAATATGTTTGGTCAGTTCGTAATTAGAGTTTTATTTACTTCTTCAGGAAAATTTGTTTTTTGGCGTTATTAAATAAATTTGTTCCCGTTCAGTTAATCGAAATATTTTAGTTATTCGATTGATGCCAACCTTTTTAATATCTACATGATTAATTTGTTTCATTTATATCAAATTGATCATTTTGAAGTTTTCGTTTTTCAGAATGTGTTAAAGCATCACAAAATCACGTTTTAATTAATATCTCAGCCCGACATAAAACAATTTATTGCTTTTATAACAATATTTTCTATCAACTTACGTAAAATGCAATTTGTTTAAATTGTAGGAAATCACGAGGACTTAAAAAATAAAAAATAAAAAGTGCATCGTTAAATGAGCTTTTTTCTTAATAATCATGAACAAATTATTTTCAAACAACAACAAATTATTTTAACTTACTATAACTTCTTTTTTATTTGTTTAAACAATATTTTGTGTTTTATATAATATAATAGTTAATGTTATTATAAATAAATATACATATGTTTTATTTTTTTCTGTAATGGGTGCCGAGATATTCGCGAAAGATACAAAAAATACACAAAACACATTTTACCAATAACTTTTGTAAAAAAAAAGTTGTCAGGTAGAGCAAATTTGGTTTCAAGCCTTTCTCATAATGTCCCTATCGATCCATTAAAAAAAAATAGACCATGCGCCCAAGGTCAGGCCCTTTTTCATGACGCTTTGACTTGACTTATACATTCTCAACTTTTATCTGAATTCCATTCAAATGACCACTCATAAAGGAAGCCTCATCGTTGGCCTGGGCTATAACTTTATATTTTATGTTATATTTTTCCAATTGACTTGTAACTAATTGAAGTAAATCTTCTGCTGTTCGCCCAGAACTTACATCATGGATTTTCTAATTAAAGTAATACTGAAACACAACGAACAATTGGGATTTCATTGAATGTCAGAAGATTCATAAAGAATAATAGCAACAAAATAAAGCTATTTAATTTTTGCAGAGGTATGACATGTTTAAAAGCACAGACACTGCTTTTATCAAATCATTTTGCCATTGAGGTACCTTTAAAACCCCTTGCCGTTTCGTATTGTTTAAATACATTTAAAAACTTAATAGTTTTCTCGGTTTAGAAACGAAACAGATTAATTTTGGCCTCTAAAAATCAAAAAATTAAAATTTTAAAAAATAAATATAAGGACCACCCTAAGATACCTTGATACAAAAAAATTAAAAAAAAAACGAGATCATACCATCGTCCTTCAAAGTATCAAAAATATCTATATTTATTCATATTAAAAATCCAGTCAAATACAAAATATATGTAGGTATATACTTAATTAATTTCACACTGATCTTAGATCTTAGGATTTATGTTTATTTCGTACTAAAATTTTGAGATTTAGTATCTAACTTAATGTCGCCAGATATTAAAGGCCAATCAAATAACAACACAAATAATCAGACCCTTTCCTTCCTTGTTTTTTCTACTGCATACAGTGAACATTGGAAAACGTGAACCCCCAAAACGTGAACACTGTAATTTTTACATTGACTGCTCTAAAACGTGAACAACTCGAAAAGCTCTAAAACGTGACTAGAAATTTTTTCAACATTTCTACATAAAAATGCACTGAATTATTATTTTAAAACTTGGGGGACCCCATAATATTGACAATGCGTAATATGAAATATTTTAAAAGGCTTTGGAATGGTGTTCAGATTAAGGCTTTGACCAAAGCGACATAAACGCCTAAGAGAAATTGTAGTTGTTAAAATGTTTGCAAAAATAGAACACACAAAAATTACAAATTTTGTTTGTTAAATAAAATTTTTATTTGTAAAACGTTCTAATTTAAAAATGAAATCTAATCAATTTTTTAATAACCCGTACCAGTATGTATAAAAATGTAAAAATATTCTTAAATCTATACTACTGCAAGCAAAAAGAAGATAAAATGAAAGAAAATATGTTTTATTTTAATCATAAAATGTTACATTCCAAAACATGAACGATCTCAAAAACATAAACACACTTGGTTTTAATTAGTTCACGTTTTCCAATACTCACTGTACAAGCAAGAGAACGCACACAAAATTTACCTGCTACTGCTACTATACGACTATCACTATACCTACTCGCAGTGTGGCCAATTTAGCATTTTTCCTGCTAAATCTAGCATGAAAAATTGTTTTTTAGCATTTTTTTTTTTTTCAAATCATGCCGGCATATTTTTTAGCATGAAATCTGGTCTTAGCATGAAAATTTAGCAGAAATTTACATGAACCATGCAATTAAATTGAATTTATAAAAAGCTTAAACAAAACCTACGAAAGTGTGTGCCGACTTCAATGTAATTTTTATTGTAGGTATTGTTGAATGCAACCACTTTTAACTTTTAACGAATTCAGCAAACTAACATATACTTTTACTTGACGAACCACCATCTATCGGAAAGTTTTTAAGGATTTATCTCGCCAAACTATCACCCAATTCTTACTTCGGCTTTCAGTGTGAAGAAAAATTACAAGAATTTTAAGCTACAAGATTTAATAGCATGCGAGGATGAAAATGAACTTAGAAAAAACTGTAAAAACTTTATTTTGAAGCTTATCAAAGAGCTTCAAAAAAGGACACCAGAAAATCTGAGAATATTACAGCAAATAAATTTTTTTCGGTTCAAAAGTGTTTGAGAATACACGAGTCACAATTAATTCCAAGCTAATATCTAGAATAGAAACACAGTGGAATAATTTACATTTAAATGCTTGGGAAAATGTGGAAAACACTGTGGAATTTTGGTGTGAAGTAAATAAATTCACTGACGCTTCTAATGAAAATCCATATAAAGACCTCTTAAACTTTGTCATTTTATATATGGTCTTACCGATATCCAATGCTGCTGTTGAAAGAGTTTTTAGTTTCATGAATCTCGTCAAAGACCAGCGGCGAAACAGGATGAAAATAAATATGCTGAGTAGCATTCTTCTTATTAGGGATAATTTATCTGAAACATGTTGTGATAATTTCACTGTTCCTAATAAAGTTAATGAACAGGTTGGAGCATAAAAATTGTATGTAGGTAACCCAGGAAGAAGAAGAAGATATGCGTGATATTTTTGAAGAGGCTTTGAATGAAGCTCAACATTTTTAATTTTTTTTTTTTTAATAATTCAATATTTATATTTTAGCTCTAACCAGAGTGAATTATTTTTTAAAATGTTTTTTTTTTGTTCAATAAATTTGATTTATAAAGAAAAAAAAACAAAGTTCCGTTTGTTTTAGTTAAAGGCAAAGTTTTTGGCAGGTTTCCAGCTAAAAAAAATATTTAGCATGATTTTTAGCATATTTAGTACACAAAAAATCATGCTAAATTGCCGAATTTAGCATAAACTCAAATTATGAATTGGCCACACTGCCTACTCGGCTACTCCTCTATCCTCTTTCATTCAACCTGATGTCTCTCTTGTTTGATCGCAATTTTTTGCGCTAACGCTTTCATATTATTTAGCTGGGCTTTGCTTAGGACATGTTGTAGCCAAACGATGTTGTATTGTATAAATTGTATTGAATTTGTTAGCTCAAATTTTCGCGCTATAAATGCTTCAAGGGACAATTTTTGCATGAGAGTTTTGTGTTGCGTTTGTGTTAGTAAATAATGATTTTAGAATAGGAATGTGGGTAGGTTAAGTAGTTTTGTGTATTTATGTCAATGGTGTTATATTGTAGGAAATTTGGTATCGCAAATTTTAACGCCAAGGTATACTTTTAGTATGGTAGTTTTGTGTTGTGTTTAGGAAAATATGATTTGAAAGTTACGTTTTCAATATAAAATGTACATCATAGTAGTATTTATTTATTTAAATTCTTGGTTTAGCGGCGATAAACCTGCTAACTGAGAGGAATCGCCACTGCAGTGAGTAAGGAATAACCAGCTTTGCTGGCCCTAATAGCCAGTGCCCAGTGCATGTTGCAAATACCCTGGCTATGTCTTGCCTGGATCTGCATATAAGATAATTTGTTCGGGACTTATTGTAGGTGTGCCACACTTTTTAAATATAATGCAGTTGGTTGAATTGATTCATTTACGGTTGGATTCTGTGAGAAAAATTGAAAACATTTTTCACTTCTAAGCAACAAGAGAAATGTGAACTAATTCTGTAACTGACTTATGAAGGGTTGATCCTTTGCTCTCTAGCTCATCAGCCCGTTCGCTTCCTTCTATTACACTGTGACCCGGAACCCAAATAAGAATGATTTTGAGGCAAATGTTCATCATAAGCTCATCCCGGAATTGGTGGACCAATTAAGAGAATGAAAAAACCAAATCAATGGCTTTAACAGGTACCTGGCTGTCTGTAAAAATGGCCGTGTTCCAGTTTTAGCTTTGGATCTATTTCATGTATTTAATCTAATTGCGAGTTGTCAACGGCCTTGGCTTTGATGAAAGCATCGCTTCCCATCGATCAGCGAAATCAAGCATCATTGCGCGCGGTTATTACTTGAATGGGGGACCGTTCAAATACCAACCGTGTGCTGTTGACATGTGTCTCTTCTGTTGTTCTTTCTTTCTGTGTGTCTCTTTCTGTTGTATTGTATAAGGTCGATGGACTCAGTTGCCAATGCTTTTCAGTGTCTCTACTTCGTAGATTTATCTGCGGAGTAGTGTAAAATTTAATGTAATGTAATGTAATTGCGAGTTATTCAGCTTGCAAGGCACTCCCCAAAAAGACCTAGAGATATTATTTAAAGACTAAGAAACACTTTTATTTCAATTCCTTCCATAATATATAGGAAAAGAATACGTATTTACGACGTAGTTATTTTAAAATTTACCGTATTCCTTGTAACGCAATAAACGTCATAGAATTCTGAAAGCTTCTAGCTCTTCCATCTAACGCCGACGCCGAGTCTCTATTTTTAATTTAGTTTTTTATTTCGTTAGTGAACTAATGAATAGACTTGTTAGTTATTCCCTTTGAACTTTGGAAATGAAAAGTTGTCGAATGTTTTCTCGAAGAAAAGCTACTTGAGAAGTGACAGTTGGAATAGCATAAATTGATTGCTAGTCAATATAAGCTATACATCGGTTTCAAGCTGCTCTACATTGATGTTCTTAAAATGAGTCTTCTTTTAAACATGGCTTTGATTAAGAAGTAAAACGTTTTATAATTTATTTACGAGAAATAAATCAAGTATGTGATGCTTTTTTAATCAAAGGCTGAGCGCTGAGGTGCGTCAGCTTGTCCAGGGTCAGTCTGAAGAAAGCACAATACTCGGTTTTAAATAGTTCAGAACTACAAATAATGTCCGACACCGACATTATTCAATGTAACTTAATCTAATATAACAAGTTATTTCATATACTTATACATTTATTATGTTCTTAAATAACTAACACGGTATTTCATGGGAGAGGATTTAAGAGAACAAAAATGGTGCGTAAGATATTTAATGAGTAAAGATTTTTCCTTAAATCTTACAGTGCCTAACTCAACTTTGCTTTGACAAATAGTTCAGGGATTATTGTTTATTTCTATGTTTTATGATTTGTGCCTTAGCAAAAGAAAGGTTCCGGGGGCGTTATGTTTATATTTATTTTATGGTGTTAGTGTTTATTTGATATATGTATTTATTATTTGTTGACCTGTGGGGTTTTGGGATTAATTGTAGATTAGTGTTAATTAGTTAGATTAGTGTTTACGAGTTTGAATAATTTTTACCTACGAGTTTTTAAGAATTTATTTTACCTTAAAATAATTATTATAAATTTGTACTTCAGAAATAAATATTAAACATAATAATAATATAAAAACAATATAAATAAGAATAATATAATTTAAATAATAAATGTTCATTTACATATAGTTAGTTTTAAGAACTAATGTCGCTTTCATAGTCGGTTGGAGAACCGTCACCTGGAGTAATTATAATTGAATCCGAAATTGTGTGCCACGTCAGGTCGTGAGAAAAGTATTCTTCCTCAGTTCTTATGGTTTTCTCACAAACTTTTCGCCAGTCTGCAGCCGTTATTTTTGAAAATTCTTCCTCTGATAATTTTTGAACATCCAATAAATTGAATGTTGTGTTTCGTGAACCTACTCTTGCCTTGACAGTTGCCCAAATATTTTCGATGGGATTGAGATCTGGATGATAGGGTGGTAAACGTAGAACCTCATGTCCCATGCCGTGAATGATATCGTCAATCTTATGCTTTGGGTTGTGTGTAGCTCGGTGTCGTTTTATTACCTCATACAGTTCAAGTTTCAAAATCTGTATAGTATGCGGAATATTTTTTTCGGTTAGCCATTGTATGGTATCATCTCGGATTTCTTGCTAGCAGAGGTAATTTGTTTTTCTTCTAATTTATTGTGGTCCGAGGCGTTGTCCATTACAATAACTGAAGGTTCCTCCAAGTTATTCAAAACTTGTTCTTGGATCCATTTGCAGAAATTTTCGAAGTTCATGTCATCGTGATAGTCTCCCGTTTTCGTTCCAGATTTGAATAAAAGTAAGGAGTTTTTCACGAAACCTTTTTCACCACCTGCATGCGCCATTTACACTTTCCCTTTGAAATTGGCGTCTTCAGCCCACTGCTACTGTCATAAGTCCAAGCCCGTGGCCTTGTATGTGAGCTATAAATATAGCTTTCGTCCAAATAAATGATATCATATTCTTTTGTTCTGTATTCCGGATTTTTCTCAGATACTTCACTCGCATGAGTTTAATATCATTTCTTTCATAGAGAAGTTTCCGGTTGTTTTGAGTTTTTTTGTAGCTAAATCCGTTTCTTCTTAGAATCCTGTTGAGAGACGTAATACTTAAGTTAAACTCCAGATCTTCCTCTCGTTGTCTCAACATTTTTAAGGATATCATTTTTTCCTCCTGGTGGAAGTTGTGCATTATACGCCGAATAGCTGCGATGTCAAATTCGTCTAGTCCAGTTTTCCACTTCGTATGCTTCACTTTTTTTATTTGGTGACTGCACAACTCCTGTCTCTTCGTATTCCTTAATCATCATTTAATTGAACGTTCAGAAATTCCAGTAGTTTCCACTGTTTGCGTTGTTGCATAACTTACAGGATTTTCAAGAAACGAATTCTTTGCTTCTTTCAGTTTGTCATTATATATCTTAACAACTTTATTACGCGCCTGGCTTCCAATAGGTTTTCCTTTTGTAAATAGATCCATTAAAATTTCTTTTAAATGTATTTCAATGTATTATTCTTGGTTGTTTTTTTAAACTGAATTGCAAAACAAAGCAAATATCATTTAAATACGTTAATTCCCTCTGATGCAAAAATTCATTCTTAAAAACTCGTTGGTAAAAATTGTTCAAACTCGTAAACACTAATCTAACAAATTAACACTAATCTACAATTAATCCCAACCCCACAGGTCCAAAAAAAATATATCAAAATACACTAACGCCATAAAATAAATATAAACACAACGCCCCCGGAACCTTTCTGTTACTAAGCCACAAATCATAAAACATAGAAATAAACAATAATCCCTAAACTTTTTGTCATTAATCCTATGTCGCAGCTTGCAGGTAGTTTTTTTTGTCTAAGCCAATTGCATTTTGCAATAGACTTATTTTTTTTATTATTTTTTATTATAGGTGCAATGAAATTTGTCCCAATAATAAAAACAAAAATTATTAATTTTATTTTTTTTTTCGAAGTAAAGTTTACACCTAAAAATCTTTTCTTTTTATCTCACCAGAGATGAAATAGTTTTTTAGACATCAAGCTGTGAAAGAAAAGTAAACCATGTTCATATCTTATTCAAAGAAAGTCCATCACTGGAAATTCATTTCTATTTTACTGTGAGCGAAGCTATAAACAAAACTCACCCTCCTAAGTGCTTCAGTATGATCGCAGCAGCGTCATTGACAACAACGCCGGCATGTACATCTTTGTTTTCTTTTTTTAGTGATTTTTCTGTCTCTTTAAGAATTAAAGAGTAGAGCAGAGAAATTTAAAGAGACCTGCGCAGTAGAATTGCCAACTGAATTGGTTCAAACTATAGAGCCCTAGCCTTGACTGAAGTGGACGGCTTAGCTTTGATTGAATTGCCTGCCAAAAGTGGTAGTGATATTAAATCCCTAGCCTCGGCTCAAAACACAGCACGATTCTAAATGGACAACAGCAAATGTGAACACAGAACACCAAACGAAAGCTGCTCAATGTTTTTTGTTGTTGTACCATGATTGTGTGTATTTACATGTGAATCTCCGTGGGCGCCTCAAGATATGCAATAATTTTGATATATTGCCATCTGAATCCTCGATATGCCAAAAGCACACAAATTTCGACATACAATGAAAAGATTTAATCATAATTTACTCCTTTTCCAAAACAAGTTTCGGAATCTCAATTAGCACTTACGTTAGAGTTTACAAAAATTTTACAAAGCTCATCGATTTTTTTCTACAAACGGTGTGCATTGAAATGTTAAACTTGTAATCCCTTTTCTATCTTAAAAGAAAATATTTAAATATTTTAGTTCTGCTGAAGCCAGTTGGCCATCAAAATGGCAGATTCGCCAGTGCCCATCAAAATAATACTCAATAATACATCGTGGAAAATAAATCAATAGAAACAAATTTAAAATATTTCCATTTACCAAAAACAAGGTACTTACAGATGGAACCCATCTTAAGCTTGTTAAGAAAATACATATGTAAATTTAATATGAAAATACAGTCTAGTTATTCCTTTTATTTTTTGTTGCTAAGGACTAACGAGGTACCTTTACAGATTTTGCCATATCTACTTCTTTATTGACCGACCAGCAAAAATAGATTCAATTTAATCACATTAACCCTTTTGGGCCGTCTCGTCCTCATATACAGATACATCTATCAAAGTGAACAAGGTACCTAAAGTATCCTTTGGTTGTCCCCATTGTCTATAAATAACATCAGCCCACACATCATCATCCGGTCTTCTCAGATACAGGACCTACTTATACTCATATATGCATGCATAAAATTGTACATTACATAAATATATGCGCATGTATGTAGTATAGGTTCTTGAATTGATATTTGGTATTCTTAGGTAGGTATGCGATGCAAAGAGATATAATAATCACATTCAACATATCAACATGTCCGTTTTATAGGGGATTTATCCTCACACAGAGTATAGGAAGTTCGAACCCAAAGGATGATGTGCAAATTCTTTGAGCAAAATAATCTCATCGTGCCATCGAAGTCCAAGGACTATCGATCAATGGATATATTGGCACCAAAATGTATCCAATCTCTATCTGTCTCTGAAAAATATTGAATGTCCTGATCCTGATGGAAAATTATTTTGCCTTCGAAGCGAAATTATTAGTATTATATTTTTTCTATTTTGTGTGTTTGTTTGGTATCGATGGAAAAGTTTATGTGTGCACTGCATATGTGTTAGACTTCCATCTCATCAGGGTCATCTTCTTGTTCACCACTAATGATGGACAACTTGGTCCTGAAGATAAATTCGATTTCGCTTGAATGAGTCGAATATGAGAATAAATAAAATGCACGACTGGGTCGCACGAACTTGCTCTTACATATGTAATAGACTAGGAATTTTAAAAACGAATGTTATTAAAGAAAACTGTTCATAATAATAAAATGGATTTTTAAAATTCTTTTAGTAGTAAGAGATAAAAACAGAATGTTATATGCAAATATGAATTTATGCAAGAACAAAAATTATAAGTCGTTGTAGTGGTTCCTTAAAAAAATAAGCTTTTATGTACAAAATTTTTAAAACATTTTTAAGAAAAAATTTTGGTACTCCAACCTTAAGTTTTTATTATTGTACGAATAAAAGTCTAATTTCCAAAAAAAAAAACTAAGCCGTTCTTGAGATATCGAATTTTTCAAAAAAAAAATGATTTTTTTTCTAAAAATTGAAAAAATATTTTTTTTTAAATTTTGAAATGCAATGTTTTTTAAACTTTTTGGGAGCTTCTTTATAAAAACTTGCATTAAAATCCGTTATGCCGATAATGAGAAATTCAAAATTCGAAAAAATCGATCTATGGTAGGTACAGTCAGTAATATCTAGATTTCAATTTTTTTTTATTAAATTATAGATCGTAAAAATTAATTAAAGGAAAAAAAATTTCAGAAAAATTCTTGGAACTGTTTTCTAGAAAAATACGATTTTCGAAAACCATTTTTTAAAATTTGTATGGAAGGTACCGTTAGTTTTTGATAAAATAAAATTTTTTTTCTCAAATCTTGTAGATTATGTTAAGAAACTTTTATTTGTCAAGTTTGAAAAAAATCGATCTTGGGGTTTTCGAGATATTGAATTTCAAAAAAAAAAAATTGAAATTTTTTTTAAAAAATCCAAAAAATAAAAAATTGAAAATTTGAAAATGTAATAATACTCAAACTTTGGAGGATCTTCGGCATAAGAAAAATGATTTAAATCGGCTGTACCGTTTTTGAGAAAATCAAAAACAAAAAAATTAACCTAGGGGGGGCTACCAAAAATAACAATTTTTTGGAAAATTTTTTTCAACCATTAGCTAGTTTTAGCCAAATGAAATTTTTCAATTTTTTTTTAAATCTATGGGACAGTTTTTGAGAAAAAAAAAATATTTATAAAATTTCGAAAAAAAATCGTATGGCAGGTACCGTTATTTTTGGTCTTAAAAAAAAAAAAGAAAAAAACGTCTCGGGGAAAAAATTAAAATCCATATCTACCAAGTTTGAAGAAATTCGGCCGAGGCGTTTAGGCTCAAGGCTGTAGTCGAACCGACTGACAGACATACATACAGACAGACACACAGACACACAGACCGACAGACAGAATTTCGAGACCCACTTTTTTTGTCTTCGCTATCATCGTTATGTCAACTTTGATCAAAATCTCGAGTTCGATTTTTTTTACGAATGCATAACTTGCCTTATAGTACCTATAAGTCGCAAGTAAAAAAAGCGCCACGAGCTGGGAAATAATTTGACCTTTTGTCTATTTGGAGGGAATGCGGAATCGATTTTGGCAAGCTAATGCAAAATGAAATTCAGAAAAGTTTTTTTTCCTTCCAATTCAATATAAAATGAAACTCATAAATGGGGATTCATCTGCATTATATCGGCGTAAATAATTAAGTTGGATATGAGTTTGTCAAAAACTTGAACTTATAGCTATAAAAGTCATTCTACCGTAACTTGATTGATATTTGATCTATAGGGTTTGTGCAAGAAATATGTGTGTTCCAGATTTCAAAGAAACTTGACACTAAAATAAAGGGGAGAGCCAACAAAGTAGACTTCGTCACACTCCCCGTCGGTCTATGAGTTCATTTACATTATGCATCTATGCGTTTGGCCATGGGTGGGTCTGAATGTCACATTGAGTTAAAGCCTTAACGGGTGCACCGATGTGCTTAAAATATTCCACAGATAATTTTAATGTGATTCTCTCGAGAAAAAATTTGAATCCTTGTTTTGGATTTGTTTGTAACGAGTATCTACCATACAACGATTTTGGTATTTTTAATTTTCTCAAAAAGGACTCAAAGGGTTTTGTCTAAACCAGTGTTTTTCAAACTTTTTGAGTACGCAACTCCTTTGGTAGTAACAAAATTTTGGCGACCGCCATTATAATATGTCAGTTATTTAAAAAGCTACATACACTGAGCCAAAAAAAGTTGTAACAGGCCTTGCAGTAATTTTCTAAACTATGCACCTGTTATGTCGTAAATGATTGTCATAAAAGAATTTATTGTTATTATAAAAAAGTTTTATAATAGGTAGAACTTTTTGAAAAAATATTATTCTTAAAAAAAAGGGGTTTTTCAATATGTTCGGTTAAATGTTGAAATGGAATCAAACGAGCTGTTGAGGTATTAAAAACCGCGGTTCCTATTTGAAAGGCCTTTTTATTAATTATGTTAAGAAAAGGATATCATTCAAATGTCCGCCACAGCTTCTTACGGTGGCATGAATCTGAGTGGTCCAATTTTCAATAACTCTTTCGCTTTAGTCGCATATATATCTGGGACTTTGGGAAAACCAATAAGAAAAAGTCTAGCAGACTCACATCGGGTAACCTTGGTGGCTAATTAACACACATCTGTGAGACATTACGATATCCTCTAATCGTTCATACAGAATGTCAATCGTGACGTCCTCTTTGTGGCACGTAGCGCCATCCAGCTGCAACCACATGTTTTCTAGGTCCATATGGTTCAATTTGGGTCATAAGAAATAAGTTATTATAATAATTCTGTAGCGCTCCCTGTAACGGTGACTGCATCAGTTACGTCGTTTTCAAAAAGTACGGTCCAATAACGCCGCCGGCGTAAAATCCACACCGCAAAATCAACGTAGTAACTTTTTGAGGATGCATTGTAACTGGTGAACCTCGTGTGGGTTGTTGTCGTCCCATAGACGGCAATTTTGCTTGTTAACGTACACCTCGTAGGTAGTTTAAGAGTCCTATTCCAAATGCTCACAAGTCCAGCGAATAAATAGCGTTGCCTATTTGCCTATTTGCCAACGCAAAATTCGCCAAGTTGAAGTCTGCGAAAGGTCCAGTTATTCTGCACGGCGAGGAATCGAATGCCTCGGGTTCTTATGTACGGCCGTCTCAAGTTTGTCAACCAAACATTGAAGAGTCGATTTTCAACGACTCAGCGAAATCAAGTCTTCTTTCAAACATTTGCATGAGTAGACAAAAATCTCGATGTACACAAATTCGCTGGCCGGGATAGCATTCCCCCATTGTTTTGCGTAAGCGTTTCCATTTGCCCTACAATACTAGTCTCTTTCCGAGTGGAAAAACATCATTTGTCGGTAAAAATGGCAAATCTTCTTCCTCATATTATTAATGTCCAATCACACTTACGTCCCTTCTTTCCAAGGTCATGGAAAAACTTTTTAATTATCAGCTAAATAAATATCTTTAAGAACGAGAGGTTCTCTATAACCGACAATATGGCGTTCGCAATAGGTTTATCTCACCGAACATGATGATATTTTAAAAGCATTTTCTAGAGTTTTGTATCAAGATCTTTTATCGAAAATGCTTGCATTTGGTACTGATGAATCTCTTCTTCCATGGATTAGAAACTACCTTTCAAAAAGCTCAATAAAAGTTGTGTTTGATGATCTTAAGTCTCAAATTCATAAAATAAATGCTAGTGTGCCACAGGGCTCGGTTTTTTCTCCGACTCTCTTTCTAGTATTCATAAATGATCTTTTGTCTAAAACGTCTAATCCATTAAAAATTTTTTCTGACGACAGTACTCTAAGCTTCTCATAATAGTTTCCAGATGCATATCCTTCCTCTTTGGATGTGAACTTAGAACGGCAGCGTAGGTATGATAAGCTCATTAATATTCCGATAACAACACATTTGAAATGTACATACACAACAACAGGGGTGATATAACACCCCAGCCAGGATTAAATGCAAAAAAAAAAATACTTTAAAGGATAATATTTATTTTTTTATTGAATCATAACACTAAACATAATCCTTAACAAAAACAAAAAGTAGGAAATTGGTAAAAATAAGATTATTGTCAGGAAATAAAAATAGTTAAATGCAATTGATGCATATCTCTTTCCTGTATTCGGAACATACAGGACAATTGCATTTTAAGCATGAGATCTGGCTTTTGCGGTCTTGTTCTTATGAACAAATCACACACCCCGACTGCTTTTGTAATTTAGAAGGAGGCTTACCTTCATGTGACTTTAGTGTCCTAAAACCCCCTTTATTTTTTCAGCTGATTTTCGTGGCCATTTTTTTTTTTCAACTAATTTTCATGGAAAATTTTTAGCTAGATGTCGCTCCATATGAGGTTTAAATGAGTGCCTAGACCACAAATGACCATTTTTCCTTTCATTATTTTCCTTAGACATTTCTGACAACGGTTCTTTTTCATCCGATAACCCTCCACTTATAACATCATCAATTTCCGATTCTATTGGATGATGATCTATAAATTCTGAGCATTCACCTTCGGGACCTGGGGTGGAATCGGCTATAGTGATAGTTGATTGTGATTGTCATTTTGACTATAGCTGTCTCCATCATATCAATAAAGAAATATAGAGAGAGCGATTGTCAAAATGACAATCACAATCAACTATCAACTTAGCCGATTCCACCTCTGAGTCCATTTGATCATCATCACACTCGAAAGCATTTCTTAAGTAAATTTTAAAATCCTATTGACTGGTACCATTTTAATAACCTAAATAACGGTGCAGAAAAAAAAACCACCGCGGGGACTGCTAGTCAGCAATCGACACCTGAGATATTAATGACAAATAAATAGAACGGCGAAAGGAGAAATCAAGCCAAATCAAAATTACAGTTAAAATAAAATTACCTGAAGTGATGAAACATCCCTGTTGTCATCGGAAGGTAAAATTCTGATCTCTATAGCATTGTCAAATTGTGAACCATCCATAAGCCGCTGAATGCTGTCTTCTGTTTTTGAAGCACAACAACCCATGCCGCTATGCCATGAGCGGCACTTGCATTGATGAAACATAACAACTCTCAGTTCTCGGTATGTGCATCAGAGGCCACCTTGTACGAAATCGCCACATATTCGACGTCGCGTCGCCAAAAACGCTGCTTAGGGTTTAGGTTTATGCAAGAATTTTGGCATCCCTTCTGATTTGGCTGTAATCTATAAGGCTTGTATTCGCCTAAAGCTCGAATACAATTCCATATTTGGGCAGGTGCTGAAATAACATACTTGAGTCTCTTGGATCAAATCTAAAAAGAGCTTTAAAAATGATAGGTGACAGAAGTATAACAGAACCATTTGAATCTGTCAAGTACCGTTGCAGTTTTCTTGACTTTCATTATTTTTCCGTTATTTCTATTAAAAGTGTTCTAGTGAAATAGCCAGTTCCATTCCTCCTCTTAAGCAATCTGTCCATAATAGACGTCCTTCAGAGAATACCCATTAGTTTACCCTTGACCCCCACTTTGGACGTACGAATTCAGAGATTCTTTCTTTAGCCGCACTTCACGAATGTAGTATGTTTTACCTGGCTCAATTATAATATTCAGACCAATGTGCATCTCCTTGTTAATGCCCTCCAACTTTCCTAAAACGCTCGCACTGTGCTCAAACATTTAGTGCGTGTAAAATTAAAAAAATAAATAAATAAAGAGACCTACAGTACGGTTGCCTTCAACATCACTGATATCTCCCCACAGTTACAACTTGTCAAAATCACGAAAACAATCGAAACCTTCTTCAGAACAGGCCACAACCCACAATTTGCTTGAGTTTTGGCATTTTGAATCTTCATTTGATATATTTTGTGATATGTTTTTGAAATCCAGGGTGCTCATCTGCTCATTTAGAAAAGAACCAAAAAACTCCACTCATTCAACATTTCTTCAGAAAATACGAGCAGAAAAAAAGTGGCTGCCTCAATTCTGTGTGGACGTCTGTGCCTCAACCTACAGCCTAAGCCATTTTATTCAAACTTGGTATTTTTAAGGTTCATTGGTGATTCTTTAGATGAGAAATTAATACTTTTTGTTGACTCCGGTAACTGCCACACAGCCATAATGCATAATCTTATTTATCCCAAAAACGGCTTTAACGATTTTGAAAAAAAAAAAAATATCACCATTTCGGTCAAAAAAACAATTTAATTTTAAGAAAAAAATCTTATTAACAATAGCCGTTGTTTTTTTGGAAAAGTTGTAACGGATTTAGCTGGACTTATATATCTTTTACTTTACCGGACTGCCCTGAAGTCCACAGGATACCTTCAAAACAATCGCGGATAGATAATAAGCGTTCAGATCGATGTAGTACGGCTTGGCATGCTTGTATGGTCTAGCTCGTCGTTGGGGTGGGTTCTTGTACTAATCGCTGAACAACCGCACATTTATATACATGCCGACTCGAATATAAAAAAAAAAAATCTTCCTGAATGTAATTTAAATTTGGTTTAGAAATATGTAATAGCTTGCTCCTTACTGGAACCCCAAAGGTGCCTTGAAGGGTTCTGAGTGTTTCCCTCCCATAGTCTTATTTCTTTAAAAAAAGAAAACAAAACAACTCAAAATTATCGAACCACTCAATTAACTTTTCGATAACCCTAATGTTTATGAATGTATTCTAATACAATTCACTAAAACTTAAATCACCTTCGTTTTGCAACATCACAACCCTTAGCCCTCAGCACAAAAAAAAAAATCTACTTTATGTTCATAATAATGATCTCAATCAAAGACAATAAAAAGCTTATTATTCATTTAAAATTCATAATAAAGTTCTTGGATTTATTCAATATAAGATTTTATAAAAATTTTAATTTGTTATGTAATTAAAATATAAATAATTTGTTTTTCATTGTATGAAAACAAAATAGTTAAAGGAAAATTAAAGAGAAAAAAAAATAAAACAAATTGTTCCAATCTCATATTAGTCCATTCACTAGGCGAGGGCAATGAACTTTCATATATAATTACCCGAAAACTTGAGGCAGGTCAAGATCTAGGCAAATTTGAGATAGAGTGAGAAAACTATCATGCGATATGATCACTTTCTATTAACTTATTAACTCTCTTACACTTTCTCACTCACACTCACTTTGAATTTAAAAGAGTAAATTTTCTTTTTCTTAATTAATTTTTCTTTTGGATTTCATTGGATCTTATCTTGAAATTGGAATTTGAATTTGGTAGATACACATATCTAATTCGTTCAAATTTAAAATAAATAAATACGATATTAAAATTAAAAATGAAGACTTACCGACAATCGACATCCTGAAGTTGATGTGCACAACAGCTTTTTGACGTCGCTCGGGTATTCTCTTCTCTTTGTGTTTCTTTTTTTTTTTTTTTGTTTTTATATGGCTTTTTGAGGCTGATAAGAATTTATTTATTAATAACTTGAACGAATTTTTCGCGCGCTTTTATCAATATTAGGCTACGATATTACGATATTGAATCTTTTGCTTTAATTCTTTTCTTTCTCTCTACTTTTCTATCACTGTACACTTTTAATTTATTAATATAAAGTATTCAATAAAAAAAAAAACTTTAAACAACAATTTAATTTCTCTTTTTCTTTCTTTTAATTTCTTTTCTTACTTTTTTCTTTCCTTTTTCTTTTTCTTTTCTTTTTCTATTTCATTTAATTTTTTTACTATTTTAATAACTATTATTTTTTTTGCTTTTATTTTAACACTTTTTCGTAAAATAAAAAAAAAAAAGATTATTAGAATTTTGTTTGGTTTGGATTTTTGTTTGGGATCATGATTGGGTTTGGTCTGTTCGGTGCACGTTGGCTTTAACTTTCTTGGGAATGTAACTCGGCCAAATTCCGACACTGACTGATGATTCAGGTTCGCTTAGCGAAAGTTCTTGTTTAGGAGCGATGTGGACAGTAAGACTCTCCACAAAGCTCCGTTGATGGGTCTCCGCAATCTCGCTTGCTTCGAGTTTATGTCTAATAAATTAAGAACAAAATTCTATGATAGAAATTGAATGGAAAATTTCGATTTTGATTTTAGGCGATTAAGAATTACCTGATTGACTTTTAATTATAAATTTTCGTACTTCCTTGTTAGAAGATTTTGGGTATGTCGATTTCGGATCGCTTGATGCCAATTACGAAAATCCGAGGTTTATTTATTTATTTATTTTTTTTATAACGAAGGAAATTCTTAATAATATAATAACTATACCCACTTGTTAATGAAGTCGCTTTTGTTAAGCCGCTAGTATATATAAAAAAGAGGTTGTAGGAACGAAAATCAAGCACAAGGCGCGAGAAAAATTTACCTTGGATGTGGATCGGACTGAAGCTGGAGATGAAAAGAACGATTGGCGGAAATTATGTCTGTGAAAACAATGTTCGAAAACTTGGTAACTTGATAACTTTTTAACTTGGTAACTTGGTGTACGGAATTCCGCATCGAAAGGAGAATACTCAAAAAGTTGCAATATGGTTTCAAGTCGGTCTACACAAAGTTATCTGTAGTACAGTAGGATTTTATATGAATAACAAATACAACATCCGCAGTAGGATCACTGCCGATACTCGAAACTCGAATAAACGTCAAATCTCTGGAGCATTCCGGTCGCAACAAAAAAAAAATAAGAGAAATGAAGGCCAGCGTTACCACTTCCGGAAAAAAAGTCGAAGTAGATTTGAAGAAAAAAGTGAAGTAAATCGAAGTAGATTTCAAAATGGCTTTTTACTTGCTTTTAGAAAAAATGTTGCCTACAAAATTTTTTTTCCTTAAATGAATACATATTACCTATTAAATATGTATTTAAAATTGTCAATACATTTCTTTTAATTTTAAAGAAATTTCGCATAAAATTACTCATTTGTGTATTTGGATTGTGTTGAAGTTCTTTTATTTTATGGTAATAATGAGGTTATATACCTACTACTACTTAGAGTGCAATAGCGAAAAAGAAGTAGATTTGGGCTTTATTTTATAAAATTGAAGTAGATTGAAACAGAGGTTTTTAAAATGAAGTAGATTTTAGTATTTTGCTGATGGTGCGAAGTAGGAAGTAGATTTTAAAATATTTTGGAAAAAAGAAGTAGATCTACTTCAATTGAAGTAAAGTGGTACCACTGATGAAGGCCAGTCATTGTCGTGGTGAATTTTACGGTAACAAACGTATATATACAGGGTGTCCCACAGTCACCGCCCCAAACGAAAACCATAGATTCCTGAGGTCATTTTAAGTCGAAAAACTTAAGAGGTCATTTTCTCGTTTTCGTCCCGTTTTCGAGTTATAACGGTTTTTATTATTTTTCCATTAACTGGCTTTATCTTTGCCAAATTACGTCTGATTCGTGAGATTTTTTTTATAACCAATCAAGAATTTATTATAGTTTTAGTTTGTCCAAAGACTTTTTTTTCTGCGGACAACCGTTTCTCCGTAATTTTGCATCAAACCCAATTTTTTCGTTTTTTAAGTAGTTTTTTCACTTTGATATCAATTTATTTAAAAAAACACGTTAATGAGTATTAATTTTGTCCACTTATTATTAAAGCCCAGTTCATTTTCCAAAATTAAATATTTTTTTTCCTTAAAAAGAATACTAAATGTAATTAACAAAAAATAAACAAACTGAGTGAATTTAAAAAAAAAAATTATTTTTAAATACAAAATTAACTTTTTCTGAGCTATTGTGGTTAAGAAAAGGACAAATAGATAAAGTTAATAAGTAAGACCGTTAACTAATGTAAACAGTAAAGATTTGCATTATGATTTGATATTTGAAGGTTGTAAATGTCTTTCTCGCGTGAACTAGTGTCCGCGTCGTGTTCTTTCACTTGATACTCCATTTTGGATTTGTTATTCAAGTTGTAGTTTTTTCTCAATTATTTGCGAACAATGCATTACACTAATCAACAATATCTGGAAATGTTATTAATATACGCTAAAATGGGACAGCTTTATCTATTTGTCCTTTTCTTAACCACAATAGCTCAAAAAAAGTTAATTTTGTATTTAAAAATTACTTTTTTTTTTAATTCACTCAGTTTGTTTATTTGTTGTTAATTACATTTAGTATTCTTTATAAGGAAAAAAAAATATTTTTTTTAAGAAAATGAACTAAGCTTTAATAATAAACGAAAAAAATTAATACTCATCAACGTGTTTTTTTGAAAAAAATGATATCAAAGTGAAAAAAACAACTTAAAAAACGAAAAAAATTGGGTTTGATGCAAAATTGCGGAGAAACGGTTGCCCGCAGAAAAAAAAGTTCTGAGACAAACTAAAACTGTAATAAATTCTTGATTGGTTATAAAAAAAATCTTACGAATCGGACGTAATTTGGCAAAGATAAAGCCAGTTAAGGGAAAAGAGAGCAAAAATCATAAAAACCGTTATAACTCGAAAACGGGACGAAAACGAGAAAATGACCTCTTAAGTTTTTCGACTTAAAATGACCTCAGGAATCTATGGTTTTCGTTTGGGGCGGTGACTGTGGGACACCCTGTATATTGGAAAACAAAAACCGTTGGAATTATAAAATCGCATCAAACTCACCAAAAGTATTTCATCGCGCCGAAAACTCTCCGCCCAAAAAGTATCTTAAATGAATTTCGCAAAAGTATTGTCTACTTTTAGGATAACTTTCTTCGGTGTTTCAAGCACGTTAACATTAAATTGGTTTGTATTTCTATTACATCATTCCCTCATTGAAGTGATTTTATTCCTTTATGTAGACGTTTCCTATTATCTCACCTTCTTAGGCTTCCAGTGGGAGTAATGAATTTACCTTAAACACACTCCCCGCAGCCACCTTGTATCTTTTCTACGTATCTATTTATTACACACTTTTATATGACCTGAATTCATGTGTCTCTGTCTGCTCTGGCTGGGCATATCCTTGTGTTCACTTAAAAGAATCTCAGGTTCAGAGGGAATTTATACGCCTTCAAAGTGACATCATTAAGACACGTATAATTGATTTGGATCTCTTGCTCTTGTCCTATAATTCCATTTTCGGAATAAATTAATTGACCGGATATTAATTAAATTAATGTCAAATGGCTACGTTTCTACAAATACAATATGCATAGGTAATAGATAGGTATGAGTATGATGGCGGCGGCCGGTTTGTTGTGTATAGGGAAATTCTTCTCAAATGGGATTAAGATTTTTGTCAAGTTGGATTGGTATTCAGGTGGATAAGTTAATTAAGCATGGATTTTTGTGTGATGTTCTTTTTTTTTTGTTTGATACAAGAAAACGTGATTTTAATTTAATTTAAGGTTCAATGGGGAATAAAAGAATAAGAATAAGGAAAATTTAAGTAAGTTTAGTAATTATTAACCCCCTTCAACCACGTCAATATTATTACTTTAGATTTTTGTTTATAGTAATAAATGGGTCGGAAAGTCATTATTAAAATTAAGAGTTACTTAAATTGAAGGCTTAATGGCTGAAACGATTTTCCTTGAATTTAAGACTTAAGGTTTTTTGGCGATTACCTAGAGAAAATTATATTCTTTTAGCTCTAAAGACAACGGTTGGGTTAGGTTGAAGTGCTCCCCAGTTTTGCAGCTGACACTATTAGAAGACAGTTGAGCCATTGTGATACCACATGAATCTAGAGATTTTCTTCATACTCGTCGAACCATTTCGATCTCCTTATAAAGCAAGAGAGACTGTAAATGTCTTTATTATTTAGATCACTAGGTTCCTCAAAGAAAAACTTTCCAAGATGGAGCCTATATACGTCTATGCGATAGAGGCAAGGCATGCAGATAAAAGATGAAGAACTGAACTGTCGTAAAGGTTGTAAAAAACTTTCAATTGATTCAATCCATAAAGTCCACAAAAAAATAAACAAGAACTCTTGTTTATATTTTTTGTTTTTTTTTCCTCTTTTTAAAAATATATATATTCATCTAAGAAAACGGGATTACAGACTTTGATACAATAATGCACGACTGAATCGCACGAACTTGCTCTTATGTAAAAGACTAAAAATTAAAAAAATTAATGTTAGGTACTAAAGAAAAATGTTCATAACCATAAAATTTATGTTTTAAAGGACTAAAAATACTCCTTTAGTAGTTGGAGCAAAAAAAGATACCATGTGATTTCTCAAGCAAATATTTATTCATACAAGACCAAAAATTATGATCATTTTAGTGGTAGCTTTAAAAATTAAGATTTTAAATACAAAATTTTTAAAACAAAAGTCTTAACAAAAAATTTTGGAATCCCAACCTTAAATTTTTATTATTTTACGAATGAAAATTAAATATTATAATATTTTGATATATCGTATCATGAAAAAAATAGATTTTTCTTACAAAAATTCAAAAAATATTTTACTTTAGTTTTGGAATGCGATGTTTTTCAAACTTTGTAGAAGCTGAGTTCTTTAAAATATTTCATTAAAATTCGTAATGCCGATAGTGAGAAATTCAAAATTCGAAAAAATGGTTCTATGTAGATGTACAGTCAGAACTGTCTTGTGTTTTACGTGGACATCTGTCTTTTATGACTCAATTCCACGGTGGGCCTACCCACATTGGAGTCAGATTGGGTTCTGTCTGACCATTAATCTCGACATAACCGAATCCATCTCGGTAGCAAAGTTGTGACATGTTGCAGCATGTACACACCTCTTGCTTAAAGTCGAGGTCTATTTAACACCTCTTGAATCCAGGCACGCCTGAAAACTATATGTCTTCGTATTTGGAATAAACCACAACCACCTACCTCATAGATAGCTTAAGTAAAGACATGGTGCCAGAATATAGCTTCCGGTGGAGCTTCGCAACCGTGAGGTCACTTACAGATGAGTTCTGCAAAACTCGGGGACTGTCAACCCCAGATACACACACCCAGTATTTAGTCGAAGTAGAAACTAACAACTAAGAGTGTGCACCTCTCTGGTGAGTTGTAACACACTCTTTAGCGCATTCCTACTTTAAGGATACCGTCCAGACTGTTCCCATCTAGTTAGTTCGGTTACTTTCGGCACCACAAGGAGGTCGATAGGAACCTGGAGTGTAGTAGAATTGTCAATAGTAGCAATACCGGTCGACCGTTACCAGTCACCAGTGGACGAGCTCATCGCACTCAGAACCCCGGACAATGCATTAAACCACATCAGCCACCAACCATTCATTCTTTTAGTTGTCAAGTCTTAAAAGTTCATTTCATTTCATTTTGAATGTGCCTTTTCCATTTTACCTTTGCATCCAAAACCATTCAAAAGTATCTGGCAGTATTGCCGTAAGGTAAAGTTTTACCGTTGATAAAAATGAGAACATTATTTAGGTTTTTGTTTGTAAATTTTATAAGCGTTGATTTTGTTTCGTTTTATTTGAAACGCCATTCTTGCGTCAAATTTTCAACTTTATCGACTGCATTTTGCAAATCTTCTGTTGAGTTCGTAGCTGATTTATCAGGCGCCGATATTGTTTGTTGAGGTGCTCTTAATTCCTGATAACCCGCTAACACAAACGGTTGAGAGTTGTAACTTATAAGTCACTAGGTCCTAGTTCTCTGCGATCAGATGAACAGGAACACTTTTTCAAATTTTATTTTAAATTAAGATTCTTGTCCTTTGGATGCGGAGTATAAATGACAACACCATGAAAAAGTCATTAAATTTTGATGGTGAAACATTTACATCAGTGTACCGCTGTATGCGTCTGATTATTTTAGGTAGTTGTATTCTTTTTCTAAAAGCACACTTCTCGCGTTTTAGGAAACTCTCATCAGATTACACTTGAGCTCCTTATTTTGATACTGTTAAGCATAAGGGTTCTGTCTTTTGCTGCAAAAAAAGAATGTGCAATGCTTAACTCAGGTCTGTTTTTCTGTCCTATTTTTATATTCAGATCTCCAAACCAATACCTGTCGATAATGCGAAATTGTTTCCTATTTTCTAAATGCTCGTACTGTGCTAACCATTTTTCAGTAGTCAAAATCCATATCGGAGCCGGAGGTCTTGGTGGATTCCCAACTGCTTCCACAATAAATCCCTTAATAGTTAAACGCCACAGAAGAATGAGTATATTTTAAAGAGTGTTTTTTAATGAACAACAATCACAGAGAGCACTATACAAAAAGAGAAACCTATATTAGCAGTCAAGTTGCCAGTTCAGTTAAAGATATCTATCATTATAATTTTTAATCATCAATTTTAAAGCATTTACAATACAGGAAAGGCTGAGAGTTGGAAGTCACTAGGTTCAGATTTTCTTGGCGATTTTGTGTCCTGAGTTATTCATTTTTCAACAAACTGTGCGAAAGCATTTAAGCTTGTACATAGCTTTAAATGTTTTAATAGCGAGTTTTCCGTTTGGCGCAGGTAGAGGCGATGCTATTTTGTTGATATCTGTCAGATCAATCGTTTATTAGTCAGTTACTGATACCACAAATTACCATGGCAAGTTACACGATTGAACAGCACGCTTTAATGACAAAACTTTATTATCAAAATGAATATTCGTTGCGCCCAATTTACGGTAGACGTGATGGCGCTTTGCAGTTGACTTTTCAACGTTTGGTGGTCAAATTTGAGACAAACAGTTCGGAAACTATTCAATCCATATTCGTACTTAAAAGAAATGCCGGATCGACAAAGAATATCACCGTGGTTCGTGAAAGAGTACTGCAGAAGCTAGGGCAGTTGTTGCACGCCATGCACAAGAACTCGGCCTTTGCAGAATTATTCAACTTGGCGAATTTTGCGTTCGGACTTGGACCTACACTCGTACAATATCCAAATGTCCCCGAAGCTTAAAGCTTATGACAAAAGACACCGCCGCACTATATAGAGAGCCGTGATATAAAGTCCATCTCAAAATTTTTAAGCAACGGGGAAAAAATGTTGTTTTTCTCAATTAATACATTATTTTTGATAAGACATAGAAGAAATTTTTTTTGGTAAGTCACCTATACTATCTTAACCATGCTGCCAAAGTTGATCAAGTTGCTGCGAGAAATCAAATAAAAATAAAAAGAACATATTTTTGAGAGATTTTTTTTGTTTATTTTTTTTTTTCTTATAAAGAGTAATGATAAAAATATCAAATGATATTTCTGATATTGATAAATGTGTGTAGTTTTTATTTTAAGAAGAAAAATTTGAAAAACTTGTTTAAGTAAATAATGACAAGGTTACAAAAATTAGCTTTTTTTCAAAGGTCTCACATGAAATCTAGGGCAATATCTTCTGTTTCGGCATTTTTCAACCAGGTCGGTAAGTGTTGCCAGATGAAAAGATACTTAATGAATATAAATCAAAAAGGAAAAGTGCTTGAAAAATTATTAAAACTACTATTTTATATGGCTGGCTGCAAAATAAAGGACAAGTTTTTCTCTATATTTTTACATTGGGCCTTACCAATAATCAAATTAAAAGACGACTTTAATATTTCAGTGAAATGAACGATTATGTAATGAGCTCTATATATTTAGCCATACATGATATGAACCTAATATTTAAGTGAACTCTTAATTATGAACCATTTATTATACGGAACCTACAAAATAAAATGTAGCTTGTATGGTCAGTTATATGGAGTCTATTAAATAATGGTTCATTTCGCTCCATCTCTAAATTTGTTTATTGGTAAGGCCCATTGTGTTTATTTAAATATGGTAATTTATAAGTGATCAAAACCAAGTATTTAAATGTTCCAGATGAAAACTGATTGATTTATATTTTAACAGCAAGAAAAAAATCGAAGACAAATTTATCGCCATTGAGACCTTTCTTAAAAACAAAACTTCATTTTCTGAAAATTCAAGCCACTTAAAACTGAAGCTAAAAGACTTTAGGTACCAGTTTAAAAGTAAATGGGAACGGTCAAACCGAAATAAAAAATCGTTATTATTAACCGAAGACTTAATTCAAAACTTCAAAGTTCGAAAATTATACTTCAAAATAATAAATACACCGTGAAGCATCAGTCGATCCTGATCGACGAAAAACTATGCAAAATTTGACGGATACCAAATCGTCGATGAAGTGCTAGCTTTGTCATGTAACTTCCAAAGATTTTAACGATATCGACAAAATGATGCAGCAACCAATAAACGAGGACTATTGATCATTTGGATTGCCTACCTTGCATTGGTGGATTCCCTTATTTGAATGTTTCCAGCATGTTAATATGCTTCCGGTTAAGGAATAACGATTTTTTTGATAAAAAGTTTTTCTCGAATAACTTAAAAACTTTTTAAGATTTTTGCACTTGGTTTTCAAAATTGTGCTCAAAATTGGTAAAAACATTGAATATTTAGTAAAAAAATATCACTTTTTAAGGGAAAATTTTGAAAGAAATCAACTTCAAAATAAAAACTTTATTTTTCAAAAAACTATAGATACACTTTAACAACTTAAATGAAAAAGCAACTTAAAGAATCAAGTATTAGCTTTCCAAAAAGCTATACCGGATCACTGTATTCAAGAGAACACTTCGCTTTCATTCGAAAATTATAATAAGTTTCAAAACAACACTCAATTTCTAGTAAAAATAATTAATATCACAAAACGACCTATCTTGCCCCCCCTGCGCGCCGCCGTTTGATTCCTGACTGTGCTTCGGAGCGTTTGGAAGAGAACCCGAAACATTAACCCTTTGATGAATGGCTGTATTACAAACAAAATTGACATTTACATGGGACGACTAAAACCTACATGAGGCTCACCAGGTGACAATAAATCCTTAAAAAGTGACCGTCTGGTGTAGATGATAGGCCGGCGGAGTCATTGGTTCATACTTTTTCGAAAACGACGTTGATGATGCGGTCACCGTCAATGGCATCGTGCGCTACAGAATGATAAAACCCAATTTGGTATGCTCCAAATCCACGATTGACATTCTGCACGAACGATTTGAGAGTAAGGTTATCTCTCGAAGGTGATAAGGCATAACTTAATCATAACTCAATCCATAGCTAAAATTTAGCCGGATCTTTCCGAAATAGTCATTGAAAACTGGACTGAGGCCGGCATTCGAACATTGCTATATTGAACACATAATGAAATACAAGGGTCTTTCAAATAAAAAAAGAATTTTGTTGAAACCTCCCATACAGCTTGTTTAATTTCATTTCAACATCTACTCGCCCTTATTGAAAAACCCCTAACAATACTATTTGTTATACGAAATAAGTTCTGTTGAAAAAAATCGCCCGTGTCTACCTTAGGTTTTGTGTGGAGCTTGGAACCTTGGTAGGAATAGATTCAAAATAGATTTAGTTGGCCATTAGTCCCCAAAAATTAGCGTTTCGTCCCCAGTTGACAAGTGGGGCGTTGCCAGTATACAATTCTTACATCAATTTTTTGACAAAACTTTATCCAAACAAGATTAAAATTCTCAACCATTAACGCTGGAGTTTTCGTGGACTAAAGGCCAAAAAAACTATATCGAATCAATAGGAATTAATAGAGCTAAGTCTTCTACTTGGCTGTGTTTGTATTAAAAAAAAACTTCATCTAGCTGGGTATAGGTAAAATAATTTAGCATTTATCATCAAAATCTCTCGCAATTCGGATTAACTTTCATTTTTCAATCAAAAAAGGCAAAATTTAATTGAAGTGAATTTGTACCTAATGCTTTTCAAGTAACAACTTCCCCCTAACATCCACGGATAGAGGTTTTTGCCTTTCACCTCATAAAACCGACTCAATCAATTGGCCCTAAAATACGAGTAGAAAGATAATATTAAGAACAAAAAAAAATTGATTCAATTTTTACAACCAGCGCGTGCTTCGAGCCGTGTGCCTTAAAATTTATACCTTTTAAACCTGACTATCTTCCACTCTTGTTTAAGGATAATTTTGTATTTTATGGCCATTTAAAAGCCGTTATTTCTTTACTGCGATTTTATTTGTCGCCATTTCATTCACGACGATGACGACGTTCTACGACAACGCCGACGAGGCACATTTAGGGGGCGGCCTTGGAAGATACCATTTCGTACATGTTGTGTGAAACGATTTGACTTAATTTCATTTCCTTTTGTATCTTTTTACGCGCGATCGATGAAAGTGAGGCTTCTCTTTGCCGTCAAAAAATGCCATTCCCTTACCTTTACCTACAGATAATCAAAATGAAAAAAGAAAAAAGCACAGCGAGCAAGTTGGCGCTCGTATGTATCTGCGAGTATTTACAATCAGGACGCGATTCATGTACTTCCGCTTGCTATCTCTTCCCCAGAACAAATCTTAGGACCCAACGAGCTTCCAAAAGACTATCTAAGATACACTCATGCAAAGGTTATGGTGACGAAGTACGAGCACTACAAGGCAGGGCGGGGCGGGGCGAAGCGGTGCGGTGGTGAGTACCTACTGCAAGATTTATGCTAATGTGACGGATATAGGATGATAATATTCAAATTCTCCGACTCTAAATTATTTGAGTATTCGTTTCGAATCGAATGTGTGTTGTTCGTCTTGTTCTTGGCGTAGCCTTTGCCAGGATGTGTGAAGCAGGCGGGTGACGAAAATGGTGTCGGATGGAGGCTTCGAATGACGACTTTAGTAGCCTAGTCTTTCCCTATCCTCTATCTAGTTCCTTTTCGTTGGCAAGGTTCTGGGCTTTGAGGAAGGAGGCCAGGCTGCTTATTCTGCAGGGCTGGGAGTTGGATATGTATTTATGATTTTTTCTTCTTCTTTTCATTTTTTTCTTTTTTTGCGATGTACCTATCTTTTCTTGGGTGTATTGGCTTGTTTGGTGATTTATATGCAAATAAGATATTGAAGGACACATCGATGGAAATCGATGGCAATTTTTTGATAGTGTTGCAGTGGCTTTCTATTTGTTGTAGATACTTTTTTTTTTGCTGCCGATTTGTTAGTTGGGATCAGTAGCAAGGGAAATGGTTATAGAGGCATGTGGCAAGATAAGCTTGCAACTATTATATGGTCGTGGTTTTTTGTCCTTTTCTTTTATTTTAATTTTTTGTTGTTCTCTGTTTTATATGCTATGAATCAATTTGAGGTTTTTGAGAGGGTTCCAAATTGAATTTTTCCGCAGTTTATATGAATACATATATTATGTATATATTTTTTGTGCCCATAGTCTAGGGATTTTTATTAGAATATTATTTGAGATGATGAGGGAGAAATGTGTGTGTGTTTTTTTTTGTATATCTAAATATAAATAAAACATAAAATTCTGCTTAGGTTTTTCATAAATTCCCTCCCTCTAGGAGAGTGAAATGGTGCAGTACTTAAAATTCAAATATGGACATTTTCGGAGAGGTCATTGGATTTTGATTAGGAGTATAGTGATAGATTTATACAAGCATTCTTTTTTTTTATTATTTTTTGATAAATATACGAGGGTTCAATGGAATGCTCACGTTTTTTCTCTAAACTGCGCTCTTTATGCGAGAGGTGGGCTGGAAACATAATATCTGTGTTTGATATGGTAGGAGGTTTTGGTAAAATGAATACGGTAGCAGGGTGTGTCGTATTGATTTTTTAAAATCAAAAATTTATTTTAGTTTAAACAGATGGATCTGAATCGGCCATACAAACGGTCGTAGATTATTAAATGTGGAGTCACACATATATAAATTTAATCGCCAAGATGGAGTACTCTGTTCAACAACTTGTTTCTTGTGAAACCCTCTTTTCAAACGTTTGCTCGATCGTTGAGGGTAGCGTGCCTCACATTTCACATTTCCATATCGTTCTCCGTGGTCGAGTTCGCATGCTAAATCGAATACTTACGTGGGATAATGCCTTCCAGAGTACTGGAAACTTATTAATAATAAAAAGTGGGCCACAGAGAACTAGAGCCCGTTCACAAAACATCGAGAGGATACGAACTGCATTTAAACTTTATCTAAGTTTTCTTTAATAAAAAAAATTAATAGCAATAATACTAATAAGTTTAGGTAAAATAGCAGTCTAAAGCAAAGACTAGTACTAGAACTACGCCGCTACCTCATCGCTGCATCGGATTTTAATTGGGAATATGGTGTTTTGTAGCAACCCTTGGCATAATGGTTAGTGCGTCGGACTACCAAGCAGAAGGTCTTGGGTTCTCAGCCACTGTTTTTTCAGAAATGTACCGCCTTCTGTGAGAAATCGAAAAATCCTCTAAGCGTGCTCCTTACCATGAAAATTCCTGCTCATTAGTCATTTCGAATCGGCAGAAAATTGTAGGTCCCCTCCATTCCTGGAAACACGAACACAGGAACGGTTGAGAGTTGTAAGTCACTAGGTAGGGGCTCTCTTCAAGCCGTAATGGTGAGTATTTTACTGGGGATAGGATGGTTTCTATAGTATTGTAATATTTTTTCCTAGGTTCGTTAAATAAAACTTATTACTCTTTTTAGTATTTCTTCTTTATTCACACTTTCCAATTCAAACCAGTAAATCTCAATTTATAAACAACTCAAATACTTTTATTCAAATTTAAATCACACTTGTTTAATAACACAATCCAATAAGCAATACTTTTGCACACTTTCATAATCCAAAATCAACTGTGTCCGCTCACTGTGAACACTCCCTTATATACTCCAATTAGTTGTTCTGGAAAGTTCTTGTCTTGGAATGTTCTAGATGTTTGGAATTAGGGGAAATACATTTAACATTGGAAAAAAGCTTTTGGTTTCTTCCATAAATTAGGTATGCAATTTTCCAACAGATGGCGCTGTAGTAGTAAAAAGCTCTGTTCACAACAGTATGTTCTAGTCGCTAGTATTGCTGTTTGGAATTGTTTTCCAATTTTTTTAGTTTCGCTAATGGAAGATTGATATTTCAAGCCAATTTGTTCACTTCTGAAATAAATTTTATTTCTTCTGGGAGAAAATAAATCTTATTGCTGGTAATTTATCTATAATAACCATTAAGTTTCTTTTCAATAGATGTGCGATATTTCTAGGTACGTCAATACGACTTTTGAATTTGTCATCGATTCACTACTGTTCAATTAGTAATCTGTAGATTGTCGAACCTTATAATGGGTGATTTTTTCGCTATTTTCTTTTTGGCAACACTGGTTTTGACAGCTCATGCACGTTTCGTGTTTTGTATCACTGTCAAACATCTTCTGTTTGGTCTATAATTTAACCATGAATCATCTTACAAACGAACAACGCTTGCAAATTATTGAATTTAACTATCAAAATCTTTCTGAATTGTATGTGTTTTTTTTTTTTTAATTTCTGATAGCTCTTAAAAAATCACTCGTTAGTTCTTATGTAGTAACATTGCCTTCAGGTCAAGTGTCACCTCGAATCCCAGCTTATAGCTGGGCACCTGATCATGAAAAGCAATTAAGGTGATAATGGAATAGACTTGATAGAGATTAAAATGTTTGTCACAGTACTGTTTCATACTCCAACACTATAATCGGCATGTGGCTTCTAAACGAAATTTTGCTACTGATGCAAATCGTGAAAAATGCTAACGGAATCAAAGTCGAGACTCACCAACTTTTCACCAAGTTTCAGGCCTTATATAATGAAAGCATTTACTGTCAAGTACTATGTTTGACTTCAGCCGAGCTCAGGGTGTCAAAAAAACTGATGTAGCTGTATTGTTTCAGTTTGAAAATACACAGTTCAATTTGTAACTTTTCCAAAAAGGCACAGAGTTTTGGAAAGGAGATGCGCTAGCATTTGACTTCTGCGAGAGCATTATATTTTACAAATCTGTCCAACTATAGGGGTATGCGAATAAAATAGACATCATCGGCCGTTCCCAAAAGTCTATTTAAGAGTCATTTACGGCGATTGAAGATCAGGTGAGTCTTCTTGGAAGTAGTAAAGGATTTCATCTACCTCAGAGAAAATGTTAATTCTACAAGAAATAACTTATTGATGAATTTCTCTAGGAATCCACTACTCTTTCGGTTTGAAGAAACAAATTGGTTCCAAATAATATTTTATTAAACCTGCCAAACCCCAAAGGCAAAATTCACGTTCTACCAAATCCTGGATGGTAGGTTGAGACTGGAGTTTCTGCGAATTCTATAAGCTCTGCAAATATATGGGTATATTTCACAAGATCAGAACACTTTTACTTCATTATTTTGGCCACATCGATCGAATGGACAACAACTCTGTAGCCAAGAGAGTATTCGAATCCCAACTCTATACTCAATGTAATAAGAAAGACTGAACCTGCAGTTTTAAAACCAAGACATCAGTCTTTAGTATATTTCAGGCAACGATTCTTTATAGTTCAGGCGCTGGTTAAGTAAGAAGTTGAGTTCGCTACGACCTGTAAATAAATTTTTAGTCACTTGACTAAAGCGATTTCGGTAGACAATTTGTAATTTTTTTTTAATCTGTTCGTTTAGAACGCGTAAAAAATCCGTCCTTTAGTACTGCAAAGCATAAAACTGCGATGGTCAAACGTCTTATACAATAAGCATTCTGATATTCGAAAGAAACTACTAAAATTAAAAAACTTCCAATTGGGAAAGTGACGAATACATATGACTGCAACATAGGGACTCAACAAAAAGGAAACGCTTCAAGCGCGTTTGCTAGACATCGAAAAAGCCTTCGACACTTGGTAAGAAAAATCGAACATTTTTTTCTCCATACACTATTTTTTGTTAAGATAGCGAAATACATATCATCAACCAAGGAAATCATTGCTGGAGTACATCAAGGATCAAAACCGAGACCGCTGCTGTTCAACATTTATAATGCTGATCAACCAGCCAAATATAACAGGAATTAGGAAGAAGCTTTATGCCGACGACTCCATCACATACATCCATTCACCACAGATTGCAGCCAGAAGAGTTTAAGAGTAGGAACAATAAAAATATTATCTTAAATGGAAACTGAAGATACACCAGTGACTGTCTTTCAAAGTCGAGTGTTTGCAACACGCTGTGATGCGATCAATTTAAAGTTTCCAGACAACACTGAAGTATCAGTCAAATTATTAACGAAGTACTTGGGAATCAACTTTTCCAACAAGAAGCATGAAGACTTAATGTTGAAGGGACCCAACTATTCTCTGCACTTGGTTCATCCGCTAGTCAGGAGTTGTTTGTGTACGAATAACTTAGCCGACCTGTTTCAACCTAGCCTTTCCCATTTCGAATAAAGAAGATGAAACACCTTGAAAGAAAGATGGTCCGCATTTGCACTGGGCTACAACGTAACCCACTGACGAAGAAATATATACCAACTTAGAAGCTGTACGAGGAAGCAAAATTGATACCAATGGACCAGTATCTGCCGCAGCTCTCCGGAAAAATTATAGGGCGCCTGGAAGATCATCCCATCTAAAATCTTCGAATTGAGTGACCTGACTAAGTGATTGGCTTCACATACCGAAGAAATAGTAATTGCCGATGGTATCTTTTTGCTCCATGTCTTGAATGTTTTTGTTTATATAGGTAGGTAGGTTAAGTCCTGTGGCCCAAATAGCGCTGAAGTACGTCATAACCATAACTCGTGCGAACCTGTAGATGGAGTTGGATAGTCTATGGCAGTCATCCACTTTAAATTGAGTTCAAAAAGAAGAAAGGATCTATTAGATCTTAATTTTTTTCTATCAACAACTTATTGGCCCCTATTTTGATGATAATCTTCAATCAGAGTTAATTTAGGGTCCAAAACATCGTTTAACTTCCACTTATACTTATCGACAAAAAAAAATTCTTCCAACAAAACACTAGAATCTAAAAAATATAATTAAATGAACTCTCACATTCACTGATTGCAAAGAAACTTCTTCCTCCCGAGCATGAAAATTCCCCAAGGCAAAATCCATTCATTAAAAAAAGGCGAATATTCAATCTTCCTTAGAGCTACACATTTTCTTATCGCATAGAAATCAACTTAAACTTTTCCGTGGAATAAAACTTTAAGTCGCATTCCTTCGAGTACCTTTCTATATAAACATTTTTTTTTCCTCAAACAATGCAAAACTTATAGTACTCACTAAAGGACTTTTTAAAGGCAAAGGATAAGACACCGCGCCGCACACTAAGTTGCTCTTGTTGTTCTTGTTATTAAGCAGGAAAAAAAAGAAGAAAATTGTTAAAACTTAAGCCCACCAAGAAAGACGGATCGCTAAAAATCCCACGCGTATCGCAAAAGAAAAACTGTTTTTAATTTAAACTTTTCCCTTGCACATTCTCAATACAACAGCAACAGCAACAACAACAACAACAACAAAACACCGATAACTACTTTTATAACTCAATTAAAAATCTATAAAATGGATGGCAAGTTGAATATATAGGTGTAAGGATACAGATGTCTCTAGAAAGTATCTATTAGAGGAGAGCTCGTGTTGATTTTTTTGTTCAATTTGTTACACGTGCTGCATTGCAAAACCATGTTTTGTCTAAGATTTGTTTTTTTTTTTCTGTATTCTCAAGTGGGAGTCTTATTTCCTTCTAAGGATTCTTTAAGGAACTAAAGTTAAACCTGTTCTTACTTTTCTTCTTAAGTTCTCTATAAATATCAGATGATTTGTATTTCTTCTTATTTAATTTATTTAAATCTGGTCCATGGAAACAGAGTTCTAGCAAAAAATAAAATATCTCAATTCTTTCGGAGAAAAGGTTCAGGGTGTAAATTTTAAATAAACTACAGGGTGCACCTAAGTCGAATATAATAGTGAATAATTTTTTTTTCAGAATTTTCTTTGAAATACTTGGGGAATTTATGATGGAAAAACTCGGCACAGAACAAAGAACCAAAGATTAGTTCAGTGTCTGTGATCATCTTCGTGCTGGGAGAGACCTGATGCAATTCGATGTGATGTGAACATTGATCGGGTGCAAGCAAGTATTTAGGAAAGCCCCAAGGCTTCCACCAGTCGACGTTATCAGCAGTTTGTGATATCTAAAAGGTCTTTGGAAAGAGTTACACCTTTTTCCATACAAGGTTCAATTGGTTCACGAGTTGAAGGCAAATGATCGACAAGTAAGCATCCAGTATGCTCAGTTTTGTCAATAATTGTTCCCAGAGTACAAAAAGTTCATTAAAAAACTTATAATGAGCTATGAGGGCAATTTTCACCTCAATGGTACCGCTAATAAGCAATCCATCCAACTAAAATCCACAAAAAACTGTTGAACGTCACCCACTTAGATTTACAGTATGGTGTAGCATAATCTCAGATTAAAAAAATTAGATTTTATTGTACAAATTTTTTAAAACATTTTTAAGACAAAATTTTGGTACGCCAATTTAAAAATATTGAGCCGTTTTTGAGATATCGAATTTTCTAAAAAAATAGTCTTTTTTTTCAAAAATTCAAAAAATTATTTTTTTTTTAAGTTTTGAAAGCTTCTCTATAAAAGATTTCATTAAGATCCGTTTTTCCAATAATGAGAAATTCAAAATTCGAAAAAATCGTTCTTTGGTAGGTACAGTCAGTAATATATTGATTTCAAAATTTTTTTATTAAATCATAGATCGTAAAAATTAATAGAAAGGAAAAAAAATTTGCAATATTCTCGGAGCCATTTTCGAGAAAAATACGATTTTTGAAAACCATTTTTGTACATTTGTATTTTCAGGTAAAATACATTTTTTTCTTATGTCTGTAACTTATATTATTATTATATATTATTTTATTTGTCAAGTTTTCAGAAAATCGAGCATGGGGTTTTTAAAATATTGAGTTTAAAAAAAAAATTGAAAATTTGACTACACAATAATATGTATGCACTACAAAAAACTGCTGGCGAGCTCATACATAAAATGATCAAAATCGGGTGTACCGTTTGAGAAAATCAAAATGGTTCCAAGGGGAGTACCATCCACTTTTTGGAATTTTTTTTAACCATTTCCTAGTTCGTATGGCAGGTGTCGTTATTTTTGGTCTTAAAAAAAAAGAAGAAAACGTGAGGGGCGGAAATTTTAAAACGATATATACAAAGTTTAACGAAAATCGGCTAAGCCGCTTAGCCTGTAGTCGAACAGAGATCAAAATCTCGAATTCGACCATGAGTCGCAATTAAAAATCATTTATTTAAAGCTAGGTAAGGGTTGAAAATATTTTTTTCGAAAAATTATTATTAGAACAATTTTGTTTAGGTTTCTCAAAAACTTGTATGCTTTAACTCCCCAACAGTTTGGATAGTATTCTGCATTTATGTTTTCAAAAAGTTTTTTTGTTTTTGATTTTTTAAAAAGTTTTAAGATTTTTTCTTTTGAAAACTCTATATTTCAAAAATGTCATATTAAATTTTCTTAAAACTTAACAGTGTAATTTCTTTTTAAACAAAATTTATTTTATCTAAAAAAACGGTACCCACCATACAAATTCTAAAAAATGACTTAAAAACAGTATTTTTCACGAAGACGGCTCCCAGAATTTTGATTTTTTTTTTATTAAATACATAGTTCTTACGATTTATTACTCTACTACTGACTGACCCTACCATCGAACCCCTTTTTTGATTTTTGTATTTCTCTTATCAACAGTTTTCTCTAATAACATTCATTTTTAAGATTTATTAGTTTCTTACATAAGAGCAAGTTCGTGTGTTTCTTTGGGATATCTAAAATTAAGGTGTATGATAATAAGTCATATAAGGCCAATATCCGAGAAACAGAGAAACAGTGAGGGCGCTGGGACCTGCAATTCTGATAAAAGTAAGGAAAAAGCTCTGGAAAGAAAAGATCAGGCCGAAGAAAACAATGGGCGATCATATGAGAGATATTTTCTTTAAAAAAGAATGTGAACGTGTTTCCAAACCATAATCCTAATTTTAATAAATGCCAAAGTTAAATAAAATAAGAACTTATCCAATAAAGCATAACGTTATGCGCCACACTGTATAAGCTGTAGAATGTAAGATTATAATTTATTTTAAGAAACCAAATTAAGTGAATTTTAAACTAAGGATCTGTCAACATTGGGCTATGTTTTTTATTGCTCTGAAATACTTAAAATATGGAATATAAAACATTTGGATCGTATTTTTTTCACAAAAGGCGAGAACATGGAAAACTGAAACTAAATATGCACTTTTCTCTCAAACGTTTCCAAATCACCTCTAAATTTAGCTTTTAGGCAGTACCTATGCTCAGAAAAATAAAATTTGGCATTTCAAAAATTGTGGAATGAAATTGTTCGTTTTCCTGATGAGTAGGTACTGTTTTTGATGATTATGACTACCTAATTTAGTGCCTTTAACAAGCTTTTTTTCACTTCTCCTGCTATTTCAAAATCCTAAGCCTGCATTTTTAAAACTATTTTAGAATACAAGGCCTAACAGTAACTGGAACTCGAACTCGAGATTTTAGACAAAGTTGAAATAACTATGATAATGAACACGAACAAAGTGTGTCCCTATATGCTTATAAGTATGTCTGTACTTCGACCTACAGCCAAAGTCGCCGGGCCTAATTTCTTAAAACTCGGTACTTAAGGGTCTTCGGTGATTGCTTAAAAGGAGAAATTAAAATTTTTCTAAGCTCCAAAACTAATGGTACCTGCCATATACACGTGGGGCGAAACCTTATTTATCTCGAAAACGTTTCTACAGATTTTGATAAAAACAAATTATGAGCATGGACTACAGTTTGGTCAAACAAAATCTTAAGAAAGAAGTTTATTAACGGTACACATCGCAGAGCGATTTTTGTTTTATTTTTGACTTTCTCATTAACACGACTCCATCGATTTTGAGCAGATTCTTCTTTTTTTTAATCAATATTTTAAAAAGTAGTAAACGAAATTGAAATTATTTCCTAAAAAGTAATTACTAAAAATATGTACTTAAAATTGACATCACTAATCTTTTTAGTTAAATTTTAACGAAACAATTTAAAAGAAATAAGGAATTAGTTCAATAAAAACGCGATTTTTTAAACTTTGTTTGCATAAATTTATATTTTTCTAGAAATTGATCTGCATCGATCTCGAATCGAACTCGTAGTGATCGGTTTAGTTAAAGAACGGAAACAAATACGAGAAAACTAAGTGTAAAGTTTGCATTGATTTCGAACATTAATTGACCACTTTCTCCCCCGTTAGTATCGTCTAGTCCAGTGCTAATGTGATAACAAATGTAATTCTTTTCGGGTTGCCAATTTTCTATCAAATCGAAATAGAATATTAGTTTTGATTCAAGCTGTAAAGACGTTATCAGGGTAAGGGAAGTAAGTTTCCGATGTTATAAGGCCAACCCTACTGAGGAACACCGAACTAGAAAGACCTTTAATGATCTTATTCGATGAAAAAAAAAAACATACTATAATGTCCCAAAGATAGAGAAAATGTGTGGCCATTTGTATGACATGTGCAAAATTTTAATTCGTCTTCGTTTCCAACGCTTGTCTTCAATGACACTCATTTTGCCAACTCACAAGAAACAGTCAATTTGCTTGCAGCATAGTTTGCTCTTAATTCGTTGTTTCCAGAAAGTTGCAGGACTCCTCCTGTACTTGACAGCTTAGGCGATTTTATGGCGCTTGTACAAATAGCAAGAGTAGTGAAGGATCTCGATGCACAGAAATCGTCTGGCCGGATATTATACCTCACATTGTTCTGAAGAGGTGTTCTTCTCTGGCTTAACAATAATTATTGAAATAGACTGAACTTATACAATCAGTTTGTTACGTTTCAAATGGCTTATTTTTGAGGGTCCCACAAATGAGCTGCTTATAATCTTTACGACCTTCACATTTTTACTTGCGACTTATAGGTATAGGGCAAGTTATGCATTTGTAAAAAAAAAACTCGAGATTTTGATCAAAGTTGACATTACGATGATAGCGAAGACCAAAAAAGTGGGTCTCGCAATTCTGTCTGTCTGCCTGTCTCTCTGTCGGTTCGACTAAAGCCTAAATGGCTCGGCCGATTTTCTTCCCCTCACACGTTTTTTTCTTTTTTTTTTAAGACCAAAAATAACGGTACCTGCCATACGATTTTTTTTCGAAATTTGATAAATTATTTTTTTTTTCTCAAAAACTGTACCACAGATTAAAAAAAAAAATCAAAAAAATTCATTTAGTTAAAATTACGTAATGGTTGAAAAAAATTTTACAAAAAATGATTATTTTTGGTACCATTTTGGAAGCATTTTTTTTGTTTTTGATTTTCTCAAAAACGATACTATGGATTTTGATAATTTTTTTTTATGTTAAGGCTCCCCAGCAGTTTCAATATTATTGTGTATTAAAATTTTCCAAAAATTTATTTTTCGATTTTTAAAAAAAATTTCAAAACTTTTTTTTGAAAACTCAGTATTTCGTAAACCCCATGCTCGATTTTCTTAAAACTTGATAAATAAAAGTTTTTTAATATAATATATAAGATGTAAGAAAAAAAATTTATTTTACCTAAAAATAACGGTACCCTCCATACAAAATGTTAAAAAATGGTTTTCGAAAATCGTATTTTTCTCGAAAACGGTTCCGAAAATTTTGCTAAAATTTTTTTCTATTGATTAATTTTTACGATCTAAAAATAAATTAAAAAAAAAATTGAAATCGAGATATTACTGTAGTGGCCTTGCGTTTGTAGCCCAAACTTAATAAAATCGATCTAGTGTAAACGATATGCAAAAACTAACTCCAAACCGCAAACGTCCGCGGCGCTCAGAAAGACAAAGAGAAAAAGTTCAGTGCAGTGGGTATGTAAAAATCTAACCGGTTCGCACATTAGTTATAGTAGGACAGAAGTGATTAAATCATCACATTGAGTAGACGCAAACTCAGCTATCCATTGTATTAAAGTTGTTAAGAATAAAGTTAACTTAAAATAAATGTGTAAAGTTTGTTTTTCATCCAACATTGGTGACCCCGACGCATCATGTGAAATTGAATCCTAAAAATTCAATCAAAACATAAAATTTACAGTGTACGTTTCTTCTTGGTGGCGTTAAAAATCGAAACCACCGCTAAGATCATCAGACCACACCATAAAACGGGACATCTACCGTTACAGCTTCCACGCCACAAAACTGTAAAATCAGTAACGCATCGATTTGGTGCTACAATTGCAACTTACATAGCATCTCTTTCCACTCCGTTGTTGACTAGCAACAGCAACATTTTCTGGGGACAACAAAAGCGCATAAGACCTCGTGCTAAGTTCTGTGAACGCACCACCATCGCCGATCACCTATCGTCAAAGAGAAGGGTCAAGAAGGTTTGGAAGCCACCACCGCTGCATCTCGATAATCACAACTCTCATCCATTGCGAACAGAATAATCAGAGGAAACAACACTAGCCATACGCGCAATATCACGTAAATACCGGAGCCAGAACCAACAAGTAACATCTTTCGACATATATTTACTTTTCACTTAAAATTTTGAACAAATACAACTTAAAATATTATATCATTATTCCATAAGATCATCTCATTCTATTTCAATTTAAAATTTTGTGAAACTAAATTATAATAATCTATCCCAATTCCATTAGAAACAAAATTATAAAAAACAATTTTTCAAATCAAACTTAAAGTCTTAATTCAGTACTAGCTTTTATGGGCAGCGATACCGGTTACTTCATTACTATAAAACTATTGATTCTTCAAATCAAATATAAATTTTCTAAAATTAGTATTCAAAGCAATAAAACTTTCATTTTCCAATCCCACTTACTTTTGTAAACTGAATTCTTTCTCTTTTCGTTTTCATTTACCATTTTTCATCGGAAATATCAAGCGGGTTACAAAATTGAAGACGAAATTTCATATTTTGAAACAAAGTCAAACATTTTTTTGATATGACGGAAAACGGTGCTTCAGGTAGTCCAACTACTAACACAACGACCACAACTACAACTACAACCCCCACACCGATATCGGGGCTAGTAAGTGCGATATCAATCAAATTACCTGAATTTTGGAAAAAAATTCCTGCAATATGGTTCATTCAGATCGAATCTCAATTTTCAACGCGAAACATATTTTCGGAACAAACAAAATTCCACTATGTGGTACAAGCGCTTCCTCAATACGTGGCCGCAAGTGTTTACGATATACTGGTTCAGGAATCAAACACGCCATACACAAATCTTAAAAAAGCTTTGATAGATCGACATTCTATGAGTGAGAGTAGACGTATCGAAGCATTGTTATCGGGCGAGGAAATGGGGGATAGAAAACCTTCCGAATTCTACAGAAGACTCCAAACATTAGCTGGGCAATCAATGATTGTCACAGAAAGCCTAATATTAGAACTTTGGTGACGACGTCTTCCTACCCTCGTCCAAGCCTCGATAAAATCCTCTTCAGAAACAAAACTGGACGTTTTGCTGAACATGGCTGACGAAGTATACGATGTTTATCAGCAACAAAGCTCTTCTTTTGGTTTTTCATCACAAAGCGACAAAACAATAAATGAACTTACTTGTTTGAATAACAAATTGCAAGGTGAAATCAGTGAAATAAAATCAATACTATCCAACTTAAATTTTAATCAGCGCCCTTCACGGGATAATAGAAGACAAACAACTTCGAATAATTTTCAAAGAACCAGAGCAAATTCTAGAAAAAATCGCAATTTCTGTTGGTTTCACAACAGATATGGGATAAATGCCCAAAAATGTGCAAGTCCCTGCAGTTTTAAAAAAAATAATTCCCCAAACTGAATTCTACTGTCATTTCTGCGGCGAATGACAGTAATGAAATCAATTTTCAAAGCCGCATATACATAAGAGACCCAATTTCAAAAATAACATTTCTAATAGATTCAGGCTCGGATGTCTCAGCGATTCCACCCAACATGGTCAAGCAAGCGAGCCAACACAAAGCCGATCAAATCATTTCCGCAGCCAATGGCTCAAAAATACAAGTTTTTGGCACGAAGTACCTCAGAACAACACTTGGTTTTCGAAAGGTTTTTGATCACACGTTCGTAATCGCAGCTGTGACCAAGCCCATCATAGGAGCAGATTTTTTAAAGCGGACAGGTTTAATCGTAGACATCAAAAATTCAAGACTCATCGACCCTCTCACGAACTCAAGTGTTACAGGTACATTGTGCAAACAAAATATCGAAAGCCCTCGTTTCTTCGCAATCGAAGAACAATACAGCCCTATTCTAAGACATTTTTCTTCGCTAATGCAACCTCCTGATTTCACCTTGCCAGTCAAACACTTAGTAGTACACCACCTACTCACAAAAGGTCCATTACCAAGTTCGCCGCCCAGACGATTGAACAACGTTAAGTTCAAAATAACCAAAGAGGAGTTTGAATACATGGTAAAAATAGGTATTTGCAGACCATCTTCTTCTCCATGTGCATCACCTCTACACATGGCAGCCAAACACGAAGCAAATGATTGGAGACCATGTGGCGATTATCGCCGGCTAAACGCCGCGCCGTGACCATTCCGGATAGAAATCCACTACCTCACATTCACGACTGTAACGCGCATATTCAAAACTGTACCATTTTTTCAAAAATTGACCTATTTCGCGCATATCACAATATACCCGTGTCTGAAGACGATGTTCACAAGACAGCAATAACGACACCCTTTGGGTTGTTCGAATTCTTGCGCATGCCTTTTGGGTTACGGAATGCAGCACAAACATTCCAGCGTTTCATGTCGCAAGTAACCAAAGGTCTTGATTTCGTATGGGTCTTTGTGGACGACATTCTAGTTTCAAGCAAATCTCCTCAAGAACACGAAAAACATTTAAGAACTCTTTTTCAACGTCTAGAGGAATACGGTTTGCGAATAAAAGCCTCAAAATGCATTTTCGGCGTCTCAAAGCTACAGTTTTTAGGTTTCGACATTTCAAAAGATGGCATTCAACCATCGCAAACTAGAGTGGAAGCGATCAACAATTTTCCAGAGCCTACTTCAATCAAAAGTGCACAACACGCTTCGTAGGTATGGTGAATTATTACCATCGATTTATACCGCACCTAGCACGCACACTCACACCAATTTACGATCACCTTTCAATCCTCGATAAAACCAAGCAAAGAAAATTCACTTGGCCAACCAAATGCCAAGAAGTTTTTGTAAAGGCAAAAACAGAACTCTCCAAAGCAACACTTCTCAACCATCCTCGTGAGAATGCAAAACTCAGCATCACAACTGATGCGTCCAACACGGACGTTGGAGCAGTTCTCCAACAACAAAATGGTGAGGTTTGGGAGCCCATAGCATTTTTCAGCAAAAAGCTATCTCCTGCGCAAGCAAAATATTCGGCTTTCGATCAAGAACTGCTAGCGATATATCTATCCATACTACATTTCCAAAGTTTCGTTGAGGGACAAGATTTTTTTATTCTCACAGATCACAAACCCCTTACAACAGCACTTTTCAACAAAGCTAAGCGTAATCCGAGACAAGAACGCCAATTAGACCTTATTTCCCAATTCACTAGTGACATTAGATTTGTCAAAGGTTCTTTGAATGTAGTCACGGACACATTATCCCGTCCAGACACTGACGCAATAGAAATTTTTTCAACCACTAACGTAGAGGAACTGGCAAAAGCTCAAATCGACGACGAAGAATTATATTCCCTTCGGAACAGTCCAAGTCCCAAATCCAAAGCTTTCAGAAAAATCATATTTGAAAAAATCCACGCAATTGCGCATCCTGGAATACGTGGTACAAGAAAAAAGATTACAAAAATGTACTTTTGGCCTAAAATGAACCAATGTATAAACTCGTGGGCGAAAACGTGTCCAACGTGCCAAAAAGAAAAGATACACAGACACATAAAGCCTCCACTCGAACAAATGCAAATTCCTCCGGGGAGATTTCAACACATCCATATGGATATTGTCGGACCACTTCCCCCATCAGACGAGTACAAATACATATTGACAATTGTCGATCGATTTTCCAGGTGGCCAGAGGCTTACCCAATATGAGACACCAACACTGAGACAATCGCCAAAACGTACGTTTTAGAACATGTTTCTAGATTTGGAGTTCCGAACACAATAACAACTGACCAAGGTTCTCAATTCGAGTCCAAATTGTTCAAAAACCTGACAGAATTTTTAGGAACAAACCGAATTCGAACCTCAGCGTATCATCCGCAAGCAAATGGCATGGTGGAGAGATTCCATCGGCAGCTAAAAAGTGCTATTCGTGCTTCCGGTGACAGAATCCACTGGACGCAACAGCTTCCACTCATTTTGCTGGGAATTCGAACTACAATTAAAGATGATCTCAAGTACACGCCCTCCGAACTCCTTTACGGATAAAATATTAAACTACCTTTAGATCTATCCTATTGTCCTTCACAGTACACAACGGATTACAACTTCGTAGATCACCTTCAACAATTTTTTAAGAACATTCCAACGCAAAATCTCGAAACAAGAAAAACTTCAAAATCCGTTTATTTTCCAACCAATTTAAACACTTGCGACCAGGTCTTGATTAGAACCGATAGAATAAAAAGGAACTTGGAATCTCCTTATGAGGGTCCGTTTAAAATCATTAGAAAGTTTCGAAAACAAATCATAGTCGATAGAGGCGGAAAAAATGTTTCGGTTTCCATCGATCGAGTTAAACCATATATTAGTTTTTAAATTTTGTTAAAACAAGGCCATGATCTCGTGAAAATTAATCATTTCACTGGGAGGGGAGTGTTGTAGTGGCCTTGCGTTTGTAGCCCAAACTTAATAAAATCGGTCTAGTGTAAACGATATGCAAAAACTAACTCCAAACCGCAAACGTCCGCGGCGCTCAGAAAGACAAAGAGAAAAAGTTCAGTGCAGTGGGTATGTAAAAATCTAACCGGTTCGCACATTAGTTATAGTAGGACAGAAGTGATTAAATCATCACATTGAGTAGACGCAAACTCAGCTATCCATTGTATTAAAGTTGTTAAGAATAAAGTTAACTTAAAATAAATGTGTAAAGTTTGTTTTTCATCCAACATTACTGACTGTACCTACCATAGAACTATTTTTTCAAATTTAGAATTTCTCATTATCGACCAAACGGATTTTTATGAATGTTTTCATAAAGAATCTCTTAAAAAGTTTGAAAAACATTGCATTTCAAAGCTTAAAAAAAATAATTTTTGAGTTTTTGAAAAAAAAATCTATTTTTTTTTTGAAAATTCGATATCTAAGAAACGGCTAAATATTTTTGTTTGTAAATTTAATCTTTATTTGAAAAATAATAAAAACTTTAATTTAGCGTACCAAAATTTTTTCTTAAAAACGTTTTGAGAATTTTGTATATAAAAGCTTATTTTTTTAAGAAACCAGTAGAGACTTATAATTTTTGTTCTTGCATAAGCTAATATTTGCTTGAATCATATGGCGTCCTGTTTTTAGCTCCAACTACTAAAGGAGTTGTTTTAGTCTATTAAAAAATTGTTGCGCAACTGGAATGTACGAACTTCCTCTTGCGGTTTAGGGCAATAACATTTGGCTTACCATTGGAGAATTTGTCACTAACTTGTTCCCAAAAGCCAGTAGCCCTGAAAAAACCTTATTTTAAAGTGGCACTGCCTGAAAATTAGTATTTCAGATAAAGTAAAACAAAAATTTATTTTTTTTGTGTAGAAAATCACATAATATTGCTCTGAGCAAAATTTAATGAAAATTGTTCTTTCTGTGCTTTAGTTCGTTGAACGTATGTACTGTAGAGTACATAATATATGTAGATGCACATCCAAACATGCGTGCAGAGGTAGAAACACGCGTAGACGTACGCACACGCGATGAAACGGGACGTACGGAGAGTATGATGAAACCCACTCTCATGGAGATAAAATATGTAACATATTTTTTCAAGGATTTCACTGCGTATGAATAAATATTTCATTAGAACTATGTATTTATTGCTTTAAACTCGATGCTTTGAATAAAAGAGAAACAAATTTTTCCAAATCGTCCAATTCGATTAAAGTGCATTCAAATTGAGAAAACTTACTCCTAATAGTGCTTCAATGGCCGGGTCAAAATACCCTTATTCTCTCTTTGACTAGTGGTCCAATTGAATAAAAAACCAATAATAACAAAAGCGCATCTAAAAATATTCTCTGTTTTTTTTTGTGTTGCTTTGTTTTTAATTTTGTTTAAATAGAGCAAAAACATTGAGAACAAAAGAACAAACCCATATAAATTAAAACAAAAAAATGGAAGAAGAATATACCTTGAGCATTTTCCACAATGCACATTGAAAAAGTTATTCCGTGTTTTCTGCTCCTGACCGTGGTTAGAAAATGAAAATATACTTTTTTGCTGTGCGCATCCTTCGTAGTTTGTATTTTTCATTCTGAAATTGGTTCCAGAAGTTGTGCTTTCTCATTTGAAAAAAATAAAAAACAAATACTAAAAAAAAGTGTGTTCATTCTGTGGACTGGCTTCATCTTTATGCAAAAATTGGGGGAAATTCTTTTGGTTTTTAAAGATGAAAATAAAATTAACAAAAACAAAAAGCAAAAAAAAAAAGAAGAAAATAACTAGGTCCTTCTTGATGAAAAAAACTTTTTCGAATTCTTTGACCTATAATCGCTGAATAAATATTTTTCTAATTTTAAGTTTTTTTGTTTCCCTTAACAAAAGAGTAGATAAACTTTTTAAAGTATGTGCTTTTTTAATGATAATGAAAATTAGAGTTAATTAAATCATAAATTTGTTTGGAAATGTTTAATAAAACACGAAACTAAAAATGGCAACTGTAATGGCCTACACTCAATGTTCGAGATCAAATAATTTAAATAATTTAAATCTTAAATCTAAAACCCATCATTCATACATAATTCATTCATACTATATTATTTGCATTCATTCAATCTTAAACTTGCTATAAATTAATTTATATAAATTATAATGGTTAAAATTTGCCTAGCATTGTGCTTTACCCTACGATTAGTTTATGCTAAATCATTACATTTGTCATTTGAATTGTTATCGGGGATTATCTTTTTTATCTCATTCGTCATGCATTGTAATTGCTTTCTGAACAAGAATATTAAAAATAATCTTTCTTTTTGATTTCAACCAGCAAGCTGTGAACATCATCTTTGGTAACTTTTGTATCATTTTTATTATAATTGTGCATATATCATTGAATTAAACTCAAACAAAACGAAGATTTTAAAGATCTTATTTTTTCATATAAGATTAACATCATTGGTTAATCTCAATCATCGTTGGTATAATTCGCATTCATATTGGTCCTTCAAAACAGATTTTAAAGATTTTAAAGAAAAAACGAACTACAAATATCGTGTTCATGTACATTTTGTCTATACGAATATACCATAATCTGCAATTGTGATAAGTGATCTGCACGTGATCAACATAGAAAAATACTTTGTACTCGATCGAATTAATATTGATTTATAATCAAACTAGAAATCTTTGTTTCCGTAATGTTAAGTGCATTAAAAGTTAAATGTGGGAACGCCAAGGGGCGTCTAACTCGTGCAGCAGCATTTGTAGATCAAATCGAAGATTCTACATCGACGGAAATGTTGCAGATTCGTTTAGAAAAATTAGAGACCGCGTGGTCTGAATTTTCAATGTTGCACAATCAAATTCTTGAACATTTAGAAGAAAAAGACGTCGACGAAGTAGAAGATGAATTTTCTGCATATGAAACAAAATATTTTGTTACTAATGCACAAATCGTTAAAGCCATTCGTTGTAGGGAATCTCCTAATGAAAATCCATCTGCGTTAGATCGGTTAACTGATCAGCAATCATCGTTTCTCGAGAAATTAAATTCGTCTTCGTCGGTAAATAACAACGGTTCGTCTCAATTGCCGTGTATAATTGTGCCACCATTTAGTGGAAGCTACAAAGACTGGCCATCGTTTCGGGATCTTTTTCTAGGATCTGTCGATAATAAGAAAAATCTGAACGCGACTCATAAGTTCCATTACTTAAAATCGTATCTTCGAGGGGATGCAGCTAATTTAATCAAGCATATCTCCATATCCGAAGCTAATTATTCCGAAGCATGGGATCGCTTAGAAAAGCGATACGATCGCAGTCAGTTGATAGTACAATCATTCATTGAATCGTTTTTGACTCTTCCTACTTTAAGTATTAGTAATGTTCAGACTCTTAGAAAAATCTCTGATGGAGCTGATGAAGTCGTGCGGGGGCTTCATGCACTGGGTAAAAACAGTCGCGACCCATGGCTTATCTACTTATTATTAAATAAACTCGATTATGACACAAAGCAATCATGGGCAGAACATATCGGGTCTCGAGAAGACTGTACAATCATCGAATTCTTGGAATTCTTAGAGACAAGAAGTGACGCTCTCGAAGCATGTCAGTCGTTAAAAGGTCCATCGATCACACCTCGGGTTCGGTCAGCGAATAACATTCGAGCTCATTTAGCTGGGCCTTCAGATTCGACAAAGCAGCCCAAGTGCCCAATGTGTAAAAGTGATCATATTTTACCTCAATGTTCTAAATTCGTCGCGCTAGACATTGAATCTCGCAGAAACTTTGTGAAAACATATTCATTGTGTTTTAACTGCCTTCGGGTTGGACATTCGTCGTATAAATGTAATTCTTCATTTCGTTGTCGGGTGTGTCGCGCACGCCATCATTCTCTAGTACATTCTGCAGAATCCAAAACAAACCAGGAATCGCCTGATTCATCACCTTCGCTACAATCTCAATCTTCATCCTCAAGCTCCACTACAGTTCCGCTTCCAGTTCTCAATAATCATTCTCTTGAATTTAGCTCTCGAAAAAAGACACTTTTGCCAACTCTCTTAGCTAAAGTTCAAGACTGTCGGGGAAATTTAATAGACTGTCGTGTGCTTCTTGATTCCGGGTCCCAATCTTCGTTCGTTATTGAATCTTTCGCTCAAAGACTCGGTTTCCAAAGAACACATGCAAGAATCCCTATTCTTGGTCTATCGTCCACGGAAGTAGGGTATACAAAAGGGAGAATCTCCTTAAATCTTGTTTCCCGTTTTAACTCTACGCATTTGTTAATTGACGCTTTTATCCTCGATAAGTTGACTTCGAACTTGCCATCTCAACATATAGACGTTTCATCGTGGTCTCACATACTTAACCTCGAACTCGCAGATCCAACGTTCAACCTCGCTGCTCCCGTTGATATTCTTCTCGGAGGTGATAAGCTTTGGAGCATTTTGAAAGACGGACAAATTCGTGGACGTGACGGCTTACCTCTCGCTCAAAACACATCCTTCGGTTGGATCATTACGGGACAATTTTTTGAACCTGAAAATTTAAATTATTGCACTTCTTTGCATTCCACCCTTGACATTGACAATTTGTTACAAAGGTTTTGGGAGCTTGAGGAGGTAGCTCCAGCTAATCCGAAGTTGGTTATCGATCAAGCAGAACAACATTTTCAACAGACATTTTCTCGATCTTCAGATGGAAGATTCATAGTGCAACTTCCTTTTAAAAAACCAAATCCCTGCTTCGAGGGCACCTTGTCTCTTGCCATTTCGCGTCTTTATTCAATGGAACGCCGCTTTTCTCAAAACCCTAAATTGAAAGAAATGTATTCAAAGTTCATGCGAGAATACATTGACCTTGGTCACATGGCTCGGATTCCTGGTGCAGAAATAGGTTCTTCCAATGGCAAGTGCTACTATCTTCCACACCATGCGGTCTTTAAACCTGATAGCTCGTCTACGAAATTGCGTGTCATCTTTGATGGTTCAGCCAAGGACTCAAGAGGAATATCCTTAAACAGCACTCTTCTCACAGGTCCTCCTATTCAACGAGACTTAATTGGGGTTTGCTTGAGATTTCGACAACATCGGTTTGTGTTCACCGCGGATGTTGTGAAAATGTTTCGCCAAATTTGGGTAGACGAATCTCACTCCAATTATCAACGAATTGTTTGGCGTGACAGCCCTTCGAAGGAGATAGAACACTATCGGTTATGTACTGTGACGTACGGTACATCACCCGCTCCATTTTTGTCGGTAAGGGTGTTGAAACAGTTAGCAGAAGATTATCAATCTCAGTTCCCAAATGCATCGCGTGTTCTTTTGGAAGATGTCTATGTTGACGACGTCATGACAGGTGCAACAACTGCAATAAAGCTCATCGAATTGCAGTCTGAAGTGGTGGCTCTGCTTTCTATGGCTAAGCTTCAGCTGAGAAAGTGGAGTTCAAATTGTTGGCCTCTTCTAGCTTCTCTTCCAAAAGAAGAATGTGAATATTCAATCTTCGACATAGAGCGTTCACAATCATTCATAAAGGTTCTTGGTATGCAATGGAATCCTTCGAGTGACGAGTACTCGTTTCGCATGTCGAAGCTTCTTCCTACGATTGCTGCAACAAGGCGGTCATTGCTGTCAGAGGTTTCGCGGATATTCGACCCGTTAGGATTACTCGCACCATCCGTCATACTATTCAAAATTCTCTTTCAGGAGCTCTGGTCTTCGAATTTAAAACTAGGATGGGATGATCCCCTTCCTTCGGAGCTTGCTGATCGATGGTTTAAATATAGGCAGGAACTAACATTTTTTGAGCAGGTTAGGGTTCCAAGAAACTTGTTTCTATCGACAGACGGCATCGAACTTCATGGATTCTCGGACGCCTCTTCACTCGCATATGCTGCCGTTGTGTATACCCGTTGTAAAATCGCTGATGGAAGTTACAAGGTAACGATAATTGCAGCCAAAACTAAGGTTGCTCCATTAAAACCTATTTCGATCCCTCGTTTGGAGTTGTGTGGCGCGTTACTTTTATCTCGATTGCTGAATCTCATCAAATCGTCACTTACAGGAACTATTTCCAAGGTCGTGACGTGGTCCGACTCTGAAATAGTTTTGCATTGGCTGTCTTCGCCTCCTCGTCGCTGGACAACATTCGTCGCCAACAGAACCTCTGCTATACTCGAGACTACCCCAAGACATTTTTGGCGTCACATTTCTTCAGAGTGGAATCCTGCCGATTGTGCGTCGCGCGGCATTCTTCCGTCTAATCTACCAAACCATCATCTCTGGTGGACTGGTCCATCGTGGCTATCGTTGGATGAAAGCAAATGGCCAAAATCTAAACCAATGACTTTAAAATCGGAAAATAATGAAATTCTAATCGAACAAAAACCATATCCGCGTCAAGTGCTCCAAACATCGTCGAATGAAATAGACATAATTGACTTTATAATCGACAACACCTCATCTTGGCTTCGTATGCAGAGGAAACTTGCGTATGTTATCCGATTTATATTTAACTATTTAAGCCCAGAATCTAATCGACGCTCTTCGTATCTAACTCTTAAAGAACTCCAAGTGGCAAAAGTAACTATCCTTAAATCGGTCCAAGAAATTTCATTCAGTGATGATATCCGCCCCTTAATAAATAAAAACCAACTACCCCTAAAATCTAAATTGCTGAAATACTCTCCTTTCCTCGATAGCAAGGGTCTTTTAAGGGTTGGTGGGAGAATAAAAAATGCTGATCTATCATATAATATAAAACATCCTATTATTCTTCCAAATAATCGTTTTTCTTCTCTCATTATAGAAGATATTCACAACAATTACCTACATCCAGGAGTATCAGCAACATTTGCCATCGTAAGGCAGCAATATTGGATTTTGGGTTGTCGCAACATAATTCGGAAAATTGTCTTCAAATGCAACAAATGTTTTATGCAACGAAAACATACGACTGTTCAACTAATGAGTGATTTACCACATCCAAGAATCTCGCAAAGTCGTCCTTTTTCACATATTGGTTGTGACTATGCGGGCCCGCTAAGTATAAAACACTCACGGGGTCGCAATCCAAAAATATCAAAGGCGTATATATGTTTGTTCGTCTGTATGGCTACGAAAGCCATTCACCTTGAACTTACAAGTGATCTTACTTCGGATGCTTTCCTGGCTGCCCTACGTCGATTTGTGTCCCGACGTGGCCTTTGTTCGGATATTTATTCGGACAACGGAACCAACTTCCAAGGCGCACGTCGTCGGTGTCTTAATGAAATGCACAAGTTGGTCATTTCTGAAGCCCATAACGAAGCTGTTGCTACAGCACTAGCAAAAGACAATATTGCATGGCACTTTATTCCCCCCTCGTCACCACATTTTGGTGGTCTTTGGGAATCTGGTGTCAAATCAGTGAAATTTCACTTACGACGAGTAATCGGAGCAACTATACTCACGTTCGAAGAACTGTATACAGTTCTTACACAAATTGAAGCTGTTTTAAACTCCCGCCCACTTTTTCCTATATCAGATCATGATTTAAATCCTCTAACCCCAGCTCACTTTCTTATAGGTCAACCATTCACCGCTGTTCCAGAACCAACAACGCTTACGACACCTATAAATCGCCTTTCGCACTGGAATCATTTACAAAACATGGTGCAAGGATTTTGGAAACGATGGCACTCGGAATACATCACTACACTCCAAGAGCGACCAAAGTGGAAGCACGCTACTGTTAACTTAAAACCAGGTGACCTTGTGGTTATAAAGGAACCCAACCTTCCCCCAACAAAATGGATCCTTGGAAGGATTGAGTCAACAAATAAAGGAACTGATGGTCTAGTACGAGTGGCTACGGTGAGGACGATTGGCGGTACTTTTGTTCGTCCAGTAAACAAGCTGGCACTATTACCTACGTCCTGAAACCCGTTCCAGGGGGGCCGGGATGTTCGAGATCAAATAATTTAAATCTTAAATCTAAAACCCATCATTCATACATAATTCATTCATACTATATTATTTGCATTCATTCAATCTTAAACTTGCTATAAATTAATTTATATAAATTATAATGGTTAAAATTTGCCTAGCATTGTGCTTTACCCTACGATTAGTTTATGCTAAATCATTACATTTGTCATTTGAATTGTTATCGGGGATTATCTTTTTTATCTCATTCGTCATGCATTGTAATTGCTTTCTGAACAAGAATATTAAAAATAATCTTTCTTTTTGATTTCAACCAGCAAGCTGTGAACATCATCTTTGGTAACTTTTGTATCATTTTTATTATAATTGTGCATATATCATTGAATTAAACTCAAACAAAACGAAGATTTTAAAGATCTTATTTTTTCATATAAGATTAACATCATTGGTTAATCTCAATCATCGTTGGTATAATTCGCATTCACCCAAGAACAACTAGAAGAGAATGAATAAGAAGTAAACAAAACCAAAGATAGTTCATTCTAAGGAACATAATTATTAACGATCACAGAGTACACCATTCAATGACAGTGGTTCCTCCAATCAGCTGGTTGTCCGACTGTCACTGGTGTTTACCCAGGGGTTGTCACATCCCTCCTATTAGTTTAAGCTATCAGCTTTAGTTTCCAACCTGAATTATCTGTTTGAAAGTTGTTCCCCACTTTTCTTGGCAACTCCTTCAAGCGAAGTATCCGGAATGCCTCAAGGTTGTGTTTTTGTTCCCTATTTGGTTTGAGCAGGACATGGTTTCTTTTTCAAATGACTTATGTTCTGTCTTAAGGTCTTTCCGTTCTCTTTACGTATCACTCTGTTCAATCAAACTGAACTCAGTTGAGTTAAAATTTGGTGTAAGCATACGTTGGGGAATCAAGTTTCGGACTATGCTCAATATTGTTACGATGGTCATTATAGGATCTCATGTCACCACTGCCGATCCGTTACCGGATTTTATATAGATTTCATCTAACATTGCAATTATTTCTAAGGAAGTGATTTTCTTCATGAATTTAGTCTCTTGGTACTATTCAAAGTCGATTATAACACAGGTGAAGCAATGGTCCCAATAAGTCACCTGCAACACGTTGTAAGACCCATCGGGAAAGACTTGTCGCTCAATAGGCACTGGTAGAATTGGTTTTGAAACTATCATAGGCTCTCAGAATCGTTTTACAGAAGATTCAACTTTTCTATCCATTAGCGGCCGCGATAATTTTTAACGTAGCATCCGCTTCATCGCGGTTTGATCTGGATGGGATGGCCTTCGTGTGCAAGCACCAGTACTGTGGACTTCAGTGCCTTTAGTATGATCCCTAGAAGGATCATACTACTGGTGCAAGCACAAGTACTGTGGATTTTAGTATGAGAACTGACTGAAAGCCTCCATGATTTCTTGATCAACGATGTTATCCTAGATCACTTCGCTTATTGTAAGCGAATTTGAAATACATTTTCTATCGGAGCACATATGCTCTAGTGTGAACAGGCTGTCAAACGGTTCCGAAATCTTGATTTCACATAATTTCGAATCTGATATAATCTATTTTCATACATGTATATCACTTTAATCTTAAAGGCTTGTAGTCTGAGGACCCATCGTTCTTTTCTGTAATGAAGCGTTACATTTTAAACTCCGAACATCTATATTTAGATCATAAGCCGCCGACTGAACTGTCATCAGTACCTTAAATAATCATCCGATATGCATGAACGCTTACTTACTTACTTATCCGGCTATCGATCCATGGAGGGTCTCTGCCTGAAATAATGCGGTCTTCCATTGGTTACGATCCATTGCGAGCTCCCTCCAGTTGGGACCAAGCGCTCTTGCGTCTGTAACCGCCTGGTCCCTGAGCGGAGGTTCGGTCTTCCTCGTCGAAGTTTTTTTTTGGCTCGAGCGTTGTTGTCCATTCGCTCGATGTTACCGAGCTAGTGTAGTCGACGTGTTTTGGCTTTTTGGACTACATCAACATCTTGGTACAGCTCGTATGATTCACGATTAAATCTTCTCCTCCATTCGCACTCTTCGCATATAGGACCAAATATCAGCCGAAGAATTTTTCTCTCGAAAGTGCGCAGTATCAATTCCCCTTATTGACTTGTCCAGCACTCGGCGACGTAGAGTAGAACTGGTAAAATTAGCGTTTTGTATATCGTGCACTTTGTCTTTCGAGAAAGGAGTTTTGAACCCATTTGTTTGGCCAAACCGAAGTAGCAGCGGTTTGCTAGGGTAATTCTTCGTCGGATTTCCACTAAGGTGTCGTTCGTGGGATTGATATTTGTTCCGAGGTAGGTGAACTCCTTGACTACCTCGAAAGTACTGCTACCAACAGTGACGATGGAGAGATGAGGCTTTGTTTGTTGATACGAGTATCATATATACTTTGTTTTGTCACCATTAAATTCAGGACCAACGCGTTTCGCCTGTTTATCAATAGCTGTGAACGCTTCTAGTACAGCTTGCTTGGAGCGGCCGATAATATCGATGTCGTCCGCATAGCCAAGCAGTTGGGAAGACCTGTTGAAGATAATGCCTTCCAGGTTAACACCACTCTTGCGCACTATCTGTTCAGGACTATGTCTAAGAAATCACATGATAGCGCACCTCATTGTCTGAAGCCTATACTTGTCTGGAATAGCTCGGATGAGCTGTTACCCATTTCTACGTTGCAAAGCGTATTTTTTAACGTCATGCGGCATAGCTGGATCAGTTTTTTCGGGATCCCGAGCTCCGATATCGCCAATAGAAGCTGTTGGCGACTTATGCTATCATATGCGGCCTTAATGTCGATGAAAAGATGGTGGGTCTCGACTTGAAATTCGTTGGTCTTTTCCAGGATTTGCCTCCATGTGAAGATTTGGTCTATCGTTGATCTGCCTGGCCTGAAGCCACGCTGGTACGTGCCGATTATAGTGTTGCAGAAAGGTTTTAGATGCTCACATAGTACGGTGGATAGGATCTTGTAGGCAACATTAAGCAGGGATATGCCCCTGTAGTTATTGCAGGACATAGCATTGCCTTTTTTGTAGATTGGGCATATAGAGCTATTTGACCAGTCGTCGGGCATACTTTCCTCCTCCCACACTTGGTTGATAAGCTGATGCATGCACCCTATCAGGACATCTCCATACTTAAAGAGATCCGCAGATATGACATCCGAGCCTGCGGATTTGTTATTCTTAAGCTTGCGGATTGCTTTCTTAACCTCTTCAGTACTGGGTAGTGGGACAGGATCTTCATTGACTGGTCATGCATGAACGCTAACGCTATCCACCGGCAATAATCAAACCAACATACCCAAACTTCCCAACACACACTCAACAACCTAAACGCCATCACTCCAAATACTTATTTTCACTTCATCACCTTTATAGTTTACAGTGCATCAGTACCGCAGATACAACGAGAGGACACACGAAAACTCATCAAGGGAATATGGGAAACCATGATCACCAACAATACTGGAAACTATAGCTATCTCGTCTAAAGGCAAGGTGGAAGCGTTCAACGACTACTTCAAAGGAAACTTCGCTCCGAACCCACCTACTGAGTCCCAGCATTCTTCAAGGAAGTTCAGGTAGCAATTTAACAAACACTGCAACCAAATCCGAATAAAATAAATTTTGATAACATCAATCCAGCAAATAATCCCACCGATAGTCCAACCTTTTGCAATCTAGAGGAGGTTCTAAAAATCATGGGCAATTCCAAGCCAAAAAAGTCTGCTGTACCAGATGGTATCACCACCTACTACATCCTGAAAAGGCTGCCACTTGCAGTAATGATTTTCCTCACAATAATTTTAAACAACTGCATCAATTACTGTTACTTCCCCCAGAAGTGGAAAATAGCCATGATTGTGCCGATTCCGAAGAAAGATGCTTCCAACCTAGATTCTAACTATAGAGTTCGATATCACTTCTCAACAATATCAACAAATTACTGAAAGAAATAATTCTCCGAATACTGAAGAAATTCTGCAATGAAAATTCGATCATCCTTGACATGCAATTCGGCTTTTGAGAAAAACACTCAAGATTGCATTCACTACTAAAACTCCAACACGATATCATAGCCCTCAACAGTCATCGAGTCATCGTCGGATCCTCTCTGGATGTCGAGAAAGCATTCTACTGCGTCTGGATAGACGGCCTAATCCACAAACTTCATCTTATGCAAATACCTCCGCCTTTAATAAAAATTCTCTTTTCTTTCCTATCTTTCAGGAATTTTTCCGTCCAACTACATGAAGACTATCAGAGCTGGAGTCACCCAAGACTCAATACTCGGCCCTTTTCTTCACAACTCAATGACTTCCGACCAACGTTCTCTAGTTGGATGCGATAATCTTCTGTAGGCTGATGACTCACTCACCTACGCCCCATCAATGTCACCACTAATCACTGTCCGTAAATTTGCAACTCACATCAACAGACGCTTCCAATTCTACCAGAAATGGGACTTCCGAATCAATACTTCCGCATCGGAACTTGTCTGCTTCAGGAAATCTTCAACTGGTAGAGGCAGAAATCTGGTCGTGAGACTCTCTGACGGATCCACCATAGCCCCAAAATAAAACGTCAAGTAGGTACATGGGAGGGTACTTCAAGTTGCTAAGATTTAGATTGCACTCGAACAATTTTCTGAAAAAGGCCAGCTGAGCCTTCAGCCCTGTACACCCATTGCTTAAAAGCCAACCAACAAATACATTAATCTACAAGCAGCTCCTGTGACCAGGTTTTCAATCTCAATCAATACTGAGGATCTGCATTGGACCCTACTTCTCTATATGCAGAAGTGAATTTAATCCAACTGGACAAATATCCAGTTTATTCAACGAAGAAACTAATGCGGAACATCATCGACCACATCATCGAACATCAGCCTACCACCGCGGCTAAACGCCATCCCTATCCACAACCTTCAACAAAACAAGGGAAACTTATTGACTCGTAATTTTCTTGTGTGCGGACTAGAAGAGTAATGTATAAGTTTCCGGATGATGTCGGATGGTAGCATCAACAGTACCCGTTGGTTCCCTTTTTGAATACATTCGTGTCATTCAAGTTAAACCTTTTTGGAACTAAAAATATTCCCCTTCCTAACGATTTTAATATTCCCTTGGACTAGCCTTGAGCTATAATTAGATTCCTACCGTTCTTCTGTTCTTATTTATAAGAAGCGGGCACAGTTGTTATTAACCTGGACTAGCCTTGGGCTGGAATTAGATTCCTCCCATCTTACTTATAAACTTTTACTGGTAAACGTTTTAATTTTTCGTTTTTCATAACCCGAGTTTTATTTGCTTTCTTCGCGAATACCCTGAAGCATACCTCAGTCTCGTGAAAAAAAGCATCACAATTCTTAATGGGGGCTTAGACGTCTGTTTCAAAATTGCTACAAAATGTTTGTTGTTCGTTACGAGTTCGAACTCGATTCCAGCCAGGTAATAATAACATTTTTCTACTGTATACGGCACAGCTCCCAAATCAAGATGACTAATGTTAGCTATTACTCGGGTACGGTTCTTAGGGTTGAAATAAACCAGAGTAGAGATTTTCGCTAAAGATTCCTTTAATTGGTTGAACGCTTGGTTTTGCTTTTCCATCGAAGTAAAGCGAATATATCTCTTGATAAGATTTTATAAAGGTTCTGTTCAGTCCACCAAATATGTGATGGGATTTTCCAAATATCTCACAAGTCTCAAAGAAAGTCCTTGTTGCTTTCTTAGCATTTGGAGTATGGAAATCTTAAATCATTCTAACCGCTTCATGGTCGTCAGTACTTATGCCGGTTGCACCATTAAATGACCCAAAAACTTAAGCTAATGAACTTTCAAACTTTGTCACAGTCCATGTTGAGGTTAACGAACATCGTCACTTCGTCAGAACAACTTTCAGTTTGCGATCATGTGCTTTTTCAGTAAATCCAAAGAGTAAGATTTAAGACAGTAGCATCTGAGATTTCGATCGAAGAATACAATATATCTTACCCACAATATTGGTTATATTGTTTATTCCATGTTAAAGTCCGATTCAAAACTGTACCAAGTTTTTTAGCAGTTTTGGAAAGTAGAAAATATCAACCAGTTTTTCAAGAATCACATTTGAAACAAATTTTTTTAGATTTGACACAAGACTATTTTGCTGATGCGACTATTGTGAAATACGTCCGACATCTTCGTTAACACAAAACATAGCGTACTTTATAAAGCCTTTATGGGAAATTAAAGTACAATCATCAGCATAGATTTGTATTGAACAATATTTAACTTTTGATGGTAATTCATTAACGTAAAGCAGGAACAAAAGAGGAACGAGGAAAGAACCTTGCGGCACACCACGTGAGCTTGGAAGATGTTTCGAGTACTTTTTTGAGCACACACGCCTCGAAGACAAACTTGCCGAATCTTAGAATCGAATTCAGACCCTGCAAAAACTAAAATTTTCGAGAAAAATCAGAAAGAATAAAAACCACGAAACCATTGGGCGACAATTCTTTTGAGATTGGAGATAGTAAGGCATATTTCAAAAACGTGAAAACCACTTTAATAAATAATCAATCCGATAGGCCATTTCTATTTAGAATTAAAGAAGATTATAATTTAATAATAATTCAAGTCGTTAACAACTAGTTTTTCAAAAAATATCCGAATCTTTAAACAATCGGGTATCCGGATGAATATGAATGAAACAATTGTCACTAGGTTTAGGCTCTCTATGAATCATCATAGCTTTTTGTTTATTTTTTTTTTATTTTTAAAGCTAAAAAAGGGGATGTTATCTAAAAAATCTTACACTCATGAAACTTAGTAAGCAAGTTTAAGAAAAAAATCTTTAACACAACTAGGTTGGAAGAGAAATTTTGTTGAAGTCACAACTGGAATTGTAGGATAATTAAAATGAAAAATTTATTTTGAATATTTTCCAAAGTATAAAAACCTCTTTAAGCCGGCATGCATAATCATAATTAAAAAAATGAATTTGAAAGAATCTTAATCCTAACTTTAAGCTTCCGCAATTTCTGAAATGATGAATATTCGAATTTCAATCAAATAAAAACTTTAAAAAAAAATCCTCGAATAACGGTTATAAAATTCCTTACTTATAATAATTTCCGTCCGATTCAATTCCCAATATCCATTAATATTTCAAACGGAAATCTTCTTAAAAAATAAATTCAGATTTATATAATTTCATTTGAAAATTTTTTCCATTAAAAATAAATTGTAGACGTTCCAAAGAGTTGGCGTGGCTCAAGAAAATAAATCTTAAGCCAGCAAAATCTATTCAAGTGCCAAATGCCAAAGCAAACAATAAAAAAAATTATTGTGCAAATAGCAAATATAGAATGAGTAAACGGACACAAAAAAAGGACACTCAAATAAACGACTATCTACTACCACGAACTTGCTACGAGGAGAAGACTTCCACTACTTTGAATTTATTAATAAAATACATAATATATGTAGGTACCTAGATCTTGGCCTCTGAAACTATTATAGGGAGAGGCTCTTGGAATGGTATTCTCAACGTATATATCTACCCTAATACCCCCCATACACAATGACTCGCTTAAGTTCAAAGGAAATAAATGAAAATAGAAGCGAGACACAACGCTCAAATGACACCCTAAGGACTAAGAAAATATCCCAAACGAAATCACCCAATAATGGAGCCTGTATACCAAAGTGGTGGCTAAAGGGTGTAGGACTAGATGATTATGCCAACCGGACGGCATCACTTTGGCGCATAAATTCACGGTCTTAGGCAATATATAAATTTATAATTCCTTTCTTTCAACGCGAATTTCGCACCTTTCTCTTGGGGCAACAGAGCCTCTAGCTAATCTAGTAGAAGCGAATGGCAGTGTGCTGAAATAACAAAACAATGAAATCCTTTTAGCTTTGCAAGAAAAAGGTGAATTTTCCCATTATGGTAAGTGATTTACTATTTTAAAAATCAGGAGAAGAGTTCAAAATACGTAGGATTATCGACAAATCGGGAGAGGCAAAATTCCTCGTGAAAAAGAGTTATTTTATTCCAAATTTTCAAGACTAGTAAATGTTTGCGAAATAGGAAGGGTAAAACCCAAGATTTTCTTTTTTTAAAAAGAGAATACAAGAAAGATAAGATACATTTATATTGTTTTTCAACTGGATTTTAAACGCCTTGGTCTTACTTATAAACAATTTTTAAATTTGAAAGTACAATCACACAAGAGCAAGGAAGAGCAATCCAATTGTGCATTATATTTTGTTTGATATATGAACTGCATCATTGGTACCCAAATACACAATTCTCAACTGAAAAGATAAAGTAGATATCTTAAGTCTAAGCATAAGTTGGCTTTTCTTTAAATTGAATTTTATATTAATTTCCAAATCTTAAGTTCAGATAAGATATTTTGCCTCGTGTTTTCGAAGGACGTTTTCAATTCTTATGTTAATTTAAGATGAGTTGCGTTGCAAAAGTGACAAAAAAAAAAGAGATTAAAGATTATATTTTCTTTTTTTGTTTTTAAAACTTTAAGTCCTTAATATGAAAAAATCACATTTCTTCTATAGAGATAAACTTTAATAATGAAAAAAAAAAATAAAAAACAGAGACTTGAATTTCTTAAAAAAAAAACAATTAATCACACAGTTTAGTTCTATTTAACTTTGTTTTTTAAGTCAATGCAAACTAAAAATTAATAAAAAGAAAATAAATCAAATTATAAATTCGTTAGAAAAAACGTAAATCGATATGTACCTATCATTGTTTTAAAAGTCAAATTAATTATAACAAAAATCTATTGCAAAAAACATACGTAAGGGACTTCGTACTCAAGGGTCTTTGGTGATTCCCTAGAGGAGAAATTGAAAATTTTTGTTACCTTCAAGACTAACGGTACCACACAGCTCTAAAGATTTTAATAAAATTAAAATTATGTGAGCTTTTATGGGCAAAAACTACTCGTATGTACATATGTACAAGTACATACATACATACATATATTTTGGTTCAAACAAATTTTTGAAAAACATTTTATTAACGGTACCTGTCATAGAAACGTTTTTTTTTTATTTTCGGGTTTCTTATTAACGGCTCTAACTATTTAAACTAAATTTTTTTAGCGGAAGCCCCTGAAATTTAAAATAATATTGTAATATAAAAATATTTAAAAAATATTTTTTTGAATTTTTGGTTACATCAATATCTTCAAAACGTGTGAATGATTATTTCTTGAAATAATTTCCTAAAGTCAATGGCACAAAATTTTAATTGAATTAGTACGATGCTAAAGCTGTTTTACTATGAAACTAAGTTAAATCAACGATTTTGCAAATTTTGTCAGAATATACTTTTTCTACACTTTTATTAAAATTAAAATAATCGAATATCTATATTTTAAGTTTTTAGTATCGTGCTATTTACAAACGCCAAAAAAGGTCTGTTTACTTAATGAACGAACCGTTATTCTTAGGCTTTAGTACAATACAGGTTAGAAAATGTTAAAAATTAAGAACGAGTTGGTAAACTACTTTAAAGTTAGCAAATTGTTAAGTAGTATCATACTAATTAGACTGGGCCAAAAAAATTGACTATTTTTTTTTTTTGAAAGATATATCGAGAATATCATTCAGAATGACAAAAAAAAATTTTCGTAAAAGTTTGAGCCCTTAATATCAATTTTAAGAGGGCTATCATCGCTAATTTTGATTTTTAGTCATAATTTCATGTTTTGCGTCAGAACTGACAAAACATTGAAGTAAAAAAATTCATTTTGACTTACTTTTATATAAAATTAAATTCCCTACAAAAAAGGTCTGATTGAAAATTTTGGTCAGACAAGCCGTTTTTGAGTAATTAAGCTTAATAAATTGTTATTTGCTAAGCTAGTCAGGCACAAGCGCCTCACCAAATTTCAATTTTCTAGCATAAGCGGTTCTTGAGATATAAGGCCACAAAAATCACAAAAACCGTAACTGACTGACTCACTCACTCACTGACTGACAGATCATCAAAATTATGGAGCACTTCCCGACATCGTAGAATCTTGTAATTTTGCACAACTGTAGGTCTTGTCATGCAAGTAGAGGAAAAAATCGAAAATTTGAGGTTTTCCATTCAGGGGGCGTGGCCCACTTTCTCCGAATTGGTGTTGGTTGAATGGAACACTTACGACTGTTGTAAAACGATGAAATTTGGTAAAGTGGTAGGAATTAAATTGCATACAAAGAAAGAAATATAAAATTTGAAGTTTTCCATTCAGGGGCGTGGTATCCACCCACTTTCTGAGAAAATCTTTAATTTATATGGAGCACTTCCGATTGCAGTAATTAAGGTAGGTATGTTAGTGTTAGGTATCTTACCAGGACAAGAAGAAATAATTGAAGTGCAAGTCAAAACAACCAATAACAAAAAGAAAATATACCAAAAGAAATAGGAAGCTATAAACTATGTATGTAAGTTGATTTTAGTAGGAAGAGTCCACCCTTCTATCTTTCCGTATCTTTCGAGATTTTGACATGGAAAAATATTTAAATCTTTGCAAAAAGGAGTGAGATCAGACCAAAAACATAAATGTTAAAAAAGAGCCAAGTTCTTATATACAAAAACCTTTGTGTAACAAGTCAGCCGTGAAAAGTACTGAGATCTAAAAGTACGCCAAGTTCTTACTTCATGAAGGTTTAATACCGAATATTTAAAGTAGAATGATATTAAAACAGCTACAATGTAATAGAGAAATTTTATTATTTAATGAATACTTACTAAAATTTGAGGGGCTTACTGGTCAAGTTTTTAAAACCGTTTGAATTGGGCATAAAAAAAAACTTGCCAAGTAAGCCAATCAAATTTTACTCAGTAATCATTAAATAATAAAATTTCTCTATTACATTGTAGCTGTTTCAATATTATTCTACTTTAAATATTCGGTATTAAATCTTCATAAAGTAAGAACTTGGCGCACTTTTAGATCTCGCCTGTCAACCTTATGATCACAGGTTCGATCCCTGCCGTCGTCTATGTTGTTTTAATTCCATTAAAAAACCTAAAAATTGTCATCAATGGGTTGCTGGTTTACTCATTACATGTTGTTCAGGCATAACACTAACAACATGTAATTGAGTTAAACTAGTATGCCCAACAATGATTAACACGAATAAAATAATGTGAATTATAAGCGACAGAAATAAGACACGGCATTTTTCCGCTTTAGCTCAGCCGCCATCCCTGGAGATAAAAATATCTGAGACAACCACCAACAGTCTCAGAACATCGTGCCACACATCTTTCCTATCCTTCTATCTCTTCATTAACTTCACGCCCGCGCTGTGTTGAAACATTTAAAGGGTAATCATAATCCCTTGAGCGCGGGTAGATTATAAAAAAAAAAAAAAAAAAAGAAGAAGATTGAAAAATCGAAGAAATAAATTATGGTCGACTTATCTATCACTATCTTTTGAAATTAATAATCGAAATTCATAAACTGTAAAAGAAAGTCCAGGTCTTATCCATCTGTTCTGGTTCTCAAGTCAAACGACATTCTGATTATGATCCTCATTTGATAGTACAACTATTTACAGTCTTCTTTTAAAGTGCCTTTAGTTGGAATACTAGCAACTGTTATACCCTAAACTGTCATATTTCAACTGTGATTATTTTGACGAAAAATCCATTCCCTTGTATTTTTTAAATTTTTCTCTCTCTTGTCTGATATAAACTTAGCTATTCACATAGACAAAATTTAGATATCTAACCCTGACGAGAGTCCAAGACGATAGTACCAGGCCCTGAGGGTATTCCTTCTACTACTTTAAAAAACTGCGTTAACAATTTTTTAAATGTTTTCTTGTGAATTTCCATTATGGACAAATTTTTATATAATTCCTTATACGTATAAAAAGATAAAAAAAATTTGCAATACCTGTCAAACCTATTGCAACATTATAGGCGATTCCAAAACTGTTTGAAGCTATAATTTGTGGAACTCTACCTTTCTATATGTTTAATTATTTATCATTTCAAATCAACAAGGATTTATAAGAGTGCGCTCAGTCACTTTTCTTATGGAATTAGCTGAAAATTGAATTAATTCATTCAAAAGAAGAAATCAAGTGGATTGTGTCTTCACTCAATTAAGTAAGGAATTCGATAAATTTTCGCATCAAATATTGCTAGGTATTAAAACTAAAAAAAATAAAATGCACGACTGGGTCGCAAGAACTTGCGAGAATTTCAAAAATAAATGTTAGTAGAGAATAACTGTTCATAAGCATACAATTCATTTTTTAAATGACTTAACAACTATACTTTAGTAGTTGGAGCTAAAAACAGGATACCATGTGATTCAAGCAAATATTAGTTTATGCAAAAACAGAAAAATACTTTTTAGAAGCTTGTCTATAAAAAAATTTCATTCAAATCCGCACTCAAAAAATTTCATGTGTAAATAGTACTAATTCATGCGTGCATTCTACGAATTTTATTCGTGGTTTTCAGCCACGAATAGTATTCGTAGAATGGACGTTTATTAGTACATTTTACTAATATTTTATTAGTATTCGTAGAAAAACATACGTATATTGTACGAATACTATTGGTACAATGTACGAATATCATCGTAATATTAACGAATGCCCTTGTAATTCATTCGTATATTGTACAGCTCCATTCGTATATTCTACGAATATCATCGTAATATTAACGAATGCCCTTGTAGTTCATTCGTATATTGTACAGCTCCATTCGTATATTCTACGAATATCATAGTAATATTTACTAATGCCCTTGTAATTCATTCGTATATTGTACAGCTCCATTCGTATATTCTACGAATATCATAGTAATATTTACTAATGCCCTTGTAATTCATTCGTATATTGTATCTACAAACATTATAGTAGAACTTACCATAAATAAATATATACTCCGAAATTTCCTAAAATATTCATTATAAGAAATAATAACAAAAACTAATGTATTGTTTAAGTTAAAAAATAATTATATAATTCATGTTTTTTTAATTTTATAATTTAATTTTTAATTACAAATGAAGTTAAAAAAAAAACTAAAATGTATCTTATAAATTAATTAATTCATAAATATAATTAACAACCAAAATTATATTTCCAAACTGCTTGTTATCAAAGGGCCACTGAAAATAAATTTAACATTTAACATTAAAAATCTTCCGAAAAACATTTGTACTTACATTAATTTTTATTTTGTAAAAAATTCCCACATATGAATGCTCTGCTGCTTCAGGATCCTGTATGTAAAATATAAAATAAGCTTTATTTGTATATAAGAATATGTAAGTCTAGGTACTCACCTCGTCTTTTCGAAAAAAAGTCTGGTTCCCAAGATTTGTATCTTAAAGATACACCGTACGAAAAAAAGTATCACGCGTCCATTACTTTGCAATATTGCAATCTGTAATAACACGTTTCAACGTGTTGACGAATGGAATACATTTAATTTTTAGAGCTGAACACATATTATTTTTTGTACTCATGATTATTAAATAATACTAATGCACTTCATGAAAGTACGAAGTTATTAGTACATTCTACGCATAATTCGTACAGTCTACCTACGAATGAATTCTGTCTAGTAATATTAGTTTTACTTAGTAAATAGTACGAATTTATTAGTAAATACTACGAATGAAAAAGATTAAAGTACGAAGTCATTCGTACGAGAAATTAACGAATGTTATTAGTTATATGTACACAATAATTCGTACAATGTACTCCAAAAAATTGTTAACTTCTTGTTTACGAATAAAATTAGTGCATTAAACGAATAGATTCGTGCATTCTACCACAGTTATTAGTAAAACTTTACAAATGCATTCGTAGATATTTCACTGTACAAATACTTCGTATATTTTACGAATATTAGTACAATGCACGAATATTTTTTTCACGAATGCCATTCGTAGCCATTTTACTAATAAATTTTTTGAGTGCGTTATGCCGATAATGAGAAATTCTAAATTTGAAAAAGTGGTTCTATAATACTCGTAGGTACAGTCATTAATATCTTGATTTCAATTTTCGTTAATTAAATTAAATATCGTACAATTTAATCAAAACAAAAAAAATTGTAGCAAAATTCTTGGAACCGTTTTCGAGACAAATATAATTTTCCAAAACTATTTTTTAACATTTGTATGGGGGGTACCATTATTTTAAGGTAATATAATTTTTTTTGTTCACGTCTTGTAATTTATATTGAGAAGCTTTTAATTCTCAACTTTTAAAAAAATGGAGCATGGGGTTTTTGAAATATTGAGATTTGAAAAAAAACTTTGAAAATTCTTTTAAAAATCCTTACAATTTTGCTCGGAAAATTTGAATACACAATAATATTGAAACTTCTGGGGAGCTTTTAGCCCGGTCAAATTAGCTTCAAAAATAGGGGTAAGGTTACATTAATTCGCACAAAGCTGAAAATTGGCATGAATGTTGGGAACACTGTAACAAACAATTTGTCGAAAGTCCCCATCGATCCAACGTGTGGAAAAAAAATTATTCAAGGTCAAATGTTGCAAAAATCGGTTTTTTGCATTTTTCAGCTAAACGGATAATTTTATTATAAAATAGGTGAGACAAAAATTATTCATCATGCAATTATCTATAGAAATTGTGTTAACACTTTTTCTCATAAGAATCACCATTTTGGAGATATAACGATGCAAAAAGTTGAAAAAGTTGTATTCTTCATAACATGCACACGGCTTCGCGCCACCCGTGAGGTAGTGCACTTGGCGCGTTTTTTTTAAGGTGGCTTCCCCGGTAGGCCTATTCAACGATCTATTGTGGTCCTGTTGAGTTGAAAATTTTGTATCTAATTGAAAAATACTACTAATGGAAATGACGAAAGCGATTATGTGTATTTTTTTACAAAAGATAAGAACCGAAACTTATCTAAGCACGTAATTACATTACAAATTTGACGCCGATATTGCAGTGCTTTTTTCATTTCACACGCTTTATTCAATTCATTGCCACAGAATAAACAGCACTCTTTTAAACAAAAAACAATTCCGACATTCACTGTCTCAAATGCTTCATTGTTAGCTCAAAATGGTTTAACGAGTAAGGGTGATTTTTGAAATCCTGTGGTATCACAACGGACCAAATATTGGTCTAAGTGTGTTGGCTTTTCCGGTCAGCAGCCACCTTAACCTAACGTAACCTAAACAAAAACCTGTATCGTCTACGCGTGCTCTAGTACGAGGAGGACTTATTATTGATGTACCAGCTTGTTCATGTTCGTGACGTCTTTTAACTGCGGTAATGGTACTCTTCCGAGAGTGTACTTTTTCCGACACTGCACATGAATTGTCGCAGAAGTCTGGTCTTTTAAGTATTCCGAAAATTCATCACCTCTTTCAACACTTGCATCAATTAATGTCTTTAGGCCACGCTCAACAGTAACAATTTCACTTTCGGCCAAATGTTTACTACAAATAAAGCAAAGTTTAGACATTTCTTTTACAAACAAGAAACTGCACAAATTCTGTTTGCAATAACTACTTTTTTTTACTACGAAGGAACGCTTGGGACTAATAATATTTAGATGCTGCTCAAGGCCGTACGGTCACATAAAATGAGGGACTGGGTTTTATTTCGAGTTTATATTCTTAAGCCAAATATACATTGTTCAAATGCATGGCAAGCACGTGCACGTGCAAGTGTATTCGTAAATTCGGGTTAAAGTTGCATATACACACATCAAGCATTAGCCTTCAATCTTTTATTTTTACATGGACGCTGTGGTGAGAGGACGATTTTTTTTCGGCAAAATTGTGATCTTACTAATTTCTTTGAGATTTTTTCAATTTTATCCGAGTAGGTAGTTTGTTTTATTTTGTCTGTCCACTTCATCATACAATTTTTGTTTACTGTTTTAATATTTAAATCAGTGCTTATGTTGTACTGTGATCTCATCTCTTTAACGTACTATACGCAAATGAACCAATAAATGCATGATCAATCATCAATCTTGTACATATATACATACACTACTTTAATGCAGGACGCTAGATTGAAAGAAAATCAAAAGATTTTCATTTTGCTTCAATCCTACATCCAATCTATACGTGTGATTTTCTCACCAATACACTTGCGCGTGCTTGTCATGCATTTGAACAGTGTATATCTGGCTTTAGAATTGTATATTATGTATGTATACTCCACGAAAACTAATATTTTTACTTGTATTACCGTTCTGTAATGTATATAGCGGTAATTGACATACATATTATGAAGAACACAACTTTTTCAACTTTTTGCATCGCTGTATCTCCAAAATGGTGATTCTTAGGAGAAAAAGTGTTAACACAATTTCTATAGATAATTGCATGATGAATAATTTTTGTCTCACCTATTTTATGATAAAATTATCCGTTTAGCTTAAAAATCTAAAAAACCGATTTTTGCAACATTTGACCTTGAATATTTTTTTTTCCACACGTCGGATCGATGGGGACTTTCGACAAATTGTTTGTAATAGTGTTCCCAACATTCATGCCAATTTTCAGCTTTGTGCGAATTAATGTAACCTTGAATGTCTATTTTGACCGGGCTATTTAGCATAAAAAAATTATCAAAATCGGTTGTACCGTTTTTGAGAAAATCAAAAACCAAAAAAATGGTTCCATGGGGGGTACCAAAAATAACCATTTTTTGGATTTTTTTTTTTCAAACATTTCCTAGCCTTAGCTAAATGAATTGAATATTTTTTTTTTTTTATTTAATTTTTTTTCTATGGGACAGTTTTTGAGAAAAAAATATTTATAAAATTTCGAAAAAAAAAAATCGCAGGTATCTTTATTTTCGGTCTTAAAAAAAAAAGAAAAAACCATGTGGGGGAAAAAAGTAAAAATACGATCTACCAAGTTTAAATAAAATCGGTTCAGCCGCTTAGGCTGTAGTTGAAAAGACAGACAGACAGAAAGAATTGCGAGACCCACTTTTTTAGGCTTCGCTATCATCGTAACATCAACTTTGACCAAAATCTCAAGTTCGGTTTTTTTCCCAATGCATAACCATTTTTCAGAAAAATGGTTATTGAGGGTACCCCCCACGGAACCATTTTTTTGTTTTTGATTTTCTCGAAAACGGTACCACCGATTTTGATCATTTTGTTTTGCTTAGGCTCCCCAAAAACCTGAATAGAATTTTGTACTCAAATTTTCAAAAACAAATTTTTTGGAGTTTTAAAAAAACTTCAAAATTTTTTTTTCAAAGCTCAATATTTCAAAAACCCCTTGCTAGATTTCTTTTAATCTTGATAAATAAAAGTTTCTCAATATAATCTACAAGATGTGATAAAAAAAATTTTATTTTACCTAAAAATAAAGGTACCTACCATACAAATGCTAAAAAATTAAAAAAAATGGTTTTCAAAAATCGTATTTTTCTCGAAAACGGTTCCGAGAATTTTGATAAAATTTTTTTTTTTTCAATTAATTTTTACGATATTTATTTTAATAAAAAAAATTTTGAAATTAAGATATTACAGCTTGTACCTACCACAGAACCATTTTTTCGAATTTTGAACTTCTCATTATCCACATAACGGATCTTAATGAAAATTTTTATAGAGAAGCTTCTAAAAAGTCTAAAACACATTGCATTTTAAAACTTTAAAATAAATAATTTTTGAATTTTTGAAAAAAGAATCTATTTTTTCTTTTTTTTTGAAAATTCGATATCTCAGAAACGGCTCAATATTTTTTTTTTGTAAATTTTATTTTTATTCGAACAATAATAAAAACTTTAAATTGGCGTACCAAAATTTTTTCTTAAAAAGCTTTGAAAAAGTTTGTACATAAAAGCTTTTTTTAAGAAACCACTACAACGACTTATAATTTTTGTTCTTGCATAAATTCCTATTTGGATAGCAATATGTTTTTGTCTCTTACTACTAAAAAAATTTAAAAAATAATTTGATCCTTTTGAACAGTTTTCTCTAATAACATTCGTTTTTAAATTCCTAGTCTGTTACATAAGAGCAAGTTCGTGCGACCCAGTCGTGCATTTTATTTTTTTATGGTAAGTATAGATATTAATTTATTTGATTTTAATTTATTTGACAAGCAACTTCAAATTAACTTTTTTGCCAAATGTAAATAAATTGTACATGAATATTTTAAAATTCTCTTATACATATATAAAAGACATCGTCTGTACTTAGCTTACCAATATTTTCAAACATTCCTACTTTACCTTTTTATCGACACGAATGGGGGGCACCTGCAATTTTTTCAGAGTTCGAAGGGGAAGATGAGTAGCACTATTCATGAGAAGATATACTCTTAGAGGATTTGTCACTTTCTCATAAGTGGAAGTACTTATACTTAGAGCTGATCTTTGGGTCAGTCTTAAATTCCATTTTTGAGGATACTATCGTTGAATTGGAATTACGAGTACATAGTTGATTGCCGTTACTTATTGCAAAAAAATTGTTTACTTTTTTTTTTTTGAGATTTTCTTTCTCGCCAGTATGTATTTATATTTATTTTTCAATTAGTTACAATAACGTAAACTTTACTTAAGAATACCTAACTTCAACATATTTGTCAATGTTCTTTTTGTAGAGGAAAATTTTAAGCTGATACAATCCCTAATCAAATCCGCCATAATACCCGTTTAGCTATGAACTCTCGACAGTTTACCTTTTGATACTAACCTCAGGCATACCATTATATACAGAGGTTCATTCTTTAGCCGTACTACTCGGATGTGAAGTACTTTGCCATTCTTAATTTTCTCTCCAAAGCCAATGCGCAATGACATCTACTCTTAAATCTCGTCCACTTTACCTTAACGATTGCTCTCTACTACAATATGAAATATGCCTAAATACAAACAAAATAATAGGTACTATATATCTCCAGTAAAACCAGAACTTAATTTTGTGCAAATCCTCTTCGACTCTTCTGTAAATTTGGCTTAAACGGAGTGTCTAATCCTCACCGTTATTGCCAGTACAATTCCATTAGAAGTGCTTATGCTAAACTCAGAAAAGTTACCTAAAAAAAAATAAAATTAATAAATAAAATTTTTAAGCACAATCCAAATTTTTGTTAAACCTTGTATAACTTTTGAACATTTTTTAAAAATGAAAATTCATCCAGTTCCGAACGCTATTGGATATCTCCTGGTGAATTTCCTCTTGACTCTTAAGGTATACAAACCTGCTTGAGGCTTGGTTGGGTAATATTTTTTGCTTTGCGACGGATGTCTTGAGGGCGAAAAAGGATTTATCTCTAATTTCTATTTTGCGCCATCTCATCATTGTCTTCTCTCCTGCCGCCGCGCCGCCGCCGCCGATGACTCTGCATAGACAGAAGTTTCTTTGTGGCCATCACCATCAGCATAATCATTACTTTAGTGCCATAGGACTAGGAGTAGAATAGTAGCCGTGTCACCCCAGGAGATATCTCACCAAGATAACCAACAACAGAGCAATTATTTTATCGTGGAAGAGATTTTCTGTGAAAACAAAAACAAAAAAAAAAAAACCAAGCAGAAGAAGTTCCTCCTTGAGGATAAGGCAAGAAATAATAGAAATGATTAACTTCCCTGATTGATTGTTTTGAAAAATATTCCTCCCAAAGTAACAATGCGCGGGGTCTATCAACTTTTCCGGCCAGAGGGGTACTCATTTGGAAAATAAAAACAGCCCAGAATACCAGGATTTGAAACAGGGTTGTATTTGTATTGCATGAAACTTTCATAGGAAGCTACGTGGAAACCATATTTTACCTCGCTTTACAAATATTGATTACTTGGAAGTTGGAATTGTTTGTTGTGTCGGCGCTATAAGGGATATCCTTTGTCCTTTTGACACTGGCCGAGCCAAGAGTGGCTCGGTCATAGAAGGGCTGGCGGAAAGCAAACGAAAACAAATCGAACACCCACCTCAATCTGACACCCGACAATTTTCTCAATTTTCTTCAGGAGTCCTTTTTTACCATTTTTACCAATTTGCTGCTGGGGAGCGCCTCTCTAAGGACTCCTGCAAATAGCAATTATTGATCCAGGATTACAGGTTATATTCTCAAGAAATATTCCTTCGGAGTGTTTTGGGGCAATTAATTTAAATGCGACCTCTGTCGGGCTAATTTACTTGAGTTCCAGGTAAAAAGAATAATTATGTTTTATAAGAGAAAGTGGGAGGGTTGGACGCGCATATCCTTTCTTCCTAGGTATTGTTATTGTCGTTGCTGTTGGTGGTGTTATTCCACGATACACGTGTTTTAGACAAAACTTAATGAATTTTCTGAAACGGTCGCATGCCCACTACCACACTGATGTCACTGCCACCGCAACAGACTCCATGCTTGAGTTGTGTATAATGTGGTCGATTTGACAATGTCGGAAGTAAATTGCTTGATTTTGGTTTTGTGCTCGCGAATTGGCCACGTTCCGTTCGTTATATTTTAGGGGCTTGTGACTTAATAGAGTCATTTGTTTGCATTTTATTGGTAATTTATTTGGTCACCTTGGAATACTTTGTGTAGAAATCACTTTGGGAGAGAGTAAGCGAGGGCTTTTGATGATGGCACAAGCCACACGAAGACCAAGGAAGTGAACAAAGAAAGGAAGTTCAAAAAATAATTTGGTCTAGCTGATTGAAGGCTACCCCCGTGAGCATTAGAAAAATGTCAAATGTCTAATGTGAGGACATTTTTATTAATTGCGGTTGGTACTCGTATATAACGCCAAGCTTGTTTCGTCATTGAGACTTATGATTGTCGCATTTGTTATCGAAGGTATAGTGTTGGTTAATGTCACCATTCTATTGACACACTTTATATGATAAGGGGAATTAGGTCAAGGTAAGTAAAGACAGAAATGAATAGGCTGTTGGTTCTATTTGTAAAGTAGAGAGTGGTAAATTGATAAGGATTAATAAGGGAAAGGTTTTTTTAAAGAAAGAAGTATGAGTTGGGCCAGCCCTTTCCTCTACGATCCAGAGCACGCTGCTTCCAGATATGCAAATCAAGCGCTCTAGGATCCATGATGGCTTGATCTCTTTACCGGATGTTTAGCCTTCATTTTAACTGAGAGATGGAGACTGTGACTTCAAGTGTCTTAAGTGGAGTTTTGCATTTTGAGGAAGTGTAGCATCTTTCATACTTTTCTGCATTGCCTTAAAAACTAGAATGCGCACTTTCCACTTGCGGAAAACTGAAGCAGAGTCGTTTCAAAGGGTAAATCTTCTTTGAATCTCCTTATTTACCTTGTGGGTTTTGGCGTAGATGTTTACTATGATGTAGATGCACACGTTAACTGCTTCGATGATCCGTGGACCGATGTTTGCTTGGTTTCAGCAGCCTATTTTTGTTCTCGTTTATTTATAGACCTCTTCAATCTCCGTAAAAGATACAGACACGCATTAAGACCAGCTGAAGACATGGATATCTTCTGCATGCTCTGGTAGGGAGGTATTTTTTTGAAAGATGTTGTTTCCATGGTAATTTCTGCCTTTCACACTATCTGTTCCAGAACGATATTGACAATATCACATGATTTGCTCATCTCCTTGTTGAAACCCTCTTTAGTTAACTTAATGTTTGGAATAGTAAGAAGGGGCTTAATCCTAGTTTAACATTGCACCTTTGCACCTCGTGTTTTCCGGTGATACGCGACACAGCTGTATCAGTTTTGTTAAAACTTATTGGTGTTTTGTATAATTTTACTTAATGTTAAAATTTAGTCTATATGATCAACTTGCCAGGTCAGCAAATTTCATTGAATAGTATCTTATATGTAAAGTTAAACAGAAATATACCTGGAAAATTCTTGCGTACTTGCTTCTGCCAATTTTCGATTGATGATTTGAAGCATGCTCTCTGCAAGAACATCAACTCCGTTTTGAAGATCTCAGCTAGTAAGCCATCAAATTCTGCAAGTTCTTAAGCTCTTTTCTGCGGAAGCTGCATGGATGAAGAAGAAAACGCGATTCCTCAATTCGGGAGATTTTTACTACAATGATGCAAGTGATGTTAAAAAATACCTATAAGACCTCATAAGGAGGTCCAAATGGTTTAACGATAAGGCAGAAACTTTTTTAAATTTAATTAATTATTAAAGTGGTACAACTTATGGTCTAAGGGTATCAGCTTTTATCCTGGCAACCTCGTTAAACTAACCAAACCTTTTACTTGCGATATAGGTGCTATAGGGCAAATTCTCTATTTGGAAAAACAATCGAACTCGAGATTTTGATCAAAGTTTTACATTACGATGATAGCGAAGACGAATAAAGTGGGTCCGACAGTTCCGTTTGTCTGTATGTCTGTACCTCGACCTACAGCCTAAGCCACTGCACCTATTTTCTTCAAACGCGGTGCTTAAAGGTCTTCTACCTAGATGGGAAATTGAAATTTTTTTTAGCTCTAAAACTAACGGTAATGCATAATCTTATATATTTCGAAAACGGCTCTTACCATTTTGATAAAAAAAAAATTAGGTGTAATATCATAGACATGGACTACATTTTAGTAAAAAATATTTTGGGGGTAATGTTATTGACGGTACCTGTCATAGAACGGTTTTTTTGATTTTCGAATTTCTCATCAACCATCAACGGCTCTAACGATTCCTACCAAAAATTTTATACAGAAGCTCCTATACATTTGAAAATATAAAATTTTTTTCGACAAAATAGTTTTCGGATTTTTAAAAAATAACCACCCCTATCACGAATTCCATCGTAATCGGAAACTTTTACGAATCCCGAAAAAAGCTATCACCAAATCCGTTCGTAATGACAATTTGTATGAGATTTTCCACTACGATGGATTTTGTGATAGATTTTTTCGGGATTCGTAACAAGTTTCCGATTACGATGGAATTCATGATAGGGCTGAATACAATTTTTTTTTGAAAATTTAATATCTTGCAAACGGATACACGAGTAAATGAGAAATTCAAAATTAAAAAAAAATGTTCTATGGTAGGTACATTCAGTAATATCTAATTTTCAATTTTTTTCTTATTAAATTATAGACCTTAGACATTAATCTAAAGAAAAAAAATTAAAGCAAAATTCTCGGAACAGCTTTCGAGAAAAATACGATTTTCGAAAACCATTTCTTAACATTTGTATGGAGGGTACCGTTATTTTTAGGTAAAATAATTTTTTTTCTCATATGTTGTAGATTATTTTAAGAAACTTTTAGTTATCAAGTTTTAAAAAAATCGATGATGGGGTTATCGAAACATTGAGTTTTCAAACAAAAATTTTGGAAATTTGTTTAAAAATCTAAAAAAAAAAAATTGTTCGAAAATTTGAATACACAAAAATATTGAAACTGCTGAGCCTCAACGTAAAATAAATGATCAAAATCGGGTGCACCGTTTTTTGAGAAAATCAAAAACAAAAAAAAAAAATGGTTCCAAGGGGGATACCAAAAACAATAATTTTATTGAATGTGTTTTTTTTTTCAACCATTACCTAGGTTTAACTAAAAGTTTTATGAATTTTAAAAAAAAAATCTGTGGAACAGTTTTTGAGGAAAAAAATATTTATAAGATTTCGAAAAAAAATCGTATGGCAGGTACCGTTATTTTTGGTCTTAAAAAAAAACAAATAAAAAAACATCCGGGGGGAAAAATACAACCCATATCTACCAAGTTTAACGAAGACTTTAACGTTAAGACTGTAGTCGAACAGACAGACAGGCAGTATTGCGAGACCCACTTTTTTGGTCTTCGCTATCATCGTAATGTCAACTTTGATCAAAATCTCGAGTTCGATTTTTGTTACGAATGCATAACTTGCCTTATAGTACCTATAAGTCGCAATTAAAAATTTAGTGTGATATTATGGACAATGGACTTGTAAAAAAAATTGGGGCAAAATGTTATTAACGGTACCTGTCATAAAACCATTTTTTCTTATTTTCGAATTTCTTATCAACAGCTCTAACGATTTTAACTTAAAATTTTCACCAGCTCCCTTAAGTTTAAAATAATATTTTATATAAAAATATTCGAAAAAATATTTTTTTGTTCTTTGAAAAAAAAATCCAATTTATTTTTTGAAAAATCAATATCTTGAAAACATGTGAACGATTATTTTTTGAAATTATTTTCTGAAATCTTTATTACTAAGCACTTGAAATTGGCATCCTAAATTTTGTTCTAGAAAAATTTTAAACAAATTTTACTTTAATTACTTTAATAAAACGATTTTTAAACTTTATTTGCGTCGTGCATTTTATTTTGGATTGGTCACGTTTACGCCACGCTGCACCAAAAGAAAAATTTCTTAACTAATTATAAATGAATTTTCCATGAATTTTGCCAGACTTAAGACTTTTTTTACAGTGCCGATCCGCAGGTCAACGTGCGCGCACCAACTGTTCGTGCTTTCTATAAATCCCGCCGCAATTTTAAACACAAAAAAAAAAAGCAAAAAAAAAAAAAAAATCAATAACCCAATTAAATACAAAAAAATAATAATAATAAAAATAGTCCCGCCGCAATTTTAAACATAAAAAACAATAAAACTAAATTAGTACAATTAAAAGTGAATAAAATAGAAAAAAAAAAAAATCACAGAAACGCGAGTGCTAATCCCCTGGTCCATCCCTTTCCCCCATCACTTACAGTTGATCTACCTTGATCATCGTATGCACTGTGTGTACACACACATAGAGTGTACGACGAATCAAGTGTAGATAACAACAAATGTATATTTGATAATTATTACTCTCTTTAAACCAGGAGCGGATTTGATACATATTGCCATTTAGGCATAACACTAATGGTAATGTGTATTGAAAAGTTCAACTGGTACTGAGTTTATTAATTATTAAATTAGACTATTCGTTTGTTTTAGTTTTTTTTTGTTTTGTGAATATTGCAATGGTAAGTGATTTTAGGGTTGATTTTAGCAACATTCAGGACTTGCGTAAGAACTTCTGTGCCACGTACGTTCATACTGTAAAGAACAGGCCAGCTGTTTTGGCACTAAGTGAAACTCAGGTAGGTGAGAATACCGATCATTCGGAATTTTCTCTACATGGGTATAGCTTAGTGCCATTATTCTTCCCACACCACGGTCTCGGAATCTTTATTAGAAATGATGTTGCGTACCAACTTCAACCGCAATATGGTAAATGTTTAAATACGAATTTCAATTTTATATGGTTAAAATTCACGGTACATAAGCACATCATACATACCTGTTTCATTTATCGAATTCCAAACCTAGACAGAAATTCAACTTTTAACGAATTTGATGCTCTGTCCGATTCCATCCAAAGAATTGTTTCCCATTATCCTCACACTGAAATCGTCATTGCGGGCGATTTCAATGTACACAATTCTAGTTGGCTTCGCTTTTCTGGTCAGACAACACCCGAAGGAAGGTATGTTGAGGTCTTTGCTGAGTTAAACCACTTGACTCAGCTTGTTAATGAGCCAACTCGAATTCTTGACGTTGCAGGTCAAACCGCCAACACACTAGACTTGTTCCTTACCTCTGATCCTGATAAATACACCATCAGTGTATTATCGCCTCTAGGCACATCAGACCACTGTGTCATATCTGCGAATTTCTCGTGTCTGAAAACCTCAGTTAAAGAGAAAACTCCCAAGAGAACCGTTTGGCAATACGAGAAAGCCAACTGGGACGGTCTCAATGATTTCTTCAGAAACTTTAACTGGTCATTATGCTTCCTCGATAGTGACGTGAACCCCAGTGCAGATATGATTACAAATTTAATTCTCATCGGAATGAGAGATTATATCCCGCATAGGGAAAAATCTATCAAACCGAAAGAGAACTCATGGTTTGATTTGAGCTGTAAAGAGGTTATCAGGGTCAGAGAAGTAAGTTTCCGATGTTATAAAGCCAACCCTACTGAGGAAAACCGGAATAAGTTCAAACAAGCTAGAAAGACCTGCAATGATAATATTCGAAAGACCAAGTTCTTACATGACCAACAAATTAGGTAGAAAATACTACAATGTCCCAAGGGTAGTGAAAATTTCTGGTCATTTGTAAAAAATATCCGAAATACTACTTCGTCATCGGTCTCAACGCTCGTTATCAATGACACTCCCTACGTCAGCTCTATTGATAAAGCCAATTTGCTTGCAGCACACTTTGCTGCTAATTCGACGCTGCCAAAGAGTCTTATGACTCCTCCTGTACTTGAGAACACAAATTTTTTCGTACTCGTACAGTTGAGAGAGTCCTGAAAGATCTTGACATACACAAATCCCCTGACCCGGATAGTATCCCTCCTATTGTTCTGAAGAGGTGTTCTTCAACGCTGGCAAAACCACTGCGTAAGCTTTTCTATCTATCCTATTCCTCTGGACTCTTTCCGAGTAGATGGAAAACAGCATTTGTCCAGCCTATCCCTAAAAAAGGTGAATCTTCGTCCCCCTCAAATTATCATCCAGTTGCACTTACGTCCCTTCTTTCCAAGGTCATGGAAACGCTGATAAATAATCAGCTCAAGAAATATCTCGAAGAACGAAAGCTTCTTAATGACCGGCAGTATGGCTTTCGTAGCAAAAGGTCCACTGGTGATCTGATGGTATATCTCACCGAACAGTGGCACAAATCTTTACATCGTTTTGGAGAAAGTAAGATTATTGCACTTGATATTTCAAAAGCATTTGATAGAGTTTGGCATCAAGCTCTCTTATCGAAAATGCGTGCATTTGGTACTGATGAATCTCTTCTTCGTTGGATTAGAAATAACCTTTCAGGCCGCTCAATACAAGTTGTATTGGATGGTCTCAAGTCTGAAACTCATAAAATAAATGCTGGTGTACCCCAGGGCTCCGTTTTGTCTCCGACTCTCTTCCTCATGATTATCAACGATCTCTTATCTGAAACTTCTAATCCACTAAATGGTTTTGCTGATGATAGTACCCTCAGCTTTTCATATTCGTTCAAAGATTCACTTCCTTGTTCTTCGGAAGTGGAACTTGAACGGCAGCGTATGATAAGCTCATTAAATTCTGATCTTGACAGCATTGTCCGTTGGGGAATAAAAAACCGTGTAGAATTTAATGCTTCAAAAACTCAATGCTGTCTCCTGTCGTTAAAGCAGAACCCACCCCCTATGCCGCTATCCATGAGTGGCACTTGCATTGAGGAAACTGAACAACTCTCTGTGCTCGGTATGTGCATCACAGACCACCTTGTGTGGAATGACCACATATTCGACGTTGCCAAAAACGCTGCCAAGTGTTTAGGTTTCCTTCGACGTTGCAAGAAATTTTTTACCCCTTCTGATCTGGCTGTAATCTATAAGGCTTATATTCGTCCAAAGCTCGAGTACAATTCCCATATTTGGGCAGGTGCTCCAATAACACACTTGAGTCTCTTGGATAGAATCCAAAAAAGAGCTTTAAAAATGATAGGTGATAGAAGTATAACAGAAACATTTGAATCTCTCGAACACCGTCGCAATGTTTCTTGTCTTTCATTATTTTACCGTTACTTCTATAGACAATGCTCTAGCGAAATAGCCAGTTGCATTCCTCCCCTTAAACAATTTAACCGCAATACTCGCGCTTTTAGGAATGCTCATCAGTTTACCCTTGAGTCCACCTTCGGACGTACTGTGAAATACAGAGATTCTTTCTTTAGCAGGACTACACGAATGTGGAATGCTTTACCCAGCTCTATTTTTCCTTCCCATTGTAATGTTCAAAAATTTAAAACTAATGTGCATCGGTATCTCCTTTTAAACCCCTCCTTATTTTCCTAATGCTCGTACTGTGTAAATCATTTTAAGGGTAGTAATAACCCCTTGAGTGCGCGCTAATTATAAAAAAAAAAAAAAACACACGTCTTCTTGCCGGGTAAGCTAAAAAAATATTGCTAATCGTCAAATAAAATACGGTTTCCTTTTATGGTTCACGGCTTCACGGCCTTTGTGCCGTATAAATTATTTCGAGAAAGCTTTACAATTTGATGATCGATTCCAGAAAGGATGTTTTATCTTTTCCAACGAACCATGAAGCCAGGTCAACTAAGGATTTTCAAATATCCGCAACGGTACAAGCTTCGAAATTGGATCAGCTGGCGTGAAGAACAAATCGGACTGAACTTGATTGTTTCCTGCTCTTAGGGCAACAACATAATGATAATGATAATGATTTTTAACACGTCTTACTAACGCGTCTTACTATACGTTGAAGGGTTGAAAAGACGTCTAAAGATATTCTGACACTATCTACTAGATTTTTTTTTTTGCTTGATTGGTGGAGTTTTCCTACATACATATATTGGGGTTAGAAAGAGTTTAATTTAAGACTTAACATTACTCCAAGCGAAATTGGCCTAATTTCGTTTTTTAAACGAAATAAAGACAAATTGCTATTAAACGAAATAAGTCTCGCTCTTATATTTTTGGCCTTATTTCGTTTTGGCTTATTTCACGTAACCTTTCACAACTGGAATTTCTTACGTGGAGAGAAGTTAAAATTGTTTTTATACATTATACCCAAACATGTAGGCCGAAAGATCTTAGACCTATTAGCTTATCACCATTCCTTCTAAAATCCCTTGAAAGATTGATTGATATCCATTTACGTACAAGCATCGATACGAAGACCTGTCAGTTGATGTACGCTTCAAGGCAGTGTTCTTTTTTCCCTCCTCTGGAATTTGGAAGTAAATGATTTGCTGACATGTCTGGAAGCGGAGAGCTACAGAGTGAATAGAAAACAAAAATAGAAACAAATGCCGTATCAGGAAAATATCATAACAAACATCTTAAAAATACTCCTACAAAGCGCTCTTAACAAGCTAAAAAACTGGACAGAGCGATGTGGCCTAGGAGTCAGCCCTCACAAAATGGAACTTGTCCTATTCACTAGGAAGTACAACATTCATAATGTAGGTCCACTAACTTTTTCAGACGAAGCAAAATTGGAACGAATGGGGCCATCAACTCCGTATAACTCACTAGCTTTTTGACTTTGGTAATCAGACTTATAGTGTAGAAGAATAGTGGACCACTCTAGAAAAGTCTGGAAATCATGACAAGCTAAGTAAAGTCCAAAGATCATCTTGCCCATGCATAAGAGAAGCACTATGAACGACCCCATCTGCCGCACTATGTTCTGTTCCATTTAATAACACTAGATATATTTGGCAAACAAATAGCTGCAAACACATTTATTTATCTGAAAGCCTCCTTGCAGTCGACATCAATAACGAAGTTGGTCATTTTATCATTCTGAACTTATTTGGATCAGATCCAATTCACATTGATTACGATATCCCAAAACTATCATCATCATCATCGACTCGACAACCGGGTTCCGGTCTTGGCCTCTTTCAACAAGTCTTTCCACCTATGCCGCTCTCGAGCTGACGTTATCCAGTTGCGCACCCCAAGGCTTCGGGCGTCCTGGTCTACGCCATCTCTCCAGCGCAAGCATGGTCTACCACGTTGTCGTCTACCATAGAATGTACCACAAAGACTATCCCAAAACTATAGTTTGGCAAAAACTTCAAAGTCACCATTTTTTCAAGATCTTTCTGGGAGGATATGAGTTTCCATTTTAACACCGACGATCGAAAACTGATGATGGGTTTTTTGGTTTTATGTCTCTCTTTTCCATTTCCTAATCATTGTAACGTGTTCCAAGCGGAACTTATGGCTATTAAAGAAGTCTCTTCTTGCCTCAAAGAAAACTTGTTAGCAACTACTGATATCCACATCTTTTCGGAGAGCCAAGCGGTTTTTAAATCTCTGTACTCGATCTCTACTAACTCTTTAACAGGCCTTAGCTGGGGTTCATCTCCTATGGAGATGGCGCAAATAGTTTAATAGTCATCTTTGTCGGGTGCCAGGGCAAGGGGAGATTCCAGGGAACTTGATGAACTCAAAAAAAGGGGAACAACATTACCCATTTTACCTGATAAGTATAATGTAGGTATACCTATCGCTGCATGTAAGCTAGAGGACAAACTTTAGATGGAACCATCTTTCTGATGACAAAACAGATCTGGACAATCCTTTTCTAAAACGTTCCAAGTATGTGATAGCTTTAAGCAGATTGCATTTTAGCTTCGTAGTTGGTGTCATAACTGGACACTGTCTTATAGGCAAAGAGGCAACAAGACTTGGCTTTCATTCAAACGAATTTTGCAGTAGCTGTATGGACGAGGAACCAATTCCTTATCTTCTATGTACATGCCCTGCTCTAGCACATAGACTTTGACTCCATCTTGGAGAGAGACCTAGTGACCTAATAAATATAGATATTTATAGTTTCTCCCGCTTTATAAGGGTCAACAAGTGCGGAGGAAATCTTTAGATTCATGTGGTATCAGTTGCGACGCTAGCAACCACTTCAACCTAACCTACGTGGTAGGGAAGTTATCCAACCATACAACTCCCAATTCCTCAAAGCAAGGCCCTCGCATAACCTTAGAGAAAAAGGCCGCATAGTACGATGCAAATAAGCCACAATAGAAATATGGGAAAAGCCATTGATCCATAAAGGATTCTTCCGTCCCTAGACATATCTTTCTCATCAACCTCGATAGTCCTCAAAGCCTTCCTTGACCTCACCTCTCTTACTATGTCAAGTTTTTCTCTGTCAAAATGTTGATGAAACGTTACTGCCAGCGAATGACATTAGGATGCCATTGTGCTAAATGGTGACGACAAGAAATTAAATACTTTTTATCCATAAAATGTCAGATTGTGAGAAAATGCTTTAAAAAAACTAGCTCCCATTTTTTCCTGGTTTCGTAATTAGCGTTGGCACTTGAGACAAAACTATTTAATGTTTCTATCAACGTCATCCTCGTTCTCACCCGTGTCGTCATCGTGTTATATTTTCCATAAGCAAAGTTAGATGGGAGTCCCATTTTTGTATTTCGCTCACCTCAAAATTGCCCAGGATTCTATAGGCACAATAAGATCCCGCCTAAGCCTTGGTCCCCAATGGCATTCCTCGTAGTACGAAACAGATAAAACTTAAAACACGACACGGCAAAAATATTTCAACGTGTTCAAATCTACCAGCCATCACTATGCCACCAATCTGCAACGGACCCAAAAAATGTTTCACTTTTTGAATACAAATTTTATACGAACGACAAAAAAACAAAAAAAAAAACCCACACAGCTCTACCATTATCCTTGGAGAATACAAAATAAAAAGAAAATAATATTAAAGTTTTATATAAAAATTATATCCATGGTTGTCCTGGCGGGCCAGGCAGAAAAACCAAGGTAAGTGACAAAGTGAAAGAGAGCCTGCTGATGTGATCCGAACAGAGGCGAGGGTTAAATTGGATGTAGGAATCCTTTAATCTAGTTTTGCATTTGGAAAGTTCACGGACATGCTTGAGCGTTCACCCGTAGATAGGCATATAAATACATATCACAGGCATAGAAATTAGAACAAGAGGATGACATTCACAATTTTCGTTTTGGCTTTTAAAATGTTTTAATAGAATGCCCTTAATTATATTTTGAACCTCCTTTCAGAGTGTACACCTTTGTAGGAAAAAACGAAAAAGGAGAGTGTGAATAAGGGCAGATAAGTAAGTAGTAGTTGACGTACAAAAAAGGTTATAACACAAACACTGTGTTCTGTGGATCCAGCCTAAAGTGTCCTTCTGTGTAATGAATTTAATAAAATATCCCAAAGAATTAGTACGGCTTTTCTTTGAGTCGTGTAGGAGTCGTGTTTCGGCGGAATTTTTCAAGGACGTTCAAACGGCTTTTGATTAGGAATGCTAAAATTTTTATTTTTGCCGAATTGTTTAGCCAAAAAAAAATTGAATAAATTGACAAAGGTTGTGCCATTATTTTTTTTCTCAGAATAAGTCTTATTTAACAGTTGGACCGAATGAGAAAATTATCAAAATAGATACAAATTTCAACTTTACATTCAACTACATACTCGTACGTACGCCATTTTTCAGCTTCTTGCCCTCGTGGTGGTGGTTTAATTATCAAAAATTAATCATGGAAAAAATTTGGAAGGCAAAAAGTTTTTATTCCAGCACCAGAGGTAACAGTTTCTATTAGAATTTTTAATGTTAGTTCTTGCTCAGATCGAAGACAACATTTGAAGAATGAAAAATTTTAAATCAAGTAAATTGAATGGCAAATTTCCAGCTTGTACAGATTCGTCTTCAGAATTTTACCAAAATTGAAAACTTATTGCACACAAAGTAGAAGTAACAGAACTATAAAATTTTCAAAACATTCCTAGGAAAAAATGTTTGTATGCTCATTTCTCGAACTAATGCGGCCTTAAGGCTTTCCTTTCATACGTTCCATGCCAATGGAAAGTCGCAGAAGTCTTAATGGTTCCAAGATCGGGAAAGTCTCCGAACGAAAAGAAATCTTATAGACCGATTTCCCTCTTGCCAATGATCTCTTTAAGGCATTTGAGAAAATCTTATTAAAGCGACTGCTTTCTATTATCGAAGCAAAGCGGCTTAGTCCTGACCATCAATTTGGTTTCCGAAAAAGCCACTCAACAATTGATCAGAGGTACAGAATAACCAATGAAATTGAGAAATCACTAGAAGGAAAAAATGTATGTTCAAGCGCAATTCTAGGCGTCTCTCAAGCCTTCGACAAGGTCTGGCATGAAGGTCTTAAATTTAAACTGCGACAGGTCTTTCTGGATCAAATATATTACATCCTTGAGTCCTACCTCGAAAATAGGCTATTCGAGCAAGGGAGGGAATATTCGGATTTTAAGGAAATCAATCTGGTGTTCCCCAAGGAAGTCTTCTCAGTCCGATTCTTTACTATATATTAGCGATATTCCTCAAGAAGAAGATACCATAATAGATACTTTTGCAGACGATACGGCTATACTTGCAATATCCGATTCAGTTTAATCTGCAACCGAGAAGCTCCAACGAGCTCTAGATAAAATTTCGGTATGGACTAAGAAATGACGAATTGTTCTTAATGAGTCCAAATCAACACAACATGTTAATTTTGCTTACAAAAAATTACCAATCTGCACACTTACATTAATTCAGTGCAAATACCATATATCCTAATGAAGCAAAGTACCTAGGAATGACACTAAACGCTAAGCTTAAATGGAAAACTCACGAGATCAACTTGAAAATAAATTACGTGAAATGAATTGGCTTATTGGAAGATATCTAGTCCAAATTCAGCATCTGAAATAAATTGCTTATCTATAAGCAAGTGATAAAACCAGCATAGATGTATACGGTATACAACTTTGGGATAGTACTATAAACCAAGCAATAGACAAATATTACAATCTTATCAGAACAAAGTTCTCAGAGAAATCCTTAATGCCCCGTGGTACATTAGAAATATTGATTTACACAGAGATTATCGATTACCAACTGTTGAAGATGAAATAGCAGTTTTCTCACTTAAATGACTATAGTAATAGAATTATTGACCAAGCAATTGATGAGACACACCTTGTACGCCGAATTCAAAGAACGAGACCGTTCGGCCTAGCGCCATAAGGAGTATCCGCTTTCAAATGTGGTATCCACAGGACCTCTCAGTGGGGAGCTACCTGCCAAAGGTGATTGATTATATTATGAAAATAAAACCACTTGATAAGGTAACTTAGTTGTAGTCGCACGAACAAAAGAGAGTTGGTTTTGAAGTAAAACTTCTTTTCCGGCGTTGGGGGTAAAAAATGTTCTATGGAGTTGTCAGTGACATTTCAATATGACATGGTTATGTCATGACAGCGACATGGTTCTTAGAATTGTTGTTCGAGGTTATTTTAAGCACTTTAAAAACATATTTAATCGCCAAAAAAGTATGTTATTTTAATTAAAAAACCACAACAACTAACCAAAAAACTATTAAAAACATATTATGGGATGTGCTTTTTGCTTTCCAGCTGAGGTTCTGCTCACCGGTCTCGCCAGGGTCGTCCTGAAGAAAACACGAAACTCCAGATTTAAAGGTCTTCAAACCTTATTACAAAATCTTTATTGGAAATAACTCTTAGATCTATAACATACAATATTCTGCTATTAATATTTCACTTAATTCGGGTAATTGAACGGTTCACGGGCATCAACTCTTCTGGCTTATGGTCTAGCGGCCTTGCATTAGTTATACTGCTCGCTGATAATCTGGTACTTGATTACGGGTATTCTGGCTTCTGGTACTTCGGCCTCAAACGGGCACTTTCATTCGGATGTCGGGTTCCTGACGGGATCTTGTAGGTATAACGCCCCTGGTGGCACAAAACGGAAGGCTAACGCTCTGGTAGATCAGCAGGTTCAAGGCCCCTGGTGACACGAAACAGCAGTCTAACGCTCTGGTAGATCAGCAGGTTCAAGGCCCCTGGTGGCACAAAACAGCAGGCTAACGCTCTGGTAGATCAGCAGGTTCAAGGCCCCTGGTGGCACAAAACAGCAAGCTAACGCTCTGGTAGATCAGCAGTTACCGAAGTCCCTGGTGGCAATTAGGACATTAAACTTCGAACTAAGACCCCTTACCGCTGGTGGGGGGAAGCCTTAATAAGAAATAGCTGGACAATCTCACCTACCTAACTTGTCTTCATACGAAACCCTTTACCACTGGTGGGGGGAAGCTCCGCAAAAAGCAAGGGACCAACTCGTCTATACTTCTTGTCTACGACTGGACTTCGAAAGATTTATTCAATCAATTAACTGTGCCGCCTGACTGTATGTATGAGCAAAGAGGTGGTTTTCGTTCACCCAATTAGGTCCTCTTGATAGTTTTTCAGTAGAAACTGAATGTGAACTATATAAGTGGTGAACGAAAAATATCCATGTAGTTGATTTTCCTGTGACGTCATATGCTCATGGTGCTTGTGAATTGAATTTGAGTGAAGTACAATTCTTGGTATCAATGCAGAAGTCGTATAGAGTGGAGTAGCATGGAACGCTTCGTTACAATTTTCATTAAAAAACCGCACAATAAAAGCATATTTTTAAATGAATTATGTGGCCGAACAATTTTACAAACAGAAACCACTTCTTTTCTTAAACAACACTTCTAAATAAGCTTTCTGTTGCAATTATAAGCCAGCATTACCATATGAGAAGAATTATATATTGGGTGTCAAGCTTGAATTAGCATTGCCTACAAAATTTGTTTTGGAAATGTGATTCTTGCAAAAAGTTTTCCGTATTATCTTGCATATCTAAAATCAAAGATTTGTGTTCTTTTTTTGTTGAAAATAAATGTGAATTCGAAAAGCTTAATCCCTCTTGCAGTTCTATTGCATTGAAAAGCTCTCGTGTCACCCGCTCTAAGCTAAAGGTTAATGAACCAGTGACCAGGTATTCGATGATTTTAACTAATAAAAGGGTAGAGAAAGTATGATATTCTATTCGATAAAAATTTGAAAAATTGGTGTTTTAAATTAGTTTCACACTTAAAAATCTTTACATCGTACTAATTATTTAACTAAAACTTTCGCGCCTATTTTTATTTTACATTGTGACAAGCTGCTCTTATTTCTAGCAAAATACTGGCAATATAACGAATGTAGATAGGGTTTAATGAAAAAAATAACAGAACAGAGCAAAAATAAAAGTCATTTTGAGTAACTTTATGGCGCCATAAAGTCGTTACTTAATTCAAAGTTAATTTTTTTAACTAATCTTGATTTCAGTTGAAATGGTGGTTAAAATACAGCTGAAATCATAATGTTTCCATATTGTGCTTGTCTGTTGATTGCTTATTTTAAGAATATCTCTGATCGCGAAATTTGCAGATTTGAACAGTACGCGAACAGAAATATGTATTTCAATTTAAATGATTTTATTGTCGATTGTGAGTTTTGTTGGTTCTTACAAAATCTTTGTACTTTTATAGGTCAGAATCTTAACCCTCTACTGCATGAATTATGAATTCAATGAAAAAAAAAAAAGTGTAACATTAATTTATATTTATTTACGTTTAAGAAAAAGTTTTACATAGTTTTTTTTTTTTTTTTACATATGTATATAGTTTTACATTAAGAGCCCATATATGGGTCATCATGCACTAAAGACAATTTCAATCAAAAAATTAAGGGTCCATATATGGTACACTAAGCATTAAAGGCCAAACCATGAATATCTTTTATTCGTGGAATTTAACCAAACAATTTCTCTTATCATTGTAACATAAGAAGACATTACATTTCCTGCATTTAGTGAAGGTTTTTAGTTGACAAACTTTGCATTTTTGTCGTTTTTTTTTTGCCATTCAGGCATGTGGTCAACTTTATCAGTTCTAACTGAGGTCAAGGGATAGTCCTGGTTTCTAGCTCGTTTTGCTGTGGTTGTTTTAGGCCGAGTTGGTGTTTTTGATGGCGCTGGACTTCCGTAACTTAAATGACTTCCACCACAATTAAATAGCATGTATAAAAAAATGTCTAGATGTTACAAGAAATTTGTATCTTGGGAAAATTAGCTGGAGTGTTCTGTTACTACTAGCAAAATGAATGAGATCAAAAAGATACTCTGGTTCCTTCGTATGTATAATCTTATGCAAAAGTAGTAAAGTTCTATAATTTAACAGCGAAGTAAGAGAACAGCCCATTATTTTATTGGTGTAAGCCGAGATGTGTTCATTTATTTTCAGACCAAATATGTAAAGAGCGCAGCTATTATATGCGACATTTAATTTTCTTTTCGATTCATGGTCTATGTTAGCAAATATTTCTTAGCTATAGAGAATTATAGGTAATACAAAAGACTGCACAAGTTTAAGCTGCTTCACAATGGTAGGAAGATATTCAGAAGTTGGACTGAGGCCACGGAGGGCTCCATAGATCTTGGACACTGTTTTCCTAATATGTACATCCCAATTTAGATTTTTGGTAAAATATACACCAAGCCAAAGTGGTGGTAGTTCTTCACTACTACTTCTACTTTTGTCAATGATCATGGCTTTTGTTTTAGTGGGATTCAGATTGAGCTTGTTTATTACTGCCATAAAAGCTCTTTGAATTCATCCTACAAGCAAAAACACATTTTTACAACACTCAATCAGTTAAAGTCACTAATGTATGTAAGACCACATATGGTCCAAACAAAAAGAAAGTAAAAAGCCTGGAATGCATGAAGGACCATATATGGTCTCTTAGAAAAAAGCCAAAAAAAAGGCATATTTACTTATATGAGCACAAAATAAAGATTATAATCATAGAAAAGAACTATGAATATATAAGAAATAATTTTTTTATTTGGCCGAACTTACCTGTATATTATAAAAAAACTGTTTCAAAAATTGAACTTTTTTCACTGAAATGCACTTGACACGTGGTGATTGAAGAATGAGATTATTGGCGAATGACAGATAGCTCGCGAAAAATAAAAAACGGTTTATCATTGTAAATTAGGCCTACTTTAATACTAGATTGCATTTTTGTCCAACTCGTGCAAAAATAATAGATTTTAATCATGTTGAATATGGTGTTCCATATATGGGTCCGTATGCGGTAGAGGGTTAAAGAGGCTTTGCTTGAGGGAAAAGAAGTTTTACTTCTAGCGCGCGTACGTCAGTACACACACTCTTTTTTTTTTGTGAGTAAGAATCTCACACTACTATGAGTACCGGGGTGTGTCTTTAAAGATTTATTTTATTTTTATTTATTTTCAAAAAAAAAAATCATTGATCAGTTTTTGAGATATGGAATTTTCAAACAAAAATGTTCTTAAGTTTTGATGCGCGATATTTTTTTTTATTTTTTTAGAATCTTCTGCATAAAGTTTTTCATTAAAATCTATTATGCTATTAATGAGATAGTCAGAAATAGGAATATAGTTCTATGGTACGTACTACGTAATGTAAAGATGACGTTCTCTACGGATTATGTGCGCTAAGACACAAATAAACAAAATCTTAATATACAAGTGATGGGCATTGATGGACCTCTCGTCTGCAGCGGTAGCAATAGCAGCAGTAAACGCAATGGTACGGGAATTTACATCAACGATTTTCTTTCTAAGTTCACTCAAGCACTTATGATGAAGACGAAAGAAACAAATTCTTATAAGAAAGGTTGAGGGGTAAAAGTCATGTCAATTAAATCTTTAAATTATCTTGCACTTATTTAGTGCTTCTAATTTTTGTTACACTTTTAAATTATGAATTTTGATTTACATTTATTTTATTGGATGACTTTTCTACCTTAAATTTATGTGAAAATGGTTTTATGAATTCTTCCTTTTGTAAAGACAATAGGATTACTTGCTTTGCATGGTCTAGCAACTATTATTTATGAGCCCAATAGCCTATTTCCCGAACCTGCCTAGATCACATTTATGTCTGTCAGAGAAATGTTGGGCTTAATGAATGTGAAAAATGTGTCTTTGATCTCAATATCACCGATCATTGTATGATGGGACTCCTAATACGAATTTCAAAAACCAGAAGTTGTGAATCTCCCAATTCTGCTCAAAGAAGAACTAAAGTTGACTTTAGTAGGCTGAAAAATAATTTATGCTATAAGTCTTGGGAAAATATGATTGCTGTGGAGATTCTTCTACTACCTATAGACTCTTCATTGGTTCTCTTAAGAAGCATATCCTTTTCTGTTCTTTCTATTTTCCTTCGAGAAAATTATTAAAAAGACTTAAGCCTTGGATATCTAGTTCTTAAGAGGAGCTGATGGCGTTTCTAGTTCTTTAGTTAAAAAAACTTCATGTTGCTTAGTTAATGCATTGGCCAATATGTATAATAATCAGTGCGTGTTTGAAGGAGTCTTTCCTGAACATCTCAAATGTGCAGATTTCTTGCCTTTATTAAATAAAATGCACGACTGGGTCGCACGAACTTGCCCCTATGTAATAGACTATACCCTGTTCAATTTATATTTGCAGTACAGGCCTTATGGGAGTGCTTTTTCAGAACCACTGGTGCCTGCTGCTGTTTGCATGGCACCTTAACTTAAGAAATTGCCACTGAAATAAGAAAGAGAATCACTGAGTTACATTAAAATTGTTTGTGTAATCTTCTTTGAGCTCACGTACAGACCACCGTGACCTATCTGCTCCATGGGTGAAAGGAGTAGGAGACTGATCGCCAATTTGCAACCAACCCTTATTGTGTTTATTAAAAATAACACTGAATCAGAGTTACCATTATCGAGTTGATAGAAATTCACATGGCATTTTCTTTCGTTTGTGCTACGTAACTTTCAGGATTTAAGCTTTTTCGAGCTTTTGGTAGTACACATTTTTCTGAGATTTGCGGCAATTTTTAATGCTCCTACGGCAATCCTGTAAGAGCTTTAAATTAAAGATAGCTTATTGAAATCCATAATGGTCAGACTGAAAAGCAAATATCCTATCATCCCTGTACTGCAAATATAAATTGAACAGAGTATAGGAATTTTAAAAACGAATGCTATTAAAGAAAACTGTTCATCAGGATAAAATGAATTTTCTAAATTCTTTTAGTAGTAAGAGATAAAAGAGAATGCTATGTAAATATGAATTTATGCAAGAACAAAATTATAAGTCGTTGTAGTGGTTTCTTAAAAAATAATTTTTAAAACATTTTTAAGAAAAAATTTTGGTACCCCAATTTAAAGATTTTATTTTTATACGAATGAGAATTAAATTTCGAAGAACAATACTAAGCCGTTTTTGAGATATCGAATATTCCAAAAAAATTACTTTTTTTCCAAAAATTGAAAAAATATTTTTTTTTTAAGTTTTGAAATGCAATGTTTCTTAAACTTTTTAGGAGCTTCTTAAAAAAAAAAATCTTATAAACATATATGTATATATATATAGATCGTAAGAATTGATCAAAAGAAAAAAAAATTTAGCAAAATTCTCGGAACCGTTTTCGAGAAAAATATGATTTTCGAAAACCATTTTTACTTGCGATATAGGTACTATAGGTACGGTGACCATATTTTCCAAAGCAAAACCCGGGACATACTTTTTTTTACTTTTATTTTGTAAGAAATCAACAAAAATCTCAAAAACAAAAGAATACTAAATCCCAGCACAAAATGCTTAGAACTAAACAAAACCTTCATTTTTTTTTAATATTCAGTCTTTCTTTACCAAGACTTTGAAAAATAAACATTAATCACACATTGTCCAAGAGATTATTGTTTGTTTTTTTGCCTAACAAATTTTTTAGATGATATTTCCATTTTCTTTAAAATATTTTTTAAATCCCTGGTAGATTAAATTGTAATTTAATTTTACCATTAACATGGCTATGGAAGTTCCAACACTCAGTTGCGTTTTTTCTTTTGTTCAAATATTGTTCATTATGGAAAAGACTCTTTCGGTTGGACCATTTGAACCTGGAAGACACAAGTCGAACTCTTCAATAAATAAAAGATTTTTGAAATTGCTCTAAAATTTCTCTCCATTTTTGGGGCAACAGTAGTTTTGTTTTCTGTCCATTTTGTTATAATTTATTAGGTTAAGAATGATTTTAGACAAACAAATTCGTCAAACAAGTTTTAATCATTGATAGTTGTATCCCTATCAGCTTTTGGTTGACAAAAGATAACCAAGATTCTATTTCTGGCCAGTTAGTAATGTTTTGAAAATATACCCAACTAAAAACACCAAGTTCTTTGAAAAATACATCCCACTGGTTTAAGTATTCTTAACACGTTATGTAAAATTGTTGAATATTTGCTTTACATTCGTTTTGAGTAATTAATTTTTGTTCGACTTTTTCCTTCATCAATTTAATATTTTTTCTTCTTCAACTTTAGAAATGCAAATTTCTCGAAAAATGTAAAATGCAAATTCTTTTAAGGGATTATAAAGTTTTATTATTATTTTACTAGCTTAGCTATTGAGAGTAAGGTATTCAGTCTTTTTTTCGCAAATTTTTTTTTAAAATTTTTCTACGCGAACAGTGTGGATTTTGATGATGACAACTTTTATATCTATTGGAGAACATTCAACTCCAGTTCGTTTACAGTTATTTAAAACGTGAGCAGCACAATTAACTCCAATGAGATCGGTACCGGTTACGACTTGAAGTTTTTTCTTGCTGGCCCGCCAAAACTACAGTTTATATTGCCATATTTTTTAAAATGATGACAGATGGTTCCCCTGGAAGATTTTCAAAATCTAAAATCTTTACAACGATACCTTGTTGTGGTGGTAAAATAACGAAATAAGAGCGGACATAGTTTTGTACAGCCATGATTGGAACAATCAGAAAAAAAAAACGGTTACAAAACTTACTTTGCATAGAGAAGTTTTAATTTCTTCGATGGAATTAGGTGCAACAACATTGCACAAAAGATCACATTTTGTGAGTGTAAGGAAATACATTTGATCAAAACAACTTTTTATAAGTTTCGATGCGCAATAATTAAACCTGAATGAGTGGTTATGTTATATTGTGTGGTAAGCCCAGGTGCTTTCATCAATTGCATTCTTCTTTCCAGGTCCTTGAAAATTTGATAAACTAAAAAATCATTGTAAACTTTCGCTTGAAGCGGCAGCAATGTCGGATTCTTTGTGTTTTCTTGTTTTGCTTTTAAGTGCTGTTCAATATCACCACTGCATATTGAAAACGTATAAGCGATTTTTGAACAGGTTGCTACCTATATTGGGTTTTTCCATTTTTTTTTTCTTTGTATGAAGAAAAATTTCTTCTGAAGATCATCGTTTAATTCACATTTTTTCTTTGGAGTTATTTTACAAATTTGTAAATTTATTGTAAATAATTAAGAGAACCAAATTCCATTTTTTGAACCAGTTTATGCTCAAATTTTTTCCTTAATTCGGTAGAAGTACATAACCTTATATTTTAAAAAATGATGATTTATGTATTTCAAATTTGTGCATTGTTTTTTTTTTGTGAATACACATTTTGAAAAGCATCTAACAGCTCAGCTAAAATAAACAAGACTGTTTAAAATTTTGAACGTTATTCGAATAATAAAAATATATGAAAATACGGGACAAACCCGTGACAAAAAATCAAATACGGGACAGTTGTACGTCCCGGGTTTCCTTAAAATTTAGCCAGGACAAACGAGTAAAATACGGGACTGTCCCGGGAAATACGGGACGGATGGTCAGCGTAACTATAGGGCAAGTTCTGCATTTGGAAAAAAATCGAATTCGAGATTTTGATCAAAGTTGACATTACGATGATAGCGAAGACGAATAAAGTGGGTCCGGCGATTCCGTCTGTCTGTCTGTCTGTCTGTATGTCTGTCTGTCTGTATGTCTGTATGTCTGCACCTCGATCTAGAGCCTAAGCCACTGGACCTATTTTCTTCAAACACGGTAGTAGTGGGTCTTCGGTGATTCCATAGAGGGGAAATTGAAATTTTTTTTTTTAGCTCTAAAACTAACGGTACCTGTGATAGAACCGTTTTTTTGATTTTCGACTTTCTCATTAACGGCTGTAACGATTTTAACCAAACATTTTCAGCAGGAGTCCCCCTAAGTTTAAAAAAATATCGTATATAAAAATATTCAAAAAATTATTTGTTGGGTTTTTTTGAAAAAAAAAATTTTTTTTTGAAAAATCAATATCTTCAAAACCTATGAACGATTATTTTTTGAAATTATTTCCTAAAATCAATATTATTAAATACTTAAAATTCACACCCCACATTTTTTTCTTGAAAAATTTTAAAGAAATTTCTTATATAAAAAATTTATTTATTTAATAATAAAACGATTTTTTAAAGTTTGTTTGCATAAATTCATACTTTTCTAGAAATCAGACGGCAATTTCATTTTAAATTCATGTTTTATATTTATAAAATGTATCTTAAATTCCAAAGTACTTTTACATAAGAGCAAGTTCGTTCGATCCAGTCGTGCATTTTATTTAACATTTGTATGGAGGGTACCTTTATTTTTAGGTAAAATAATTTTTTTTTCATATCTTGTAGATTATTTTAAGAAACTTTTATTTATCAAGTCTTAAGAAAATCAAGCATGAAGTTTTCGAAATATTGAGTTTAAAAAAAAATGTTTTTTATAAATCCAAAATTTTTTTTTTGAAAATTATTTGAATACACAATTCTATGTAAGTTTTTGGTGGTACCGTTTTTGAGAAAATCAAAAACAAAAAAAAATGTTTCCATGGGGGTACCCTCAATAACAATTTTTCGGAAATTTTTTTTCAACCTTAACCTAGGTTTAAATAAATGAAATTTTTTTTGTAATTTTAGTTTTTGAATCTGTCGAACAGTTTTTGAGAAAAAAAAAATATTTTTAAAATTTCGAAAAAAAATCGTATAGCAGTTATTTTTGGTCTTAAGAAAAAAGAAAAAAACGTGTGGCCGAGCCGCTTAGGCTGTAGTCGAACAGACAGACAGACAGATAGAATTGCGAGACCCACTTTTTTAGTCTTCGCTATCATCGTAATGTCAACTTTGAACAAAATCTCGAGTTCGATTTTTTTTCCGAATGCATAACTTGCCTTAAGTACCTACACTGAACAAAAAAGTGCAGTCATATTGATAATTTTGTGACTTGAATTGACAATAAAATTGTCAATTTTGAGCCAATGACCGGTGTAGTAAATACGACACTTTCAGATTGTCAATTTCATAAATTAAAGATTTGGTATTCATATTGACAACTACGACTTTTATATGGAAAATCAGGATTGTGGTATTGGTAACTAAATTATCAATTTTTAACCAGAGCAGTTGTCAAATTGGTAATTGCTATTTGCAGTTTGATCACTGCAGTTGCTAATTTGAAAACTATGGTTGTTTATTTCATTACAGAAGTCGTCAAATTAAAAACTTCGATTGTTTATTTTATCACAGAAGTTTTCAAACTGAAAACCACTGTTGTCGAATTAAAAGCGAAATTGTCAATTTCATTACAGCAGTGTCTAACAGAAAACTGCAGTTGTTAATTTGATCACAGGAGTTGTCAAATTTACGAATTATATTGGCAATTTGATTACAGCATTTGTCAAATTGAAAACTATGGTTTTTAATTTGATTACAACAGTTTTCAAATTGAATACTTCGACTGTTAATTTCATCACAGCAGTTGTAAAACTAAATACCACGGTTCTTAATTTGAAAATTGGAATTATCAATTTAATTAAAGGAGTTGTCAAATTGAAAATTTTGTTTGTAAATTTAATCACAGCTGTTGTCAAATTGAATACCACTATTGTCAATTTGAAAACTGAAATAGCCTATTTGATTATAGCAGTTGTCTAACTGAGAACTGCAACTGTCTATTTGATCAAAGGATTGTCAAATTAATGACTTGTACTGTTGATTTGATAACAGCAGTTGTCAAATTAAAAACTGCTGCTCTCAAATTAAAAACTGTGTTTGTCTATTTGATTTCTGTAGTCTTCAAATTGATTACTGCTATTATCAATTTGATCACAGCAGATATCAAAATGAAAATCACGAGAGCCGCATTGAAAATTACAAATGCCAATTTCATTTAAACAGTTGTCAAAATGGAATCCGCGTTCGTAAAATTTAAAATTTTAGTTTTCAATTTAACAAGTGTATACTTACTATTCAAAGTTTTGAGTCATCTTAATAAGTTAAATTATAATATTTTTTAAAAAAGTTTAAAACAAAAATCTCACTTTAATTTTCAGATCAGTTTTAATGGATCATAAATACGAGTATTACATGGTTTTATAGTAAATAAATAAATAGACTTAAATAATCCGCAAACCGGATATTACCTTAGAGAAACATTTCTCGAAATCTGGGATTTTGGGTAAAAATATGATTAATTAAAACAAAGGATAAATATAAAAATCAGAAAACTTTACCTTTTAAGACCAATTGTAAATGTTCTTCTTTCCAGCTCCTCAAAAAGTTTCTTAACTCCGTATTGACAACCGTATCAATTGGCAGTATTTGTATTGTATTGTGAATACTTGGCTATGTAAAAATTTAAAAGATCTATATTTTAAAATAAATAATGTTGAATGATTTATTACCTTATACCTTCTCACTTGTTTTTTGTATATGCACTCATAACACTAAAAGCAACACTCAGAAAAAAAATCACATAAAATCAATAGGAATACCATTGTTCCAATAGTTTTTTTACCATTAAAATTAGTCAATGGGATTTGTACCACTATTTTAATGGTTTTGATACCATAACATTCATGGTACGTGAAATAATAGGTTTATACTATAAACTCAATAGTATATCCTATAAAAATTTGTAAAAAAGTCAATGGGATGTCACTATTGATTTTATTGTGAAATACCATTACTTAATTTCGAAATTCGAAGTTAGAATAATTTTCGAACATACACTTTAATGGTGTAATAGTATAGAATTAATAATATGGTACTATTAATATAACGGTATAATACTATCGATTTTATAGTACTGTACTATTGATATTATGGTATCGTACCATTAATTTGATGGTATAATACTATCGATTTTATAGTACTGTACTATTGATATTATGGTATCGTACCATTAATTTAATGGTATAATACTATCGATTTTATAGTACTGTACTATTGATATTATGGTATCGTACCATTAATTTAATGGTATAATACTATCGATTTTATAGTACTGTACTATTGATATTATGGTATCGTACCATTAATTTAATGGTATAATACTATCAATTCTATAGCACTGTACTATTGATATTATGGTATCGTACCATTAATTTAATGGTATAATACTATCGATTTTATAGTACTGTACTATTGATATTATGGTATCGTACCATTAATTTAATGGTATAATACTATCGATTTTATAGTACTGTACTATTGATATTATGGTATCGTACCATTAATTTAATGGTATAATACTATCAATTCTATAGTACTGTACTGTTGATATTATGGTATCGTACCATTAATTTTATGGTATAATGCTATCGGTTTTATAGTACTGTACTATTGATATTATGGTATCGTACCATTAATTTGATGGTATAATACTATCGATTTTATAGTACTGTACTATTGATATTATGGTATCGTACCATTAATTTAATGGTATAATACTATCGATTTTATAGTACTGTACTATTGATATTATGGTATCGTACCATTAATTTAATGGTATAATACTATCGATTTTATAGTACTGTACTATTGATATTATGGTATCGTACCATTAATTTAATGGTATAATACTATCAATTCTATAGCACTGTACTATTGATATTATGGTATCGTACCATTAATTTAATGGTATAATACTATCGATTTTATAGTACTGTACTATTGATATTATGGTATCGTACCATTAATTTAATGGTATAATACTATCGATTTTATAGTACTGTACTATTGATATTATGGTATCGTACCATTAATTTAATGGTATAATACTATCAATTCTATAGTACTGTACTGTTGATATTATGGTATCGTACCATTAATTTTATGGTATAATGCTATCGGTTTTATAGTACTGTACTATTGATATTATGGTATCGTACCATTAATTTAATGGTATAATACTATCGATTTTATAGTACTGTACTATTGATATTATGGTATCGTACCATTAATTTGATGGTATAATACTATCGATTTTATAGTACTGTACTATTGATATTATGGTATCGTACTATAATCTGATACAATATTGATTTACCAGTAAAGTATTATTGTTTAAAGAGCAAAATACTATTAACTTATTTGTGTTGTTCTTATCTTGCAATGGTACATTCATTAGCATATTACTATTATTGAATAGTATTTTACTATTTGAGACTATGATTTTAAACTGAAATGAATTAACAAAATGAAACATACACACAAAATACAATTTCCCATTTTATGTACTGAGCTTACCAGATGCCAAACTTATCCGCAAACTGTTCAAAAGAAAAAAATCCTTATAAATATTAAAACAGCAAAATTATCAGTTTTGTTAAATTACAATTTATTGGAGCCAAATTATTTCGATAACATTTTTAAAGAATGGTATTATACTTTAACTTAACTAATAATAGCTTAGTGATTAGTACATATTTAACATTATTTCTATTGTATTACAATAATGACAATAGAATATCTTTTCTCAATAAACAAAAAATTAAATTTTTTTCAGCCTAAATACTTTCAAATTATTTGGTAAATAATGAATGTGAATTGGCGGACTGTCGAAATAACTAATAGAGTGAAGTGACATTTTTGTTGTGGGTTTATCGATAATATATGCTTGTAGATGCTCATTAAAATATTGTATGTTCCACTCTTCACATAGAAAAAAAAAACTTAACTCATGTAAGCATATTTTTTTAATTTCAAAAAGCAAAACAGATTCTGCAACTTTAGTCAAAAAGAAGTGTTCTTTGTATATTTTTCCTTTATATGTCAATTTGGGGATACATTTCAGGTCATAATGATTTATGCTTAAGTTCTTGCAGTTAATTTTCTCAAAGTAAGGGCTTAAGTTATATTTATAAACCGATTTTTCATCGAAAATAAGGTCACTTTCAAAAAAATTTTCTTGCACTAAAGTCTCTGAAAACTTAAGGCCAGCCTTAAAAGCAAGTGTATATGGGATGTTGACTCTAGAATTTGTAGCTCTGGCAGCTTGTTTGTTGAGTCTATGCAGAGCTTCAAACCGCATGCACCACAAGACTTTTAGTGGTCCGCATTTTCGTATTGCAGATGGATAGTGTACCAGAAAGTGAAACTTTGGTTTCAATGGTTCTTTAAATATTTGTATATACAAAGTGTTATGTTTAGAGATCAGTTGTTCTAAGGAATTCAGTTTTGTATCATCTATTTCCGGTAAAAGTATTAAATCAATGATTTTAACAAGGGTTATGAGAAGTTCCCATTCTTTATTTTTTGTTGGTACAAGATCGCCAATCATTAGTGGCAAATAGTGAATTAAAGTCATAGCTTCGCGAGCTGTCATTTTCAAATTGTTAACCTTCAACAACGACAACACAAATGGCGGTGAAGTATTGCCAATTTCCGTTTCGCCATAGTCAAACAACTGTTTTCGATCGTTAAGAATGTCAATAGAAAAAAAATTCGAGTTTTCGATGAAGTAAACTAAGATTTTTGATACATCATACCTACACACACCTTCGAATATATCATGCATTATATCAAAATAAAAGTTTTCTGTGACATGAAAAGAGTTGATTTCATTGAAAATACAGTTTTCTTTTACACCAGTCAATTTCTCGGATTTTTCTTCTAAATCGGTTCGATAATTTTCAGAATTGCGTAAGTACAAGGGATATTCAATAACGTCAGATTGCATATTGCTCTTGTTTCTCTTGCAGGCTCTACAGTAAAAATTAGAATTAAAACTACTTGAAAATCCCAAAAAGGTATTGAGGCCCAGGTTGTCACCGACCACAAAGGCTAGGATGAAATAAATGTGGTACCTTTTTCCATTTACATTTATTTCCAAACCATTTGTTTCAAGAGTTTTAAAACGATCTATAAGTGGTCGAATTGTAAGACAATTTCCAAATGACGATCTATCTTTTGTTTTAAAAAATGCTGCAACAAAAATATTTCTCAATTTTGATAAGAAGTGTTTGGGAATAGTTGGAAAACTATAATATACTCCACATATCGATTGATCTTTTGCATGCGAGCCAAGAGGATTATCTATACAAAAATCATCCAAAAATAAAATGAATGGCAAAGTTAATTTACCATTGAAATTTTGTATCTTTTTTTTCCAAACAGATCCATTTAATAAACTTGTGTACTTATTGGATGCACAACTATTTAACAATTTTGTATGTTCTAAGGTTTCATGCAAAACATTTTTTGATTGGAAAAATTTTTGAATTTGAAATTCCAGAGGCATAATAATAGTCTTATTATATTCTATTGTAGGAGTGCTATTGATAATAACTTCGCATATTTCTTCATTGATTGTATAATAAAGTGGTTTTTTAAAAAGATTTTTCGATTCTAATTCTTGTATTAATTTATACTCAGTATTGATAGATCTGAAAGGATAAGAAAGATCATCTAGTAAATGAATAGCGGAAGCCCGATTATATTCGGACTCAATAAGAGGCACGAGTTTTTGTGAAACAACTTTTAAAAGAGGTTGAATAACATTCGTTTGAACTTTATCAATAATATCTGAAACATTTTTTCTATTGAAATTATCATTTTTGTGCAGAGAAAGTGCAAATACAATTCCAGTCAGTTCATCTGGTAAACCTTCTGAAGATTCAGTAAAAACCTGCAGTAAGTTTCGTGAATGAGTATCTAAAATTATACTTGGACCATCATTTTCGGTATACGCATTCGGATTACATGGATTTAAAACGCTTTTAGTTTCTTCGTCAGCGTTAGGAATTGTTTTTAAAGTTTTGATTTTATTTTCGTGAACTCTTTGCAGATGTCGTTTGAATGTATATATATTTTCAAACTTTTGGAAGCAATTTTCTTCTAAACACAAAAAAGAATCCAAATTTTTTAAAGTGTGATTGGATTTTAGTGCTCTATTAGACTATCAGAGCAAAAATTTGTCTTTGTTTGAACACATAAGAAACATTTCATTTTGTATGATGCAAATATTATAGAGTGAAACAAAATTTTTTTTTTGAAAAGGATAAAAAAAAACCATTAACTAAATGGTTTTGAATAAAATTAAAACTGAATTCGATTTTAGAAGCTTAGACATTTATTCTTTAAATTATGTTTAAGGTTAAAGTGCAAGTGAAGTGGAGTGGAGTGTAGTTTTAGAAAATTAAATGTTACATGAGTTAATTTTTAGTTTAAAGGGATCTTAAAAATGAAGATACAGGATAAAAAAAACATTAACTAAATGGTTTTGAATAAAATTAAAACTGGATTCGATTTTAGAAGCTTAGACATTTATTCATTAAATTATGTTTAAGGTTAGAGTGCAAGTGAAGTGGAGTGGAGCTTTAGAAAATTAAAATGAACACGGTAGAGGTTAGCAAAAACTCGAAGTAGTAAAACCTATTTATTGTTGGGCTAAGCTACAAATAAGGTTATTTATATTCGCATTAGTTTGCTCACAAAAACTGTAAAAAAAGCTTTCAATAAATAAATAAAAGTGTTTGCCTTCTTTCGGATAGTTGAAATTCATAATATGAAAGAGTTTAAATGTTGAATCTAAACATTTAAGAAAAGTATCAAATTTATAATAAATGTCATCGTAAAATGTACAAAAGTATTCTAAATTTTGTTTATCTTTACCTATAATTAAAATAATTGGCTGCAGCGTTAGTCCTCGAGAAATATATTTATCTTTCAGTCTTTGAATTTTAACTTTGGATTCCAAGACTGATGAGCACAGGATGAAACATGAGTCTTGGGCATCTCTTACAGAGGGCTTCCATTTGCTTTTTTTTGCACCTTTTTTGCCAACTGCCACCATAGGTGGCTTTAAAATGTAATGTAATAGCGATGCGATTAAGAAATCTCGAGAATCTGCAAAAAAATAAAGACATAACAATTATTACATATGCATTTTGTTTTTTTTTCTTGTTTTATTATGAAAGCTTTATATGCACAGACAAAAAAAAATAATAAAAAGTTGAGTATACGCCAGGGTGGACAAATAATTATTTTTATTTTTTTTAAAGCGCACACGAAAAAATAAAATTTCATGAACTTAATATGTTCAAAACATTTAAAAAAAAATATATCCACTCTGGCGTATACGTAATTTTGATTTCATAAGTTTTTTTGTTTATAATTTATAACTAACGAATAGGAAAAAAAAATTAAAAAAGGAAAACTAAAAATACAGAAGGTTACAGTCTGTAATTGACAGTAGATACTGGGCATTACCCAAAATATTAAAAATTTATAACAGATTAAATAAATGAGCATAAATAAAAAATGTGAATGTAAGAAGCAGCATACACTTACTTGCATGAATATTCTCCAAATCGTTTAATAGGACCAGTGAAGCTTTATCTTTCACCTTTTGTTTCAATACGGGAACAATTTTTAAGATAAATGAAGGCCAAAGTTGAAAAAGTTGTGATTTGTTGCTGGGTCTTATTATGTCGTAATCAATTTCGACCTGTGAAGTATTTTGTGAATGTAAATTCAATATCACTATTTTTTAAGTGTATTTGACCCCAAGTAAGGATTGAAAACTGTTACAGGCATTTATATAATTTGAAAATTTTAAGTACATGTGTAATAACTTACAAGTGTATGTCCAAGTGAATGCCTGAAAAGTCGCCACTTTTCAAGGATATTTATGTTGTTTGTTTGTATATCTGCACGTCTTTGTGAAGCTACAGCTTTCCATTTTGACTGTACTTCATCCCATGGTTCCGAATTATGTTGAAGCCATAAGATTATTTCTTCAAAATCGGAACAATTCAGAGTATCCTCTTCGTTTAAAATAGAAGCAGTCGTTTTTGGGTCTTCTAATTATCATATTTTTTTTTAATGAAACTACAGTCAATGATAATGTGTTTACCTTGGTTCTTGTCCACATCTACAAGTTTTCTTTTCAAACCTTTTAATTTGATTCTGGCGTTAACGGCTCGATCATGAAGCTTTCCAATAGGATTAAGGCCACGACCCCTTTTATGTAAATAGTATTCCTAAAAAAATTATAATTTGCTATAAAATTTATATATGGGCTTATCCCTGTAAATTTTAACTTCTTGAGTTTGAAAAAAACAAAAAAAAAAATTAAGGCACGCATGTAAATTTGAGTTTTTCTTCAATTATAGACCACGAATAAATAAAAAACTTCAAAATAACTCATATGTATTGTTTGTTGAAGAGCATAAAGGTATAAAGTATAGAAAAATGAATTTAAAATAATTTATTCTAAGCACCGAGTTAATTGATTTTGTTTTTATTTTTAATCTTCACAGCTTCTGTTTTCAAACTTATTTGTTTAACACTTTTACCATTTTTTTTATAGTTTCTACAAATTAAATGACGCTTATTTTAAGGGTATAATCAAACAATGCTTTGGTGTGCTAGTAAAAAATGTGCCTTCTTTGAAACAGTTACGATTTTTACGTTCGTTTTGTTAACTTCATAAAATTTGAACATAATGAAGCACGCATTGAAGCCAAAGTTTTTTTTACTCTAGATAGCTTAAATAATGATGCAGACCATAAAAAATGCCCTATGATCAATGTTAAAAAAATAGACACGAAAATTTGTGACAATTAAAGATTTACGAAAAATCACGCATGGCAGTTTTTTCTAAAATTTATATCATATCGGATTATTTATAAGGAAGGCACGCACTCAAAATTAATGATTTCATTTAATTTTGACCTTCATTTCTCCGAAAAAAAAAACAAAAATTGTACTAAGTAATCTTATGTTAAACATTATTTATGTAATAATACAAAACGTTAATTATCCACGCACGCAGCCAAAAGTCTAAATATTCGATTATTTTTTTCGATTTCAAACACTTTCGCACTATCTCGATGGTTCATTTTATAAATTGAATAGTTAAAACTCAATGATATATACGAGTATAATATTATAAGTTCCAAAACCTGAATATTTAATAATAATGTCTATATATTTCGACGCATGGCAAAAGTTAAAATTTTCACGGATAAGCCCATATAAAAGTAAACGAAAATTGTATTCAATTTGATTTGAAATTCACAAAAAAATGTGTGTATTGTATTTTGACTGAACTTCATAATTTGTATTAGCATAAAAAAGTGCAAATAATATTACATACTTTTTTTTCAGCTGGAAAAATATAGTGAATAGCATTTGTGGCCTCCTGTATATCTCTCATAGTCATCCCTTTGTTCCTAGACGAAAAACTGTCGACAATTATAGATATCAAAGTTTGTTTGTTTGATTCGTCTAAATGATTATTTTGTTCGTAATGGTCCAGTACACTTTGCCCCTTCTCTATTTATTTTAACATGTCATTCAATGTCAAATTATTGAAAATGGTCGAATCATTTCCATAGCAGTTATGTGAAGATACGGGTGAACTTAAAGTACTATATGCTGTACTTGAATGCGATCCTAAGAAATTGGATTCAATCCAATTTTTACAATCCTCAGAAACATTTTTTGGTGGCTTATTAAAACGAAATTAAAAAAATTAAAAATTAGAATAAACTTTAAATTAAGTTATCATTTAAATCATACATTCTTTTTCCAGACATTTAGATGAAATTTAAATTTTGCCCTTGTACCTAAAAGGGGAGCTGGAAATAACTCATTTATTTCAGATTCAGTTGCAACTAGAAGGCTCTCGATGTCGAAACCATTATCTTTAATGCATGTAAAATTAGTTTATTTTAAATAATTTGGGGACATTTTGTTCACACCTATCACACGCTTATAAATAATTTCGTCGAATCCAAATGTTTCGCAAATTAATTCTTTCATTTCATTTCGTTGTCCAGTGTTATTTTGTAACTCAGGAGTTGATGCATCGAGAATAATGTTTCCTGTTACTAGCGTATTTTGTTCAACTTCAAATTCACTTTCGCTTGCTATAAGCAATAAATTTCCAACAGCACAGGGATCCATAGCTTTGTATAAATAATAAAAAAAAAACAATTTTTCAATCTAACTTCGCATCAATCTATGCATTTAAAAAAACTATGTTTAAATGGGATTTACCATAAAAATATTGGTATACTAGTATTTTTAGAAAACATTGATGTTTTGAAATAATCGGAAATATAGGTACTATTAAAAACTAACGGGACATTTGTGTATTCTGAAACTATCAATATGATCTCAGATAATTGAAAAATAATTTAAAAAGCACTTAAAATTCACTATATTTCACACAATTTTTAATAAAATAAGTACCTGGATTAGCTGTGTTTAAATTGTTATACAGTAAATACTATTGATGACTTTATTTTGGCTAGTGAAATGTGATCCGACTGCACTCACGGACTAAAACGAAACGAATGGCAAAGTTCTAACCAATCTTTATAAAAAACTGTAGAATTTTTATGGGATATACCATAAAAGTAATGGTATGCTACTATTAGCAGCCGAAAAAAATGACAATTTTAATAGGATATACTATAAACGTTATGAAATAATGGGACTTATACTATAAAAAGCTAACGGGACTTTTGTTGCGTCTAAAATTATGAATGTGATTCCAGATAATTGAAAAATAATTTAAAAAGCACTTAAAATTCACTATATTTCACACAATTTTTAATAAAATAAGTACCTGGATTAGCTGTGTTTAAATTGTTATACAGTAAATACTATTGATCACTTTATTTTGGCTAGTGAAATGTGATCCGACTGCACTCACGGACTAAAACGAAACGAATGGCAAAGTTCTAACCAATCTTTATAAAAAACTGTAGAATTTTTATGGGATATACCATAAAAGTAATGGTATGCTACTATTAGCAGCCGAAAAAAATGACAATTTTAATAGGATATACTATAAACGTTATGAAATAATGGGACTTATACTATAAAAAGCTAACGGGACTTTTGTGGCGTCTGAACTTATGAAGGTGATTACAGATAAACACTTGAAAATTTACTTTTATTTTACACACAATTTTTATGGGATCTACCATATTATATGTATAAGTAATGGGATAATCTTATTAGAAAAGCGAAATAACGAACCAATTAATAGGATTTACTATTAAGTCTTTGGAATTATGGGATATATACTATTAAAAATTAACGGGAAACACAAAAATTCGATTTCAGAAAGTTGGAAAAATACATACATATTCGTAATAATTTTTTTTTTTTTCGCACAACTTAGAATAAAACAGATATTTTTCTTTTTTGCCTATGAATATGTCAACATTTCTTTGCTTAAAGCTTAGGTTATACATTATAATCTTTATCCTGCTACAAAAATCTATAGGTAGCTTACTTACTTTACTGATGTCGCAATTGTTTTTTTTTACTTTTGAATTTTCACTTCACTTCACTTCACTTCACTTCACTTCACTTCACTTCACTTCACTTCACTTCACTTCACTTCACTTCACTTCGAAGTTAAAACCAGACTAAGAAACGTAAATTTATATTATTGATGAAATATCCAGTTAAAGCCCTGAGGAAGAAATAATTTCGACTTATAAAACTAATTTAAAAAAAATACTCACTTAACTAAGATTAAAAATATGTTGCTGTTTTGGTCTTTGTGTTTTGTCATGAGATATTTTTATTATATTAATCCTTCAATTTTACTTACCTTCATATCATATCCATTTGCATCGGTGTTTAATGTATACAAATGTTAAATAAATAGTATATATGAGGAAATCCACCGTACTTTAGGATTTTATGTCACTAGCAGATATAAAAATATAGTTCATTAAAATAGTTGTTATTGGTGTAATTTTTTAAATAGGTCTTAAATAGAAAGATGATCTATATGTATTAGACTGGGCCAAAAAAATTGACTATTTTTTTTTTTGAAAGATATATCGAGAATATCATTCAGAATGACAAAAAAAAATTTTCGTAAAAGTTTGAGCCCTTAATATCAATTTTAAGAGGGCTATCATCGCTAATTTTGATTTTTAGTCATAATTTCATGTTTTGCGTCAGAACTGACAAAACATTGAAGTAAAAAAAATTCATTTTGACTTACTTTTATATAAAATTAAATTCCCTATAAAAAAGGTCTGAATGAAAATTTTCGTCAGACAAGCCGTTTTTGAGTAATTAAGCTTAATAAATTGTTATTTTTCTTCGATTTTACTTTTTTAATTTGGAATTTTGTAACTAACGAAAAATAACAATTTATTAAGCTTAATTACTCAAAAACGGCTTGTCTGACGAAAATTTTCAATCAGACCTTTTTTGTAGGGAATTTAATTTTATATAAAAGTAAGTCAAAATGAATTTATTTTACTTCAATGTTTTGTCAGTTCTGACGCAAAACATGAAATTATGACTAAAAATCAAAATTAGCGATGATAGCCCTCTTAAAATTGATATTAAGGGCTCAAACTTTTACGAAAATTTTTTTTTGTCATTCTGAATGATATTCTCGATATATCTTTCAAAAAAAAAAATAGTCAATTTTTTTGGCCCAGTCTAATATGTATATTTCAACACAAAATGTTTTAATTTTGAATATAAACAGCTATTTTATTACGTGAAAACAACGAAATTTAATAATTTAATTTGTCCCTTTCAATGTTTTTTTATTTCAAAACTTTGTAACTTCTTGATGCAATGTTTGATCCACCTGAAAATTGAAATAATTATTGTAGTTACTTCAATTAGTATAATCTATGTTGATATTTGGGTGTGCCACTAATAATATTGAAATTGTGAACTAAGAAAAACACGTCCCTCGCCCTTTTTGAAAATTAGATCGTTGCACTTTTCTTTTCATAACTTTTTGATGAATTTATATATCGTAATAAAATTTTTTGTACATATACTATATACAAAAACGAAGAAATTCAGCCCAGAAAAGTTAATGTGCCTCAAAAATTTACAAACTTATCGAGGAATTAAAAAAATGTTCGACAGCATAATTTTTATTTTAGATGTAGAAAATTAAAGAGCACACTCAAAAAAGCTTAGAAATGCCGAGAAACCGGAAGTTATCCAGAGAGTGAGTCCTGAAAAAGTAACTGTATTAAGTATCATTTTTTATTCCACTAAATAGATTATTTAAAATGAATTTTTATTTTAAACGAAATTTTTTTAACTTATTTCATGTACGTTTCTCGGACTTTTATTTTATTATTTTATAATTTTAAACACTAAATTGATGTATAAGTTATGAAATAAGGGCATATAACAAAAAGTAAGTTATACTTTACTCTCTGACATACATGCATGAGGAAAAAAAAATGGTCGATGAATTTATCGTAAGTTTTTTACGATTTGAAAAAAATTGGAGGATGGTGGACCAATTCTAACTTGAAATTCAAATTCAGCGCGTCAAAATACGTAAGGATATGTAGGTTCGGTTTTTTGAAATTAACTACTTTTTAATTTTTTTGTGCACCTGTGTAGAAACTCGACATATTTTTATCAATTAATTTTTGATGCATTGATGAATTTTAGTAACGCGACTTGATTTACATTTCTGACGTTACTTTGATTATAAAAACATCAACTGTTTTGGTGTGCTAATGATTTGAATTTTTTTTTAAACGAAAATCTTAAGGTAGGCTGGATTTCGTCATATATCATTCATTCCAATGGTACATATCAAATAGGATCCAGCATTAAAGCTTTATTTTTCGAATTTCGACAGAGTTTATACGATGAAACTATTAAAGCAATAGTATATAGCATTAATGTCAATGTTGCGTATCCTATTGATATATATATGATCTAATAGGATCCCCCATTAAACATTAATTTTTCGAATTTCGACAGAGTTAATAAGATATTACTATTAAAGCAATAGTATATACCACTAATGTCAATGTTGCTTATCCTATTAATATATATATGATCTAATGGGATCCCCCATTAAACATTAATTTTTCGAATTTCGACAGAGTTAATAAGATATTACTATTAAAGCAATAGTATATACCATTAATGTCAATGTTGCGTATCCTATTGATATATATATGATCTAATAGGATCCCCCATTAAACATTAATTTTTCGAATTTCGACAGAGTTAATAAGATATTACTATTAAAGCAATAGTATATACCATTAATGTCAATGTTGCGTATCCTATTGATATATATATGATCTAATAGGATCCCCCATTAAACATTAATTTTTCGAATTTCGACAGAGTTAATAAGATATTACTATTAAAGCAATAGTATATACCACTAATGTCAATGTTGCTTATCCTATTAATATATATATGATCTAATGGGATCCCCCATTAAACATTAATTTTTCGAATTTCGACAGAGTTAATAAGATATTACTATTAAAACAATAGTGTATATCATTAATTTAAATGGTAAAAATCTTTAAAATACACTATTTATTATATTTTTGTTTGAATTTCGACTCAATTAATAAGATTTAACAAGTATCAAAATAAATAATAATAATAAATAATAAAATTTTGTATGTAATTAAAATTATTTAAAGTATAGTAGTACTGTACCATTATATTAATAGTATGTACTATAAACATTAATAGTAAAATACTATAATATCAATAGTATATCTTATTAAACCAATAATACTGGCCCCATAAATATTAATAGTTTCAAAACTATTAAAACAATGGTACAAAACTATTAAAAATACTATTAAAAACACGTTTTTTTGATTAATGGTAGTCCCATTACCAGCCTATGGGATTTTTTTCTCTGAGTGTAAAGCAAACTTTATATTATTATTCCTATGACTTTCGGTAAAAAGCGACCGACTCCGATAACGCCAGACAGATTAATGACCTAACCTAACGCTAAAAGGGTTTTACATGAATTGAAATCTAAATATGCAACTCCGGGTATTGAAATTGACAATCAGAATTATCAAGTTGATGACTGGTTGTCAATGTGAACATTTTAAGGAAATGATCATCATATTTACAACAACAATAGTAAAAGTCATGACTGCAACTGCAAAATGTTCGTATTGACAAACAGATGTGCCAGTTTAAATATCATCGTTTCCAATATGAAAATTTTGATAACTGTAGTTGTTTGATTGAAAGTTGTTAAATGACTTACCTACCTTGTAATGATTTTTCAAATATTATGTTCTATTTTATTACACATATTACATTTGAAAAATAATCAAATACTATGAATGAACGAAATTTGAAACTTTCACACTTTTCGTATACGTATTTTTAATCTTTTTATCGTGTCCGTGAATTGCAACAACAGCTTTATGCGGTTTTGTATGTAAAAAATTAGCCATCTTTCAAAAACAGGTCAATTCACCACCCATCTTTTAGGTGGGTTATCAGGATGTGTTTGAAATATGAAGACTTAATGGTGCAAAAATAGAATGAATATAGTTAGTTTTAAGTTTTATGTCAGTTACTGCGTAGATTCCTTTTATTTTAGAGAAAGGGCCCTTCATGCAACTTTTAAGTTGTCGACTTAATCGACGCATCTGATGTGATACTGCATTTTTAGCTGGATTTGAACGGGTGTGAACAAACGCTACTAAGATAATCAAGGTTTTCAATGTGATAACCCCAGAGATGCAATAATCATATCGACAATATTAAGTGGTTAATCGATTGATCTTGTATTCAATATGAAAATTGTGATGATTGCTTTTTTAGATATACAGTTTTATAGGGTCTAGTTTTTTTACACTCTGAGAAATAAACTTAAACAAAGAAAATATTATAGTGCAAAATGTTGGTTGATTAAGCACGATGTCGAAGCATTTTTGTATGATTATATATCTGTGGTGTTTGGTACAAACATGATAAGTCCATAAAATAATTTGCGTTATTACGTTCACTCTGCATTGAGCTAGGTCTGAAACGCGTTGACAGATTTTCTTCAAATTTGAAAAACTTTTGAAAATATTCTTTGAAAAATTATGTTCCAAATTTTAAGAAAATCGGTTTACTCGTTTAGGTTCGAGCTCGATATAAAGTCAATGTAAGCATGCAAATTATTTTATAGAGTTATCATCTTTCTACCAAACACCACAGATATATAAGTTATAGGAGGATTTAATAAATTTTCAGTTAAGTAAATTGAAATAAAAAAAAAACATTTGATAATACGGGACGCATAAACTGAGATTTTGCGAATGGAACAATGATAATGCTGTTTTAAAGTAAGACACTTAACAGACGATTGTTAAAATTTTTTCGAACTATGCATCATCTTTCAACATTGTATTTAGTATTAGTAACACTGGTCAACCAGATTCTTGTAACAACAAAAAATAATTTTGTCGTCCAGTCCAATCGTACATCATTTTATCTTTTATTTTCGAACTATACATTAAAATAAAAGACACAAAAGATACATTGTCCTTATTTCCTTTTTATTTATTTTAGTTTTTGTATTGACAATCGCAATATTCAATGTTATAACTGTCTATTTGATGGCCGTAGTGAGTTTTCAATGTGATAACGAGAATAATGCGGTTCTTAAACTGACAATCACAATTGTCAATTCTGAGCTATCCCTCTTTTATTTTAATTTATCTTGATTAACATATTAATAACCGCAATAGTCAGTTTGTAAACTGCATCGGTCTACATATTTGACTATCGTAGTTTTCAATATGATGACAGGAATAATTTGATCATCATATTGACAATAAAAATTGTCAAATGTCAACTTCAGCTGTCCATTTCATGACCGTGGTTTTCACCGTAATGGGGAAAAAAGCCATCGTCATAATGACTATCATTATTGCTAACTACATGATTTTAGTTTTCAATCTGATGATCAGTCTTCATATCGACTTTGAAAATATTCTATTTAAATACTGCAGTTGCTGATAAGATAACTGCGAGTCTCAAATTCTAAACTAAAATTGAAAATCTAAAATTTTCATATTCACTATCCAGTTGTAAATTTCAACTTGAATTTTTGAAAATGTACGTCATATTGACTATTTTTTTCAACATTTTGACAATTTTCAGTTTACTATCAATGATTGTTGATATGACAACGGTTATTTTTTTTCAGTGTATTAGTCGCAAGTAAAAATTCAAGATCATGGTCAGAAAAGGTCAGATTTTCTTAGTAATTGGTCAGGCAATAGGTATTTCTATAAAATTTATAAAAAGCCTGATTTTCTATGGCTGACCAATTTCCAAAAAAAGTTGACCTTTTTTGATCAATAACAGACTAATTAGGGGTCAAACTTTTTGTACGAATATACCATATATGGAGTGCCAAGGTCCAAAACCATTTAAATTTATTTATTTATTGCCTATAAGTATAAACTTGTCATTTAAATCGAGGAATGTGAAAACTGACCTGAGATTCTTGATATCTGAGTATATAGAGCTCGTAGCTTGACTGGTTTGAATCTGGAAACGAAGTTAGTAAAATATAAACCCTAACATAAAGATAGCTAACTATTTCAAAAATTCAAATTTATCATCTAGCAAGACACAATAAGGTGTTCAGTGTTCTGTACCAAATTTGAAACAATTCCATCTTCCCTTTTAAAATCTTGTTCAGCGTAAAGTGAATACATATTGAAGAACAGTTACACCATAGGTAATGACGGATTGTATAACGAAACCAAATTTTTGGGACATCTCTATCATCAAAACCTTATACAGAAGACACTCAATACAGTCAATCTTGATAGAGTGACCTCCCGAGTCTAGTGAATAAACACAATTTTGTACAGACTTCTCTAAATAGTGAACAGGTGTTTAAATCATGTCAAACTGAATATTTTACCGTTCACTTACGTATTTACACTCAGTCACAAAATTAATTATACAGTAGAACTCAAGTTGATGGTGTTTCCTTGCTTTGGTGCGCCTGGTTTCTATAACATCACTACATTCACCATACACTGTATTTAATTTTTTTGTACAGAAAGTAACAACCAACACACGTTATTAAAAATGGCTGTTTATTAACCCCCTAACTTACCTAATCCCTCTGCTAAAGCCTTCATCAATAAACGAAAAATTAATGATTTTAAAAGCCATTAACAGTAAATAACAGTACTTAAACCGCCCTTTAAGGCTCATTCACCTTGACAATGTTTATCTAAGATTCTCACAACATCATCCCTTATAGATCCTCGTTCTTAAGTAGGAAGGTATAGGTATATAGGCAGCTATATAAATACATCCTTAGGCTATAAAATTATGTGAATCACAGCAACTCTTACATTAATCATCGTTTGCCAACACTTCACCTTGTAACACACTGTCCATAAAGTCATCCACTTGCAGGATAAATATATACATTCGACTATGCCTAGCCTATAGCTTTGAGTGTATGTACCGAGAGCACAGGAAACGAGATTGAAGGTTTAAATAGAATCTGAGATTTATTTAGCAAATAGAACGCATCAAGTCAATTAAGCATTTTTATATGAAGAGATAAACAAGGCGCGTTTCAAAATCAACACCACAGCCCCCCTTCGTCCCTCCACCCAACATCCTCGTGCAACGGAAAAACCTCCAAGGCATCGAGATTGTGGGTGAGCCTGTGATGAACAAATAAACGAAGAAAATACCCTTGAATTCCGATGTGTGTATATTGGTCCTTAAGCTTCCACTATCATCCTTCTCGTCGTCGTCGTCGTCATCAGCAGCAGCTCCAGCTGCATGAAGATTTTGATTTTTCGAATTGTGGCCTGCTTTCAAATTGATTCCGATTGAAATCAAATGATAGAAACAGAAGTAGATAGTGGGACGAGGCAATACCACTCCTGCAAAATGATGTAAGATAAGACCTGCCACGATAGAGGAAGAGAGCTTTGAATGATATAGACGAAGCCTCATGGCTGGTGTTATATGTTTATCGAAGGGGAAAAACCCATCAGAGAAGAGCAATCAATTCTATTTGCACAGAAATCTGTGCGATGATGAAGAAAAGTAAAATATATATCCAAGCCTCCCCACTGTCAAAATATCTGTAAAAGTTCTGTTCTAAGAGTCTTTTAGTTCATCACTCGCATACAGAACTATATATATCTTGTGCCTTCCCTTAGTTGATTCAATACTGAGCTGACATTCTGAGTGGCAATAACTAAACCATCTTCCAGCCACACACACATACATACGCCTTAAGAACAACTGACAGCTCTGTGAGTGTTAACGAAGTTTGTATTTATAGAATAAAGTCAATAACAATTTTTAGGGGCTTCAGAAAATACAATAGGACCTGATAAATGACAAACAAAGCTGCACCAATATTTCTCGCCTGGAATGGAAATTCAGGTGCAGTTAAATGAATTTCAAAAAGTCCCAACGAACCAAGCTCAAGTCTCAATGAAGTCTTCATGAAACTTCCGGGAAAACTGTTCAAACGGTTAACGTTTACTGTTTACAATTTTACAAACAAACTCCATTTGATTCCCATTAAAATCAAATTTATCTCTTATCATTGATTTATGTGTATGATTTATGTAAAGTGAAACCGTTAATGAACTCAGTTTATGCCCTTAATAGGTAAACCGGTCAGGGCAATATAGATAAATGGTATACAAAAAAAAAATCCATTTTAAATAATTGAATTTAATGGTTGAACTCGTAAAATTGTAAAAGAAGAATAACAAGCAGCAGTCTCTTGAGGAAGGACCCTTTTGTGCATTAAAGTTGGAAGGCACCCATTCGAAATACCACATTTGACTCCATCACCCGCAATCTCACCCCTCCTCGGTTCGTTGGAATAAAATAATGATTCAAGGAATTATTATGTCTGTTATCACCGGTGAATAAATTAAACCTTAAGAGATGTTGCTGTCTTATGACCTTTTTCTCGTTCGTCTACCCCCTCCCCCCACCCACAATTAAAGGAACCCCATAAAACAGTCCCATTATGTCACTTAAATTACATCTCCATTTAAATTTCCTAACAAATCCAATGAAGTCCAAAACAGCAAGCATCAGCTGCCCTAATGTTTTAGTATTAAGATACAACTTTTCCCCCCGGCAATGATGATGATGATGATGATTATTATCTTGCGAAGAACTTTTGTCTTGGCGGGCAGCAATATCTTGCCTCATTCTTCTTATTCATGTCGCAGAGTGTCCACTTTTTTTTTTTTGTTGGGCGCCATTTTATTCTCTCTAAATCTCCCCAAGCAAATATAAGTATGGGTAATCTGATTTTACTATTCACAAGAACCCAAACTGAAAACTTATATCCAGAACAACCGTTTTAAGAGACTACCTGGAATGGTCTTATCATTTAAAATTAAAAGTAAACACTTCTTCGTTTTATATTAAACAAAGATATACATTTTTAGCTGCTGCGACTCCGACTTTGTTCCCTCAATATAAGTCCATGTTTCCAAAGGTAAGTGATTCATTACTCTTTTCCATTTACTTCTGTTAAGTTGAAAAATTTATTACCTTTCCAACCGCGTCATGTGCCCAAGTTCACTTTAAAGAAAACAAAAAAAAAAAAATAAAACTCAACCCAACCAACCCTGCATCCGGTTTTATTACTGCAATTTCTTAAGAAAGAAAGTTTTAGAATTGTATAGGAGAGCGAGTTGTACAGTACACTTTTCGGATAGAGTGACGAACGTAAATTTGCTGGAAAACAAGTGAAAATAAAATAAAGATGGAGCCAGATCTGCAGTGACAGGATAACAGGGAGGGAGACAGACATTGGGAGAAAACGTGAAAGATACAAATGATTACCTTCTGAAACTCAAAGGCAGACGGTCACAGGGTATTTTTGTGGGGTTCATTATAAAATGTGACCTGGTGGACACAGGGCCGCATCGCACAGAATGACTTGGTTTTTGTTAATGTTTGCTGGGAATTTTTACTAGGGGTACCTATACCTACTTTTAGAGTTAGTTTTCGAGAAAGATGAATAATTTCTGTCACTTGAATATATCCAGTTCTATGTTCAAGTTGAATTTTCTTTGGACAAAAAGGTAACGCCTTTTTCAAACCAACAACATTTTTGAAATATCCTATTCAGCTTTATCCTCTAGAATGAGATCTCTATTAAATAAAGATATATGTGCCTACGTGCCGAATTTATTTATTTTATCTCATCAAATACATCCAATTACTTGAATTTGAAATAATGAAACTTTTAATTACAGAACCCGTATAAGTATACCCTTAACTACTTTCTTATTCAATCTTAAAAAGCGACTACTTTCACCTTGGTTAAGAGTAACTTCATAAAGCTTTTTCGGCTTAGATCGTGCCAAACAATCCATGGTTATTTTACTCCATGCTTTTTATTTACGATATAGACTTAGGACAAGTTCTACATTTGGAAAAAAAATCCAACTCTCAAAAACGATTTTGATAAACAATAAAATGCACGACTGGATCGCACGAACTTGCTCTTATTAATTATACAAAAATTATAAGTCATTGTAGTGGTTTCTTTAAAAAAATATTCTTTAATATATACAATTTTTAAAACATTTTTAAGAAAAAAATTTGATACCCCAACTTTAAGTTTTTATTATTGTACGAATGAAAATTAAATTTACGATAATAGCGAAGACCAAAAAAGTAGGTTGCCCTATTCTGTGTGTCTGTCTTTTCGACTACAGCCTAAACGGCTCGCCAAATTCTCTTTAAACTTGGTAGATATCATTTAAATTTTGTTTTTTTTTTCTTAAAAAACAAATTTCATTAAAAAAAAAAATTCATTTAGATAAATCTAGGTAATCGTTGAAAAAAAAATTTCAAAAAAATGGTTATTTTTGGTAGCCTCCCTGGAACCATTTTTTTCGTTTTTGATTTTCTCGAAAACGGTGCAAACGATTTAAATAATTTTTTATTCTAAAGCTCTTTCGAAGTTTGAATATTATAACATATTCAAATTTTCAATTTTTTTATTTTTTGTATTTTAAAAAACAATTTCAAAAATTTTTTTTGGAAACTCAATCGTAAACCCCATGCTCAATTTGGTTCAAACTTGATAAATAAAAGTTTCCTAACATAATCTACAAGATTTGCGAAAAAAGTTTTTGTTTACCTAAACCAACCGTACCATCCACACAAATGTTAAAAAATAGTTTTCAAAAATCGTATTTTTCTCAAACACAATTCCGAGATCTATAATTTTAATAAAAAAAAATTTGAAAGATATTTTTTTTTTGATGCACCATAAGGAGGTATCCATACTTGACCGTGTGTCGGACTCTCCAAGGGATTTCAACCTTATAACAGCAATACCGGCTAAACCTCCAAGAGTGTCTCGACGATCAGCCCCTCGGGACCACTTTCGTATTACTTCAAGTGGGGGTTCTGATGTAGTTCCCATTATGGGCTCACGCTGCGCTGTCTCGCGGAACTGTTTTTCCTCTCTTTTCTTCCTTCTGCGAAGGTGGCTGGCGTAAATACAGATCTTGTTCCAGTTTTGTTCGCTGGCCAGCATCTTTTCGCGACAATGTTGTCTGGCGTGATGATGCCGATGTTTCCTCCAGTTCTTCTCTTTCGGATTACCATCTGCTGAAGGCAAAGAAGGTATGTTGCGCGTCCATTCCATTCATTTCCATTGCTCCACCTCCTTTATGTTTGGCCCTTGGCAGTTGAGCCGGAAACATAGAGACTCCCAAGTTTCGGTATTTGATTGCCGGCTGTTGGCATTTGTGAACTGGCTGCGGGCAAACGGCTTGTTCTCAGCCATAAAATCCAGTGTTTCCTTCTGGCACTTTGATAACCTTGCGCATCTCTAAAAATATAATATTTATTAATTAAGTTTTTAAATCAATTATTTATTTATTATGTTTTATGTATTACCTTTTTTGACTCCGACATTTTTCTTTGCCTTCGCGTTTCGCCTACTTTTTATGTAGTGACAAATTTTGACATTTGAAGAGAAAAACTTATCGACTTTCAAAGATACAGAAACAGAAACCCATTTTATCGAATTTCTCCAGGATTCCTATTCTATTTGTTCCAGTCGATAGAATTAACGACTGTCAAAGTTACAGAAACCCGACGATGCGATAAAATGAATTTCGTCTCAATTCCCATCGTTTCTCGACGAGTTTTATCGCTTCGAAAGTTACAGAACATGGGTCCTGGTTCGGTAAGAGCTTGCCACACGTATAGAGTTCCGCGTCTTTGCACCGCCGCCATCTGTTTCCGGTACTTCTCGTGATTAAGTGCGTCCGCCCAGATTTCGCTACTGTACAGAAGGATGGAATCTGTTGTCGCCATTAGTAACCTTCGCTTACTAGCCGTTGGCCCCACTACGCTCGCCATCAGTCTGCTCAGCGATGTGGTTGTTTTTGAGGCTCTCTCCGTTGCTGCCTTTATTTGTTGCCAGTAGGTAAGCTTTGTGTCGAATCTCAATCCCAAGTACTTCACCTAGGCTTGGCTGAGCCCGTGCTCTTCCATCCACGAGTTTGTTCATCACATGACCTGATTCAACTTTCTTTGCGCGTTAACGGTGTCTCGTGCCGTAATCACGCTGCGCCTGATGTGACTTCCTTCCTTCGCGGGCCTTCTCTGGTCTCGTAAAGCAGCTCTCTGTCCATGAGATAGTCCTTCACCATCCGCAGCAGATATGCTGGGATATGGAATCCCCGATCGAGCGCATGCAGTATATCGCTCCATCTTGCGAGTTGAAGGCATTTCGTACGTCCAGCGTTGCTAGCAAAACGATCTTCTTCGAGTAGTTGTTTCCTTGTTGGGCCATTTGGGTGGCGTGCACTACTTCTTGTATTGCTCCGATCGTAGAACGGCCTCTCCGGAAAGCGTACTGCCTATCTGAAAGATCACCCGACGCTTGTACTTCCGCTGTGAGCCGTGGTTTCATTAGGTTTTCCAAGAGTTTCCCTACGGTGTCTAGCATGCACAGAGGCCTGTCTGTCGATGGGGAATCCGGATCTCCTTTACTTTTGCTGATGAGCACCAATCGTTGTTTTTTCCTGGTCTTGGGAAAGATGCCTTCCGAGGAAGCTGTTCAATATGTTCAGCAGAAAGTGGGGACATGTTTGGGCGGTCACTTTCAGGACTTCTGTAGGGATTCGATCGGGACCAGGTGCTCTTCTGTTTTGCAGGGACTGCACAGCTACATATATGTTCAACTCCTCCTCGCTAAAATCTGGAATGTCCTGTCTTTGGACCGGTGTGTTGTCGGGTGTCCTGACAGGACGAGTTGGGAACAGCGTTCCCACGATGCGCTCCAGTTTTTCTCCATTAATTACAGGGGGTGCCATCTGGGAACCAAGTTTCCGCGTTACAATCTTATAGCTTATATCGGGTTTTTCAATAAGAGCGCTACAAAAGTTTTTTTAAATAAAACAAAAACGGTTTTAGATATCAATGAAATTATTTATTCCTCTGAAAGTACGTTCTTTTGCATGACCACGACGGGCACGCTTGCAGAAGTCCAGACGCTGAACCCAATTGTCGACGGTTTCCAAGCATAAATGGGATACTGCTGCAATTTCACGTTCGATATTCGTACGAAGTTCATCAATCGTCGCTGTCTTATTGGCATAGACCATAGACTTGACGTAGCCCCACAGCAAATAGTCTAACGGCGTCAAACCGCACGACATAGGCGGCCAAGCGACTGGACCATTTCGTGAGATAAGACGTTCTCCAAACTTGGTTTCCAATAAATTGATTGTGACATTCGCTGTGTGGCTTGTGGCGCCGTCCTGCTGGAACCACATGTCCTCCAAGTCCATATCATCCAATTGGGGCTAAAAATATTCGGTTATCATTGAACGGTAGCGATCCCCATTCAAAGTAACGTGCCGGTCTTGATCATCACGGAAGAAGTTCGGCCCAATGTCGCCGCCGGCCTATAAACCACACCAAACCGTAATTTTTTCGGGATGCAATGATGACTCATGGAGTACGTGTGGATTGCTGCCTGACCAATACCGCATATTTTGTTTATTGACGAAGCCATTCAGCCAGAAATGAGCCTCATCGCTGAAGATGATTTTTCGATGAAAATCCGAATCATTTTCAAGTTGTTGCTCAGTCCAATTCACGAACATACGACGACGCTTCTGGTGGTCAAGCGGCTTCAGTTCTTGCGTCAATTTAATCTTGTAAGGATGTAGGCCAAGATCTTTTCGAAAAATTCACCACAACGACGCACGTCACAGAGATGCCCAACGCATGAGAACGACGTGCGAGAGACACATTTGACACTGACACGGGAACATTTTGTACTGTGCCTGTGGATTCAAATTTTTCCACTAGACGCTCAATTGTTGATCTGCTAGGACGATTATGACGACCATAAATTAGACGTAGCGCTCTTAACGTTGAGGCCACTGACTCCGAATTTCGGTAGTAAATTTTAATAATTTTGACTCGTTCTTGGCTCGTATATCTCTCCATCATAAAATGGCAAGCCTTATTGAATAGAAATGTCAAAAGAGCGGCAAGAAAAATGGCGTAGTTTGCTGTCCCTGTCGCTCTACTTTTGTAGCGTCCCTGTTGAAAAACCAACAACAATTTCTAGTTTCAAGTTTATATTATTGTTCGAAAAAAAATTAAATTTAGTACAAAAAAAAAATATTGTGCCGTTTTCGAGATATTGAATTTTAAACATTTTAACTTCTCTCTTTAAAATTTCATTAAAATCAGTTATGCCGATAATGAGAAATTCAAAATTAAAAAAAAAAATCGTTCTATGGAACAGTCTGTAATATCTTGTTTTCAATTTTTTTTTATTAAATTATAGATCTTAAAAATTAATCGAAAGAAAAAAAATTTAAACAAAATTCTCGGAACCGTTTTCGAGAAAAATACGATTTTCGAAAACCATTTTTAACATTTGTATGGTGGGTACCTTTATTTTTAAGTAAAATAATTTTTGTTTCTCATATCTTGTAGATTATTTTAAGAAACTTTTGTGTATCATGTAACAGAAAACGATCTGGCAATACTTGATAAAGGAGATCCAATAGAAGAAGACAACTATACGTGCCGACAGAAGGACGCATAAGAGAATAGATGTTCAAGAGACAGGACATTGATAGTCTAACATTCAAAGCGTTCAGACCAATTAATTTAAATCCTAATAAATAAATAAGTTTTGTTAACCTTTTAACTGATTTTGGTTCTAATTTGTTAAAGTTCAGAAGTGAGATCGTGACCTTTTCAAGATAAGTTAATTTATTTATTTGAGATTGGTATATTTTTGTGTGAGTACATTTTAATTCTATTGCGAGATTATTTTGAGAGTGTCAATTTTCGGAGCATAGGTTTTGTGATGTTGCGTTATTTTTGATTAAATCATCAATGAACAAATAATAAATTTTTATCAATCCAAGAAGGTGGTCTACAAAATGGATGTAGGAAACTGAATACATACTTAGGTTATTCAATTGGAATACTAAACTAATTGCTCAACGCGCGACGTTGACCGTTATTTTGTATGGTAAAAGGCACTACAGTAGACGCTTGCATTTTCAGTTGATGAAAAAGTAATGTTATCTCTGTTTAAAAGCGAATAGTTTGTAAATAAATACAAAGAAGAAGCGTTTATCTGTGTGGAAGTATATAGTAGATACTCTTTTAGATGTAATGCGTACAAAAAGGACAGATAATACTTGTGCAACATCTTATGTGTAGTGTCGCACGATGGTTTGCTACATATGTAAAATATTGGCGTTTTCGGTGTACGAAAAAGCATATATGGTCATCCCTATCTAATAGCTGATTGATTTAATTTTTGTATGTGTCGCAAAGAGACTGACTACTGCTGTTTGATCATCGAAAGTGTATAAACATGAATCTGTGTTTTCGGTATACGAAAAGGCAACCTTTCATAAAGTGTATTATACGATGTTTTGATGATGTGAGTAATCTGGTATAAAACGCTTTCATTTTGAAATAAACGGCTGAAATTTATTATTTTTGAATATGCTCCGAATCTTGTGTTAAATTTCAGTAATCTCGAAGATGGCATGACTTTATAATATTTTAACGAAACTTATAAGAATTAGATTATTCTATCAATCTATATTTGGGGTTATTTTTTGATTATGTATCTATATATCGGGAAAGCTCATATAAATCCCTTAAGTATATGTATATAAGATAAACCACGTTTAATTAATTTTATTCTAGATCAACACAAATGGACAAATTGTGTGTCAAACAGCTTCAAGATGAGCTTAAGAATAGAGGGCTACCCATAAATGGATCCAAAAGGACCCTTATCAAAATAATACTTGACCATGATAAGAAACAATGTCAAACAAGACCTCGTTCTCATTCCATCGAGATTTTGCATCAAGCACCTGATGCTAATAACACAAATCAGGAAGAAGATCAAAATGCAACAATCTCGGAGTCGGGGACAGTCACAGATGAGGAACTAAGGGCCAGAGAATGGGCACTAATCAAGCGAGAAAAGGATCTTCTTGAAAAGGAACGAATCCTTTTCACAAAGGAACGTGAGATAACTGAAAAGTTGAGAAGTTTGGACTCATCTAGATTGGAAAGGAATATTCGTTCGGACCGACCGAGGGTAAACTGTACAATAAGAGAAATTGCAGATGCAATACCAGTTTTTTCACCTGGAGATATTTCTCTATGTCCGCCGAATGCTGGGTCAATCGTGTTGAGAATCTGAGAAGTATATATGACTGGGATGAGAAGGCATTACTAATGACGGCTGCATCTAAAATGCTTGGACCTGCAAGATATTGGTGGGATACAAGTCAAGAAGCTGCTACCTCGTGGGTTCAATTAGCGTTAGGACTTAAATTGAATTTTCCCCATGAGTACAGCGAGGTTGAAATACACCAGCAATTGATGAAGAAAATGAGAAAACCAAATGAATCAATTGAAAATTACTGCTTTGAAACAAACATGCTGGGAAAAAGAATTGGTCTTTGTGATAAAACTGTGATTCAATACATACTTACGGGCTTGAACGATCCTCAAATGAGTTCAAACCTAGCTGCGGGAAGTTTCAAAGATATTGCGGAACTAATTGAAAAAATAAAATGGTATGATGGTATTCGCACAAATTCTCGGGCATTGACCAACACACCGAAGCAAGCAACCGCAACTCGGGTTTCAGTTAGCGATCCTGTAAAATGGCAACCTACAAGACTTATGACCATTAAAAACTCCATCACTTGTTACAATTGTAATCAAGCTGGTCATTATGCTAGAAATTGCATGCAATCTAGGAAAAGGCAGTGGAATAATAGTAGAGATAATCAACGCTCTTTCTCCAAAGCAGATAAACTACAGGAAAACAACTACCGCGTTAATATCATTTGCAACAAAGAACAGACCGACTGTTACAATAAAGACGTTTTTATACACGGGAAGAAGTATGCTGCTCTTCTGGATTCGGGTAGCGAAAAAACAATTTTATCAAAAACGGTTGGAACAGAAATAAGCTGTAAAATGGACAAGTGCGAGGCAACTCTACGTGGTTTCGGAGGAGGCAGTTGCAAAGCCATTGGAAGCATTCCCTGTCAAATCCAGATAGATGAAGCTTACTTTCCAGTAAACGCGCTTGTCGTAGAAGACAGTTGTCTGTCAAAGCCTGTACTTATTGGAAAAGACGTCTTAAATAACCCGCTATGTGATATGCGTAAACAAGGGGATAACACCTGACTGTGCGGAGAATGGAAGTTGATTTTCGATCCCTTAAACCAATTTTGACTAACAACATCCAAGTAGGTGAAGGAGTGGAAACTAGTGTTTTAGTTAACATTCTTAACGATTATCGTCAATGCATTGCCATGAATCAACAGGAATTGGGCCGAACGAAACTTATAGAAATGGAAATCGAACTGATAAAAAAAGATCCGGTTGTACATCATCCGTATAAGGTGCCTTTCGCTAAAAGACAAGGTATTACAATCAATGATCTCAGATCTGATGGAATGTGGAGTTGTTGTGTAGTCGCAATCAGAATATGCATCACTAGTGGTTTTAGTTAAGAAAAAGAACGGAGAAGATCGAATGTGTGTGGATTATCGAAAACTGAATTCTATCACAAAGAAACTACAGTATCCCATGCCATTAGTTGAAGAACAGCTCAACCATTTGGTAGGCTATAAATACTACAGTGTGCTGGACCTAGCTTCCGGGTATTATCAAATACCAATCAAAAGAGAACATTGTCATTATACTTTCATCACCCCAGATGGACTGTACGAATTCACATCCATGCATTTTGGTCTCGTCAATGCCCCGGCCGTATTTCAAAAACTCACGAACAACATAGTTCAAAAGATGAAGCCGGATAGAATCGTATGTTATATGGACGATGTAGTAATTCCATCTTTGACAATCGAAGAGGGAATAGCAAAATTAAAAATATTTTTACAAATATTAAAAGATGCTGACTTAACACTTAACCTTCGAAAATGTGTTTTCTTTCAAAAGCAAATAGAATTTCTTGGACATTTAGTCAAGGATAGAACAATACAACCCGGAAAAAACAAAACTTTGGCGGTAGAGGAATTCGAGACCCCGAGAAGTGCACATGAGGTACGTCAATTCAATGGACTGACCAGCTATTTTAGAAAGTTTATTCAAAACTACTCGATAATAGCACTTCCCCTAACTAATTTAACAAAGAAGAATTGTTTATTCAAATGGGGTCAACATGAGCAAAAAGCCTTTCTTACACTTAAAAAATGTCTCTCGGATGGACCTCTGCTCGCTCTATACAACCCAATTAGTGACCATGAACTACATACAGATGCCAGTTCTCGAGGAATAGCTGGAGTACTTCTACAGCGCGAAGATAATTTGCTACGTCCAGTAGCTTATTATTGCAGGAAGACTACGAAGGATGAAAGTTTCTATCACAGTTATGAACTTGAAGCATTAGCCATGGTAGAATCTACACACCGATTCCGACAGTATTTACTGGGCAAAAATTTTAAAATAGTTACAGATTGTGAAGCTCTGAAAACAGCAATGAGTAAAAAGGAATTGGTACCTAGAATAGCCCGATGGTGGTTAAAAATTCTGGAGTATGACTATGAAATAAATCATCGGCCCGGGAAACTTATGGCACACGTGGATGCTCTGTCAAGACACCCCACTGAAGATGGAAAAGAACCAAATGTTGCTGAGATGAGTGTGCTTAAAGTCAACATAGAAGAACCTGATTGGCTGTATACATTACAGCTTCAGGAACCGGGTGTTAAGAAGTAGTCACGACCTCATGGGACACTTTTCTGAGAAGAAAACAATGGATCATATTAAATGTAGATATTGGTCCCGAGAATGACCCAAGTAGTGAGAAAGTATCTACGGTCATGTGTAGAATGTGCTTATAACAAAAACAAAATCCAGCCTCGTGGGGAGCTACACTCTTAATTGAGAAAAAAAACATTCCCTTCGACACAGTGCACGTGGATCACTTGGGGCCATTCGTCAAATCCACGAAGGGAAATACTTATCTGATAGTTTTGGTTGATGCATTTACAAAATATACCATAATGAAAGCTCTTCCAAGTACTCAGACAAAACCCGTACTAAATTTCCTTACGGAGGCATTCTATTTATTTGGAGCACCCAAGCGAATTATATCAGATAAAGGAACTTTGTTCACGTCCCGTGCCTTTGAAAATTTTACAAAGGATTTTGGTATTATTCATGTCCAGAACGCAACCAGAACGCCCAGGGCGAATGGGCAAGTGAAGCGTTACAACCGTACTCTGCTCCAAGCGTTGCTAGCGACCGTCGAAGAAGAGAATCGTTGGGATCAAAAGGTGAAACCAGTACAGTGGGCTGTTAATAATACATTCAACCAATCCACCGGCCAAACGGCTCAACAGATGATGATGGGTTATGTTCCACGTGATCCATGGCCAGATGTATTGGCCCAAGAAGCAGATATAAATCAGAAACATCAGAGTCTCGACAGCATAAGATCGGATGGCCTGAAACAGATTACCAAAATCCAATCCAAACAGAAATTCCGACATGATAATAAATATGAAAAAGCCAAGCAATATGACGTGGGTGATTTGGTGTTGTCCAAAAACGACGCTGTTCAATCAATTGGATCTTCGCGTAAACTCGAAGCTAAATATAAGGGACCATATATGTTGTAGTTGCCAAACTTCCACATGACCGCTACCAAATAGCTGATATGCCGTTTGCCCAAAGGAATCAGAAACCCTCTATTCATCAGTGTGGTCAGCCGACAGGATGAAACGCTGGATAGTATTTGACAAAGAACTCGACGAGGGCGTCGATGATATCAGAATGGCCGAAACTGTAACAGAAAACGATCTGGCAATACTTGATAAAGGAGATCCAATAGAAGAAGACAACTATACGTGCCGACAGAAGGACGCATAAGAGAATAGATGTTCAAGAGACAGGACATTGATAGTCTAACATTCAAAGCGTTCAGACCAATTAATTTAAATCCTAATAAATAAATAAGTTTTGTTAACCTTTTAACTGATTTTGGTTCTAATTTGTTAAAATCAAGTTTTTAAAAAATCGAGCATGGAGTTTTAGAAATATTGAGTTTTCAAAAAAAAAAAACTTGATGTTTTTTTTTAAATCCAAAAAAAAAATTTTTTGAAAATTTGAATACACAATAATATTGAAACGGCTGAGGAGCCTTAACATAAAAAAAATGATCAAAATATGTCGTACTGTTTTTGAGAAAATCAAAAACAAAAAAAAAAATTGTTCCAAGGGGGGTACCAAAAATAATAATTTTTTTGGAAACTTTTTTAAACCATTACGTATAGGTTTAACTAAATGAAATTTTATGAATTTTTTTTTTTAAATCTGTGGGACAGTTTTTGAGAAAAAAAAATAGTTTGAACAAAATTGGCCGAGCCGTTTAGCTGTAGTCGAACAGACAGACAGAATTGCGAGACCCAATTTTTTTGTCTTAGCTATTATCGTATTGTCAACTTTCATCAAAATCTCGTGTTCAATTTTTTCCCGAATGCATTATTGCCCTATATTACCTATAAGTCGCAAGTAAAAAAAATAAGGTTAATGTCTTTTGCAATAAAATTTTACAGATTTCCCAGAAGACTTCTATAAAGGTGGTTGCATGTAATTATAGAGTAAACATTTTAAAAATTCTTTTAAGTTTATCATTTTCATTTATCCAAGTGAAGTAAAAATACTGCTATGAAAATCTTAATTGAAGAATAGAAGAATTATCTACAGAAGAAGCCTAGTTAAAAGTCTTAAGAAGGCAAACATCTGCCTGAATTACTAACCTAATAAAAACTGATACAAATTTAAGTAGGTACATAGGTATCAGTGATTAAAGAATACATAGTAGTTAAATTAAAATTGAAGCAAAAGAGAAGTTTAAGCCTTTCTATCCCTTGAATTCAATTTCATTAAACTCCCTTAACTACGTAGATTGTGTGGTTTTGTATTTTCCTTGAGGCTTAGAATATCCTCTTCATTACGTTTACCCTTTAACACGGTTCCAATATACATATAGTCTGTACTACTCTCCATTAACTTTATTGAATCTCAAAATTAGCTATATTAACCTTGGGGCTCTTAAATTAGGAAATCTTTCCCTGTTGGAAAAACTTTCTCCCCTAAACAGGATGCGTATGGCTGATGGCTGATGGCTCATGGATAAATTAATTAAACTGAAATGAAGACTAGGTCAGTGCGGTGTTCTTGTCATGCCATGCTTTTCAATTGACCAGAGGGTTTGCTTTTTTTTCTCTCATTGTTTTTTCACTTCACGTGTAGCCTGAAGGATAGCAAGAGTGGGGTTGGTCGGGGGGTGAACAATCCGAGCCCGTCAGACCCGCATGAAGCTGAAAAATAGCTGCGAGAACATAAATGCTATTTTTGTGTTCATTTTCCTGTTGCTGAGTCTGTCACTTCTATCCTCTAGACAGGAAAAGGAGACAATTAGATTTTGGTAGAGAAAGCAAAAAAAAAAAAAAAACAAAACCAAGCCATGTCAAAAAAAGCAAGGGTTAGAGGTTGAAGCCTTAGATTTTTTGTTTTACTTCTGTTTCGCAGAAAAAATGAACACAAGGTTTCAGACGATGGACTCAACAGTGACTCGTGTTTAGGAACAAGTGACAGCTCTGTTGTTCTTATCTTGGCCAATGTGACAGAAACAGCACAATCCATGTTTTGAACCGAAAAAAAAGAAAAAGAACACTCAGCGGACAAATTGTTTTGCTAATTAATTATGAGAGTTCTTGGAGAGGACGGGTTGATTATTTTTAAATTAAAAAAACAAGAGGAGAAATGTTTTCGTTATTTATTTTTTGTGTTTGGTTATCATGAAAAGCATTTGTAAGGCAAGGTTTCTCTTTTAATTTACGTAAAATGATATTGTGTCACGTTTTTTTCGTAGTCACACTTGAGCTCAGCGAGTATTTGCACAGATATAACAGAAATCAACTTTAATGGAATTTTAAAAATTGTTTTAAAGACACGTGTCCAACAACTCCTCCACTGACCTCGCGGTGAACATCTGGCCCCTAGTACCTTAAAGGGGGATTGGTTCCCACCCCAGTGGAAGGATAGCACTTTGCCAGGCCTTGAAAAATCTTGTATGTCATCAATTGATTGACAGAATTCGTTCCGACCTTGCTGCTTGGATGATGTAAGAACTTGCGTATAAATTCTGAGACAATCTTTCTAAGGCTGATAAAACTTATGTTTATGGCAAATATTAAAGATTGTTCTGGTCATTTTCCTGATGAAAGACAGACTTTGATTCCTCCAGGGTGGGAGTGATTTCGGGCTATATTTGATTGGGAAAGAGACATCTATACTCAGTTTAACAAAAATATGCAGTGTGGGCAAGATAGGACGTTTGCCTCGCATTCTGGCTACAGTTGATTGCATAAATCTGCCCTTCATTAAAACTCTCACAGGGTTGTCGTAGTCTTCATTTTAAATGGACACTTTTTTTAAAGCTCTAAAATCAAAAGCACCTCAACAGAAACCCAAGGAAAAAAACTAAACAAGTTATCAAATGAACAAGGGTAACTCTGAATGCACATCTATATTTAATAGGGGTTGATATTGAATATCACCAACAGCCATAGGCCACAGCAATTCAGTGCACAGTGCACAGCACACCCAGATGTGCGGTCAATAGGACGTCGGGTCTGCGTCAGATGCAATCAAAAATTTACGGGCGCACAAACACTTTTTTATGGAGGAGTTCTTTCAATTTAGTATGGTGCAAAAATATAGCACGCTACTGATTTTGAAAAAGCTCTCCCATAAGACGTGTACTGCAAATTTTTGTTGGATGAAGTATAGTATATACTCCCGTCCTTCATAATTTTCTGAGCCCGGAAAAACAAAAGTAGGAGTGTTACCTCTATTGCAGATCATAAGGTCAGTTTCTATTAAAAAATCGAAAAGGAACTCATCTCGTTCATTGATCTTTGAGCTACCCCAGAGAGTATGATGTGCATTGATCATTTGAAATTACAAAGTTAGTCCTCTTGGATTTGGCTTCTTCTGGTAGCGACTGCCGGTGATCGTTCGAGTACGCTGAGGCCAACAATAAGCCTTCTGGATTTTTGTTCTCCAGCCGGACAACTGTCAGATCGGGAGTGCTAAGATTAGGACACAAAAAAGCTTTCAAGTATTTATTAGCTAAAATAAAAGTTCTAGGCTTTCAACTGATATTTGGGCTTATGCTTTTATAAATAAGGTCTTATTGGTAGTTTAGAGGCGTCTCACTCTGGGATTATATCCACGGTTCTTCTTTAGCATCTACGCCAATATTTTCCTCCCTAAGGAAACTCGCAAATTATCGGAAGCACATTTAGAGTGCTTTAGATTAATCTGGATAACTTGCAGCACGTTTTTAATTCGTTGAACACCCTGAAGAACCAAGGCTCAGTGGCTCATAGGGAACCTCGACATCATCAGTGACCTCGACGTTATCATGAGCTTTGTCGGGGTCTTGTTCTTGACTCTGTAGAATCTTTATTTTTGCATTTCTTATGCCAAACTTCACTTTGAAGAGGGATCTTTCGAGGGCTCCCCGGATTTACTAGCTGATCCTTAGAAGATGAAATCCGCTGTTCTTATTCGGATCCTTTGCCTTAATAACCTTGAGATTTAATCCCTCTCAGTCGTTCCTTATCTTATAGCTACGCCTGTACTAAGAAAATCCCTAGAGAACTCGGCCATGCACCTTATTACCCTATAGCCCCTGAGCACCTCGCTATAGCTAAAACTAAGGTAGGAACCTTCGTTGAACTATTAAAGACTAAAGAAACACCACAACCTTCGTTGAACTATTAAAGACTAAAGAAACACCACAACAATTCAACCTGACCTTAGCTGATCAGCATTTTGACAAAGTGCAAGATTACCTGCGGTGACACGGATAGTTTTGCCGGTTTAAGAATTAGTACTGGCGTCTTCAGTTCCAGTTAGGCTGAACTTATGAGTGAAAACCATAAAGGCTACGAGTACTTCAATATATTCGGAGCTTAGGCCTGAAAGCGGCGGTTTATCCAAGAGTTATGCTAGTAACCTTCCGCTCTAGGTTGGCAGTTGTGCCGGGGCCAGCAAGATATGGCTGCCCACATAAAATATTTTAATTATGAAGCAAAAACAAGCCTTGGATACAAACGGGCTTACTGATGCGTCTGCATAGATGGGCAGTGGAGGATAACATATAATCAAGAACTCTTAAGAGCTGTACAGTGAAGCCGACTTGACTTAGTCAAACAAATTAAAGTCCAAAAACGAAAGAGCCCAAGTGCTTATTGGCATAGACCTATGACTTATGAAAACTCCATAAAAAATGTCTAACGAGGTCAAATCGCACCATGTCATTGGCCAATTAACATCGCACCTGCATGAGATAAAAATGATCGGAAACTGTTGGTGCAAAATGTTCATTCTTGCATGGGCTGTGTGGCATGTAGCAGTATTGTGCTAAAACCACATATCATCGGTGTCAATATCATCTAATTCGGGCTAAAAGAAATTGGCTATCATAAACCGAGAGCGCTCACCGTTGACGGTGATGGCCTGGCCTGGGCAACGACGTTTTCAAAGATGTATGGACCAATGATACCATCAGTTCAAAATACAGCGAGTTATTTAAATGCTTAAAATACATAAGGCTAAAGGATCTAATGGCTTGTTAGCAGAGCTCTTCAAATATGGAGATTATATTTTGTTAGGATGTATGCACCAAATCATCAACTAAGTTTGGATAGAAGGAAATGTGTCGAAACTGTTACCAAAAATTTCCGTTTCAGGGAATTGTGGGCTTAAACTAGATTACTCCCGTTACTCAGATCTTGCTTTTCAATACAACAACACCCTCATCTATTCTTTCTTCGGGTTTGCCTTGGGCACAAATGAGATTTTTACAATTAATCTACTCGTGTTTATGGACTATGGAGCCAGCTCAATGTGTTACCTTTGTGTTAGATTTGCATTTAAATTTTATTTCTACCACTATTCATTTCTTGCTTTTTAAGTTTACAGCTGGCTCACTTGTTTGTAACTCTACTAGTTGAACTTGAGCTGGGATCAGATTTCTTGTGTTTTTCCAGTTTACTTAAGTGAATCTGTTGGATTAGGTATACTCCCGTGGGTAGAGATTACTCCCATGGGTAGAGATTACTCCCGTTGGTAGAAGCTACTCCCGTGGACTGATTTTACTCCCATAAATATCCGTGGTATTTGTTTTGCTTACTATCAGAAGTTGAGGTGGAATCAGATTCCTGATAATTCTCCAGTTCACTTCTTTTAAGTAAATCTCATGGTTGGGGTATTTATTCTTGGGCTGAATATACTCCCATAGTTATATAACAGATATGTTGTGCTTACTATCAGAAATTGAGCTGGAATCATAATCCTGAGATTTCCCCAGCTCACTTCTCTTCAGTTTATCTCGTGGGTTCAGTATACTCCCGCGAGCTGAGTCTACTACTGTGGGCTGAGACTTCTCTCGTGGGCTGCGTCTACTCCCGTAGTTATGAGAATGAGGTACCTAGGATTTCCAAAGTTCACTTATTTTAAGTGAATCTCGGTGGTTGAGTATGAGTATACTCCCGGAGGATGATTCTTCTCTCATGGGCTGAGTCTACTCCTGTAACATTTGCTGTATCTACTATCAGTAGTTAGGCTTTGGCATTTGGAAAAATTGGCTTGAAAAATTCTAAGGCCTGATATAATGAGTATGAGTAAGCAGAGATTTTATTTATTTATTTTATTATTAAATTATCTTAAAAAATAAGGAATAATAAGATTAACTTCTTAAAAATAAGTAATATATGTATGTCTTTTTTGAACTTATTTCTCGACAATGTCAAATCAATATTAGCACCAATTTCATTAAACTCCCTAACTGACCTTGAAATTGGCTCCTTCATACCATAGTTAGTTCTGTGCCTAGGCTGAAAAAGAAGGTGTTTTTCCCTCAACAGTCTTGATGGAGCAAAGATAAAAATTATGGAGAGTAAGTTAGGACACTTAATGTGGTAGCACAAAATATCACGCACAAAGACTATATCATGAATAGTTTTTCTAGATTTGAGCATCTGCAAGCCCAAAAGATTTTGCCTGGCTATAGAGTTTGGACAGAAATTCCAATGCATTTTATGAAAAAACAAACCTTGTAAAGCGATTTTGGACCTTTTGAATTCTATCGGAGAAAAGATGTTGATGAGGGTTCCCGATAACATCCGCGTATTCAAGTATAGATCTAACTAAAGTTAACTTAATATAAAGCGCAACATGGGTGTATGGATCAGAAAAGTCTATAGAATTTCTTCTTATGAATCCTAGCATTGAATTAGCTTTAGCAACAATAGCATCAACGTGAGGAGCAAATGAAAACTTGGAATCGAAAGTTACTCCTAAGTCTTTCACTTTTGCAGTTCTCTGAAGAAGATTGCAATCTAGAGAATATGGATATTCGTACACAAAGTGTTTCCTGGAGATAGAAATAACAAAACATTTTTTAATCCTTCTGGTTTAAACTAAACTATTACATCAGTAGGATAAGTTATCCAAGTCCATTTGAAGCTTAAGGCAGTCACTATTGCTTGTTACTTTCAAAAATAATTTAAGGTCATCAGCATATACAAGACATTGGCTAAAATTGATAGATATGGTTGACAATGTCATCAATAAATATTAAAAACAGCAATGGACCGAAGTGGGTGCCCTGTGGAACACCTGAAAAACAACTAATAGGTCGTGAAGTATATTCATTAATTTTTACTTCTTGGATTCTACCCATTAAAAATGAATAAATCTATTGAAGTAGGCTTGAGTGAATACCGAAAATTTCAAGCTTACGAAGCAATATTGTGTGACAAACTGAATCGAAAGCCTTACTGAAGTCCGTATAGATACTATCAACTTGGCTTTGGTTTTCAATAGATTCAACCACAGAAGAAGATAGCATCACAAAGGGGATCATGTGAAATAATTTTCAATAAAAACTAACATTCTGTTAAATCTAACCAAACTCAAACAAAGAACAGTAGATAAGATGGCCGAAAGACAGCCATTCAGTGAAGAACTATTAAATAGGCGGATGGTTAAGTGTTGTACCATTTGGCCTAGTGGTTAGTGCGTAGGACTGTAAGTTCGTCTAGTTCTGGGTTTGCCTACTGCTGCTAATTTTCTTAGGAAGGAACAAGTCCTCCGAGAGTAGCTTTTGCCAAAAAGGATGATTCTCATCTAAATAATTGTTCGGACTTAACTAAAAACTGAAAGCATTCCTATTGGAAGGGTTATTCGCTTTAAGGTTCAGTTTCTCACTATATATTCAAAGGTCTAGTTTGAATGGAAACAAATTTACTAGTTATCTTCACTTCCACGTGAATCAACGAAGTCAAGGCATTCAAAGAAGATGATTTATAGCTGAATCGATAGTTTCATACTCCGATATCGATCCAAATGGGGTTGGTCGTAGTGGAAGGAAATACGACATTCAACACATGTCAATTTATTCTTTTTATTCCCAGAATATTATTTCTTGGATATAGTTCCCAGAAGTCTAAGTTTAACCCAACCTGTCCAATTTTCTTTGGCAAAAGCAAAACGAACAACAAAGACGAACAAAATACAAAACTTTATTTATACAAATTTTTGTAGTGTTTGTTCAGTCCTTGTTGATCCAACTTATACGAGTACCAGAATAGTTTAGTTGTCCTTACATCTCATCTGGCTAACCTACATGCAAGATTCTTCCAGGAAGCATCCATCATGTGTGCGAGGGGATCATCTTTCAGTATGTTCACTTTCCTCTCCAAACTTCTATAGCTCTACAATATTATAGTCGCACTCACATTACAGATACGAGAAATAGTAAGATTCGTAAGTTTACTTTGCAAAACATCGTTCTTCTGGTCCTTGTGTGAGGGTGTACCCACTTTAAGTCCTTCACAAGTAGCCAAGTGATAGTTTAGCCCAAAGGCATACGAACGATATAAAATTGAGCGTTTGTATAGTTTATATTTTTGTTCCTAATGACTCCTGTTACATGGGGTCACGATTTATTGTACGCCACATGATATGGAAGCATGGACATCACTACACCTCTGCATATGCACATCCATCCATCTATGAAACACTACTCGCATTCAATACGAACAACTTTCCTATCAATTTGATGTGCAAAATGCAGAAGTCCTTTTTCCTTTTCTGATGTTGTATACCCCTAACACAAGACCTAACCTACTACATAGATTGCAAGAGCAATGCGAATGAATGATGCTTTCCTTGAAAAAGACCACAACGATGATGGCTTAACAACTTTGAAAAATGCCTGCAAAATGTAGGTTAGTCAAATAACAAGGGTTTACACGGATAGAGTATGCAGAACAATATGCTATTGAGAATATGAGGAATGAAAAATGATGGGGGATGTGCTCTGGTATTGTTGTTGGGGATAGGTTTGCAGTACGAGGACTTAATATTATTGAATGTGTGATATTTTGTTTTGGAGTTGGTTGGGTATTCTGATATTCGTATTATCTACGCTCGGTTTGGAGCAGGGCATCACGATGATGACGTTTGATGAGCCATATTCATTCTTCATTGTTCGGATAGAAGGTTATGGACGAAGGAGTTCCTCAATGTTGTGAAATATGTTTTTCCAGGGTTTGTTTCATTTATACAATACTTACCTCGTTTTTACTTCATAAAATAAAACACTTTTACCGTCTCTCTCTAAAGCACTTTTGTTTCAAACATATGGCTCAAGTGAGGCACGAATTATTAATTTCAGGTTTCAGGCGGCACAAGTAAGTTTGATGCTTCTGGTGTTTCTGGAAATTTAAATGCCAACTACTATTGCATTTTCAAGATCCTACATCAATAAATTTTCCTAGAGGATGTAATAGTTGCATCGAAACATTTGAAAACACTTGGCACTTGAAAAGTCGTTAAAATGATAGTTATACAGAGTTTTCCAATATGAATTTTCAAATTTTGACAGGAGATTGCGGCCACATGGCTGAAGACACATCTGCTCTTGCCAAACCAGCATCGAGAGTCATGAGCAAATGATTGAATTTTATTAAGTCTTGCTTCAGTTGAAAAATAATATTCAGCGACGAGGCCCATTTCTAGATGAATCGGTTCAACAACAAACAAAATTGTCGAGATTCACCAAATTATAATTCATCCAGAGAAAGTCACTTACTAGTTGATGTAGATTTCGGGCATCATCTGTCCCTATTTTTTTTTAAGAACGACGTTGGCCAGGCCATCGCTAGTTCAACGGCCAAACTCTTTTGTTCCAAATTGGATAATAAGAAATGGCGCTTAGTGCCACACAGCCCGGGCCAGAATGGAAAGTTTTGAGGAAGCCATTTTCTAACATGTTTTTCTCACGAGGAGACGTCAATTCACAGGCCATCGAGAACTAATATTAAGGCTAGCAAGTTCATCGCCATTGCTGGACCGATTTAGAGCATGATGTACTAAAATGAATGACTTTAACAGTGGGTGGGGTGGAGGGGGCGGCCCGCCCCGGGCGGCAAAATGTCGCCGGTGAAGCGGGTAGAGTAAAAATCATCTGTTTCATGACAGAACGTTTGACAAGTCAACAAACAACTATGATGTACATTTGAAATTTGGTACCCTGCCTGTGATTCGTCGTTGACGCTCTCGGCTGATTTCCGTAAATTCGTAAAGGGAGAGTAAGCCCGTCGTGCGCCTCGCGAAACTAAAACAAAACATTCCAAAACTCTCGCGAAACTGAAAGAGAGCGTTCCGAAACATATGAGTGCGAGACCAATGGGTATGTACAGTAGGTAAAGTAGGTAACCGCCAGTGCCGCCAGCGGTCTCGCATATCATATGTTTCGGAACGCTCCCTTTCAGTACCACGAAAGTTTCAGAACGTTTCGTTTTAGTTTCGCGAGTCGCGGGACAATAACTGAATGCACCCTAGGATTCGACGGAAATGTTATTCTATAGTCTCAGCCAGCTCAATATTTTTGCTCGCTCCTACATCACAGAAAGTCATTTCGATTGTGTTGTTTATCGTTTAAATACTGTTGAATCTTCTAAAACTAAACATGTAGTACTTCACTCAACCTTTGAACTAATAGCTTTTGAAAATGAAAAGAAAAGAAAGGTGCACTACTGAAATATTTCAGTTCTAGTTCTGGTTCGAAAGTCACGTTAACGTCTTCGGCGGCATCCAGCAGCAGCGGAAGTGATTCCAATATAAGTATAAGATTCCTCCATCTAGAATCGTGTGTGGCCTAGAATTGTCTTCCGGCCAATGTTCATGGGAATGCATAACTTATTTTACAGGCAGAAGAAGAAGCCGTGCCTGCCGTCGAAGTTGGAAGTCGTTCTGGTCCCACCACAGAGCAGGGTCAAGATGAAATCGACTCACCAGTACCTCAAGAATCTGATCACAAGCCTGCAGAAGAAGTGAACCTCGATGTTGCCAAAGGAGACATAATTGAAATCGAGACTTCTGCTCCTGCCGAAGACAAAGATGTTAATCTCGACGATGTATTGCTGGCCTTGTACTATGCTATGACCGACGAAGTCAGAACGGTCTAGTCTAGTGCGTCGCAGATCTGACTCAGTAAAGCACATCGATTCCAAATTTGCCGATGTTGTTCGCTTCAACAAAAGGCGGTACCCAAAAACTAACCAGAGAGAGGTTCTACAAACCATTATCTAACGGTGAAAAGGTTCTCCGAACCTATTTCTGTTGCAAGCTGTGTGGCAATTCCGTATCGAACTTCACATCTGAAGAAGTATTCAAGAATCTGAGACAATGATAACAGCCTGGACCATGAGCAGAAGGAGATGGAAGGAGGTGGCCTGAGCCGTAAAGCAACCATCGATCAGAAACAACAAGAAGTTTTCGAAAGTGAGGAGAAGAAGTGGAGGGATGTACTGTACCAGTTGCTGAATATTATCCAGTTCTTAGCCAAGCAGAAGCTGGCTTTCAGAGAAAATCGAGAAGACATTCGAGGAGATCATAGTGGCAATCGCGAGAACTTTCTGCAGTAAGTGCGTCTCCTGGCTAAATATGACCCTCTTCTAATGGAATACCTGACAAAGAAAAAGCTTAGAGCAAGAGTCCCTGGGACAGCAAGTTCGATCCATCATCATCCGTGGCATTTAAGAAGCTAAATGTTTTTACGTAATCTTCGACAGTACTCCAGACATCTGCCACAAAGACCAAATGAGCCTGGTTCTGCGATACGTACATATCGAAGGAGAAAAGGTCGCCGTGGTAGAATCTTTCATCGAATTCTTCGAACCAAAAGGAAAAAATGCAGAAGATCTCAGCAACGATATAAACGCGAAGATTAACATCAGACGGACTGACATACAGAACTTGAGAGGACAGGCTTATGACAACGCTGCCACAATGTCAGGGATCCACCCAGATTAAAGCACTGAATCCGAAAGCCACATTCGTTGCATGCACAAACCACTCACTCATTTTGGCTGGGGTACACGCTGGCGTGAAATCCGTGACGTTTTTTGGAACTCTGGAGAAGTTATTTGCCTTCTTTTCTGCATCAACTGCTCGGTGGAACGCTTTGGTTGCCGCCACAGGTCAAGCAGTGAAACGAGTCACTGAAACGCGCTGGACCGCTAGACATGAAGCTGTGAAGACACTTAAAAATAATTTTGAGGAAGTTCTTGACGTACTGGAAGAATTGACGGATTCATCTCAAACTTCCGAAACAAGATCGGGAGCCAGTCTTCTTCTGACAGCCATGCAGTCATTCAACTTCCTCACTTTTCTTGGTTTTTGAGCTGCAGTGCAACCTGAAGTAGATGATGCACAGATTTACCTGCAGAAACAAGGACTGAGTGTGGATAAGTGTGCTCAGAAACTCTGCGTTTTAAAAGCTTTCCTAGTGGAGAGCAGAGACTGTTTCGTCCAAGCCACAATCGACTTTGCTAAGACTTTCTGCAAAAAACTCGGGATCGAACTGAAAACGAGAAGAAATAGCAGGAAAAACCGCATGCATGGCGATGAATCGGTAGATACAGCTGTGTCTCACGAGCAGGAACTCCGTCGCATTATTTGAAAAGATCATTCAAGATAAGACGACTCGATTCCAGCAAGTTCAAGAAATAGCGGAGAAGTTAGGATTTTTGACGGCAGCGAATCTTTTGCTGTCCAAAAGTACAAGCGTGATCTTTCCCATGTATTAGAAGACATCGACAAGGTCGAGTTACAGATGGAGCGGAAGCGTCTCCAGCAGTTTGTCGCCAGTTCTGAATCAGAGGAAGATATAAGGGGCAAAGGACCACTTGAGCTCCTCCAGTTCATTCAAAAACTGAATCTGGAAATTTCGGTTCCAAATGAAGTCATCTTGTTTCGTATATATTTGACTTTGGCAATTAGTGTCGCTAGTTGTAAAAGAAGTTTTTCGAAGTTGAAGCTAATCAAAAATTATCTCAGATCCACTATGAGCTCCACTAGACTATCAAACTTGGCTTTATTGTCGATTGAAGTAAAATCTCCGGCTACTTACGTGGCTGGGGATTTTTAAGGTACTATCCAAGTTTTTGAAGGTCTACTAGGGAGGACTAGGTTGAAATTGCGAAGTCTTTGGTTGCTCGTGTTCGGCCTCTGGAGGGATAGAATGTTGGAAGTGTATTGCTACTGAACTACACATCGGATCATGGCAGCAAGCATAAGTCCAAGATTATGGTCGCGGTGGCATACCCTCCTGAGTGTGGCTTGCGTAATTCCCACGATCATAATGGGTGGCGGGGAAGCGTAAGGCCATGGTTGTTGGATGGTGGTGGTCTTGGTGTGTATCCTTAGGGTTGACAGGCCCAGGGTTTTGCAGGATCCCATCTGGAAGTGGCCTTGGTCGACCTCGGTTGACCTTGGTTGCGAAGCTCCACCAGAAGCTATATTCTGGTACCATGGGAGATGGTGCCCATTCAGGCCCGAGGCTTGGACACTATCTATGTGGTAGGCCCCCTAGTGGGAGCATCATGGTGGCTTGGTTTATTCCGAATGCGGAGACATATGGTTTTCAAGATTCTTTCCTTAATTCAAGAGGTGTTAGATAGACCTCGCCTCCAAAGCAAGAGGTGTGCATATGCTGCACCATATCACAACTTTGCGACCGAGATAGCTTGCTATGTCGGGGTTAATGGTCAGGACTAAATCTGACTCTGATGGTGGTAGGCCACCCGTGGGGTTAAGGCTTAATAGCCAGGTATCCACGTAAAACCCAAATACGATCTTTACCTTCAATAAAAGATACCTCATTGCCTGTGAAATTATGACTAGAAATTTATTTTAATTACTCGTAAGTATTGAATGGGAGCGGAAAAATGGGTCTCCCGCCTCAGGCGCCCCGATGGCACGCTACGCCACTTGCCTTACTGTCTCTGATGATAGCCGTATTCCGGTTTTTTTTTGATCTTGTGAAACAAACATTTTTAAGTTGGTGATAATGTCCTAAGTTCTCCGAGAGTTATGCGGAAAGTTCTTCTCGTCTTAATCCTTTGGAACAGAAAAAAATTAGCATGACCTGCATTTCTCGGGAAACATTTATAATTAAGAGATGTAAGTCACTAAGCCATGTTTGTCTATACGAGCTGCGGCGTATTCTTTTTATTTTTATGAAAAAAAAAAAAAGAATCTGCCCAGTTAGTGGTTTTCCTAAAAGTGTGGCTAACTGTGAGTTAAATACAATCTAAATATACTGAACTAAAATGTCTCCATTTTTAAATGTTTTCAAAGTTCTAACATCAATATTAAAGAAGTCCTTGAACTCTAAATATTTTAACAAAATACCTTATCTCGCCCCAAAATTATACTTCTCATTCCGTTATCCAATCACTACGACAATCTTCGTCTCACCCCTAAAATTCTCAACTAATTCTATTCAAAAAATAAATCCTTTGAACTTGACGTGCCCGCTGAGCACTACGTAACATTTGAGCTTTCATCTTTCTTCTTTTACAAAAGTACTACTATAGGTATACAAGTTCCTAAAAATATGCTTAATAAAGGTGGAAAGATGTCGACAACCTTTAAAGCAGAAAAATATCCATACGAAAAAGAGAAAAAAAGCAGTAACTCACGCAATAGCCATCAGTCAGAAAACATCAAGCAGAAACTTGCCCCAGCTTCATTCCGCATTCAACGTCAACAATTTGCATGAAGAATTTTTAATGAAGGACTCCCGACAAAATTGTATAAATGTAGAACGAAGAAAGACCTCCACCTCTGACCCTTTTTTGCTAACCTCAATCCCAATCACTGACTTGTTACAAAAGACTACCGGGTCCTACTACTACACCAGGTCCTGGTGCGGTTGTACTCGAGTGGCAGTGATGGTGGTTGTGGTGGTGAGCTTCACAGTTGCGAGCCTGAAATGATGATGAAGATGATGAGCCAATTTTGGCCGAGTGGCATCCACGCTCTTGGCATGACAGTATAGTGGTGGAGATGAGTGTTTCCTCCAGGTTTTGTCTCCATGGACTTGGTACAAAAAAAAAATAAATATGAATGAAGAGTATAAACGTTTTTTTAGACTGCGTCACGTCCTGCAAATGAAATGTCAATCCTGATACCATATACCCTGTCGTGATTGTGGCTGTCTTTTGGCCACCTCAGAGCCCACACAAGTCTCTTTTGTTAATTGTCTGGGGCATGTGTAAATTTTGTTAGGTTGACATAAGCGCCATGTCAAGTGAAATCAAATCAGATACATTATGTACATATACGAACGAACCATGAGATAGGTACAAGCACCTACCAACCTATGTACCTGTTATCATCATATTGAAGAAAAGTTTTTTTGTTTTCATTTTCGTTCACTCGCTTGAACTTGGACCTTATGCTATGCCTCTCTTTTGAATTATTTTCTTTGATTTTTCAAGTGAATTTTTAAAGCAGGAGATAAAATTGATTTATAATAATTAAAGTTAGGATATTCTTTTTTTAAATTATTTATTATTTTTAAAAGAATAGCTTTGTACATTATATAGAGGGAGTATATTCGTGTAGAAATTCAATTTCGCAATTTTGGAAAAAAAAATTCATTTATCGAACAGAACAACCGAGATGTCCATGGACTTAGATTTTCCACAGTAAATAGTGCCGATGTTGTCGAAAGTTTGTTGTCAACAAAGTCAAAAGGCAACCGGTCTAGATCGTTTTAAATCCACATCCGAAGAACAAGGATGCGAATCTAAAAACGAATGAAATGGTGAGGATACTGTCCTCAGCGAAACAATTAAGTGGATTAGAAGTTTCAGCCAAAAGGTCATTTATGAATACAAGAAAGAATTTCGGAGACAAAACGGAGCCCTGGGGCACGCCAGCATTCATTTTGTGCATAGCAGATAAGACATCATCCAAGACAAAACTACTTGTAGTGAACGGTCCGATAGGCAATTTCTAATCCAACGAAGAAGGGATTCATCGATACCAAATGCCTGTATTTTCTTTAAGAGAGCTTGATGCCAAACTACATCAAATGCCTTTGTTCCGCTGTTCGGTGAGATATGCCATCAGATTACCAGTGCAACGATTGCTTCGAAAGCCGTATTGCCGGTCGTTAAGAAGCTTTCGATCTTCGAGACATTTCTTGAGTTGATAATTTATCAGCGTTTCCATGTATGTAAGTACAATTGGACGATAGTTAGAGGGGGAGAAGATTCGCCTTTTTTAGGGACAGGGTGGAAAAATGGCGTTCTCTATCCAATCGAAAAAAAGACCAGTAAACGTAGAGTAAGCGTTCAAGAACACTTCTTCAAAATAATTGGAGTAATACTATCTGTGCCAACGGATTTGTGTACATCGAGAACTTTCAGTACTGTTAAAACTTTACGAGTGCAAAAGTAGATTTTTCCATAAAATCACTAAAGCTCTTAATTACAGGAGGAATCACCACACTATCTGACAGCGTCGAAGTAACATGAAATTTGTCTGTAAGCAAATAGGCTTTTTCTTGTGAGCTGACAAAATGTGTGTCATTGAAAGCGAGCGTAGGAACCGAAGACGAAGTAGTATTTACAGGTCTTTCTTTCTAGCTTGCTTAAACTTATTCCGTTTTTCCTCAGATGATTTGGTTTTATAACATCGGAAACTTACTTCTCTGACCCTTATAACCTCTTTAAAGCTAGAATCAGCACTGGAGCCCACGTCACTATTGAGAAAGCATAGCGACCAGTTAAAGTTCTTGAAGAAGTCCTTGAAACCGTCCAGATGGTTTTTCTCGTATTGGCAAACGATTCCCATAAGAATTATTTTTTTTTAACTTGGTTTTGTTGAAACGAGAAATTTTCCGACACAATGGTCGAATGTGCCTAGTGGTGATATAACATTTTTAGTGTATTTGTCAGGGTCAGGTGTAAGAAGCAAGTCTTGCCCTACAGCAGCGATGGAAACCATCCTTCATCTGACGCCACTACACGTGGTCATTGAAAATGCTGCTAAGGGAGCCATAATGAGATTTGCCAAGGAGGGTACTGGGACGGGTAAAATTATTGGAAACAGGGAAAAAGATTCGGTAATCCGGTCCGCAGTAACAAACCTTCTTGACATCCCAAGAGATGGTATGATCAAAAGATATAACTTCGAAAAACATTTCAAAATGGAGTTAAGTTGCAAAAAAGACTGGCTAGGCGAAACAATAAACTATAGTCTTAAAGAAAATACCATTAAATGGTACACTGATGGATCGAGAACGGCTGAAGGGACTGGTGCTGAAGTTTTTGGGCCTAGAACTAAACTCTGCTTACCGATGGGACAGTCCACTAGCATATTCCAGGCAGAAGTAAATGCCATAGGCATATGTGCTGGAAGAAACCTCGATAGAAAATATAAAAACCAAAACATTGCCAACATGTCAGACAGTCAGGCTGCACTAAAAGCACTAAGCTCCTACGCCATAAGCTCCAAACTTTTTTGGGAATGCGTGATTAAGCTTAATAAACTGGGCAAGAATAATACTGTCACGCTTCATTGGGTATCAGGCCACGTTGGTGTCCAAGGCAACGAAGTGGCAGACTCCTTAGCAAAAATACGTGCATCGACACCCCTTACAGGGCCAGAGCCCTACTGCGGAATAGGAGAAAACGTGATCAAAAACAAAATCAAAACAGAAGAGGAGACAAAAAGATCAAAAATCTGGAAATAACTCCCTAAGCTAAGACAGGCAAAACTCCTACTCGGGGACTACAACCGAGAGCGTTTTCTAACCTGCATTAGCTTAAGTAGGAAGAACCTCAGGAAAATCACGAGTCTTCTCACAGGCCACTGTAGGTTGAGAAGACACCTCAACATCCTTGGCCTGGTGAACAACGCGACTTGCAGATTCTGCAACACTCACGAAGAGACCCCTGACCACATACTGGGGAAATGTGATGCACTCGTGCATCAAAGGCACAAGTATCTGGGCAAGCACCACATAAAAGAGAGTCAATTATCATCCCTTAAAATACTCCAAATACTTCGATTCCTCAGAGGAGCATTTTTGGAGGAAGAACTTGTGAAGGTTGGAAGTAAGGTTTTATTTTCCTTGTATATCAGCAGGTGGCACGCTTGTCGACGCACGGCTTCACTCGTCGGATGGGGGGGAATCTTGCTGAATTATACCCTCAAAATAAAAAAATATTCGTGCCATTCTCAAAAAAACTTTACAATACACAAAAAAAACAATCGAAAAGGCTAAAATCGTCTCACTCTGCACAAAACCAAGAAGATAAAATCAACACAACAGATGTTTTGTTGCGCTAGCAATAGCTATGTGGCAACCCTTATCCTGCAGCGATCTATGCTGCCACCATACTACACATGCCAAAAGTGAATGATAGTGTAGCCCCTTTTCCCTCTCATGTCACATATTCCTCGTACCTACCCAATCCTTATCTCTTACCTTTCCCCTTTAATTTATTAATCTAAAAATCCATTATTAACAAATAATGCTCAACATTAAAGTTTCCATTTCAAAATCCATTATATTTAAATTCGTAAATTAAGTTTAGTACATAATTACATTCTAATAATATAAACAAAAGAAAATCAAATAAGTCCAAAAAAAAAATTTCATTTTCAAGTTCTCTCTACTAATAAGATAAGAAGATCATTATCTCTACTGGGTTTTGCAGATAACTCAAATTGGAGCAAATAATTGAGTAACAGACTTGTCTCAATAAACACTCTTTCATTTTATTCTTTCCTAGCACAAAAAAAATTACACTCAATGACAGGTACAATCAGTGATGCCAGACTTTTAAAACGTAAAATCCCAGAATGAATAGGAAAAAACCCTTTTATCCCACGGTATTACAAGAAAAACCCACAAATATCTCACGAAGTGTAAAATCAAAAATTTATAGTTTTTTTCATTACCTATAATCCATTTTAAAATAAAAAAAAAAAAAAAAGTTTTTAATAAAAAACATACGTTTTTATTATTCAGTCTTCAACAAACTTAAAAATGAAATAAAATTAACAATAAAACACAAAAAATCACATATTCAGCCTGATAAAAAAAATCACATATGCAGTTATAAGAACTTATACCTATATGAACATTATTCCATTTACATATTTTATGTGTACATTTTTGAATTATGCTTAGTGCTCCTCCTTAATTTCAAAATTGTAGCAGTAAATATTTTTGGCCTGGAAGCATGATCTTAATAAACAAATTAAATTTATCATATCTTTTCCGAGGCGATTTCTTTTTTTGGATTTCATATCTGTTACAATAGAGAAAATTCTCTCTGCTTCTGCATTCGAATAAGGAAAACTTAAGGCCGTTTTGACCACATCATTTAAGCTGGGGAAAATTAGTTCGTCGTTGAAATTCTTCATGTGGTAGATCTCGAACCACATTTCGTCGATCGAAAGTTTCCTCAGTGAAGCTTTTTTCTCATCAAAATGCTTCTGAATTCTTCAACGAACGTTTGAAGTTTTAATGGCAATTTGATTCAAAAGATCGGCAATTGGCTGTTTTAAAATGTTCAAGGCAGAACCATCGAAATAAATTAAACTTTTAGGCCGGTATTCACCGAGCGCTCATAACTTAAGAAGCTCATAAACCTATTCACCAAGCAATATTAGTGAAGATCTACGAGCGCTCTTAAAAGTTAGGACTGGTCCCGACCACCATTTTCATTTGCTGAACAAGAGAAAGTGGCTCTCATTTTCGAACTTCGAAAAACACTTGCGAGTGGTTGGTGAATACCTCACAGAAATTTCAAGTTAAGAGCCTCGTAAAGTTAAGAGCCGTTTAGGAGCGCTCGGTGAATACGAGCCTTAAAGTAAATCGGTGATTGTTAAAACAACATAAGTAACACATTTTTCGAAATCACTTTTATTATGGTTTTGCACTGCTTAGGGGTAGAGCTATAGGTTGAGAGCAAAACTAGCATAATTTTATACCTGAAACACACAGAAATTCGAGCGCGAAATCAGCATTTAGTGTTAAAACAACATATCTGTTCTGCCATTTTGACAAATGAGTGCTAAAACACATTTAGTACATGCAATTAATTTCTTTTTACACCCAACGCTGGCAAAACGTAGTAGGCCAACTGTTGTTTTTACTTGCGATATACGAGTATGTAGGTACTATAGGGCAAGTTCTGCATTTGGAAAAAAAATCGAACTCGAGATTTTGATCAAAGTTGACATTACGATGATAACGAAGACGAATAAAGTGGGTCCGTCAATTCCGTCTGTCTGTCTCTCTGTCTGTATGTCTGTACCTCGATCTAGAGCCTAAGCCACTGGACCTATTTTCTTCAAACTCGGTAGCTATGGGTCTTCGGTGATTCCCTAGAGGGGAAATTGAAATTTTTTTTTAGTTCTAAAACTACATAACGGTACCCCCCATACACCCGTAATGCAAAATCTTATTTATCTCGAAAACGGTTCTAACGATTTTGATAAAAAAAATTAGGTGTGATATTATGGACATGGACTACGTTTTGGTAAAAAAAAATTTGAGGCAAAATGTTATGAACGGTACCTGTCATAGAACCGTTTTTTTGATTTTCGACTTTCTCATTAACGGCTCTAACGATTTTAACCAAAAATTTTCAGCAGGAGTCCCCCTAAGTTTAAAATAATATTGTATATAAAAATATTCGAAAAATTATTTGTTGGGTTTTTTTGAAAAATTTTTTTTTTGAAAACTCAATATCTTCAAAACCTATGAACGATTATTTTTTGAAATTATTTCCTAAAATCAATATTATTAAATACTTAAAATTCGCATCCCAAATTTTTTTCTTGAAAAATTTTAAAGAAATTTCTTATATAAAAAATTTAATTATTTAATAATAAAACGATTTTTTAAAGTTTGTTTGCATAAATTCATTTAAATATCATTTTAAAATAATGTTAAAATAGATTTTATATTTTTCATTATTTTGTATTTTAATGAATTTCTGGCTCTAAGCTGTGTTGTTGTTCATTTTTTTAGTTTTTTAAAAATCTCCTTTACTAAAAAGATTTTTTTTAAACTTTTAACTGTTTACAACTCGCAGAACTACCACTAATCAGGTTTTAAAGTTAAAATTGTCAATGCGGCCGCGTCCTCAAAAATATAAGGTTTTTTGTCTCTCCTGTAAAAAAAACAAAAATGTCACTTATGTTGTTTTAGCAATCACCGATTCAAGTGTACTTCGTTGTCGTTTTGTAATTTACAAATTCAAAATAAATAACAAACAACAAAGATACATTATCACAGAGACAGAGAACATTGTAGAATATAGTTGTATGCTATGGTAATCTCACTTAGGTGAAAAAGAATATGGGGAAGGTGAATAGGTGAATAGAAAAAAATTGAACAACATCCTAACACTACGTTTAGATGAAGGAAAAGTGGAAGTGATTTCTTATTTAGAATTTTTTTTTAGCAAACGAAAAACGAAAATTCTCATTATGAAAAAACCCTTTTTTTTGTTCTACGAGCTTCAAAAAAACCCTTTATCCCTTTTTGCTTTTTTTAGATCAAAAAAAAACACAAAAAGGGATAAAACCCACGATATGGCATCACTGGGTACAATGTATTATTATTTTTTTTATAAGTGAGAAAAGAGTGAGTGCAACTCAGTCTGCACACGATTGAGTGAATTCTTCTCTCTTTAAGTATGACGACTGCGTATCTTCATAAATTTTGACTCATAAATTTGATTTTGATCTTTAAGAAAATTAAATTCTCAACACAAATATCTAATATTTTAACATAATTTCGTGACAGGGTGTCTCAATTGAAGTTAAACATAAAGGAATTTTTTTTTATGAGAATGTAAATTCTTATGCAATATAGGAGTGATAAAAAGTTGAAGATTTTATGTAGACATTTACCCATACCTTTAACTCAAAGACAAATAATACAATTGATTTCAAATTACTCACTTATTGTGTCGAGGATCCATCCAACGTTGTGCGCACAATGCTTGATGTAGATTCTCTTATCAGTTTTTCGTTGTTTTGTTTTTATTTGTTTTTCGTAAGGATTTAAAATAATTTTTTTTTTATATGATTTGATTTAAGTTATGGGGATTCGCAAATAAGGTATTCTTTTTTTTTTCTCTTTTTGACTAATTGGACATTATTGATTTCTACTTTTTTCCACTCTCATACTATATATTCTTAATAATACATAATAATTCCTTTTGTTTTACACTTTATCATCAAAATCAAATGTCACGTGTCTTGAACTTTAGTTTTAATTTATCGACAATATTAACAATAAATTCAGTAATAAACTATTTTTTTTTTCCAATTTTTCTGATTTAGCTTGTCTGTTTTTTTTCACTTTTTTCTCTCTGTTCTTAATTTACGTTAGGAAAATTGAGGTTAAACTTTTCTGGACAGCACATTTCGACGATATGGCAAGGTTGAGTTTATGGAGGGTTTTGTCTTATTGTGGACCTCGGGTGCTCCAAGCAATGTACTATATGGTATACTATGGGCGTAAATTTCAACGTGATGGCAAGAGTTACAATCTTCAGAGCTTCTTTACAGCTGAGTCGTAATGATGCTAACGATGGCTGTAAATCTGGTTGGTTACGTCTTGCTTCTAGACCACGGTGGCGATAGAAAAAAGCATCAGGGTACATATACGATTAAGACTTAAAATCTCTACACGTGATGACTTTCTGGAGATTTTGATTTCTCAATCGCTTCCGTTTTATACAATATTTATTATAAGAAAAATATTTAAAAAACTACAATGGATGTACAGTTCTTAGGTACATGTACAATTTGGACATCCGATCACCACACGAGTATTATCCCAATTCCAATCACGATTTTTCCAATTAATACTTTACATCAATGTGCTGTATTATATTAAATAATTAGACTATTCACAAGTCACGGGGGCTGCTAGTTGGACCGTCTGTGTCGAGAGTAAGTAAGCAAGAGAAAGATCGTGATCGGAAATTGGTTAATCAAAATGCCCATTTGTCGATCTTCGAAAACAATTTGTGGTTCAGTGGTTCTTTCGAACTAAAAATATTAATGGTCTATTTACATTGATCGTGGTGAAAAAAAAAATTGGCTATGTATGTTATAGCGTAGTTTTGAAGGGTTACATAAATAATTTCATTACAAACTGTCATAATGAGCCAACCTCATCCAGTTCTAGATGGGGGACACAATAGATCTTTAGGTCGCAGTGTTTTTATACCCCAATTTATTCATTCATTCATTCAAGAAGCAAGTCTAGAATGTTGGCAGATCGACCCGCAACGTCAGGAATTGGAGAAGGCTCGTTAACGAGCAGAGTTTAATTCAGGAAAAATCTCGACATACCTTCATTCGCTTGTTCTCTGACTAGAATACTGTAGCCACGAACTTTTTTGTGCATTGAAATTGCCGGTTTAACTGCGATAAAATTCAGAAAAAATTCTCTGGGTTAGGTCGGGCAGCGCATCGAATTCGTTAGAAGTAGAGTTACTATCCAAACTTGGATTAATAGAACACGTATGAATAATGCGCTTGTCGCACTTATTTTTCAATTTCGATGTGTAAGCGCGACCACGACGACAAGGACGTAAAGTTCAACAAGATTGAAGATGATCGTGAAAAAAGGCAACATTCAGCACGTAAGAGGCTGACACTTTCGGCTACTCAGCAAAGGAGTAGGTTCAATGATACTTTAAGGAGTTGAATTAGATTACCTTCTTTTTATTAGTCGGTTGATTAATTTAATATCTCCTTTTCTGACGTGAAAAAGTAAAATGGGCGCCAGGTATTTTTTTCAAGTGGAAAAACTAAACCGGATGCGACGATCAAAAGAAAAATATTTAGTTTTGAGTTTTTTTTTTAAATATCATTATTTTGAAAACCTTTATACATATGTATATAGGATGAAACCTCAAAATGTTTTCTTACTTTAAGTAATTACAATCGGTCTGAAAAATAACAAAACAAAAATTAAAATGTACCGCTATACCTAAATTGGTCTCACACAAAGACAAGATATCAAGAGAACTGAATCACGTGTCCCGTTCGTTTTCCGGGATTTTTTTACGGAAAGAAACCTACCGAAGTTTCTCTTAACTTTGTTTCAAATTCCCTCTACTCACTATCACTGTACAATTTCTCCACAAAATTAAATTAAAATAAACTTATCTGTCACTTATTCCTTTCTCCCTTGTTTATTTTGCTTTTTTTTTTTAAGATTTCTCCTCTTCCTGTCACACCAGTTTTCGTTCACTATTCCTTTTTACTTGCAACTTATAGGTACTATAAACCAAGTTATGCATTCGTAAAAAAAAATGAACTCGAAATTTTGATCAAAGTCGACATTACGATGATATCGAAGACCAAAAAAGTGGGTCTCGCAATTCTGTCTGTCTGTTGGTTCGACTACAGCCTAAACGGCTCGGCCGATTTTCATCAAACTTGGTAGATATGGGTTTTAATTTTTTCCCCCACACGTTTTTTTCTTTTTTTTTAAGACCAAAAATAACGGTACCTGCCATACGATTTTTTTTCGTAATTTTATAAATATTTTTTTTTCTCAAAAACTGTCCCACAGAATTTTTTAAAAAAAATTTGAAAAATTTCATTTGGTTAAAACTAGCTAATGGTTGAAAAAAAATTCCAAAAAATTGTTATTTTTGGTAGACCCCCTGGGTCCATTTTTTTTGTTTTTGATTTTCTCGTAAACAGTACAGCCGATTTAAATTATTTTTTTTATGCCAAAGCTCCTCCAAAGTTTGAATATTATTACATATTCAAATTTTCAATTTTTAATTTTTTGGATTTAAAAAAAAAATCAATTTTTTTTTTTGGAAACTCAATATTTCGAAAACCCCAATACGATTATTTTTCAAACTTGACAAAAATAAGTTTCTTAACATAACCTACAAGATTTGAGAAAACAAATTTTGTTTTATCTAAAACTAACGGTACCTTCCATACAAATTAAAAAAAATGGTTTTCGAAAATCATATTTTTCGCGAAAACGGTTCCGAGAATTTTGCTAACATTTTTTTTCTCTTGATAAATTTTTACGATCTATAATTTAATAAAAAAAAAATTTAAATCTAGATATTACTGACTGTACCTACTATAGAATGGTTTTTTCGAATTTTGAATTACTCATTATCAGCATAACGGATTTTAATGAAATTTTTTTAAAGAAGCTCCTAAGAAGTTTAAAAAACGATGCATTTCAAAACTTAAAAAATTTTTTTTTTTCAATTTTTAGAAAAAAGTATTTTTTTTTTTTTTTTTTTCAAAAATTTGATATCTGAAGAACGGCTTGGTATTTTTTTTGGAAATTAGACTCTTATTAGTACAATAATAAAAACTTAAGGTTGGCGTACCAAATTTTTTTCTTAAAAATGTTTTGAAAATTTTGTACATAAAAGTTTATTTTTTAAGGAACCACTACAACGACTTATAATTTTTGTTCTTGCATAAATTTATATTTGCATAGCATTCCGTTTTTATCTCTTATTACTAAAAGAATTTAAAAAAATCATTTTGTCCTTATGAACAGTTTTCTTTAATAACATCCGTTTTTAAAATTCCTAGTCTATTACATAGGAGCAAGTTCGTGCGACACAGTCGTGCATTTTTTTTTTTTTTTGTATCCTTCCTGAGTTTCACTTTTAGAAGTTTTCCTTTTTTTTAATTTTTGATCTTTCCTTAAATCCGGTCAGCCAAGATGTGAATTATTTCCTCTTGTATTCTTCTGTCTGAACGCATTATCCATTTTCTCGTTCTCACACATTTATACATTCAGCAACAGTTGAAGTTCGGTTACGGTATAGGTATTTCGACATCACTTTCACCTATGTGTAACAGTGTGTCACCGTGGTTGAACTTCATCTGTTTTTCTCTTTTACCCTCACATTGTATGAACATTGCTCTCACTGAAACACACTGCATTCAACCTTGCTTTTTCGCAAATCATGCTCTCTTTTGAATTCGCCGTTCACCGGCTCCGTTCCAGTGGGCGAGAATTCAATGAATGCGTTCTGTTCTGGCCCCATTTATGTTTGATCCTCTTCTGTTTTTTTTAAAAAAACGTTTATAGTAAAAGAAAATTTCCAAAAGTGTGAAACTCATTTTCCACTTCGCGCGTCATTCTTCCCTTCCGTATTCAATATTCCCAACAAGAAATAACGGTATCCTGATGGCAGGAAAAAATTGTGAAGAAGAGGCAGATACATATATTTTCCAAAGTCCCTACTACCCTACTCCGGTAAATTCCTTGCAGATTCTGGGGAATGGGACTAGTTTATTTTAACGGTACATTGTACATATGAATTGTAATTTAAATTGAAGGGGTTCTTGTATGATTACAAACTACATGCAGTTGTGTGCAAAACTTCTTCATATATTCATGGTGTTTGAATATTACAACAACAACTTAAATGAACTACCACCAAGTGTGTTTTATTTTGACTGGAGTTATAGCTATGATCTGATCGGCTTGGGACCCGTGAAGAAGCTATAACTCCAGCCAAAATAAAACACACTTGGTGGTAGTTCATTTCAGTTGTTGTTGTTTTTGAGTGGCCGCCCGTCATTCCTTTTGATCATTTGTTCCGTTGTTGACATCGGACACCTGTAAGAAAAAGAGGATGGGCACCAATGGTGATGGAACAGGAAAGGACGAGAGGGAAAGATAAGAGCAATTTTTGTCACGGTAGATTTTACCGTGACATGCTTAGCTTATGTACGGTGAATTTAAACCACATGAAAAGAAAATATTAAAATTTCCAAGCAATATTTTTTGGATTTTCTCAAAAAAATTTTCTAAAATAAATTTTGGATAAGATAAAAGGAATTAATTACATCTTCATCTCACAAAGGATAAATACCCACACATGATCGTTTGTATTGAAGGGAAGCCCCTTCGACTCCTTTCCACGTGGTCCTCTGAGATCCATCATTGAAAAAAACAGCGAATATAGCTACATACTATTGACATGGACCTTCCCAAAGATTATGACTTCGGCAGTAGAGGCTATGAGAAGATTTATATCCGTTGAAGACGTACAGCTTAAACCTGCAAGGAGAATTACCTGGTAGTGATTGCTGGAAATTAAAAATACTATTTTGGAACTATATATTTAATAAAATAAAGAATTTTAAATTTCACAAAAAAGAATCCATGCAAATAAAACAATACACACAATATAGGTATGGAGTTCCTGCATATACTTTCAATTTAAAAGTTTATTAAATACTTCAAAGCTGTTAATTTGAACACTTTAAAGTTTGAGCCTTAGGGATTGGAAAACAATTTTTCACCATTATAGTTCTCTGTAGAAGAGCTTAATTTTTTAAATTGCTTTTTCATTTTTATTTTCTGTGTTTAAAAAAAAAGAAGCTGTTGCTTCTTTACAAACAAAAGGAAAACTAACTTCGTTATTCTTTATTTTCTAACTTTATGGGAGGCCACTATACATCCCTACACTCTGACTTGAAGACCTGAATCTTATTTATTTTTCAAAGTGTTGCTCCCAGCGTAACGATAATGAAAAACAGGAAAACAAAAAATTATTTTTTAATATTTTTTTTGTTGTTTAACTTTGGTATTCTGTTATTTGTTCTTTGCAATATTTTTTAATTCAATCCTTCCCACGGGGAATACCTTCGTACATAAGAGAGAGAGAGAGAGAGAAAAGTATGCTGATGGTCTAATACTGAAAATATGCGTTCAACAAGAAAAATTATACAAAAATAGCAACAACAACAAAAACAAAAGGAACTAACTAACTTGTAAGAAAGGACGAAGAAGGAAAATCTTTTTGAAGAATTTTCCTCCTTTGCTTTGCTTTGAATTTCAAGGCGAAAAGTTTTTAATCTAAGTTATTGTCCTGGAGTGGCCATTGTCGGTCTAATTTTATATTCTTTACACCTTATTTATGGTCTACCTGTACACATGAAGCTATACGTATAATAAGAAGACGTGTTTTGAGATTTTAATTAGAAATTTGTTTGATGTTTATTTCTGTCACTTAAGTGATTTTCCCTTTAAATTTTAAGTTATGATTAACTTAAGAGGGTCAAATTGTGAATTTGCGAATGGAGCTGTAAAGGGCTTATGCCTGATTTAATTGTCTAAAAAGGAGAGGTATTCTTAGCCGTATTCAGGAACACGACTTCGGGTGAACTTCTTCCTGGTTTCATCCAATTTTATCAGCATAGAATTAGAAAACTATTATAATTAAGATGTGGACTACGACCAGTGGAACTGGGCCTGTTGACGTTAACTATTTCCTAACAACAAATCCACAAAACGAGCAGTAAATAATCTTCAACGGACTAGATATCCAACCATTCCAAACAGAAAATTAAGGAGACTATACGATGAGATCAGAAGTGCGAGAGTGAAAGTTATCATGAGGTTCGCAAAGGAAGGAACTGGCACAGGCAAAATTCTTGTTCTCAGAGAAAGGAACTTAATCAGTAGGTCCACAATAACAACCCTTCTTGACATCCGAAGAGATGGTATGATCAAAAAACATAAGAAGATTGGGTAGGAGAGGAAATAAACTACACCCTCGAAACAAATACCATCAAGTGGTACACTGATGGATCAAGAACAAGCGAAGTACAAAGCTTTCATACCGATGGGCTGCAGTTAGCCAGCATCTTCCAATCGGAGGTAAATGCCATGTAGAAATGCGTGGATCGAAATCTCGAAAAGAATTATCGTAACAAGAACATTGCCATCATGTCAGATAGTCAAACGGCACCCAAGGCTCTGAGTTCATATACCATCAGCTCTAAATTAATGTGGGAGTGGATAAGTGGGCTAAATGAACTTGACAAATAGAACAGCGTCATACGTCACGTGGGTGTGCATGCAACCGAAGAAACATACTCCTTAGCAAAAATAGGCGCATCAACCACTTTGACAGGGCCTGAGCCCTATTGCGAAATATTAGAAAATGTCATCAAAAGCAAAATTAACCAAGAAGAAGAGGCAAGCAGAAAGAACTCTGAAAGCTGAGGCAGGCGAAACTACTACTGGGCAGTTACAACCAGGAACGTTTCGAAAACTGCATTGACTTAAGAGAAATAAGCTAAGAACAATAACAGGTATCCTAACTAGACATTGCAAACTTAAAAGACACCAAAATTTAATTGGTATGGTAAGCAGTGCCACAGGTATATTCTGCAGCATGAATGAGGAAATACCGGACCACATACTAGGAAGTATGCACCAAAGGAAAAACTGTCTGGGACAATACCCAGGTGTAATACCTATCCTCTCTGAAGGTGCCCCACATATTATAAGATTCTGTTAGAGCAATAGATTTGGAGGAATAACTATAAAATGAGCAAGGTAATCAATTTTGAGGAGCGGGCGGGGGATAATATATCTCCATGGCAGCAGTGCAATACACCGTTCAGGAACATAGATCACGCTTTTCTTCCTAGCCAATTTTATTATACTCCAGAATATTATTAATATCTCCAGAACCGTAAACATAAATCACTTCACCATTAACCGGTATCTCATATTTCTTGGAAGAAACATACCGGTCTTTTCAAGATGTCATGTGGTCATTGCCATCCGTTTCGAGATACCAATTATGTCTTTCAGACGTTTTGACAAAAACAGTTTAAGATAATAAAGCTTCTCTTTCTGTTTCGTGGGACAATCTGCTTTCCAATGTCTCGTTGTCTTGCAGATAAGACACTTGCAAACCTCTGTGCCTCAGAAAATAAAAGATCAATAAAAACGGGTTTTGACAAAAATGAAGACCACAATCGAGATTAGTTCACATAATAACGTTTTTATCAAAATTTTTAGAGCCGTTTTCAAGCTAATTAAGATTTTTCATATCGTTGTAAAACAATTTCTAATGTCTCCTCTAGGCAGGAAGTCCCTTCTACAAAGAAAAACGAAATTACGGGACCCATTTTTTTACTTGCGACTTAAAGGTACTATAAGGCAAGTTATGCATTCGGAAAAAAATCAACCTCGAGATTTTGATCAAAGTTGGCATACGATGATAGCGAAGACTAAAAAAGTGGGTCTCGCAATTCTGTCTGTCTGTCTGTCTGTCTGTCCGTTCGATTGCAGCTAAGCGGCTCGGCCGATTTTCTTCAAACTTGGTAGATATGGGTTTTAATTTTTTCCCCCCGGATGTTTTTTGATTTGATTTTTTAAGACCAAAAATAACGGTACCTGCCATACGAATTTTTTTCGAAATTTTATAAACATTTTTTTTTCTCAAAAACTGTTTGACAGATTTTAAAAATAAAAACACAAAAAAAATTCATTTAATTAAAGCTAGGTATTTGTTGAAAAAAATTTTCAGAAAAATGGTTATTGAGGGTACCCCCATGGAACCATTTTTTTTGTTTTTGATTTTCTCAAAAACGGTACAGCCGATTTTGATCATTTTTTTTGCTTAGTCTCACCAAAAAAGCTGAATAGAATTGTGTACTCAAATTTTCAAAAAATTTTTTTTTGGATTTTTAAAAAAAACTTCAAAATTTTTTTTTTTAAAACTCAATATTTTGAAAACCCCTGTCTAGATTTTTTTTTAAACTTGATAAATAAAAGTTCCTTAATATAATCTACAAGACGTGAGAAAAAAAATTTATTTTACCTAAATATAAAGCTACCTACCATACAAATGCTAAAAAATTAAAAAAAATGCTTTTCAAAAATTGCATTTTTCTCGAAAAAGGTTCCGAGAATTTTGAAAAAATTTTTTTTCTTTCAATTAATTTTTACGATCTTTAATTTAATAAAAAAAATATTGAAATTAAGATATTACAGCTTGTACCTACCATAGAACCATTTTTCTAATTTTGCATTTCAAAACTTTAAAATAAATATTTTTTGAATTTTCAAAAAAAGAAAAAATCTATTTTTTCTTTTTTTTTTTTGAAAATTCGATATCTCCGAAACGGCTCAATATTTTTTTTTTGTAAATTTTATTTTTATTCGAACAATAGTAAAAACTTTCAATTGGCGTACCAAAATTTTTTCTTAAAAAGCTTTTAAAAAGTTTGTACATAAAAGCTTTTTTTAAGAAACGACTACAACGACTTATAATTTTTGTTCTTCCATAAATTCATATTTGGATAGCATTATGTTTTCGTCTCTTACTACTAAAAGAATTTAAAAAATAATTTGGTCCTTATGAACAGTTTTCTCTAATAACATTCGATTTTAAAATTCCTAGCCTGTTACATAAGAGCAAGTTCGTGCGACCCAGTCGTGCATTTTATTTTACTTGCGACTTAAAGGTACTATAAGGCAAGTTGTGCATTCGGAAAAAAAATCAACCTCGAGATTTTGACCAAAGTTGGCATTACGATGATAGCGAAGACGAAAAAATTGGGTCTCACAAATCAGTCCGTCTGTCTGTCTTTTCGACTACAGCCTATTTATTTATATATTTTTTTTTTTTTTCAAAAATTGTGCGACAGACGTTCGATTTCAAAAATAAAAATAAAAAGAGGCTGAGTGCGACCCACACTGATAAACTTCCCATTTGTGGTCTTGAAAACTTTATATTTAGTTTTTTTTTTCAAATAACCAAATTTTTAGCGAAACAAACTTTAGCTGTAAAATTCAAACAAACATTATTTTAAGATTGAAAAGCATTTTAATTATTTAAAGAGATTTGAAATTGAGATTGTTGATGTTGATCGTGAGCAACAAAAAATTTTGTTAGATGTCACTTAGTTTAACCAAAATTGTCTCTTAGCACGCTATGATTCAACTAGAACTTTCTTCGTTTTTTTCGTTTCCTGAACAATTTTAGAAATGTCGCTTAGTATACATTCTTACGGGAAGGTATCGATGTATAAAACAACATACTTTAGAAGGCACTATCGGTGTTCATACCCAAGAAATTCGACTTGAAATACAATTTTAGCTAGTTTTCACTAGAATTTTTAATAGTTTTTTGTTTTAAAAAAAAATATTAATTCAATATTTGTCAACATTTTACCAATTGTACAAAATTAATTATGTATAAAATAAACTAAATTAGAAGACAATATCACTTCTAGTTCTGGAGAAATTTGAGTCGAAAACCAATTTTTACCAATTTTCAATAGAATTTTATATAGTTTTTTATTTTTTGTAAAAAAACTGTAAATTGATTTTTTTTTAATTTTCACCAGTTGTCAAACACACTATTTTTCGTAAAATAAAATTATTTTGAGTTTCAAATCGTTTTTCGTTCTTAGAATATCTGGGTTATGAATTTTTTTTTCAGTTTTTTTTTATTTAAAAAAATAACGGTATGTTCTTTTTTTCCAAATTCATACCAAATCTGTATGACCTTATAATGAGTACATTAAAATTTATTTGAAATCAATAGCATTATTTTTTCGTGAGATATTTGAAACTAACCAACATTTTTACTTCTTTTTTTAAACCGTTATAATGAAAAAACTACTCACTGAATTTTAATAAACGCCCTTTCAGCCTCTTTCAAAGTTATTATCTATTAAATAAAATTTATTTGAAGTCGATATCTTTAGTCGTTCTTGAGATATCGACGACGAAAAATGGTACCAGAACGTACGGACGTACGAACGTACGAACGTACGTACACACACCCACACAGACATCTCTCTAAAAATGATTGATATAGCCTCTAGGGACCTTGAAACGTCGAGAAATGTCAAAAATTCCAATTTGACAAATCGGACCGATTACAATAACTCCCTATGGGAAGTTAAAAATTCCAATGAATTTGCGGATTTCATTGTAATTTGTTTTGAAAGTTGGATTTATTTATTTATTTATTTCGTCATTCAAGTTACATAACTTTATAAAGACTGTATACTTAATTTAAACTAAGGAATAAATAACATATTTACAAAGTAGATAGTAAAATAATAATATTTATAATGAATTCAATAGATATATCTCTTTTAATATTTATCCTACTTTTATTAAAATCAATGACAAGATCAAAATCATTTAAGGCAATACATGAACTAGTTAGTAATTGGATTATGTTTTGCATAACTTGTACTATGATAAGGAACATATACGAAATTTCCATCTCTCTAGAGAAGGTACATTGAAAGTAGCATCGAAGAGCAGAATATAGTTTCCTTCTGAGTGCTAGGGGTTTTAAATCAACAAAGGCACATCTGATCTCATAAGACGGAAGATTTGCATTTCTAAATGTTTTCTGCAAAGCAAATTTGGTAAACCTTTTCTGAACCTTTTCAATACGAAAAATGCTCGTTTGAGTATAAGGATTCCAAATAAAGCAACAATATTCTAGCAGAGGTCTAACAATGGATAAATACAGAGTCTTAAGGGTGTAAGGATCTTCAAAACACTTAGAATTTCTTATTATGAAACCCAACATCGAATTTGCTCTGGAGATAGCTTGGTCAATATGAAGCGAAAAATTCATTTTAGTATCAAAAATAACTCCAAGGTCATTTTGACTCATTAATCTATTTAGGTATTGACCATCAATTTTGTAATTAAAACAAATAGTATTGAGTATTCTTGCATAACTTACAACACTACATTATTTATTATTATTGAAATATAATCCATTTAGATTACACCACTGAACTATATTATTAAGATCATTTTGAACTTTACATGCATCTAGTGGAGATTTAATGCAACTAAAAATCTTGAGGTCATCGGCATACAATAAATATTTTGAATATGAAATGTAACTAGGCAAATCATTTATGGAAAGAATGAAAAGGAGCGGTCCAAGATGGCTTCCCTGAGGTACACCGGAAAAATTTTCGATTTCATTTGATTGCATATTACCAATTTTGACGTATTGTTTTCGTCCAATTAAATAACTATGTACCCATTTAAGAAGTGAGGAGTGAAATCCAAATAATTCAAGTTTTTTTACTAGAACATTATGTTGTACCCGGTCGAAAGCTTTCGAAAAATCAGTATAAATAACTTCAACTTGATAACGGTTTTCTAAACTACGAAGACAGTAGTTAGTGAATAATGATAAATTAGTTGTTGTCGATCTTCCGCTCATAAACCCATGTTGGTTTTCAGAAATATGACTTTTAATCAAATTATAAAATTTGTTTTTCACTATTGCTTCAAATACTTTAGGTATCAGCTGGAGTTTAGCAATTGGTCTATAATTTTCAACAGCAGATTTCGATCCAGACTTATGCAGAGGAGTTATCAAGGAATGTTTCCAAGTATCCAAAAATACACCTTGTCTTAAAGACAAATTAAATATATAACAGAGTGGGGCAGCAAGATGTAATTTACAGTTCTTTAAAAGATGACAGTGCTTCCAATACATCGTCGATAGATAAATGCAGACAACCAGCCTCAATACTAGAATTATAGCTATTAACTACTTGATCATAATTAAGGTTTAACTTAATAAAATTCGATTGAAAAAAAGAAGCAAAAACGTTACAGATTATATTTAGATTATCAGAAGAGACGCCATTATAGGACATGTTAGCTGGAATCCCTAGCGATTTACGTTTTGTATTTAGAAATGACCAAAAACATTTAGAATTATTTTTAATCTTCGACTCAAGAGACCAAATATATTGCTTATAAGGAAACTTTTTCAAAAATTCAAATTCTTTTCGAGTTTGACAAAATTTTTCACGAAAAACATCCGAAATCTTACTTTTCTTATGAAGCTTATTCATAACATTCTTCAACCTCGATAGACTTTTGTTAAACCAAACTGGTCTTTTCGAAGTTTTTGAATAATTAATAGGAACGAAATTTAAAATAGCAGAATTTAAAATGTTCCGAAACATAGTAAAAGCTAGCTCGAGATCATTACAGTTCTAAATAATTATTCATATTAGATATAAAATTAGCATTTTTTAAATTATACTTCTGCTCTAAATTACAAGATTGTGATTCTATTAAAACAGAAAAATTAAAAGTAATTTCAAGTGCTTTGTGATGAACACTATTTTCTAGCAAATTATAACTAGCTTTATCTAAGTAAGCTTCAAGATTCTTATCAATAAAAGCCAAATCTAAAATACGCCCTATGGAATTATAAACGCCGTTTATTTGGTACATATTTAAAGCATTTAAACTATCAATAACATTATGCTCGAAATCTTTAGATATCTATATTATAAGGAAATATTTGTTTCTCATCGTTTGAAAAAAACCATTTAACATCAGGTAAATTAAAATCTCCAAGAATAACAAAGTACGAATTTTCATCAACATTTTTCGCAATATTTTCTATATTTTTGATATGAGCATTATATATAGAATATTCAGATGAAGGCGGAATATAAGAGACAAAAAAATAAATATGAATAGTTCTAGAATCTGGAGAAATAGGTAAATCTACACACACACAAATTTGCTCAATAAAAGTATTACATAAATTAATTTCTTTACTTGAATAAAAAGTGTGAATAGCAAATAAAATACCTTCTCCTCTACTTAAACCAGTCAGCTCACAAGATCGGTCTTTCCGGAAAACATTAAAATCAGGTGTAAAGTATTCAGTTGACAGAAAATTATCATTCAACGATTCAACCAGGTTTCGGCGAGAGCGATAATGTCATATGAACAATAGGCCGCAGCAATAAAAAATTCATTTGATTTTGTCCTTATACCTCCAGCATTATGATAAAACATAGAGAAATGTCCATGTCCATTTAAAAAAGCTCCATCAAAAGTATTGCTCACGTTGAAATACTCTGTTGGTTTGGGTGCAACTCGTTTTTTGGACGGCTTATGAATTGTTTGATTTGAACACCAATTGGCCACATGGATGTTTCAAGAGCAGCATTAAATGATGCAGTTGGGATACCATTTTTGAAATTTATAAAATGAAGAGATGAAATAATATCTGTATCTTTTTTTATCAGCTTGTGGCAAACCAAACTCGTTTTTGGCAAATTGAGTCTATCGGCAATGTAATTTATAACATTCTCTTCGGTTACTGCTTTACTTATACGATTATCTTAAAATAGCTGTGTTTTATTTTCCCCCAGATCTGATCCAGATTAGATCTTCATTCAAAATTACATGTATAACAAAAACAACAACAAATATAATAAATATTTTAAGCTTACCGATTTTGTCATAAATTAATCGTATCTTGTCATTTGATACGTCTGTTGGAATTTTCGAAAATTTGAAAATTCAACGCGCCGTGGCTTTTAGACCACTTTGGCATGTCATACTGGAAATATGGTAATGTTTTTTTTGATGTTGAGGCGATATTTTGTTATGTTGATGCACTGTTAGAATCATCGTATTTTTTCTGTGGCTTCTTAGCACTTACATCATCAAAGGTGTATTCTAAATCAATTTCCCCTTTTAATTCTTATGGAAACATATTTCCATCTTCCAAAAGTTGCACATTATCATCGATTTCTTCGTTATCACTCACAGTTCTTCAAGTTCCTTGGCATTTAAAAATCTTTTGCGAAACAAGTTTTTTTTTTTTTAATTTTTAAAAGATAACCTTCACTCACAAATCGAGCGGCTTATAAGTAAAAAATAAATCAAATTCAAAAAACTTTATTCGTTTGTGGTTTTTGGGTTTTTCCAATAAACCACGCATTCATGATTTAATAGTTTAATTTTTTTTAGGAAAAAAAAATGCATTTCCTGTGAGTTCTCTTATAAGGACCACGCTCATAAGAAAAATGACCTGCGCTTTGAGGTTTCTTATAACCAGTGTGTACTGTCTAATTATTTCTAAAAATGTGGTCGCGTGGACTGTAAAGGGTTTTTTTCGGTCCTTTTTTTCTAAGAATTTTTTTTATCAAGCACACACTATTTCGAAGAAACCACATTTTATGTGCAGTGAAAAATCAACAAACACATTTTTTTTTGTTTTGGGTAAAAATGCTACTACTTTTGTCGATGTAGGACTTTTACCTCACCTACCAAGCAGGCAACTCTTATGAAATGCTTCAAGTGTATATTGAAATATAATTTGAACCTTTCCTTATAACAGTTTTTGAAAAGAAATATGACGTTGGGAAATTTTTTTAATCCCTCAAAAAAGCTACCTCAAAATTTCGGTTTTTGAAGGTGCTCCAAAAACAGGTCGATTAGATAATACAATTAACTTTCAAAATTATTTGTTAGTTCATTAAAATAAATGATCATTTAAGCTAGAGACGCTCACAAACATGACGTTGCGTTTTCGCAACGTTAGCCGGAAATGGGTTAATGAAATTTTTTTGTAGAAAAGGTTCTAAAAAGTTTGAAAAAATTGCATTTCAAAACTTAAAAAAAAAATGTTTTTTGAAAAAAAAAAAACATTTTTTTTTTTTAAATTCGATATCTCAAAAACGGCCTAATTTTTTTTTTTTTGAAATTAAATTTTTATTCGTTGTTAGTGTACCAAAATTTTGTCTTGAAAATGTTTTACAAATTTCTTATATTAAAGCTTATTTTTTTAAGAAGGTAATACACCGACTTATAATAATTCTGTTTTAAGCTCCAACTACTAAGGTGTTTTTGAAGTCATTTAAAAAGTAAACACTTTCTCTCTTATTATATTCTTTTTTGAAATGTTTAGTCATTAACATAAGAGCAAGTTCGTGCGACTTAGTCGTGCATTTTATTTTATTATTCTCTATAATCGTAATTTTAGGTCTGATCAAAATCTCGAGTTCGATTTTTTTCCAACTGTAAAACTGGACCTTTAGTAATATTATTGTTGTTCTTAAAAAAATCCAAAAAAAAAATGTCGAAGGGGTTTAATCAAAAATACAAGTTTCGTTTAGGCTACAACCAAACAGATAGCTAAACAGAATTGCTATAAAAATTAATTTGTATCCGGATCATTTATTTTGTATATTAAGCTAATAGGTACTTTTTTGAACAAAAAGAAAAAGACATATGAGAAACCCTCACTTTAAAAAACACCCCAAATGCTTCTGACTCATTAACTTTAATAATCCCATTTGTCATCATTTTTCTTGCTAAGAAATTCAACCTCCCAACTCTTTCCTAAATAGCGAGATTAGATTTCAATGCTTCCCACTCTTATTGTTCCATCAAACTGCCACGAATGAGATAAAGCAAAGGGTTCAAAGAACTCCACACCACCCAACCCTCTGCGAAATAAGTTACCCTTTTACTATGTATACTTCTTGATATGTGTCTCTGAATTTAGAATTCTTATGCAGAAGGGTTCTATGTTTTCAATCCAGTAACCAGAATTCATTTTCTCTCCAAACACGGATCGACTTCGGGTTCAACAATTTTTTTTATGTTCGGCTCACTGTGCTGTGTGCCCTTTGCTTCAGAGACAAAAAAAACCATTGAACTTTTCTTCACTTTATCCAAATACAAATCCTTCATGTCGACTATGATATTATAGCACACTCATAGGTTGCCGTCTAGCAATTTGTATTTTGAGCTCGAATCCCCTTTGCTCCTTGTCACGCATGGGCTTCCTTATGTGCATATCCTTCTTGTATCCCTATGCCTATGTTTTGCTCTATTTGTTTCTATAGTCATCGATTCATGGGGCTTACAAATATTTCCTCCATCAAACCCTCTCTATTCCCATGTGTTATCCACCATGCCATATAGAAAAGCTTACCCATTCAGAAGGATTAAAATATAATAGTGCGGTCTCGCAGGGCAGCTACAAGCATAGTGATTCTTAAAGGTGTTTCGTTTTCGACATTGCTTTTTATGACAGCTCCACAAATTCCTTCCGAGAAGCCATACTTTGTGGCCTATTCCAGTGGAAATTTGTAAAGAAAGTCCCACCTTACAGTGTACTTGTTCGAGAGTATTGCATGCTGTCGATTATAGGTCATAAGGTTAAAGGTGAGTGGTGTATCCTTTTGCCGGTTAATGTTGGCTTTTTGTGTTCGCTGAAGTGAAAAATATACATAAACCATCTACAAAGAATGAGAAAAAAAAAAACTAAATAAAATCTTTTGTGTTTTTTTTTTTTGTTTGGTTTTGAGTTTCGTGATTTGCATTTGTGGGCGACTTGAGCGTGAGCACTGAGCCCGATTAGTTAAGCTCATTATAACAAACTGAGTGTTATTTGATGATTTTGCAAGGAATTACATTCCACAATTTTAAAATAGTTCATTATACCTCTTCAAGCTATATAATTTGGGAGTATAGTTTGAATCTCCTACTGAATCGTCCAGATCCTGGTCATAAAACACCCCGCAAATAAATCGTTTGACACGTCATCCGAGAATATTTTGTTGTACAACTGGCTTTTCGTGTAGTTTTTTTTAATAAAAAAAAAAAACTAAGTAAATTTGATGGGCTGACAGCTAATGGAGTTCCAGGGCCTAGTAAGTTACAACTCTTTGCTATTAGTGTTGTTTGCCATCAATTTTCTGCGGAATTCGAAAGGCTATCCCTATCAATTGTTATATTAAATCTTGGCACAAAAAGTGATATGTTGATCAGCATGAACGGAACGGCTAGCGGGAACAACGGGTGCCCAGCAGAACCACGACACTTTGGGTTTAGCTTGTTAGCTTGAAGTGACCCTACATTCTGGCACACTGAGTCCATAACGTTCCCCAGGATACCACATGAACTTAGGGCGATTTTCTTCACTCAAAGTTGAACTCAACTCCCAGGGATATTCTGAAAAACTCAAGTTGGCCAACTTTTAAATTTCAACTTCCGAGTTGAGAATTAAGGTAGTGAAGAAAAGCAATTTTTAACTTGCCGCTCAACTCTCAATTATGTATCAACTCTCGAGTTGGCCAACTTTAGAGTTTCCGGCAAGTTGAACAATAATTGAGAAAACTGACCTTAGACTACTGGTTCAAAATCACCGATGGGCAGAATTGGCTTTTCTAGCAATTTAATGTCATAAATTTGAAGCATACAGGGGGGATTTGAGTTTGTTTGTCCACCTCCACACCTCAGGTAGAAACAAAACACGAAAGAATAGAAAATTAAAGTATAAAAAAAAAATTATTAAATTTTGCAGAACACTAAGCTATTGCATGCAAAAAAAAATGTCCTTAAGAGAAAAATAGAGTGATCTGAGTCAGTTGTACAGCTGCCAATTTTTGTGTCAAAAGATCTTAGTTTTTTTTTTATAATTCACTCGCGCTCAAGGGTATGTTAAGAGACCCTTATAATGTTAAACACAGCACGGGTGTTGGGAAAATTAGGAAGGGAGAGAAAGCAGGTGATGATGAACATTCCATAATCGTGTTGTGCGACTAAAAAACGAATCTCTTTACTTTACGGTACGACCAAAGTAAGGCTCAAGGGTGACCTGTTGAGCATTCCTAGCGAAGCGGGTAACACGGGTAAATTGATAAAGGGGATGGACATGGATGCATCTGGCTACTTCGAATGAGCATTGCTTGTGAAAGAAGCGACAAAACAGGGAAATACATGAAACATTCCGACGGTGTTCAAGAGCTGGGAATGAATCTATGATAGCTCCGTTTCCAATCAGTCTTAATGCTCTGTTCTGAATACAATTCAATAAATGGAGGGAAGATTGTGCTGCACCTGCCCAAAGGAGTGAGTTATACTCGAGTTTTGGACGTATAAACGCCTTATGTGTTCCCTTTCATCACTATTGTAAAATCTTCTTCTCTCATCTCGCCAACCTCAACAAATCATCTCAACCACTATTTTTGTTTGTATTTAGTTATTTAGTTCATTTTAGATTTCATTTATTGGGTACTTAATTAATACTTATAACCATTTTTACTTGCGACTTATAGGTACTATAAGGCAAGTTATGCATTCGTAAAAAAAAACGAGCTCGAGATTTTGATCAAAGTTGACATTACGATGATAGCGAAGACTAAAAAAGTGGGTCTGGCAATTCTGTCTGTCTGTCTGTCTGTCGGTTCGACTACAGCCTAAACGGTTCAGTCGATTTTCTTCAAACTTGGTAGATATGGGTTTTGATTTTTTCCCCCGAACGTTTTTTTCTTTTTTTTTAAGATCAATAATAACGGTACCTGCCATACGAATTTTTTTCGAAATTTTATAAATATTTTTTTTCTCAAAAATTGTTCGACAGATTTTAGAACAAAAAAACAATTTTCATTTAGTTAAAGCTAGGTAATGGTTGAAAAAAAATTTCCGAAAAATGGTTATTGAGGGTACCCCCCATGGAACCATTTTTTTGTTTTTGATTTTCTCAAAAACGGTACCACAGATTTTGATCATTTTTGTTTTGCTAAGGCCCCCCAAAAATGTAAATAGAATTGTGTATTCAAATTTTCAAACAAATTTTTTTTGATTTTTAAAAAAACTTCCGATTTTTTTTTTCAAAACCCCACACTAGATTTTTTTTAAACTTGATAAATAAAAGTTTATTAACATAATATACAAGATGTGAGAAAAAAAATAATTTCATTTTACCTAAAAATAAAGTTACCCACCATACAAATGTTAAAAAATTTAAAAAAATGGTTTTCAAAATTCGTATTTTTCTCGAAAACGGCACTTAGAATTTTGATAAATTTTTTTTTCTTTCGATTAAGTTTTACGATCTTTAATTTAATAAAAAAAAGTTTTGTAATTAAGATATTACAGCTTGTACCTACCATAGAACCATTTTTTCGAATTTTGAATTTCTCATTATCCACATAACGGATCTTAACGAAATTTTTTATGGAGAATTTTCTAAAAAGTCTTAAACACATTGCATTTCAAAACTTTAAAATAAATATTTTTTGAATTTTTGAAAAAAAAAATCTATTTTTTTCTTTTTTTGAAAATTCGATATCTCAGAAACGGCTCAATATTTTTTTTTTTTGTAAATTTAGTTCTTATTCGAACAATAATAAAAAACTTTAAATTGGCGTACCAAAATTTTTTCTTAAAAATCTTCTAAAAAGTTTGTGTATAAAAGCTTTTTTTTAAGAAACAACGACTTATAATTTTTGTTCTTGCATAAATTCATGTTTGCATAGCACTCTGTTTTTGTCTCTTACTACTAAAAGAATTTAAAAAATTAATTTTATCCTTATGAATGGTTTTCTCTAATAACATTCGTTTTTAAAATTCCTAGTCTATTACATAGGAGCAAGTTCGTGCGAGCCAGTCGTGCATTTTATTTAACATGGAATTCATCCAATAAATCTTTTGTGACCTTGGTGGCGCAGCGTGCAGAAACGAAAAAAATGTCCAGGGGTGCCAAGACTTGACATTGCTCTATATACTCGTAGATCGCCCCAGTAGATGCTATCATACGCAGCTTTGAAATCGATGAAGAAGTTGTAGGTGTCGATTTTAAGTTCCTGGATTTTTCCCAAGATCTGCAACAATGTGAATATTTGTTGGATTTAAAAAAAAAATAAAAAAAAAGTCTTGAAAGAAAACAGCAGCCATATTGGTTTTGTGGTTCAAACAGCCTTTTTAAACAGAAGTTCGGGATTATTAATTGGAGAAAAATGTGTAATGAAATTCGTGATTGCCACAATTTTCCAAAAGTACAGGATTTTTTCAAGACTCCTAGAAGTATTATAAAGTAGACAACGAAACATAATGAAAACTAAGGCTCATCGAAGCCTCTTTGCGCTAATCACAGCTATTTTTAATGTAACATCCATTAACTCTCCATATTTTCTACGAAATCCATTTCCATACACAACACAACATTATCATTTCTATTAGGGAAAATGGAATAATGAAGTTTCTAAAGACTTGACTTAAAATTATTTCTAAGACTGTTTACGAAAAAAATAAATGAATAAGACTTAAATTTATGGTTTTATTTAAAAAAATGTTAAGGGCAGGTCATATTTGCCACACTTGATTTAATATTGGAAAACAGAATAATTGCTTGATATGAAGCAAAGTCAAGCCTTGTAACCTAATTGAGGATATATTCATAATATGTGTAGGTGTAGTTAGTTTTCTTTATTTCTTTTTTGCCATGCTCAAATTGTTTCACAGAATTTTTCAAAGTTTTGATGAAAATTCTTTCTGTTTGAACTAAAATCACTAACTACATTTGGGTGGTTGAAGAAAATTAAACTTTAAATTTAAAACTCGTCATTCACTTTTTCAAAACGAGAAGTCTGTTCTTTTATTTAAATCACAGATCAAAAAAAGTAAAAAAATAAAATACATGACTAGATTCGGAATAAAATTTCTCATATATTGAAATATGTATGTTTTTTACAATAATTTGCATTGAAATCTTTGACACTATCGTAAACAGACCGATAGATGTCAGGACGAATCGCACTTTATTTTTTGGAAAAATGTTAGTTTTAATTAATAAATGGATTTTTGTTTAGCATGACACCAATACTTCTCCTCTACAAAAGACATTAAAATAAGGATATACGTATATTATTTATTATTTTCTTTTTTCAAAAATAATAACCTCCAAACCTTAAAATTTATAATATATTAATTTTTAAAGTATTAACAGATTTTTATATGGTAATAATAAAATAGAAGCAAGTTCATTAAATTTGATCCACCCTAATGTACACACTGAACTAACTTAATGTATATGGACATACATACTTGTATATATGGAAATAAATGTTTGTCCCTTTCGTATCCTTGTGCAGCACTTAAGGAATAGTATAATTGGGAGTAATTGAATTGCTCAGAATTTACTAAAAGCATCACATACTCATGGCTGTATATGTAGTAAAATTACCTTAATTTCCAATGGAGTTTTCTTCTTAAGTTCATTTGATATTAATTAACAAGAAAGTATAAAAAAAATACACGCTAAGTTAAAACAAAATCAACAATGAGGTTTTCGAAATAAAGATTTGTTTTTAATACAAAATAATTTTTTTTTTAATTTTGTTGCACAAAAAAATTTCAATAAAATCCTTTAAGCCAATAATGGAAAATTCAAAACTCAAAAAATGGTTCTGTTATATACACTGAACACAAAATATGCGCTAAAAATAATATTGTCAGTTTAACAAAGCAAGTTTCGTTAATATAAGAAAATAAAACAGAGATTTTTGTCACATCCACAAACTTTTTTGTGATGTAAACAAAATGTTTGTTGTATGTACAAAAAATCTGTTTTGTAAATGTTTGTCAATATCACAGTTTTTGTTAATTTTTTTTTGTCAATTTAACAAAAAATGAAAACATTTTTGTTAAAATGACAAATATTATATGTTTTGTAACATTGATAAAATAAAATTATCAGATATATAAAATTATTTTGTAAGGAAAACAAAAGATTCAGCGAATATTGTTTTTAATCATGACATTTCTTTTGTGTATGATAGACTAGCCGACCCGTACTCGCGTTGCTTCGCAAATTGTAACTACGAATATTTTCTTAATATTAATATTAGCATATTAAAACATTTCTCAATGGGACTGACCATATTTGCTACAATAATATTAGTTTTAGTTTATATATATAACATACCGTATCGAATTAGATTCTCTTTCACACTTGTTCATGTTTGTGCATATTATAAATATAACAATATAGAAAATAATAAAATTTATTTCAAATAAACGGGTTGACTACTTTCTGAGATCATTCGACCCAAACTTTAAAATGGTTTCGCTTTTATAGAATAGTTCATGTGCACGGCACTGTAGTCAATTGAATGTCCATTTTTGTCACCCGAAATGCTTTTGAGTGTATTCAAGTAACTTAAAAAATAAAATGCACGACTGGATCGCACAAACTTGCTCTTATGTAAAAGTACTTTGAAATTTAAAATACATTTTATAAATATAAAACATGGATTTAATGAGATAAAAATATTCAAATGTATGGAATTTCCGTCTGATTAATCTTTTTAATATTAACGTAATTTTTTATATGACAAATTTCCTTAAAATTTTTGGAAAACAAAATTTGGGATGCCAAATTTTAAGTATTAGGTAGTATAGATTTTAGAAATAGTTTTTTTCGAATATTTTTCTATACAATATTATTTTAAACTTAGGGGGCTCCTGTTTAAAATGTTTGGTTAAAATCAAAAAACGGTTCTATAACAGGTACCGTTCATAACATTTTGCCCCAAAATTATGTTTTTCCAAAATGTATTCCATGTCCAATGTCCATAATATCACACCTATATTTTTTTTATCAAAATAGTTAGAACCGTTTCGAGATAAATAAGATTATGCATTACAGTTGTATGGGGGGTACCGTTAGTTTTGGAGCTAAAAAAAAATGTCAAGTTCTCCTCTAGGGAATCACCGAAGACTCTTAAGTACAGAGTTTGAAGAAAATAGCTCCAGTGGTTTAGGCTCTAGATCGAGGTACCGACATACAGACATACAGCATACATACAAACAGACGGAATCGTCGGAACCACTTTATTCGTCTTCGTTATTATCGTAATGTCAACTTTGATCAAAATCTCGAGTTCGATTTTTTTTTTCAAATGCAGAATAGTTAGTACCTATTACCAATATCACAAGTAAAAAGAGCCCACCCCCACATTGCTCAGCGATGTGACGATAGAATTAGAGAAACAAAAAAAATGTGTGTGTGTCGGTTATTTAGATAAACTATACAAATACAATACAGAAAAATTGAATATGTAGGTACAGCGTTGCCGCTAAAGAAAAAATTTTCGTGCCACACTCTTTGAAAAAACGTGTCATTTATGACATTTTCGTGCCATATGAAAAAAAAACTCGAGTTATTTTTTAAAAATAAATTTTAATTAAATACTATTACAAGCAAATAACAAACAAAAATCACTTCCTCTATTCGTATATAGATATTTTCCAGAAACAGGAGTTTTTGGCAAGTTCATAATAAGTAATAAGTATTGTTGCGAACAGAGCTTTATACTCCTACAGCGCCATCTGTCGGAAAATGGCATATCTACTTTATGGAAGAAACAAAAAGCTCTTATCCAATGTCAAATGTATTTCCCCTTATTCCATCCATCTAGAACATTCCAAGACAAGAACCTTCGAGAACAACTAACTTGAGTATATAAGAGTGTTCGCGGTGAGCAGAGTACAGTTGATTTTGGATTATGAAAGTGTGCAAAAGTATTGCTTATTTGATTGTGTTTTTAAACAAGTGTGATATAAATTTGAATAAAAGTATTTGAGTTGATTATAAATTGAGATTTACTGTTTTGAATTGGAAAGTGTTAATAAATAAGAAATATTAAAAAGAGTAATAAGTTTTATTTAACGAACCTAGTAAAAATATTACAGATGTATTATGTATGTAAGTACCTATATCACATCACATGATGAGTACCTCTTATTATTATTTGAAAATATAAAGACGTAATAAAGCTTTGTTATAATAAGTTAAATAAATAAATTAGATGGCGGTTTGAAATTTTGACAATTATTAGGCTTAATAATTTCATTATATGACATTATAGCATTAATTGTTTTGTATGACAGTCTGTTTTTGTTGTTTTAATATTATTTAGCTTTGAAAACACTCGCTCTGCTGATGCACTTTCGTGAGGCAAACTAAGAAGAATCAACATAAATTTTGTAATATTAATGAACATTCCTTCGTCAATATTGTTTTTTAATCTGTACAACTTAACCTAGAACGTTTTTGAATCTTTAAGAAAAATACTTTCGGCTAGTCCAATCTCAAAAATTTTTCTTATTCCGCCAAAAAGAACATCTTTCTCGCACTCTAAAGCCCCTTTTAGAAGATCATTTCAGTTTCAGTTTCAGTTGAGCTATCAGTTAAACGGATGTCTAAATGCAAAAACTGAAACGTTTAACTGAGGCTGAAACTGAAAATGATGAAATTCCCATAAGTTTTCAGTTCAGTTATCAATTAAACTGATTTGTAAATACTTTTCAGTTCAGTCGTCATTTCAATTTTAGTTTGCGGTGATTTATTAAGCGACAAAACTATAGCTATTGCAATAAGGCTTTCATCGTCCATTACGCAATGTATTTCCTCTGATTTTCTACTGCTCACAAGTAAAATGAAAGCACAAGAGAACACCGGACTGACGTCTAAATACACTGCCTTTTTTAACTGAACTGACAACTGAACTGATAACTGAAGAAACAACTGATCGTCTAAAAGGGGCTTAATAAATGAGAAAATTCTGATACCAAAATATTGAAGTGTGGCAAAATACTTTGTATATTTCGATTATTTTTTAAAAAGGTTGGGTCAATTATAACGCACTTAGGTAAAATAATGAAAAAAACGTGCCATATTGAAACTTTTCGTGCCACCGTGCCACGAGAAAATTTCCGTGTCAAAATGGCACGATCGTGCCACATCGGCAACGCTGTGTAGGTAGGTAGGTAAGAGAAAACACGTAACTATTGAATGGAACAGATATTAAGAGAGGGAGAGTATGGGAACGGGAAGAAAAGAAAATTAAAAATGTTGGAATGATATTGACATGAAACAAAGCAGCGACCTCGCGATTGTGATGAAATCTAATTCCTGGATAAAATAAATTCAAAAAGTTTATAATTTTATAATTTGTTTTTATTTATTTCTCAGGTTGTATGTTTAACTAAGAAGTGATTTTGGGCTTAAAATTTGCGCAATAGTATTGGCTTTATGAAGCAGTGCTAATCTTTGTCGATTATTGTATAGGTTTTAAGATATGAGTGGTTGTATAAGTCAACTAATAAAAAAAATGGACAAAAAATGTAAAATTAATAATATTTAAGTTTGACAAATTATTAATGAAAAAAAATTATAGCCATAAACACTCTCATGACAATATAGAAAATAATAAAATTTATTTCAAATATATACCTAGATATAGATATAGATATAGATATAGATATAGATATAGATATAGATATAGATATACATAGATATAGATATAGATATAGATATAGATATAGATATAGATATAGATATAGATATAGATATAGATATAGATATAGATATAGATATAGATATAGATATAGATATAGATATAGATATAGATATAGATATAGATATAGATATAGATATAGATATAGATATAGATATAGATATAGATATAGATATAGATATAGATATAGATATAGATATAGATATAGATATAGATATAGATATAGATATAGATATAGATATAGATATAGATATAGATATAGATATAGATATAGATATAGATATAGATATAGATATAGATATAGATATAGATATAGATATAGATATAGATATAGATATAGTTCACATTTGGTTTTTGTCAAAAAATCGATGTAAGATTACTTGAACTTAACAAAAATTTCGTATTATCAATACGCCCTCACAGGTGATTCCATGTGAGATCGTAGGGCGGAAACGCCAATTTTTGTGGACATAAACAAAAAAAAAACTATTTTGAAATAAAAAAATTGTCAAATTGAAATTAACCATTTTTATTAAACTGACAAATAAATTTTGTGAATTCAACAAAAGAAATTTGTTAAATTGACAAAAAAATTTTTTAATTTAACAAAACAATTTTGTTAATCCGATAATTAAAAAAAAAAAAACAAATTTGTAACATTAACAAAAAAATTTGTTGATACAACAAGAGAATTGTTAATATGACAAATTAGTTTTGTAAATTCTACGAAATTTTGCCATATTGACAAAATATTTTTGTTATTTCATCAAATCTATCTATCTGCAATTGGTACTGAGATTTTTTAATTATTAAATTAGACTACTTGTTTGTTTTAGTTTTTTCGTTTTCTGAAAATTTTCAATGGTGAGTGACTTTAGGGTTGATTTTAGCAATATTCGCGGCTTGCGAAGGAATTTCTGTGCCACGTACATCCATACTGTAAACAACAGGCCAGCTGTTTTGGCGCTAAGTGAAACTCAAGTGGGTGAAAACACCGATGATTCGGAATTTTCTCTACATGGGTATAGCTTAGTGCCATTATTCTTCCCACATCACGGCCTCGCGATTTATATAAGAAATGATGTTGCGTACCAACTTCAACCCCAATTCGGTAAATGTTCAAATACGAACTTCAATTTTATATGGTTAAAATTCACGGTACATAAGCACATCATTCATACCTGTTTCATTTATCGAAGTCCAAACCTGGACAGAAATTCAACTTTTAACGAATTTGATGCTCTGTCCGATTCCATCCAAAGAATTGTTTCCCATTATCCTCACACTGAAATCGTCATTGCGGGCGATTTCAATGTACACAATTCTAGTTGGCTTCGCTTTTCTGGTCAGACAACACCCGAAGGAAGGTATGTTGAGGTCTTTGCTGAGTTAAACCACTTGACTCAGCTTGTTAACGAGCCAACTCGAATTCCTGACGTTGCAGGTCAAACCGCCAATACACTAGACTTGTTCCTTACCTCTGATCCTGATAAATACACCATCAGTGTATTATCACCTCTAGGCACATCAGACCACTGTGTCATCTCTGCGAATTTCTCGTGTCTGAAAACCTCAGTTAAAGAAAAAAACCCCAAGAGAACCGTTTGGCTATACGAGAAAGCCAACTGGGACGGTCTCAATGATTTCTTCAGAAACTTTAACTGGTCATTATGCTTCCTCGATAGTGACGTGAACTCCAGTTCAGATATGATTACAAATTTAATTCTCATCGGAATGAGAGGTTACATCCCGCATAGGGAAAAATCTATCAAACCGAAAGAGAACTCATGGTTTGATTTGAGCTGTAAAGAGGTTATCAGGGTCAGAGTAGTAAGTTTCCGATGTTATAAAGCCAACCCTACTGAGGAAAACCGGAATAAGTTCAAACAAGCTAGAAAGACTTGCAATGATCATATTCGAAAGGCCAAGTTCTTACATGACCAACAAATTAGGCAAAAAATACTACAATGTCCCAAGGGTAGTAAAAATTTCTGGTCATTTGTAAAAAATATCCGAAATACTACTTCGTCCTCGGTCCCAACGCTCGTTATCAATAACACTCCCTACGTCAGCTCTATTGATAAAGCCAATTTGCTTGCAGCACACTTTTCTGCTAATTCGACGCTGCCAGAGAGTGTTATGACTCCTCCTGTACTTGAGAACACAAATTTTTCCATGGGACGAATCTTCTTTCGTACTCGTACAGTTGCAAGAGTCCTGAAAGATCTTGACATACACAAATCCGCTGGCCCGGATAGTATCCCTCCCATTGTTCTGAAGAGGTGTTCTTCAACGCTGGCAAAACCACTGCGTAAGCTTTTCTATCTATCCTATTCCTCTGGACTCTTTCCGAGTAGATGGAAAACAGCATTTGTCCAGCCTGTCCCTAAAAAAGGTGAATCTTCTTCCCCCTCAAATTATCGTCCAATTGCACTTACGTCCCTTCTTTCCAAGGTCATGGAAACACTGATAAATAATCAGCTCAAGAAATATCTCGAAGAACGAAAGCTTCTTAATGACCGGCAGTATGGCTTTCGTAGCAATAGGTCCACTGGTGATCTGATGGTATATCTCACCGAACAGTGGCACAAATCTTTACATCGTTTTGGAGAAAGTAAGATTATTGCACTTGATATTTCAAAAGCATTTGATAGAGTTTGGCATCAAGCTCTCTTATCGAAAATGCGTGCATTTGGTATTGATGAATCTCTTCTTCGTTGGATTAGAAATTACCTTTCAGGCCGCTCAATACAAGTCGTATTGGATGGTCTCAAGTCTAAAACTCATAAAATAAATGCTGGTGTACCCCAGGGCTCCGTTTTGTCTCCGACTCTCTTCCTCATGTTTATCAACGATCTCTTATCTGAAACTTCTAATCCACTAAATTGTTTTGCTGACGATAGTACCCTCAGCTTTTCATATTCGTTCGAAGATTCACTTCCTTGTTCTTCGGAAGTGGAACTTGAACGGCAGCGTATGATAAGCTCATTAAATTCTGATCTTGACAGCATTGTCCATTGGGGAATAAAAAACCGTGTAGAATTTAATGCTTCAAAAACCCAATGCTGTTTTCTATCGTTAAAGCGAAATCCTCCCCTTTTGCCGCTATCCATGAGCGGCACTTGCATTGAGGAAACTGAACAACTCTCTGTGCTCGGTATGTGCATCACAGACCACCTTGTGTGGAATGACCACATATTCGACGTTGCCAAAAACGCTGCCAAGTGTTTAGGTTTCCTTCGACGTTGCAAGAAATTTTTTACCCCTTCTGATCTGGCTGTAATCTATAAGGCTTATATTCGTCCAAAGCTCGAGTACAATTCCCATATTTGGGCAGGTGCTCCAATAACACACTTGAGTCTCTTGGATAGAATCCAAAAAAGAGCTTTAAAATTGATAGGTGATAGAAGTATAACAGAAACATTTGAATCTCTCGAGCACCGTCGCAATGTTTCTTGTCTTTCATTATTTTACCGTTACTTCTATAAACAGTGTTCCAGCGAAATAGCCAGTTGCATTCCTCCCCTTAAACAATTTAACCGTAATACTCGTGCTTTTAGGAATGCTCATCAGTTTACCCTTGAGCCCAATTTCGGACGTACTGTGAAATATAGAGATTCTTTCTTTAGCCGGACTACACGAATGTGGAATGCTCTACCCAACTCTATTTTTCCTTTCCATTGTAATATTCAAAAATTTAAAACTAATGTGCATCGGTATCTCCTTTTAAACCCTTCCTTGTTTTCCTAACGCTCGTACTGTGTTAATCATTTTAAGGGTAGTAATAACCCCTTGAGTGCGCGCTAATTATAAAAAAAAAAAAAAAAAAAAATCAATCTGTAAGCTTAAAAAAATAATTTTGTGGATACAAAAAAATATTTTTTGTCATCTCAACAAAATTCTATAATTTTTATCAATTTGATAAAACGTTTTGATGGACGTATATTGACAGAATTTTTATCAGCTCAACCTACATTTTTGTCATATATACCTAGATTTTATTTACAGTGTAGGTGCCGTCTGTAATATCTTAAATTTTACTTGTGACTTATATATTATAAGGCAGGTTATGCTTTCGTAAGAAAAATCGAACTCGAGATTATGATCAAAGTTAGCATGACTATGATAGCGATGTCTGTATATGTCTGCCTGTTCGACTTCAGCCTAAACGGCCGGGCCGATTTTTGTTAAACTTGGTAGACATCATTTTAAAATTATCGCCCCCACACACGTGTCTTTCTTTTTTTAAGACCAAATACAAGGGTACCTGCTATACAAATGTTACAAAATAGTTTTCGAAAATCGTATTTTTATTAAAAACGGGCGCCCAGAATTTGGATAAATTTTGTTATGAAGACGGAAGAAGTGGGTTCGGTAATTTCGTCTGTATGTCTGTACATCGACTTACATCCTAAGCCACTGGAGTTATTTTCTTCAAACTCGGTATTTAAGGGTCTTCGGTGACTCCCAGAAGAGAAATTGAAATTTGTCTTAGCTTAAAAACTCGCCTTATGCAAAATCTTATTTATAAAAATGGCTTTAACTATTTTGATAAACAAAATTAGATGTTCTATAATGGGCATGGACAGGGGCGAACGCAGGTAGGGGTTTTAGGGGTTCAAACCCCCCCCCCCCCCCCCCCGAAACGACCAAAAAAATAAGGGTTCATTTTATTAAAGGAAAAAAAAAAAACAAAGTGTTATTTTCGTGCCATAAATTCTTCTGCTAGTGTTGTTTTTTCTTACGACTTATGGGTACTATAAGGCAAGTAATGCATTCGTAAAAAAAATCGAACTGAAGTTTTTTATCAAAGTTGATATTACGATGATAGCAAAGACGAAAAATGTGGGTCCCGAAATTCTGTCTGTCTGTCTGTTCGACTACGGCCTAAAAAGCTGGGCCGATTTTCGTTAAACTTGGTAAAACATAACGGTATCTGCCATACGATTTTTTTTCGAAATCTTATAAATATTTTTTTCTCAAAAACTGTCCCACAGAATTTTGAAAAAAAAAATTCATAAAATTTCATTTCGTCATTTTATGTAATGGTTTGTTTGGTTTTATTTGGCACAATACGAGTATAGCCATTCAAAATTTCATAAATACATAATATTTAATTTCAGTACAAATTATCATTCATGATTTATCACAGTTTTCGTAAGATTTAGCATTGATATTACTTATTTACAATAGTTTTACATTTTAGAAATAAAATAATCGTACTAAATTTTTAAGATAAAAAATGTTACAATTAGTAATTTTCTCTTATAAAATCTATTAGTTCTTTTTTAAATAAATATATATTTGAAGCGTTCTTTATTTGATTTGGAAGATTATTATACATTGCAAGGCCCTTATACATCGCTCTATTTTGACCTGCTACTGTTCGATGAAAGTTTAGTCAAAAATTGTTGTTGTTTCTCAAATTATAAGGCTGGACATCGCTGACAAACCTCAGATCCACTGATAAATAGCTTGGTAAGAGTCCACATTTGAGCTTGAATACAAACACTAGTACATTGAATACTATTCGTTGGTTGATGTTCAGCCATTTAAGCGTGTTCAGCATAAATGAAATGGGGGTTAGACGGTCACATCCAATTATACACCGCATTGATTTGTTTTGTAACTTCTGCAATCTTGTTTTGTCCTCAATAGAGCACTGCAAAAGAACCGAAGGACAATATTCAAAGTGCGGTTTTATTATTACATTGTACACTTTAATTGCATTTGATATTGAAAGTCTATTTCTGATTCTAAAAAAAAAAACGATCTTTTTCGAAAGTTTTTTACATATATAGTCTATATGACTTCTGAACTTAAGCTCATTGTCTATGAAAACGCCGAGATACTTCATTGCGGAAACTATTTCAATTTTTTCATTATCAATTACAAGATACACATTTAAATCACTTTTTAGCACCATACCCTTAGTTTTTTTCGTATTCAATTTGAGTTTATTAATTTTAATCCAATTGTTCAGAGCCTCGAGATCATCCCGTAACAGATCAGTCATTGAACTTATATCACTACCGGAGATGTATAATAACGCGTCATCCGCAAATAGCCTCAGTTTAGCATATTTTACAACACCAATCATATCATTAATATAAATAATGAACAGCAGAGTTCCCAGAAGAGATCCTTGAGGAACTCCTATTTTCACTTCCATATCCTCGGATGCTATATTATTAAAAACTTTACACTGAGTTCTATTTGATATACATATATGAGTTGATAAATATGAGTTGAAATATTTTTTCCAAAAAATGGTTATTCTTGGAAGCCCCTTGAAACCATTTTTTGGTTTTTGATTTGCTCAAAAACAGTACAACCGATTTTAATCATTATAAAGCCTCTCCAAGGTTTAAATATTATTGTGTATACAAATTTCAAAAGTTTTATTTTTTGATTCTTAAAAAAATTTCAAAATTTTTGTCTGGAAACTCAATATTTCGAAAACCTCATGCTCGATTTTTTTTAAACTTGATAAATAAAACTTTCTTAATATAATCTACAAGATCTGAGGAAAAAATTTGTTTTACCTAAAAATAAAGGTACCCACAATACAAAATGGTAAAAAATGGTTTTCGAAAATCGTATTTTTCTCAAAAACGGCTCCGAGAATTTTGATAGTTTTTTTTTTTGTTTCGATTAATCTTTACTTTTAGAGAAGCTTCTAAAAAGTTTAAAAAAACATTGCATTTTAAGACTTTTTTAAAAAAAAATATTCTTTGAATTTTTGAAAGAAAAAAATCTATTTTTTTTTTTGAAAATTCAATATCTCAAAAACTGCTCAATATTTTTTTTTGTAAATTAAATTTGTATTCCAACAATAATAAAAAATTTAAATATGCGTACCAAAATTTTTTCTTAAGTATGTTTTAAAAATTTTGTATACAAAAGCTTATTGTTTTAAGAAACCACTAATACGAATTACAATTTTGTTCTTGCATAAACTAATATTTGCTCACAACACATGGCATCCTGTGCTTAGCTCCAACTATACTAAAGGAGTTTTAGTATTTTAAAAAAGAATTTTGTGCTTTTTCTGTAATAATTTTTGAAATTCTTAGTCTTTTACATAAGAGCAAGTTTGTGCGACCCAGTCGTGCATTTTATTTTATGTGTCTTCGTATTTTAACACAATTGTCTTAATTTGAATTGATGATTAAAAAATAGAGACGAATGGAACAGCAATTGCGTTTTTGATAATTAAACATTATGTATAGGGCAGAAAACGGACTAACGAACGGAGCAAATATATACCGATACAGATATCCGTGTTAATCTTAAGGGCCGATTTATGGCTAATAAATGATTTCGATTTATATAATTTTGAGTTATTGATGGCTCCAAAGTCGGAGTGTGTTGAAAGTTACAGTTACAAATGAGTATCTAGCACATAGCACCCTCTGAGAGCGTTTTGATTATAATTATGTAGTATAGTTAACGTAGGTACCAATTGAGTGTTGCTGTCGTCCTTATGTTTTCGTATAACTCTTTTTCCTATCATCGCAAAAATACAACAAGTTATAACTTCACGTATTAATATATGCCGGATTTATTTTTGCAGATTTGGACCACTACACTCAAAAAATTTCGTGTGTAAATACTACTAATTCATGCGTGCATTCTACGAATTTTATTCGTGGTTTTCAGCCACGAATAGTATTCGTAGAATGGACGTTTATTAGTACATTTTACGAATATTTTATTAGTATTCGTAGAAAAACAAACATATATTGTACGAATACCATTCGTACAATGTACGAATATTATTGTAATATTTACCAATGCCATTCGTATATTGTACGAATATCATTGTAATATTTACTAATGCCCTTGTATTTCATTCGTAAATTATACAGCTCCATTCGTATATTGTACGAATATTATTGTAGAACTTACTACCATTTATGTTCTCTGAAATTTCCTTAAATACCTATTGTAAGAAATTATAACAAAAGGTATTTATGTTGTAATTTAAAAATTTTTTTAATTCATTTTACTGTCATATATATATGAATAAAGTTAAAAAATAATTAATTCATTATAAATATAATTAACAATCAAATTAATATTTAAATACTCCTCATTTTATGTACTTAGGGCCACTGAAAATAGATTTAACATTTAAAATTGAAAACTTCCGAAAAAAATTGTACTTACATTGAGATTCTTTCAGGAAAAAATTCCCACATATGTATGCTCTGCTACTTCTGGATGCTGTATTTTAAATATAAAATAAGCTTTAAAGCAAATGTATGTCTAGGTACTTACCTCGTCTTTTCGAAAAAAGCAGATGTCTGATCCACCACTGCAGCACTTTATAAATAATATCACGTTTCAACGTGTTGACTAATGGAATACATTTAATTTTTAGAACTGAACACATTATTTTTTTTACTCATGATTAGTAAATAATACTAATGCACTTCATGAAAATACGAAGTTATTAGTACATTCTACGCATAATGCGTACGGTCTACCTACGAATGAATTCTGTCTACTAATATTAGTTTTACTTAGTAAATAGTACGAATTTATTAGTAAATACTACGAATGCAAAAGTTTAAAGTACGAAGTCATTCGTACAAGAAATTAACGAATGTTATTAGTTATATGTACACAATAATTCGTACAATGTACTCAAACAAATTGTTTACTTCTTGTTTACGAATGAAATTAGTGTATTAAACGAATAGATTCGTGGATAGTACGACAGTTATTAGTAAAATTTTACGAATGCATTCGTAGATATACCACTGTACAAATACTTCGTACATCTTACGAATATTCGTACAATGCACGAATATTTTCTTTACGAATATCATTCGTAGCCATTTTACTAATAAATTTTTTGAGTGTAGGCGAACCTAAAACTTATTTTAACTCTATATTTAGGTACACTTATGAAATCACTTACATTCTTTTTCTTCTTGTTGCATTAATGATATTTTACGAACCAAATGATGGCCTCCATCACAGGTCCGTATAGTAAAAGTCTATGTCTAAGAATTAATTCCGGAATAAAAAATGGCCAAATGGGAAGCACCAAAAACGCCCTCGTAGTGAATATTATCCAACTTTTGGTAACATTATTCAAATTTGCCAAATAGGTATCCGTTGCAACATCTTTATGATGTTTTGTTTTTGCGATTTAGCTGTATGAAATTGTTCCGATAGGTCCTATCCCTGAGATCAAATATTATTTAGTTATAACATATTTATGTTAATTACAATAAAGAATATGTAATTAACAAGTACCTACAATATAGTAATAAAATAATATATTTATGAAAATCTCATATTTTTTTGAAAACACCCCCCCCCCCCCCCCCGAAATTATTTTCTGCGTTCGTCCCTGGGCATGGACTACATTTTGGTCAGCTTTTTATTGTGTTATCTATTAGAAAATAAATATATGGTCGCGGATACGCCCGGATAAGCAAACTTTTAGGGATTTAAAAATTTTTCCTTCAATTAATTAAAAATAGGTTTTTCTCTTTTTTGGCCTTAAACGAAATGTTTTTTTTTGTTAAAGGTTCAACGGGTACATCAAGAATGAGGATTGTGACTAGGAAACATTTGTTTGAAAGAATTAAAAGTGAAAATTTACCAAATTTGGAAGCAAAACTGATTTCCTTAAAAAACCACCTTTTGTCTAGTGAAAGCTATACTAAAGACCAAATTGAAACATCAAAATGCAATTTTGCGCATTTTAAATTGGAAATAAAGAATAGATAGTCAAAAGCTCACAATAAAGAAGATGTATTTCTTATGTACAGTCATTCTTGGCTGGAAGGGACCTTTGCGATTCCCATTGATTGCCAACCGTCCGGATAATCGACCAGGCCAACCGTGTAAATCTTTTGAAGAGGTGAGCGAAAGAAGTAAAAGATGAAAGATTGAGGTTCTTCGCCCTAACTTTCACGAGCACATCATAGTACATGCTGCACAAGTAGAATTAAGCAAAACAGGAAAGCGAGACGGTTCAAATGTGCTCAAAGAAATAATCAGGTCGCCAGCTCGTGCAACAAAATATAAAAAGGCATATCACGCAGTCTTCAAAAAATAAAATTTTCATCGATGCAGACCTAACACAAGCGCAATATGAAATTATAAGGAGCACCATTAAGAAGTTCTTTCCGTCTTACAGTCTTTTGCAAAAAAAAAAGTGTTATCCGCCGCCAGAAGTGGGCACGGTAACTAGCACTAGTGCGGAAGCTCAATTGCAGCCTTTGATTGATCTTACCGTTAGGCGGTTATCTGATATCATTAAAGGATTACGAACTCGAAAACCTAAAATTAATGTGCAAATGGGGCTGTGATGGGTCCCAACAATCCCAGTACAATCAAAAATTAGACAATGATGCGGACAGTGATATGAACATATTTCAAAGCCGCTAAAGTTAGTATGTGGGCAACAAAATGAAAAAACTATATGGGAAAACCCGACACCCTCTTCTCCTAGATTTTGTAGGCCTTTAAGGTTTAGATTCGTTAGAGAGACTACTGATGAGTGATATCACACAAAATGAAATCAATCACGCCAATACCTCAATAAACTCTCTGATAGTAACTGAATTTGATTTAGACGGCAAAAAAAAAATAGCGTCAAACACACATTCATAGTGACAACGGTTGACGGGAAAGTATGTAATACCGCTACAGGAACAACATCGAGTAGTCGATGTTATATTTGTGGTGCAACCTCGAAGGATTTTAACAACTTATATAAAACAGTTGATGTTAATTTTGATGCTATTCAATTTGGCCTCTCTGTGTTTTTGAGAGTATTCTTCATTTGGCGTATAAATTGCCAGTGAAAAAAAAAAAAATAGAGAAAGAAAAACAGAAGCTGAAAAAGAGCTAGAGAAGGAAAGGAAACAAGAAATTCAAGCGAAGTTTCGTAAGGAAACTGGATTGCTAATAGACATGCAAAAAGCGAATTTCGGCAGCACGAATGATGGGAACACCAGCCGAAGATTTTTCGAGGATCCCAAAATTGCGTTGCGTTGCGAGAAAGCTATAATAGGGATATTTTTAATCGTCTTCTTTTGAGTTCGAACCCTTTGATGAGCTCTAGGAGGTATATAAGAAAAAGAAGGCAAAATTCTTTCCTACCAGAATCACTAGAAATTCTGTTGTGTACCGATCCGAACCCAGGATACTCTTCCGAAAGTGAAGACGAAAACTTGGATTTGGATTTTAGTGTTTAGTTAATATTATTATTTAATAATATAATATAGTAAATATTATAATGATTGTAATGGTTTGTTTGTTTGATGTTTAACATGAGGCGAGATAAACGTTAAAAACCATTTTTTACTTCAAAATCTCGACAGTTTTTCGTCGATAACTTTTTTTTGGAAAGAGGTTTCGAATTTTTTTGTCAACAAAAGTTAAAGAAGATATTTTAACGTACAAACCTAAAAAAAAATACAGCTCTATATATGATAGGAGCCGAGAAAATCAAGTTCACGCTTTCCAAAGCCTTTTTCAAAATGGCGGACAACGCATGGGTGATTTTTGTTCGAACTTTTTGGATTTACACTCTCCAATAGGTACTCTTTAAGAAACAAGAAAAAAAAATTCAACGCAGTATTTTTTGTAGATATTTCGAATTAATTAATTTAATTTTACTGGACTACTACTTTTTTTCAATATGACTACCAAATTTGGTTCAGTGTAGCTCTTATGAATTTTTGTGAAGCTATAAATTTGTTATAAGATTTCGTATTCTATTTCATCGAAATTTCAAGTTTGATCAAAATTTCGAGTTCGATTTTTTTTCCAAATGCAAAACTTGCTTATTAGTACCTATGTTACGAGTATATACATAATATATTGCAAGTTAATATAACTATAACCAGTTCTCGAAACAAATTACTATATCGCACAAGGCCTTGCTCAAAGTGTGTTATAATAAAAATCTGTTAAACAGTTTTAGAGAGAAAAATATTTTCTTAAATTTTTGTTTTTACGTGGTCTTGGTAGTGAACCCAGATCTCTGGCAGTCCAATGCCTAAAACAATATGCCAACGTGTATAGTCCTGACCATGATGTTTTACTACAATCCTCTGAAAAGCAACACCAAAGCCTGAGTCGATGAACAATTAAGATGCAGCTGAATTCTGGAGATATGAAAATGATATGGCCTTTAAAATGCATGAAAATCCTTCTGTAGGAATTTAACCCGTAAGGAGAGTGCTTAAATTTGAACAAAATCTCAAGCCAATTCAACTATTCTTCAAAGGTCATTTATATTTGCTTAGTCACTCATTTGGAACTTTCGCTTTAATGAAGGTACCTACATTCCTACATACTTAGGTATAATGTTTAACTATCACTTATTGAATCCCATAAGGCGGGCAAAAAAAATGCGGTCGAATAATACAACAAAGCTGATGGCGAGCTGCTGAACTACTTCATACATGGACCTCAAGTAGTTTACCTTAATCCTTATGCACTGAATCCCATTATTACCCCTTCCTCATGAACACACACACACAGTTTGTCCTCCTTAGATCAACTTCATTGTTGCCAACAGTTTCCATTGTCATTGCTGAGCTAACAACAAAATAAACATCCCTGCGCTTATCTATGGATAGAGCCTTGCATACCCCGACCGACCGAGTGCTCGATCCAAAGCAAAACGAAGAGAAAAACATTTAGCAGAATTCTAAAGGTCATTTCTGGCCTATATAACAGTTCAGTGTATAAAAGCCATCTATGAGGCTCGTGACATAAGGCTATGCTATGAAAGAGGGAGGAAGGAAAATCGCTCACATTATCGTGAATCAGGATGAGGAAAATGGATGTGGAACGATTCAACTAATATGCTCCATTACCAGCAAGCACAACTATAACACACATTAAAAGAAGAAGGAAGCTTTTTCAAAAAAAAAAAAAGAAGACACAAAAACTATAATAAGGGGGCTATTGGTAGGCAAACCACTTGCTGGTGATGAGCATTCAATAGCGGTAAAACTGTATGGGGGCACACTTTGGCCGGAATATTTGTGCAGAAGTAGCCAATGGAATGAAATCCTGCCATCTGGCTCAAGATCGGCAGCGGTAATTGCCTCTTGCCTCCAGCTCCAGTATGTCGTCTTCTTGTGAAGCCCAACTGTCTCACGTCCTTGATTGTTTTGTGTTCAGAGATAGTTGTTGGATGAATAAAATTTTACATTACGTTGATGTGTATGCTGTGTGGCATCATTTCTTCGTTTCCGGTCTTCACCGCACCAACAAGCTTTTGGTTTTGTGGTCTAGTTCCGAAAGTGTTTGACACACAGCTTGATGGGTATGCTGGTGGGAGTGTGTCATGATAAAGGATTTTCTAAGGCTTAATAGCTTATCTGGAAGAACGTGATTTAAGGATATTTTTCTCCAGCTGCGATAACTGGCTTGCGATTAAATAAACAGATTTGTATAATGAGGTTAGACTGAGAATAAATACGAGTATTAATAGTCATTTTTGATGGGTAAAATTATTGTTTTCCTCAATATCGGTAACGAGAAGTTAGGTGGTTGGATACGTTTTCGTTTTCCTCAGTTACAAAATGGTTTAATGAAATATCCCATATTTTAATATGTGATTAAAAAAAATATACATTTTCAAGGCATATTTGTTTAACAGCCAACGTGCATTGTTGTTGTTGTTGCATTCCAATCTACACCAAATTCTTATACGGTGGACGCAGTCAAACTACAATTTGGGGTTTTGAAAGTTTGTGTTATAGCATATTGTATACAGTTTTTACATACTTTTAAGATTAGTTACTCTTTTTTACCTGCGACTTATAGGCACTATAAGGCAAATTATGCATTCGTAAAATAAAATTCAACTCCAGATTTTGATCAAAGTTGACATTGCGATGATAGCGAAGACGAAAAAAGTGGGTCTTGCAATTCTGTCTTTCTGCCTGTTCGACTATAGCCTTAACTGCTGGGCTGATTTTCGTCAAACTTGGTTGAAATCGTTTTAAAATTTTTCTCCCAACACGTTTTCCTGATTTTTTTAAGAATAAAAATAACGGTACCTGCCATACGATTTTTTTTTCGAAATTTTTTAAATATTTTTTTTTTTCACAACAAATGTTCCACAGATTTGAAAAAAATTCAAAAAAATGGTTATTTAAGGTACCTTTTGGAACCACTTTTTTGCTTTTAATTTTCTCAAAAACGGTAAAACCCATTTTGATCATGTTTTTTTATGCTAAAGCTCCGTTATAGTTTGAATATTACTGTGCATTCAAATTTTCAACATTTTTTTTTGGGGGTTTTTAAAAAAGTTTTCAATTTTTTTTTTTAATTCTTTATTTTGAAAACTTCATACTCGATTTTTTTTAAGCGTGATAAATAAAAGTTTTTTTTTAATATAATCTACAAGATGAGAAAAAAAATATTTAACACTAAAATAACGGTACCCACCATACAAATGGTAAAAAATGATTTTCGAAAACGGTTCCGAAAATTTTGATAAAAATGTTTTTCTTTCGATTAATTTTTACGCTCTATAATTTAATAAAAAAAATTGGAACGATATTACTGACTGTACCTACCATAGAACCATTTTTTCCAATTTTGAATTTCTCATTACCGACTGAAGGGATTTTAATGAAATTTTTTATGGAGAAGCTTATAAAAATTTTAAAAAACATTGCATTTAGAGTCTTAAAAAAATGTTTTTTGAATTTTTGAAAAAAAAAATCTATTTTTTTTGGAAAATGCGATATCTCAAAAATGGCTCAATATTTTGTTTTGAAAATTTATTTTTTATTCATAAAGTAATTGTTGAACCTAAAAACAAAGTAGTGCAAACCCACCGCCAGTGTTTGTTGCAAGGGTACCTCCCTTCGAACTTTTTTTTTTCTGTACGTTGGTACTATGGTTTTTTCAACTCGGTCGTCTTCGCCATTCGCACATTGTTTTCAACTTTCAACAATTCTATTAAAGTTCTTAAAATAGCTTGACTTAAATCTAAAACTAAACCTTACAAACTAAAGTAAATTGTATAAATCTTATAACTATTATAAACAATTAAAACAAGTGAACTTACATCTAAATAAAGAAAAGAAAAGAATATAAAAACAAAAAAAGATAAATTGTGTCGTCCATTATTTTTTTTGGAAATTGGAACTACAAACCACATAAACGCCAAAGTGTCGGCGTTATACATTGGTCCTTCGAGCCGGATCATCAAATCCTTTCTTTGTGAAATAAATCACCGTCGTCGGTTTTGCTGCTAGCATTGTGGCTGGGTTTTTTTGTGTCGTCGTTGCCACCATCGACCATTGCTAGTGCCGGAGTTATCAGGCCTCAGCTCTATCATCATCATCTAAGTTGCCAAAGTCGGCAGGAAAGAAATCATCATCATCATCTAAGTTGCCAAAGTCGGCAGGAAGCAGGTCATCATCTTCATCATCTTCGCTGCCAAAGTGGGCAACAGATCATCTTCATCATCCACCAAAGTTGCCAAAGTCGGCAACAAGTCATCATCGTGGCTAACCGCATGCATAACAGTTACGCTATCCACGCCACTAGCATCAACCGTTATCACAAAGTGACGCTACTGGCATAACAGTTACGCTACCCACGCCACTAGCATCAACCGTTATCACAAAGTGACGCTACCTGCATTACAGTTAACGCTAACCACGCCATCAGCAACTGTTAATGCATATATCATCTATCATCATCGTGATTTTCATCATCTTAATTAACGTTATCATCATCTATTATCATCATCATCGTGATTTTTATCAGAATCAAAATCATCTATCATCATCGTCGTGGATTTTATCATCATAATCAACATTATCATCATCGTGAATATTATTATCGATCATCATCATCATCTATCATCATCGTCGTGGATTTCATCATCATAATCAACATCATCTTCATCTGTATTTCTATCATCGTGGGAATTATCATAAGCAAAATCATCATCATCTATATCTAATCGTGAATATCATCAAGTTCAGCATCAGAATCATCATCATCTATAATTGTGAATATCATCAAGTTCATCATCATAATCAACATCATCTTCATCTGTATTTCTATCAGCGTGAGAATCATCATCAAAAATCATCATACATTTTCAAGCTTTTGTACAAGGTACGTTATATAATATATATTTTAGTGCTATATATCAATAAATTTGTGCCTACATACACACATTATATATTATATTTTACAACTTTTTATTTTGTGGTGTGGAATCAAAATCATTTTGAGTACATTGGGTACTTTTCATACAAAATCGCGCATATAGTTTACAAAGTCGATTCTTTAAGTCATTTTGTTTTTTGTTTGATAATCTGTTTGAGGTTATAAGCGCGCAGTATTGTCGCCATAATGAGTTTGCTGGACGATTTAATTTTCGCTTCCGACCAATTGGTCGAGTTTCATGCGGCCTTTAAGGCCAAACCAAGTGCCACTCATACGGTTTCGTTATTGGAAGCGTATCGGACAGAATTGTTAGAATTATGGCTCGATGTCAAAACGAAATATACTCTATGTATGAAAAGCGTTGATGCTGAATTGTTATCCTCTTTAAGTGAGGTTAAAGCCAAATATCAAAGTTGTGCCGAAACGTATTTTCAGTGTACAAGTAATATTTCAGACTTTTTGAAGTCACTACAGGGTGTCACTCCCGATTCTTCGAAAAGTATAGAAGAAAAGGATCCTCTTATTTCAAAGTTTGAACAAAGTTCTCACAATATTAAAGTTCCTGCGTGCGATACTCAAGAATTTCATGGCAACTATTTAGAGTGGCCATCCTTTAGAGATATGTTCACGGCGGTGTACATAAAGCATTCCAAGTTAAGTGACGTGCAGAAACTATTTCACTTACGTGCCAAAACAAAGGATCAAGCATTCGATATTGTTAATAAGTTCGGCTTAACAGATCACAATTTTAGTCTAGCGTGGAACGCGTTGAAAGAACAATACGAAAATAAAAGGATTTTGGTCAATAACCAAATCCAAATTTTATTAAACCAACCACCAATTCTTATTGAATCTAGTAGGGACATAAAGTCACTACAAAGTAATATTAATGATGCTTTAATTGCACTTAAATCTTACGATATCAATGTTGATTCCTGGAATGCAATCATTATTTATCTGTGTGCCTCTCGGCTTCCAGAAACAACTCTCAATCTTTGGGAAAGCTCATTGACGAAACCCACTGATATTCCAACATGGGAACAAATGAATACATTCTTATCAAATCGTTATCGCATCCTCGAAAGTGTCTCTGAAATGAAACAGAACACTACAAAATCAATAAAATCTCAAGTTATCAAACCAACTTCAGGTAATCCTAACTCGAACTCTAAGCCAATTCGAAATTTTCACATGAAAATAATTATTCCTGCGTGTCAAGTGTGCAGTGCACAGCATCCACTTAGACTCTGTCCAGTATTTTTAAAAATGTCTGTGAATGACAGACACAAAACAGTTCGCAAACATAAATTTTGTTTCAACTGTCTTGCATTGACTCACAATGCAAATCAATGTCAGAGTACTAACACTTGTCTGCGCTGTAAGGGCAAGCATCATACTTTGTTACATTTTGAACGAAGTTTGCCCACAGCTGCAAATCAAAAAGTTTCATCATCTTTATCTCAAGTCACTCCTACACCACATGTCACTTCATCATCTCAAGTCACTCTTGCACCACATGGCGCTTCTTCATCTCAAGATTTAACTCCATTTAAAGAAAATTATCAAAGCATACAGTCCACTCAAACCACCAATCATAATGTCATGTTTTCTAAGAGTTATCGTCAAGTTTTACTAGCAACTGCTCTAGTTAAGATTCGACATCAAGGAACTGACTTTAATCTTCGTGCCTTAATTGATCAAGGCTCGGAAGTATCTTTTATATCGGAACATTTTCAGAAATTGATCGGTTTGTCAACTCAATCTACGCAAGCCCGCATATGTGGTATGGGGGCAACCGAAACTGCTTCTTCTTCAAAACTTTGCTCCTTCACTCTTTGTTCCAATAATTCCAAAGATTTTGGAATACATGCTCAAGCTTTAGTTCTTAAGAAGCTTACATGTAACCTGCCTGCGATTTCACTGGATCTTGGTCAAACTGGAGGTAATTTCGACTTTCCTTTGGCAGATCCTCTCTTTTATCAAAGTTCAACTATTGACATGCTCATTGGAGCAGATTTGTATCCACTTATAATCTTGGAAGGAGTGAAAACAAATGTTTTCAATTCATTGATGGCTCAAAACACAGTTTTTGGGTGGGTGCTTTTGGGACCTTATGAAAATATCCCTGTGATTTCGAACTTTTCAACCTTTGTCTCGTATAGTGACGAGCCCTCCACTGATCAAGCTATTGAACGATTTTGGAAAATTGAGGAGTTACCTCAAGCCCATATGCTTACTTCATGCGACCAATTTTGTGAAGATTTATATCACAACACAACTTTTCGAGATGCAACAGGTCGATATGTAGTTAAGCTACCAATTAAAAATCCATCGGGCGAGTCACAACTCGGCACTTCTCGGTCAAACGCAATGAGACAATTTCTTCGTAACGAAAAGGCTTTACTGTCTAAGCCAGCTGTCAAAGCAGAATACGATAGAGTTCTTTCAGAGTATATTCAATTAGGCCATATGACACCCACACCGCCCTACGAACTGGGGAATGATGGCAATATTCAATCGTATTACATGCCTCACCATGCCGTTTTAAAGCCTCAAAGCACCACTACCAAATTAAGGGTCGTGTTCAACGCTTCTAGCGCGTCCTCCAATGGTAAAAGCTCAAATGACCTCTTACATGCGGGTCCCGTGCTACAAAGTGATATAACGTTGCTATTACTCAACTGGCGTTTTTATAGATACGTCTTTAACGGCGATATTGAAAAAATGTATCGCCAAATTGGTATCCATCCTGAGCATGCGCAGTATCAGCGCATCTTGTTTCGCCCAAGTCCTGATCACAAAATCGTCGATTACAATCTAAACACAGTAACTTTCGGAGTTAATAGTGCTCCTTATCTCGCCATTCGCACTCTTCATCAACTCGCTTCAGATGTTGAAACGAGTTTTCCTCTAGCGTCAAAAATCCTGCAAAAGGAATTTTACGTGGACGACGTCCTTTCGGGCGCTCACGATATTTTGTCTGTTTTGTCTGCACGTAGATCGCAAATCGAGCCTATAAATGCTTTCCGATCTGCTGGATTTAATCTTAGAAAGAGGACAGCGAACAATTCCGAGTTACTCAATCATATCGCCAATGAAGATCTCTTAAAAAAGGACTTCCTAACAATCGAACACGACAGTTCTACCAAAACCCTAGGTGTTCAGTGGAACGCCTCCAATGATACCTTTTCTTTCTCTACAAACCCTCAAAGCTTAGCGATGACATCTGTCACCAAACGCGATGTATTATCAACGATCGCAAAATTATACGATCCAGCTGGTTGGCTCGCTCACGTTATTGTGACTGCAAAGATACTCATGCAACAAATCTGGAAAGATCAAACCGGTTGGGATGAAAATCTTACGCCTCTTTCACAACAAAGGTGGAAATCTTTTTTGGCCGAATTTGTCGATATCGAAACAATCTCCATTCCTCGATGGGTTGATTATTCCCCGTGGAAAAAGTTACAACTTCACGGATTCTCGGATGCCTCCGAAAAGGCATACGCAGCAACAGTGTTCGTACGAGTGCGACACAGTTCGTCACTTGTTACATCTCATCTATTATGGGCCAAATCCAAGGTTGCACCAGTCAATACCATTTCCCTTCCACGTCTTGAACTCCAAGGTGCAGTTCTTCTGTCGCACATGATTAAAGTGCTTCTCAATCAATTTGAGTTTTTGAATGATATCCCCATCCGATTGTGGACGGATTCCACGATTGTTTTAGCGTGGCTTAGTAAATCACCAAGCACGTGGAAAACGTATGTAGCAAATCGAACATCGGAAATTTTAACTAACGTTCCTAATATTCAATGGAGTCATGTCCCCTCCTTGGATAATCCTGCTGATTTAGCGAGCCGTGGTATCTCCCCGGGTGAATTAAAGTCTCTGTTTCGAGCTCAGGAGAAGAAATATAGCCAATATTAAATAATAAATAAAACGCACCATTTTAGAGTGGAAAAGGCTTAATGCCAGAAAAACCACTATCTATCTCCGCTTTATTCAACTTATCGCTTCGCTTGCTACATTTCAACTAACTCCTCTAGGGTGAATTTTCCTCTTTCACAGAAGGGAAATTCACCAAAACAAGTCTCGAACATCGAACCAAAGCTCATATAGCTTTTCGCTCGATATATGAGCTTCCGTTCGATACAGTCCCGGCGAAAACCTACGGTTTTCCACCCTATTACATTTTACTTTTTCTTTCTCATAAATAAAATAAATAATAATTATTTAACATAACAAAAAAACAATTCTCAATTTCATTCTCCATTCGGAAGGATACAAATTTTCTGCACCGGCCTTGTCAGCTGATTGGTCGCAGTCTGTACTTCCACGCTTCGCACCAGTCCATCTTTCCCTTTGATCAGTCTCTTGATTCTTCCCAACGCCCATGCCGACGGTGGGAAATTCTCGCTCTTTATAATACATAGTTGTCCTATCTGAAGCCCATGCTTCTCTCTTCTCCATTTCTTTCTCTCAAGTAGAGTCACCAAGTACTCTTCTCTCCATCTATTCCAAAAATGCGTGAGCATTACCTTTCTCTCTTTCCATAGTCTCGCACCATGAGTGTTTGATATCTCTCCAGTCACGAATGGCAACGGGAGTACTAACGGCTCCCCTACCAGAAAATGTCCCGGCGTTAGCGCCTGCAGGTCATTAGGATCATCACTAATCGCTTGAAGCGGTCTCGAGTTCAGGATCGCCTCGATACCGGCGGTCAGCGTTAAAAGTTGCTCGTATGTCAGTATTTTCGCTCCTATCACTCTTGCCAAATGGAATTTCATCGATTTGACGGCAGCCTCATAAATGCCGCCTTGATGTGGCGCTGCTGGTGTCATAAATCTCCATTCTGTCCCTTTAGCTGCTAGGAAGTCCAATGATTCCTTCCTATGCCAGCTCTCTTTCGCTTCTTGCAATTCTTTCGCTGCTCCAACAAAGGCTGTGCCATTGTCGCTGTATATTCTCTCGCATCTGCCCCTACGGGCAATAAATCTTTCGTAGCACGCAATAAAGGCAATCGATGACAAGCTCGACACCAAATCTATATGCACTGCTCTGGTCTTCAGGCACACGAACACAGAAATCCAACATTTCTGTGTAGTCATTCGTTCTCCAGCTTTATCTATCATCTTCACCACGAATGGTCCTGCGTAATCTACGCCAGAATGAAGAAACGCTTTCCCAGGTGTCACTCTTTCTCTCGGCAAATCAGCCATCAGCTGTGTTTCAAACCGATGGTTATGTCGCACACAAACTAAGCATTTGTGTAAATATCTTCTCGACTCGCTTCTCAATTTCGTTATCCAGAATCTTTCTCTTATGTGATGCATCATCACCTGGACGGCTCCATGCTTCGTTGCTCTATGAGCACTGTCTATAATAAGCCATGCCAGCCGAGAGCCATTTGGTACAATGGCTGGATGCTTCTTTCCATATTCTAGCTCTGATCTTTCCAACCGTCCTCCTACTCTCAGAATCTCTCTTCTATCCATTATAGGTTTCAGCGATTCAATGCTGCTTCTCTCTGGTAGATTGCTCTTGCTTTTAACCGAAGCAATCTCTTTCGCAAAATATCTCTGCTGTTCTGTCCGTAACAGATATTCTATCGCTTTTTCTTTCTCTTCAGATGTTAATTGGATTGGCCTATTCTCAATCTTTCTCTTCTGACGCACGGATCGCCTCCTCAGCTCTCCACGTCCCTTTCTCTTGCCATCCAATCCCTTTCTCTTAACTGCTTCCGTGAAACGGAATACATAGCCTATCACATTTATTGCTTTCTCTAATGTGCTGACATACTCATGTACCAGCACCCTCTCTCTCGTCTTTCTCGTAGTTATGGACAATGCTTCATCAATGCTGATGACAGTTATAACTTTCATCTCGTCCCTCCCCCCATCTGAAACGTTTGGCACAAACTTCTCAGATTTCCATTGCGAAAGGGGTTGACTTAGCCATTGTGGCCCATGTAGCCATAATTCGCTCTTTACCAGTTCCGATGCTCTCATTCCTCTGCTTAATAAATCAGCAGGGTTTTCTTTTGTTCCAACATGTCTCCATCTATCTATATCTGTGTTCGTTTGTATTGATGCAACTCTATTTGCCACAAACGTTTTCAATTCGCAAGGCTGCTTGTTTATCCAGTGTAGCACTACCACTGAGTCTGTCCAAAGTGTATATTCAATCTCTCGCCATTCCATGGTCTCTTTCACATTCTCAACCAATCTCCCTAGCAGCTCTGCTGCAGCTAGTTCAAGTCTCGGTATCGTCACCGTCTTCAAAGGTGCTACTCTCGTTTTTGCTTGTAGTAGTGTAGACCAGATTTCCCCATTTGGGTGTTCTGATCTGACATAGATCACTGCACCGTAGGCTTTTTCAGATGCGTCTGAAAACCCATGTATCTCTATCGGTATACCAGGGGATGAGCCTATCCATCTCTCAATTCTAAATTGCTCTAAGCAAGTTATCTCTCTCCATAGCTCTTTCCATCTATCCAGAATATCTTTCGCTAGTTCATCATCCCAATCTGCTTTGGATCGCCAAACATCTTGGATGAGAATCTTTCCCAAAATAGTCACAGGTGATATATAGCCATTGGGGTCATAAAGCTGAGCCACACAGCTGACTATCTTTCTCTTCGTAATCGTGCTCTCTGTTATAGGTGATTTCACCTCAAAGGTAAATTGATCTTTCGCAAGTAGCCACTTCAAACCCAATATTGAAGTTCCTTCGTCTTCTCTAAATATTACTGAATCTCTTTTATCGTAGCTCATGTCCTCCATAAGCGCTTTGGAATTTGAATTCCATTTTCGCAGCTCAAACCCAGCACCCTTAAGGATGTGATCTATCTCTTTTGATAATCTGATTGCTTCTATCTCTGAGTCCGCACCTGTAGTGCAGTCATCCATATAAAAGTCTTCTCTAATAATCTTCGACGCTGTCGGAAAGTCTGTCTCTGAATCTTTCGCACATTGAATAAGTGCTCTCACCGCATTGTGGGCTGATGAAGCCATACCGTAGGTAACTACGGTTAGCCAATACTCTCTCAATCGCTCTTGAGGGCTCTCTCTCCAGTATATTCGCTGCAAATCCCATTGTTCTTTCGCAATTTTTACCATACGGAACATCATCTTGATGTCCGCACTAATCGCAATTCTGTGCCTTCGGAAGCGCATCAGAATTTCATGCAGATCTTTCTGCAGCTTTTCTCCAACCATCTGCACTTCATTAAGTGAGACGCCCATGGTTGTTTTGCAACTCGCATCAAACACCACTCTGAATTTTTTCGTGACACAGTGATGTGGTATATGATATACAATTCTCGCTCGTGACGCACCAACAACTGGTGTCATATGTCCTTTGCTCTCGTACTCTCTCATGAAGTCAACATACTTCTCTCTCAAATCTGGATCTCTCTCTAGTTTTCTTTCTAAGGCGAAAAACCGCCTTCTCGCTATAAGTTCGGTAGTGCCTATCTCTCTCCACGCTTCTCTCAAAGGAATGGTGACAATAAATCTTCCTTCTTTGTCACGTCTATACGTATTGACAAAGTTTCTTTCAACTAATTCCTCCTCTTTCGATCTCACGGCTGGTAGACTAACCTCGTCTAGAGCCCATAATCGTTTGAGCGCTTCATGCATTTGTTTGTTGTCCAAACAAACCACATATGCATTATCATCTTTCACTTGTAATGAGCCTTGTCTCTGCCCAAGCATTACTCTTCCGAAAGTAGTATTTATCGAGAAGAATCCAGATGGCTGTCGAGTCATCATGGATCCAAACATCTCTACCACAAATTTACATCCAAGCAATAAGTCTGCTGGACCTTCTTTCCAAAATTCCGGGTCCGCCAATGGCAACCCGTCTATCTCTTTCGCTTCACAATATCTCAAACCGCTGCCTAACAGCATTGGAGGTAATGGACCTCCTTTCGGTAGAATCAAGAATTCTTGCTCAATTGCGATGCTCGAGGAGAACCATGGCCTTACCTTGATCTTACTCCAATACTTAATATGGAAAGGTTGACCATTGATTCCTACGATCTTTCTCGTGGCTTGCATCTTTCTCAGTTGCAACCTCTCAGCTAACTGGTGACTCACCAGATTTGGTTGAGCACCGGTATCAATCAGTGCCCGCACTGGGCCACTGTCTTTCTCTTCTACAGTGATCATCACTTGCACTGTAGGCAATAAGATAAACTCTCTCTTTTCTCTATCAATAAAACTCTCTGAATAAACTTTAATTTCTTTTTTATTTCTTTTAAAATTGTCATAAGACACCTTGCTTGATGTCTCGTCTGTCTCGTATAACCTTTCTCTATTGTCTATCTCTTGTTTATATTTTGAACCTGTCTCTCGCTTGTTTTTAAATCTATCTCTCGTTTGATTTTGGGGTCTATCTCTCGTCTGTTTTTGGAATCTGTCTCTGCCACTGTTCTTTTGCCGCTATCCAGTCTTCGCCTCTTTGCTGGTCAATCTTCCTTTCGCTTCTCATTTGCTCTCTTGGTTATGATCCTCTTTCTCGGCTGCTCATGGACTCGATGAACAGTTTCAACCTTTCGCATCTCTCTCATCGGGCATAGCACGCTATTGTGCAACTGCTTGCCAGGGCATCGGGCACATGGGCCTTGGAAACAGTCTCTTGCGATGTGGCCAACTTTAAGGCAATTCTGGCAAAGCTTGCTCTCTCGCACTTCTCTGCTACTCGTCGCTCAATTAAGGCCATCGTGCTGGTGCCCTCACGTCCGGCCAACAATCGCTCCACCTCTTTGACTTCGCTCCATGAGTCGCGGAGCCCCTCCAGTCTCACGCTCAATCCCTCCACGGGATAGTCCTTTGCCTTGCTTGATTTGCAAAAGGCAATCATCCTAGGGATGGAGTTTATCGCTGCCTGGAAGCGATACTCCAGATCATCAGCGCTTGGTGACTGCATTCTTTCTCTTTGCTCTATCCCAGTTCTGTCTCGATTCTATCTCTTGTTCTGTTCTATCTCTTGATTCTATCTCTGGTCTTGATTCTATCTCTTGATTCTATCTCTGGTCTTGATTCTATCTCTTGATTCTATCTCTGGTCTTGATTCTATCTCTTGATTCTATCTCTGGTCTCTCGGTTCTGTCTCAGTTCCTTTCTCGGTTCTATCTCAGTTCCTTTCTCGGTTCTATCTCAGTTCCTTTCTCGGTTCTATCTCAGTTTCTTTCTCGGTTCTATCTCAGTTCCTTTCTCGATTCTATCTCTATTTGAATAAGGAAATAAAATTTTCGTTATTTCAAATTTAAAAATTTCAAATCGCTGAAGAAATAAAGAAAATATGTGTGCAAGAAGAATCCTTAATCTAATTATTTTCACATGCAATTATATGAACCGTCCGGCGAATACTTCCCCTTCGACTCATCTTCGTTAACCAAGAGAATCTTCAGAGGAGATCGGCCAGATCGGAACATAATACTCAGACCATCGGCACAGATTCGCTCTCTCTAACCAGCGCGTCCGTCCATGCCATGTCCTGAGAAAATGAAAATTTATACTACGCTCTACTGGACTCAATTCAAGCACAAAAATATAAAAAATATAGATGAATAAATAATTAATTTGTTGTGCTGTGCTATTTGTATTCAGTGTTATTGTATTCAACGTTATTTGTATCTTTCCGCTTGCAAGCTCTATCTCTCTGTCACGCAAAGAACTCGCATTATATGCTTTGAGTCTTGCCCTCTCTCTCTATCTCGCAAATAACTCGCATTACATGCTTTGAGTTTTGCTTTTTCTCTCTCTCTCGCAAATAACTCGCATTACATGCTTTGAGTTTTGCTTTTTCGCTGCTCATGAATATGTTGTGTTTTCTATCTCGCAAATAACTCGCATTGCATGCTTTGAGTTTTGCTTTTTCGCTGCTCGTGAATATGTTGTGTTTTCTATCTCATTCATTTTTCCCTTTCTCACAAAATTGAATTTAAAAAAAAAATCACAAAAAATTCCCAAGCTCTTAACTGTCTCTGTCACACAATCAACAAGATGCCATTCATGCATTATTAGCTGCTCTGATGTACACAAACACACAAACACAAGAAAAAACAATACTACCGATCACCAAAATATTTTCTCTGTCCTGTCTCCGGTCAAGAAGAAAAACAAAACTAATTCTGTTTGTTTTTTTTTTTTTTTTATCTCTCACACAAAAACCTTTCACAAATATCAAGCTCTAAATCAATCTTTCACAAATATTAAATTCTATATCAATCTTTCACAAATATCAAATTCTATATTAATCTTTCACAAATATCAAATTCTATGTCAATCTTTCACAACGCTTCACAACATTTATATTTTCCACAACATTTCACAACATATATGAGAATTCTATTCTATCTCTTATTAATTTTTTTGAGGCAGTACATAGACTCCTTCTTCTATCACAACCGAATTCTCTTCGCTTCACATAACAATAACACTGATAGCACAACTGGTCGGCGAGTGGACTGTATTTATTATAACGTTTCAAATCAATTACCTTTCTCAATTACGCTTTTACCTCTCTCGATTTTAATCAATAAACTCTGTCTCTAAATTACCTTTCACGAATTTAAACTGAAATAATATTTTATTTTAAATAATACTTTTTTCTTATCTCGGTTTAGCTCGATTTAATCAACCACGACACAATACTTATTTTGTTCTTTATTGTTTGGATGTCACACACTGAATGAATGGAAGTGGAGAATTTTCATCCCCCGTCGCTGCGCATACGGATTGTTATTTGTGTATCTATCGCTTAGTCTCGCCATGTAGGCAGCTGCACATGCCCGTTGGTCTTATGTACATTGTGTTCTTTCTCGTTTATCGGATTGTGTGTGGAGTTTGCCTGTTTGGACATGTCTATCTCTGCATGTGTGTCGTGGTGGTTGATTATTTTATTTGTTTTTGTTCTTTCGCTGCGCTGCGTCGCCGCTCATTCATTCATTCACGTAGGAAGAAAAAGATGTGTAATTCAACTTACCATTCTCATAGGGGAACTTTTATGTGTAATATGGTGGTTGATTGTTTTTTATTTCGTATTTTCGCTGCTCTGCTCGCTGCTCTTTTGCTAAGGAAAAAATATATAATTTGACTTACCGTTCTCGTAGGGGAATTCTTATATGCAATTCCTATGTCTATCTCTTGGCGTACGTGACCGTATGCCCATAGCCAAATTTACTTTTTCCTCTGAAATTTGCTCGTGCCTACGTGACTTTTGGCGTCTTTCACATTTGCGCAGCACTTTTTTAAGTGTGCTTGAAAATTTTGTGTGCACATACTTGATATGTGGCACATCAACGCTTCACTTATTGTTTCTTTTGCATATAATTGGATTATAATGCAATCTTTCACTCTTTCACACACATCACTTCGCGGAATTTATATACATAGAAATAATATTCTAAGAAAACCGCACTTTCTCTATTAATTCATTTAATTTATCCGGTCGCTTTTCAAATTTGGCTCGATTGACCAAATGTTTCGAGCTCAGGAGAAGAAATATAGCCAATATTAAATAATAAATAAAACGCACCATTTTAGAGTGGAAAAGGCTTAATGCCAGAAAAACCACTATCTATCTCCGCTTTATTCAACTTATCGCTTCGCTTGCTACATTTCAACTAACTCCTCTAGGGTGAATTTTCCTCTTTCACAGAAGGGAAATTCACCAAAACAAGTCTCGAACATCGAACCAAAGCTCATATAGCTTTTCGCTCGATATATGAGCTTCCGTTCGATACAGTCTCGACAACTATGGTGGACGAGACCATATTGGCTTCAAGGATCGAAACTAGATTGGCCCTCAACTCCGCCAATCGATCCTCCCGATGAATCAATCCTTGAAAATAAACCTATTCGAAAACTCGCCAATGTTGCAATGCAGTCAGGCGATTTCGAAAGTAAAATTCTATCCCGATTTTCGTCTTGGCATAGAGCACTCCGAGTCTTGAGCTATGTGTTTCGTTTTGCCAACTCAACTCGAAAGCAATCTATTAGAGATAGCTACACATCAAACGTTCTTTCTCATGAAGAAATTAAATCTACGAAAATTAAAATCATCAAATTAACTCAAAAACAACATTTTGTCGAAGAATATAAAGCTCTTGTTCAAGGAACAGAATTGAAACCGAAAAGTAATCTTTTATCCCTCAGTCCTTTTCTTGACTCTAGTCAAATAATGCGCTCACAAGGTAGACTTGCATCTTCCTCCTTATCTTATAACGAAAAGTTTCCTACACTGCTTCCCTACAAATCCTATTTATCTCGACTCTTAGTGTCATGCATTCATAAACTATCGTTGCATGGTGAAATCCAATTGATGAACCGTATAGTGCGTTCCGAATATTGGATACCCAAGCTAAAAAACTTAGTTAAAGGTCTTAAAGGTCTACCGTGGTTCTGACGATAGAGTACGTGTTGTAGATGTGAAGACCCAAAAAGGGGTTGTTACTCGTTCTGTCGTCAAACTGTGTGTTTTGCCATCAGATTGATTACAGCAAACAAAAAACAAAACAAAACAAAGCAAAAAATCTTTTGAAAACTTAACTTTTGATCCTTTTTTATCTTAATGTACGTTTAAATCCTGATTCCTCAGTTTAATTTTACATAAATGGAAAATTTTCCTAATTAAATGCACTAAAATATATCTTGTATAATCTATTTTAATTTTTCTTATCAAAATGAAACTGTATACAAATGTAAATAATTCAATCGATATTTTTATAAAGTTCTCTTTAATTGAAATTATAAATTTGCTATCATCCTTTTTAAAATATAATATATATATAAAATCTCTAAACCTAATGTAAAGAAAATGGTTTTAAAGATATCTTTAAGTTTTGCATGCGAGGATGCAAGGCGGCCGGAATGTTGAACCTAAAAACAAAGTAGTGCAAACCCACCGCCAGTGTTTGTTGCAAGGGTACCTCCCTTCGAACTTTTTTTTTTTCTGTACGTTGGTACTATGGTTTTTTCAACTCGGTCGTCTTCGCCATTCGCACATTGTTTTCAACTTTCAACAATTCTATTAAAGTTCTCAGTACTCGGTGGCATCAATTTTCCCTTTTTTCCTAATTTAAAACTTAAAATAGCTTGACTTAAATCTAAAACTAAACCTTACAAACTAAAGGAAATTGTATAAATCTTATAACTATTATAAACAATTAAAACAAGTGAACTTACATCTAAATAAAGAAAAGAAAAGAATATAAAAACAAAAAAAGATAAATTGTGTCGTCCATTATTTTTTTTGGAAATTGGAACTACAAACCACATAAACGCCAAAGTGTCGGCGTTATACAGTAATAAAAACTTTGAATTGGCGTAACAAAATTTTTTCTTAAAAATGTTTTAAAATTTTTTTATATAAAAGCTTTTTTTTTTTAAGAAACCACTACTGTCCACAAGTTTTTTTGGGACTTCAGCTAATTTAATGTTTTATTTTCTTGAATTAATTTATTCGGAAGGAAAGACGATGTTGTCGCGTGGGTGGTCAATCAGCAAAGAGAACGATTCTCCATATTTTTATTTGCAGCTAAATTCTAAATACATTACAGCAGTTCGATTTTACTATGATTCTATGTTTTGGATATGTTCATAAATAATCAAATTATATTTACAAAGCTGGTACAGTAATGGTACAAAATTCAATGATTTAATTAGTTTTAGTTTAAGATTTCAAAATATTATATTAATTTAAAGAAAATATATAAAAATATAGAGCGTGAACAACTACAACGACTTATAATTTTTGTTCTTGCATAAACCAATATTTGCTTGAATCAAATGGCATCCTATTTTTACCTCCAATTACTGAAGAAGTTGTTTTAGTAATTTAAAAAATGAATTTTATGCTTATGAACAATTTTTCTCTAGTAACATTCATTTTTGAAATTCTTAGTCTATTACATAGGAGCAAGTTCGTGCGACCCAGTCATGAATTTTATTTTAAGAGGAAACCATCTCCGTTGTCTTACTCAACTACATAGATATTCAGCAACTTTTAATCCCCTACTTTCTGTGGAATGAGCACAAACGAGATGTCGGTAAAAATTCGGCAAAATGCTATTATGCATAAAGGTTTTTAATTGGCACGGATAGATTTTGGCGGACTGTGGCCGTCATGTTGTTTTGGTGACATCTGTCAAATATATTGTTTATTATTCAGGTATTAATCACCATGACACGATTGATCAGTATGTTCAAATGAAAATAAATAAATTTGGTGGCGAGGAACAGCTCGAAGTGAACCAGGACCTAGTGAGGAGTGACTTACAACTTTCAACCATTCCTGTGTGCGTGTTACCAGGAACGGAGGGGACCTGCAATTTTCCACCGATTCCGATCGGCTAATGAGCGACACTTTCTATGACAGGAGATATACTCATAGAGCATTTGTCAATTCCTCGCAAGAGGCCGTACACCCCTGAAAAACTTTTTGCAGCGGCTGAGAATCCAACTCGAGACCTTCCGCATGATAGTCCAACGCACTAACAATTATGCCAAGGGGTACCAAATGATAAAACTTTATTATCAAAATGAGTGTTTGTTAGTGGTTGCGCGTATTTTACTATAGACGTGGTGGCCTATCACAGTAGAGTTTTCAACGTTTGGTGTCCAAATTCAAGACCTGAGCCAGTCGATTCCTCATAGTGCACAACGATTCCACTTTCGCAGGCTAGCGAATTTGGATCGAGAATTTGGCCTACCCCCGTACCAGATTCAAAAAACCCAGGAGCTCAAGGTTCATGAACAGATACAACTGCAACGCCGCCGTTTGTTCGATGACTGGGCTTTGGAGCATTTGAAAGAGGATCCCAATTTTAGCGCCGAGGCGCATTTTAGGATAAATAGCTTTGTTAACAAGTGACAATGCATCTACAAAAAGGCGGCGGCACCATTGATCCATACCTTTTCGAAAATGACGTTGGTGAAACGTTCGCCGTGCTACAGAACGATGAAAACCAATTTTTTACAGCCCAAATTGAATCATATGGACCTAGAAAACTTGTGGTTCGAGCAGGGCAGCGCAATGTGCCACACAGTGGACTCTATCCTGCATTGACGATTTGAGAATAAGGTTAACAAGTTCATGCGATTTAACCCTCCTAGGCTTTTTTGCGGGTGGTCCCAGGTCTATGCAAATAAACCACAATCGACTGATGCCCTAGGTGAACATAACAGATGTCATTTCTCGAATTCAGCCGGATCTGTTCGAAAGAGTCATTGGAATCTGGACCTTGGCTGTCATTGTAATAATGTTATACTCCATACATAGTAACACACATGGGCATTTCAAATAAAATAAAATGCACCACTGGGTTGCACGAACTTGCTCCTATGTAATAGACTAGGAACTTTAAAAACGAATTTTATCTATTAGAGAAAACTGTTCATAAGGATAAAATTAATTTTTTAAATTCTTTTATTAGTAAGAGACATGAACAGAATGCTATGTAAACATGAATTTATGCAAGAACAAAAATTATAAGTGTTTGTAGTGGTTTCTTAAAAAAAAAGCTTTTATATACAAAATTTTTAAAAGATTTTTAAGAAAAAATTTGGAACACCAACCTTAAGTTTTTAATATTGTATGAATAAAAATTAATATTCCAAAAAAATATTGAGCCGTTTTTTAAATATCGAATTTTCCAAAAAAAAATGATTTTTTTTTTTTTTAATTGATAAAATACTTTTTTGTAATTTTAAAATGCAATGTTTTTTAAACGTTTTAGAAGCATCTCTATACAAAATTTTATTAAAATTCGTTATGTCGATAATGAGTAAGTAGTTCAAAATTAAAAAAAAAATAATGGTTTCATGGTAGGTGCAAGCTGTAATATCTTAATTTCAAAATTTTTCTTATTAAATTAAAGATCGTAAAAATTAATGAAAGAAAATTTTTTTTACCGAAATTCTAGATGCCGTTTTCGAGAAAAATACCATTTTTGAAAACCATGTTTCAACATTTGTATAGTGGGTACCTTAATTTTGAGGTAAAATACATTTTTTTTTTCTCATTTCTTGTAGATTATATTAAACCATTTCCGACGGCTTTCAGTTCCAGGAGTGAAATTTCACACATTGTCTATTTTTGGTCTAATTAGAGGAAATCTGAAATTTTTGTAAAAGCTTTTAGTTTCCCGGAAAATTAACGTTGCGTTTTAGCAACATCCGCCGAATGTAGTAGCAAAATCCTTGGATTTTTTTTTATTTGGAGTTTAATCAACTTCATTCAAATAGTTGTTTGACAAGGCGTATTAAAATAGAAAACAAATTAATAATGAATTACAAATAAAAAGAGTTAACATTATTTGTATGTGTATAGCTATGTATGTATGTTCATAAAATATTATTTTTTGCATGGTATCCATCAAAGCATTTTGGATGAAGCGCCACGTTACACATTTTACCGAAAAAAAAAAACGGTTTGACTTCAACACTTCCGATAGCGAAGACATTTTTCTGTTTTGATGACAATGTGAAAAGGGGTGGCCGTGGCGCGATGGATGTGTGCTCGCCTGTCAACCCCATGATCACAGGTTCGATCCCTGCCGTCCGTCGTCTATATCGTTTTAATTCCATTAAAAACCTTTTAAAAATTGTCATCAATGGGTTGCTGGTTTACTCATTACCATGTTGTTCAGGCATAACACTAACAACATATGGTTGAATTAAACTAGTATGACCAACAAGGATGAATACGAATAAAATAATGTGAATTACAAGTGACATACAAATTAGACACGGCATTCTCCGCTTTAGTCCAGCCGCCATCCCTGGAGATAAAATATCTGAGACAACAACCTTCAGTCTCAGAACATCGTGCCACACATCTTTCCTGTCCTTCTTTCTCTTCCTTAACTTCACGCCCGTGCTGTGTTGAAACATTTAAAGGGTAATCATAATCCCTTGAGCGCGTGTAGATTATAAAAAAAAAAATGTGTTTTAAGTCATCGAAACGAACCACTTCATAAGGGTTTCTTTCTTTTTGAATATTCTGACTGCAGCTTGTCTCCGACCTCAACAAGAAATCGACAACAAATGTTCTGACTTGAAGTTGCGTAAGAGGTGCTTCTTTGGCAAATTTTCTGCCGACGCAATGTATTTTCCATGCATTTACTAGTGCTGCATTGAATCCATTGGCTAAAAGTGGCCAATACCACTTCCTTTCCCGAATTCTTATTCGATAGTTGCTTGTGGCGTTATCAAACAAGTCAACTCCACCCATTGTTATATTATATTCTTCTTCTTTTTGCGAGCGATCAAACCGTTTTGCTTCTTTGATTGGCTGATCAATCAATTAAATGATTTGACAAAACTGTCACTATGGAATTATCATTCCGACGAACAGCAGCAATTCGTTTTCCTTGTCGAATGCAAAATCGGTGGATCCACGACATTTTTTTTGTTTTTCTGATCTGTCAAGACTGCTTTTGCAGTTTTGTTTTCACAAACTGTGCCTGTAAAGACAATAAAAACTGATGTTTCTCCATAAAAAAAAGTAATATAAATAACCTGTTGCGAAATAGCCCAGTTTAGATAGACGACACATAAGCTTATGTGATGTAAAGAAATTGTCGAAAGTTACCGTATGCTGACCTGGTTTATCGACTTTTGAAAATTACCTCTGTATAACGTTCTCGCCCAAACCAAAATCTGACGAATTCTAGTTTGATGCACCTACATACGGGATAAATTGGAACAGGTATCCTTCATGTGAGCACAAGTTCCAATATTTATACCCAAAGCGTATTAGTTTTCCTTTTATGAACATTTTGGCCAAATGTCGGCCATAATAAAGAATCATCTGTTCATCTTTTGAAAGATGATGGACGAATATCCCAAGTTGCATAAATTTTGCGTTTAGCAAGTTGTTCAGATCGGAAATCTTAGCAAACTTTTCGCCGGAATCGATTTTAATGTCACATAGGCATAGAAATCTTCTTTTATGGTTTTGAATCGATCTCGGCTCATCGCATCTTTTATCACATCGCAGCGAAATACTGGTTTATAAGACCAATATAGATCCAACTGGAGAACTGTATATGTTTTACCGAAAAAAAATTTCAATGAATGAATTGATTTCGTCTTTTTTGTCTGAGCTTGGATTCATCATCAACCCTTCAAGTTGTTTGACAGTTAAAAATACTTTGCGATACATAATATTATTTATTTTTTCAAACATGGAAAAATTTTTAAAAGATAACTTTCACTCACAAATCGCGTCTTATAACTAAAAAATAAATCAACCAGGCAACTCGTATGAATTGCTTCAAATGTATATTGAAATATAATTTGAACCTTTTATAACAGGTCTTCTTATATTAAAATAAAGGCTTAAATCAATCTCCATTATATATTTTGTATTCTTTATCAAACAACAATATATTTAGAATAATAAAATAACAAGCTTTAAAAAGTATACTTAGAGCTATGTAGGTATAAAGTATATTATATTCTAAGGTATTTATATAAAGTTTAGAGTAGGTATTGTTAAGAAGTTATGAAGGACAATATGCCTTACAACTCGGCCAACCTGACAAATGATCGTCCCGATCATAACGATTTATAAATTATAAGTAATTTAATATTGATTTTTTTTTAAAGCTTAACGAAAGCTTCTTCATCATTCAACTCTGTAACATTCTTCGGAATTATATTATTTTCATCAAAAAAGTCGTTCACAATGTTCTGGATTTTCGGAATGTTCTAAATTTTCAGAAGTTTCGGATTGCTCAGAATGTTTGGAATGTTCTTAATTTTTGGATTGTTCGGAATTTTCAGAATCTTCGGAATGTTCAGAATGTTTCGAATCTTCGGAATGTTCAGTATCTTGAGAATGTTTGGAATGTTCAGAATCTTGAGAATGTTCGGAATGTCTGGAATCTTCGGAATGTCCGGACTCCGGAATGTTCAAAATGTTCGGAATTTTCAGATTGTTCGAAATGTTAAGAATCTTAAGAATGTTCATAATGTTCAGAATCTTCGGAATGTTCAAAATCTTGAGAATTTTCGGAATGTTCAGAATCTTGAGAATGTTCGGAATGTCTGGAATGTCTGGAATCTTCGGAATGTTCGGAATCTTCAGAATGTTCAGAATTTTCGGATTGTTCGGAAAGTTCATTATTTTCGGGTTGTTCGGAATGTTCAGAATCTTCGGAATTTTTGAAATGTTCGGAATCTTGAGAATGTTCGGAATGTTCAGAATCTTGAGAATGTTCGCAATGTTTGGAATCTTGGGAATGTCCGGAATGTCCGGAATGTTCGGAATCTTCAGAATGTTCGGAATTTTCGGATTGTTCGGAATGTTAACTATTTTCGGATTGTTCAGAATGTTCAGAATCTGCGGGATATTCATAATGTTCGGAATGTTCAGAGTCTTCGGAATGTTCAGAATCTTGAGAATGTTCGGAATGTTCAGAATCTTTAGAATGTTCATAATGTTCAGAATCTTCGGAATGTTCATAATGTTCATAATTGTTCATAATTGTTCATAATGTTCGGAATTTTCATAATTGTTCATAATGTTCGGAATGTTCGTAATCTTCGCAATGTTCATAATTGTTCATAATGTTCGGAATGTTCGTAATCTTCGGAATGTTCATAATGTTCATAATTGTTCATAATGTTCGGAATGTTAGTAATCTTCGGAATGTTCATAATGTTCATAATGTTCGGAATTTTCTTAATCTTCGGAATGTTCAGAATGTTCGGAATTTCCATAATTTTGAATAAGTTCAATAAGGAATGTTCAGAAGATTATTCGTACTCTAGTGCAGATTTTTTTTCTATTTTTTTTTTTATATGCAAATCTCAAAGCTGCGCTACTGTTGCAGTTGCCGGAACTTCCACATTGTTTGTTTCACAGCATGCAAGCAATTCACTTTTATTATGACATATTCTTATTATGTATAATGTTATAGTTTTCGGATTTTTTTTAATTCAATCTTCAATCCCCAATCTTCAATTTTCAATGTTTAATTTTCAATATTTAATTTTCAATCTTCAATTTTCAATCTTGGCTTATCCCATTGCTTGGTACATATATCTTATACATATGTAGTTTTCGGATTTTTTTTTTTTTTCAATTCCATCTTCAATACTCAATTTTCAATCTTTATTCTTGGCTTATCCCACTTCTGAGTTATAACAGGTCTTCTTATATTAAAATAAAGGTTTAAATCAATCTCCATTATATGTATATTTTGTATTCTTTATCAAACAACAATATATTTACCCCCAGTTTCACAGTGAGAGGTTAAACCCCACTTTCGGTTTAAACTTCAGTTCAACAACAAATTCGGTTTCACAGTTTCATTTAATCCTTGAACAGAGTTCATTCTGTAGTTTAAGTTAAACGATACTATTCTGCCGTTTAAACCTCAGATCAACAATCCCTTCGAACATTTGAAAATAAAATTTATTTTCACATTTTAATTTGTTTTCCTGTCACAGGTCACAACTAAAACAAAGCAAACTTTCGTTGATTGTTTTTACTTTGATTCAGATAGAAAGAGAAAACAATTTACTTAAACTACGTTCAATCAACTGAAGTTCAGATTAGACTGTGAAACCGGATGAGTTGAACTTCAAATTTAAACTCCAGTTCAGGTTCAGCAGAACTTGAGTTTAAACTCTCACTGTGAAACTGGTGGTTAGAATAATAAAATAACAAGCTTTAAAAAGTATACTTAGAGCTATGTAGGTATAAAGTATATTATATTGTAAGGTATGTATATAAAGTTTAGAGTAGGTATTGTTAAGAAGTTATGAAGGACAATATGCCTTACACTTTCCTTAACAGTTTTTGAAATAGAATTGAAAAAAAATATGATGTTGGATAATTTTTTTAATCCCTCAAAAAAGAGTTTCCTTGGGGAATACCCTCAATAACCGTTTTTCGGAATTTTTTTCAACCATTACCTAGTTTTAACTAATCTAACATTTTTTCTATTTTTATTTTTTAAATCTGTCAAATTATTTATAAAATTTAAAAAAAAAAAAAAATTAAAATAAATTTTGGTCTTAAAAAAAAAAGGAAAAAAAAAACGTTTGGGGAGAAAAAATTAAAAATTATATCTACAAAGTTTAAGGAAAATCGGTCGAAAAGACAGACAGACAGACAGAATTGCGAGACCCACTTTTTTGGTCTTCGCTGTCATCGTAATGCCAACTTTGATCAAAATCTCGAGTTCGATTTTTTTCTAAATGCAGATCTTGCCCTATAGTACGTATGTATATCGCAAGTAAAAAGAGGGTTGTCAATACCTAACACACAGCTTGTTTAATACCATTTCAACATCTACCGGGCTTATAAAACTTATTTCCGTCAAAAATTGGAGTACATCTGCTGGTGCTCCTTCAACTTCTAATTGGATCTTTTTTATTCAGAAAAGAGCCTTTTCAATGTCTTATTAGGTATGCAACATTATATGTAATTTATCAGTGAATCTTTCTAAAGCAGTACTCTAAGAACGTCTAGCTGATAGCTTACCAAGTTGAACGAAGAACGAGTTACAAATATTTTTTCAAACAAGAACCTGTAATTCGATCCTTCAGATGGATAAATCAATAAAAACCCCCGTAGGTTCTTCATTCAATCCAACTGCAATTATTGGAAAACTCCTTAACTACTATAGCTGTACCTACTTAAACATTCTTATACATACTTCATTTCCTGCGAATGTCATTTTATATGTTTCACTTAATGCAGAGCTCATTTGAATCAATTTTGGAAATAAATCCCAATTATCTGTGAATCACACATGTTGAGTCTTAATTAAGGATACGAAATTTTATCGTAATGTGCACTCCATCCCCGCCCACCTTGCCATACTCGTATGGGTTATCTTTCGAAGTAATTTCCACACAAGCATCCTGCTCCTCAGCAATTAGGCAGGAAACTCGCTTAGCAACATAAATTAATGTTAAATGAAATTCAGCGTAAATAACGTAATTTACATTGCAAAAACCAGCAACACCAACAATATCAGCTAATTTAATTCCTCTGCGCCATGCGAAACCATTCATATCATCGAACATGTGTGAGTTTCTTAACTTTTTAAGGACATCCTTGAAATGATGTAATTCAAGATTTATTCATTACCTTTTTCCCATCAGCACCGCAAACCTACTATCACCTTCTCATAAGACACAAATGTCCTACTCGTACATATATGTAATCTGGAATAAAAAGAAGACAAGAACGCCAACGAATGTGTACTGAGATGTGGCAGAAATGCTTCCGGTGTATTCCTTTTTCCCTATATAGTGTATATGGGAAATGTGATTTTAACAGGAAAACACCCACTAACTGGCAGATAAGGCAAAAGCATCCTTATACAAACACACACAACCATCTCCGAACACTATTGTCAGTTCACTTAAGCCAAATCGGTTACCGTTTTATTCGAAAGCCATAGTGGCTTCCAATAGAATTTGTTTCCTTTGAACGGTTTTATATATCCTTTTTGCCTTTATGTTGTTGCTCGTTGTTTTTTTTTTTGTTTTGTGTTGCTTATTATTGCATTTTCGTTTGGAGCTTTGAATTTCCTTGAATTATTTCACAAGAACATGAATTTGAAATCTTTTCCTGTGTGCAAGGATATGCCTTTGCAAAGATGTCACTGCAAGGAGAAGAATCTAGCAGAAGGCACAAAACACGTCGTTTCGTTATCTTCGCGTGTATTGATTTGATTTTTATTGTTCTTGCCACATGCCGCATGTACAAGGATTTAAGTTGAGACACTTTCTGCTTGTTTGTGCAGGAATGGGTGCCACAACAATGTTAATTTTATTATCCTGTTTTTTTTTTTTTTTTGCCTTCTTTTAAGCCTTGTCTTCCTGTTTCGGATTTCTTGTTCTCTTTTTTGCTGCACCAACCAATTTTTCATGTGCAATCGATTGTGTGTCTGCTTCTTGTAGCTCACCGGTATGGAAAGGAATTATTAGACAAACTAACGATACGGATTTGGACTGCGAAATAGAAATTAAAAACAAAACCAAATCGAAGTTATTGCTTTTCGGTGCAGAAAGGTGTTCAATTCCAGTGAATCAAGAGAAATTTTCCTCGAATGGCGCCCAACGCCGGGCCTTTCAGAGGGAATAGAACGATTTCGTATTAGTGGTGTAGACGAGCGAAGAAGAAACAGAGAGTCAAAGAAGAAGGAAAATACGACATTGATTTAGTGGATGGTTTCGTTGACAAATCGAGTGTTAGTTATATGAAATGAAAACGGGACGGAAATGAATGGATGATCGGATGAATGAGTTTCTTCCGTGCACGAGCATTGGTTTTGGCTCGGGCTGTGTGGCAAGTCTTAGTTAGTCCTAAAGTATAATCAGAAAATTTTTAAATCCCTTTCTCTGCACTTCCATTGAATGAAAATCACTTTAAATCCGCCAAGAATGGGTAAATGGGGAAAAACCCCAACACCACCGCACGTCGTCTTCGTCTTCGGTCGCACAGGATGCCAAACAAAATCACTCCCCGTTCCAACCATCCTGCCAGCTGCCACAGTCAAGATGAACGGTGCGGAAACTTTCTTCCCGTCAAACGAAGACGATGCTTTCCGTCCTTAAGTAGACTATTTATATGATAATAAAAGTCTTGTGTATATTTAGCATTGGGAAAGCAGCCAAAGCGAGACAGAAAGAGTGGCGCAGCTCTTTGAGGATTATCTGTTTATTCCTTTCGTTTTTATGATCCCTTATGCCTCCTTGATGCTAGAAAGGTGGATTTGGTTTTAATTTTTTTTTTGTTTTGTATCCGGGTCTGGACGACAGCAGCCGTGGCAACGCTATGCACGGATAGAACAGACAGAAGATAGATAGATATAAGAAGATGTTGTTTCGATTCGTAATTGGTTTTTAGTGAAGTCGTTTCAATTCGTAGTTATTGTCGTTGATGTCGTTTGTGTCGTCAATGTCCTTGTCTTTTCTCCTTTCGAAAAGTCCTTATGCTGAGAGCAAATGATATTGAAATTTGTTTGAATTGATATTCGTTTTTGCAGGATTTTCATCCATGGGTTTATCTTCTTTTGGCTTTTTGTCTGACAACATTGTGGAAAGCAGAAGGACTTTTATCCACAAATGTAAAAGTTTTTTTTTTGTTTTTTTTTTTTTTTTTGGAGTGGATGTATCTCATTCTTTCAAAGTAAAAGGATATTAACATGATGTTGATAATGGGGATGTTGTACATGCTGTTAGGGTTCTTAATTTGTCTTTGTTAAAATTCAAGAATTAGTCCTTCGTTAATTGAGACTGATGTCGATGAATTTGGAACTATGAATTCAACGTCATATCAGATGAAAGGGAAGTTTTCCACTGATATCTTGCATAGGTTAAGTCAAAATTAGCCGTTTGCTATAAGAACTCAAAGTCATAAGGAAATTCACTGTTGATAGGAGCTGAAGTTATCTAAGGATAATTCTCCACAATATTTTAACTAGGAAACCAATGCTACTGGTTTGAAGAATAAAACAGGTTTAAATAAAAATTTTATATTCAAAAGAATATGAGTTATCGTTATTAAAAGATATTGATACAACTAGTAAAATAAACAGAAGGTGAGTGCTGATACCACAGACTTATGGCCGGTATAATAAGTCCCACATTCGTCAGTCTCCAACATCGTACTGTATGGCTTTATTTTTCGTATTGCTTAAATTAACACGTTATCATTTACGGAGTATCCAAATAAGGGATGTGGTTTTATTTTTTAAAAAATCAGCACTCTAAGAAAAAACAACATTGCACAGTAGTTTGGTAGTAAAACAAATATTTTTCATATATTATTAATTATTTAAGCAAAAATATACTCTATGATACAAATTGCAAAAGTGGATGTGAAAAAATAATTATGTAGCTAGCAGCGGTAAGCAATTTCAAATTTAAATTTGAAAATTAGCTACATCATTTTTTTACAATTATACCATAGGAATGGTTCGTGTCGCGGATACCATATTTTAAAAATGAAGCCAATCGGAAAAATGGTGGCAAATAATCTGGCTAGATTCTGAAGTTAAAATAGAAAAATTAGGACTAAAGTAATAGATTTTGAGTAGGTGCAAAATTGACGAAAAAGTAGTTAGTAGTTAGTTAGAAAGTTGTAAGAAAGGTCAAGTAAATTCGACAATTAGTGTTGGATAAGCGAGACAGTGAGTCGGTGTCGGGAAAAGAAAAAGAAACAAAAATTAGAAATTAGTCATCAAGTGATGGCCTAAATTCTTTTCTTATCGATGAGTTTACTAAATAAAACAAAAAATAAAATGAAAGAAGTGTAAATTTAAATGTAAATGTAACAAAAAAAATTAAAATCATTTAAAGCTGTAAGCGCTGTAAGCAACAGCAAAGAAGGGAAAATTTTGAACTGAGTTCTTATGAACAAACGAAGGTGAGCCCTAGAACCTCGATCACTGGCACAAAAATTGCCAAGCACTAGCTGCGCAGTAAAGACCACGCACAGGATATAAAACCTTAATCCCGAACTGCACGAATAACATAATCCGAGCATGTGAGCAACATCATCTAATTTCCAACGAATACACAAAAAAAAAACTGCCACAGAAACCTTACAACACCAAGAGAGGGCTACTGCCACTAGCATAGAGGTAGCAGTGACCAAAGAGGTGTCATTAGATGGCGAGTCCTCTCTTCTCTTCAGGGTTGTCAACTGTAATTCTTTAGTAATCTTTCTTTGTCTATTGAGTCTCGGAATAATAGAAATTAATTTTTTTTTTTTTATAATCAGGACGAAGTTCGGTTTCGACATTTTTTTGTGAACCGATCTTTGTTTCATATTTGTTTAAATATATGTATACTCGTACTCGGCATGTATTTTAATATACGATACAAAAGTTTTGGGCTACAACGGCAAAAACCTTTCCAACCGTCGAGCAGAGCCATGATTAAAGCTAGAATGTGGAGCCATTGTAGACAAGACTCCCTCTACTCCTGTTGTCAGGATCGGAACCCAGAATCCTGTAAGCTGATGGTTGTAATGGTGGTATAAGAAGTGAAGATTTCAGATGCTCAAGTTAACGTGGAATTTATGATGTGCTTTCTTGAAATTTTGCTTGTCGGTTTTGGCACTTCCCCTTGGTGAGATAAGAAGACATCCTTATTGATTGTCCCTGACATACCACCACAGGCTCCGTTACATATTATTATTAATATTAATTAACATGTTTAAAAATCAGCCAAGTAAAAATTAGAGTTGTTGAATTGTTGGTTAAGATTTCTTTTAATGGCCTGATCTATAAGAATTGTCATTTAGTCCCGGCTAACAGTGGCCATTTGACACTTTTACTAATCTTTTACACTTAACTCTTTGCATGCCGTTATTGAATTTAATTTCGTGAAAAATAAGTAGAAGATGAGTTTCAATTTATGTGCAACCGGGATAGATGGTGGTTTACGTGCAGTAAGAGCCTCATTCATCTATGAACACACGTTTTACCTCATAGAGCGTTATGAAGTTTTCAAAATCTATTCACAACAAACAAAAAAAAAAAGAATCGAACAAAAAACAAATAAAAATATTTGACGAGTATTATTCCTTTAACAAAATTAAAGGAGCAAAAAACAAAACAAAAACAATAATAAAAGGAGCATTTCTTCAAGCTGGTTACTCAAGGGGCATTTATAAAACGTCAACTGGTGGAATTTGATTGATCATTTGATGATCAGTGATCTTCGGATCAGACAAAATCAGTAAACTGTGAAAGACATCTGTATTTGTAAATATTTTATAATCTTCTAATCATATTTTGTAGGTCTCCTTTTTGTTGCCCTATTTAAGGGCGCCCTGATACCTATAAAAAAAGAAAACAAAAAGTTACGGGGGGTCTGGTATGTAAATTTTACATTAAATTAAAGCTTAGCCTACTATCTTTACAATAGTAGTACTTCTAGGCTGAATAACTCCGCACTCCTTACTTGGGACATATGTATATGTAGGTACTATAAGACAAGTTATGCATTCGTAAAAAAAAAATAGAACTCGAGATTTTGATCAAAGTTGATAATACGATGATAGCGAAAATGAAAAACGTGGATCTCGCAATTCTGTCTATCAGTCTTTCGAACGCTTTAAAAGACCAAGCTGATATTCTTTAAATTTGGTAGATAGTATTTTTAATTTTTCTCCCCCCACAAGTATTTTTCTTCTTTTTTAAGACCAAAAATAACGGTATCTGCCATACTGTTGCAATTTTATTTCGCGTAATTTAACTTTAGGATGAACGATTGTTGAGTTTATTATATATAAATCGCGACTTCGGATATTCGTATCAAAAAAAACAATTCTAACAAACAAGAAGCCGGATTTAGGAATGATTGGACAAGACCGGTGTGCTCGCGACAGGATTACGATGGAATATGGAAATATGGGGAGAAGAATTATGTTGTTCTGTCAGATCGAGGTCGCGTTCAATGAAATAGCAAATCGGTAGCAATTTAATGTGCTGCCCCCTCAGTTAGTTCAGCGATGGGTGGGTTCGTTTTTTTCTTGAAAAAACGAAGGCCTAGCGGAACACAAATTTTTGCTCAAACTGGCGAACAGAACGGTATTCGCAAAAAAATTATCACAAATATAATTATCAGCGTTTCCACAAAATTGAACCAATCCTCTAAGATTTTCCTGGCCCACCTGGCCCTAGCTTTTGAAGTTATTCCTTGGGCAGATTTCCTCTCCTTGGCAGAAAATAACACTGAGTTTCCCTTTCCTTTGGAAACTACCTCAAAATTATTATGTAAATCTTTAAATACCGCAAAATTAACTATTTTTAAATTTGGTCGACAAAAATGATTTTTCGTTTTCTATTACTTTTTAACTGCGATCTGTTTACTATCAGGATCTCACAAAAAGTGGCTCATTAGTGGCCTCCTTCCATTCAACTTAGCTTGCTCCATTGTGATCGTCTCTTTCTTACACATCACGTGTAGTGGCGGTATTCGGTCACGGTTATCATGTGCAGCTCTTCACCGTTCTCGGCTAGAAGCTCGCTCCGTAGTTGATCACCAATCCTCTCTCTCATTTCCAAATATCCCTACTGAAAGATATCATTCAGTATTCAGTGATTGTATTCAGCGCACCTCCGTCCAATACTTCTAAGTTAAAAGAGAAACGAAATATCAATTTAACGTGATCAAAGTCCCCGGCTCGAACCGACCCACACTAAGATAGAGATGAATATCTTGGAAGGATGTACTTCGCCATTTATAACTGTTAAATGGTTAGGAATAATTCAATTTCTCGCCAAAATTAAAAGCAACTAATACCGTAGACCTTCGTTCAGATTTTAGGGACCATCTTAAAAAATCATCTTCTAATTTATTGTTGGGCTCTCGGCCATTGTTGGGCTCTTAGCCCTTTTTGGACGATGATCTTATAACAGTTGGTGATATTGACGGATCGTGACCATCTGTCACGAGTCTTGTGTTTGCATTGCGTCGCCCACCTGCCACACATCTGGCGTCGGACAAGGACCATCTGTCCCCAGTTTTTATACGAATTTAACACCTGCTTTTATTACTTTTCCACGATGCTTTTGGCTGTTGGCCCAGGTTCACACTGTACTCTGCCAGCATTTTGGAGCCGTAAACGGAAAGGAAATGTTGAAAAGGGAAAAAGGATAACGAATAGACTGGTAAAACTTGTTGTGGTAAAATTTACCGCAACGATACGAATTCTGTTCAAAATTTTATAAATATTTTTTTTTTCTCAAAAATTGTTGCACAGATTTCTAAACAAAAAACTTAAAAAAATTTCATTTAAGTAAATCCAGGTAATAGTTGAAAAAAACCATTTTTTTCGTTTTTGATTTTCTCATACACGGCACAACCCATTTTGATCATTTTTCTCATACTAAATCTCCCCAAAGTTTGAATATTATTGTGTATTCAAACATAACTTTTTTACTTGCGACTTATAGGTGCTATAAGGCAAGTTATGCATTCGAAAAAAAAATCGAACTCGAGATTTTGATCAAAGTTGACATTACGATGATAGCAAAGACTAAAAAAGTGGGTCTCGTAATTCTGCCTGTTTGTCTGTCTGTCGGTCTGTCTATCGGTTCGGCTACAGCCTAAACGGCTCGGCCGATTTTCTTCAAAGTTGGTACATATCATTTTTAATTTCCTCCCCCCCCACACGTTTTTTTCCTTTTTTTTTTTAAGACTAAAAATAACAGTACCTGCCATACGAATTTTTTTCGAAATTTTGTAAATACCTTTCACTTTCAAAAACCGTTCGACAGATTTAAAAAAAAGATACGCAAAAATTTCATTTAGACAAAGCTAGGTATTTGTTGAAAAAAATTTTCCGAAAAATGGTTATTGAGGTTACCCCCCAAAGATTTTCTCAAAAATGGGACCACCGATTTTGATCATTTTTTTTTTTGCTAAAGCTCCCCAAAATCTGAAATAGAATTATGTATTAAAATTTCCAAAATTTTTTTTTTTTGGATTCTTAAAAAAAAAATTTCAAAAAAAGTTTTATTTCACCTAAAAATAAAGGCACACACCATACAAATGTTAAAAAATAGTTTTTAAAAATCGTATTTTTCTCGAAAACGGTGCCTAGAATGTTGATACAAATTTTTTTTATTACAATAAATTTTAACGATCTTTAATATTCTTAAAAAAAATTTTAAATTAAGATATTACAGCTTTTACCTGCCATAGAACCATTTTAACAAATTTTGAATTTCTCATTATCGACATAACGGATTTAAATTAAATTTTTTCTAGAGATGCTTCTAAAAAGTCTAAGAAACATTGCATTTCACAATTTAAAAAAAAATATATTTTGAATTTTTGAAAAAAGAATAAATATTTTTTTTGTAAAATTCGATATTTCAAAAACGACTCAATATTTTTTTTGGAATTTTATTTTTCATTCGTACAGTAATAAAAACTTAAAGTTGGTGTACCAAATTTTTTTCTTAAGAATCTTTTAAAAATTTTGTATAAAAAAGCTATTTTTTTAAGAAACCACTACAACGACTTATAATTTTTGGTCTTGCATAAATTTATATTTGCATATCTTGTTTTATCTCTTACTACTAAATGAATTTAAAAAAAATTAATTTTATACTTATGAACAGTTTTATGAACAGTGTCTTAAACTAAGCAGCTGTAGTGTAGATTATAATCAATACACAAAATAATTGCTGGTGTGCCACAGGGCTCTGTGTTATCTCCGACTCTTTTTCTTTATTTTCATTAAGAATCTTTTAGGTTCCAATATACTTCATTGTTTTGATATACATATTTATCTCCAGACTCGACTTCATTTTCTTCGTTAACATTATGATAAGCTCATTAAATTCAGATCTTCACGGCACTGCACAATGGGGAAGCATTGCCTGGAATTTGATGTTTCCAAAGCAATACTTAGCTCGTTGCCTATGTATATAAGTGACACTTGCATTGCATTGAAAAGCCCAATAATGTTCAGTTCTCGGTATGTGGTTCTCAAACTTGTTGCTATAGAATGATGTGGTCATTCAAATTCAATTCAAATTTCTAACAATTCTGCAAGATTTTTGGGATTTTTCAGTCTTGCCCAATCTGATCTGACAACAATATAAAAATAATATGACTTAACACTAACTAAAATATAAAGCCCACATCTGAGCTGGAACTTCACAAATTTCATTTTATCTTCTTAATCGCATTCAAAACAAAACGATAAAACTAGTGGCTAATAGCTCTATTAGTGAACCTATCGAACATCGTCGAAATATTTCTATCCTATCCTCTTATATCATTTTTCTTGAGAAGTAGCCTCCCCTGAAATAATGCAACACACGTCAAACCAGGAATCCCCATCAGCTAAACCTCTTGAGCCCAATTACAGACACGGACCGTAAAATATAGGGATTCGTTCTTCAGCCACACCACACTATAATACTTTTTCAAACTCGATATTTCCGCTCACTAGAATTTAAACGCATTCAAAATCAATGTTCTTCGGCTTCTCCTCTTAAATCCTCTATAAGCTTATTTTTACTGCTCGCACTATGGTGTAATATTATAAAGGTGGCCAAAATCCCTTGAGTGTGCACTTATTTAAACAAAAAAAATCTCAGTAAATTGTACGAGTACAACATTCTCTTTTAAAAACTTTAATTTCACATTTTTCGAGGTTTGGCAATATTTTTGTTGATTTTTTCTGGACTAAAAACAAGGCTTGTCGACATAAACCCGTAAAGCCTATAGCAAAAAGCCCACATTGAAAATACAAAATTACTTTCTCACCACCAATTATGCTAACGCCATAGCTCGAAACACTTCCACTTTAATTTAAAATTATGCAAATTCTTCATTTCATTCCGAACAGCCCGAAGAATAAATCAACGCGTTAATTAATTTTACCCTCATGTGCGCCAAATACAATTATAGAATTTTGCATATCATTTAATAAATTCACTGTATCTATATATATACGTAGTCCTTGAACACCACCAGTAAGTTATTTTAGCATTTTAAAATCAATCAAAATTCTTAAATTTGAAATGGGTCGCACACTCAACATTCAAACCCCACTTAGGGTTGCATGGAATAATTCAATATTAAATTCTATTACTAACCCAAAAACCCGTTTTTCCCCCATAAATATTGAAATGCCCAAATTTCAAAATTAAATTCTATCACCAACTTCGAAGCACCTAAGGGAAGACAAAAAAAAACATAACTAAACCCTATTTTCATAGCACCCGTCTTCCCGAAAATAACACTTCCCCCTCTTAAATATTGAGTTAGTATTTCTGGGGAGTGTGCTTGGCCAGAAAACTTCATTACAATATTTCGCAAAAAAGAGAAACGGCCTTCGTCATTTGCCAAATTAAATTCATTGCTATATAACCCAAGAGTTTTTCCTGCTTTCCTCTGATGGTTCTTTTTCAAAGTCCTCATCTCTTCGCCCATCTGAAGCTATATAGGTCGAGAAAGAAAGAAGGAAGGAAAAAAAAAAATCTAACGAAAAGTCGTTAGCCCAGAAAGAAGAAAATGTTCATTTTGAAATAATTAATCAAAACAACATTGAATTGTTGGGTCATCGCCTTGGGCTAGCCTAGCAACAACAACAATAACCAAACGGAGGTGAGGAGGTGAACAAAAATATAGGAGGGAAAAACAACAGGAACTTCTCATCAAGCCCCACATAAGAACAACAACAAATGGATAGTGCTCATTTTGTTTTTCTTCCTCCGATGGTGAGCGTCATCGAGGTTTTGTAGAAATGTTACGTATACGCCACCGTATCCCACTTTGGTTTCGTCTGTACGATGGAAAAAGCATATTTTTTTCTGGGAAGCAGAAGAGCTCTCTATATACTTGCAAACTCCATTTGTGCCGACATCAATTAATGACGGAAAGCTTTTAATGAGAACACATGTTTCGTGCTTGCTCCTAGTGCACATCGGAGTGTTTTAAGTGTAGAAAGTCTGTCTGCCTTGTGAGCAAGAAAATCACAACTTTCAATTATCTGCCATTAAAATGTTCGTCGTAGAAACGAACGTGTGATCGTCGAAGAACTAACTGGATGGGTGTGCTATCAAAAGACGCCCCTCGATGTAATTTTCTTCTTGATTGAGGGAGTTAGGTATAGCTGGGTATCAACCTAACAGGTAGGTGTGTAGGCATAATTTGTAGCCCTTAGGACAATGTTCCCAATCTTGGGTAAATATTCTTTTCTTCGGTGAAGGTTCAATAAAAGATAGGGTAAAATTCTATAAGGTCAATGGACACTGTGTTACGGTAAAATTTGCCGTAACAAGAATCATTCTTTCGGTTCGGATATCCTAGTTCCTTTCTTAGCTATTTTCCTTTCTTAGCAAAGTTCATTTGAAAAAAAGATTAGCAAAAAATGTTTCGAAAGCAGAAAAGAAATTTTATTTCGAATATTGGAAAAAAATAGAAGAACACTTATTTTGGAGAAACTGGCGAAAACTCTGGTTGAGAATTAAGTTGCGAAAATTTGGCATTTAGATTGGATACGAAAGAAGAATTTGGTGGTAGTTAAAGATAAATTTAGAGATATTTAAATCCTAATAATAAATAATAAACCGTTTATTTTATACTTTTGGAACCGAGTGTTAACGGTCCATCTTGTTAGTTTCATCCTTTGAAACAAATTAAAAAAGTAGTTTAACAGTTAAATATTAAATGTTATTTGAGCGCTTTACTTATTCGACAATGTTGATTTTTTTTTTAATGTGTAAGTAGATAAATGCAGAGTTTTCAAGTCAGGTTATTTAAGATAATGATTGGTCATGATTGGTTATATCGAAGCTCAAGTCCAACAAAGCCGCTGGAGCTGACGGCCTTGCTGCCGAACTATTCAAAGCGGCGGGCGATGACTTGGTTGGGAGCTTGCACCAACTCATCTGCAAAATATGGTCGGAAGAAAGCATGCCGATGAATGGAATCTCAGCATTGATTGTCCGATCCTCGAGAAAGAAGACCCTTTGAACTGCGCCAACTACAGAGGCATAAGTCTCCCGAACATCGCGTATAAGATTCTTTCTGCCGTATTATGTGAACGTCTGAAGCCTTTCGTCAACAACCTGATAGGTCCATATCAGTGTGGCCTTAGACCAGGAAAGTCCACCATCGATCAAATATTCACATTACGGCAGATCTTGGAAAAACCCCAGGAGCTACAAATCGACACATACCACCTTTTCATTGATTTCAAAGCCGCGTATGATAGCACCTATAGAAACGAACTATATAAGGCAATTTCCAGTTTTGGCATCCCTGACAAACTTGTCCGCTTGTGCAGGATGACGATGGAGAATGCACGCTGCTTCATCAAGGTCGGAAAAGATCTCACCGATGCATTTGATGTCCAAAAAGGTTTTAGGCAAGGCGATGCTCTATCGTGTGACTTCTTCAACATAGTTCTTGGAAGAATAGTGCAAAACTCACTCGTCAACACAGGAGGAAGCGAAGAAGATGGCTTTAGCGGTAAATGAGGGCAAGACCAAGTATATGCTGTCATCAAGAAAGGACACGCAACACCGACGTCTTGGACAGAACGTCATTATAGACAGCTATAACTTTGAGGTAGTGAAGGACTTCATATACCTAGGCGCCGCTATAAACTCTGAAAACAACACCAGCGCTGAAATCAAACAGAGAATAACTCTTGCCAATCGCTGCTTCTTTAGACTAAGAAGGCAATAATTGAGTAGCAAATTCCTCTCTCGAGCAACAAAAGTGTCCCTATATAAAACCCTCATCATCCCGGCCCTTGTCTATGGTGCAGAGACATGGACTTTGTCGAAAGTGGATGAGAGCGCTTTAGGATGTTTCGAGAGGAAAATTCTTCACGTGATCTTTGGTCCCGTCTGCATAGACGGGGAGTGGAAGAGAAGATATAACCACGAACTGTATGGGCTGTACAGCGAAACTGACCTAGTCAAACGAATCAAAGTCCAACGACTGAGATGGCTAGGTCATGTAGAGCGAATGGACCCGAATGCTCCGGCCCGGAAAGTTTTCGAATCTAACCCCGAGTGACGGCGAAGTAGAGGAAGACCGCGACTCAGGTGGCGCATACATATAAGTGGGAGAGGACCTCAACCAACTTGGTGTGCGAAACTGGAGACAGCTAGCTAGGGACCGAGCTAGCTGGAGAAGCTTGTTGGTTGAGGCCCTGGTCCACCCCGGACTGTAGCGCCACCTTAAGTAAGTAAATAAGATTGGTCAAAGAAGGTGAATTGTGTCCAAAGAAAAAAAAAAACTGAAAACATATAAATTGTGCCGAAAGTTTTATAAGCTGTACAAATCATAAGCGATGGAAAATCCTACAGTATGATGTGCACGTTTTGTCTGTAAAAATCTCATGTCATCTTTTGCCCACGAAACACAGCTCTTTGACTTTTACCTTGTGAAAAAAAAACAGATTTCTGTGACTCACAACTTTGAACCTTTCCTGCTTGCGTGTTTTTGGCAGAAAAAAAAGGAGCCAACAACTGCGGACAAACAACTTCTGTATAGTCGAGAAGTTATTGTAAAAGATGGAAGCAGAGTACTTACAAGCAGTTCTGTAGGAATGCATGTTATTGGGATAAAACATTTTGGGTAAAACAGAAGAACCAGTTCTGGAGAAAACTCAGTTTCTTAGTTGCTAAGCTCGTTTAATTGTTTAAAGCAAAAAAAATACCATGCCCTTTTTCTGAATAAATGTGAGCTTAAAGAAAAAAATTAAAGCCGCGGTTTAAAAAAAAAAAATATTTTTAATATAAAATTTGTAAAACGGATTTTTGAAATGAAATTGTATTCGCCAAATATTATAATTACTTGATTACGAAAATAAAAATAAAAATTTAAAAAAAAAACATGATCATCCATTTTAGAAATGACATCTTTTCAAAAGAGATTTAAATTTTTTCCAAAAATTATAAGTTTATTCGTCAATTTATTTATTAGAGTCCAAATCCTGACAGCAATTCAACTCCGTATGGGTTTGATGACCTTTCTGATTCCATTTCCGGAATTGTTTTTTTATCACCTCACACTGAAGTCGTTATTGCGGATGACTCGCTAGTAAGAATTGACAATATCCGTAGAAGGAAGATATGCTGAGATCTTTGCTAAGATCATCATCATCATCATCGGATCGACAACCGGGTTCCGGTCCTGTCCTCTTTCAACAAGTCTCTCTACCTATCCCGGTCTCTAGCCGACGCCATCCAGTTGCGCACCCCAAGGCTTCGGGCGTCCTGGTCTACGCCATCTCTCCAGCGCAAGCATGGTCTACCACGCTGTTGTCTGCCATAGAATGTACCACAAAGAACTTTCCGAGCAGGTTCCTCTTCGCTCATGCGAGCTAGGTGTCCTGCCCACCAGAGTCTACCGAGCTTAATTTCTGTCACGATATCTGCTTCTGCTTAAGACTTTTCTCTCGAACGCAGCTAAGAGGTCGGAGTGCCTTTTGCTAAGCACCCAAGTCTCGGATCCATACGTGAGTACTGGCAGGACCATGGTCCTGTACAGCAGCAGTTTTGAAGTTATGGTGAGATTTCTGGATTTGAAGAGCTTTGACAGACTATAGTAGGCTCTGTTGCATCACCTTATATTGTACCACCTAGCAGATGATTATATTCTCAAATTGTTTCTTACCTCTCACAGTAATAAGTATACTATTAAAGGTAACCTATCCATTCGGCAGTTCAGATCATTGTCTTATATAAAGCCAATTTTTATGAGCCCTTCATTTAGTTAAAGAGAAACATCCAAATAGGACTGTTTTACAATACTAGAAATCCAACTCGGACGGTCTTTATTTTTCCGAATCTTTAACTGGTTACTATGTTTCGACGATAGGTACGTTTATGCCACTGCCCATATGATCACAGAAGTGATTTCTCATGGCATACGTACTATATTCCTTACAGCATAAAATGTAAGGAAAAGTCTCGCTCTGACAAACCCAATCCAACTGCGAAAAATCGAAAAAAGCTGAAATAAGTCAGAAACCAACGCAACGGTGTTATAAAAAGGACCAAATTCTTACATGACCAGAAATTAAGGCAAGCAATCCTGCAATGTCCGAAGTGCAGTAAAAATGTTTGGTCATTTGACCACTAAAACCTTATCCCGCGAGAACAAATACTGTTTTAAACGGGTCGCAAGCTCCGATTAATCGGAAATTTTACGCACAAAAGCCGAACGAGGCAACTAACTTTTCAACACATTCATTCAAATATAAAACGCACTATTCTAAACTAGATTTTCAATAGATATTGTGCCAATAGAAACTGCCAAATCCTCCTTCGTATGAGGTCACTTTTCCTCCTTTTTCTCAAAGTTTTCTCTCAAGCTTCCAGCATCGATTCTCACTTCTATTTTATGATATTTGCACCACCTTTTTTGACAATCTGGTACTTATCCTTTTGACATTTTAGGCAGCTCTTGCATCATATACGGCATATTCAAAGTTAAAAAGTGGGAGAGTTAAGCTGTCTTCATTGTCCATGTGAGGTCAATCAATATACAGCCGTCTGAAGCTAATAAAATTCTCTGGAGCTTCTATTAAGGAGTATGGGTTGGTTGAGGTTGATCGACAGCTGAACAGCGTCGAGGTCCGAGTCACTGTGCACTAATGTATAATTCCGGATATCCGGAAGTCCACCCTTGATATTGTTCTAGGAAAGGTGGGTTTGGGTTGCAATATAGCTACCAGAGAATGCTCATTAGTGTTCAGTTTTATCCAGTCTCTGATTGATTTGCCTTCGCTGCTAATTTGTTTGTCTAGCTATTGGTGATGTCTTGCGTTAAAGTCACCGCCAGGAAAATCGACTTTTGCCTGATATTTGACAGTTACACTTTAACTTATTAAAAAAAAATAAGGATCTTGTAAGATTTTTGAAGCTAAGCTCGTAGAAAAACTTCTAACCCGATATCGCTAAAATTTTCAGAAATGACTTTTATTACCACGAAAATTTTAAGATTATTTTTTGTTAGACCAACTTTTTTCCACATACTCTTTTTGACATAATGTTCGTTTTAACTTTATTTTTGTTTCATGAAAACTAACGGTTTGTTATGAAATTCCCTTAAGACAAGTGTTTATCAAGATCTTAGCTGCTTAAGTGCGAAAGAAGATTTGTCCTATGAAATCGTGGGTGCTCCCAAGAACGGAAGGAGTCAAAGCACTTAATTGACAGCGTCGAATTTATAGCAACCTGTGCTGCAGTAATATTTCTCCCCCTCATGATCCTCCCCCCCAAATGATTGGACAAAAAACCGTTTATATTTTTGCTATTCAAAATGTATGTACAATTTGAAATCTTTGAACAAAATGTACATATTCAAAACTTCGTAAAATTTTGAACAGCTCCTATTTATTCATTCAAACTTGAGTACCAAAACAATACAAGTGGGAGCACTCTTTTTAGACCAAAAGTTCAAATATGCCTGTTTGCACTGTACTTCCATGGCTTTGGCAAATATTTTTGATGAGAAAATCTTTTGCCAAATTGGAGCACTTCAAAGTTCAGGCTCCGATGCATTTCTCCCCAAAGTCTGACTAAAACAATCTGTGGCGCATTTCAACTACAGCACTACAACTTGAAGGTAATTTAATTGAATTCTGTTAGTAATGCAATTATTTGCGTACATTGTTTTCTATATAATATAACATGTGTTGGTACTATAGCAGGAAGATAACTTCTTGTCTGTGTGTGGGTGGGTTTTTGTTCCAGCATATTGTGTTGAAGGTGTAATTTAATTTAAACATTGGAAAACACTAGAACTGATCATTTGGAGTGGCATGCAAAATATTGTTGCAAATTCATTAAAAGTGCATTTAGCGAGGAAGCGAAACAATAAATATTGTGATACGAGCAAACACATACACATTTGATGAAATAATTGATGTGAATCCTGCACACAAACACTGATACATACAATAAACAATCTAAGGAAGGTGGCAGTCATATCCTTGCTACTTGCTGTGCTTTGGGAATTTATATTAATATACCTATACTCCTACACGTAATATGAGTTGGCAACTTCAATGGAAATGTAATTTAAATAAGTATATTAATACTTTCGGTATGAATCATTATTTCAAGTTATTTATAGCAGCTGAAATTTGTTAATACTGTTTTGATTGATTTGGAATTATGTAAATTTAAATTAATTTTCTTGATGGTAATTGGTTATGATGCGAATTGTTTTTGAGCTCATTATTAATCGAAATCAGATATATTTATGTATTCCAACAATCAAAATGATGCCCAGAAACGGGCTGGATGTCTATGAAACGGTATTGCCCTCTCACTGGTAGTGGTCCTTTAAGGAGTCGTTAAGCATTGAATAGGCTCGAAATGTTGAAGTCAAAATTGTTCCTAATTTCTGTACGTGTTTTTTTTTTTTTCATTTTCTTCGTATACAAATTCAAGAGATGGGAATCAATCCATGATAGCTCTGTTTTCTACCATTTTAAACGCTCCGTTCTGAATTCTATGCAATAAATGGAGAGAAGTTTGTACTCCATCTGCCCAAAGATGTGAGCTATACTCAAGTTTTGGGCCTATAAACGCCTTATAAATAAATCAGAGGGGGTGAAAAATTTCTTACTTCGATATAGAAATCCTAACCATTTAGCAGCATTTTTGGCGGTCTCGAGAATGTGGCCGTTCCAACGAAGATCCTCGTTGACACACATACAGAGTACTGTTCGCTTTTCTGTTTCTTCGAAGCAAGTGCCATTCAAGGACAGTGGCATAAGGGGTACATTCTGTGCTTTAACGACAATAGACAGCATTGAGTTTTCGAGGCATTAAACTACACAATATTTTGTATATCCCGCCCGGGGCGGGAGACCCATTTTGCCTGTCCCATTGAATTATTAATTAAAAGTAAATTTCGAGACATCATTTCATAGCCAATGAGGTATTTTTTATTGAAGGTAAAGATCATCTTTTGGTTTAACGTCAGCACCTGCCTATTATGGCTCAATGCCACGAGAGGCCTACCTCCATTGGAGTCAGATTGGGTCCTGACAATTAACCCCGACATAGCCGAAGCCATCTCTGTCGCAAAGTTGTGATATGTTGAAGCATATGTACACCTCTTGCTTTGGAGGCGAGGTCTATCTAACACCTCTTGAATTCAAGCAAAGAATCTTGAAAACCGTGTGTCTCCGCATTCTGAATAAACCAAGCCACCTACCTACCTCATAGATAGGGTTTGAGCAGAGAGTAAAACTCAACCCTCAACTCAAATGGGCACGAACTCCCATGGTACCACAATATAGCTTCCGGTGGAGCTTCGCAACCGAGGTCTTATTGAAGGCAAAGTAGGATCAGCGGTTTCACAAACGGATTCTACGGGCCTGACGAGCAGCGAAGTCAGAAATAACTTTTTCAAAATCAATATTTGCAGCCAATTCTTGTTCAATCGACAATAAAGCCAAGTTTGATAGTCTATAGTGGAGCTCATAGTAGATCTGAGATAATTTTTGATTAGCTTCAACTTCGAAAAACTTATCTCACAACTAGCGGCACTAATTGCCAAAGTCAAATATATACGAATCAAGATGACTATATTTGGAACCGAAATTCCCAGATTCAGCTTTTGAATGAACTGGAGGAGCTCCAGTGGTCCTTTGCCTCTTATATCTTCCTCTGATTCAGAACTGGCCACAAACTGCTGGAGGCGCTTCCGATCCATCTGAAACTCGTCCTTGTCGATGTTTTCTAATATATGGGAAAGTGCACACTCGTAACTACTTGCTGTCCAAAAGTTTCGCTGGCATCAAAAATCCGAACTTGTCCGCTATTTCTTGAACTTGCTGGAATGGTCTTGTCGAATGATGCGAACACCTCTCGACGGAGTTCCTGCTGCCCGTGAGACAAAGCTGCATCTGCGGATTCATCGCCATCATGAATGCATTTTTTTTCTGCGAATTCTTCTCGTTTTGAGTAAGATTCCGAGTTTTTCGCAGAGAGCCTTCGCAAAGTCGGTTCCGGCTTTGACGAAACGGTCTCTGCTCTCCACTAGGAGAGCTTTTAAAGCGCAGAGTTCCTATCCACACTCAGTCCTCATTGCTGCAGGTAAATCTGTGCGTCATCTACTTTAGGTAGCACTGCAGCCCAAAAACCAAGAAAAGTGAGGAAATTGAATGACTGCATGGCTGTCAGAAGAAGACTGCCTCCCGATCTTGTTTCGGAAGTTTGAGATGAATCTGTCAATTTTTGCATTACCTCAAGAACTTCCCTAAACTTATTTTTAATTGTCTTGACAGCTTCATGTCTAGCGTTCCAGCGCGTTTCAGTGACTCATTTTACTGAACATACTTTATACCTATAATATACGTGGTCAAGTCTGCCCGTTTGCAGCGCCACCACCAGCGGTCTCGCGCTCATATGTTTCGGAACGCTGCCTTTCAATTTCGCGAGAGTTTTGGAACGTTTCGTTTTAGTTTCGCGAGTCGCGTGACAATAACGGAATGCACTCCTACGGCCTTACTCACCGTTTACGAATTCACGGAAATCAGCCGAGAGCGTCAACGACGAATCACAGGCAAATTTCAAATTTATGTCATTGTTGATTGTTGACTTGTCAAACGTTCTGTCATGAAACATATGATCTCTACTCTACCTGCTTCACCGGCGACATTTTGCGCCCTGGGCCTGCTGCCGCCCGGGGCGGGCCGCTCCCTCCACCTCACCCACGCTACGCCACCGAAGGAAACAGAACCTTTTAGATTCCGCTTTTGCGGAATTTTTAACGGAACAGAATTTAAAATAACGCTCCGATTGAAGAATTAATAAAACGCAATTCGATAAAACCGAAAACCTCACTAAAAAGAAAATAAGAATACCTACTTAGGTTTCTTTTTTTCTTTTTGCTTAAGAATCCTGTCAATTTCTTCCTCCTTTTTAGTTAACTAAGAATTCCTTCCAAATATCCAATGATTATCTTTCCTATCCTTATTTTATTTCTCAAAACTTTTCTCAATTCATTTGCTACTACATCTTGCGAACTATAACCGAGATCATCTCAAGAACTGTACCAGTTAAGTAGGAACAATTTAACAATCCACGAATAGTAACGGGATTCAATTGATAGGTTAAGCGATCTCAACTCCAAAGTGCATTTCGCCCAGGCACGACAGTGGGCTCATTAGTTAGATGCTGTCGTACCCTTCTAAGACGCAATTATTGGCCAATAATTACCGACTCAAATTCCCCTAGAAAAATAAAATTCACAGTGTATTAATGCTGGGCAAAACGCACTTTGGAGTTAAGGTCGCTTAAACTTTCAATTAAAGTAAACATTTCTGGCCATTTAGTCTTCGAAAACACTCCTTATACCCATCTCACAAGAAAACGCCAATTTGCTTGCAGCAGAGTTTTCTGGTTATCTGATGCTTCCATAAAATGTCATAACTCCTCCTGTACTTGAGAACACAAAAGTTTTAATGAGACAAATCTTCTTTCGCACTCGTACAGTTATTAAAGTACTGAAAGATTTTGATTCCGCTGGGCCGCAAATAGCCCTCCTATTGTTTTGAAAAGATGATATTTAACGCTTTCAAAACCCCTGCGTGACGAATATTCTTCTCCCTCTAATTATCGTCCAATTGCACTTTCCTTCCTTCATTCCAAGTTCATTGAAATACTGATAAGCTATCAGCTCAAGAAATATCTTGAAGTCAGCATCTAACATAACAGATCGTATTTTTGACAGGGAATTTTTGTCAAAATTTCTTGATATACAAATTTTTTATACTAATAAAAGTTACAAAATAGCTCTAATGGTCTTAAAGCAATCTCACTTACACTCATCAGTTGAGTAGCGAGAGCCATGTCAAGTCGCAATTTTTGTTTAACTCGGTTTATCTTAGGTACACTAATTTTTTTACCAAAATACAATGTGAATTATATCTAACAAAGATTAAAATTCTTATATAATAATTAATGCTTAAAAATTTTGCTGGTGACCTGAAATTGTTTTTGTATTTTTTTGTATTACTATAGGTAACTGATGATTCCAAGGAAGATGTCCTGGAACTAACGCCAATTTTTGTGGACTAAGGCGGAAAGAACTATTTTGAATCAATAATTCAATAAGTCCAATGAAACCGTGGGAAGTCTTCTGGCTGATTTATTTCAATAAACAATTTGTATTGCAAGAAAAAAACTTCACATAGTCATAAAAAATCTCCATACAATGTACATAGTTAAATAAATATTACTCATCTTGTCTTAAATCCAGGAACTTACTTTGGATTTTAAATGAAATTTAGAACCCTTTTTCCGCCTTCTGAATTTGAAGTTTAAAAAAATTGATACTAAAATCACTTTCGCCTCTAAAGATACATACATTAAAATAATCTCCGCTTAGGAAATATTCAAGCCTCATACTTGTTAGTTATCTTCTTAAGATCAAAATCCATGCTATGTTCCTAAGAAAAAATTTCAAATCCTCAAAATCCGCTGAAAAATATTTGAATATTTTTGTGTTTCATTCTTTGCAAAGAATTTCCTCAGAAAAATGACTTCCGCCAAATTAAATACAAATTCCGTTTACTTCGTGGGAGGCAGCGGGGTGAAGGGCGGCGGATAAAAGAAAAACTCAAAAAAAAAACAAAAAACAAAACAGAATCATTTTACATTCAAGTCCTTCTGTTTACAGGGTGATTCGGGTGTGTATAGTAGAGTTGGATCATGGTAAGAAAATAAATTTAAATTTGAAAAAAATATCCCACGTATTTGTTTAAATTTCAAATAAAATTAATTAAAAAAATTAAATATTTTAGATTTCATCTAACAATGTACACAACATGTAATATTGAAATTTTTCAGATGCATGAGAACACTTTAGAAAATCTAGAGATGGAAATTCTCTGAGTGATCTTCGAATTCAATCCCGATGAACAACGGGGTATAGGATGAACATGAATCGTGCGGAGCACACAGATGGTAGAGGACCTCCAACTCAGCCTGCGAAACTGGAGAAAGCTAGATAAAGAACCAATCCGGACTGTAGGGCCATGCTAATAATTAAGAAAGAACGTACTTTTCCAAAATGAATTTATTACTTATTTCATTTACTTAATTAATAAACAATAAAAAGAACGGTATTACATAATTTGAGTACCTGGACTTGTAGATGTCTAGGGAAATGAGGAGGCAGATTCCCTAGCAGAAATAGGCGCAAGGACTTTTCTATTGAGGACAAAGCCCTCTTAAAAATGAAATCAAAACTATTATCAAGATCATCAAGTTCTTGCATCAGCTTAACTAGGAACTATCTACGAATAGAAACGGGACTCCTCACGGATCACTTTAAACTAAACTTGGATTGGTAAACAGCCTCACATGTAGATTCTACAATACTCATGACGAAACGCCGGAACACATACTAGGCGTATATGTGAAGCACTAATGCACAAATGAAACAAGTATCTGGGACGCTATCAGGTAGAACAGAGTGGTTTATCCTCATCAAAGGGATAAGTTTCGAAGAAGAGCTATAGGGTAAGTAACTCATCTAGGTCTGGATAGGGGCACAATAAATCTTTAGGTCGCAAGGTCAAGTCCATCTCAATATTCAAACGGCCTCGTCGCCGCATATGAGTTTTCGACCGAAATTTGGGCCAACTTCTAAGGTTCTGTTAGTGATCTCACGTTGTTGTCTAAGGTCGCTTAAGCTGAGCTCCAGGACCTAAGTCATGACGAAAAATTCACCAAGTTGTGGTGTGCGAAATGCTTGAGTTTTTGTATGTGGCACGAAATTGACCGTCTCAGGTTCTCCTGCACACTCTCACGGAGAGCGATCATAATTTTGTCAGATCTTTCGTTTCGTTGACGTACGGGTGTTAGCAGGTGGATTGTTCACTGTACCTGAATCGGCAGACAAGAATTTATCAAATACATTGCGAATAAGCAATTGGGAGGGATTTTTATGGCGATCGTAAAATGCGCGAAGAGCACGAAATGTCCCTAAAACAGAAGACCCACTTGCATGAGACAATTTAATCATTTTCAAATTTTGTTGTTCACATGTTCTCCGTGTTTATTTGACATAAAAGATTTAATAAATAACAGCAAATTTTACAAATATGAAATTATACTGTCAAAGTTCGAAAATCGCTATTGGAAAACTTATTCAATTGAAAGCGCAAGTGACCTCAACTCCAAAATGCCTGCCCCCAACTGCCTTTCCTGCCGTAGGACATAACGACATTAACATACATCGAGGATTTATCTTGTAATATGGAAAACATTGCTTACCTTGAGGCGCTCACGAACCTGAACATGGAAAATACACACATGGTTGGTCAAAGTCGTTAAAACAACAAAATACAGTGAGCAGATTTTGTTTGTTTTCACTGTTCACATTTGCTGTTTACCACAAATGTGATAAGCGAAGGAGAAAAATCAGGTAAAATTTGATTCCTCTCGCCTACCGTTGATTTTGTGGTACCAATATATATATAGGTATTAGGTTTATCCATAGAAGCCAGCGGATGGGTACGTAGTGTTTTACTAGTAAGAATAAGAAGTTTCTAATCTTTTTAGGATTTGGCCTTAAATTTTGTGTTGTGTTCGTTTTGCCTCCACTTATTTTGTTTCAAACTTCGTTTGAGACCAGGGTTTTTCTTTTTATCCTACTTTTGAACCGGGCTTCGATTTGAGCCAAGGCTAGAGATTTAATCTCACCCACCGTTTTTGCCAGGCAATTGAATCAAAGCTAACCCTACGGGCCGCGCCCTGTCATCGTTTAAGGCTAGGGATATAATCACAATTATAACCAGGGATGGAAAATTAGGTACAATTGTACCGAATTCGATACAATTGAGTTTGTACAAGTACAAAAGTACAATTTGTCTTAATTCAGTACAATTTCAAAATTTCCAATTTTATGTATTTCACAAAAACAACAAAACAAAAGGACATATAAGGAAATTGAAAGTTGAACACATCATCCTGGCTTTTTTTCAGACATCGCATCGTTTTGTTTACTAAACACTAAACTGTAAACTTGTGGATGTGATTTGTGATTGCGGTTTTTCCTCTGTGCATTTTAAAGATATTTAATTTGTGAATTTTAGTTTTATATTTAATTTTTTTGTATAAGCTGGTGCCACAAAAATAGACAAGTAAAATATTTAGTTTCGTCATTACAATACAATACAATAGTTATGTGTTAACTTTTAAAATGAAGATAGTGGCGCAAAATTTTAAACAACCTTTTATTAAGGGGTTACCAATTTACTAGTTAGTAACTTGTTAAACTTTTAGTAATTTACTAACTCTTCGAAAATTTTAAACCTTTCTTTTCGTTTTTCTAACTAGTAAATTACTAATTGCCTTTTATTAAAAATGGTGCATCTGAACACTTCCAAACAATGACAGTTGGTGAAAAAATACAAATCAAACAAAACTAAAACTGATGATTTGTCAGAAGTCAAAGTGACAACCTACAATTTATTTTGTGGTTCGTATATTTATCGTGAGAATTTTGTCGTCCGGCCTGGTTCGTTGTGCCGTCAAAGTAGGCAAATAAAATTTTGTTCACAGTAATCTCCCTACTATCGCCGTTTATGATTGTGTGTTGGATTTGAATATTCAATTAATTAAAAAAAGAGAAAATATATTTAATGGAATTCCTTAAATGGAAAACTTCCTAAAACAACCTTTTGTGTGGTGTTCTCTGAAATATTGATTTCGAAATCGTCACTGACGAATCAAGGAACTCTTTAATACATGTAGACTGAAGGGCTCCATCCTGAGAAGAAGTGAGGCAATAATATCCAGAAGGAAGCAGTCAAATTCGAAACTGCGGAAGATACTCGTATGACTGTGGAAAGAGAAACAAAAGATCTAAACCCAAGCGATTTGAATGAGCAAACCGATCGGTTGCTTCGGTTGACATTGATCAATCAGCCGAACCAACAACAGAATCCCTAATGAAGGAAGAAAATTGTCCGGCTTCGAGTTCGCCTAGAACCTTATCACCGCCCTTAGAACCAGAAGTTGATGAACGAAATTCACCTTCAGTTCAATCAGATCTCCCATCGGAAGCAAATTCACCCTCAGAACCAGACGACTCCTCATTAATAGTTCCTGCTGTTGAGGTAAACGTGATTCCTAAACTTTGACTGAATGCACTATTAATGTCTGATCCTGTTCTCAACCCGAATGCGAGAAATTTAAAAATACTTCACGAGGAAACAACAAAAAATCACCATCAGCTGTAGGAAACTTTATCTTCACCTGTCGATCAAAAGACTTCTGCTAAGAGCCAAATTCCAGCGGCTGTAGATAATTCACAGCGTGTGAAAGTTTTCGTGTGTCTTCCCTGCGGAATTGGATTCTCGTCAAGATCGATTTTGGAAGCGCATTAAGCTTACTATATTGTTCACACAGGTAATTTTTGATTATATTTAGTTTCTGAGGCATAAATAATTATTATAGATCTTATTTTGTCTCTCGCAGAAAGGAAGTCGAAGAAGATTCGACAGGAGGTGGTGGTGGGGTAATTGGAGCCGGCGGCGGCGCTGGAAGCACATCATCGGTAGATAAATACACTATCACATCCAGTGCAGCAGTACGCTTGCATACAGTGCTCCTACAGTGCCGATAAGAAAGTCTCGTTAAATCGTCACATGCGAATGCACCTCAAAAAACATTTTATATTATTTTATTTACTTTTAAAAACAATTAGCTCACGAATACAAAAAAAACACACACAATTTAACTCTTTCAAAATAGATTGCCAAGAAATTTTTTTCAAGGAAAATGACAGAAGTCATATGGATTTAGCAAATTACTAAAAGTTAAAAAGGCCAGTGTGTGATTTTAACTTTAGTAAAATGTTAAAAGATAGTAATATGTTAAAATCGTTTAAAATTAGCAAAATCCTTAGTAATTTACTAAAATGACTTTAACATATTACTAAATCGTTTAAAATTTTGCACCAGTATTTTTTTCTGTGGAGCTTATTTATATTTATTTATATTTTTTATAAGAAGACAAACTGATCATTTCTACTTTGATTTTTTTTAATAAAATGCTTTGGAAAACTTTTAAATAGTTGAATTATTGATTTTGTTTTCTTTTTCATACAAAATTCGTTTTCGGTACAATTGACATCATTTCAGTACAATTTTATTCCAGATTTCAGTACAATTGAAAAATTTCATTTTCCATCCCTGATTATAACCTTTGCCTAAATGTCAGCCAAGGCTAGGGATCTAATCCCACCGTCTAGTCTGCCCCTTATATGAAATACCGTGTTAATTATTTATTTAAGAATATGAAAAGTTTGTGAATTATTCAAAATACCTTGTTAGTTATTTAAGAACATGATGAATGTATAAGTATATGAAATACCTTATTATTTTAGATTAAGTTACATTGAAAAAAGTTTGACATATTTGGAGTTCTGAACTTTCTAAAACCGAGTTTTGCGCTTTCTTCGGATTATTCCTGGACCCGCTGACGCCACCTCAGCCTTTGATTAAAAAAAAGCATCACAAATTAAATTCAATCACTCCACTTAAACAGAAATAGTTTTCTTATTTCATATATATTCATCTATTAGAAAACTCTTCATAACTGGACGATCCCCCTGAAGCCAGTGTTGTTCCATGTAGACAAAAAATGTAGACTACACGATTGTCTACGTGTAGACAATTCAACGTATACAATTCCTGATTGTCTACATGCCAATGTCAACAATGTAGACAACGTAGACATTCAATTTTCATTGTCATCAATTAAAACAATCATAGAGACATCGCCGGATTAAGATGTCGCAGGTGATTGGGATTGCTTACAGGCATTGCTTTCGTAAATGAATGTGAAGGCATTATTATTAGGATATGAATATGCTTTTCTTAACAAATTTTTATTTACCTGTGCAGTATTTTGTAGATTTTTGTTGCACACTGTACAATATGCTACAAATTTGTTATTGTTTTCCATTAAAAGAAAACCTAGGTGATCGAAACCTTTATTTTTTCGTCGACCAATATTTGAATAAAAACTCAAATTAACACCTGAAATTTTCTTAAATGAAGTAAACAATGTGACAGAGAAATCAAGAATGACAGATTGGCTGGCATGCTTTGTCTACATTGTTGACACCATAGTCGACATTGTCTACATTGTCGATACCATAGTCGACATTGTCTACATTGTCGACACAATTGTCTACGCATTAATGTAGACAATCAAAGTCGACACGTAGAGGAACAACACTGCCTGAAGCCCTTGTTTGGCAAATTCCTGTCGAACTCAACACTTGCACAAGGATTCACTAGGGTGTATGACCACACTTTTGGCTAATATGTCCATAGATGTTGATGTTTCATTTATTGACCTAATACTCGTAGTCCAGTCAAAGCGTCATGAAAAAGGGCCTGACCTTGCGCGCAGAGACATGGTCTATTTTTTTTTTTCATGCATCGATAGGTGCTTATGAGAAAAGCTTAAAACCAAGTTTGCACCGCATGAAAACTTTTTTTTACCAAAGTTATTGGTAAAAATGTGTTTTGTGTCATTTGCGAATATCTCGGCTCCACTATCTCTTACAAACAAAAATTAAACATGTATTTATTCCTAATAACATTACCTGTTGTGTTATAAAAAGAAACATTTGTTTAAACAAATGAAAAAAAAAGTTATAGTAAGTTAAAAAAAAATGTTGTTGTTTAAAAATCACTTTTTCGTGATTATTAAGAAAAAGCCTCATTTAACGATAGACTTTTTATTTTTTATTATTAAAGTTCTTGTAATTCCCTTCAATTAAAAAAAAAAACAACACTACGATGAACGAAAGCCGAGTAATAAATTATTGAACATAGGTAAGTCAGCGCACCCACGCATTTTACGATTTTATGTTTTAATTAATATCTCAGCCCCAGTATGTCGCAAACTGAAAATAAAAAACTGTATTGCTAATAACAATATTTTCTATAAACTTACATTTAATTTAATATGTTTGAGCAAAAACATAAAAAGTTACCGTTGGTTTCAACGTTTTTTTTTCTTGTTTTTAATACCTTTTTTCATAGTTATTGAGAAAAAAACTGTATTTCTCGGTAAATATTTTTCAGTTTTGGATTTTTGTTTTATAGTCCTGCTAATTTTCTTCAAATTAAAAAAAAAAAAACGTCCATTACGACAGACGGGTGCCAAGATATTCATGATTTAAAAACTTAGGAAAGCTTACATTTTAGTATCTTAACCTTGTAGCTTGTAATTTTGGTGTCGCCAGCAACAAGATATATTGGTATCCTTCAAACACCCCACACATACTTATTGCATCTTGTTGCTGGCGACACCAAAATTACAAGCTACGAAAAAGTGATTTTTAAACAACAAACTTTTTTTTTAACTTTGTAACGAAGCGTCACACTCCTACGACCGACCGACACCAATCAACCTCCATCTGCATACCCACCAAGTGAAATAACCAACGCCAACACGCAGCCGAAATACAAAAACAAAATATACGCGATATTGTGGTTCATCGTTATAGAGTTCACAGTTGGTTCCTGCAGGAGAATTGCCTTATGGACCCAAGAAATCCAAAGAAATTCGAAGCTTGCTCGCCGAAGGTTATTAAGGTTTGTACTTTATAATGCAGAAGCACAAGTTTCCCGCGATATTCCCCTTCTCTACTAAGAGTTGATGGGCCGTTGCTCCATAGCGTGCTGTGTGGTAACAACAAAATACCGTATTATTCCCTTTCATCCTTCTGATGTCGACGGGCACCTGCCGTATTATTAAACTATTCCCCTTCATCCTTCTGATGTCGACGGGCACTTGCCGTATTATTAAGCTATTCGCCTTCACCCTTCCGGTGTCGACGGGAACTTGCCGTATTATTAAGTTATTCCCCTTCACCCTTCCGGTGTCGATGGGCTCTTGACCGTATGATTAAGTTCGTATATAATAGGTAGTATTATCTATAGGTATCATATTGTTTAGTCTTAAGCCGCTTTATTGGATTAATAAAATAAAATCTGAAAAAGGAAAATCTATTTTTCATTTGGAGAGAGCAGTTTGGTCGACTATCTATACTCGAGTTTCGTGCTTTCTCGAGACGACCCTGGAGTCCGGCGAGCTTACCTCAGCCTAAGGAAAAGAAGCATCACAACTTACTATAACTTTTTTTTCATTTGTTTAAACAAATGTTATTTTTATAACATATTAGATACGAGTAATGTTATTAGGAATAAACACATGTTTAATTTTTGTTTGTACGAGATAGTGGAGCCGATATATTCGCAAATGACACAAAACACATTTTTACCAATAACTTTGGTAAAAACAGTTTTCATGTTGTGTAAATTTGGTTTTAAGCTTTTCTCATAAGCACCTCGATCTATGAAAAAAGAAATATAGACCATGCCTCTGCGCGCAAGGTCAAATGACGCTTTGACTGGACTATAAAGCCAAACAACAAACCAACAAATGTATGTAAAGGGTGGGCCAAATACAAGTTTTTTTAAATGCAATAAAATGAACAAAATTAAATGTTGTCCATCTATTATGGCCTTATTAATAGGAGCAAACATTCGCATTGATTATAACGTCGTTTAAGTGGCTGCTTCGGTTGGCTTAGCAGTAGCGCCTTCTATCACTCCAATTTTCCAAGACCTTGTTGATGGTTTCGGTCTATAGTTCACGGATTGCTTGGTTGATATTGGCCTTAAGTGCTTGAATCGTTTCCAGATTGTAAACATAACATCGGTTTTCACTGTTCCCCACAAAAATAGTCCAAAGAGGCCAAAGCGTAGCTCCGAGGCGGCCAATTTTCTTCGCCAAGACTGCTGATAACACGATTTGGGAATTTTGTGCGCCATTCTTCATGAACCAGAGGTCGTTCAAATACATGTCTTCAATTGCAGTAAAAAAAAGTCGGTTAACATGGCTCTGTAACGCCCACCGTTGATACAAAAGTTTTTGTTACCCTCATTTCCGATGTAAAATGGTCCAAACTGTCGCTGTAAATGCATTGTCTTCTGGACAGTAACGTGCGGTGTTTTTGAGCCCCAGATGTGGCAATTTTGTTTTTCAATGTAGAAAATGCGTCTCGTCAGAAATGATTGTCAAATTCAAGCTGCTCTAAGGCCCAAATTGCGAAGCAATAACGAAGCGAATGGTGGTGCGCCTTCAATTGCTGAGTCAATTGGATCTTGAACTCGAATAATCCGAGATCTTTGTGCAGAATTCTCCTCAAGCTAATGCGTAAAATATTGAGATCGATGGCGAGTTGATGTTCGTGAATTTAGTCTCACACTCTCGACTACAGCACACATTTTCTCGTCTGGCGCACCATACAACGATGCGGACCTACAAGTCCTATGAACTTTTTGTACAAACTTGTGTACAGCAGGCGCCATGGGCGCTTCCTTTCAGCCAAAACTTCTTTTAGAAAAACGCACAGTTTGGGATATAGAGCGCTCACTTTGGAAATAAGTTTTCAATATTTCACAACGTTGTTGAAGCGTAAATAGACTCATTTCGTTTCGCGGAGCTACGATACTGACTTTCTGTCAAGATTTTGTACGAGAAACAGCTGTCAGTGTCAAAATAACCTATGATTTAAAAAAAAACACTACATGGCCTACCCTGTATGTCTACAATTATTTTATCTCTAATCCAATTTCAACCAGTGAATAAACAAGTTATGATATAAAACTGGCTCATACCGCTAATTGTGTGCCCAAGCAAGGAGGTTGTGGGTGCCTTTTCTACCTACTAGAAATGAAACTTGGAATTCAGCCCTTTATTAATGGTACGAACCTTTGATAGAACCATTTTTTTTTAGTTAACTTTCTCATTATTCAAAAATAAATTTAATATCTTAAAAGTATAAGCTGTCGTAAAAACTAGTTTTTGGATTTAAAATAAAACCATATTGTCCATTCTTCAAAAAAACAGGTTGATATTTTTAATTTAAATTTAATTTTGATTTCCACAATAACAAAAACTGTAAATTGGCGTCAGAAAGAGTCTTTAAAAATTTTCAATACGAAAATAAAAAATGACTTTAAATAAATATATTTTTACTGATATTACGGTTCAAGACAAATTAAGCAAATTAATTAAATAAGACTTTCAACAAATTTTTAGTGTCTACCATTTTTGTCGAGTCACCTTTATGAACATGGCACTAGGTACTGTCATTTGTTTTGACCATTAGTTTCATATTAATTTAATAGCCACAACAAAATGTCGCCTTCAGCAAAAAAGCAATATGTCAAAGTTTTAAAATAACGACCATTCTGGTTATGACATTCTTGTAAAATTAACGAAATAAAGAAAAGGAAGAATTTTTAATAAAAATTTAATTGTAAAAGTTTTTGTCCTGTAGTGCACTTGTTCCAACTTAGTTAAAGTCACCCTGTATTTGTGGCACACATTCCATTATTTTTTTTCTCATCCTAGCAACAAACAATGAAAATTGCCAAAGTAACCCATTTAAAAGGGGGATGTGATTGTATTAGTGTGTTGTGTATTTTGTTAAGTGCACCCAATAATCCTTTTACAGGCAGAAAGAGGAGCAATGTAAACAAAATAAAAGATGACAAAAAAAAATAACAAAAACAACGAAAAAAAATTTTAAGCTTAAAACTAAGATAAAAATAAATTGACAGAAAAAAAAACAACACAAAAGGATACCACAATTCTCCTTCAGCAAAACTTTAATTATCAAACTTTACTTCGTAATCCTGAAAAATTCTCCACATGTCACATTCTTCTATGCTTCAAGGCAACATCATTCAATTCGCCACTCAAACTTATACATAACCTATCTCCTCTCTTGGTGGGCTCTGAGCTTGTTGACGATAGCAAAAGATTGTCTTTTAACGAAGGATTTTCCTCAAATGTGTGCATTTATTTGTGAGTGCGAGTGTGTGTGTGTGGTTGTCGTCTGTGATGTTAGAGGACACAAAAAAATATTGAAGAAATCTGTTCCGAGACGTTGCTCGCTCGCTGCTGCTGTTGGATAAACTTTAACCTCCATTTTAATCTGCCATTTGTTTTGTTAAGGAAACATATGACATTGACATAACCACCGCCTCAGATTCTCCATTTTGTTTAAGGTTCTGTGTGTGAGTGAATAGCAATGGATGGTATTACCAACAAGATATTAGGGCTTTAGCCCGGTGCAAGAAGTTGAGTTGCTGCCGGTGGAAGCTGGAAAAGTTGTTTCTCCGTCGTGTTGAGCATGCTGTACAAACTTGCTAGGCGTCAATCCGAAACAAAAATGATTTTTGGCAGGAAACTACGAACTTCAGTCAAAATAGTGTATTCCCAGGAGGACAAATTTTGCATTGACATTTTCCTTGTCCTTATTTGTGTTGTTGTTCGTGTTTTTTTTTTTGTGTTTGTTGGTCCTTGCTCTTTGTCGAAGATCAAAACAACAAAAACATCAACCCACAAAAACCAAACGAAAACAGAGAAGAAATAGAAAAAAAAAAAAAAATAGAAAACAAAACAGACCTTGAGTCCTTATGTAACTTTTGTGGTCCTGTCACTTGCATTCCTTCTTTAGGAGACGACACAAAGTTAGTGTGGTGTCATGCCAAACACCATATTGTATGTGCATAGACACTCAGACCACCTGACAACTGGGGTTGAAGACTTTGCTCTGAAAAATTATCTCTACTAGCTCTTGCAACATCATCCAACATAACGGGGACGGGAAGTAATGTTAAAGCGATTTTTTGAGAATTATTTAGGTCAACAGGGAGGATATATTTTGGCTAAAAGCTATTTTCAATTATGTGGTTAGCTTGCTGGAATATGTTCTGGTTAGAGTTGTGATTTGAAATTTGCTGGTTTTTGGTTTCATGCAAGGGATGTTACTTAGAAGTATGGGGCAAATGAACTGAGAGGACCTCTGATAGAGGAACCGTTTGTGGTTTTAGTTCTTTGGAGTTGAACGAAATAAAAAGGAACCAAGCTGATAACTAAAATAAATTAATTTTGACAACTTAACTGTAACTGGAACATCACAAAATTAGGGAGAAAAGTGCGAGACCGAGACCAGTTGAAATAATGGAATTATGATCACGATAAAAACTATTAATCAGCTGAGATATATTTAATATTCGAGAACTTTTCGTTCAGAGATGTGGAATTTGCAAAAAAGTTATTTTAACTATCAAAAATAGCGTCAAATTTATTCCTCCACCTTAAAAAAAAAAAACAAACCATTTGATTTCTTGATCAAATTTTAATTTATTCAAACAAACATTTTTTAAAACGTTCTAGTAGGTACTTTTTCAAATATAGTTAATTTAAAAAAAAAAATAATTTTGAAAACATTCATTTTATTTTTAAGAGAATTTTAAATAAAAGTCATCAACACGTTTTTAAAATATTGACTTTTTAAAAAATTATGTTTTACTTGCGACTTATAGGTACTATAAGGCAAGTTATGTATTCAAAGACTTTTACGATGATAGCAAAGACGAAAAAATGAGTCGCACCATTTTGTGTGTCTGTCTTCTCGACTACAGCCTAAACTGCTCGGTCGATTTTCTTTAAACTTGCTAGATAGTATTTTTAGTATGGCAACACTGATGTTTCATTGAAAAGTATGACTTGCGTGGCAGCCATAACAGGGGCCAGATGTGTCTCACACCCCCCATACGTTTTTTTTTCTTCATACGACTTTTTTTCGAAATTTAAAAAGTATTTTTTTTTTTTCAAAAACCGTTCGACAAATTTAAAAACAAAAACTACAAAAAAATTTATTTAGCTTATTGTTCAAACAAAATTTCCAAAAAATGTTTATTAATGGTACCCCCCATGGAACCCTATTTATTGCTTTAGATTTTCTCAAAAACGGTACAACCCATTTTGATCAGTTTTTGTATGCTCCCCAAAAATTTCAATATTATTGTGTATTCAAATTTTCAATTTTTATTTGGATTAAAAAAAATAATTTTTTTTTTTTGAAACTCGATTTTTTCAAATTTTTAATTTCTCATTATCGGCAATACGGATTTGAATGAAATTCAAAACTAAGAACAAAAGTTTGAGTGCCAGGACTTACGGTTAAGATGTGTAAACATAAACGTCGGAGTGTCGAATTTTTGTTATCGAACGTACCCAATAAACATAAAATGCAATCGTATTAGTTTCTGACCTTAGATATATGGTATGTACATATTTAAATGAAGATACTATTTCCCAAAATGTATCCTTTCACTTATACTTAAGCCCAAAACACTCATGTATTTTTGGACTATGCTCTGTAACTATTGCATATAGATATGGGCGACTAATGCGCCAGTTATACACATGGATACGTAGTTTAAATACTTATGATTGACTCTTTAATCTTTAATTTCAAGACAGTGTTCACATTGGAACTGGACTTACTCCTCAGACTTATTTTGACGTGGCAGGGTTTCAAAGTAAAGGAACAAACCTATCTATTTCATAATTTAAGTATTGTAAGAAAAAGAACGCACCATTGGACTCCGCTACGTAACGTAAAGTTTGTTTGACTTTTGTTTAAACAGGGTTGTTGTTTGAGGCAACATTACATTTTTACTATTCAAACCGAGATGTTTTCTGATAGAAAATAGACTGTTCTTACCGATTTTAATCTCTGTTTCTCTTTTGTCTTCCTTTCGAGTGCATGGGTGCTTTTAAACACAGCGATTTTAAATATAAGTTAACTTGGTTAATGCGGAAAGGAGTCATCTCTTCGCACTCCTGACTCTACTCAATTAAGCGAATTTCACTGAACGCCAAATATAAATAAAGAAAACTACAAAGAAGAATGAACTATAACTCCACATTTTTCTCAACCTCAGCAATTGTGTGCAATGCCAAATATATGTACATACATACATTATTCAAAGTGAAAAAGTCACATGTAGCCTTGAAGAAAAATCAAAATCTTTTGATTTTCCGTCAATCATATTGTACATATATGCAAGATTGATGTTTGATCATGCATTTATTGGTTCATTTGCGTATAGTACGTTGAAGAGATGATGAGAACACAGCACAGTATAAGCACTGATTAAAATAGCAAAAGAAAATTGTATGATGAAATGGGCAAACGAAATAAAACATATTACTCGGATAAAATTACAAAAATCTCAAAGAAATTCGAAAAAACAAGATTTTGCAGAAAAAAAAGGGCAACGCCCTCTCGCCACACCTCCGATGTAAAAATAAAAGATTGAAGACTCAAGCTTGATGTATGATATGCAACTTCAACCAGAATTTACTAATAGACATGTACTTACGTGCTTGTCATGAATTTGAACAATGTATATCTGGCTTAACCCCGCCAACACATACATATGTACGTCTCCCTCAAACATGCTTACAAATTGCAAAGTGATATCGCATCGTTTGAAAGCAGTCATACTACAACTATTTGCTGAGAGCATAGCATAGCGGCGTTCACATTCTCAAATTTGTTTGACAAGCGCGGTATGATGAATATTTAATGGATAAAAAAAAGAGCGTTCACGTTCGTAAAACATGCTGTCAAACATCACTTCTCATTAGAATTTTTACCATAGCGGATCAACATGCTTGATGAACATGCATTCACATTCTCAATATGCTTGTCATGCAGCGAAAATGTCGAAACATTTTTTGATGGGCAAGCCACTAGATGGAGCGTTCACCTCATCAAAATCAAGCCAATCCCTGAACTTTTTTTTTTAGGTTTCTGTACTTTATCTTACTCACACTTTCAGAGATTTAAAAACCGATTGACATCATTCCCACATTGTAATGGAAATTGTTAAAGTAAATATAAGTGGCAAAAACTAATTTTTTTTAATCCATTGAAGTCGTAGTCATCATCCAGTTCATGGCTTGACAGATGGAGAACGATCTATATTTTGATATACCATAATATAGAATATTTGATTCGATAATTAAAATAATTATGTATATGGTATGACAGATAAGGGACAAATTAAATTTTGACTTATCGAGAATATTTCGTTACAGATGTCAACCTGAACAACATTTTTTGGATTTTTAAAGGTCAACTCTGAAAATGCATTTTTTGCGAGCATAAAACAAAATGTTATCCTTCATCACTAACGTGAAGTGGATTTTTTAAGACATTAAATGAACCCGCTATGGAATTTTATACTAGTTGATTTGTCTTTCGTCTTTTTAGACATATTGGTCGAGAGGTGAAGAAATGTTGGTGGATTGAGTTAAGTTCTAGCCAGCAATGGAAAGTAATAAAATCGAGATTTGAGTAAGTAAGTACTTAAAGTTTCCAATGTAAACACGATGTTGTAAGCACACAATATTTCCAATATAAACATGGTGTTAAATGCAATCGTCGTCGTCGGTAAGATAGGTTGCTACACGAAACGTGCTACATGGAACCTATATGTTTTACCCACGTTTTCACTCTACCGCCGACAAAGATGTTTACACTTCAAAAAAATAAACTGAACAGAAATAGATCGAATTATCAGTGAATAAAGTTAACCAATATATGACTTGAAATAAGCGAAAAATTTAAACTATCGGCACAACAAGAAGACAAAACAAAGAAAATAATCATGTCTATTACAGAATTCGCAGAATTTTACTCCCGGTGAGTTGACTTGATTCGCATCCGCTGTAAAACTCAATTATGAAATTCGTCGGATGAACTACATTGTCGATTCCTAAAATTAAATTATATTATCGACACTGTCAGCTACAAACATTTATTCAACTGGCCTAGGCTGTGATAATAGTATCGCTTTCGATCAAACATATCAAGCATCGTTGAGAGTGGTTAGTACGAAGATGGAGGACGGTTCAAAACCAACCGTGTGCTCCTTTTTTTTTTTTTTTTTAGATTTCTTGCTTTCTGATTGCGTTGCTATTTGTGCGTTTTCTATTAAAATTTGTTAAACAAACACTTTAGCATTCAGTATGATAAGCTTTTGACTTATATTTTTGTACTCTCCATTGTTTATTTTCGTTTAATCAAAAATTCACTTCAGATTCGTCTCGAAATTGGTGCGAATGTAAAATGATAGAAATTGTATGGAGTGCGAATGGATTGCGTATTCTGTAATACCATATAAGTTGAACAAAATGTCAGTGGTGCATAGCGCTGCCAGACGTCCCGGTTTACCCGGGACATCCCGGATTTCAGACATAAATTCATCCGTCCCGCCGGGACAGCTTTTTTCCCGGGTTGGGACTCAAACTCCAAAAATAGTTCCTAATGTACCTAAATATCTTTCATTGATAAGGAACAATCACTGCATTGCGATTTAACCTTTAGAAATTAATTTAAAATTTCAATTTAATAACCTAACTTAACGAAAAATTTATTTTTGTAAACTGACATCTGTCATTAAAATTGACAAAAGAAATATATTTGCAAATGATAAATGACAAAAAAGTTATTTAATTAGTAATTAATAAAGAATTTATTTATTTTGATCTACACGCATTATATGATTTTTACTTGCGACTTATAGGTAAGGCAAGTTATGCATTCGTAAAAAATTCGTAAATTCGTAAATTCGTTAAAGTTCCCCAGCAATTTAAATATTATTGTGTATTCAATTTCTATAATTCATATAAGAATTCTATAATTTTATAAAGAAAATTTGAAATCAAGATATTACTGACTGTACCTACCACAGAACGATTTATTCGACTTTTGAATTTTTCATTATCGGAATAACGGATTTTTCTAAGTTTTTGTTAAGAGAAGCTTTTAAAAAAAAAATGTTTTTAAATTTTGAAAAAATCAATTTTTTTTTTTGAAAATTCGATACCTCAAAAACGGCTCAATATCGTTTTTTGTAAATTTAATTTTCATTGGAACAAAATCAAAAACTTAAAATTGACGTACCAATATTTTATCTTAAAAATGATTTACATATAAATTTTGTATATAAAAGCTTATATTTTTAAGAAACCACTACAGCGAGGTATAATTTTGTTCTTGCATTGATCAATGTTAGTTTGAATCACATGGAATCTTGTGTTTAGCTATTTGGAGCTTGTTTTAGGAGTTGTCTTAGTCATTTAAAAAATTAATTTTTCTCTAATAACATTAATTTTTAAAATTCTTAGTCTTTTACTTAACAGCGAGTTCGTGCGACCCAGTAGTGCATTTTATTTATTTTGTCCCGGGCAATATGATTAAATCCCGGGATTTTTCATTATTTAAGCCACTTGTCCCGCTGAGGTGCAAGAAAAATCTGGCAATCCTAGTGGTGCAGGCATTGTTACCGACATTCGTTCAACTTTCATTCGTCGGATTCAGTAATAGCAAAGGTTTGGAAATGAATTGAAACTGTCACTTTAGCTCATTCGCCGAATTCTGTAATAGGGGTGAATTATTCAAAAATACACTCTACTTATTTTTGATTTTTGCTTCCTCCTCTATCACCTCGATTTTTCCTTCTTTTAATATCCTCGACACCTCAAATCTCTTTCTTCCAAAAAAAACTTTTTCTTCGAATTTTCGGTTAGCACAAAAAATTACTTTTTCTCGAAAATTTTACTTTTTCAAAAATCATTTCTCGATCCTTCTCAAACAAACTTCTTGCTTCAATCGCTCTCCAAAATAGAGTGAGCTTTCCAAGCTAAAAATTCCAATCTCGGGCATTCCATTCCCTCACACATTCATTCGACCAGCCATTCGTTATCATGATCATCAGTCACCAGACTTTGGCTCCCGTTGTCGAATCTCACGAACTTTACATTCACTCTCATAGACAAGGATTCAGCATGTTGTTAGGTGATTTTCGAAAACTTGGCGAATCTTAATGACCGAGTTCAGACCCATCCCGAACTAATTTTCCCGAGAAAAAAACTAAAAGAAATAGAGTGGATAAAAAGTTTTTGCTAGGCATTTTTCTAGTTAATATTAAAACAATCGCGAGTGATTCGAAGTAATCATTTTCTTATTGAGACGACAGAGGAAGGCATATCGATAAGATTTGTATGATACTAAGTTATTTTCTTTTCCGTTCCGATAGATTGCTTTGCATTGTAGGTATTTTAAGAGGGATGTAGATTTTAAGAATCAAAGATCGATAACTACCCAGTTTGCTTACAATTAAAAGTTTATGTTCATTTTCAAGTTAGGATTTTACTAAACTCTTGAACAAAAATGGAAAACGTTGTAGTAAAATTTATAGCAACAAACGGTACAACCAATTTCAACATTTTTGTATGCAACACCTTGAAAACTTATTATTGCGTATTCAAATTTTCAAAAAATTTTATTTTGGATTTTTACAATTTATTAACTTCCCATAGGGAGTTATTGTAATCGGTCCGATTTGTCAAATTGGAATTTTTGACATTTCTCGACGTTACATGGTCCCTAGAGGCTATATCAATTATTCTTAGAGAGATGTCTGTGTGTGTGTGTACGTACGTTCGTACGTCCGTACGTTCTTGTACCATTTTTCGTCGTTGATATATCAAGAACGAGTAAAGATATCGACTTCAAATAAATTTTGTTTAATAGATAATAACTTCGAAAGAGGCTGAAAGGGCGTTTATTAAAATTCAGTGAGTAGTTTTTTCACTATAACGGTTTAAAAAAAAGTAAAAATTTTGGTTAGTTTTAAATATCTCACGAAAAAATAATGCTATTGATTTCAAATAAAATTTAATGTACTCATTATAAGGACATACAGATTTGGTATGAATTTGGAAAAAAATGAACATACCGTTATTTTTTTAAATAGAAAAAACTGAAAAAAAAAATTTCATAACCCAGATATTCTAAGAACGGAAAACAATTTGAAACTCAAAATAATATTATTTTACGAAAAATAATGTTTTTGACAACTGGTGAAAATTTCAAAAAAAAAAATGAATTTACAGTTTTTTTACAAAAAAAAAAAAAAAAAACTATATAAAATTCTATTGAAAATTGGTAAAAATTGTTTTTCGACTCAAATTTCTCGAGAACTAGTAGTGATATTGACTTCTAATTTAGTTTATTTTATACATAGTATAATTTTGTACAATTGGTAAAATGTTGACAAATATTGAATTAATAGTTTTTTTTTTAAACAAATGCTAAGTTATCAGTGGTGGGTCGCACCCAGCCTCTTTTTTTTTAAACTTGTTGCACTAAAACTCGACAAATGATAAATTAAACTATAAAACATAAAAACGATGACGAGCCCGAGATCGATTTGCACGATTTATGTATCATTTGACGATAAACGATTTTGCAAGCACGAGTGCAATTGGAATGGAAAACGAAGGCGAGTTCAAAGTTGAAGCGCAACAGGTAGATATCACTTTTGAAGCTAATAAAGTGACTAGCTCAGCTTAAGGGTTGGGTCCTACCAATCAGTTTAATTGATTCGATTAACAGTTTATCGATTAATTGGAAGATGAATGAGGGAAACCTTTATAGGTAGAGGGTGAAAACTTAATATGATTTCGAAAAAGAGGACAAAATTTATTTTGGAAATTTCCAAGATGAACTGTTACCGCTTGGTTGCGAATGAACAAAAAGATTTATAAAAATGGTCACGAGTTCCACTTTTCCGGAATTTTTAAACGGAACAGAAGCCAAACGCGGTATTGTATATTTAATCGAAGAATCAATAAACGCAATTTGATAAAACTGAAATTCTGACTCAAAAGAAAAATTGAATGCTTACCTTTTTTTTTAAATCCTGTCAATTTCTTCTTCCTTTGTAGTTCTTTAAGAATTTCTCCTCGAATATCCAATATTTATATTTTTTTTTTTTTGTTCTCAAAAATTTTTATTGCTTTTTTTCCAAACTTCTGTTTCAATAGCCGAATTCGAAGTATATTTCTTATCCTGAACGAACTCTTCCTTGAGAACTCCTCCAATCAGGGGAGGTGGTTTTCGGTCACGTCAACATTCAACTACTCTCCTTCATCTTTGCTAGACAGAGGGCAGACGTAATTGAAAACTATCGATCCTGCTTACTCGTACTTTCTCCCTGAAATATGCATATTGCATAGTCATCTTAAAATTCGGCAATCGCTGAACTTACTTCCAGGACCTACGAATCCGATGAACGCATACAGGCAGAAACAAAAAAGAAATCAAAATCGCGATCAATTTTCCCTCGGAATAAAACAAAATCAATCCATAATTGTGAAAATCTGCAGTCGTACCTGCTTCAATTAATGCATTTAAAGGAAGTTATTGACAGGAATACCATGTTTCGCAAAATTACCCTAAGCTATTGGGCTTCTGTTCAGATTGGGGGAAATTGATTAACGTTTCATCTTTTAAAATATAATATAAAATACATCTGTGGTGTCTGGTGGAAACGTGATAAGTCCATAAAATAATTTGCGTTTTTACGTCCACTTCACATGGAGCTAAGTCCTAAATGGGTGGACTGATTTTCTTCAAATTTGGAACATTAATGAGAATATTCTTTAAAAAATTATGTTCTAAATTTTAAGAAAATCGATTTACCCGTTAGGGTTCTAGCTCGATGTTAAGTGAAGCAAATTATATTTCACGGAGTTATTATGTTTCTACAAAAAACCACAGATATATAAAATATGTTGGGCGATCTGCCATTATCAAAATGAGAAACCTCTAGTATTCCATTTTCGAGACCATAATCACGTCGATTTTGTTTCTCCAGGACCGTGAGAGAGCCCACCAATGGCTGATGAACCATAGCTGTCCCACACTCTCTCAGTAAAGTGAATGAAACACCTGTAGGAAGGAAAAAACTATTATGAAAGGAAAAGGAATTTGGAGAATTGAAAGGCCGATTTTTCTCGCGGTAAATTTTACCGTAAAAAACTGAATATTTCGAAAACCCCATGCTCATTTTTTTTTCAACTTGATAAATAAAAATTTCATAATACACAAAAAAAAAATATTTAACCATAAAATAACGGTACGCACCATACGAATATAGTTTTCGAAAATCGTGTTTTTCTCGAAAACCTAGAGTTTTGATTAAATTTTTACTTGCGATTTTCATTCGTTAAAAATACGGAATTCGAGCTTTGGATCAAAGTTGACATTACGATGATAGAGAACACGAAAAAAGTGGATCTCGGAATTCAGTCTATCTGTCTGCCTTTTCGACTACAGCTTAAACGACTCGGCCGATTTAAAAAAAAAAAAAATTATTTGCCCCCACACTGTTTTTTTTAACTTCCCATAGGGAGTTATTGTAATCGGTCCGATTTGTCAAATTGGAATTTTTGACGTTCGTACGTTCGTACGTTCTTGTACCATTTTTCGTCGTCGATATCTCAAGAACGAGTAAAGATATCGACTTCAAATAAGTTTTGTTTAATAGATAATAACTTCGAAAGAGGCTGAAAGGGCGTTTATAAAAATTCAGTGAGTAGTTTTTTCACTATAACGGTTTAAAAAAAAAGTAAAAATTTTGCTTAGTTTCAAATATCTCACGAAAAAATAATGCTATTGATTTCAAATAAAATTTAATGTACTCATTATAAGGTCATACAAATTTGGTATGAATTTGGAAAAAAATTAACATACCGTTATTTTTTTAAATACAAAAAAACGAAAAAAAAAAATTTAATAACCCAGATATTCTAAGAACGGAAAACAATTTGAAACTCAAAATAATTTTATTTTACGAAAAATAATGTGTTTGACATTTGGTGAAAATTTCAAAAAAAATCAGTTTACAGTTTTTTTACAAAAAATAAAAAACTATATAAAATTCTATTGAAAATTGGTAAAAATTGTTGCTCGAGAACTGGTAGTGATATTGACTTCTAATTTAGTTTATTTTATACATAGTATAATTTTGTACAATTGGTAAAATGTTGACAAATATTGAATTAATAGTTTTTTTTTTTTTAAATAAAAAAACTATTAAAAATTCTAGTGAAAACTATAGTTAAAATTGTATTTCAAGTCGAATTTCTTGGGAATAAACACCGACAGTGCCTTCTAAAGTACATAAGTTGTTTTATACATCGATACCTTCCCGTAAGAATGTATACTAAGCGGCATTTCTAAAAAAACGAAAAAAACGAAGAAAGTTCGTTGGCGAAACCCAGGCCAAAACGTTGTTTTTCGACTAGAATATCTTGAGAACGAGCAATGATATTGACTTTGCCATTATTTAATTTTATACATAATACAATTTCTAACAAATGGTTTATATTTAACATAATATCTAGTCTTAGAGCGGATATATTTTGTAAGTACCCTTCCATCAATAACCAAACCATATCTTTTATATTCGAATATTTCGTTTTTAAATTTTTTTCAATTAAAATGTTTGGAACTGAAATAATAAAGTAAATTCTATAATATAATATTAAAAAACACGGAAATCTATAATTCAGTATATAATATGTACCTACCAACCTTCGTATAATTATAACAAGTTTTCAAGACCACAAATGGGAAGTTATCAGTGTGAGTCGCACCCAGCCTCTTTTTTTTTTTAACACCACAAATAACGGTACCTGCCATACGAAGTATTTTTCGAAATTTTGTAAATATTTTTGTTTCTCAAAAACTGTTAGACAGATTTAAGAAAAAAACTCAACAAAATTCATTTAGTTAAATCTAGGTACATACCTAATGGTAGAAAATTTTTTTCCGAAAAATGGTTATTAAAGTTCTAACCATTTTTTTTTGTTTTTTAAATTTCATCAACAACGGTACCACCGGTTTTAATCATATTTTCTTTAAATTTATTCAAATTTTCAAAAAAAAATTTTTTTGGATTGTCACAAAAAGATTCATTTTTTTTTTAACTCAATATTTCAAAAACCCCAACGCTCATTTTTTTTAAGCTTGACAAATAAAAATTTCTTAATGCTTTTACAAGACGTGAGAAAATTTGTTTTATTTTACCTCAAAATCACGGTACTCCCCATCCCCATACAAATTAAAAAAAAATATTTTTTGAAAATCGTATTTTTCTCGAAAACGTTGCCTAAAATTTTGATAAATTGTTTTTTCTGAATTAATTTTCTTAGACCTATATTTAAAAACATCAAGAAATGTTAAAATTAAGATATTAGTAGGTATCATATAACCATTTTTTTTTTTTTTTTCAAGTTTTGAATTTCTCATTATCGGCCTAACAGATTTAAATGAAATTTTTATAGAAAAACTTCTAAAAAGTTTGAAAAACATTGCATATCAAGAATTTAAAATTAATATTTTTTGAAGTTTTGAAAAAAAAAACATAATTTTATTTGGAAAATTCTATATCTCAAAAACGGCTCAATATTTTTTTTGGAAATCTATTTTTTAAAAATGTTTTAAGAATTTTGTATATATAAAAGCTTATTTTTTTAAGAAACCACTACAGCGACTTATAATTTTTGTTCTTGCATAAACTAATATTTGCTTAAGTCACATGACATCCTGGTTCTATCTCCAACTACTAAAGGAGTTGTTTTATTCATTTAAAAGATGAATTTTAGGCTTATGAACAATTTTTATCTAATAACATTCATTTTTGAAATTCTTAGTCTTTTTCATAAGAGCAAGTTCGTGCGACTCAGTCATGCATTTTATTTTTACTGAGTCTTAGGTCCCACAAATTAATACAAAAAAAAACCGTTTTCGAGAAACTATGATTTACGAAAACCATTTTTTAACATTTGTATAGTGGGTAGATACCGTTATTTTTTGGTAAAATAATTTTTTTTCTCACATCTTGTAGATTGTAAAGAAACTTTTAATTGTTAAGTTTAAAAAATATTGAGCGGGGGTTTTCGAAATATTGAGTTTTGAAAAAAAAATTATGCCGCGAAGAAAACATAAGGCTTCGATTTTACTTTAGCTGAGTTTTAGAACAAATTATAGCATATTTTATTTTTGTTTCCTTGCGGTGCTTTAGTTTTGAAATTACATACATATATTTGTGTTCATATCTCATATTTCTTCCAAATAAAACTGGAACAACTTTACTTTTGATAACATCTCCTGTTGCTGAAGGTTTGTTAATAGCATTTCACTGCTAAAGTTTGCACATGTCGCATTTTATGGACGTTTTATAGTTAACAGTTTCAGCTTTCCTATACCTTTGCAAATCTATGAGACTTCAATACTTAATCAAATGAAGAGAAACATAATGTTACCTCCCTCATGAAGATGTATTAAGAAACTTTATGACCCATAAACCTTAACCATGGGTACCAAAAATAGTTAACTTTAATTTGGGAAAAAATTCACATATAAACCAGGTTGGAACTTTGGTAACTTTTTTTTGGGTCCGATGCATTGAAAAGGATGTTTTTCTATATACAATTCAGAAGGTCATGTGTTTGGTTTGAGTGGCTTATCCAATTCGGCCTTGGAACTACTTTTACCTTCTTTTTTTCAAAACTGTTCTGACAGGAAATAAGGAATACCCGGATATTAATTGTCAATTGACTAACTACCTTCTATGAACAACATGCATAAGGACATAAATGTGAGGATAACAATTATTCAACCCTTGTATTCCGCCCACAAATTGCTACCTTGTCTATGTTCTGCGAGGATATCCAACACAGTCAGGGGTTAAACCTCTAATTGATATTAAGTCCGCAGCAGGGTAATGCGTTGGTAAGTGTCCCAATGGGAGTGACCCTTTTGAAAGTTTTTGTTGTTTTTCATGCTGCTGCTGCTGCTTTTGTTTATGGTAAAAACGTTTTGGTTTTTATAGTCGTCGGGGAGTTAAATACCTACCTGTGATAATTTATGGAGTAATTAAGAAATAATTTAAGGTAATGCAGGGTTTTATATTCAGCTTCATTATCCAAATAACCTGTTCGCACTCGCATAGTGATGCAGTTGACGGATAAATTGCACTGCGAGCTGCATTTTTAATTGGCCTACCTTAATAATTGGAAGAAGTGTTAAGAACAGAAGGATACATTTTACTGAGGGTCGACTTTAGGGAATAGAAAATATTCTTTAACAAACCTTACATTACAAATTAATTGATTAATATTATTATTACTAGTTTGCAGGTCGTCAGAAATTAATAAATATTATGTCTTAGTACGTCAAACAATATGAATTTAGACAGCGATTAGATATTCCCCTTTTCTTCTAATCTGTTTAATGTATTTTCAGTCGTTCTGGAAGCTTCTATGTCAATAGTTTTCTTGGGTGACTGCCAGTATTGCTGGAGGATCAACTGAGTTTTGTGAGCTGTACGACTCAAAGATTCAGGTACTGTTGTCTTATCACGATGGTCAAATATAATCAACTGGTTCACTAATAGGTCGATAACAAGAAAAGAGACTGTTGCAGGAATCTTTGGGGCTATAGAACAAAACTTTCCATACCGATGGCGCCGGCCACCATCATTGTCCAAGCGAAGTTAAAAGCCTTAGGGAAATGCGTAATCTGGAAAGAAACTATCGTAACGAGAACATTGCCATCATTTCAGATAGCCAAGCTGCACTAAAGTGCACTAAGCTAAATGAAATTGGCAAACAGAACAGTGTCACACTTCATTGGGTACCTGGTAATGTGGCTGTTCATGAAAACATGAAGTCAGGCTCCTTACAAAAATATGAGGATCAACCCCTTTAAAAGGGCCTGAGCCCTATTGCGAAATAACAGAAAACGAAATAAAAAACAAAATCAAACAAGAAGAGGAGGCCAGAAGATCGGAAAATTGGAAAGAACTCCCAAAGCTAAGGCAGGCGAAACTACTACTTGGTAATTACAACCAAGAATATTTCACCAATTGCTTCAGTTTAGGTGGGAACAAGCTAAGAATAATTAAACGTATTCCCACTGGAAACTGCAAACTTAGAAGACACATAGGATTACTTGGTGTAGTAAGCAGTGTGACATATAGATTCTACGACATGCATGAGGAAACACCAGACCACATACTAGGAAAATGTTGTCACTCATGCACCATAGAAAAAACCATGTGGGATAATAGCAGTTAAAAGGTAGCGACCTATCCTTTCCAATAGCAATAGATTTGGAAGAAGAACTATAAGATGAGCAAGCTCATCCATATTTAGGTAGGAGCCAGATCTCTAAGTTCAGTCCTATCATGACGGTCCACTATTGGCATCGGTTGACTTATGGAGTTGTCTGATGACCTGGGATAGAGTGGGTCAAGGATGGTGGCCTGCGCCCACCCATGGACCATTGTTTTCTAAGTGCTTCCACAAGGGGCAATAGCTTCTTCTTCCTTCTTCAACTACAAAATCAAAGCTGAATATCGTCATTATAGATGCGATGAAACCTTTCCATAGCCATCTATCGTGTAGAAGGGGCAAAAGATAATTATTGGCGTTATTTTAAGGCAACAATTTTTAATATGCAATAATTTTATAATAATGTTGCGAACAGAGCTTCATACTCCTACAGCTCCATCTGTTGAGAATTGCATACCTACTTTATGAAGGAACAAAAAAAAGCTCTTTTCCAATGTAATATGTATTTCCCTTTATTCCATACAACTAGAACATTCTAAACAAGAACCTCCATATGTATTTCCCCTTATTCCAAGCAACTAGAACATTCCCAGACAAGAACCTTCGAGAACAACTAATTTGATTATATAAGGGAGTGTTCACGGTGAGCGGAACATAGTTTATTTTCGATTATGAAAGTGTGCAAAGCTGAATTATTGGATTGTGGAAAGTGTAATTAAAAAAGTGTGATTTACGAGTAAATTTGAATAAAAGTATTGAGTTGATTATAAATTGAGATTTACTGTTTTGAATTGGAAAGTGTAAATAAAGAAGAAATACTAAAAAGATTGATAAGTTTTATTTAACGGACCTAGTAAAAATATTACAATAATGTTTAATTTTTGATAATAAAAAAAGTTCAATAACTCCGAATGGGTTTTTTTCTTACTGCATCTGGAGGCATTTGTAGTACCCCTTTGGCTTAATGGTTACAGCGTTTGACTGTCATACAAAGGGTCTTCAATTCAGCCGATGCTAAATTTTTTTTTCAGGGGTGTACTAACTTTTGCGAGGATCTGACAAACCCTCTACGAGTATCTCTTGTCATGACAATTGCTGCTCAGTAGCTGTTCGAAATCGGCAGAAAATTGTAGGTCCCCTCTATTTTTCCAAACACTCACTCAGAATTGGTTGAGAGTTGTAAGTCACTAGGCTTAGGCTCTCTATGAGCCATCATATAATATAATTTATTTTTGTGCAACTGGAGTCTCCTGACCCTAAACGCGCTTATTCCTATTAAAATTCTCGATGGCTGCAACATCAGACCTCACTGCTTCGATAGAGGAATTTGTGGCTCTTTATAGTGCCTGGTTCAAATCTGTATACCTGGTAATGATGCTACTTATAGCCTGCCCATCATTCTGCATCATAAATTTCAGCCGTATCACAGGCTTTCTTATGATTGATAAAACCCTTGTCGATCGTTCCCTTCAGGTACTATTACTTCAAAAGTTTAATAGATGTAAATATAGTCGGCCCTCCCTGGATTTTTCAAAAATAAGCATAGATTTATGGAAACAGGTATATCGACATTTGTGTTTTATGAGCTCAGTAAATATTAAGAATTTGAATTTTCTGATTTTGTTAGTACTGAAGTTATGAGGGGGACAAAAATTGTTTCTATAAAAAGGATGTATAGTGCCGCGAACTTGGCTGGGAACTGTTGACCCGTTTAATCACTCATTTGTTGATTTTAAATTTCATTTTTAACCTTTGAGACTTATATTTGAAAACAGGTTTTGATAAAAGAACTGAGACTAGTCAATTTTCAAAGACGACTTACTTTGTTTAATGTCTTTCATTTTGAAATTTTTGAACAGCAATTCCTTCAAAGTATTCAAAATCAGCAGTTCATCAAAATAAGTCGTAATGAATAACATCTGCTTTCCAGAACATAGAATATTATAATGTACATTGTACAATGATGATGTCTACATCACTGTCAAATCAAAATCAATCAAAAAATTTGAAGTTCTAAAACTCTATTAAACTTAGAGCAAAAAGAAGATTTTGTATCTTAAATCATAAAGAGCGACGACAGATAAAATTTGTGTTTCTAGGTTCCAGATAACCAACATGAAATGTAAGAATGGACATTGCGTCCCCTCGATATGCCTGTCTGGTTAGTTTTTTGGGGACACGTATGGAACCATCCTAACCGTAACATGTAGGTGTTACAAGCAAATATAAAACGAGATTTTTTCCGCAAGCTTCTGAATTGGGTCGCGAGCATTGTTGGAGCAACTGCTCGGGCAATAATGGAGTTTTTGAAACACCCATTTCTGGACTGAGAGTTCTATCGTCTTGGAGATTTTAAATGACCGTCCAGATCTACAGGTTTCAGATTTCTTCCTTTTGGGCTTTTTGAAAAATCGTGCTTACCACAAACCTTGCAAATCTTGACAGCTAAAGGGTTTCTAAGCTTTGGCAAGTCTTTTAGGAGTTATAGCGTTCAGCAAAATGTGCAAATGATTAATCTGTTTTATGAAAGTTTTTAAATTTTAAATGAAAGATTCAAATTTAATATTGAGACGGGTAAAGTATACCACATTGGCGTTGTGCGGCGAAAGAAAATATATCTGAATTTAACATGAAGATAAGCTCAAGCGTGAGAATTACTTTTAAGTAGATTAGGGGAAGGAAGACAACTGGCTATTTCACTTAATTACTGCTAATAAAAACAACAGAACGCTACGTGCCAAATAGCCTGGTAACATAACAATGGATATAATGCGCGAGCGATGTCCAAACATTGTTATATCACTCGGAAGCAATTGAATGATCAAAGGAATGTAGGTATTTATGTTTTTAGACCAACAGCTCATAAGGCTTGGTTCTTCTAAGTCTCCGAACATTGTCTGTTAAATAATGTTGTTCTTACCGTACTCTAAAAAGTGGGTTCGTAAGATGATGGGATTTCAGTATTTCGTAGTATTACATGGAAAGGTCTCTATGCAGTTTGTAATCAAGTCCCAAATGCTAAGCCAAAGGTTTGAGCGACATCTTAGAATAGAGCTGAACATACTTGTTTTTCTTTAAGTGCTCTTTCGGCAACAACCGTAATCCTATGAACTTGGTCAATAGTGGAATGATTATTTCTAAATCCACACTGATGGTTGGAAATTAGTCTTCTTTCTTCTATTATTTAGCTAAGCCTTTTTGGGAGTAGTTTTTTGCCATTATTGGTATAAGCGATAAATGTCTGTAAGATGTTACTTCTGTTGGTGGCTTGCCTTGCTAAGGTATAACAATGATTTCTGCAATTTTCCAATGATGTGGCACATATCTAAGCTTAAGGCATGCGTGTATTATAAAATTGAAGTTTTTTTTGAAGGCTATTGAAGGCATTTCTTGCAGTACCTGATCAGTTATTAGATCGTAACCTGGTGATTTTTTGTTAGATAATTTATTTTGACATATGCTTCTTACTTCTTTCAGCGTGACAAGGGGGCCTACCTTATAGATAATCTGAAACAGAGGACTCAAGCGCCTTGAGCAGCGTCTTCCGTAGTACCAGAATAAAACTTCGCGATCGTGAAGTTCACTTCTAGACGAACGCCTTAACGCTCGAGGCCTAGCAACCTCGGATATACACACCCAACCATCGACCAAGGCAGAAGTCAATAACCAGATGTGTACACCCATTCACACAAACATAAACCTGCCTACCTGTGCTCCTCAAAGGAACATCTGAACCTCCCAACGAAATCAGATGGAGGCAAGTACCACCCAAGTCGTTCAATACCAACAACAGAAACTCAAATTAATAGGGAGTGCACTTAGATGACAGATGCACTCCGCTCAGCCGTGAGACCAGATACAACGACATATGGCCAAAAACTACTACAAGGACACAGAGCTACTACTACAAGTGTAACCGGTAAATTCACGCTGGAGTCGCAAGGCGCCATGCACCCTTACGTACGTAATTGGGAAAAACCAAGGCATACAAACTTGTCAGGCACGCGAAGCTCCACACAGCCCCTCACCACAGGTCATGCCCCAATGCCACCAAATCAAGGACTCAGGACAAAAGATGCTGTCACCATTACAAGTAACGCGTTGGAATGAGCGAGCACATGACCGATGGTGCTCAGGTCAGGATGAGACCTGGACAATTCCCCTTCCACCCACACATACACCGGTCATAAGCTCAAGGAGTTGCAGGCTTTTTCACCCTACCTAACAGCACACCTGGCTCCCAGAAAGCACAAAGCCGCAGCCAAGACTCCGTGTAAGCACAGAGTCAAGTCATGCTACAGAGGTCAGCAATAAGTAAACCCCAATCCACCGGAGTGTCTACAATAAGGGCAGACATAATTCCATTATTGTCGCCGAATCTGGAAAACTCGGTCAGCAAAGCTGGCCAGATTATTAGCCGTTTCCCTATTAAAAACGATACGACTGAAATCTCAAGCACAATCTACCCACACCGCAAGCATTGCAGAGAGATCCCTGACGTGGGCATTTGGGGTACACTCGGTTAACACATGCCTAGTGTTCTCTCTCGGGGCTTCACACGAACAATCTGCCAAGCTAACTAAGATCCTTTCATGCAAAAATCCATTCAACGAACCATGCCCTCTCAACAGAAGGCCCATGAAGAACGATAAGTCCAAGTATTCATGCGCTCACACGCTCCTAACACCTCAGGAAGAAATTGAAAGGTAGTCCTACCCTTTTCACTTTCCGTCCAACGAGATTGCCACCTATAAAACATACAGTCCCTCAGCAAAACCTTTCTGACCATTCCTGGATGAAAATATTTTTGGGCCCCACTGTATATTGATTTACAACTTAAGCATTTACTTCTATCATAGTCATAACAAATTTGTTGAGTCTTAGATCGGCCTTGGCAATACACACCTACCAAATAGCCCTTTCCATAATCCGGAGATGATTTATTTGTTGGTACCTTACACATGTATCTACATGTAAAACCATTCAAAAATTCTGTTAAACTTTCCAATGAAACTTTTCGTCTTCAATTCAGGGCGTTGCCATCGCCCGACTCCAGCCAAAAGTCTTCATAATCAATTGCCCAATAAAACGATGAGCATGGCAGCGTTTATGAAACTTTTATTGCTAATCTCATACTCCATCAGCCATCACCTTCAAGCCTCGACACATCTGCTGCAAAATGGATGTAGTAATTTTATAGCCCCATTTACGTTTCTGGTAAATCAAATTTGCTTGGTAATTTACGCCATTCTAATGGACCTTCACTTATGTATATATATACTAACCCTCGTCTGCAAAGTTAAAAAATCAATTTCACCTAAGCAATTTATGTTTTTTTGTTCGAATATTTCGTGTGTTTCGTGATGGTTTGCCGAACACGAAAATGGGTGCCATGAATTTTCCAAGGATCACAAAATAACTAGGTAACAATGCCGAGGGATCTCATCTGGTCTTTGTTGTTTTATGCTGGGAAGGCTTATATCAAATTCTAAGCCAAATTCCTGTTCATAATATTCCTCCCACATAGAGAGGGTTCAATAGTTTGAAAACTAAGGACCATTTTTCTTAGTTAGGGAGAATTCATTTTTCGTTTAAAGTTTAAATTGAAAATTATTTAAGTTCGAAAGTTCAGATTTATCTTAGTTTGATTCGCCTGTGTTCTTTTTTTTTTTGCGTTGCGTGTTAGCCATGACTATAAGCAGTTGAAGTTGTTATTAACGTTTTGCTTCCCCCTTTTTGTGATTAATGAACTGAAATATCTCTTATCCTTGCCTTGCCGAGTTTATCATCCCCGTTTACGAGCAGGCAAAGTGAAAAGATACAAAAATGAAGATATAAAAATTTCCTGCAATCTTCTCCACTTAAACTCAATCTTTTAGCAATCTTCTTTTACTGTTATAAAAGTATGAGCCGCGGAATGGCAGAGCATGTCATGTCGATGTCGGAATAGGGCAAGACGATGCCGAAGACGCAACGCAACGACGCGACGGGGTATAATACAGCGTACACACTGTACAAATTCAAAGCCATTTTGTGCTGCTCTCAAAAGTCCTGTGTATGTAAACATTTGCAAATCCGCTGCCATTTCCGCTGATCTAATTTACGCGCTCCGTCATCCGTCATCTGTGCATAAGTTGATTAAAACTCCTTTCTTGCCAGGATAGTGGTTGAGGGTGATGGTGGGCGCTGAGGATGGGAAAGGAGAAAGACGCTTGCGTTAAAACTGCGTTGATGAAGTGGATAAAGTTTTCCTGCCACTGTCATTGTCGTTGTGCGATATCTTTTTAATGAAACAGAAAGAAAAAACATCCTTAACGAAATTTAAAGAGAACAGGATCCCTTAAAGGAAAAAACATACATTAATTTATTTTCGCAAAAGTTTTAACGTTCGTAGAGGGTGAGCTCTGTGGGATGAGTGAGGGATATCTATATGAAGGATATCCAAGACATAATTTACGCATCGTACTGTCATTAGCGACTTTCCGCTCACACCCAGCAATAGTTGGGTGTAATTATAATCTCTGCGCAACTGACGGAGATACCAACGAACAAATAAGTGAAAATCCTTAACTCAAATAAACAGCGAGGAAAAGTTTTGCCTCTGAGCGCCGAGCGTCTTATTAAAATGTCCTCAAGGTTTTTAACTGAATATCAAATAGTAGCCGGTGCAGCTTTTGTTGTTTTTTTTCTGTTTTGTTTCAAACAAAAGTTAATGTTTGTTTTTCATTTTAGCAAATATCTTTGGGGGGATGTGAGCATGATAAGGACTCATTATAGCTTAACGACACAGTTGATTAAGTAAAGAATTGTTAAACGTTTCAATTTAAATTAAAAAGGAGCTAAGTTTTTTTTTGTAATGTCTCGCAGGCATGACTTTTAAAAAAAAAAATTATTTGAATTTGGAGCATTCTGTTGGAAGTAAGGCTCAAGAACTTCAGATGAACGAACTATGATTTGACATAATACTCTGCTCATCTGAGTTGCGTTCCATTGACAATAATGAAACACATTACTTAATTGTATTTAGGAAATTGGGTTTTTTGGGTGAATGGAGATCCAACATACCTCTGAAATTGTGTAACGGCATAAATTGTACTAAATATTTAACTACATATGAGTTTGTGTTTTTTGAAATATTGAGTTATTTTTGTTCCGTTTTTTCCAATATTCGTGTTCTTATACAGGCCAACTGTTTTAGCACTAGGTGAAAAACAGGTTTTAACTGGTTATAAATTGATGCCATTTCTTTTTCGTCAATACGATCTTGTAATCTATGTTGTAGGAAACGGTCGTCGAACTAAACCACAGAACCAATAAAATCGTTTGTGTACTTTCCTAGTAATTGTTGTGCAACATATAGATCTTTAAATACCTACTACTTCTCAAAGAAAACCAAAATTCAAATTTTGGCAATCTATAAATGATTACGTTTATTGGAATACCTATTGCGTTCAGGCTAAAAAAATCTTTTTATGATATACTTTACAACCTACTTAGCTATCAAGGACTAATATAAAAAAAAAAAAAAAATAAAAATGACGAATACGCTTGTGTATACAACCTAAAACATTGTGTTCCAAGTTAGAACCTTCATGATTTTTCAGTGGTACCACATTTTCAGTTTCACATTTCTTTTGTGGCGATATATATTCTTGGTTTATTATCGAAGAAAAAAGAGAACAAACAAATCCACAGGTAAGAAGTTATATACAGGATCAAGAAATTCGCTTCTTATTCCTCAAAATTTTTACTTGAATCCTTAGGAATCCTTGGTGGAAGCATCCTTTTTTTTCTTTGCCAATCGGCGAAAACCTGAGTTCCTTAAGAAGGATACTAAATCATTATCCACATGTAGCTGCGGCAACAGCGACGAGGTAATAACTTTTACTTTCTCCACAAATATAGATAATCCTAAACTTGATCAATCCTCATGTTGTATTTAGCGATTGTATCTAGCGAGCACCAAGGAGTCTTCTTCCCCATCGAGAGTAGAAACACTTAAAGCTTCAAGTCGGCAAAGTTAGCTGAAATCATTAAAAGAAAACGAATAGTGATCAGCAAGGATAAGTGGAAGTGAGTTCTCTCGTGAAGTGAGTTTGAGATCTCATACGTTTTCTTTTTTTGAGTGATTTGGAAAAGTATCAGAAATAAATGCAGGGGCGGCAACGGCAGATAAATTAACTTTTATGCAATAATTGAATAATATATTTTTCGGTATAGAGTTTTAGTAAGATGAATGGTGATGCTAGGAACATTATGTAATTTTGGTATTTAATTAACGTTTAAGAAATGAATTTTATCATCATAAATGGACTTAAATAAAAGAAAAGAAAAATAAAAAAAGTATTTTTGGAGATTACAAAATATAATATGTACATAAATGGTGAAATCTTTTGCATTTTCGTTGGTTGTAAAAGAAAAAAAAAACGATCCATGAATACTAATAATTATTTAACGGGTATAGTCAAATATTAATATGTTTATGTAAGAAAAAAAAATTTCAAGGAAGTGGATGAATACGGGAGGGAAGGGAGATGTGATGTTTTTTTTTTTTGAAAATATAAGGGGAAGTTAAAAAGGCTACTCCCTTTGTCGATAAGGGCTATTGTGTTTCAACATTTTAGAGCGCATCGCAAGGGCGTACGACTATTCAGAACATTTTCTATTCAGGAGGTTATTAAGGGTAGTTAAAGATAGCGCTGAGGACAAAATTACCGGAGTCCTCCTTCAAGTTAGTTGGTCAAGCAAAAAAAAAATGAGGATGTGGGTAGCTAAATTTCGGGCCCTACCACTTTTGAAGATGGAAAATTCTCGTTCATACTCCAACTAAAAACAAGGCCTGGTAGAAGAGTAACTCGGTCTGTCGCGAGTAACAAGATCCCCCCCCCCCCCCCCCCCCCCATCAATTCAACTCATTAATGAGTTTTATGCGATATATGATCCCAATTCCCGAATTGTTTCCAGTTACCCTCACCCTCACACTGAAATCGTTTTTGCAGGCGACTTCAATGTATACAATTTCTTAAACTTGGTAGATATCATTCTTGTTTTTTTCCCCCACACGTTTTTTTTCTTTTTTTCTAAGACCAGAAATAACGGTACCTGCCATACGAAATCTTATAAATATTTTTATATATAGGTATACAAAAAAAATATATATACAGGGTGATTTGCATAAGGTGGTCTATTTCCCCCCGTTTAGGCGGGAGGGCCAATTTAAGAAAAAAATCACTTAAAACAGAAAAAAAAATTATTTAAAAATAACGGTGATACCTACAGCGAGTTATGCTATAGCATTTTGAAAAGCCAGACATACATTCTTTAATTTTGTTTTTAAATAAAGTTGTTCGAGTGAATAGTTTTTCAAAAATTAATTTTCAAAATCAAAATTTTGTTTAAAAAAAATGAAAAATTTGTTTTAAACAATTTTTTTTCAAAATTTTACGTAATTGAGTATTATTTTTTTATTCAATATTCAATGCTCATATTAATTTTTGATCAAACACAAAAAACGGGATGTCAAAATGTTTTGTAGTTTTTGGGAAAATAAAAAATAACAAAAACTACTTTTGTTCTAAGAAAAGCCTTTTATTTTAGTTTTTACGTTTTTAGATTCTTAGGTGAATTTACGATTGACAGGATTAACTTTCTTTTTACTATTTTTTAATTATCGGTCTTATAAGCATACAATAAAGTGACAAAGTACTGGATTAACACATTTTTCCATTGAGAACATCTGCGTGAGAGCATTGGATTAATATTGACCTGCGAATGTTTTTTAAATAATGCAACGTTACACGCCCTAACTAGTGACAGAAAAATGCAATTGCGAAATAAGAACACAAATGTTCCTGAATCTTGAAATCAATTAAAATAAGAAAAACATGCATGTTTAGATAAAATACATAATTACTGTTTATTTAAATTTTTAACCATTTTTTAACTAAAGCTTATTACAAAAAAATTTTCGATATGATCCCCATTTTGTAGAAGGCAAAGATTATAGCGCCTTCTTATTCAATTTTAAACCAATGCTCTCACGCAGGTGTTCTCAATGAAAAAATGTGTGAAATATGGGTAATCCAGTACTTTGCCACATTATTGTATGCTTATAAGACGATAATTAAAAAAATAGTAAAAAGAAAGTTAATCCTTTCAATCGTAAATTTACCTAAGAATCCAAAAACGTAAAAACTAAAATAAAAGGCTTTTCTTAGAACAAAAGTAGTTTTTGTTATTTTTTATTTTCTCAAAAACTACAAAACATTTTGACATCCCGTTTTTTGTGTTTGATCAAAAATTAATAAGAGCATTGAATATTGAATAAAAAAATAATACTTAATTACGTAAAATTTTGAAAAAAAATTGTTTAAAAAAAAATTTTGATTTGATTTTGAAAATTAATTTTTCAAAAACTATTCACTCGAACAACTTTATTTAAAAACAAAATTAAAGAATGTATTTCTGGCTTTTCAAAATGCTACAGCATTACTCTGTAGGTATCACCGTTATTTTTTAATAATTTTTTTTCTGTTTTAAGTGATTTTTTTCTTTAATTGCCCCTCCCGCCTAAACGGGGGGAAATAGACCCCCCTCCCATACTATTTTTTTCTTGTCTAAGTCCAACCTACGTGCCCTAGCTTTTTGTCACACCTTGTGCAAATCACCCTGTATATATAGATAAATATTAATACACAAAAATTCATCTGGTTAAAGCTAGTTAATGGTTGAAAAAAAAAAATCGGAAAAGTGGTTATTAATGGTACCCCCATGGAACAATTTTTTTTTTAATTTCCTCAAAAGCGGTAAAACCAATTTTGATCACTTGTTTATGCTAAGGCTCCCCAAAAATATGAATAGAAATGTATATTCAAATTTTCTAAGAATATTTTTTTTTTTGATTTTTTAAAACAGCTTACATTTTTTTTTTAATTTTAATCTTGATAAATAAAAGTTTTTCAATACAATCTACAAGATGTGAGAAAAAAAAATTGTTTTACCCACCATACAAATGTTAAGAAATGGTTTTCAAAAATCATATTTTGCTCGAAAACGGCGCGCCTAGCATTTTTATAAAATTTGTTTTCTTTCGATTAATTTTTACGATCTATAATTTAATAAAAAAAATTAAAATTAAGATATTACTGACTGTACCTACCATAGAACCATTTTTTCAAATTTTGAATTTCTCATTATCGACATAACGGATTATAATGGAATATAAAGAAGCTTCACAAAAGTTTAAAAAATATTGCAGTTAAAAATTAAAAAAAAAGTTTTTTTTTTGAGTTTTTGAAAAAAAAAAAATAAATAATTTTTTTTGTAAAATTCGATATCTCGACTCAATATTCTTTTTGATAATTCAATTTTTATACGTATAATAATAAAAACTTTAAGTTGGTACACCAAATTTTTTTCTTAAAAATGTTTTAAAAATTTTCCGAACAAGCAAAAACAAATCAGAAACCGTAACACCGCATAAATTCAGGCACAATATGCTGCAATGTCCCAAAAGCAGTAGAAATTTCTGGTCATTTGTCAACAATGTAAAAAATTCAACTTCATCTTCGGTTTTAATGAATTCACTGAAAAGCCGATAACGAACTCTTCAGATAAGTTAAATGTACTTGCAACTTATTTTGATGCTAGCTCAGCGTTGCTAGACAGCAAACATCGCTCCTCCTGTACTTGAGAACTGAAATAATTTATTGGAAAAGGTATATTTCCGCATGCGTACAATTGCAAGAGCCCTTCAAAATCTTGACATAAACAAATCCGCTGGTCCTGGTGATATTTCCACCATTGCGTAAGCTTTTAAACAACTTCTACTGCTCTGGATTCTTCCCTTGAACAAGGAAAACAGCTTCTTAATTACCGGCAATACGGTGAAAATGTATCATAAGGTGGCAAAAAATCCTTCTTCTTAAAGAGCTTCTCTCAATTCTTCATATTGGTGTTCGGCAAGTCTCCTTGCATATACATAAAAGAGGCTGGGTGCGACCCACACTGATAACTTCCCATTTGTGGTCTTGAAAACTTGTAATAATTACGAAAGTTGGTAGGTACATACTCGTATTATATACTCAATTACAGATTTCCGTGTTTTTTAATATATCTGTGTTCCTACACCTAAGAAAACCTTAAGTAGAATTTTACATCTTTTTCATGGACAAAGAGATAAAAACATATTGTGACGTTTTCTTCAATTTTACCATAGCTATTAATGGAATTTGAATATGTGGGACTTGGGTACAACTGAACAACCTTATTCATATATACGTATGTACAATACATACATTCTTCTAAAAACAAAGTTAATAATAAAATTATAAAATTATGTATTATGTTATAGAAATTACTTTATTATCTCGGTTCCAAACATTTTAATTGAAAAAAATTTAAAAACGAAATATTCAAATATAAAAGATATGGTTTGGTTATTGATGGAAGGGTACTTACAAAATATATCCGCTCTAAAACTAGATATATGTCAAATATAAACCATTTGTTAGAAATTGTATTATGTATAAAATTGAATAATGGCAAAGTCAATATCATTGCTCGTTCTCAAGATATTCTAGTCGAAAAACAAATATTACCACTTTTTAGTAGATTTTTCTTATATTTTTGTTAATAACTGTATTATGTCGATACCTTCCCGTAAGAATGTATTAAGCGACACTTTTTTCGAAAATGACTTTTTGATGAGGAAATATACTATATACGTTAAGGGCCACGTTTTGGGCTGGGTTTCGCCAACCTATTATGCATAAAAAGGAAACTAGAGTACAAATAAAAAAAATTATCAACTGCCATGTTTTCTCATTAAAATAATGTTGCCCCCTGAAATTTGTATTATCCGCCAAAAAAATTATGCTAAGCGACATTAATAAAGATCTCATTGTCGTTAGCAACAAAAAATTTTGTTAGATGTCACTTAGTTTAACCAAAATTGTCTCTTAGCACACTATGATTCCACTACAACTTTCTTCGTTTTTTTCGTTTCCTGAACAATTTTAGCAAAATGTCGCTTAGTATACATTCTTACGGGAAGGTATCGATGTATAAAACAACATACTTTAGAAGGCACCATCGGTGTTCATTCCCAAGAAATTCGACTTGAAATACAATTTTAACTAGTTTTCACTAGAATTTTTTAACAGTTTTTTTATTTAAAAAAAAAAACTATTAATTCAATATTTGTCAACATTTTACCAATTGTTCAAAATTATACTATGTATAAAATAATCTAAATTAGAAGTCAATATCACTACTAGTTCTCGAGAAATTTGGGTCGAAAAACAATTTTTACCAATTTTCAATAGAATTTTATATAGCTCTTTATTTTTTGTAAAAAAACTGTAAACTGATTTTTTTTTGAAATTTTCACCAGTTGTCAAAAACATTATTTTTCGTAAAATAAAATTATTTTGAGTTTCAAATTGTTTTCCGTTCTTAGAATATCGGGGTTATGAAATTTTTTTTTCAGTTTTTTCCAAATTCATACCAAATCTGTATGATCTTATAATGAGTATATTAAATTTTATTTGAAATCAATTTTTACTTTTTTTTAAACCGTTATAGTGAAAAAACTAATCACTGAATTTTAATAAACGCCCTTTCAGCCTCTTTCGAAGTTATTATCTATTAAACAAAATTTATTTGAAGTCGATATCTTTACTCGTTCTTGAGATATCGACGACGAAAAATGGTACCAGAACGTACGGACGTACGAACGTACGAACGTACGGACGTACGAACGTACGCACGTACGAACGTACGCACGTCCGAACGTACGAACGTACGAACGTACGTACACACACACACAAACAGACATCTCTCTAAAAATGATTGATATAGCCTCTAGGGACCTTGAAACGTCGAGAAATGTCAAAAATTCCAATTTGACAAATCGGACCGATTACAATAACTCCCTATGGGAAGTTAAAAATATATTTCCATTTTGTTTTGATCAATTTGGGATCAAGGAAGACATAAGCTGTTATGCAAATGTATTTTTTTGTCCATTTTAACATAAGCTCTTTTTATTTTTATAAATTTAACGAATATTATTCGTCGTAGAGTAACGAGACCCAGACTAGATGAAAGATAATAGAAATTAAAATTATGTGAAACTAAAAACACGATTTTCGCTTATGTCGACTTAAGCTCTTTTCTTATTGGCACAGAATTGAACAGAGTATGTATACTTAGTTGTTTTATTAACTGCACTTTGGAAATTTTCAAAAAAAAATGGTTTGCATTTAAAAAAAATATATTTTTTTTTTTGAGAACTCTAGATATACATAATATGCATTTCGAAAACTCCACACTCTTTTTTTTTTAAACTTGATATATATATATGTGTATATATATATATATATATATATATATATATATATATATATATATATTTTTTTTTTTATATAATCTACAAGATTATATATATTATTATTATTATACATTTCTCTCGAAAACTGTTCCGAGAATTTTAATGAATTTTTTTTTCTTTCGATTAATTTTTACGATCTATAATTTATTAAACCAAATTTTCAAGTTAAGATATTACTGACTGTGCCTACCATAGAACCATTTTTTTTAGTATCTCATTACCGGCTGGACGGATTTATATATAGAAGCTTTAAGAAAAAATATTTTATGAATTAAATTTTTAATTTATGTACATATGTCAAATCCAACCTTTGTTAAAAATCAATAGTTTATAGCTTCACTTTCTCGGTAAAACGCTTAATCATTAACTTCCGGAGCTGGAGAATAGTGTAAAGTTTGAGAATTTTATTTGAGGCCTTTTCATTCCTTGACATCTTAGGTACATACATATATCCTTTGCTGGAATTTGAAATTGTCGCTTGTGTACGAACTATATTTTGGAAGTTTCGGGCAGAACATTATTGACCAACTCTACTTCGAAAACTCCTTTCAGCCAATCCGTGTATTTTTACTTACGACTTATAGGTTCTATAAGGCAAGTTGTGCATTCGTAAGAAAATAGGAAGATGAAAAAAGTGGGCCTCGCAATTCTGCGGCGGAGCGGCGGCGGCGTGGCAGTTCAATGCACTTATCATTTCGCTTATTAACATTTTCTAACCCAAAATAGAACTCCCGCAGCAAATTACTGCCAAGTGGCTCAGCAGAATGGGAAATATTGTAATACAATTTGTTTGATATATTATATTTCGGCTAAAAAATGATATTGAAGATTTTTTTAGAATTCACCATTATCCCTTGTTCAATTTGAAGCCTCAAATGTTGTATTTGTTAGTTGAGTGCCTGGTCTATTTACACGAAACACCCATTTAGTTAGCAAATTTTAATTTAAATATATCGGTAGGAGCACGACTCACAATGCGTCCCCTTCTTAAACTTAGCCGCAAACAAACTTGAAGCGAAAAAAAAAAATAAATACAATTTAATTAAAAATTAATTAGGACAGCATTTAAAATAACTTCTACCTATTTGTCTTTTAGATTAATGTGTTTTTAATTTACCATCAATAATACAACCCTCCTCCTCCCAAATCGAGAGTCCTTTCACATTACAGCCTTTACAGCTTACTCGTGTTTACAATGCTCAGTTTTTGTGTTTCTGTAAAATAAATAATTAAACAAATTGAATGCAATGAATTACTGCGGTTCTTTTTCGAAATGGCAAACTGACAAATTGCTTTGTCGTGTGAGTTTTGCGCTTTGTACACATACCAGTGAATTCATCTAGCCCATGTTTTATATGAAAAATAAAATAACACAAAGATAACTCAAAAGTTTTTGTAGAATTTTCAACAAATCTCCCAGCAGGTGGTTTGTAGGAGTTTTTTTTTTCCAGAGATAATCAAATGTGGAATATAAAACAAAACAAAAACCGCAAAACTATAATAATGGTCTCTTTTTCAACATAAGGACGTGTTTTTTTTTTTTTTAAGTTCATATATTTATGAATCGCGTGCGAAATAGATATTAGCGTGATAATTTTCTCTCTCGCCTTCTAAGGATCTAAGCACGTGTGCATTTATAGAGTTTTCAAAAGATCAGTCATTTGGAAGGCAATCCCTGTAGACCGTCCATTGCTTTCTATGTCTAATAATAATAAAATAGCTTGTTTTTATTCTGTGTTTAAGGCTGGAAAACATTTCAATCGATGAAGCGCATTTGTGAAGGTTTAAATGAGGTAGAAAAATAGACCTTGACATAAAAGCATAATGATACGAGTATAGGGCACTCTAAGGCAAATAATTTAAACCGGCTCTTTTGTAAAAAAAATCAACAAAATACCCTTTTCGCTATGTATTGGAACGAGACTTTTAACAGAGATAAATTATTAAAACTAATTTCACTCCGAGAACATAAACAGCAAGGCTAAGCTTTGCAGTGCTTTTTTGCTAATGATAATGAGGCTATGAGAATTTTCAGGATATTAAGCAGTAGTAAAGGCATTAGCTTTATAAAAACAAAACAAAACAAAAAATGGAAAAAGTAGAGCAGCTTAAAATTTTTTAGTTTAAAATAAGTGTGGCATAGGTATATGTATAGAAGACTTAGGCTCGGTTGTAACCAGGGTTGCGAATTTTTGAATTAAAAAATCCTTAAGTCATAAGTCTATAGATGACTTGTGAATTAAAAAAATTTAATTCATAAGACATTTGGTGACTTATGAATTAAAAAAAATTTAATTCACAATGCCCAAAGTGACTTATGAATAAAAACAAATTTAAATCCTAAGCTACTAAGTGACTTATGAATTAAAAAAAATTCAATTCATCACCTGCCAAGTGACTTATGAATTAAAAAAAAAATCAAGCCATCAGGGAGTAAGTGACTTATGAATTAAAAAAAATTTAATTCACAATTCAGTTGGTGACTTGTGAATTAAAAAAAATTTTATTCATAAGTTAGTTGGGAGATTGGAAATTTTTAAGCTTTTTTTGACTACATACATAATTATTATTTAATTATTAACGAAAGCTTTTAGAGAATTTTTTGGGAATTGCCGTTTATGCAGTCCCTATAATACAATTAAATAAAAGGCAATATTGATAAAATCTTTGTGTTGAGCAAATGATGGGTTATCATTATATAAATTTCGTGAGTGCATATTTTTATGCATATGGCTTTAAATTTTTTGGTTTTCATATTTTACATGAGTTGATTATTTGATATTTTTTTTTGTAAAATTGTTTCAAGTACCTGAAACTAATTCAATGTGTATTTACAATAAAATTAAAAAAAAAAAAAAACATTCCATTTTCTTAATTAAGCACTTCGAAACTTTTGGTACCTACTCAGTAAGTACAACATTTAATTGTAATTTTTAATTTTGAATATCTTTTTAGCTTTCAAATCTAATTTTTAAATCATAAGATTATCACGCTAGCTTATAAATTATTCATTTTATAATTTTTCTAATCAGCATTTATCCATTAACTTATGAATTAAATTTTTTTTAATTCACAAGTCACTAAGTTGGTTTTGAATTAAATGTTTTTAATTCATAAGTCACTTAGTAAGTTCTGAATTATTTTTTTTTTAATTCATAAGTCACTAAGAAGCTTATGAGTCACCAACTGACTTGTGAATTAAATTTTTTTAATTCATAAGTCAGTTCCTAGCTGCTGAATTATATTTTTACTTGCGATATAGGTACTATAGGGCAAGTTCTGCATTTGGAAAAAAATCGAACTCGAGATTTTGATCAAAGTTGACATTACGATGATAGCGAAGACGAAAAAAGTGGGTCCGACAATTCCGTCTGTATGTCTGTACCTCGAACTACAGCCTAAACTACCGGAGGTATTTTCTTCAAACTTGGTAGTTAAGGGTCTTCGGTGATTCCCTAGAGGAGAAATTGAAATTTTTTTTTTAGCTCCAAAACTAAGGGTACCCCCCGGCCCCCATACACCCGTAATGCAAAATCTTATTTATCTCGAAAACGGCTCTAACGATTTTGATAAAAAAAATTAAGAGTGATATTATGGACATGGACTATATTTTGGTGAAAAAAAAATTGGGGGGAAATGTTATTAGGGGTACCTGTCATAGAACGGTTTTTTTGATTTTCGAATTTCTCACCAACGGCTCTAACGATTTTAACCAAAATTTTTATGCAGGAGCTGCTTTGCATTTGAAAAAATATAAACTAAAAATTTTTTCGAAAAAATAGTTTTTGGATTTTTAAAAAAATAATACAATTTTTTTTTTTGAAAATTCAATATCTTGAAACCCGATACACGATTAAATTTTTAAATTACGTTTTAAAATGTATTTTATTAAATACTAACAATTTGCATATCAATTTTTCTTATAAAAATTTTAAGGAAAATTTAGTACACAAAAAACATGTTTCAGTGTGTCTGTATGTCTGTACCTCTCACTACAGCCTAAACCCTTGGACCTATTTCTTTCAATCTCGGTAGTTAAGGGTCTTCGGTGATTCCCTAGAGGAAAAATTGAAATTTTTTTTTTTAGCTCCAAAACTAAGGGTACCCCCCATACACCCGTAATGCAAAATCTTATTTATCTCGAAAACAGGTCTAACGATTTTGATAAAAAAAAATTAAGTGTGATGTTATGGACTACATTTTGGTCAAAAAAAAATTTTGGGGCAAAATGTTATTAGGGGTACCTGCCATAGACCCGTTTTTTTGATTTTCGACTTTCTCATTAACGGCTCTAAGGATTTTAACCCAAAATTTTTAGCAGGAGTCCCCTTAAGTATAAAATAATACTGTATATAAGAATATTCGAAATAATATTTATTGGGTTTAAAAAAAAAAATAAATTTTTTTAAATCAATATCTTCAAAACCTATGAACGATTATTTTTTGAAATTATTTCCAAAAACCAATATTATTAAATACTTAAAATTCGCTTCCCACATTTTTTTCTTGAAAAATTTTAGAGAAATTTCTTATATAAAAAATTTTTTTAATAATAAAACGTTTTTTAAAAGTTTATTTGTATAAATTCATACTTTTCCGGAAACTAGACGGCAATTTTATGCATTTGAACATTATTATCTCATTAAATCCATGTTTTATATTTATAAAATGTATCTTAAATTCCAAAGTACTTTTCCATAAGAGCAAGTTCGTGCGATCCAGTCGTGCATTTTATTTTTAATTCATAAGTCACTCACTAGCTTGTGAATTAAAGCCAAGCTTAAGCTAACAAGTGACTTAAGCTTTTGCAACCCTGGTTGTAACAACTGCTTAAATCCACAGGTCAACAATACGGTTTGAACTCGGTTTAGTGTGAAAAAAGGAACAAATTGTACATCAAAAATTTAATAACAGCCCATCATATTGTAACGAAGCGTCAAAGCAACTACATACCCCTAATCACATAACCGAGCGAAACGCAATGACAGCAACACATCGCTTTATTAAATAAGCATAATGCATTTTCACTGTGCAGCTGAAGTTATGTTATTATAAACTAAATTAGAATTTCATATAAATTTTTCTATTATCTTCAAAATTCACACTGACTTGAGCCGCATATTTGGTAAGAGGAAGTTAAGAAAATAACAAAATCGTCTATTACTCTTGGCCAAGTGTGGATACCAATCTGGTGTATATAGAGAAACTAAGATCGGGCCGTAAACAAAAACCTATATAAGACATTCCAGTGACAGAGAGGCATTACTCTCCTTTTTAAGCCCGCATCTAAATTTTTTTATACACAGTTTTAGGACATTAGCTTGATTCAGCCTTATTATTATTTTTTTTATAATCAGCGCGCACTCAAGGGGTTATTACTACCCTTAAAATATTTAACACATTAGTCTTAAATTTCTGAATATTACAATGGGAATGAAAAATAGAGCTTAGTAGGCCCTTCCACATTCATGTAGTCTGGCTGAAAGACTAAAGAACTATTCACATAAGAGCGACGAACGACCAACGAATACAAAAACAAATGGGATTTAATACATATATACATAAGTCTAAATTCTACACAAAAACTTTACAAGAGGGTAGCAAACTAGATTAATTTTATGTTAATTTACTAAAATTTGCGTTGTAATTGCTAAAATGAGAGAAATTTGATAAATTGGTCGTCGCGAATTGCAATATGATTGCTATACGACCAATATATTGTCTCAAATTTCTCTCATTTTAGTAATTACAACGCAAATTTTAATAAATTAACAATAAGTTAAGTTAAAGTTAAAGGAAAGGAATGCAACTCATAATTTTTCTAGAACACTGCTTATAGAAATAACGGTAGTATAAAGAAAGACATGAAACAATTTGGTGGTGCTCATCACCCATTATTTTGAAAGCTCTTTTTTGATTTCTATTCAGGAGACTCAAGTGGTTAATTGGAGCACCTGTCCAAATATGGGAATTGTAATCAAGCTTTTGACGATAATAGGCCTTTTAAAGAATTTAATTCTACACTGTTTCTTATCCCCTAATGGACAATTCTATCAAGATCAGAATTTAATAAGCTTATCATACGTAGCCGTTCTAGTTTCACTTCCCAAGAACCAGGAAATAAATCAAGCAACGTATATAAAAATTAAAGGTACTATCATCAGCAAAAGTGATGAATATGAGAAACATAGTGGGAGACAAAACGGAGCCCTGCGTTACACAATTTATTTATTTTATGAACTTCAAACTTCAAACATTTCAATTTGACTTGTATTGAGCGGCCTGAGAGGTTATTTCTAAGCCAACGAAGGTGAGAGATTAAGAAAGATAAAAAGCCTACGCAGTGGTTTTTCCAGCGTTGAAAAACAATTCTTCAGAACAATGGGTGGGTCCAGCGGATTTGTGTCTGCCAAGATCTTTCAGGACTCTTACAACTGTACAAGTACGAGAAATATTGGTCCCCAAGTAAGTGTTCTCAAGTACAGGAGGAGTCATAACACTCTGTCGCAGCGTCGAATTAACAGCAAACTGGTGAGCTGACATAAGGGGTATCATTGATGACGAGCTTTAGGACCGAGGACGAAGAAGTATTTCGAATATTTTGTTTACAAATTACCAGAAATGTTTACTTTACTTGGGGCATTGTAGTATTTACTACCTAATTTTTTGGTTATGTAAAAATTTGGTCGGTCGACTATGATCATTACATGTCTTTATTTTTGCTATTAGGATCAGATCGTTTCCTTCCTCCTTTTCAAGAAAGACATGAAACAATTTGGTGGTGCTCATCACCCATTATTTTGAAAGCTCTTTTTTGATTTCTATTCAGGAGACTCAAGTGGTTAATTGGAGCACCTGTCCAAATATGGGAATTGTAATCAAGCTTTTGACGATAATAGGCCTTTTAAAGAATTTAATTCTACACTGTTTCTTATCCCCTAATGGACAATTCTATCAAGATCAGAATTTAATAAGCTTATCATACGTAGCCGTTCTAGTTTCACTTCCCAAGAACCAGGAAATAAATCAAGCAACGTATATAAAAATTAAAGGTACTATCATCAGCAAAAGTGATGAATATGAGAAACATAGTGGGAGACAAAACGGAGCCCTGCGTTACACAATTTATTTATTTTATGAACTTCAAACTTCAAACATTTCAATTTGACTTGTATTGAGCGGCCTGAGAGGTTATTTCTAAGCCAACGAAGGTGAGAGATTAAGAAAGATAAAAAGCCTACGCAGTGGTTTTTCCAGCGTTGAAAAACAATTCTTCAGAACAATGGGTGGGTCCAGCGGATTTGTGTCTGCCAAGATCTTTCAGGACTCTTACAACTGTACAAGTACGAGAAATATTGGTCCCCAAGTAAGTGTTCTCAAGTACAGGAGGAGTCATAACACTCTGTCGCAGCGTCGAATTAACAGCAAACTGGTGAGCTGACATAAGGGGTATCATTGATGACGAGCTTTAGGACCGAGGACGAAGAAGTATTTCGAATATTTTGTTTACAAATTACCAGAAATGTTTACTTCACTTGGGGCATTGTAGTATTTACTACCTAATTTTTTGGTTATGTAAAAATTTGGTCGGTCGACTATGATCATTACATGTCTTTATTTTTGCTATTAGGATCAGATCGTTTCCTTCCTCCTTTTCAATAGGTTCTCCTCTGAGAGTTCTAACGGTTTTTTCCATCTAGATTGCGTGGTACGGACATAGGACTTTCGATAATTATCTAATTTTGGTGGGGGCAAAACCCCCATTTATTCGGCTTAATACAAGCTAATTCTTAATCTAACTTAAAAACTAAGAACTTAAGCTAAGGTTAGTGAGGGGGAGGACGGTTCAGAAGCAGGAGTTTTAAGGAAGGAGTGCTCAGGTTAAAGTCGAAGAAGCATATGCAGTCAACGGAACCGGAGAGTAGTCGATGAATGAAGAGAATGTCTGATATCTCTCTTCGTTCTTCCAACGAATTCAGATTGATTAGTTTAAGTCGATCTAGATAGGGAGGCAGAATCAGAGGATTGTTCCATGATAGACCTCGAAGAGCAAAGCGTAGGAATCGACGTTAGATGCTTTCGATTCTGGAAATATGAGTAATTTGGTAAGGGCTCCAAACTTGAGAGGCGTATTCTAGCAGTGGACGAACAAACGATATGTATAAGGACCGGGTTACATAGGGGTTGGAGAATTCTTTGGACCATCTTTTGACGAAACCGAGCACTGAGTTTGCTTTGAGAATAATATCGTCTATGTGAGTGCGAAAATTAAGCTCTGGGTCACATATAATGCCAAGGTCACGAATATTATCAACTGTGGGTATGGGTTGATTATGGAGCAGGTAGAGACGGGGAGGAGATTTGTTGCGTTTGCGTGAAAAAGTAATTGATTGGCATTTGACGACATTAAGCTCCATGCAATTTTTTAGACACCAAACTGAAAAACTGTCTAGATCCTTTTGAATAAGCGAAGAGTCATGTGTTGAGGAAATGGTCTTGAAAAACTTGGTATCATCAGCGTACAGAGAGACAGAAGAATGTTTGATGACCCTATCAATATCATTAATAGCAAGAATAAACAAAAGTGGGCCGAGGTGGCTGCCTTGGGGGACACCGGAGGTAGCTAAGAAAGGGCATGAGGTGGCAGATCTAAATCGAACGCTGTAATAACGGTTTTCAAGGTAAGAAGAGATCCACTGTAACAAAGAGGGTTCAAAGCCGAGAGTGGACAATTTGAAAAGAATAAGCTTATGGGAAATTTTGTCGAAGGCCTTGCTGAAATCGGTTGAGATTACATCGACTTCGTAGCCTTTTTCTAAGGCTGAAAGGGTGACGGATACAAATTCAACAAGTTTAGTGTAGTGTAGACCGGCATTTGAGAAAGCCATGTTGTGAGGGGGAGATGAGAGATTTGCAGTGGAAACTTAAGGTTTCATACAAAATACTTTCAAAGAGTTTGGGTATGTGTGAAAGTTTGGCAATGGGACGATAATTATTAACATCGCTCTTCGGACCCTTTTTGTGAATAGGGGTTATGAAAGATAATTTCCATATCTCAGGAAACTCTCCTTTATTTAGGGAAAGGCTGAAAATTTTTGAGAGAGGGAGAGAAAGGATGGAAGAGCATTTTTTTAGAAGTATGGAAGGGAGACCATCTGGACCAGGATTGAATTCATCGTTAAGTTGATTCAATTTATATTCGATGAGATGGGGATCGACGGAACGAGGGAGAAGCGGTCCAACAGAAAAACTTTGTAGATAATTGAAATAGGCTGAATCAGGAACAAAGCAGTCATCAGCAAAAGATTGTTTGAAGAATGTAGTAAAAAGGTTGGCGATAGTGTTAGGATCGTTTGATGTTTCGTTATTGAAAGAGAGAGTGGTTGGGTAGCCATCGGATTTTCTTTTGTAGTTAACAAACTGAAAAAATGACTAAGGGTCTTTGATAAGGTTGGATTGCGTTTCCATTAGATAACGCTGGTAAAGGGAATTGTATAGCTCGGTGAAATGGAGATAAGAACCCAGATAGTTAGAGTAGTCAGTAGGAGAACGAGAACGGAGGTAAGTTTCCCACAACTTATTTCTTTTATTTCGCAGAGAACGAAGTTTGCGATTATACCAGGGTGGAGAAGTAGACGAGGTTTTGTGGCGGGAAAAAGGAACATAAAGAGAAATAGAGTTAAATATTTCTCTGTAGAATAAGGTTATGGCATCATTTACGGTTAAGTTGTCAAAATTGAAGGAGACTTTGTTGAGGTATTCATTTATTAGACGATAGTTTGCTTTATGGAAATCGTAAGAAGACAAATCCATAGGAGAGGTGGACTGTAGTGGAGAATCGTGAAAAAATGAGACAAGAAGGGGAGGGTGGAAGTTGTCGATGGTTGATAGAAAAAGGGGACTAGGTGAGACAGATGAGTTAATGGGGTCTGTTGTGAAAATAAGGTCTAGTTGCCTACCCATGAAATTTGAGATGCCACTAATTTGGCAGAGGCTGGAATCAGCGAGGCTATCTAAGAAAAGACATTCTTTGGCAGATGTGGGATTGGAAGCAATATAAAACGAAAGATCGTCTGATGGAGACCATTTTAAATTAGGAAGGTTGAAGTCACCGAAAAGAATGATCTCATCATGGGGGTCACACAAATCGGTGATGTGATCAATCGTTTTAATTACAAGTTCATAGGATTCGATGGTTTGTGAAGGTAAGATGTAACAACAGACAACGTAAAGTGATTTTCGGGGTAGTGAAATCTTAATTGACACATAATCAAGTATAGGGGAAGAAGATATGGCAATGAGGGAAGAGTCAATAGTATTTTTTACAGCAAGAAGGACACCACGGTTAGGGTAATCATTGGTGGGTCGGTTAAGATCGTCATCGCGATAAACGTTAAAAGTAGAAGGGAACAATTCTTGATTTTTGATGCTGGTGATAAGGTTCGTTTCAGTTAGTGCGTATAAATCGAAGGGTAAGGCATGAGTTTGTTGCAAAACTGACTGAGTTTTGGAACGAAGGCCTCTTACATTTTGATAGTAGAAAGAAAAAGGGAGATTTTTGGAAGAAGGAGAAGCGGAGGTTGGGAAAATATTAGAAAAACGCACCCGTTTTGTTCCTCTGAGCCCCTCTTCAAGTAAGTTCCTGAACAGGTTCTCCTCCGAGCGTTCCAACTGTTTTGTTCCTAAGATTGCGTGCTAGAGACAAGGGTATTCCATTAGAACAACACGACAGTTTGGTTCATTTGCGTTTCTCTTCAAGAAATTCTATTGGGAAGGTTCCCTTTTTCTGTGAGTTCTGACTAGGGTTACCAGATTTTTCTTACACCTCGGAGGGACAAATGGCTAAAATAATGAAAAATCCCGGAATTTCAACAAAATAAAAAAAAAATAAATGACTTTTTGTCATATGTCATTTGCAAATAATTTTCTTTTGTCAATTTTAATGACAGATGTGAGTTTGCAAAAATACGTTCTTTATTTTGTTAGGTTTGTTTGATTGAAAAAGCAGCGATTGTTCCTTAGCAATAAGAGATATTTAGGTACATAAAGCATTATTTTGCGAGTTTGGGTTCCAACCCGGGAAAAAAGCTGCCCGACGGGACAGATGATTTTTTTTTTTAAATCCGGGACATCCTGGGTAAACCGGGACGACTGGAAACGCTAGTTCTGACCGCTTTGTTTTCTTAGGTTGCGTGCTAAGAACATGGGTTTTCTCATTAAGATTACCGCACCCGTTTTGTTCATTTGAGGTTACTTCGTATTCCTCTTCAAGGATAGCGCCGGACAAGGTTCTCTTCCAAGAGTTTCCGTATATTTTTTTCACCAGATTGCGTGGGCGTGCTGGTTGTATTATATGAAATACCGTGTTAGAAATGATAACTATGAATTAAATCAAACAACAAACAATATTAATAAAAGTTATTTCATTTTACATTTTTGTTTTTCTTCATTTTAATTCAAATAAAACGCATTTCTTTTATTTTTTATCTGTATATATTTCGTGGACCTATTTGCCTCATCATCAGGTCCTTTTGCAAATAGGTCCTCGAAATATATACAGATAAAAAATAAAAGAAATGCGTTTTATTTGAATTAAAATGAAGAAAAATAAAAAGGTAAAATAAAATATAATATCTATAATTCAGCAATACAAAAATCATAATATCGATACCTTCCCGTAAGAATGTATTAAGCCTAAGCGACATTTTTAAAATTGTTCAGGAAACGAAAAAAAACGTCTCATTTAGTTATTTTTTTGTGTGTATTTTATTGGGCAAAACAGATTTGGAGAGGGATTTTTACAATAATAAATAATTTTTACAATAAAAATCCCTCTCCAAATCTGTTTCGTCCAATAAAATACACAAAAAAATAACTAAATGAGACGTTTTTTTTCGTTTCCTGAACAATTTTAAAAATGTCGCTTAATACATTCTTACGGGAAGGTATCTATATATATAAGCTATTTCATTCGGAGGTTAGACCATCCAAGCCTAAGTTTCGTCGATTATTTGGGAAGAATTTTGGCCACTGACGAGATTACCATAGCCACGAGGGAATAGCCGCATAACATACTTAAATCCTCAGTTAATCCACTGAAATCGGTGACAAAGTACGGTTGTGCAACTGGCTCTGAGATACTATGGTTTTGAATCATTTTGCTTAGTTCAACAATTCGTATGGCTACTTGAACAAAATATCTTTATTTCAAAATTAAAAGAAAAAAAAAGAGAAAAAAATTAAAAATTATGAAAGCATATTAGTGAGTGAACAGTTATTGGGAAAATGTAAATGGAAAGTCTATCCACAGCACTGAAGTTATATTCGTACAAATTATAAGCCACAGTTACAATTATTACAAGAGGTGCTTAGCTGTCAGCTGTCAAAGGAAGTGAGTAATCTAAAAAGGTGACTGTGACCAGAATAATCTCAGACGTTCCTGTGTGCAGTGTGCATGCTTTCAAAAGGAAAAGAGGGGACTTACAATTTACTACCCAGTTTAATCAGCTACGATACTTCACTGTAATTATAACTGACCCTATCAATTGTTTGCAATCTCCTGAGAATTCATGCGGTTTCTTTTATTTTTTTTGCATTTTTTTGAAATTAATTAATTGCATTAATTTGCAGCCTTAGCATTCATTTTCAGTCTTCGGACTCTTTTAAATTCATTTGAATCACAGTCTGAAAGTGAATTCATGGGATACGTTCTTCAAATCCCTAAAATAACTTTCAGGATTTCTTTGAATTCAAAAATCAAAATGCCAACAATTTTTTTGGGAAAAAAAACTAAACGTCTAACTATTCCTAAGGCAAGTTTTCTATGCCTGAAAAGAAATATATTTGACGACGTCTTTTCCTTTGTATTGTATAATGTATTTATAAATGTGCGAAGGATTTGGTAGAGGCTGCCCTGAAATCTAGAATGAAAACAAAATGGCAGGCAAAATGTTCTATAAGGATCTCCCACCTGTCAATAAGAAAGCTGAAATCAAACAGCCTGATGGGCAGGGCAGGACCGCATCGTTTAATAAAACAAAATTTTGTTTGACAAACTTTCGGAGGGAAAGGTAAAACTTATAAATAGGTAAGTGGAAAAAAAAGTTGTTGCTAAGGACCAAAACAATATGAGATCAGTTACACCCGGGAAGCGTTGTGCCAACATGTCTTTAAAAAGAGCAGAGCTAGCTTCTGGAAAATCTATTTTGTAGGTCGAAGTACAGACATGCAGATGGACAAACAGACGGAATTGTGGTACAAACTGTGTTACAATTTTTATCCAAATAAAAAACTTTCCCTTTAGTACTTTTATCCCAAGTAAAAACATCTATGTACTAGTAATGGAAGCAACTAAGAAAAAATGGTTATTATTTAGATTTCGTTCCCATCCAACCGAATTTATTTCATACACTTAACTATAAATTCTAGTTCATACACTTGCTGATGCTTGAGCTAGACAGGCAGTAGGTCATGTTGAAGATTATTTTAAGGATTGTTGTTCAGTTTCAAACACACATTCTCAAAAGAAAAGCAATTGGAATTTAAAGATGTTTTAAAAATGGTAAAGTCAATAGAAAATGTAAATTTCCAATAAAACACATGACCAAGTCTATTCAACCTCAAATTATTTCGAATCAAGTTTTCTCTTTATTTATACAGGGTGTTTCCTCATTAACGAACAATACTTTGGGAAATGCTTCTTGTTCGAAGGAAGAAATCGTCATTTGACGGTGATGCCAAGCTAGGCAGCTTATTGACTGGTGCTGAAATAGTAGCTAATCCGATTGAGTGATCATCCGGCCCCCGCATGGTAAACCTCCAGCAAAGCTCTCAGTCCGCTAGCTCTGGAATCAAACAGAGGGCGCGACACAGAAGTAACCGAAGTTTGACTTAGACACTTAGAGCCATTTCGTCGCATTGAGAAAAGAGATCAAGTTTTTGATCTTCATTTCGGAAAGTTCGTCAATCTCGTCAAAAAATACCCCTCCTTATGATTGTGCCCTAAATTTGGCCAAAGTAGAACTGACTGTGAAAGTTGTAAGGAATGCCTAGATTCGCTTCATGGTCTCCTATTGGCCAGTGTCCGCTAGAAATATCAACGATCCTGCCCATGTCTTACCTGGTTCTGCGTATCAGTTATCAGATCAAGCGTTCGGCATGGGCGAAATATAAGATATAATAAGAAAAATTGAGATAATTTTGCCCTTCATAACTCCGAGCGGAATCTCTATTCTTTCCTGAAGTGAGTTGTAACAAGCTGAGCCGGGCCAGCTCGTCCGCTCGTTCTTTCCCATCAAGGCCACAATGCCCTGGAACCCAGATAAGAGTGACACTGTGATTAATATTGACGCTAGCAAGTTCATTACGGTATTGCTGAATCAATTTGGAAGTTGATGTACTGGAATTGATGGCCTTAACATCTACCTGACTCTCTGTAATAACAGCCGTATTTCTGTTCTGTGGTTTGGATCTTGTTTGGTTAAATTTCATGCTTCCCTAATAGCCAGTAATTCAGCTTGAAAAAAAAATCAGCAAATTCGCGTGGCCTAAGACACAAACAATATTGCAATTCACGCTGTTATTTCTTCTAAATATATAGACCTAAAAGAAGTTTCAACCATTTGTTTTTAGTTAGCTATTTGCGTTTACATATAATGTTCAAGGCACACTGAAGCAAGCTTCTTCCTAAATTATATGCAAATTTTGTCGAAATTGGACATAAAACCTTCATTTGAGACGATTTTTTTGTTAGAAAATGCCCAACAATAATTTCCCAAACTAATTTTCATTTATAAAAAAAAAACACCCTTTATAACTCCTTATATTATTTCTCACTCAAAACCAGACAGCAAAATAATCTATTGTTTGCATAAGCCTGAGCTACTAAATTATTCCGAAATGCATTAAACTAACTTTCCTAACTGTCCAAGCCGCAAGAAATACCATTAAAGCAATTATTTCCAACATCGAAGTCATTAAATCATCAAATGCAGTTGCATTAAATCAGTTAAAACCAACTAAGGCTATTTACATCCCATTACTGCTGCATATATCTTCCATGTCCATAATTTCTCATACCATATGGAGGAACTCTCGGGTTTTGCTGTCGCAAACTAATATGCTTTGTGTACCCTACCATACACAACATGGCATAAACAGGAAGTGCACCAAAAGTCCTGCAAGAATAAAAAAAAAAAACCTGAAATCAAAAAACACAACATTAATAGAGCCGGTCTGATTAATGATTGCTCTTGTCCTTTTACAGAGGAAACCAACTTCAAAGACACACTCTCTCGGTCTTTCTCTTTCTCTGTTATGTAATGTAAGTATATGAAAGTGCACAAAACGACCACGCGTTGCGGAAGGACATTTTCCCATAATGCACTTTTTATTTGCACTATACACAAAAGCATAACCATATCTAATAATGATCTAAGGCAAACCTGGAGGAATAAAAAAACACAATATGAAAGGAAGCAAGCATACGATTAACAACCATCCGCAGTCAATAAAGATTTTTACTGCTCAAACATAGGGACACCGGAACACACAACCACAGCCAAGGTATATGGACATAGAAAATTGAGCCCACTTTTACTCAAAGGATATTAATATTATTTGCCCAGCGATTTCTATGCCAGTGCATTTTGCAGCTCAACCGCAACTCAAAAAGGATAATTCACTCACAACGACCCCGGACTCATAAACTTGTATTATGGCTATATGTAAATTGGCTCCGATATGAATGCAAATATAGTATGGGAGTTTTAGAAACGACCACCGATGGGGACGACGACGAACAAAAAAAAGTCCTCTCACAGGATACCAAAAACAGGAAAAGGATAACGACGCCGACGACCGACGACGACGTTGCATTGAAAGAACATTTTAACGAAAAACACTTAGAGCTAGCTTTGAAGTAAAGTTATGAGCTTTGGGAGTTTTAAAGGTATATTTAATATGTGAAAGACTTGTTTTTCTCCAAAGGACCTTTTATTGATTATGTTGTGATTGTAAAAACAAGCAAAGGTACAAGACTCGGAAATGAAGTTGGGGTGGCATAATTTGAGAGTTTTGTGAACTTAATAATTATCAAAGACGCACGTGGCACTGAGGTGTGGACTCGGCCTAAGGCGACAAGCTTCTCCAGCCAACTCGGTTCTTATGTAGATGTCGCCAGTTTCCCACAGTAAAGTAGTGATGCCTCTTTTCACTTACGCTAGTCACATTTTTGAAAGTATTTTTTTAAAGAAGCCACCTATATTGAGTGTTTTCAAAAATGTCTCGGCCCAAAATTTTTAACGAAGCGTTCCATGCTATACCACTTACCAGTAAAAATTGTACATCAACACATTCAATTTACCATGAACGAAAATCACGAAAGTAAATTTGATTTTATTGATCATTTCAACTCCGGTCGTAGACAAGTGTAGACGATTCGGTCATACAGCTTTAATTGCTCTCTCGGAACTTCCCACACCAGTGGTAAGGGGCTTAGTGGAAAGACAGAGTTAGGCAGGAGAGATTGTCCAGCTATTTCTTACTAAGGCAGCCCCACCAGTACTTCTTCTTCTTCCTTTGCTTCGGCGCTGTTATGATCTCGATGTCGAGGGGATCATAACTCTCCCACGTATCTGCTTCACACTAGTGATCCGCCTGTGGGGTTCGCCGGTTTGACCTCAGAAATCGGCGGCAAGCCTCCCGGTTTTGTATTGTTCCATTTCTGAGGCCAACTGAATGCTTATGTTTTTGCATTTGTAGTGTTTAGTCCTACCTTTCTTTCTATTCCGAATTGGAACGTTGTATGATATTGCCTTTTTGACGGGGTTCTCAGGATCTCTCCTTTGAACATGGCAATACCAACTGAGTCGGTCGTGTTAAATTTTTTGGGAAATGGTATTCTTAACATGAAGGCTTCCTCGGATCTTCGTACTTCTAATTCGATCAAGCTTTGTAACTCCTGCTGTCATACGAAGCATCTTCATCTCAGCTGCCGTTAGCTTACTCTCATACTTTTTGTACATTGTCCAACATTGTGAACCGTATGTGAGTGCTGGACGCACAACTGAAGTGTAGAGCTTTCCTTTCAGCTTAGGGGGCATTTTTCGGTCACAGAAGATAGCAGAATTTTCCCGCCACTTCATCCACCCTACGCTTACGCGATGATTGATATCGTCATCACAAGTAGCTTCGTTATTTATCATAGACCCCAGATATTTAAACTTTTCACACTTGGGAAGCACTACTCCATTCAAATAAATGTCTGGAATAGGCCTGTGGGGATCAGAAAATGGGCAGCATAGGTATTCTGTCTTTTTCGCGCTTATGCGGTACCCACTGCCTTCTAGAACATCCACCCATACGTCAAGTGCTCGTTGTAGGGATATCGGGTCTTCACTTATGATGGCTCCATCGTCAGCAAAAAATAACTGATGTACTTTTGGATCCATCACTTTGCCTTCAAGCAGGCAATCAAGAACTGTAATAAAGAGCAGGGGACTCAAGACACTTCCCTGGTGTACACCTACTGTGATTTCGAATTCTTCGGTGACTCCAGCTGCGCATCTTACTTTAGTAACTGCTCCATCATACATGTCCATAATTATCCGCACATAGGTTTCTGGAACTCCTCGTTGCCTGAGGGCCACCCATATTAGATCTCGTGGTTGCCGATCGAATGCTTTTTCAAAATCAACCAATACGACATGCAAATCCTCCAAAGAATCCCGATGTTTTTCCATAATTATTCTTATACTCTGGATTGCATCCGTGGTTGACTTACCCCCGACAAACCCGCACTGGTCATCAGATAGCCTAATTATTTTTCGCAGTCGGCTACCCAAGACTCGCTCAACGATCTTCATGGTGTGTGACATCAGCTTAATCGAACGGTAATTATCACAGCTTCGAGTATCACCCTTTCCTTTATAAATTGGAAGAAGGTAACTTTCCCTTCATTGATTAGGCATGCGATCACCTCGTATAAGTTTGGAGACAAGAATCATGAGCCATCTAAACCCGATGTCTCCCATCTTTTTCCAAAACTCTGAGGGTATTTCGTCTGGGCCAACAGCTTTTCCCTTTTTGGAGTATTTTACCGCCTCACTAACTTCTTCGACTGTGACGTCGGATACTTCGCTTAAGTTAGGTGAAGCTATTGGAAAGTATAGCCTTGGAAATTGTTCGTTTAGAAGTCCGTCACAATACTGTCGCCACCTGTGAAGAATTTCGTTGTCTTCCACAAGTAGTTGGCCTTGAGCATTGTTAATGAACTTTGGCGAACAAATCTCCTGGGCATTTCTTCTTCTTTGAGCGGCTATTTTAAAGATAGTTTCGCCCTTATTCGTGTTTTGCCGTAGCTCTTGAATAGCACCAGCTGTCGGGGTAGAAATTTCATCCAGCTCCCGATACAGGTTTTCTGTATTCTTTGCTTGAATTTGGGCGCACTTCTTCTTCGATTCTTTCTTGCAGTTTCCCAGTACTAACGAGCCTATAAGTCCGCAGTTAAACGTCCTGATTGCCACCAAGGGGCTTGGTTCCTGCTGATCTACCAGAACATTTTAGCCTGCTGTTTTGAGTGACGCTAAGAGCGTAGTACCGTCCGATCCCATCATAAGCCCGACATCAGAATAATTTGACCAGTTCTGAAACCCGAATTACCAGAAGCTAGATTACCCGAAACCAAGTACCAGAATTTAAAACCAAAATTCAAATCACCAGAATAACCAGCATAAACGATACGAGGCAGCAAGACTCGAATCTAAAAGAGTTGTTACCCGCGAATCATTCGATTGCCAGAATTAATCGCAATACATATTATTAAACTATAGTAATAGAATATCGTGTGTTATAAAATGATAAAAATAAAAATTAATTTCAACAAAGATTTTGTAATAAGTTTTGAAAACCTTTATTCTCTTTTCTTCGGCGAGACCGGCGAGCATACGAGTAACATATCGGCTAGAAAGCAAAAAGCACATCACAAATCGGATCATCTGTTCCACATGACCGAGCATATAGTGGTTCGAATTTAACTTCATTGGTTATATTGATTTCGCTGGTCAACAAGTCCTTGTGGTATCTTTTCCTCTGGTTAACGTCTGTAAAGATGAGATCAAAATCAACATGCTATTTATTCACTACAAAATTGGGCAAATATGATTTAGTATCTGACAATTGAGTTTTCGATAGAGGGCCATTTTTTATTCGTTTGATCTCAGAGTTGGTATTATTATACTGATTTGATAGCGGAGCCTTGACAACATCGGAGTTAATACTGTATAGGTGAGGTTCTGTTTAAGATATAAGTGCTGAGTGTCCATTCTTAAAAACAACATACGTATATAGCCCATATCTGCTGCTTCTTCCTCAATATTCATAAAACTGCCACATATAATATATCACGCTGAATTCTTTCAATTATGGCACTATATTGCCGGCGTATTCAGGTAGTTGAATGGTCTTTTATTGTAGTCGCAACAATTTTAATATAATTTTTCAAAAATGATACTAAATCTTTTTCTTCACCTATTTGGTAGTGGTAGAGGTTTTTGAAGCTTTTTAACGCCCTTGATGGACACTGTGCGTTTGCCAGTCTTATATTTTTTTATATTTTCCGCACACCAAATGTAGTATTACTAGCTTTAAAATTCTTGAGCACAGTGCGAGCGTTTAGGAAAGTTGCAGAACATTTAAAAGGAGATACCGATGCACATTGGTCTTGAATGTCTGATTATTATCGTAGTGAAAGGGAATATTGAACGCTGTGAAGCATTCAACATTCGTGAAGTGTGGTTTAAGAAACATTCTCCGAATTGGACTTTTTGTCCGAAGTTGAGATCAAGTGTAAACTGAGCAGTGTTGCCGAAATCGCTAGTATTAGAGATGGATTTTTTAAGGGGAGGAATGCAGCTGGCTATTTCACTAGAACATTGTTTAAAAAAATAATGGTAAAGCAATGGAAATACAAGAAACATTGGATTTTATCGTAGAGACTCAAGTGCGTTATTGGAGCACCTGCCGAAATATGGGAATTGCATTGGAGCTTTGGAGGAAAATAAACCTTTATATACCTTATTAATCTGCAACGTCAGGCTTTCGAAATGGTTCGTCAATAAGCTGAGTTAGGTGGTTTAACTCAGCGAAGCTGAGAACGAAATGGAAGTTGACATTATCTCAACCGATTTCAGTAAGGCCCTTAACAAAATTTCACTTTAGCTTATTCTATTCAAACTGTCCACCCTTGGGCTTGAAACTATCTTCTTAAGATGGATTTCTTCTAACCTGAAAACCCATTTCTACAAAATTTCATATAGATCTACCTTCTCTGAAAATTTCTTAGCAACCTCCGGGGTCCCACAAGGCAGCCACTTAGGACCTCTCCTCTTTATTTTTAATACTAACGATATTGAAATGGTCATCAAATATTCCCATGTTTCACTCTACACCAACGATACAAAGTTTTTCAATGCACAACTTGATATCAATAGTTTCTCTGTTCCTGAAAAATTGCTGCGTGCTATAATCTCCAATTATTTTCAAATGTCATTCATTCAATTTTTCAAGAAAACGCATTTAATAAACTCCCTGTCTCTACCTTCTCCATTATCCAACGCTGAGTCAATTCACGACCTGGTGTTCTCTGTGATAGAAAGCTCAGCTTTCTCACACATATTGACGAAGTTTTACTTAAAGAAAACTCTACGCTACACTTCGTGAAATGATGCTCCAAATATTACTCTGACCCCTTCGTGACCCGATCTTTATACATAACCTTTGTCCGCTCCCTTCTTGAATACGCCTGTCAAATATTGTCAAAGACTGATGCCTTTGACTTGACGTAGGTCAGACTTCGGATTATACTGATCGGCCATGATTTCTTCCAACCATAATTTATTGATGAGCTGCTACTGGTATGTATTTAGTTCTGATAAAGTAATAGCCTGTTGTATTGAACAGCTTGGTCGTCAGCCTCAGCGACTTAATTATACTTAAATTTATATATATGTGCATCCTAGAACGACTTAGTGTTTCTAGACTATATGGCATTAGATTAGATTTTCAGACGTTGCACTACCTCTTGCGAGGAAATAACAAATCTTCCAAAAGCCTATCTTGTCGTAAAAAGTGCTGCTCATTAAACGCTCGGCATCGGCAGAAAATTGAAGAATGTAAATCAATAGATTTCGGCTTCCTACGAGCTGAAATTGCCTCTATTTTTTTTGTAAACATAGCTATTTGCACTTCGTCGGTATTGCATAGACGGAATTATTGGTTTACGTTGTCTTGGTTGAATGGTACAATAGGCCTAATAGTTGATTTCGGTTCATCATTTCATTACAGTAATGCACCTTATAAAAATGATTTTCTTCCTCTTTGTTTTTTCTTCTAAGTGGCTAGTATTCTTCTCTCCTCTAAGGTTGTGTTATCAATTCATATATCGTCCTTTTGAATGCAACTTGCTTAACTGCATGGGCGTGCTCGAATTCATAGTCGAACAATTGGTCTTAGTGGTTGTTCAGATAGTAATGCGTGGAAGGAAGCATCTCTCAAAGCTTCTTGGCAGTGTTTCTATACAGGTTTTCAAGAATTGATGAACATGGTATAGGACTTCGTAAGAGTTTATAAGACATTGTATCAAGCACCTTGCGATCTGTCACGCTTATGACCGTAAGACGTTAACCTTTCTCACACTATTTCGTTGTGTAAGATTTAATTAGCATATCTATACTAGAACGAGGAACAGTTGGAGGAACAGGACCAAGTCAATGTTTTCCGCTCGAGGCATTCGGAAGCGCCTTGTCATGTTGACAGTTAATTGAACAGGAGATCTTGTTCGTTGCGATATGAGATATGCCTTTTTTTCATAGTTTGGTGCTTTTATCAATTAAGATTATAATGTCATAGCTAGAAGACTGCTGATATCATCAAGGAGCATGTAGAATATGTCTTTAGGGCTTTATAATCTTTCGTCTGTTCATATGAGGCTTATGTTGGCGAACTAGACCTTCAGTATAACTTTAAGAACTTGAGATCTTGATTAAGCAACCCTCATAGGCCTGAGTTTCCAATATGTTGTTCACTAAGTAGTTCAGCTTCAACGGAAATGTAGATGCAACTCCCCCCCCCCCCCCCCCACCCTTTAAATTCCATCTGAGGTATTCTTGCGTCTGCATAAAAGGAAAAGCGCAATACCCTAGTGGAAACCCGCGTCCATCTCACCTATCTATAATTTGCTTCCACCAACAATATTGCAAAGGAATTGACCCATTTGCAGTTAAGATACTTACTAGGGACCAAATCTCCAGGGAGGTGAGGTAAGTTGAAAAAAACCTTGTGGATCCTGATGTCTATTGAATTCACGTTTCTAAAGGGTTTTTTAATAAGAGGTGTTATTTTGATATTCAAAGAAAAATGGCATTTTTGGAGATAAATGATCGGATGTTTATTTCATTATAAAGAGGAAGGTATGCCGTTAATAATGGAACACAACATCAGCCAAATGGCCGCCAAGACCACGCTTACAGGACCATATCCTTTTCATGAAATTTTCCATAACCAAATCGCAAAGTGGCTGCCCTATGTCCTCGATAGCCTCACGAATTTCATCTTTGAGGTCTTGAATCGACGCTGGGCTGTTGGCGTAGACCTTATCTTTCACGTGGCCCCAAAGGAAGAAGTCGCAAGGTGTTAAATCACAAGATCTCGGTGGCCAATTGTGATCACCTCTTCGAGAGATAACACGGTCCGGAAACTTTTCCCGTAAAAGATCGATGGTTTCATTGCTTGTGTGGCACGTAGCGCCGTCTTGTTGAAAGTAAACGTTGTCCAGATCAATACCATCCAATTCAGGCCATAAAAAATCATTAATCATCTCTCGATAGCGCAATCCATTGACCGTAACTGTTGCTCCAGCCTCTTTTTCGAAAAAGTAAGGTCCAATGACCCCGCGGGACCATAAACCGCACCAAACAGTCACGCGTTGAAGATGGAGAGGCTTTTCAACAATAACTCTTGGGTTTTCCGAGCCCCAGATGCGACAGTTTTGCTTGTTGACGTAGCCTCCGAGGTGGAAATGGGCCTCATCAGTCAAGATGATTTTTCGATGAAATTCCGGTTCATTTTCATGCATTTCAAGGACCCAATCAGCAAAGACACGACGTTGTTGATGATCAGCCGGCTTGAGATCTTGTGTTAACTGAACTTTATAAGCCTTAAGACCCAAGTCTTTATGCAAAATACGGTGTAATGACGTTTGTGGAATGCCTAATTCCAAAGAACGACGAGGAATGGACAAACCTGGGTTTTCTTCAACACTTTGGGCTACAACAGCAATATTCTCAGTTGTTCTTGAGCGACGTGCACGGGTTTTATTCTTCACATCACTAACTTGTCCCAACTGCTCGAATTTGTCCACCAATTTCTGTATTGCGGTCCGACAAGGTGCTTCACGACGACCCAAAAATGTTTTAGTTTTACGAACCGTCTCTGCCAAATTTTCACCATTTTTATAGTGAATTTTAATAATTTCAATGCGTTGTTGAAGCGTGTATCGTTCCATTTTTATTAATAGCGTAGTTTCTACTTGTCAAATGTCAAAAAATGACAGCTTCAAAAGTGACAGCTACCGAAATAGCAGGCTATTCAAAATAACACCTCTTTTTACTTTTTGAACGTGCGTCTTTAGGATATCCCTTTAGTGTCTTTTCTTCAAAGACTTTGTGGTCCGAATCAATGTCTTCTGGAAAACTAACATACCGGTTGGTAAGTGAGATATAATGCTTTAGAGCTAACTTAAAAGTCCCACTCTAAGGACACCATTTTGTTCAATATATATCCCTAGCTTGAAATGTAAGCCATTACTCATTTATTTATCACATAAAAAAGGCATTTTTGATTTGTTAAAAACTCCCTTAAAATGTTTTCAGAACATTTTTAATTTTTACTGTCGGAATGCAAAATGTGTCGAATAAGTTTTTGCTAAAAAGTAAACCAACGAAAAAAAAGACAGGATTTATGTATGTGGAAAAACTTTCTCCAATTCCACAAAGGGCCCCAGCTACTTCTGTGAAAGAACGGTTCACCATTGTAAATGTTGCGCAAAGTGCACCAAAATATACTCCCCAAGGAGATATATTCTCCTCTATACAAAAGAACGACCTACCCTTTAACTCTAAGAAGAAAAACTTACTTCTATCCAAATACGGAGGGTGAATTTTCTGCAAACGAAAGAAAACGAAGAAGAAGCTTCAAATCGGGCAAGAGGGTCGTCATCAGCTCTTACTGCAAAAGCCAAAGCGAAATCCGTATCCGGAATGCAAATTGTTCCACACAGAAAAAGAACCATCTCAACTTGGCATCAGAATAAAGTTCCGCCATTATAAAGTATAAACTCGGCAAGCATCCCAATGGTGTAGGTACTAGCCATAGCCATAGCCTAGCCATAGCTAAAGAAAATCAACCAAAGCAATTAAAAAAGTTGCATTATTATTTTCTCATAATTATAATAACGGTAATTATCCCATGGGTGTACGAATATACTCTCTAGAAATCTGGAATACTCTGCTACTGGTACTAAAATTTATTTTAAAAAAAAATGGTGCTGGTTTTGACGCAGGAAGAGTGATCATTTGGGCTCCCTCCCGTTTTGTTTCCTTTTGTTTTGGAATAAGCAATTTTCTCAAGCACATACAACGACAAAAGAGTCCTTCCATCACTTTATTCATTCGTCCTTTTCATATTTTTTTACTTTTTCGTTTGGTTTGGTTTTGTTTTTTGTTTTGTGAAGTTTTTCTTCTGCCACCAACAAGTTTTTGGGGGCAATTTTCGTGGCAGTTGTGAGAGGATTCTCAAAGTAAGAGAACATTTAAAAATAAATGAAAACTTCTTCAGCAACTGCAATTTGCTCAAAACGATGTTGCTGTTGTTGGACAGGACATGAGAGTTGGATGGTACAAAACTTGGACTATGATGATGACGACAGCGACAACTACGACGATGAAGACGACGACCGACGACGGAAGAAGTATTTTGTGAGTATTTTTACTTGTTTTTTTTTTTATTATTTATCCTTGCACCGAATTTATAAAGAGGAAAACTTTCTGATTTTGACAATAAAATTGGCTTGATGGTACTTCTCACATAAAAAACTGTTTATACAAAGCTAACTTTGGAGACATTATGTGCAGAGTGGAGAATGAACGAAGATTTGCTAGAAAAAGGTTTTTTTTTTGTTTTTAAATGACAATAATATGAAAAGTATGCTAAGTTCTTGTAGATGTAAATAACAGGTTTCAAAACTCGGGTCAATAAACATAGGATTTGGAGATCTTTTGATGGACACAGACTTAAAAAACAAAGGCCCACCATTTTAAACGGTTCTTGTTTAAGGAATAAAATCAACTCTAGCTATCGCAGTCGTTAAGTTGCGTTTAGCTTTTCTTAATTTTAAACACTTTATACAACCAATGTTGCTATTCTATGCAAATTTTAATTGTACAAGCCATATTTTGACAGATTGACAGATTAAGAAATCAAACAGAACAAAATTAAAAATGGACGTCTTTCAAAGGACAAAGCAATTACCATCGTTCGCTTTTCGTTCTAATCAATTGATCAAATTTATTTGGTAAGTAAGCGAAGATAAAAAGTACGATGCCAATGTTTGACTCAGAAAACTCCCCGTCTAAATTGATCTTACCACCGATAGGGATGAATCGATCCAAGCAAATACACGTACCTACTCGATATTTTAATTCCGATACCAAGTACTTTAAGAATCGATACTTTTCATTGCAATATAAATGGGTGATTTTTTTTTGCTATTTTCTTTTTGGCAACACTGGTTTCGACAGCTCACACACGTTTCGTGTTTTCTCTCACTGTCAAACATCTTCAGTGTGGTTTATTATTTCAATATGAATCGTCTTACAAACGAACAAGGCTTGCAAAGTATTGAATTTTATTATCGAAATGCGTGCTCTGTGCTCTGTTAAGAAAGTTCATGGTGCGCTTCTTCCATTTTATGGTCAGTTTAAACAACCCACTGAGGCGGCTATTCGGGCTATTGTGACTAAATTTCGCACCAAATTTACATTGTTGGACATTAAACCACCAACACGCTTACGTAGAGTGCGAACTGAGGAAAATATCGCAGCTGTATCGGCCAGTGATAGTGATGGGATGACCGTGAATTATCGATTCGGCGCCGTTCGGAGCAATTGGGCCTCTGTTACTCCAATACGTGGAAAATTTTGGGAAGGATTTAGATGTGAAGCCTTTCAAAATACAGCTGGTGCAAGAATTGAAGCCGAATGACCTAACACAACGCCAAATTTTTGGTGAATTGGCTCTTGAAAAGTTGGCCGAAGATCCACTTTTTTACAAAAAATTGTGTTCAGCGACGAAGCTCATTTCTGGTTGAATGGATACGTGAACAAGCAAAACTGCATTAGGAGTGAAAAACAGCCTAAAGAATTGCAAGAGCTACCATTGCATCCAGAAAAAGTCACTGTTTGGTTTGTATTATGGGCTGGCGGAATCATTGGGCCTTATTTCTTCAAAGATGATGCGAATCGCAACGTTACTGTGAATTATGAGCGCAACCGTGCGATGATAACAAACTTTTTTTTGTCCAAAATGGAAGAGCTTGACGTGCATAAGATGTGGTTTCAACAAGACGGTGCCAAATGCCACACAGCACAAACAAATAACAATGGACAAATTGAGAGGCGAGTTCGGTGAACAGTTTATTTCACGTTTGAGACCGGTCAATTGGCCGCCTAGATGGTGCGATTTAACGCCTCCAGACTATTTTTTTTTGTGCTATGTTAAGGTAATAAGGTTCATGTCTATAGCGACTGTAAAGGGAGCACACCAGCGACCACTTAACTAATTGTTTCATATCAAGCCATACTTCGATACTTGACACTTACTTCCTAGCATATGCATTGCCTTAAGCACCAGATACCTACATAACAATCAAAATACAATGCAAAGCATTGATTTGCCTTCTACTTCAGGGTAATAAAAAGATACACATATAGCCGACTCGTTGTCAATGAATAACAAAAACAAAACCATAAGTTTCATATTACCCTGATGGTATGAACGGCGTAAGTAAACAAAGTGCATACACATAGAACAGTAATGGGTTGCTCAGCGGTCATCGGCTTGGGCACCATAATATGTCAACTAAGCATTATGCCGAGCGAACTATGTCACTTAAGATAGCTGGTCATTTACCCCTAGCCTTAGAATTATGCTGACCTGTGAATATTGATTGTAAGTGGGCCAATAATCGAAATATCGATTTGATTTCGATAACATTAAAAAGTTATGTATAAATAGCAATAAAATTTTTAAAGTCGTCTTCTCTCACTGAACACCAACCAAGAAAGATCGTTTTTTTTATATTCTTTTGTGAAGCTTGCGAGCTAAAAAGAATTTAGAAAATATTATATATCCTATATCCAAATATAAATAACCATTCAAACCTATCAACTAACTTTACACGACAAGCCCGCTTCGATTGACGCACTGGAAGCTAACTTTGAAGCATTTATTTGTGAGATAGCGGCCGAAATGTTAGAAACAGTATGCCAAAATGGAACTAAGCGGATGGACTTGGGATTTGGGCGAAGCCGCGGCCAACATTTACATGAAATATATATAAAATATGTCTAACATCGATCTAGAAATCCTAAGAATTTAGCAGAGTTTTTGGCGGTCTAGACAGTGTGGCCATTCCAACGAAGATCATTGTACTCATATAGAACTTTTCGACTTCCTTGATGTGAGAGCTCTTTAGGGACATTACCATAGGCTGTACATTTTGGTCCAACGATAATAAAAATTAAGTCTTTGAAGCATTAAGATCCACAATATATATATATATATTTTATATATTCCGTTTAGCAATGTTTTAAAGATTGTTTTTTTTTTCTTGTTTCTCTAAAACAATATTAGAATGTGCTCCAATCTTCGGTGAGATATGCCATTAATCTACCACACAAGTAGCACAGAATTACTTAACGAAGTCTTTAAGAATTCTAAATCGGTATCTGACATCTTCTATAAGACGGATTTAAGTTCCCATTAAGTAGAAATAAGAAGATAAATTGAGTCTTAAAATGGTCTTAAATCGGGATATCATTCTTCTTAAATACTTCATTACTCCTTCTTAAATAGTTCCTTACATCTTCTTAAATACTTCTTAACTCCTTCTTGAAGAGCTACAGCAATTCTTAAAAAAATTATTAGAAACAATAAAAATGAAGTTTTTCTATTAACTGTTTGTTTTTTTATTATTGTTGATTATATTCGACTCTATGTGATTTTTTGCTGGAATGAAAGAATTTTAAAAGTTATTTTTTTTTTAATTTACATCTGTGCTCCACTGAGATTCGAACACGAGTCCTCTCGCTTGTCGTGCTTGTGCTCTACCTATTGTGCCACTGTGATACATAAAATATCTTGTCCCAAAGTGCTACTCAAATAACTCTCTCGTGTTTCTAATATTATACTCTTTAAGAAGACTTAAATACGTATTAAAATACCGATTTAATTTAATACCAAAATAAAAAAGGAATGTTTTTAGAAGGAATTAAGTAACAAAAACAACCGATTTAAGAAATGCCAATTTAAGAAGTATTTAAGAATGCTTTAAGTAGAATTAAACACACCATGTTAAGTTCTGTAAAGCAATACCTAAAAAAGACGAAATTAAGGCGGAATTAAGTAGCCATAAATAAAGTATGAATTAAGAAATGTGATACCGAAATTATACCATTTTGTGCGATTCCATCATCTTGAAAAGAAGGGACGTAAGTGCAAATCAGGTAGGGGTAGGCCGAGGGTGAGTAAGGGTCACTTTTTTTAGGAACAGGCCGGACAGATATTGTTTTCCATCTTTTATAGAAGATTCCAGAACATTAGGAGCGGTAGAAAAGCTTAAGCAATGATCTTGCCAGCAATAGACAAGACCTCTTCAGAAGAATGGGGGCTATACCATCAGTAGTAGTGGATTTGCTTGCATCAAGATCTCGAAAGTTTCTGGCAACTGTACGAGTACGGAAGTATGGGACAGGTCCATTGAATTATTTACGTTCTTAAGTAAATGAGGGGCGAAGATGTTTTCTGACAACGTAGAATTAACAGCATAATGGGCTACGAAAAAATTTGCCTTATCTGAAGGGTTAATTATCGGTTTGAGATAGTAGAAGTTAAAGCTCCTTTTGGAACAATGTTCTGTGATGCTTGTTCTTCGTGGTTGAGGTAAACTCGTCGGTGTCCAGGGTTCTTCCCAAAGAAGCAACAAACTTAGGTTTGGAGGGTCTAAGGCTCCGAATGAAATAATGTTTTTAATACTCCAAAACTTTCAATTAATTTACTTCGAGGCTTCTTATTCATAACATGGTATTTCATATACTTTTATTAACAATATTTATTTTCTTAAAATAAATAACACGGTATTTCATATAATACATTCATAACTAACACGGTATTACATAATATTGTGTCCCTAGCACGCAACCTAGGGAAATAAACGGGTGGAACTCTAACGAGAGACCTGTCCAGTGAGCTGCCTTGAAGAGGAGATCAAAGGAAAGAAACGGGTTGGTTTTGGTTTAGTAAATAATAATACTCTTAATAATAATAATAGTAAATATTCCCCATTCTAGCTAATACTCCTAATAATCCTAAAACTTGTCCTACTCTAGCTAATAAGACCCTACTATTTTAAAAAAAAATTTAGATAAGCTTCACTGAAACGCCTTATACAAGGTTCTTGTTTGCGGCCCGATCTTAAACTATCTATACACTAGATTGGTATCCACACTGGACGAGAATAAAAGACAATTTTGTCATTTTCCCAACGACCAGTTATCAAATCTACGGCTACGAGTCAGTGTGAATTATAAGAAACAAACGGCAAAATTGTACGTCTATAAAAATGGGTGCTGATCACATGACTCCAGATACACACTAAACACGTGTAATATGATTATAAGCAATATAAGGCGGTATGTAGGCGTCGTAGCGTTTTGCTCGGTAATATGATTAATAAATTGTTTAATAATTGTAACGTTTCGTTCGTATTACGAAAAGCTCTGACAAGTAACATAAATTCTGAGATACAGGTAAGCAATATTCTGAAAGATCAGTATTTCCCAAACCTATTCCAGATTAGCTGGCCTGTATTTAACAGAGTGGGCGTACACGTAATTTTCATGCAACACCCGATAGTTTCTTATGATACAGGAATCGATCCTATAAATCCTATGGTTTTTGAATTCTATAAATACTTTATTAATTTGATTGTTTTCTTAATTTTGTTCCTCTGGTAATTTTTAAACAAAGATTATCAGACCTCCAGATTAGTACGATAGTGAAGTAAAAATATTAAAAAATCGAAGAAATGAATGATGGTCGACTTAAAGAAAAAAAGGAGGCCATATTATTTGACATTCGATAAACTATCTTATCGAATATTGCTATTAAAACTAGGACAACTTTGGTTTAGCGACTATTTTGTTGGATAGCCCACATCATATATATGCAATAGATCATACTCGGTACTTTTCACTGGTCATAACTCCATCCTTTGACGTCAACTCTGGAATACCAAATGACAGCTATCTAGGGCCTTTACTATTTTAGCTATATATATATGTCCTTGTTGTATCATTAGACGGCAAGCTTGAATTCATACAACACATCAACTCCATAAATACTTGATTCAGTTCAATTCTTAGTTGGTTAAAGAGAGTGTCTAGACATATTTCTGATCATTTTGTTAAAAAGCAGACAGCCATAAGGCCAGAATAGAACAGATGTTTTGGTTTGGATGTTTAATAAGGTTTGCACTTAGGGGTTAGAGTCAGATAATCCCATGATATCTCTGCCTATCACAACACACACAAACTTAACGATATGCCTAGTATATTGAGCAGACGTTCTTATTTTTGTTTTGTCTTCATTGTTAATTAAAAAAATGAAAAAAAAAACAGACTTCTTACACCTTTTGTTTCGTACTCACTTTAATATCTCATAAAGAAACTTGAGGAATTTGACAGAATGTATAAATAATATCTGTCGGACTAATTATGAACGTTTTTCTCCTCTAAAGTAAAATATGTAAACTATATAAGTTTTTCAATCATAATTTCGTTTTATTTCACACACTCTCAAAAGCTTGTTGATTGACCCTTTTAATGTTGAACATAGCTCGACTGATGGGGAAATTAAGGGGGGCGATGATGTGCCGCTGAACATTGGTCTTTTCAAATTTTCCCAACTAAAATGCCAAGGGAAAACAGTGCCTGATAAATTATTCCATAATCGTGTTGTGCGACTAAAAACACAATCTCGATATTTGGCGGTTCGACCAAAATTAAAAATCACATAAATACATATATAAAATAAATTTGGTGGTGCAACAGGTCGAAGTTAACCAAGACCTAGTGGCTTACAACTCTCAACCATTCCTGTGTGCGTGTTACCAGGAACGGAGGGGATCTACAATTTTCTGCCAATTCCGAACGGGTAATGAGCAGCAGGCAGCACTTTCCATGACAAGAGATATACTCTTACAGTATTTGTCAATTCCTCGCAAGAGGCAGTACACCCCTGATAAACTTTTTGCAGCGGCTGAGAATCGAACTCGAGACTTTCCGCATGACAGTCCAACGCACTAACCATTATGCCAAGGGGTATTGGTACCCCGTCACATGTGACATCCGATACTCGAAATATACCCATCTGAACAAACATTTAAATTGACTAGATTGGCACATTGCTTGTAACCTTGGAGCGTTAACGATGATCCACAAAGGGGCATATCCACAAATTCATTTCAATCCAAGTAAAACAAGAAATGGTATCAAAAGACCGCAGTAATTGCTCGCGACCGACATATGTAGGTACTCGTATCTACCTACCGACTCTTGTGGTGCGTTCTTACAGGGAATTATAGACATCATCTATATCTTCAAATCTATAACTCATTTAAAACTTCACGACTGCTCACGCCGCCGGTGGCGTTGGGCACAACAGAGATCCTTAAATCACGGCGTATTTCACGCAAAATTATTGCTCTCATACCCGTGACCTTAGACAAATCATTAAAAAAAGATCTCTGTCCAAAAGAATTTCCTAAATATAATAAATAGATTAATAATAACTATTATTCCCAAAAATAACCGAGAACTTTCGCTTAATGACGATCATTTATAAGCCTAGTATGAAGTATTATACTGCAAAGCACCTAATTCCTCCATTTTTTGTTCTTTTACTATAGCGCGCCCCCAAACTACCCTTTCCCCAGTGGCGATTCCTCACAGTTGGCGAGGTTGGCGGCGCCAACCCTAAAATTTTAGCTTAATTATACGTAGGTACTACAAACAAATTCTTTGCATTAAAACTTGGATTCCTTCCTACATAAATACAAAAAACCTAATTATCCCAATGCTTTTAAATCCTTAAAAACCAAAACAAAACCTATTAAAATCGAGCCATTCACGGCAACTCCTACGTGCTATATTAATCCTATACAAAGCATCTCTCTATTATTATTTTCGGTCTTGGGTTGGCTACAGAATTGGCGCCAACAAATCTCATACAAACTTCACTTTTATTTCTGATGTGCTGTCCCGTTCTATCTTTAAGAACAGACCGAAAAAATATTTACAAAGGTTGGCTCTAAAAAAAGAGCCAACCTGAGTAGAGAAAATTGTATGTGCTTGCTTGGTCGTTTGTGGCGATAGCGAGAGGGAAATAAACGATAAAACAAAATAATAATAGAGCCAACCTGGGTAGAAGAATATGAAAATAATAAATGTTGGTCGTTTGCAACGAATAGAAATTACGATATCGTATTGTATCGACCAAAACAAAATAATGTGTCGTTTGGTCGTTTTTCGCGAGACAGTGTTAGTGGGATGGGGTATGGTTTGAATTGCTAATTTGAAAAATAAGGAAGAAGTTGGCTCTTATAAAAGAGCCAACTTGGGTAGCAAATTACGAGATAAAAATGTGCGCTTGCTCGCTTGTTTCGAGCATTGTATTGTATTCCTTGTTACCTACATACTATAAACATTTAATTTTTCAGTAGAATTGTTGTGGATTGATTATGTTTTTGAACAGCTAAAGGTAAACGGAAATAAAATAAAAAAGGTTAATTTATACTCGCACTCTACTTATGCGTGAAATAAATAAAAAAGCAACATATTTAGTTTTAATTCGGTGGCAGAATTATTAAAAAAAAAAAAAATTTCCATTACTTTTGTCTGATTTGAACTAAGCTAAGCATTATCCTTTAAATTAAAAGATTAAAATACCCAGTGAGTGAGTGATTTATTAATATTAACAAGCATTTCAATACCAAAAGAAAAGTAGGTAGTGAATTTGTTTGTTTTTTCAAGTATTTTGATAGTTTGTTGTTAAAAAGGTTTTAATGGAGTGGCAAAAGGGCAAACAAAGCTTAAATTAGATATGTAATAAAATTAATTTTGTATGTGCCAGCATTTAATAACGGGACGCAGAATCTTTAACTTACCTACTTTTTAGTTTATTTCTAAAAAACTACTATTACTTTTACAATATTGTGAATAGTACCAATGTTTGTGCTTTTTTTTTGAGTTCAACAGATGTCCAAAATTACTGTATTTTTCAAGTCGTTCGGGTTGACCGTTTTCCTTTCTTAAATTTTCAAATTTCTTGAGGAACTTAGGGACCATTAAAAACATCAGCTAATGATTATTTTTTTTCGTAATTTTTCCGAAGGTAGATAGGTACTTCTCAAAGTTTTGACAAAAATTGAAGAAAAAACCTCAAACCTAAAAAAAAATTAATTTTTAAACATCCTTACCACCAGCACTGGCATAACCAAACTGTAATGTTTCATGATGTTTAAAAATTTATTATTTTTTTTGTTAATTAAATTTCTTTTTGTAATTTTGAAGTTTTTCCTTTAATATTTCATCAAAATTTTGAGAGAAATCTCAAATCTACCTAAATTCCTCAAGAAACTTTAGGAAAGGAAAACGACCAACCCGAATGATTTGAAAATTTACAGTAATTTGGGACATGTGTTGAACTCAAAAAAGCACAAAAATTAGTACTGTTCACAATAGCTATTTTAAAAGTACTTAATGGTAGTTTTTCAAAAAAGGTAAAAAATAGCTTTTCAATCAAATGAATATGCATTTTCGATTAAATATGCAAAATAGACCTTCCAGAAAGCCCATAAAAGGTAGAGTTTTTCATGAAATGCGGATGTATCATAGTTTGTCTTAATAGAGTTGTTTAAAAAAAAATGTATGCTGGAGCATATTTTTAGTTGCTTAATAGGTATATCTTTAAGAAACGCCCTTTTCCTCACCAAAAGAACAATAGAGCCTCAAAACAGAGATCACATGCCCACTTATCCACTTGCAAGGACATTTTGGAATGGATTTTTCTACAGCTAACAACGAAACCAAATCTATAGTAGAAGATCTATTAGAAAAATAATTTTCAATGAGAACATTTTCTGAAAAATTATTAATCATTAAAAATGGGCGTACAGGTCCTAAACTGGGCAGTTTGAAATCAACTCATAAAGATTCTAAGAAAGAGTATATACGAAGGTTTAATGCTACTCAATATTCACTTTATCCGTGGCTAGCAGGGTGTGAAAATAAAATGGCACTATTCTGTTGGCCTTGTCTACTTTTCTCCCGGATTAATTCTGTGTGGAGCACAACAGGTGTAAGAAATCTCAACACCCTGCAAACACTTCAAAAAAAGCACAAACAGACGAACTCCCATTTGGAATGTGGTGCTTAAGCTAGCGAGTTTTGGTGAAAACAGGATTGATAAAGCTCTTAGCTCTCAGCTTAAAAATTTAAACAGCCAACATAATCTTCAAGTAAAAAAAAATCGTGATGTCCTAAAGCGTTTTATTGACGTCACATGTTTCCTTGCAAACCAAGAGTTACCATTTAGAGGTCACGACGAGAGCAGCTCGTCCTTTTTCCGGTATTTCGTAATTGGAAAAATTAATGAAGTTTTTGTCGGCTTTATTGATGTCAGTACTGGACGAACTGCGGATGATTTGTTTAGATTAGTAAAAATCCTTCTTGAAAAGTACGACATCAAAAATAAGCTAGTAGCCCAGACATACGACGGAGCATCTGTAATGAGTGGGCATTTAAACGGACTCCAAGTTAAGGTTAAGGAAATTTGTCCAAAAGCTTTATTTGTCCATTGCTATGCCCACGTTCTGAATTTGGTCCTCTCACAAGGTTTAAAAAACATAAAAGAATGCATCTCATTCCTCTAAAAGAACGTTTGCGCTCAAGGAATTTTAAAAAAAGGAAAATTCCTTCTTTAGCTACAACCAGATGGTGTTTTAGCTCTCGACTTGTCAACGTAGTGCATACTTATAGACAGGATAGATATCCTGGAATATTTTCAGAATATATATGACGATGAGAAAAACACATGGGAAACCAATGACAAAATGGCTGCTCTCGGATATAAAAAATTCGAAACCGTTTTCTTATTAAATATTTTTTCAAAACTTTACTCTCATTCCGACATTCTTTTTAACGTATTGCAGAATTCTAATCTAGATATAGTTTTTTGTGCTGCTTAAATTAAAAAATTCCATGATGTGCTTAAATTAATGAGAGAAGACGGGTTTGTTCAATTTTGGCAGTCCACCATCGAAATTTTTCCATCGAACGCTGAAAAAAGAGCAGTTCGAAACGAAGAATTGTTTTCATACGAAATGAAATTTAAAAAATTATTTTTCGAAGTTATTGACAACCTTAGGTTTCCGAAAGATTTTCTTCCATTGAAAAATTAAAGTTTTTCAATCTGTTGAATGGCACAAAAATATAAGAATATCGCCAAAATCAAAATTTTCCTGATAACTTGATAAAACAATTGATTGAATATTACCCAGAAATATTTGAGTTTAGTCAACTGAAAAATGAATTGACAGTGTTATATGCCAACTCTACCGAAATTAAACTGTCAGAAAAAACATCAACAACAGCGAAAACTCTGACTTCATAAGACGTTCTTCTTTGGTTGGAGTCCAAAAATATTTCTGGAAGTTTTGAACAAGTATATGCCCTTTCAAAACTAATTTGCACGATCCCAGCTGCAACTGCCTCAGTCGAGCGTACTTTTTCTGCGTTAAAAAGAATAAAGACGTATCTTAGAAGTACACAAGGCCAGGAAAGATTAAACAACTTATCTCTTATATCAATTGAAAAAGAAATGCTGTCGCAAATAAGAAAAAGCGAGAGTTTTTATGACCAAGTTCTCGATAATTTTTTGAAAATAGAGCGACGCGACGGCTTGATTTTTTGTATAGATAAACAAGTTTTAAAAAGAAAAAAGAATAAAAGAAAAAAATTAAATTTTTTTGTTTTATTACATTAAGTTTTGATGAAAAGATATTTTGTAGCCAACCCAGAACTGAAGACCAGAAATCGCCACTGCCTTTCCCTAAAGTAATCTCATTAAACATTAATATATACGTCCCATACTCGTATGAGCAAAACTTCTAATATCTCGTTATTAGCACAATATAATCGAAAAAAAAGTCCCTTAATCATAATCTATTGTTGTGTCCTTAGCAGAATATGGATAATTTTCCATCACAAGACCAACTACATACACTCGCCGTGCCGCACCGCATTTCATCATAATGACTATCACAGGCATGGCCAATGTGGCTACCGTTGAATAGTGAGGATATAGAAAAGTTCCGAATTGATGTCATTTTGGCCCCCACGCGCGTCTGTAAGTTTATTTCGTTGTAAGGTTTAGGTAACATAGCCAACAATGGCAAATTTGCTTTATGCTTTTTTACTTAACGAAAAGTGTCAGACCAACACGTTGCAAAAGGTACGTACATCGTACAAGTTGCTTTACCTACTTACTCTTGTCATAAGTGACCTATGTAAATGCATAGCAACATCAAAATCGTGCTTCGTATAGGAACTCATTTTGACACCCTCCTTCATTTCACCCGCAGCTAACACCGACAGACACACTTCCTGCCAGATGAAAAGGATGTCCAGTAAACTTAATGAAATTCTTGTGGTTGTCCCTTTAAGAGCTATTCAGATAACCACAAAGCCTAGCTGGGAACTACTGTAGGTTGACATAAATATCCACCCAGTTGTCCGTAACATCACCTTTTGAAAATAAATCCTTGCATAGCCAGAATATTTCTAGGAAAGAACGACATTTTTCAAGAATAAGGTAATTTTTGAAAATTACTAAAGAGTGATTTTGGGGACTGAAAAAAATATATATTATATTCTTACTTTTATATCTCAAAGGCAAATATTGGTCCAGTAGCGGATAAGGACTACAGGAAAACTGTTTTTTTGGCTGTTGCAATAGATCGGCCCAAATATGTATAGGAAAACACTTATAAGTCTAGTTCAACGTATACTTATAAGCTCGACCTGAAACACAGGTGAACTTGACAGTAAAGTCAATGAACTCACACTAGCTCTGAAAAGATCCATGACAATTTCCTGTAATCTAAGGAAAAAGGAAACCTCCCTGGTCGAATTCAGAGCTTGAGCCAATAAGATATCATTCAATCGAGCTAAAAGCATGACAAATGTTTCAAAGCGGGACTTCTATGAAAATTCCTTTAAAATATACAAGAAAGAACTCATTAAAATGAAAAGATCTTCTTACAGAAGATTTTGTGACAAAGTAGAAAAAACCTTCGAAGTTTCCAGATTAAGAAAAATCTGCTTGAAAAACACTGATGGCTCATGGACTAAGTCTAGCGAAGAATCGCTCAACATGTTATTGTACAGGGTGTCCCCTAATTCGCTAAGTTTATTTTGGAATTGGAATCTTGAGTATATTCTGAGAACAAAATCGTTCCACAGTATTGGTCTCACTCCAATGTTGCCATAATTTTTCGGGTATTTAAAACAAAATGTATGACTGGATCCCACGATCGTGTTCCTATGTAGGTAAAATAGACTAGGAATTTTGAAAACGAATGTTAGAGCAAACTGTTCAAAAGGATAAAATTTAGTTTTTTAACTCTTTTCGTTCTTTTAACTGTTCAGACTTGCAAAACAATATTCCAAATGACTATTGGGATGACATTCTTTATACAAATGATGTTGGGCACAAAGTTTCATTGTTTAATGAATTAGTGAACAGGCTATATAACGAATATGTCCCAATAGTCACCAAACTTATCAAAAATTCTGTACGTTGTCCCTGGTATAATAATTTTATTGAACAACAAATTTTAGAGAGAGAACGCTTTTTTAAGAAATTTAAAAGAAATCCATCGCCCTATAACCGGTGTCAATATGTATATGCTCGCAACAAAGTTACGACTCTTATTCGCTCTTGTAAAAGGGCTTACTTTTGTCAAAAACTTAATGTCTCTTTAAGTTCCAAAGAGCTGTGGAAAAATTTGAAAGAAGCTGGTGTCACCGGGAATGGAGTATTGTCTAAATGTTCCTTAGACCCACAAGTTATGAAGTCGTTTTATGCCCCACCACCCTCTAGTCCGCCTCTACTTTTTAATATCCCGGAAAATAGTGATTCATTTTCATTTGATTGCATTGGTTCTAGTGAAGTGTTTAATGCTATTAAATCAATTAATTCGAATGCAGTCGGCTCTGACAACATTTCACCAAAATTCATAAAGCTAATTTTACCCATCGTTCTTACGCCAATGTTGCATATAATAAATACTTGCATTTATAGCAGTGAATTCCCTGAACCATGGAAAGTTGCAGTTATTTTGCCTATTCCTAAAAAAAATAGTCCAGTTGAACCATCAGATTACAGACCAATTAGTTTGTTGCCATTTTTTGGTAAAGTCTTTGAGAAGCTAATCGCTGATCAGATTAAAATATATCTTCAATTGAACAACTACTTATCGAAATTTCAATCCGGTTTCCGAGACAAACACAGTTGTGAATCAGCAGTTTTAAAAGTTACCTCAGATTTTCGTAGTGCATTGGATAGTGGTCAGCTTGGGATAATGGTTCTTTTGGATTTTTCAAAGGCCTTTGACTGTATTAACCACTCAATCTTGATTTCAAAGCTGGAAAGAAAATTTAATTTCTCAGGTACAGCAATAAAGCTTCTGAGAAATTTTTTAATCAATCGGAGTCAAACTATTAGAACTGACCAAGGTACTTCAAGTGCGTTTACGGTAAACTGTGGAGTTCCACAGGGCTCTGTCCTTGGACCCCTATTATTCTCTTTATTCATAAATGATCTACCTGATATCGTTCGAAGCTCCTACATCCAAATGTATGCAGATGATGTCTTAATATATAGTTTTCGTGAATTGGGCTTAATAGAAGATTGTGTTATACGATTGAACGAAGATTTACTTAGCATCCAAAGATGGGCTGACTCGAATAAACTCAACCTTAACCCTGCAAAAACTTTGAGTATGCTTTGCGCACGAGGTCATGTCAATTGTCGTGGTTTCCCTAACGTTGTTTTGAGCGGGCAAGTTATTCAGTATGTTAATAAAGTAAAGTATCTGGGTTTTCAAATAAATAATAAATTAACCTGCTGCGATGCTATTTCTGAAGCAATAAGAAGAATTTATTTTGCACTTCGTTCCTTAAGATCTTCATCACATTTTTTAACTTCAGAAATGAAGAAACATCTTATCAAAACCCTAGTTCTACCGTTTTTCACTTTCAATTACTCTGTCTATCCTGTCTTGGATTTCGAGTGTAAGCGAAAACTTAAAGTAGCTTTCAATGACTGCCTGCGTTTTATACACAATAAACGAAGATATGTCAGTGTATCGCATTTACAAACATCAATATTGGGGATAAGTTTGGAAAACTACCTCAGATATAGGAACATTATTTACCTTTACAACATAATTCATAGCAGGAGCCCGGAGTACTTAGGGGAAATGCTTCAGTTTGCTCAGTCACAAAGAGGCTTAAGATTAATTTTACCGCGCTTTACGCACACCATTGGAGAGAGATCTTTTTTTGTAGCTGTTGTTCGATTGTGGAACACATTACCAATCGAATTACAGAGAATTACCTCACCAACCACCTTCAAGAATAAGATATTTTTGTATTTCTCAACATAAACCCAATAAATATTAAACTAATATGTACTTAAACTTATAACTTTATTTTTCTCTTTTGTTTTCTCAATTTTGTATACTGGTATATTTATAACTCATTTCATTTTTAAAAAATCTATTATTTTTGTTCTTTTCTTTTTGATTTAAATAGTTATTTTGTATGACTTGGTAATACTTTTTTTCAATTCTTTTAAAAGATTAAATCTTGTTGAATTTTGTTAAATTTGAAATAAAATATTAAATACAAATACAAATACAAACTCTTTTAGTAGTAAGAGATAAAAACAGAATATAAAATATAAATCTAGGCAAGAACAAAAATTATAAGTCGTTGTAGTGGTTTCTTAAAAAAATAAGCTTTTATATAAAAAATTCTTAAAACATTTTTAAAAAAAAAATTTGGCACGCCAATTTGAAGTTTTTAATATTGTTCGAATAAAAATAAGATTTAATATTGAGACGTTTCTAAGATATCGAGATATCAAATTTTCCAAAACAAAAATAGATTATTTTTTTTTTTTTTTTCAAAAATTCAAAAAATATTTTTTTTTAAGGTTTAGAAATGCAATGTTTTTTAAACTTTTTAGAAGCTTTTCTATAAGAAATTTCATTAAAATACGTTATGTCGATAATGAGAAACTATAAATTTGAAAAAAAATGGTTCTATGGTAGAAGTACAGACATTAATATCTTGATTTAAATTTTTCTTTTTATAAAATTATAGACCGTAAAAATCAATCAAAAGGAAAACAATTTTCAGAAAAATTCTCTCAACAGTTTTCGAGAAAAATACGATTTTCGAAAACCATTTTTAAACATTTGTATAGAGGGTACCATTATTTTTAGGTAAAATAAATTTTTTTTCTTACATCTTGTAATTTATACTAAGAAACTTCTATTTATCAAGTTTTAAAGAAATCAAGCATGGGGTTTTAGGGTCTGGCCATGGCTGGATGGTTGTGTGCTCTCCTGTCAACCTCCATATCACAAGTTCGATCCCTGCCGTTCGTCTATGTCGTCTTTGATTCCATTAAAACCTTCTATAAATTGTCATCAATGGGTTGCTGGTTTACTCATTATTATATGTTGTGTAGGCATAACACTAACAACATGTGATTGAGTTAAACAAGTATGCCCGACAAGGATGAATACGAATAAAATAATGCGAATTATCAGGGACATAGAAATAAGACACGGCATTTCTCCGCTCTAGTTCAGCCGCCATCCCTGGAGATAAAAAATCTGAGACACAAACTTTCAGTCTCAGAACATCGTGCCACACATCTTTCCTATCCTGCTTTCTCTTCCGTAACTTCACGCCCGCGCTGTGTTGAAACATTTAAAAGGTAATCATAATCCCTTGAATGTGAGCAGATTATAAAAAAAAAAAATTGAGTTTTGAAAAAAAAAAATTAAATTTTTTTTTAAAAATCCGAAAAAAAATTGTTGGGAAATTTGAAAAGAAAATAATATTCAAACTGCTGGGGAGCTTTACCATAAAATTATCAAAATCGGTTGTACCGTTTCTGAGCAAATCGAAAACCAAAAAACTTTTTCCAAGGGGGATCAAAAAAATAACCATTTCTTGGACATTTTTTTTCAACCGTTTCCTAGCTTTAATTAAATGAAATTTTTGAATAACTTTTCAAAAATCTGTGGGACAGTTTTTGAGAAATGAAAATATTTATAAATTTTCGAAAAAAAATCTTTTGACAGGTACCGTTATTATCGGTCTTAAAAAAAGAGAAAAAAACGTGTGGGAGGGAAAAATTAAAAATACTATCTACCAAGCTTGAAGAAAATCGGCCTAGCCACTTAGGCTGTAATCGAAAAGACAGACAGACAGACAGAATTGCGAGACCCATTTTTTGGTCTTTGCTATCATCAACTTTGATCAAAATCTCGAGTTCGATTTTTTTTCCGAATGTATAACTTGCCTTATAGTACCTATAAGTCGCAAGTAAAAATACAAATTAAAATGAATAAAGGTCCAAAACAGATAAGTGATGTAAATAATTTCTGACTTTCTTTTAAAAAGTCATATGTAGATATTTCAGACTCATTAAGTGAACAAAGTAAAAGGAAAAAAAAAACAAAAGCTAAAATATATACCTACAAATAAGAAATCCTCTATTGAATAAGCTAAGGGATTTTCTCTAATCGCACTATACCGCACCTCACCGTTCCTAGCACGTAGCCTGAGCCAGCAAATATGCTTGCCGACCTTCGCTGAACTGAGTTCTATTTAGGAGAAACCTAATGGTTGGGCACAAGGTTTTACTCAACGAAAGATGCTGTTATTTGGCAAGCAGAGTCGCCAAGCGCTACCGTTTCTGGAATTGGAGAAAAAGACCTTGGCCTTGAACTTGATGTTGAATTATTATTCCAAGTTCTTCAAGAACAACAAGTTCGGATTTTTCCTTCTTTTTTTTTGATCTAAAAAAAAATTTTAGCAAAATTCTCGTAACCGTTTTCGAGAAAAATACGATTTTTGAAAACCATTTTTTAACTTTTGTATGAAGAGTACTATAACAGGTCTTCTTATATTAAAATAAAGGTTTAAATCAATCTCCACATATGTATATATTTTGTATTCTTTATCAAATAATATATGTATTTAGAATAATAAATAATAACAAGTATTAAAAAGTATACTTAGAGCTAGGTATAATATAATATTGTAAGGTATGTATATAAAGCTTAGAGTAGGTATTGTTGAGAAGTTATGAAGGACAATATGCCTTACAACTCGGCCAACCTGACAAATGATCGTCCCGATCATAACGATTTATAAATTATTAAGAATTTAATATTGATTTTTCTTTATAGCTTAATGAAAGCCTTCATCACTTAACTCTGTAATATTCTTCGGAATTATTATTTTCATAAAAAAAAGTCGTTCACAATGTTTTGGATTTTCGGAATGTTCTAAATTTTCAGAATTTTCGGATTGTTCGGAATGTTCGGAATGTTCTAAATTTTTCGATTGTTCGGAATTTTCAGAATCTTCGGAATGTTCAGAATGTTTAGAATGTTCGGAATGTTCAGAATCTTGAGAATGTTCGGAATGTCTGGAATCTTCGGAATGTCCGGAATGTTCGGAATCTTCAGAATGTTCGAAATTTTCGGATTGTTCGGAATGTTCATTATTTTCGGATTGTTCGGAATGTTCAGAATCTGCGGAATGTTCAGAATGTTCGGAATTTCCATGATTTTAAATAAGTTCAATTCTTAGTGTTCAGAATATTCAGAATGTTCGGATGGTTCAGAATCTTCGGAAGGTTCATAATGTTCAGTATGCTCATATTTTTCTGAATGTTCAGGATCTTCGGAATGTTCATAATGTTCAGTATGCTCATAATTTTCGGAATGTTCAGAATGTTCAAAATCTTCGGAATGTTCATAATGTTCATAACGTTCATAATGTTCGGAATGTTCAGAATCTTCGGAATGTTCAGAATCTTCGGAATGTTCATAATTGTTCATAATGTTCGGAATGTTCGTAATCTTCGGAATGTTCATAGTGTTCATAATTGTTCATAATGTTCGGAATGTTCGTAATCTTCGAAATGTTCATAATTATTCATAATTTTCGGAATGTTCATAATTGTTCATAATGTTCGGAATGTTCGTAATCTTCAGAATGTTCATTATGTTCATAATTGTTCATAATATTCGGAATGTTCGTAATCTTCGGAATGTTCATAATGTTCATAATTGTTCATAATGTTCGGAATGTTCGTAATCTTCCGAATGTTCATAATGTTCATAATTGTTCATAATGTTCGTAATCTTCGGAATGTTCATAATGTTCATAATTGTTCATAATGTTCAGAATGTTCAGAATGTTCAGAATGTTCGGAATGTTCGGAATTTTCATAATTTTCAATAAGTTCAATTTGTTCAGAAGATTCTTCTTACTCTAGTGCAGATTTTTTTCTATTTTTTTTTTTTATATGCAAATCTCAAAGCTGCGCTACTGTTGCAGTTGCCGGAACTTCCACATTGTTTGTTTCACAGCATGCAAGCAATTCACTTTTATTATGACATATTCTTATTATGTATATCTTATAGTTTTCGGATTTATTTTTTTTTTTTTTAATTCAATCTTCAACCCCAATCTTCAATTTTCAATGTTTAATTTTCAATATTTAATTTTCAATATTCAATCTTTAATCTTGGCTTATCCCACTTCTGAGTTATAACAGGTCTTCTTATATTAAAATAAAGGTTTAAATCAATCTCCACATTATATGTATATTTTGTATTCTTTATCAAATAATATATTTAGAATAATAAATAATAACAAGTATTAAAAAGTATACTTAGAGCTAGGTATAATATAATATTGTAAGGTATGTATGTATATAAAGCTTAGAGTAGGTATTGTTGAGAAGTTATGAAGGACAATATGCCTTACAGTACCGTTATTTTTGGGTAAAATAATTTTTTTCTTATATTTTGTAGATAATATTAAAAAAACCTTTATTTTTATTTATCAAGTTTTAAAAAAATCGACCATGGGGTTTTCAAAATATTGAGTTTAAAAAAAAAAATTGAATTTTTTTTTTAAATCCATGAAATTATTTTTTGAAAATTTTAATTCACAATAATATTTAAACTATTGGGGACCTTTAGTAGCAAAAAAATGATCGAAATTCGTCCAACCATTTTTGAGAAAATTAAGAACCAAGGGGGATACCAAAAATAATAATTTGTTGGAATATTTTTTTCAACCATTAGATGGTTTTAACTCAATGAATTTTTTTAAATTTTTTTTAAGAAAATCAGTTTTTAAGTAAAAAAAATATTTATATTATTCAAAAAAAAATCGTGTAGGGAGAAAAAAATCAAAACGATATCTAATATTGAAAAATTCATAGATATCTACCAAGTTTAGCGAAAATCGGCCCTGCCGTTTAGGCTGTAGTCCAACAGACAGACAGACAAACAGACAGACAGAATTGCGAGACCCACTTTTTTAGTCTTCGCTATCATTGTAGAACAGATTAAAAAAAGGTCTCTGCTCGCGCGCCAATTATTGATGTTTTTTTATTTGAAGCTTTTTTATTTGAGGCCGAGGTAGGCTCGTCAGTGTTTAGGATTGAACCCAAAAATAGCAAAAATCTTGAGTAAGAGTTTGCAAACTACAAATCAATTTAATCTTTATTCTTTTACAAATTCGCTTAAAATTTTTCAGTTATTTCTTATTATTAACTTAACAATGTATTTCATAAAATTCACAATGAATATTCTTACAATAAAATAACATGACACTTCATATACGGGTTTAGGAAATAATTATTTGGGATACGGCCCTACTCCTAGCAAAAGCCTAGAAGAAAAATCGTTGCTGGCAACAAACTTGTCTGCCAAGCTCTTTGAAGATGGGTAAGGTTAAGAATCGTTGGGATACGGCCCTGCTCCTTAAGAACCCTTAAAGTGATTGGAGATATTAACGTTTTTGAAACATTTAACTCTCTTGAACACTTTCCTAATGCTTCTTGTCTCTCGCTATTTTATTATTTATTTAATAAACAGTGTTCTTGTGAAAAAGCCAGTTGCAGTCGGTCCCTTAAAAAATTCAACCGTAATACATGAGCTTTTAGGAATTCCCATCAGTTTACTCTCGACCCAAATTTCGGACGTTCTGTTAAGTCAGCAAATTTTTCTTTAACCGGCTTTCTCGAATATGAATTGCTTATCCCTGCTCTATTTTTCACTCCCATTGCGACATTCAGATTTTCAAAACCAATGTGATTTAATACCTCCTTTCCAATCCTATTCACTTTTCCTGATGCTCGCACTGTGTTGTCTAACATTTCAAAGATATTCAAATCCCCTTAATTTTATTTTTCTTGTGGCGAACTTTTAAAAGTTTATGTATCATTTATTGGCTTGTTGATTAACAGTAAGGATTTGATTTTTTCATTAAGATATTTCAATTAATGACATCAAAGTGAAGTTCCAGAGAAAAGAGCGTTGAATACTGCTATCCACTGGGCAATATCCACTCCAATCTCCATCGCACTCGGCAATCTCCACTGGCAATCCCCAAATGTCTCTATAAATAACCAAGCTGTCTGTAGACTACATACCATGGAATTCTAGCTTGTCTGCTTTAGGTTATCCTTGTAAGTACAACTCATCACACTGGGTAGGAGTCAACATAGAAAATCATCACACCATTTTGTCTTGATTTGGAGCTACAAGGCTACGATTACGACTGCCTGAAGTTTGTTTAAATAAAAACGAAATAACTGCGACAGAAGTCCTTGAAAAACATATAATCTTTCAGCTTGTATTAAAATTTTTTTGTTCTTGTTTCTTTCAGGATCATGGAAAACGTCTCAGCACGAATCAAAAATATTCTATCAAAAAGTACTGCAAACTGCTGCTGTAGTAATCCATGGATCATGTACGGATTTTCACCCTTCAGAGATGATGCTGCTAACAATGTGTTGGTCGGGGTTTTTCTTTTGCCAAAAACAAACCCCATCATTATAGTATATACACACCAATACCGACACCGCCAGACCCACACACATCATCTGGGGCTTTGGGCAACAACGAGCATTTGGTCACTTTAACTCTTATTAGCTCCGTGCACATGATGCGAATGAAAGTAATCCTAGCTAATCTTTTGTAATTAACTGAAAAATGGTCATTAGAAGATAAGTTGCTGCTTGTAATTGGATTTCGCAATTCAGTATTATCCTTGGCCAGCAGTGCCGGCGCTGCCTTTGGACAAATCTGGAGAGCTGAAATCCCTGATGCCAATCAAAAGTCTAGCAGACTTTGTTGTCTGCTCGTGTTCGCAAAAATGCTTTTTGTTAATTTCGTGTAATGATTTTTTTCCTCAGCAGGAGCTCTGCTCCTCTCTCATTGTCAGGATGCGGATGTCTTGATGTAACAATTGTATTAGTGTAACTTCATTTTCAATAAAAAAATGTATCTACGGAAAGAAAAAGAAGAGGAAGAACAAAAAGAACGAGAAGAAGCAAAAAATACCAATTCTATGATTAAATCTTATCTCCGTCCAATTCGTTGTCATTTTTTTTTTTCGTTCCTAAAGAAGATTTCAATTTGGTGTCCTGTTCTATTTTCAAGAGGACCACTTCTGCAACAAAAAGTTGCCACCGGACTTTTGGAGGTTGAGTTAAACGTTAATTAAATGATTCAATGAGTTTCCACTACTCTGAATAGGATAAGATGGAAATAACTCATTGTCTTTATGTTATTATCCTTGCTATTGGGTTTCCTTTGTTAGAGTGCTCTGCTATGAAATTATGAAATTCTTTGATGTCATTCAGCAATGGATAACATAAATTATCATATTTATAATCAGTAAAATTGGTCATCAATGGAAGATGAACGCCATTAGCTGTAAAGATATCTATTCTCTAAATATCTATAAAGCTTGATAAATTTGGCCAATATACTAATATATAAATTTAACCTTAAGAGAGTCCTTGCAAGAAAACGAACTTAAGTATAACAGTTTATTTTTTTTTTCAAAAATAACTCTATTAATAATTAATTGATTAAAAAATATTAAAATCATATTATTTAAAACACAAAAAAAAGTTTTTTTTTTAAGGGGTAATGCCTCTTGTGATGAAGGGACAAATTCTCAAAGAGTGTGTGTCTCTTGTCATGAAAAGTTTTTCTCATCTTTGCCTTTTGATATCGACAGACAATTATTGATACCTTTTATTTCTGCGTACAATACTCGCACATGAATGGCTGATAGTTCCAATTACTCCCGGTCTTATTCTCTACTGCGAGCTGTTACACCACAAATTTTTTTTTGTATATAGGTCCTTTTGTTCTCAATATTTCTATTCTATGCTCTGAAATGCTTTGATGTAACGCAGGAATGAATAAAATGAATTAACATATTTATAATCATTTAAATTGATCATCAATGAAAGATGTACGCCATCAGCTGTAAAGATATAAAGCTTGATAAATTTAACCAAGATACTAATACCTAAATATAAAATTAATCTTTGGAGATTCTTTGCAGGCAAAAAAAAACACATTTGAGCATTATAATTTTTTAAATTATTAGTTATTAATAATTAATTATCTAAAAAATATTAATATTATATTACATGTTAAAAACTAAACAAAAAAATCAAGGGTAATGCCTCTGGCGATGAAGTGAGAAATCCTCAAAGAGCCTCGAAAAGTGTTTATCAGCTACACTTTTTTAACTCGATAGAAGTTTACTGATCCCCTTCATTCCTGTAGAAAATACTCACACATGAATGGCTGAGAGTTACAATTACTCACGGTGTTTTTCTCTATGAGCGAATGCACCCGCAATTCTTTTTTCTACATAAGTCCTCTTATTCTAAATATTTCTAAACCGATATTCTCACTTGAAAATGTGTTATAAATTTTTATGGAGTATCGATATAATATTAAAATTCAAACAAGACCACTGGGTAGCTATAAACTTACATCCAATAAGGAAACGACTCACTGAAGGCCTAATGTCGATAATTTGAGCACATAGTGTTGAATACTCTTGGCGTGCCTAACACCAAAGGAAGCTCTAAATAAACATAGCCATATCAAACTATAAGAAGAAGAGTTGAAGTGTCCTTACACATACCGCTCAGGGGAGTATTCTAGAGTTTGCATTATTTCATCGTCAAGTTTGTTCAAGATTGATTTTTCAAGTGTCCCTGTGTCCCTGTGTCCATGTTTTGTGTGTGTTTTGGCATTGTGTAGGGAATTAATATCAAATATCACACTATACATACGAGAAGAAACCAATATACTCGTAGCATAAAATGGATGCATTGCAGTCTACAGCCGGGGGTCAATAGCAAAATGGACTTTAAACAGGATATATGTGCACATTTAGGGATATGTTTGAGCAGATGAGCAATGTTTGACTCGATTAAATTGAATTTTAATCGAAGAGGTGCTATAAGTTTGAAAAGAAAAAAATACAAAAACTATTTTCTTTACAGAGTGCTTTTGTTTCTCAATAGACTTGAATTTGATACAAGGTGTTACCCATACAAAGATGATTTTTGAGGTGGATTCCCTTGGCACACATTGGTCAATTCATTGATAAGATATTTCCAATAAAGTTTTTTATTTATGGGTTTGTTATTAATGTTATAGAATTATGAATCAGACACCTGGTAGAAATTAAAGAACATAAGTACCAGTTTGAAAATTGGATATTGAATACCTAGGAAATATTCAAATTTTTAAATATGAAGAAGTTGGAAGTGGATAATGAAATGGAAAAAATAAAATGCACGACTGGGCCGCACAATATTGCTCCTATGTAATAGACTAGGAATTTTGAAAACGAGTACTATTAGAGAAAACTATTCATAAGGATAAATTTTATTTTTTAAACTCTTTTAGTAGTAAGAAATAGAAACAGAATAGCATTCTGTTTCTGTGAATTTATGCAAGAACAAAAATCATAAGTCAGTGGTTTCTTAAAAAAATAAGCTTTTATATACAAAATTTTTAAAACGTTTATAAGAAAAAATTTTGGTAAGCCAATTTAAATTTGTTTTTATTATTCGAATAAAAATTAAATTGTAACGGTTATGCTGTTCTCATTTTCCAAGTTCCGTGTCATCGCCTTCCTAAGACCACAGGATAACTTAAGATAAACGACAACTCGAAAAATAAGCGCTCAATTAGCATAGTACTGGTCGGCATGCTCGCTCACACCTTCAACTAGCTCGTCGGTGGGGTGGGTTGTTGTACCTGCCATTGAACTACCGTTAACTTTAATCATGCCTATGTACAAATCCAAAATTCATAAAAAAATGAATGACTGAAGTTTCCTTTTTATATATATATATATATACATTGGATCCCCTTGGTCTTTTCTGGGGATCTAGAGTGTATCCCTCCCACGATCTTAACTCGAAGTTGAGTCAAAATACCTATGTTATTGAGCCACTCTTGGAATATTATCAATAACCCCTTACAAAAAAAAAAGAACTACGTTAGGCCTCGGCCACGCAGTAAGCGGCTGAGCGGCTGAGCGGCTAGCGGCTGAGTGGCAGCTCTAAGCGACGTATGGCCAGGCACTGAGCGACTGCTTTTGAGCGATTAGTAGTTAAATCGAGATTGCACACACGAAATTAACAACTAAATGTTTACTTTGGCCATCTTTACTTCTTGCCGCTCAGAACATTACTAAAAATTAAAACAGGTTTGGTTGCTGAGCGGCGCCGCTTAGCCGCTCAGAATTTTGTTTCGCCGCTCGCTCATAGCGTGGCCGCTTCTTTGTGATTTCATATGTTTTATATTTGTTTTTCCGCTCAGCCGCTTACTGCGTGGCCGCGGCCTTACGAATGAACGCTTTCTCTTATCTTGTCGTCCGCATGTATCATCACTCCTACTCCCTAAAGTACAATAAAAACAAAACTCACTTCATTTTATATAAGTGAACTCAAAGCTTTTAAAATCATATGTATATATATTTACATTTCAATTACACACTTGTGTTCTCTTAATTTAACTAAACTAATTATATAAACTATTGGCAACGCGGCTCATCGTATTATCAAACATATGTAAGTGTATAAAAAAAATAAAATCGAATTCCAGAAAAATTCAAGAGTATCACAAATAAATCTCTTTTTCCTAAACTAACTAGGTTTATTTAATGGAAATACTTTTGCGCTGTCTAAAATACATTACTCCTTTATTATTGATCTTCAATTTTTTTTTTTTTTTTTTGAGCTTGAATGAGAATAATATTAGTGGATAAGAGAAATTTAAATCACCTAGATATGGATCTTCATGGATAAATACATTATTCTCGCTCTCGAATTTCAAAAATGTTCAATAGATTGTATTAATTATTAATAAAAATATGAATAAAGATAGGTATTTAAATAGAAGTAATTATATAAAATAAGCAATCGAAATTTAGTTTTTAATAAGAATAATCGTTCAATTTAAACAAGTGAATAAAGCTTTATCACTTACCGACTTACTTAAACGTGATGTGCACAGCAGGTCTTAAGTTGTCGTTGCAGCCAGCGTTGATAATTCTATTGGCTTCGTCTATACACTGTTGGTAGAATTTTATTCTTGTTAATTTGAACGATTTACATGAGTTTTACTTCTTCTAATTCTTTTTTTTTTGTTGTTTTAACTTTTTTTTTTTTTTTTTTTAAGGTTTTGTTTATTCTATTTTACCTATTCCTGTTTTTAAGTTATATTAATATATTGCTTAATTGATTTTATAAGTAGTGACTTATAACTTTATGATTTAAAGATATGATTAAAAAATTTTTTTCTTTTTTTGTTTTTAAGTAATTAAATTCACTATTAAACTTGGTTTTCGTTTTTTTTTTTTTTTTGTTTTCTTTTGTTTTAATGATGCAACTTTTGGTTTTGATGATCGTTTCTTGAATTTTTTTTGGATCGAGGGGTTATTGTGACGACAGTTCCTTGGTAAAAGGAACGTGTCGTCATGAGCTTAGAAAGGCCAGTGTTCTTTTGTGTTTGAGGTTAGACTTGAGCTTTGATGTAGAGTCTTTTGATTCTTCAACACGGCTGTAGACAAGAAAGTGTATTTATGTTTTAAACATATTCCACAAAACAAAATATTTATTATAAAATCATACCTTTCTTTTGCTCGCCTTGGTTTTCGTAAATTGTTCGTTTTTTTTTCTTTAATTGTGGTTTTCTTTAATTGAAATTTGATTTTTGCGTGGGCTCGATTTTTGATGGACTCAAATTTGACACTGTCTGTCTCTTGAGTTTGGTTATGTGTATTATCGATCGCAAAAGCGGGAATTTTTCTTGAAAACTGGCGATTTCTTTTTCTTTGTAAAGATATATATATGTATATATATTAATAAAACAATATAAGCATTAGAAACAAAAGTATTCCTTACTTCTTTGGTTAATTTTATTTCTTGAAACGCACATATAAGTTAAAAGAAAAATTCTATTTTCCGGATCTATTAAATAAACATGTTTAATAATAAATTATTGGTTACAAGAAGTCTTAACTTTTGTTCAGCTCAATTAAAAATTAAACTTAGAGAGGTTTCAAAGATAAAGTTTACCTTGATAAGTTGTTCGGATGAAAGTTGTTGTAAGAAAGACCAATTTGTGGATGTTAAGTGTGCTTGCAACCAGAAAGCGAAAAATTCGAGGCTCGTGTGAAAAAATTCAGATCAATTCTTTATCCATTCTTTCGAAGTGAATATATTCTGAATCAGACGTCAAGCGAATAGGTTTAGACGCGAACTCGAAGCGAACTTATTACTTTTTTAAACAATTATTTGAATGAAGTGCTCCCATGAATAATAATATGGGTGTTAATTCCTTATTTTGTCACTGTGGCGTATACGTGTTCTTTTTTTTTCAAATTTTATTTAGTTACGAAAAATTGCAAGGGTACGAATCTAATAAAAAAATGTTGGTTTAGTTATGGTGACCTGCAGAAAATTTACACCAAAAATAGTGAACCGTTTTTGAGATATTGAATTTTCCAAAAAAAATATATATTTTTTTTCAAAATTAAAAACAATATTTTTCTTAACCTTTTGAAATGCATTATTTTTTAAACTTTTTAGGAGCTTATCTATAAAAAATTTTAATAAATTCCGTTATGTCGATAATGAGATATTCAAAATTCGAAAAAAATCGTTCTATATAATAGGTCCAGTCAGTAATATCTTACTTTCAATTTTTTTTATTAAATTATAGAATTAATCGAAAGATAAAAAAATTTAGCAAAATTCTCGGAACCGTTTTCGAGAAAAATACAATTTTCGAAAACCATTTTTTAACATTTGTAGGAGGGTACCGTTAAAATAAATTTTTTTCCTCATATCTCATATGTAGATTATATTAAAAAACTTTTATTTATCAAGTTTTAAAAAAATCGAGCATTGGAATTTTCGAAATATTTAGTTTTCAAAAAAAAATTTGAATTTTTTGTTAGAAATCTAAATATTTTTTTTTTTGAAAATTTGAATAGGTACACAATGATATTGTAACTGCTAGGGAGCTTTAACATAAAAAATGATCAAAAACAAAAAAACGGGTTCCAAGGGTTATTTTTTGGAATTTTTTTTTAACCATTACCCAGCTTTAACTAAATGAAATTTTTTGATTTTTTTTTAACAAATCTGTGGGACAGTTTTTGAGAAAAAAAATATTTATAAAATTTCGAAAAATATTCGTATGGCAGATATCGTTATTTTGGGTTTAAAAAAAAAAACGAATAAAACGTGTGAAGGGAAAAATTAAAATCCATATCTACCAAGTTTGAAGAAAATCGGCCGAGCCGTTTACGCTTCAGTCGAACAGACAGACATACAGACAGACAGAATTGTGAAACCCAATTTTTTGGTCTTCGCTATCATCGTAATGTCAACTTTGATCAAAATCTCGAGTTTGATTATTTTTCTGAATGCATAACTTGCCTTATAGTACCTATAAGTCGCAAGTAAAAATCATCTATAGCGAAGAGGCTCATTTTTGAATGAACGGGTACGTTAAGAAGAATAAGCCTGCCAAATTTAGGATGTCACCCGATGACAATGATTCCGCATAGAGTCACTGTTGGGTTGTTGCAAATTGGCATAATAGGTCCGTGCTTCTTGGTTAAAAACAATGATTTTGAAAGAGCACTTCCGGTCTTTGGCAACCATTTTTTTAAAAGCCAATTTGTATAATATGGATATGATCGACATGTAGAACGGCGAAAGGTGCCATCCAGCTGACACCACTATGAAAATTATACACGAGCAATTTGAGGGCATTCTTACCATATTTCACTTAGGCTAGGCGCGCACATTCAATTTTTAGTTGCACAACTGTTTGGTTGCTTATATAGAAAACACATGAATGTCCGCGCAGGTCCATATAATTAGATATATGTTACACAAAATAGAGAACTCATTTTAGGCAATCGTTTAGTTTGTGTCAAAACACAAACTTTTTAGTTGCTCGAACCAAGCAGTTGCGAAACTAAAAATTTAATGTGCGCGCCTAGCTTTACAGGGAATGGGAACTGGCTGCGTGTCAAAGTACAATTTACAGCTCTTTCGATATACTAAATGTTTACTTGTGACGTTCTATATTTTCTTTTTCAACATGTTTTTTCTTCAATTTACTGATTCCGGTGGTTTTCAAGAGATAGGAATTCAATGATAGTTCTGTTTCTTATCAATTTTGTTCAAGATTTTATCTAATAAAGGAATAGAAGTGTGCGCTGCACCTTCCCAAAAATGTGAGTTACACTCAAGTCTTGGACGTATGAAGGCCTTAAAAATTATAGCCAGATCAGAGAGGTTGAAAAATGTCTCACACCGATATACATAGAAATCGTAAGTATTAAGCTGCATTTTTTGCGTTCTCGAGAATATTATCAATCCACACATACCGAGTACTAAGAACTTTCGAACGCTTCGACGCAAGTGACAGTCACAGAGACAATGACACTAGGAGTACATTTTTCTTCAACGACATTTAACTGCATGGAGTTTTCGAAGCATTGCCAGCATTACTCTGGGCAACACAAGCATTTATTTTGTGAAGATCACTCTTAAAACCGTCCAATACAACATGTATTGAGCGATCTAGAAGGTAACTTCTACTTCAAAAAAAGAGGGTTTCATTAATATCAAACCAACGCATTTTCTATAAGAGAGATTGATGCTAAACGAAATATCAAGCGTCATAATCTTACTTTTTTTTCAAGATCTTTTAAGATCTGTTCACCTCTTCGGTGAGATATGCCATAAGATCACCAGTGAGATCACTCGTGTTGCCGGTCATAAGGAAGCTTTTCGGTCTCCGAGATATTTATTGAGCTGTTGGTATATCAGCGATTCCATGAAAACAAGGGACGTGGGGAAATAAGGGACGAAAGTGCAATTGGTCGATAAAAGTAGGAAGATGAAGGGTCATTTTTTTTTATGGACAAATGCAGTTTTCCATCTTCTAAAATAAATTCCAGAAGAAAAAAATATAGAGCTAGTAGCAAAGTGAACTGCGAGTACATTTGCCTTATATGAAGAGTAAGTTAACGGGTTTTCATTGTAGAAGATTGTTGATTTTTTATCGTTTTTGACGAATTACCAGAAATTTTTGGTGCCTTTGGGAGAAATCTTAGTGATCAGTTAAGATTCCCAGTTAGTTTTCTTGTATTGCCGAAACGGTAATAGTGGGATGTTTTTCTTTAACTTAATCGATTGAACACCAGAAATTGACTGATGTCATGGAGACATCACCTTATTGGTAACTTATCATGATGAAAACTAAGAAAGAAGTCGAGAGTGTGGGCGTTGTCCAGTAACATTTGCTGATCAACGAGCTGAGTACTGAGTAAGGTGGTGCATCTCAGCAAGTATTCCAACATAATCTTCCCTTGGGTATTGTTAGTTTTGAATATTGGAGTCAACTTGAATTATGTATATTATAAATAATGAAACAATTCGGGAAATGGAACCAGACCAAGACCACGCATTAAACTCATTAAGAGTTGCATTACCGTCAAGATTCAGGCTCCTTAAAATACAAACAATTAATGATATGTTTGAAGACAGTAAATTTGATTCAGATGAAGTTACAGTTCTTATTAGAAAAATGTCCATATTAAGGAGGGATCTGGCAATCAACGTCATAACTAACATAGTAGTCCAAAAGGCTACGATATCGAAAGAGTAATGACATCGAGTTATATCCACGTAAGTACAATTCTGAAAGATCAGTGAAATGCCAACCTGTGTTTTACTTAGTAACAAGAAAACAATTGGTTTGCATTAAGCAGAGTGGGCGTCACCCATCAAATGAATGTTAGAAACATTTCGTTGAAAATATCGAAATGTTGTCTAATTATTATTTCTTTTATTATTTATGTTCATCCTATATGAAGCTCTAAGCTTTTATCCACGACTATGTTAGACCAAATTTCCTGGTTTGATGGATATTTTATCTAAATAACAAATCATCCGTGTGGTGAACATATATTGATAGTTCGATAGGTAGTATACCATAGAAGTATGTAGATCCCAAAGCAAATAATTGCCAAAGCCTATTATACCCTTAAACTAGTGCATATGCAAATACCTTGGTTTAAAAAGTTAATTGCCTAAATTCTCGTCCTATAGTAATACCGTATTTCCATTAGAAATCCCTTACATCTAATTTTGATGCAGTAAAGAATATACCTATCTACGAGTATCTACCTAAATGCGATGCTGCTGTTGCTGATGGTAACATAAATATCCCAATTATTCGAAATTAATTTCGCCGCTTACAATTGCCAGGGCCCCCGACTTTATAACTTGTGTTTTACTTTGATATATAAGTATACGTATATGCATGTGCAGTGCATGTACATAGATCTAATATACACTAAAACACTGAAAAAAAAAAAACAATCTTCTTAAATTTATGAAACTCTATTTTTACTTGCGATATACCTAGGTAATATAGGGCAAGTTCTGCATTTGTAAAAAAATCGAACTCGAGATTTTGATCAAAGTTGACATTACGATGATAGCGAACACGAATAAATTAGTTCCAACAATTCCATCTGTTTGTCTGTATGTCTGTACCTCGATCTAGAGCCTAGATACACTTTCTTCAAAGAAAATTTAGTACACAAAAAACATGTTTCAGTGTTTCTGTATGTCTATACCTCTCCCTACAGCCTAACCTAAACCACTAGATCTTAGTTCTTCAATCCCAGTAGTTAAGGGTCTTAGGTGATTGCCTAGAGGAGAAATTGAATTTTTTTTTTTAGCTCCAAAACAAACGGTACCCCCCATACACCCGTATTGCAAAATCTTAATTATCTCGAAAACGGCTTGAACGATTTTGATAAGAAAAAATAAGTGTGATGTTATTTAAATGGACTACATTTTTGTAAAACAAAAATTTGGGGCAAAATGTTATTAACGGTACCTGTCATAGAACCGTTTTTTTTTTTTATTTTCGAATTTCTTATGAACGGCTCTTAAGATTTAAACTCAAAAATTTCACCAGGAGCTCCCTTAAGTTTAAAATAATATAATAATATTGTATATACTAATATTCGAAAAAATATTTTTTTTGTTTAAAAAAATCAATATCTTGAAAACATGTGAACGATTATTTTTTTAAATTATTTCCTAAAATCTATAATACTAAGCACTTAAAATTGGCATCTCAAATTTTATTCTAGAAAAATTTGAAAGAAGTTTGGTATATAAAAAATTACTTTAATAAAACGATTTTTAAACTTTATTTGCGTAAATTCATACTTTTCCGGAGATCAGACGGCAATTCCATGTATTTGAACATTTTTATCTCATTAAATTCATGTTTTATATTTATAAAATGTATTTCAAATTCCAAAGTACTTTTACATAAGAACAAGTTCGTGCGATCCAGTCGTGCATTTTATTTTATATTTGTCGCGTACTAAAGGGATTTTAACTGCCCTTAAAATTTTTGAGCACAGTACGAGCTCTTACGAAAGTTGGAAAGGATCTTAAAGGAGATACCGATATATATCTTTAATGGAGATCTATAGATTAACTGTAGTATAGTGTCCCTTGTTAAATGGTTAATGCGTTAGACTGTCATGCACAGGAAAAATCCCCAAAACGTATTTCTTGGAAAAAAATATGGTGCTCATTATCCATCGGCAAAAAATTAAAAGTCTCCTCCATTCCCGAATACCCACACAGATGGTCAATATTTCTCCTCTTATTCATTTAAATTTAATTATATACATTAACAGACTTTTTGTTGACTTAGCCAAAAAGTTGTAAATACCAGTGAAGTTGTCATTCATCTAATCAGACAAGTGAGGCCCCGAGGAAAGGCCTACTATTCCAGTCAAAGGCATCACTAACCAAACAAGGCCGAATCAATAAGGAGGAACGGATATATTGCAACCTAAGAAAATCTTGCCCAGAATACCTTAAAAGTTAGCATTTTCGAACGTTGTGCATGTTCGGCCTTAAATTGGAAACTTTGTCTGCACAACAATACTTGGTCATTTGGATCATGTAGTAGTTGAACTGTCTATTAACTGTATATTCCTAGATCAGAATTACTAGAGATCTAGATCTACTACACCAAATTGGAAGACTCAAGAATAGAGCTGTTTACATCGTAGAAAGAAAGAACCTTTTAGACAACTAAATTGAGGAAGCTTTAGAGGACTGCAAAGGCTAGATACCACCTTCATCACGGGAACATACCTACACAAAAGCTCATAAGCAGAGGTTAAGGAAACGACTTCCAAAAGTTCGCCAATGGAAACTTAATACACCAGCTGTTCAACTACAAGTCTGCTTGAAGCGATTTCCAGTGTTTCAGAATTATGCTTCGGAAGTCTACAACAACATCTCATTTCAGCAAGACTGTCCCTCCTGTTCTTGAGAACGTAAATCATTCAATGGGACAAATATATTTCCGCACTCATCCAGTTGCAAATACGATGGTCCTGATGGTAAACTTCCCATTTTTCTGAAGAGGTATTTTTCATGGCTGGTTCTCATGCGATAACTTTTCAATCGCTCCTACTGATCTGGAATCTTCCCTTGAAGATGGATAACAGTATTTCTTTAGCATATTCCTAAAGAAGTCGACCCATCATTTTACCGACCAACTGCATTTATGTCCCTCCATTAAGGTAACGGACACGCTGATCAATTATCATCTCAAGAAATATATATATGGATGAATTGATATCTAACAGGTTCAAGAGATTCTGCAGTGGAAAACCCAATCCAGCCAGACATGCAGTTCGGGTTTCGGGAAACACACTCAACCCTTCGACATCACCAAACAGCTCTCAATAGGTGTCGTGGCACCATCAGATGCCATATTCTGGATTTTGAAGAAGCGTTCTGCAGTGTATGGAAAAAGGCCCTAAAAATTCTGTATTTTTAGTCTCTTTCAGAAACTATTTCGTAAAACGGAAAATACCAAGGAAGAACGTCAGATGTGGAGTCGCCCAAGGCTCGACACAAAGCCAGTTTCTCTACAGACTTATAACTTTATGACGAATCTCACAACTGAAAGCGATTATCTGCTTATGACTCGCTCACTTTAAAAATGGCGAGTCTGCTTGTCGATGCTCAACGATTTCTATAGAATTTGAGGTATCATCAAATCAACTCCTCCAAATCGAAAATTATTTGCTCAATGCGCAGAGGCAATCGCCCAGCTGCAGGGTGAAGAAGCCTGGTCTTAAAATTGAACAGCGACTTGAAGTACCTTGGGATCCTCTGAAGTTTTCGCAGAGAAAGTATTTGGTATTCATGATCGATTTATTCATTTCAATTAAAAAATTCATTGATTGAATGAAATTGTTCGTTAAATTTAAATCAGAATTCGTTTCAGTGTACCTTCTAACCTATTTAGAAAGCTAAATTGACTCTTTTCAATATTACAACAAAATATATATACGGAGGCACTACTGACACTCACAACCCATAATGCCGGGCAATAAATCCACTAGGGCGTAGCTGGAAAATCAAATTATGAGGAACAATTTCATCAAAACAAAATTACTGGCAAATAAATTCAAATTGAGGAACCCCAAATTAGCGGTGCGTGTATACAACGAATGCGTGTCGCCAAAATTTCTGGTCGTTCTCAGTATTAGATACTTAGTAGCAGGAGCTAAAAATATTGTATCGCAATAAACGCATATATGCATCGTTCGGACAATTTGCCACTGTCAAGGCTTAAACGAAAAGGCTCTCCTATAGTTTGGACTTGGTTGGCTATATTAAAATGTAGGTATATGTAGCTGATGATAGGATCAATGGACTCGAGGTGAGATAGAGATATACATTATAAAAGAGGCCAAGCAAGGCTTAGGGAAAGGGGTAGTTGAATTTGGATGTGAATTACGTTCTGTATCCGACGGATTTATGCTCCATGAATAGTGCATGCACACATGCCAAAAAGCCGCGAGGTCATTACCGTGCACAATGCGATTCTAATCATGGTTGAGCAAATTAGATTTATCACATTTTGCTGACGCAATTGTCCTGAAGTTGATTGAATTAAAGTGGTGGGGCGGGCATTTTGCAAAAACTAATAACAGTCCCAGCAATTTAATTAAACTGTGAGAATTATTAATTGATGTTGATTTAATTTTATAGAATACGAATACGGTGGCTATTCAGCTAGAGAGAAAGCGAGTGGTCAGTGGTCAGGGCTTATAATCCTTTGATTAAAAAAAAATTAAAAATATTAGTGGATGAATATATTTTGTTGTGCAATAATGATTAGTTTATTTTTATGTAAACTATGATATAATTTGAAAATGTTGAATGAATTGAAATACATGGTCCTAATCCTGCATCCTACGTATGGTTATATCACAAATCCGCCCTTCAATACATTTTATAAGTGAATGTTTTTTTTACCAATTATTCAAATTATTATTTATAATTTTGGAAAAACAAACAATTATTTAAGTAAACAATAAATATGGAAATTTTTGAAGGCAAGCCCGCAGAAGCCTGTGTTGTAGACTATCCAATTCTATCGCGTGGAAATAAGGAAAATACCTACTGAAGAATTATCGCTGGAAAGTAGAAATACGAATTTTTCTTACGATATTGTTGGAATCTTTCAAAATCGTTCGGATGTAAGAGAAGCATAGCGTTGTTGAACAGCATTCTAGTTCTTTGCGATTATAACATACTAATCATGTCGCTGAGATACGGGAGCTGGTTCTTCTGAAGGATGTTAGTGATTGTAACAAAATTTAAAATTTTCGAAAGTCATATTGTGAATGCACCTAGAAAAATTGGAAATACTATCATATCTACGTAGTCCAAGAATGTAGCGTGTTAGACAGTTGGACGTTACATTAAGTTGTCTCCTACTATCGGAATCACAATTTCACAACCATATGGTAAATCAGAGTTTGTACAGTCAGCGTTTTCACCAGTAGCATTCGAACTCTCAGAGCGGTAAGGAACTGTGTTGCTCACAAAGTGTGAACAATAGCATAAGTCTAACCTATTACAATGTTTATGTAATAATTATTATGTAATTATTCCATGTTAAAGTGCGGTTGAAAATCACACCTAGATCTTTAGCAGTTTCAACATACTTCATTTGTGTGTTTTGTAAGATCATAGGAGGAAAGTAGAAAACATCGACAACTTTTTTAGAAATCACAGTAGAAACTGATTTTTTGGCATTTAACACAATACTCTTTTGCTGGTAAAAATATGTTCAAGATATATTCGTTAACACAATACACACCGTGTTCTATAGGACCTAATGGGCAATTTAAATACTATTGAACATCAGCGGCATACATTTGTAGAGAGAAATATGTAACTATACGCGATAATTCATTAATGTTGAGAGAGAACAATAGAGGTCCGAGGATAGAACCTTGTGGTACACCAGCCAATAGCGGAAGAAGATTAGAGAGGACGTAGTTTTAACTGCACACACTATTTTTGTTCAGACAGGTAGGAAGATAAAAGCTTGAGAGCACAAGTCTAAAAGTTGGAGAAAGGAAGAAATTTTCCGTCAGTGGTGGAGGGGGCTCCGGAAGGCTGGGGGCAGCAAAATGTCGTCGGTGAAGTAGGGTAGAGTAGAGAACATATATGTTTCATGACAGAACGTTTGACAAGTCAACAAACAACAATGACGTAAATTTGAACTTTGCCAACCTTACCGAGTACTGACAGCTTTTAGGCTTCTTCATTACAGGTGTCGTTCAAGTACAATGGCATAAGGACCACATTTCGCTTCAAAGACAATAGACAGCATTGAGTTTTCGAAGCATTAAACTCCTCACGATTTATTATACCCTATTTATAAATGGTGTATAGATCGGATTTTATTGAGTTGATAATACGGTAGAGTCGTCCTCAAACCAATGAAGTGAGTTTGCATTGAGCATTGCGCCCATATGTAGTGGTCCTCAGAGTAGACTCTTAAATCCGAGGATGTAGATTTTTCGCTGTGCACAAGACTTCGCAGACTTTAACTTTTTTAAATTGGGATTTAGTCCTACATCTGTACAAGATCCCACTGACCCAGAAGTTCAAAGTTCATGACGATAGTAAACGCCGTTTGTTCGCTGTCTGGGCTTCGGGACGTTTGGGAGAGGACCCCAATTTTTAATCGATGTGTGCCGTATTTGGCTCAGCATGTAACAATGCATCTTCCAAGAGTTAGGTTACAATTTGGTTTGGAATTTGAGGCAGCGGCGCAATTGTTCCGTCCTTTTTCAAAAACGACATTGGGAAGGTCACTGTCAACCAATATTAACCAATTTCTTATGGCCCAAATTGAACCATACGAAACTAGGCGACATACGTGACGTGAATTGGCAACCCAGGATCAAGCGATTTTACACCGCTAGACTTTTTCTTGTAGAATTTCCTAAAGTCGCAGGTCATTGCAAATAAACCACAATGGACTGATGCCCTTAAGGTGAACATATCACAGGCCATCGTTCAAATTCGGTCGGATCCATACAGAAATGTCATTTTAAATTGGACTCATCGGATCCGTGCCCCGAGCCTGGCGTTTTAACGGTGTCATATTCCATGAAATAGCTTCGACCCATTGAGCACCTTTTCAATTATAAAACTTGGCAAGGCACGGCTAGCACGGGTATTCTAGTCTATAATGAGATCAACCCTTAAGTACAGATGTTTGATTTGGTGTCCATAATAAGGTCTCTTGATTAATTTGAAACTAGATGCAACATTCTATCAATGCATTAATTATTTTTGTTCCCCGCGTAACACAAACTATAACGTCCCAACTAATATTTCAGCTTCGGTTTGGTTTAACTAAATATCTTTTCGAAGTTCTTTAAGACATTTAAAAAGGTTGTTTAATAACAAAAAGGAAAATATTATACAAGCTTACAAATTCTTTTATAAACTTCTATAAGTTATTTCGGAAAATCTTCTTGAAATACCATGCACATATCTTTTAAAAGTTCTAGGTTCCTTTACTGTCTATTAGAAGTTTAACCGAGTCTTATACGAATTTTAAATGAAGCTCAGGTTTTGACAGAGATATTGAATAAACATCATCATCATCACCGGCTCGACAACCGGGTTCCGGCCCTGGCCTCTTTCAACAAGTCTCTCCACCTATCCCGGTATCTAGCCGACGCCATCCAGTTGCGCACCCCAAGGCTTCGGGCGTCCTGGTCTACGCCATCTCTCCAGCGCAAGCATGGTCTACCACGCTGTCGTCTACCATAGAATGTACCACAAAAAACTTTCCGAGCAGGTTCCTCTTCGCTCATGCGAGCTAGGTGCCCTGCCCACCGGAGTCTACCGAGCTTAATTTTTGTCACGATATCTGCTTCTAGGTAGATTGCGTACAGTTCATGATTGTACCGTCTCCAGAACCGTCCTTCCTCAAATATGGGGCCAACAATTCTCCTTAAGACTTTTCTCTCGAACGCAGCTAAGAGGTCGGAGTGCCTTTTGCTAAGCACCCAAGTCTCGGATCCATATGTGAGTACTGGCAGGACCATGGTCATGTACAGCAGCAGTTTTGAAGTTATGGTGAGATTTCTGGATTTGAAGGGCTGTCAAAGCTATGTGAAAGACTATAGTAGGCTCTGTTGGATTTGAGAAGCCGCCCGCGTATTTCTTCTTCTATATTGTTATCGGCTGCTACTATTGACCCGAGGTATTTAAAGGATTGCACCACTTCAAATTCGTGCTCCGCTACCTTGATTGTTCGACCAACTGTTCCTCTCGCATTCGACGCCACCATGTATTTTGTTTTACCTTCACTAATGTGTACAGCTTGTTCGGTTCTTCCAATGATGTCGATGTCGTCTTCGAAGCCAGTAACTGGCTGGACCTGTTGACGATGGTCCCTCTTATTGCCGTGCCAGAGTCACGGATTGCTTTCTCTAACGCCAGGTTGAAGAGGCGGCAGGCCAAACCGTCCCCTTGTCGGAGTCCATTAAAGATGTTGATTGGTCTGGATAGCAATCCGGCTATTTTTACTTGGCTTGTTACGTTGGTCATGGTCAACCTACATAGTCGTGTCAATTTATTTGGGATGCCGAATTCTCTCATGGCTTTATAAAGTTCTACCCTGGTTACGCTATCATAGGCGGCGTTAAAGTCTATAAACAGATGGTATGTTGGGATGTTAAATTCTAGACATTTTTCCATCGCCTGCTTAAATGTAAAGATCTGATCAGTTGTTGATTTGCCTGGAATGAAACCACACCGATATTCTCCGATGACTGTTTTAGCGTATGGGGTTATCCGGTCTTGTAGGATAGAGGAGAGTATCTTATAGGCGGTACTCAACAACGTGATACCTCTATAATTGCTGCACGTTGTGACATCTCCCTTCTTATGTATCGGGCATATTAAAGCTTTTCGCCAGTCTTCTGGCATTTCTTCCTGCTCCCATACGTGTACTATAATATCATGAATTGCTTGACGTAAGGCTGGCCCGCCGTGATGGAATAATTCGGTTGGTATGCCATTGAGGGCCCTCTCGACTTGTTCGTAGTAAGTCCCTTTTTCTTCCTCTGAGGACTCCTCCGTTGGTCCGTGAAAGTTAATGAGGCTGATGTTCGTAAATTTGCCTCGCACGCGAAGGGTGCATAGCCTTTCGCTTATAGCGTTAAAGCTATATTACAGCTGTAATATACGTCATATTCTTTCTTCTGTAAAACACCATTCCCTGTCCATCTGATTTCTTGGAGAGCTTTTATGTCAGCTTTATATTTTGACAGGGCATCGGCTAGCTGCTGAGCAGCTCGAGCTCTATAGAGCGATCGTACGTTCCATAAAAAAATTCGTAAATCGTTTTTCCGTTTTCTTTGCGTGGGTTATCGTCGTGTGATCAGTCCGTTTCCGAGGCTTGTTGTCGGTCTCGAAATTCTTTTAGTTATCTTATCTTATCTTATTAGTTATATTATCCAAACCTTTTTAAAAAGGCTTGTTTCTAGCGGCCGCCGGCCCGAATAGTTACGGCACGTGCATGTTTTCGTATGCTACATGTTGTTCCCCCTATTCGTCTGATGGCTGACCGCCATAAAGTCAATAAAGCGTAGCAAAAATTACAAACGCAAGTGTAACAGAAGTTTGTACATTTCAGGGCATTTTAAGTCTATTACAAGCTTAGAATAGAACTCTTACCGAATCTGGAAAATAAGAAAAAAAATTAAACTTATATTTCTTTGAAGACTGTAGTTAATTCCGCATGGATATGCATGAAGATGAGCTTGTATCTGAGCAGCTTTGGGAACAAAACGTCTGTAAAAATTTAGCATTCTCACAAATCTTCGCAGCTCTTGGACTGTTGATTGCTTCTTGTAGAAGATGATGGTGTCAACTTTAGATGGCAATGGTTTGATTCCTTCTTCAGTGACAAGATAACCCAAGAAACAGATGATGATTCGCAAGTGCATTTGGAAGGATTTATGGTAAGTCCATACTTTCGAAATCGCTGAAAAAGCTGTTTGAGATGCTCTCGATGATCTGCAACTGAAATTGATGCGATGAGAAAGTCATCAATATATGGAAAACAGTTACTTCGTGGACAAATCGTTGGAAGGGTTGCGCAGCGTTGCACAGACAAAAAGTCATCAGCATGAAGTCAAACAGCCCAAAAGGAGTGATGACAGCTTTTTTTGGGATGTCTTCTGGTTCAAAAGGGATTTTATGGTATGCTCGTGTCAGATCTATAACGCTGAACATTTTCTTGCCCTTCAGATGATGAGCGAAATCTCCAATAGGAGGCATGGGATATCGATCTGAGATGGTGATAGCATTGAGTCGTCTATAGTCGCCACAAAGTCGCCAGTCACCATTTATCTTCTTATCCATATGAAGAGGACTCGCCCAACTGCTCTTTGAAGGTCGAAAAATCCCTTGGTTGATCATGTACTCGAACTCTTGCTTTGTGGTTTTGAGTTGTTCAAAAGACAGACGTATGGCTTTGGAGTACACAGGAGGTCCTTTCGTTTGAATGTGGTGCGTTAGTTTGTGCTTGGTTTTAGACAGTAGTTTTGTCTTTGTAATGTCTTCAAATTCTTTCAATAAATCGTAAATGAAGGTTGACGGATTTATTGTTTGAATATTTGCTATACTCGTTGAAGTTGTTGCACCAAAACCATAGTTTGAAGACTTGTTTTTCTATCAATTAGTGTCTTGTTTTTAACCTCAACTAAAAGATCGAAGAATGATAACAAATCGGATCCAATGATCGGCTCGGTGATTTGGGCAATGACAATAGGCCAGTTAAAGTTTCTGCGAAGACCAAGGTTGAGTGACATCAGTCGTTCCCCATAAGTTGAAATTTCAGAGCCATTCGCTGCGTAGAGAACTCAGTTCGATTAGCTGTTCCGTTTATCCATACTTGTAGGTGGAATGACTTTTTTTTGAACGTGAAGAATTTCGGCCTCTAGGTACTTGAAGTTGCTTAATTTGTTCTTGTAGAGCAGCAATTTGATTTTGCAATTCAGAAAAAGCAGCAACATTGGACAGTGGCGTTGAAACAGCTGCAACATCTAAATTTGTGTAGACATCAGAGATTTTATCTGCCATATCTGCCAAAGTGTTGAGATCTTGATTTTTGCTAAACGATAGGATGGACTGGGTCGTGTTATGTAGTTGCTTCATCCAAAGGGTTCTGAGAATGCCTTCTGATATAGTGGATGATGCAAGCTCTCTCATCTTTGTAAGCAGCTGAGTTGGTCGTCTTCCATCAAGAGTGATGCCGCTGAGATGTGTCTGGAGTCTCTTTTGTTCCGATTCTTGGAATGCTGACAGAATTGTGTTTGTATTTTTCCGTGGCAGGAAGGCTGGTAACCACGTCTCGGACTTCGGTCAGCACATCAGCTTCTAGGTTATCAACTAGAGTATAGTACTTCGTGGTATCCGAAATGATTCCACTGGTATGGAACTGAGCCTCAAGCTGGAGGAACCACAAGTTAGGGCTTCGCTTTCAGAATGGTGGCACTTTTATTAATACTTTGGCAATTACTCCGACCTTATCTTCTGAGTTAAACATTGTGTTGGTGTGAGATGTCTTTTGTCGTGTAGGTTATTGGCATCTTACTCAGGGTCGGGGGATACCTTCTTAACTGTATGTGAATGTGAGTTGTGATGTACCTTACCGTGGGTCGGGGATACCTTGTAAATTGTGTTAGTGTTGTATCTTGTGATACCTGTTTAAATGTTTTAACTCGGGGTCACCAATGTAGTTAATTCTTGAAGGTAACTTCTTAAGTTGAATTCTTAATTAGAACTGATTTATATGTATTAACAAAGCACTATTGATACTAAGAGTTTGTTTAAATTCGATAAACAAACTTAATAACTTATTACAATGAATGATTGATGAATTGTTCTTAAATAAAATAAAATATTATTATTTTTTAAACTAAGTGGAAATACTTAAAGTAAGTTAATGAAATTTCAAAATAAATAATGAATGTAAAAACTTTTAATAAAATATCTTAACAGCATTGCATTTTTTTTATAATTATATGTTTGAGAATACAAAGTTTGAACACTTTGAATATTTACAAACAGAACTTATTTAAAACATATTTTAGTACGAAATTTCGATAGCTTTGTAATAGGAATATTGAAAACTTCTTTTAAACAATTTTTCAAGCCAATGTGCCAATACTCCCCATCTGCTTGTATCTTAATATTTTTCGGAGTTTGCAAAAAAGTTCTCGGATATTCACACATTTTTCGAAACGCTCGTTCATAATTGCAATTCAACTTTTAATATTTAATATTCTTAACTTTAATGAAGATTAAATGTATGAGTTTCTTTTAAGTTTCATTTGCAGGGTTCTTAGAAGCTTGAACCTTAACATTTTTTTTTGTTAAAGTCTGCTAGGCTTAAGAAAAGTATTCTATAGAGCTTTTAGGAAATTGTTACAGAAACCTTTTTAAAAACTCACTGACGTAAACTTCGATATCATATCGCATTGCAATCTTTATACAAGTTCCATCTGCTCTACTTTCATTTATAAAACCATATCCAAAAATTGGTTCTAGCCTCGGATAATCTTCTGTGTTTTACTTGCAAAAGGTTTAAAAGAAGATGATATTGAAACCACGACTTCTATAAGAAGTTATATTTGAAGAAGGCTCTATAGAAGCATTATATAAATTTAAACTTGCAGCATGTCCATATTTCTAAGCTAATAGAAACTAAAATGTTAGTTGCGGTAGATCGGGTCGAATCTCAAGATACTCGTACTATCATGGGGTCAATTCTATTTGCCAAGATTATTATTTTTATTAGTTTTGAGTTTATTAATGTTACTTTTAACAAATTAAACCTTATTTATAAGTTCCTTCTTATAAATATTAATTCTAATGGATATTGTAAATAAAATGCCCTTTAACATTGTTAAGCCTAAGAGGGAGATATACTTGATATAGTAAAAGAATAAATATATTATTTTTAACACATAATTATATCCTCTTTCCAAGCAGCGGAACCGGATGTGAGTACAATTTAAAACAAGCCAAACAATAGTATATTTTCTATCCGAAAATATAATTTCAGGTAGGTATTCCAAAGCTAAACAAGATTATTATCAAATCAAAATTTACAACGACAAGTTCACATAATTTATAATTATTCATGAAGCTTATATGTTACGCCAAAAAGCTTAAGGTTTCAATATCAATATCGAAAATCCCTTTATGAAACAAAAATACATGAAGCTCCAGAGAAGTTGGGTTTGTTCGTCATTAGTCTAGGTATAGCCAATTGGGGAATAAATACAACTCAGAGAGACAGTGAGTTCAAAGGATAATTGAAGGCAAAATAGAAAATAATTTCGCCTAAAGAACACAAACTCCGATGAGTAATGCTAATAAATAAATGTATCGAAAACTATGTCCCCGTATATTCATTTCCATTTATGTATTTATAGCTAGCACAGCTTGAGCTATTATTGAACTGCATCAACCCTCTGGGGGATAATTTTTGAAATGCATCCTCTCTACTCTGGTATTTAAATATCGAACATGGTCTTATTAAATTTTATTTGTATGTACTTCCTTATAAAGTCTGATACTCTGGAACAGTCTGATCCTTGCAACTTCTGCACTCGTATATACGTTGACTGAATAAACTGCATAGATGATCGGAGGAGTGGGGGGTTGTCGAGCATCCGTATGCTTTAATCAAATTGAAATCGCCTTTGGCAGATGAATGATATATAGAATACGAAAAAACGACGACAACATAATATTATAAGAAAAACGTTCAAAATTGAAGGAAAATCCTTGCCAGGCGGTAAGACGGAGGACAAGGAGGACCAACGATCCGAGCACGAGCTCGAACCCCGTACACCCATGCCGAACACAAAGACGATGAAGAAAAAGAAAATCTGTGCAAATCCCTTTCGGTATTTACTTGAAATAAGTGCACTACTTCTACTCGTATGCGCTCGTCCTTCTTCTCCTGTACTTTTCTCTTCTCTCCGATCAGCAGTCCTTTCTCCTTGTTTCTGTGTTCTTGTGGAGGAACCAATTTAAAATGCAATCGATTTCATCTCTCAATATCGTCTATCGGAATCAAAGTCCTCATATTGGTCCTTTTGGCAAAAAATTTTTGAGTCAGAGTCAGATATAGGAAAACAAGGATAAAATATATGAAGAAAAATTAAAAAAAAGAACAAGAGCTGTTTTTTTTTCCTATTTATCCAACATAGTGCCAAAACTTGGTGAGGGTGGCTGGGTGTGTGTGTGTATATGAGGTTCTCTCAAATTGGAGCCTGGCAAATCTAACAAATTTCTACTGTTTTAACACACAGAAAAGTCAGATTCTTAGACGGAGAATGCCGGTCGTGTCCTGCTGGAGAATCATTCTTCCATCGAGTGGATTTTGTGTCGTGTTGCTTTGAAGGATATCTTTAGGATATGACCAGATGCTGCTTTCACTATGGCTACGTTCAGATATACCTATTCTCCTTGTACCTGTAGTCGAAAACAAGAAAAGTGTTCAGTGAATTACTCTGGGTATGTTTGGTAAGGTACGAGTATGGATGGTCTTTGGGGTTTTTATGTATTTTGCTTTATTTGAAGTCACAAACAGACGCATATTTAAGAAATTGCATTTTTCTTGTTGTTTGATTGGTTCATGCTTGGAAGTTTAGGGCTACGAGCAGCGGCGTAGCGTAGGGGGGGCGGGGGGGGGCGGTCCGCCCCGGGCGGCAGGCCTAGGGGGGCGGCAAAATGTCGCCGGTGATGCGGGTAGAGTAGAAATCATATGTTTCATGACAGATCGTTTGACAAGTCAACAAACAACAATGATGTAAATTTGAAATTTGCCACCGCTTTCGTGAATTCGTAGACGGTGAGTGGGGCCGTAAGAGTGCATTCCGTATTGTCGCGCTGATCGCGAAACTAAAACAAAACGTTCCGAAACTCTCGCGAAACTGAAAGGGAGTGTTCCGAAACATATGATATGCATATGCGAGATATGATAAGATAACTAGGATTCGACGGAAACGTTATTCTAGTCTCAGCCAGCTCAATGTTTTTGCTCCCTCCCGCATCAGAGAAAGTTATTTCGATTGTGTTGTTTATAGTTTAAATACTGTTGAATCTTCTAAAACTACACTCAGAGAAATAAATAGTCATTATTGACTATTTTTTGACTATTTCCATAATCCAAATAGCGACAGCTATGCAAAATAGTTACAAAATAGTTATTTATGACTATTTCTATTTGTTTTAACTTTTTTACTTTTTTTCTAACTATAAAGAAATTACATTCGACTTTTACAAATAGTTATTTTGGTAATAACTATAATCCCAATTAAACTTGACTATGCACATAGTTTATTTTGATTATATCGAATAGTTATCTATAACTATACATATAGTTCAACTTGACTATTATACGCACATTGTTGTTACGAGTACCTCCAAAGGTAGGTAAAAAGAGAACAGAGTATTTGTAAACGATATGTGCTAAGTCAACAACTTCATGGCTGTGGAAGTATTTATTTTGTAAGTCGATAAATTATCATAATATAATAGCGATGTATTTTTTTTATTATTTTGCACATATGGGAACCGAAATATAAGTGCGGTTGAAATTTTATCTACTAATTCTAATATTTTACGTCGAAAAAAACAAAGCGCCTTCAAAATGATGCATATTTAAATTATTTTATTTATAAGTTTTATCAGACAAAGGGTTACCATATATTTTTTTTGAAATTACATAATAATATCTACTACACCATAGTCGTGTTCAACTATTTAAAGACATCTCTTGACTATTAAAATGTTATTAAATGTTATCAAATGTTAAAGAATTGAGTACTTATTTATCTACTATGTCAGAGTCATATTGAACTATTTTAAGTAGGTATTATTCTGTTTAAAATCAAGATTTTCTTATTTTGACTATTGGAAAGTTAAAACTTACTATTAAGTAGTCAGAATTCTCCATAGTCGCATTCAACTATTCTTAGTAGTGGTTTATTACAAGCAAAGCATAACTATTCAAAATAGTAATACATTACTTTTTTGTATAGTCATTCATATTTTTAACTATTTCATAGCTTAATTCTAACTATGCTTGAATATTTTTTAACGATTTTTGAATTATTTCTGATGAAAAATAGTCATTTCATAAATTTCATGGAAAATTATCAAATGACTATTGCAATAGTTACAAAAATAACTATTTTTTTTCTGAGTGTAAGCACTTAGTACTTCAATCAACCTTTGAACTAGTTTTTGAAAATGAAAAGAGTTAAAGGAAGCGGCGCGGAATACCACAAGAAAAAGGCTAAGAAAGAAGCAGACGCGAAGACGCGAAATATTTCAGTTCTAGTTCTGGTTCAAAAGCTACGTTAACGTCTTCGGCGGCATCCAGCAGCAGCGGAAGTGATTCCAATGTAAGTAAGATTCCTCCATCTACAATCGTGAGTGGCCTAGAATTGTCCTCCGGCCAATATTCATGGGAATGCATAACTTATTTTACGGGCAGAAGAAGAAGACGTGCCTGCCGTCGAAGTTGGAAGTCGTTCTGGTCCCACCACAGAGCAGGGTCAAGACGAAGTCGACTCACCAGAAGTATCTCAAGCCTGCAGAAAAAGTGAACCTCGTGAAGCTGTAAAGACGCTTAAAAATAAGTTTGTGGAAGTTCTTTAGGTACTGGAAGAATTGACGGATCGGTAGCCAGTCTTCTTCTGACAGTCATGCAGTCATTCAACTTCCTCACTTTTCTTGGCTTTTGAGCTGCAGAGCTACCTGAAGAAGATGACGCACAGATTTACCTGCAGCAATGTGGACTGAGTGTGGATAAGTGTGCTCAGAAACTCTGCGTTTTAAAAGCTCTCCTGGTGGAGAGCAGAGACCGTTTCGTCCAAGCCGCAATCGAATTTTCTAAGACTTTTTGGAAAAAACTCGGAATCGATCTCAAAACGAGTACATTTCGCAGGAAAAAAACGCATGCATGGAGATGAACCCGCAGATGCAGCTTTGTCTCACGAGCCTCATTCGTAAGGCTCGTAAGATCTCGAAATTTAATTTTAATTTAGTATTGAATGGGGGCGGCAAAATGGGTCTCCCGCCCCGGGCGCCGAGATGGTACGCTACGCCACTGGCTACGAGTATCTAGGAGAAATTGGGATGACATTTCAGCTGCAAGTGATGGGAATTTAACAAAATGTCTTCTGAACGCAAACGTTTAGTCTTACACAGAAGAACTAATTTTAAATTAACACAATTTATTTGAAAGTATTCCTTTCCTCTTCATCCATTTTGTTTCTGCTATACAAATTACGAGTATCATCCCTTCCTCTCCATCAAATAGAGGCGGGTAGATGGAATAAAATAGGTTTTCTGTGAGATTTCAACACGATGGAGTGTGATACGGTTGAAATGCTAGCCTCGGCTTAAATGAAATTTTTGATGACCATGGCGTACAGATCAGCCTAAGCTTGAACTTATGTTGACTTTGAGGGCACCCGTCGTTTGGGGATTATTGTTAAAGACATGAAACTTATGAAAATATCACAGAAAAAGAGCAAACGAGATCAATAACCATGTTTAGCAACGTATCTACTATTGGAACCACATCTCAACCATATCCAATCGGGCCAAAAGAGATAATGGTTTCCACCGATCGATAGCAATCACGCGTTTTTTGACAAAAATTTAATTTGAACTGCCTATAACTTGCAAGATCGAAATTCTTTGTTATTAAGCTGAAAGTCTTTTTAACTTCCCATAGGGAGTTATTGTAATCGGTCCGATTTGTCAAATTGGAATTTTTGACATTTCTCGACGTTTCAAGGTCCCTAGAGGCTATACCAATCATTTTTAGAAAGATGTCTGTGTGTGTGTGTGTACGTACGTTCGTACGTTCGTACGTTCGTACGTTCGTACGTTCGTACGTTCGTACGTCCGTACGTTCTTGTACCATTTTTCGTCGTCGATATCTCAAGAACGAGTAAAGATATCGGCTTCAAATAAATTTTGTTTAATAGATAATAACTTCGAAAGAGGCTGAAAGGGCGTTTATTAAAATTCAGTGAGTAGTTTTTTCACTATAACGGTTTAAAAAAAAAGTAAAAATTTTGGTTAGATTCAAATATCTCACGAAAAAATAATGCTATATTCACTTCAAATAAAATTTAATGTACTCATTATAAGGTCATACAGATTTGGTATGAATTTGGAAAAAAATGAACATACCGTTATTTTTTTAAATAAAAAAAACTGAAAAAAAAAATTTCATAACCCAGATATTCTAAGAACGGAAAACAATTTGAAACTCAAAATAATTTTATTTTACGAAAAATAATGTGTTTGACAACTGGTGAAAATTTCAAAAAAAATCAGTTTACAGTTTTTTTACAAAAAATAAAAAACTATATAAAATTCTATTGAAAATTGGTAAAAATTGTTTTTCGACTCAAATTTCTCGAGAACTAGTAGTGATATTGACTTCTAATTTAGTTTATTTTATACATAGTATAATTTTGTACAATTGGTAAAATGTTGACAAATATTGAATTAATAGTTTTTTTTTTTAATAAAAAAACTTTTAAAAATTCTAGTGAAAACTAGCTAAAATTGTATTTCAAGTCGAATTCCTTGGTTATGAACAGCGATTGTGCCTTCTAAAGTATGTTGTTTTATACATCGATACCTCCCCGTAAGAATGTATACTAAGCGACATTTCTAAAATTGTTCAGGAAACGAAAAAAACGAAGAAAGTTCTAGTTGAATGTCTAAGAGACAATTTTGGTTAAACAAAGACATCTAACAAAATTTTTTGTTGCTCACGACAATGAGATCTTTATTAATGTCGCTTAGCATAATTTTTTTGGCGGATAATACAAATTTCAGGTGGCAATATTATTTTATTGAGAAAACATGGCAGTTGATAAATTTTTCTATTTGTACTATAGTTTCCTTTTCATGCATAATAGGTTGGCGAAACCCAGGCCAAAACGTGGCCCTTAACATATAGTATATTTCCTCATCAAAAAGTCATTTTCGAAAAAAGTGTCGCTTAGTACATTCTTACGGGAAGGTATCGACATAATACAATTATTAATATATGGTTAAATTTTGACAAGTATCGAATTGACAGTTTTAACAAAAATATTTCGTTTTTAAATTTTTTTCAATTAAAATGTTTGGAACCGAAATAATAAAGTAATTTCTATAATATAATACATAATTTTATAATTTTATTATCAACTTAGTTTTTAGAAGAATGTATGTACTGTACATACGTATATGAATAAGGTTGTTCAGTTGTACCCAAGTCCCACATATTCAAATTCCATTAATAGCTATGGTGAAATTGAAGAAAACGTCACAATATGTTTTTATCTTTTTGTCCATGAAAAAGAAGTAAAATTCTACTCAAGGTTTTCTTAGGTGTAGGAACACAGATATATTAAAAAACACGGAAATCTATAATTCAGTATAATATAATACGTAGATATGTACCTACCAACCTTCGTAATTATTACAAGAAATTTAACATTTTAAATAGAAAAGTTTAAAATTAGTTAAACACATTTTCTGTAAAAAAAAAACATAAAATGAGCGACTAAGTATCCTCATCATCAACAAAACAAAGCAAATTTCCTAATATCATAGTATGCCACAAGCATCATCGATTTTTAAAACAGGAGTCATTGTATATCCAGTGCTGATCACAGCCTTTCAATTCGGAAAAACCGCAACAACAATTACACTATGAAACCATTTACTTCGATCTTCCATCTACTGCTCTATGATCGAAGTATGTGTACAAAATATCATACCAATTACCACACCAGATACAGTACAGACACAGCTAAAGTTTCTTTCGCTGAAAATTTGGTTATTTGAAAAAAACTAAATATAAAGTTTTCAAGACCACAAATGGGAAGTTATCAGTGTGGGTCGCACCCAACCTCTTTTTTTAGACTCAGAACGGATAATTTGTATAACTATTCCCATCTATGATCTCGCCATAATTCTTTGAGCTTTTTGAATTATGTACTTAGAAAACACACCTAAGCACTGAACTGTCAAATCACATCTGCCAGTTTTCTTGGTTTTTAAAGCTCTGCCTTTATTTCTCCATGACGCCTGCCTGACGACTGAATATAATCTAAGTGGAGCAACGGTGGTTCATGAACTGGAAAGAACACCCAAAAGGTTGTTGAAATCCTTTGACTTTGACAGCCCTGGTCACCAATTGCGACAACGACACACAGTGGGGCCAAAGCGAAAAAAAATCGATTTTCTGAAAGTGCTGATTTCGATTAGCTGTTTCATGTGTCTCACAGTAACTTAGCCACAGAATCTGAGTTCTCTAAGGATTTGCACCAAAACTTAAGTACTCGTATTTACGTCTTAATAGACACCCAAAGTCAAAATATTTGCAATTGAGTGGGAATTCGACTTAACTTTCCTTAGGGTGTTAAGTCAATTCGGGGTGAACTAAAAATGTCATTATTATAATTTGACTGCTGTCAAATTAAGCAAAAAAATTTGAGTAAATCACGGTAGCACAAGCTGTAGTAATGGAAAGTCGCAGTCATTTAAAAAACACTGTACTTTCCTACGGTCTGAGATATGTAAAATCTTTCTCGAGTTTTCAGAGTTTACATGCAAACAAAAATAGGATTCAAACACCTGCAAATCTCAAAAGTGAGCAGATTTAATGTTACGAAATCTTGCAAAAAAAAACATTTTTTTTTTCACTTTTTGTAAAAAAGAATTTTTTTTATAATATTTTTTTATTAAGTAATTAAGAAAAACTGAAATAATTACTTACAGCTCGCAATATATAATAAGATTTTTAAATAAATTAGTGAAATTTTGTATTTTTTTAAAACAGAGTTAAATAAATAAATATATAATAAATATAATATATATAAATTTTTTAATGGCTTTTAATTAATTATAATATTAATTTAACTCATTGTCTTTTTTTATATACATATGATTCTATTGCGTCACCTTCTCGTTCTTTCCAAAAACTGCTTTTTTTGAAATTTGCGCATTATTTGATGTGAGTTTCAGTAGTGAAAACTTAACATAAGAAGTGTTGCTGGTTTGATGCATTCATGAATGTTTGACGATGTGCTTGTAAGCTTTTAACGATTATTTTAATTTTATTGCTTACGACCATATAAAAAGTTACTTCTTTGGATACAATCACTTTTTCTATAGCAAACATGAAGAAACGAATTTTAATAATTTTTATCTGAAAAAAAAAAGAATATTTTCGATTCTTTCTATTATCTATCTCATAAGAACACTGAACGCCTGAACTGACAAAAATAGGTAAAAAATGATTCAATGCATCAAGCATGTTATTTGATTTTTTTCACGAAAATATATTTTGCTAATTACTCAAAATTTAACTTACTCGTACCAACTTTAGAACTTAGATAAGCTTTTGTGTGGACGTGTCAGTGGGTTGAAATATTTTGCTGTCATTTCTTATAAAATTTATAAAATTTATTAACATCCGATTTTATCACACTAAAAAGACTTCTTCCATACTAAACAAGTACTTATTACAAAAAAAAATTTAAAAAATAAGGAGTAAAGAACACCCAAAAAGTGGGTGTGGGAAATTTGAATTGCCAACTTCCTTCAAAAAAAAGGACATTTCAATCTTTATTTGGAGCAAAACCTGGATTTTCATCACTTATAACAATTGTTTTAGTTAGTGGGCGTTGTAGTAGGCGGAAATTATTTGTGGTGCTTTTATTCCAAAACTACTTTCATTCCTGAAAATTTCATCTAAATTTGTTAAAGGGTTCAATTTGTATTTATTTTTTCCGCTCTCCCATACAGTTGGCCCCACAGTGCCACGGGTTGCGTTGTTAAGAAGACAAGTAGGTAGTATGTCATGTGGTAATATGAAGTGTTCCCACTGTGCTAGGGTTCGGCTTGTTACTTCCGGAAAAAAAGTATATTTGAAGAAGATTGAGAAAGTAGATTTCAAAATGTTTTTTTTTTTTTTTTTGTAATCATATAATAAAACGGCGAACATGCTTTTTGTGGTACACTTTTCGCGGCCCGCTAAAAATTGAAGGGGCATAAATTACATATTAAGCGAAAGAACTCTTTGCATAGATGTGCAGGATGCCAAAATTATTTAAATATACTACACAGAAATTGTTTAAAACAACAAATAAAAATTGCAAAAAATGACCGAAAAACAAAAACAATTAGAAATGTCAAATCGACTAGCGACATCTGTTGCTGAATAGAGCATACATTTATAATATACTGTCATACAAGTTAAGTTGAGTAAAAGTTAGAACCATTTTAACTTTTGTTTTTGTTGTTTTTTAAAAAAATACAGCACATTTTGTTCACTTTTCACTCTTTTAAGTTGAATGTAGTTAAGTTTTAAATCATCTATGTATACCTACAAGTATCTATCATCTATCGGGCAATTTCTGTGTTAGTGTTTTCAAAAAGTGAAAAAGTGAAATTTAGAACCATTTCAACTTTTACTTTTTGTGTTTTTCGAGATGGAAGAACGTCACTGCAACGACGTGGGTTCGAGTCCCAATAGAATGATAAATATTTTTGAAGTAAAAATTCTTTTCCGGCGTTGAGGGTAAAAAATTTTCTATGCAGCTGTCAGTGACATGTCAAAAGGACACGCTATCAGCGACATGCTTTTAGAATACAAAATGTTTGTACACTTGAAGGGTAGAATCTTCTGGAGGCTGAGGGAAACAAAGTTTTACTTCTACCGCGCGTACGTCAGTACACACAACCTTTTTACTTGCGACTTATAAGTACATACTATAAGGCAAGTTATGCATTCGTAAAAAAATCGAACTCGAGATTTTGATCAAAGTTGACATTACGATGATAGCGAAGACTAAAAAAGTGGGTCTCGCAATTCTGTCTGTCTGTCTGTTCGACTACAGGCTAAACGGCTCAACCGATTTTCTTTAAACTTGGTATATATCATTTTTAATTTTTTCCCCCCACACGATTTTTTCTTTTTTTTTTAATACCGTATTTTTTTAATACGAATTTTTTTCGAAATTTTATAAACACTTTTTTTCTCAAAAACTGTTCGACAGATTTTAAAAATAAAAATGCAAAAAATAATTCATTTAATTAAATTAAGGGGTGGCCGTGGCGCGATGGTTGTGTGCTCGCCTGTCAACCTTATTATCACAGGTTCGATCCCTGCCGTCGTCTACGTCTTCCTTAATTCCATTAAAACCTTCTAGAATTGTCATCAATGGGTTGCTGATTTACTAAGACACGGCAGTTCTCCGCTTTCGTTCAGACGCCATTCCTGGGGATAAAAAATCTGAGACAACCACCTTCAGTCTCAACATCGTGCCACACATTTTTCCTATCCTGCTTTCTCTTCCGTAAATTCACGCCCGCGCTGTGTTGAAACATTTAAAGGGTAATCATAATCCCTTGAGCGCGAGTAAATTATAAAAAAAAAAGCGCTTAGTATAGGCTGAACAAATTTTTCCGAAAAATGGTTATTGAGGGTACCCCCCATGGAACCATTTTTTTTTGTTTTTGGTTTTCTCGAAAACGGTGCAACCGATTTTGATCATTTTTTTTGCTAAAGCTTCCCAAAAACCTAAATAGAATTGTGTATACTCAAATTTTCAAAAAAAATTTTTTGGATTTTTAAAAAAACTTCAAATTTTTTTTTTTCAAAACTCAATATTTCGAAAACTTATGCTAGATTTTTTTTAAACTTGATAAATAAAAGTTTCTCAATATAGTCTACAAGATGTGAGAAAAAAAATGTATTTTACCTAAAAATAAAGGTACCAACCATACAAATGCTAAAAAATTAAAAAAAAAATGGTTTTCAAAAATCGTATTTTTCTCGAAAACGGCACCTAGAATTTTGATAAAAATTTTTTTCTTTCCATTAATTTTTACGATCTTTAATTTAATAAAAAAAATTTGAAATTAAAATATTATAGCTTGTACCTACCATAGAACCATTTTTTCGAATTTTGAATTTCTCATTATCCACGTAACGGATCTTAATGAAAATTTTTATAGAGAAGCTTCTAAAAAGTCTTAAACACATTGCGTTTCAAAACTTTAAAATATTATTTTTTTATTTTTTGAAAAAAAAAATCTATTTTTTTCTTTTTTTGAAAATTCGATATCTAAGAAACGGCTATATTTTTTTTGTAAATTTAATTTAAAAAAAAGCCTTTTTTAAGAAACCACTACAACGACTTATAATTTTTTTCTTGCTCAAATTCATTTTTGGATAGCATTATGTTTTTGTCTCTTACTACTAAAAGAATTTAAGAATTAATTTTATCCTTATGAACAGTTTTCTCTAATAACATTCGTTTTTAAAATTCCTTGTCTATTACATAGGAGCAAGTTCGTGCGACCCAGTCGTGCATTTTATTTTTTGTTGCCGCGATATAAAAAAATGATGAGGGTGAAAGTTTTAAATCTAACACAAAATTCACAGGTTGACGCCACTCCGGCGACCGACGACGTGGGTTCGATTCCAATATTATGGCCATAACAACAACTGAAGGACAATGACATGAAAGAATCGAAACAAAAATTGTTAATGTGTCAAAAATGTGTATAGGTTTGAAAGTTTGTTTACCATTAACTGTTTTCCTTTGACTTCAGGATTGAGTCCATAATATTAAACGTACACATGAGCTACCTACTGTTTCAGCTATCTCGCGCACCTTCAATCGGCTGAGGTCTGCCAATACGAGAGCGTGGATTTTTGACACGTTATCCTCCGTGGTAGATATTTTCGGGGCACCTAGACGGAGGTCATCAAAAACCGATTTGCGACCACGTTGAAACTCATTATACCAATTTTTGACGGTCGCAATCGAAGTTGAAGAGTCACCGTACACAGAATCCAAGCGCCCTTTGATCTCGCTGCTCGGTTTCCCTTCCAAAAACAAGAATCGAATCACCGAAGGGTATTGCTCTTTTCCCAATTTTCTAAAATTTGCAGACAAAGTGCCTTCCACGCGTGGTCAACACAAAACTACGAGTCCGATTCAGCTGAAATTTTGACCGTAGCCGTCTAAGAGAATGTATTAGACAATAGTAAATTGCTCTTGTGATACTGGCACCATCAGGCGGTGAGCCTAAGTACTTATCTTACCTTCCTCGTATATTTCTTATATATTGAACAAAAAAAAAAACAAGAACAACAAAATATATATCAGGTTTCATGCTTAGCTACTTAAGCTATTCTTTTTTTTATAAAAAATCCTCTAATTAAATATATTTAATTGAACAAGAAAATTAATATAAGAAAAAAAAATTAATTTTAATATTTACAAACAATTAATTGCATTTGTTTAGTGACAATTTTTAAATTTATGCAAATAAAATCCAAAAACCCATTACATCTATTATATTTTTGGATGTTCACATTTTTTTTATAGATAATTACTTTTTCTTATAAAAAAATAATTATCTAGATGTTCCCAATCGTCAAAGTTCTATTTTGCAGGTCTGATTATTATTTTTTTATGGAATGTACACTTCGAACAGTCACCAAAAGCGCTGGCCAGACCATTCCTAGCTAACTCGAATACCTTTGTATGTACATGAGGTTTCAGGTCATTCCACAAATAAAATCTTATCACTTCAAGACACGGACAGCTGCATTGTATCAGCAAATTTCTCGTGCTCCACCAACACGGTTCAAGACAAAAATCAGAACAGAACCTTTTGGCAATATGAGAAAGACAATTTGGCAATTTTTGAAGATAAAAGTTTGTGTTAGGCTTCCGATGCTGCAACTAGAAAAAGTACGGAAAAGCCAGGAATACTTACAATGATCACATTTGCAGAAGAAAATTTGTACATGATCAAAATCTACGTCAGCAAAAACAAAACAAAAACAATATCCCAAAGGTTGTAAAAACTGTTGTTCTCTTGTACAAATATTTAAAAATTTCTAAGTCATCGGTTCATCTGTTCGTTTACAATAACAATCCTACTGCCAGATTGCTCGAAAAAACCAATTTGCTTGTAACGAAGTTTGCTGCAATTCGACTTTGCTATACACAGTGTTATGACTCCTCTTGTACTTGAGAGTGTAAATGGTTCTATGGGACAAATCTTCTTTCGCAGTACAGTAGCAATAGAGTCGTCAAAGATATTGAAATACACATAAATCTGCTAATCCAGATTGTACTATATCTCCTTTAGTTCTGATGAGGTATTTTTCTACGCTGGTATAATTATTGCGAACGCTTTCTCATTTTACATAGTCTTTGGGTATCTTTCCGAGTTGATGGAGAACAGCATTTGCCGGTTCCTAAAAAAATAATAATCTATAATCTCCACTAATCGCCATTTATCGACTATTTACACTAACGTCCCTTTTAAGTCATGGAAACACCGATCAACAATCAGCTAAAGAAATACTTTGATGAACGGATTTAGGGCTATCATAGCAGCAGGTGCACTGGAGATTTAGTGTCAGATCTCACCAAAAATCGGAATCAGTCCTTACATCATTTTGGAGAAACAAACGTAAATGCACCTGATATTTCTGAAGCATTTGATAGAGCTGGCATGAAGCTGTGATATCGAAAATGCGTGCAATGGGAATCAATGAGTCTTTTCTTCGTTGCATTAGAAATTACTTTTTAGACCGTTCAATTGGAGCTCGTCTACAAGCCTTCAAGTCCGATATTCATTAAGCAATTGGTGGTGTCCCCCAAGGCTCCATTTTATCTCCGATACTCTTTCTTATCTTTATAAATGATCTTTTGTCTCAAACATCTAATTCACTTCACTGTTTCACTGACGACAGAACCCTCAGCTTTTCATATTCATTTCCAGACTCTTCAGCTGTGGAACTGAAACACAAAGCTGTCTTCTGTCGGCCAAGCGAAATATACCACCAATGCAATCACCCAATGAATGGCCTTTGCATCAAAGAAACTGAAAAGCTTTTCCATAGTCGCTATAACGAGTATGTTAGCGACCATATTTTATTGAATGATCATATTATATTCGACGTAGCCAAAACTGCAATGAAATGATTAGATTTTCCTTAAAGTGGCAAGAAATTTGCTTCCCCTATCGATCTGGCTATCGTCTATAAGGCATACATCGGACCAAAACTTGAGTATAATTCTAATATATGGGCTGGTGCCCTCATTACTCATTTGAACCTGTTCGATAGAATCGAGAACAGAGTCTAAGACGATTTATCTCCCTAATTGTGATGCATATGCTTTCAAGACCAATGTGCATCGACATCTCCTATTAAATCCTCTCCACTTTACCTAAAAGCTTTACATTTATATTTTTCTAGGTTCTACGATACATACATATTTGGAAATTTGTAAAGGTTCCGACTTATTATAAAGTTTATTCCGAGATCCACTTTGTTGTTTCAAACAATTTTTCCCATCATTCCTCTGTAACTTCTTCGAACACGTTAAGTATGTCCTGCCAAACGAATAATCCTTCACCCACTAGATCTCATTCAAATTAAAAAAGATTATTTAAAACCACAATAGGTAAACTTGATTCGAGAACTACCTACGTATTCATCTACCGCAAATATGTCGAAAGAACAAAAAGGAAACAACCCAATTAGCGCCTATCCAAATCTAGCCTTCCAAATGGAAATATGTTAATGTACCAACTTTCAAGGGAATTCAACTGTTAATAACACATATAAAGTACACATGATGGCGGCGAACGACTATACTGTTTACACAGTGTGAACACTAAAAAGCCAGCTATAGCTACCATGAGCTTAGGCTCCCGAAGAACTCCAACGTCTTTTGTTCTATGTACCTAGCTTACTTAGAAGTAGGCTGGCTATACATACGAGTATATTGACAAATCTACGGTATATTTGTTTAGCGACGACATTTTGTGAACACAACACTTTAACATTAAAGCCAAACTACCTACAGCAAATTACTGTTGTAATCATCATCTTTGTGGCAATCTATATAAGTGAAACAGAGAGGTGGGGGCGGGGGGCTATGTTGGGGGAGTGAGAGAATGATGATTAATTACTTTCAAGTACAGGGAAATGGGAAGGTGTAGATTCATGTCCTTCCGCTCTGCATGTACATACAAATGAATGAATCTGAGTTGATGTTGTTGCGGTAAAATTTACCACAACAAGTTTCACCTGCCTTTAATCATTTTTAGTTTCTTTTTCCGTTGCTGCTCCAAAATACTTATAGAGTTAGTAGATACCTGGTGGCCATCAGCCAGAGACCTGCTCTTAAAGTGTTTTGGAAAAGTAACAAAAATAGGTCTTCGGTTCTGAAATACAAAGTTGAGTGACAGGGGTCACCAAAACCCATATACATATATGTGACGGATGAGTCACAACGTCAAAAACACACAGGGACACAGTGTGCGACAGATGGTCCGCAAGATATGTGGGTGTGCGACAGATGGTCCACACAGGATTGCAAAACATGAAGATTTTGACCCATGTTCAACGGCATGTGTGATTTCAAGTTCACACCAACATAAATTTAGTATGGCCTTCTGCCCAATTTTAAGTGTCTGGCTCACCAAGTAAAATCACGTTGCGATGTTATTCCCTTTATCCTTAATTGTCTGCGCGAAAGTCTACGGGTTTAAAATATGTTAAACTTCGCGTGAAACATCGGATCCTGTCTCATAATGTTTGTTGGGAAAATGGCATGGGATCCCATCTAACAGAATGCTTTCTTCAAGTTTTTGAGTTGGGCCGGTTGGGCTGGGGACTTTATTCGCGATCTTTAATAATTTTTCGTTTAACTTTTAGACCATTTGAAATTGACGGATTAGAACTGAACTCGTCCATTAAGCCAAGGTTGGTGTTCAAATCACCAATGTGAAAGAGACCATATATGCGTGGCTGGATTCGACAGCGGCATGCACACCAGCGAAAAAGCCGGGTGTTGCAACCGCGACAGAATACCAACACGGACCAAAGGTCAGAAGAGGATGGCATATATGTCGCGGCCAAATGGGTGAGAGAAGTTCGCCTTTTGGGAGGCACTTTTGAAAAAGCTACTAAAGAGTTGAGTCGAAAGTTTAGAAGGAAAAATTATTAAATCAAAAAAAAATTTCGTTGTGAAATTGAAAGATCAATCAATTTTTGTTAGAGGAATTCCAGTTGGGAAATATAAAGAGGAAAACAAAATTTCAATCTTGTTTTGAAGAAAGCATCCCTTGTTCGAGGAGATAGAGCCCGGGGTGAGACTGACTAAAAGAGACAGGATCCGCTGAAAAAAAAAAGAAGCTAAGTATACAGTGTTTGTAGAATTGTGCTTAGGAGAATTTTGATTCGTTTTGTTTTGTTTGGAGGCTATTAAGTGCCTTAGATTTACCCCATTTAGGCTTTCGTTTCGTCTTTTGTCTTCCCGAGATTGCGGGACTCGCGACCGTTCTTAGACTCCGTTGTTGTTCGGGAATTTTTCCTAACGTGATTTTTCTTCGTGGCCCGTTGTGGCACAAAACCATTGTTCTCGTTTTAATTTCTCATTTTTTTTACCTTTTCAACCATATATTTCTTTGTAAATTGGCCATCTGCCAATTACCAAATACTTTTGTAAATTCATACTTGTCGTAGAAAAAATTCTGGGTTTTATACCTATACTCATAAAGGTTTCCCAGATAGTTTGAAAATAAAACTTCCACTAAATCCTATTCAGGTAAAATTAAACCTTTCTTTTATTTTTTTTTTCTGGAAAGAAACTTCTGTTTCAGCTAATTGGTTCAAGGTTTGTAATTTCCTATTTAGTTCATAACTAAAACAAAAAAAAAATTACTGGCGCCCATTTTTTTTATTCATTTTCTTTATTCGCAATTTTTCGATTATAGGAACACCCTATTCCTATTTTTCCAATATCAAAAATAATTTTTGATAACATTTTGATTAATCAAAAGATTAATCAATTTCCCCAATAATTCAATTAAACCCACCCCAAACTGAGCTATCGGGTGGCAGCACTGTGTTTGCTGTCGGTGGTGGAAATTTCCGAACAATTCCATCGGTTGACATTCGTACGTCATACGTCATTTGTAATTTAACTTTATTCTTCGCGACGCGCGCCGGTATTATCTTATCCGAGATTGTCTTATTATTTAATTAATTATTTTGAGTCTGCGGATTGTTGTCCGCCTTCATAAATTATTAAATATATTCAACCTAAATATTAATAACTATAGTTCGGGAATTTTCATTACAATTGGCGTCCAAACGTGGGGCTTGTGTTTCTGTTTATTGTGTGCAAAAAAGTACCTAGAGTTGATGTCTTCTTTTGTGCTGTGATTTTTAGGGAAGTTTTGTTTATATAAACATTTTGTTTTATAAAAAACATTTACTTGGTGTTATTTTCCTTCTTTTCCAGTGATAATTGTGCATCAAGACCCTAAATTGGAGTTTAATCCTTGTGAAAAATTGGGGTACATATTCATACACATATGTATGTATGGTTGTTTGTTCATCAAGAGAACGTTGCAGTTGTTCAAGAGAAGTTGAAACAAGGATAAAATTGAGTAAGGTTGTTTTTGTTGTTTGCTTTTTTATTTCATTGATTGTTTCAATTTAAGTGAAAATTATTGTTTAATTGACACTTAATTTGATCCCTTTTTTTTGTTGATATATTTTTATTATAATATTAATTTTGCTGGCATCCATTTTGCATTGAGAGAAATAGTGCGGTCTCGTTCACACCATCATTTTGTAATATTCTGTTGACACTTTGTAGATTTCATCGTGGTGAATATCGGTGCTGTCGTTTCGGCATAGTACGTTTAGGGAAATAATAGTACTTTTTAATACTTTTTTTTGTTAATTGTATTCAATTGATTTTCTTTGGTTATTTGTCCTAAGTGGGCTTCGATTTGATTGTGTTGCTATAAATCTTCATTTTCATTCGTGGGTTTCGCGTTTTCGAAGGGTTCGATTTTTCGATCTTGATTTGTGCTTTTTTTTCTTTCCATTTTTTTTCTCTTTCGTGATTATTTTCATAACGTCATATACTTCGGTTGTGTTGATTTATTTTTTTTGCTGAAATGGATGCAAATCACGTGAATAGGTTGTCACAAGACGAAATTACATACGAGGTAGAGTTTAGAGGTTTAACCGTAGGGACAGTAGAGGAGATGCGAAAAGCGCTTAGGGTAGCTTTGAAACTGGAACGTAGGAATTCTTTTATTCCTCCCGCTTACCCGTTCACTTTTGAACAGGATTCGATGGCGGTAGAGAAGAAGTTGATAGAGATAGGGAAGTTGTTAGAAACTCCGCCGAAGTCGGAAACTTCAAAGGAGTATTTAAAGATCATCACAAAGGTTGAGTGGGGGTTACGTAGGATGGACAGGAGCGTTCCAGAGAATGAGAGTCAGGAGAAAGGGAAACAGGCTCTTAAAAATAAGTTGGTAATGGCTATGGCTGAGTTAGAGGGGGATGAGGAAGATTCAGAAGATGAAGAAGAGGAGGAAGACGATGGTGAGGAGGAAAATAAGGATAGTAGGAAAAAAAGAAAGCAGGATTCTAAAGTGGGTGAGGTTGAAAAGCAGCGTTCAGCTGAACCTCAAAGTATGTCGAGTACGACTGCCGGTACCTCGATAAATTTAGGAGTGGCAGATTCGAATAGAGATAAGAATAGAGATAGTGGAAATCAGGTTAACCCAGTTACAGAACGGGTTATAGTAAGTTCGGAAAAGTTTTTAAACATCGCGAAATGGGATGTCAAATTCACTGGTGAACGCTGCGGTGCTTCAGTGAACGCGTTTTTAGAAAGGGTAGATGAGATTCGTTGTGCTAGGGGGGTTTCGGAACCCCAACTTTTTAAGGCAGCTGTGGAACTTTTTGTTGGAAAAGCATTAATTTGGTTTAGGGCAGTTAGGCCATCAGTTAATTCGTGGTTGGAACTAGTTCGAGAGATGAAGTTGGAGTTCTTGCCACCGAATTACGATGATCAGTTGTTAGATGAGATTAGGCGTCGCACACAAGGCAAAGATGAATCTATCGGAGTCTATGTGGCGACAATGCAGAATTTGTTCGGTAGGTTAACGGAACCAATATCGGAAGGTAGAAAGTTGTCAATGATTCAAAGGAACTTGACACCTTTCTACCAAACTCAGCTTGGTTTGGCGAAACCAAGTTGCGTATCCGATTTGGTGGCTTTAGGTAGGAACTTAGAAGCGGTTAGGGCGAATGTGGAGGCGTATGTTCCACCACCCAATGTTAGGAACAATAGGAGTTTGCTAGAACCGGATCTAGCATACGTAGGTGTTGAAACTTCTGCAGTTTCGGTTATTGCGGGGAATAACCAAACTGCTCGTCAGGCCCAATCTTCAAACCAAAGGTCTTCGGTTAGGTGTTACAATTGCAATGGATCAGGCCATTTTGCAAATAGGTGTTCCGCTCCTAGGCGTTGTTTTGGTTGTGGGGCTTTAGGGGTCAGTAGACAAAACTGCCGACGGTGTTCGGGAAACGGTCAACGGACTCTTGTGCCAGCAGGGCAAGAGGCTCGAAGACGTTGAAGGTTTTGCCTGCTGAAAACCAGCTGGTGAATCAGGTTCATTTAGGTTTTACTCTCGAGGCAAACGGTGATGATAGGAGACCATTTTTAGGAGTTAGTATTTATGGTACTAGATTTTTAGGTTTATTAGATTCAGGAGCTTCTAGAACCATAATAGGTAGGGATTCTTGGAAAATTCTTCAAAATTTAGGTCTTTCTTTAAATACAGACACTGTTCACTGCGTTCGGTTAGCAGATGGAACAGGTGTTAAGGTTTTAGGGACACTCTCTCTTCCAATAGTAGTAGAAGACAGGGCAGTGTTGATTGACTGTCTTGTTATACCAACTCTGCCACACACGGTGATCCTAGGTGCAGATTTTTGGGCACTTTCGGGTATTATACCGGATTTAAGGTCACGTGAGTGGAATTTTTCGGAACAGCCGGTTTCGATTTGTTCTATTACGGAACGATCAGAGTTGACGGATAGGGAAACAAAGTGTTTAGGAGATTTGATTGAGGAATCATTTAGTAGGATGCCTGAAGGCTTAGGGTGCACAACTATGGTTGAGCATAAAATTAGGACGTCGGCGGAACCGATTAAACAACGGTATTATCCGGTCTCGCCGGCCATGCAAGTACATATTGATAGGGAACTAAATGAAATGTTAGATGCAGGTGTTATTGAGAGATCGACAAGTGCGTGGTCATCTCCAATACTTTTAGTTAAAAAGAAAGATGGCTCCTTTAGGTTCTGTGTGGACTATAGGAAGCTTAATAAAAATACAGATAGGGATGCTTATCCACTTCCTTACATTAATTCGATTTTGGACAGGCTTCGAGGTGCGAGGTTCTTGTCTTCGCTAGACATCAAGTCAGCGTATTGGCAGATTCCTATGGAGGAGGAATCTAAGCCCTATACTGCCTTTACGGTCCCTGGGAGAGGTCTTTTTCAATTTCGAAGAATGCCTTTCGGTCTTCACAACTCGCCTGCTACTTGGCAGAGGTTTATCGACACAGTTTTGGGTGCCGACCTCGAGCCATTCGTTTTCGTCTATTTAGACGACATCATCATCATTACAGAAAGTTTCGAACAACATCTTGAAATTCTGAATGAGGTGATGAAAAGGTTGAGTGAAGCAGGGTTGAAAGTCAGTAAGGAGAAATGCAACTTTTGCATGCCATCGCTGAAATTTTTAGGGTATATAGTGGATCGAAATGGTTTACATGTAGATCCAGAGAAAGTGGAAAGCATGGTTAGGATTCCAGCACCGAGGAATGTAAAAGAAGTTAGGAGTTTTGTAGGGACAGTTTCGTGGTACCGTCGTTTTGTACCGAATTTTGCGGAATTGGTTAGGCCGTTATCGGATTTGTTAAAGAAAAATAGGAAGTTTAGTTGGACTCAAGAATGCGAGGATAGCTTTAGGAAGGCAAAAGAGTGTTTGGTGACAGCACCTATACTCACTTGCCCAGATTTTAAACGACCTTTTGTCGTTCAAACAGACGCGTCAGATTTTGGTATCGGTGCAGTTCTTTCACAGAACTTTGATGAGGGAGAAAAGGTTGTCTGTTACCTTAGTAGGTCATTGAATAGAAACGAAAGGAATTATAGTACTACAGAAAAAGAGTGCTTAGCTGTACTTTGGGCTATTGAGAAGTTGCGACCGTATATCGAAGGTGTTCGGTTTACTGTTGTAACGGATCATTATTCCTTGGTATGGTTAAGCAATCTTAAAGATCCGCAGGGTAGGTTAGCGCGTTGGGCAGTTAGGCTCCAACAATTCGATTTCGAAATCATTCACCGAAAGGGCAAAGAGCATGTGGTTCCGGATATGCTTTCTCGGGGAGTTCCACAGTTGGGTGGTATCTCAGATGAGGATTTAGACCCTTGGGTAAAGAGAATGATTTCAGAGGTAAATTCGAATCCGCTTAGGTACCCAGCCTGGAGAGTTGAACAAGGTCAGTTGTTTAAACTCGTAAAGGCTAGTCACGTTGTAGTACATGAAAATAACCAGGAGTGGAAGAGAGTGTTAGGTAGGAATGAGAGATTAGGGATTTTACAAGAATACCATGATGGACCATTAGCAGGACACATGGGTGTTAGAAAAACTTTTGCTAGAATAGCGGCTAAGTTTTACTGGCCAAAAATGAGGGCTGATATAACCAAATATGTTAGGAGTTGTAAAGTTTGCCAACAGGTAAAGCCGGTGAATGAGAAGCCAGCTGGATTGATGACTGAGAGGGTAGGAATCAAATCACCTTGGGAAATGATTTGTGTAGATTTGGTAGGTCCGCTTCCTAAGTCGAGTAGGGGTTTTACTTACATTTTGACGGTAGTAGATTATTTCACGAAGTTTCCGCTACTTTTCGCTGTGAGGTCGGCTACTGCTAGGGCAATCGTTAGGGAACTTGAAGATAACGTTTTCCTCTTATTTGGCATCCCAAAGGTGATCGTGTGTGACAACGGTCCCCAGTTTCGATCCAAGGAACTGAAAACGCTTTGCCAGGCGTACGCGTCACAATTGAAATTTACAGCCCATTATCACCCGCAGGCGAATCCTGCGGAGAGGATCAATCAGATTCTTAAGACGACGTTAAGGGCATATGTTACAGAAAACCACAGAGTGTGGGATTTACAACTCAGCAAGGTGGCGTGTGCTATTCGCACGTCACAGCATGAGGTTTTAGGAGTTTCGCCATACTATGCGAATTTTGGTAGGGATATGGTGACTTCAGGTCGAGAAGTACCATCTGTGGAGGATAGTTCAGGAACCGTTCAGGATCGGGATGAGATCGCTGAACGTTTCAAGGAACTAAGATCGGATATAGGAAAGAAGTTACAAGCAGCATCTAAGAGATCTGCTCAGGTCTATAATCTTCGACGGCGTGATGTTCAATATCACCCCGGCGAAATGGTCTGGCGTAGGAACTTTTCGTTGTCGGATGCCGCGAATTATTATGCTGCCAAATTAGCACCGAAATTTGTCGGTCCGTTTGAAATTAAAAAGCGTGTGTCACCTTGGACATACGTTTTACAAGATAGTAATGGTAAAGAACGCGGAACTTGGCATGTTAAAGATTTAAAACCGTATACCGATGCATCCGAAGATTAAAGTAGAGTAAAGTATTTTTTTTGTATTTTGGTTTTTGATACTTAATGACTTTCATTTTTAATTTTTGCTTTTTTGATTTTTTTGGATGGAAAACCTTTTTTTTATTTTTTCATTTTCTTGGCAAATCTTAGAAAATGTGTTACAGAAATGTAAGCACATTTTCTGGGAGGTAAGGGTGGGATTTGTTGCGGTAAAATTTACCACAACAAGTTTCACCTGCCTTTAATCATTTTTAGTTTCTTTTTCCGTTGCTGCTCCAAAATACTTATAGAGTTAGTAGATACCTGGTGGCCATCAGCCAGAGACCTGCTCTTAAAGTGTTTTGGAAAAGTAACAAAAATAGGTCTTCGGTTCTGAAATACAAAGTTGAGTGACAGGGGTCACCAAAACCCATATACATATATGTGACGGATGAGTCACAACGTCAAAAACACACAGGGACACAGTGTGCGACAGATGGTCCGCAAGATATGTGGGTGTGCGACAGATGGTCCACACAGGATTGCAAAACATGAAGATTTTGACCCATGTTCAACGGCATGTGTGATTTCAAGTTCACACCAACATAAATTTAGTATGGCCTTCTGCCCAATTTTAAGTGTCTGGCTCACCAAGTAAAATCACGTTGCGATGTTATTCCCTTTATCCTTAATTGTCTGCGCGAAAGTCTACGGGTTTAAAATATGTTAAACTTCGCGTGAAACATCGGATCCTGTCTCATAATGTTTGTTGGGAAAATGGCATGGGATCCCATCTAACAGAATGCTTTCTTCAAGTTTTTGAGTTGGGCCGGTTGGGCTGGGGACTTTATTCGCGATCTTTAATAATTTTTCGTTTAACTTTTAGACCATTTGAAATTGACGGATTAGAACTGAACTCGTCCATTAAGCCAAGGTTGGTGTTCAAATCACCAATGTGAAAGAGACCATATATGCGTGGCTGGATTCGACAGCGGCATGCACACCAGCGAAAAAGCCGGGTGTTGCAACCGCGACAGAATACCAACACGGACCAAAGGTCAGAAGAGGATGGCATATATGTCGCGGCCAAATGGGTGAGAGAAGTTCGCCTTTTGGGAGGCACTTTTGAAAAAGCTACTAAAGAGTTGAGTCGAAAGTTTAGAAGGAAAAATTATTAAATCAAAAAAAAATTTCGTTGTGAAATTGAAAGATCAATCAATTTTTGTTAGAGGAATTCCAGTTGGGAAATATAAAGAGGAAAACAAAATTTCAATCTTGTTTTGAAGAAAGCATCCCTTGTTCGAGGAGATAGAGCCCGGGGTGAGACTGACTAAAAGAGACAGGATCCGCTGAAAAAAAAAAGAAGCTAAGTATACAGTGTTTGTAGAATTGTGCTTAGGAGAATTTTGATTCGTTTTGTTTTGTTTGGAGGCTATTAAGTGCCTTAGATTTACCCCATTTAGGCTTTCGTTTCGTCTTTTGTCTTCCCGAGATTGCGGGACTCGCGACCGTTCTTAGACTCCGTTGTTGTTCGGGAATTTTTCCTAACGTGATTTTTCTTCGTGGCCCGTTGTGGCACAAAACCATTGTTCTCGTTTTAATTTCTCATTTTTTTTACCTTTTCAACCATATATTTCTTTGTAAATTGGCCATCTGCCAATTACCAAATACTTTTGTAAATTCATACTTGTCGTAGAAAAAATTCTGGGTTTTATACCTATACTCATAAAGGTTTCCCAGATAGTTTGAAAATAAAACTTCCACTAAATCCTATTCAGGTAAAATTAAACCTTTCTTTTATTTTTTTTTTCTGGAAAGAAACTTCTGTTTCAGCTAATTGGTTCAAGGTTTGTAATTTCCTATTTAGTTCATAACTAAAACAAAAAAAAAATTACTGGCGCCCATTTTTTTTATTCATTTTCTTTATTCGCAATTTTTCGATTATAGGAACACCCTATTCCTATTTTTCCAATATCAAAAATAATTTTTGATAACATTTTGATTAATCAAAAGATTAATCAATTTCCCCAATAATTCAATTAAACCCACCCCAAACTGAGCTATCGGGTGGCAGCACTGTGTTTGCTGTCGGTGGTGGAAATTTCCGAACAATTCCATCGGTTGACATTCGTACGTCATACGTCATTTGTAATTTAACTTTATTCTTCGCGACGCGCGCCGGTATTATCTTATCCGAGATTGTCTTATTATTTAATTAATTATTTTGAGTCTGCGGATTGTTGTCCGCCTTCATAAATTATTAAATATATTCAACCTAAATATTAATAACTATAGTTCGGGAATTTTCATTACAATGTAATATTTCATATTTTATTTGCTTGTGAAAGTTGGTAGTTGGAATTTTTTGTTTTTGGCCAAAGGGATGGGCGCTAGAGGTGTTGGATTATTTACGCAATTAGACACGTGCAATGGGTTTTAATATTTTATTAGAACATAATATCAGCTAATTGATATGATTTTATCATCGTCATTACCGAGGTTTATCGAAGCCTTGTGAGAACGTCAAGGACTTCTTACTCAAAGATAGTAGGTATGTCATTAAGTAGTTTAAGCCAATTTTCTTAAGACTTATTTAATTTGTGGAAAATCTGTAACAAAAAAACGTATTTGTACAAACAGTCTTCGATTTCAAGGGAGTTTAAATTCCATAAAAAAGATTTAATCTTGAAATAATGACTTGTTTGATAAATAATTTAAGAGAAAAGTAACTCGATACTCTAACTAGATGAATTCTTACCAAAAAACATTTTGAAAGACATGACAGGCTCAAAGTCGTTTCTTAAATCGATATTTTAAAAGCAAGTAGACGTATCAATAAAAGAAACAGAGAAAATAATACATACATTTTGCAACTATGGTCTTGTGACTCATAACATTTCCTTGGTGTATATTCTCAGTTGTCAGGAAAAGTGGGTACCAACATTTTCTATCGAATCTGAACAGCTATAAGGAGGATCATCACAACAGACAAAAATAATAAATATAAAAAAAAAACTTCACTTGAGATCAGGAAATCGATGATAGCCAGTGGCCTTGACATAACAATAAGCACTCAACAACGAAGACCAATAAATCCGTTTTTTTTTATCATAGTTATGTAGTTCACAAGATCAACATTGTACTGTCAATGTTTACTTACTTACTTAGGTCCTCGGATCTGTTACGTCCGTTCACTACTCCTACGCGCCATCGTGTATACGGTTGCTGGAGATGTACCTCAGCTCTCTCTAACTCTTTCCCAGTTATGCTGATTCCTCTTCGATCGTTCTTCGCCAAGTACTCCTGGGTCGGCCAACTCCTCTGCCTCGCTGCGATTGAGTTCTATTGCATCGCTTGACTCGCAATGCACCCGTGGCCTTTTCGAAGCGTATGTCCAATCCACTGCCACTTACGTTTTCGTATTATAGAGTCGATGGGTTCCTGACCTGTCCTCGCATGCAGTTCATCATTGCAGATACGGTTAGGCCAGAAAATCCGCAAGATTTTTCGCAGACATCTATTCAAGAACGTTTGCAGCTTTCTTGTGACAGTGGGTGTTACTTTCCATGTACTGCATCCATAAAGAAGTACGGATTCTACATTGGAGCGGAACAGTCGTAGCTTAGTCTTTAGGCTTATAGAGTTGTTTCTCCATATTTTGGACAGAATTCCGAACGCAGGCTTTGCTTTCCCGATTCGGCGGGTTGTATGAAGTTCGGTCCCGCCATCAGTAGAGACAATACTCCCAAGGTATTGAAATTGAAAACTCGCTACCGTCTCTACTGGTTGTCCAGAAATATCTTTTTGAGTAGATGAGGAAGTTCCAAGTCTGATCCTTTTAGTTTTTGCCGTATTGATCTTAAGCCCACCGGTTTCGGCTTCTCTCTCCACCCTTGTTGTCATTTGATCGAGATCCATGATCCTTTCTGTTTCCCAAGCTCTTGCTATGAGTGGGTGCAGGAGCTCAGACGATGTTGTTGACGCTGCACGTAAGAGCTCTGCGGGAATCCCGTAAAGTCCAACCGCTTTGTTGTTCTTCAGTGCTCTGATTGCGGTTAGATTTTTTCTCTACTGGGGGATGCAGTGCCTATTCGGGAATTTGTTACGGACGGATCATTGCGTGTTAGGTTGATGAAAACTAGCAGTGATCCTTCTATGTCCTTTAGCAGGTGTTGTTTAGAGCTTTGGACACCGGTTATAGCTCTTTGGTAATTCTGTAGACGGTCCTACTGTCGCACCTACTTGCGGCCTCTTCTGCTTCTATTGCCAATGCTATGATATAGTTACGCTTGTCACGTCGCACGCTACGGTGAACTTCTCTAGTCTTCATATGGTACGCAGACTCTAGCTCGATTCTGCCTGCTGCTGACGTTGCTGCAATGCGAGTTTTGAGCTGTTTTCTTTCTTTGATCATAGCCAAAGTTTCTTCAGAAAGCCAGGCACTATTTCTTCCTTGCGACCGACCGACTATACTTTCAACACCTGATATGAAAACATTTTTCACAGCACACCAATGGTTTTCGACAGAGGTGGGTTCCATGATACTGATTGTTCTCAATCCTTGTGAAAGATGTTCCCCTAGTTGTTGGCGGACTGCGGGATCCTTTAGTCTATCGGTGTTGAACTTGGGCATTCGGGTGTTTTCTTGGGATCTCCGAACTGCAGCTGTTCGTAATCTTACGGTAGCAAACATCACCTCTTCTGTTTCAAACATCCTGGAGACTGCTTCTAAATCGCCGAATTGTTGTTTGGTTGGAAGTTGCTTGTCTGTCCGTCGACACCCAACTGATTTTGTGGCACGTCTTGTGCTTAAACATGGTTCCTCCTATAACAAGGCGGTTGGCGTTACAAAAATCGACAAAACGTTCGCCATTATCTTTCCGGTTTCCAACACCATGCTTTCCCATAACATGCCTGAGATCATCATTGTCGTTGCCAACCTTGGCATTCAAGTCTCTCATTACCATTATGATGTCTCCACGTGGCGTACTATCATAAGCAGCACTCAGCCGGTTATAAAAGGCCTCCTTCTCCTCGACAGAAGAGACCTCCGTTGGGGCGTAACACTGTATGATGCATGATTTAGAAATCCAATCCACTGCCACTTTTAACGTCGTATAAAATACAATCAATAGGTTCCTGGCCCGTTTTCCTGAGGAGCTCTTCGTTTGATATACGATTAATTAAATAGAAAGTCCTAAAGATCTTTCGTAGACATCTATAAATGAACGTTTGCAGCTTCTTAGTGAAACCTACTGTTACTTTCCAAGTGCTGCAACAGTAAAGTAAAATGGATTCGATGTTGGATCGAAACAGCCGTAGCTTGGTTCTTAAGCTTAGAGTATTATTCCTCCATATATTTCTAAGCATACCGAAAGCAGCCTTTTCCTTCCCGATTCGACTGCTGATGACCTGTTCGGTACCACCCTCGGTAGAGATGATACTTCCAAGGTATTAGAAGCTCTACACTTTCTCTATCGGTTGTTGAGAAATATTTATGAGAGAAGATGACTGGGTTCCTAGGCTGATCATCATTGTTTTTCCGGAGTTGATTCTGTTGATTCTGCTTCTCTCTTCACCCCTGTTGTCATTTGGTGGAGATCCACGATCCTATGAGAGACCAAGCAAGATGTTTCAGGTGAGGCGTTAGAGTCCATCGAATCCCTCCATTTCCCATCAAGGCCGCTCGCAGGATATCGCTTATCACCAACACAAACAATATTGGTGACAGAAGGCACCCCTCTCTGATCCCATTTTGGACTTCACTCCCTTCGTTCAAAACGTGACATTTGGAACCATCATTAGTTACCTTAATAATAACTATTAATTTATCCGGGATACCCCTCCTGCGTAAAGCAAGCCAAATAAATTCTATATGACGCTATATCGAAAGCCTTCTCAAAGTCAACGAATAGGAAGTGAAGTGGTGATCGATATTCGACGCATGCTCAGTTGTATGGATATGATCAGTGAATGATGATCCAGAGCGGAAACCTACTTTTACGGCATCGAGTGTGGCTTCTAGGTGTTCCCTGATGCTTTCCAGTACTATTTTCGCTAATATTTTGGCATCGGCAAGCAGGACGCAAATTCCCCTCGAATTTTCGCACTGTGTTTGGTCTCCTTTTTTATGAAGCTTGACTATCATTCCCTTTTTCCACTCATTCGGAAATCCTCCGGAGACCCAAGCTTTCTTTATGAGTGGATGCAGGAGTTCGCTCGATATCGTTGGCGCCGCTTGTAGAAGCTCTGGAGCAATGCCATCAAGTCCTACTGCTGTGAACATGAGTCTCTAAAAAACTTAAGTACTTTATATAAAAAGATTGATATTATAAGACAACCTAAGTCTAAGTTGGTTTTGACTGTGTTTAGAATATAAATTTGAAATATTATGAGTTAAAATTCTATTACGGCATGATTTTTGTTAGTTGATTTTCCTCTGATTGATTGAAAGGCCTCTTAACTACTCTTAGACGCTATTGCGTTCCATTTATTTGATTGTCCTTAACTCCTTTTCAATTATGCTTATTTCTCTTCGACTGTTCTAAGGGATCTGCTCGCAAGCCAGCCCACTCTTAGTTAGTGAAATAACTAGTTCCATCCTTCCCCTAAAGCAATTGAACTGAACTACTCGTGTTTTAGGGAATGCCTATTCACAATTGAGCCCGATTTTGAACGTACAGTTAACTTAAGAGAAATTTGTTGGTTCTAAAGCTCATGGTTCCGTCGTATTACCATAACTTCTCTTCTGAGTATAACTCTTAAATCTATACCGGATTGGTTAGTGATACCTAAACTTGGTCTCTCATTATTACGAAACTGTTTCAAAAATCAACAAATCGTTAGTCGTTGCCCTGAGTCCCTGACTATTGTCACCAAATTTGCTATAATGTTTCCTAGCCCTTCTTTGTCATTCAAGTCTCCCATTATGATATCTTCATGAGATAAGCTATTATAAGCTATTATAATAAGGCGACAGTCACGCCTTCTTCTGATCAGAAGAGAGCTAAATTGACAACCATCATCATCATCATCATCGGCTCGACAACCGGGTTCCGGTCCTGGCCTCTTTCAACAAGTATCTCCACCTATCCCGGTCTCTAGCCGACGCCATCCAGTTGCGCACCCCAAGGCTTCGGGCGTCCTGGTCTACGCCATCTCTCCAGCGCAAGCATGGTCTACCACGCTGTCGTCTACCATAGAATGTACCACAAAGAACTTTCCGAGCAGGTTCCTCTTCGCTCATGCGAGCTAGGTACCCTGCCCACCGGAGTCTACCGAGCTTAATTTTTGTCACGATATCTGCTTCTTCCTCACATACGGGGCCAACAATTCTCCTTAAGACTTTTCTCTCGAACGCAGCTAAGAGGTCGGAGTGCCTTTTGCTAAGCACCCAAGTCTCGGATCCATATGTGAGTACTGGCAGGACCATGGTCCTGTACAGCAGCAGTTTTGAAGTTATGGTGAGATTTCTGGATTTGAAGAGCTTTGACAGACTATAGTAGGCTCTGTTGGATTTGAGAAGCCGCCCGCGTATTTCTTCTTCTATATTGTTATCGGCTGCTACTATTGACCCAAGGTATTTAAAGGATTGCACCACTTCAAATTCGTGCTCCGCTACCTTGATTGTTTGACCAACTGTTCCTCTCGCATTCGACGCCACCATGTACTTTGTTTTACCTTCACTAATGTGCAGCCCCAGATTTTGTGCCGCCTGCTCGATCTGGATGAAGGAATCGAGTACAGCTTGTTCGGTTCTTCCGATGATGTCGGTGTCGTCTGCGTAAGCCAGTAACTGGCTGGACCTGTTGACGATGGTCCCTCTTGTTGCCGTGCCAGAGTTGATTGGTCTGGATAGCAATCCGGCTATTTTTAATTGGCTTGTTACGTTGGTCATGGTCAACCTACATAGTCGTGTCAATTTATTTGGGATGCCGAAATTGACAACCGCCATTGATCATTCCACATAAGGTTATCTGTGATGCACATACCGAGAACTGAAATCTGGTTGGTTACCTAGAAGACGGTTCCAAGATGTAAAGTGGTAAAGGTAAAGTGGCAAGATCATTCAGACATCCTGATAACAGCAGCTGCTAGACAGGACTCAATGATGGCAATACCACAAGCTGATGTCACCTTTTCATTGCAAGCCAAGCGGCAATAAAAGCGATTTCTGCCATTAAATTCAAATCCAAGCTTGTTACTTACTCCCGCGAAGAGTAAAGGGTTCTTGGTACACAGAACAACATAAGGCTCTGTTGATGGGTTGCTGGTCACAGTGGTGTCCCAGGTAATGAAAGCGCTGACGAGCTGGCAAGAATAGGACCAACACTTGATCTTCATCAGGCAGACACAAAATTCACGTCCCACCTTGTAATCTTAAAGGGGTATTGGAGAGCAAAGTTCTACCTATAAAAATCTCTAACAACCACCAGACCAACAGACTGAAAATCGCTTTCAACTTAATCAGCAATACTGACCAAACAAACGGACATATACACCAATCACTGACCTATCAAACTCTGGGTTGATTTTCCAAGTTGGCATGAAGGAAAGGCTCACGTCCTCAAAAAGCATCTACTTCTTTTCAGCTAGGGCTGTAGATACCAAAAAGACAAATCGAACACAAAACAAATTTATGGCCAAATCCTCAAAAGTTTAGAAACTTCTTGCTGGTACACTACGCACCCAGCAACTTGCTAGGCTAAAAAATCAAATGTTTTCAAGGTTTTCAAGTTTTTTTTTTATTAAACTCTTAAAATATATACAATTAGAAAACTTAAACTTAAGGATAATATGAATATAAGAAATAGGGAGCCTAACTTAAGCTATGACATTTTTTCTAAAATTATAAGAACTAGCCGACCCAGCTCTCGAAATTCGAGTGCCAATTTATTTATTATTTATTATTTATATATTTGGCAGTGTTTTCAAGCAAATTTATTAAATTAAATTTTATTTTATGTAATATGCAAAGTGTTCGACAGTGCAAAAACAAAAATGACCCACAGTGTGTAAATGCGTGTCTCAAGTATATTCTGCACATCTCCGTAACTGTGGCTTTCCAACCATATAAAATTTATCGAAATCGGTTAAATACTTTTGGAGAAAAGTGTACCGCAAAAAACATGTTTGCCGTTTTATTATATGATTATAATAAACATGACTAGTTATTTTAAATTAAAATTATGGCATGGTTTATCTCTCGGGTTGTTCAGTCCCAGTTGTCAAGTTGGTAGGTATGTTGGGGGTCGGTTTTTTTTTTTTTTTTTGATGTTTTCAGTCACGGTGATATGCTGACTCCACGATCGAACTGCTTCTTCGTTGTCGGCTGGGATCCTTTCTATCATATCCAAACCACTAAGGTATCTAGGCTCTGGATGTCGTTCCTGGGTGGTCAATTGGTCATCCTTTTCATTAGCTTCTGTCGCTTTCGATCGAAGGTTAGTCCGGTGCTTATCTTCAGAATTTTCCTTTCGAAGAGTTGGAGATTCTGCATTGCTGTCTTCGAAATGGTGTACCATGCAGGAAAATTAAAGCTGATGACCGGTTTGATTAGCTGCTGGTATATAAGTAATGGCACTGGCTGGCTTAGTCCGGTTCTTCTGGCTAGCAATGGGTGGTTCTCCTGAAACATACAAGCTCAGATTTGGCAGTGTTGATTCGAATATCCCACTTTATGTAATACTCGTAGATACTGGAGACGTGGGCTTCCACTTTCCGAGCTGCAATTATTGGCGCTATCGATGAGGCGTAGGTCAGTGAGTCGTCAGCAAAAAGCAGTTTGTCGCAATCCCGGATCAGACGTCATCAGGCTGTATAGGAAGGGACCCAGCTTCGGTCCTTGGGCGACTCCGGCTTTGATGGATTTGATTCAAGACTTGTAGCTATTCAGTTGAACGAAGAATTTTCTGAAAGAGAGAAAATAAAATAATATTTTTATTAGTGGCAAAGGTAATCCAAGTACTCGGAGCTTATGGATAAGGGCTTCTATCCATACTCTGTCGAATGCTTTCTTGACATCCAGAAACATCCTAAGGTGGCACGATAGCTGTTGAGTGCTGAGGAGACGTCAGACTGGAACTTTAGTAACGGATGCAGTGTTGAATGCCCTTCCCGAAAGCCAAACTGCATGTCTGGGTTCTGTAATGAGGTTGTTTTCGTTGCAGTACCTCTTAGTATGACTTATTCCAGAATTTTGCTAATATTGTTGAGAAGGGATATAGGCCTATAGTTGGAAGCCGGGTTATTAGCGCCTTTCTTCGGGATTGCTTATGATGATTGGGAGTAGTATCATCACTGCATGTAAAAGCCTTTTGATGACGTAGTTGGAGACTCCATCCGGTCCAGCTGACTTCTTTGGCTTGGAATTGACAAGGATTTCCACAGTTTCTTCTGGTTGGAATAGTTGAGGGTTGTCCGATGGGCAACTAGTTGAAAGATGGTCGTCAAACTCCCCTCCTTCCAAATTTGGCTATAAAGTCAGATGGACGGATGTCCTGGTTTCATCCACGAACACAGGGTCCGTTGATGAGCTAGGTGTGAAGTTTTCCTCGAAGTGAATCGCCAAAACTTCCACTATGTCAGCTATTGTTGTCACCTCAATGTTGTTGCTGATGATGACGTCAGTCATAAGTTGGGTTTTCCCTAAGTAGTTGCTTATTTCACTGAAGGCGTTTGGTCCTGAATTGATGGCCTGTAGTCTCTTTTGGAATCGCATGTTGTTGTCGTGCTGGATCGAGTTCCGGAACATTATATTTACACATTGGAGTTCGCTTCTCACTGCCTGGTAGTTGTTGGTTCTATTGAGTGCTCTTTCGTGTATCCTTTGAAGCTATTTCCTTAACCTTTGTCTGTAGGAATAGAGATTCCGCACATACTCCGGGAGGTGTTCGTACCTATCTTTGAACGTCTAGGGCACTTTTTGGGCTTCAAGGGCATTGAAGACAGCTGACGTCAGGCGGTCGATGAATCAAATGTTCTCTGATATTTTACTTTTACTTATCAAATGTGGTATAAAAAGCAATTGTGAACAGTGAAATGTAGTAAAACTTTGCTCACTCGTCAATATATTTTGATGTTTACCAATGTTGTCCAAACATGTGTGGATGCCTCAAGGTATGCCATGTTCTTCACTTTATAATATTGTAATATTTTTGCTAGGTTCGTTAAAGAAAAAGGTTCGTTAAATAAAACTTATTACTCTTTTTAGTATTTCTTCTTTATATACACTTTCCAAATCAAAACAATAAATCTCAGTTTATAATCAACTCAAATACTTTTATTCAAATTCAAATCACACTTGTTTAATAACACTTTCCACAATCCAATAAGCAAACCTTTTGCACACTTTCATAGTCAAAAATCAACGGTGTTCCGCTTACCGCGAACACTCCCTTATATACTCAAATTAGTTGTTCTCGAAGGTTCTCATCTTGGAATGTTCTATAGATGGTTGGAATAAGGGGAAATACATTTGACATTGGAAAAGAGCTTTTTGTTTATTCCATAAAGTAGATATGCAATTTTCTAACAGATGGCGCTGTAGGAGTATAGTGCTCTGTTCACAACAATATGAATTCTCGAAGTATGTTATGTCGTACGGCAGGAAAGGAAGTAACCGAGTAGTAGGTTGTCGTGCGGCTGAAATATGTGACTTCTTTACTTTATGACAATTAAAAATGTAGGTATTAATAGATATCAAAAGTTAATTGATGGATAAGCGCTAACTCGCTGGTCGCTATTTTTTTTTTGTGTTTACTAACAGAAGTACTTATTTTTAAAATAGATTTAAAATGAGACTAAATGTATTAAGCCGAATAAATTTAGGTATATTCCTAACCAAATTCCCCACTATATCTTTATATAAATATCAGGATGTTGATTTTGGTCCCAATCACCTTCTTTTTCGAATAATTAATTCTATCGAAGAGCAAAACCTGATTCCAAAAAAACATGTTTTTATATTTTCAACAGACGTTGAAGTCCCTTAATTGCTTAAATTGGTATTTTGGATTTCGGAGTAACCAGAAAGAGTCTCAAATTCTTTGAAAACCTTGCTTAAGTGCACCTGTTTCTTCCCATCATTCTTTCAAATTATTAGTATTTAATTTTCATCATCTAAAGTGGTTAAACATTAAATCCTAAGCTCTCTAATATTACGCATTAATATTTCATAAGGTAAGCTCTTATAATTGATTAGTTGAAGTAAACTTCATCAACTAATTATTAATTCAAAACTTGCAATCATGGCGCGATAAGGAATAACCCCTCCCAGCTTGTAAATATTTATAGCTAGTAACGCCCTTCCCAAGGATGTTAATTAAATCTATCACTTGTCGAATTGTTATGAAGATAAAAATAGGGGTTCCTCTATTATCCTTAATTATCCTTAAAATAAGCTTATTAATAGGGGAGATCTTTTGTTTCGTGTGTGTATAAAGTGATAAGGTAATCCTTTTAATCATGGTTTTAGATACATAAGTACATATATCCCTAAATTGAGCTGGCTGAAAATGTACAAGGAGATATTTTTGAGGAATGGTAGGATTTGCCACATGTAGTCTCCTTGTGTCTACTTTCATATGTAATCCAATGAAACAATTTAATTTCTGCCCCATGTTAAGGCCTATAAAGGCACTAAGATGGCGCCGTAAAATCACACACAAGTATCAGATGTAAAAAAACACACGTCTCGTATCCATAGCATTTCTCACTTTTACAACCACATTAAGTCAAGGCTATCACCCTTTAACGCTTTATTATGGCCGCCTCCACAAAGTACGTAGGTTGCTGCAATTTCATGGAAGACAAAAGACCAACGAACAAACCTAGGCAGCCTTATTCTCATTGAATGTTTCAACATTCCGTATCCAGGCCGGATTCTCTCCAGTTTCACGGTGGGTACCTCATAAGGACCTCTGAAATGAGTTCTGTTGCTGGTTGTTTATTTATAGTTTTGTGGAGGGCTTGTGCTCAAATCCACGGTCCATCTATGCAATCTAAGTGAAAATGGCTCCCATTTGTTTTATATTAACGAACTTTCCTCCAAACCGAAACGAAAAAAAAAATATGTACTAACTTGAAAAAGAAGGATAAATAATTCATTGCTCATTTCCAAACCGGGTTAAAAATCGACGAGAGAAAGAAACAAAAATTCATATTGTTGCGCCTCCCCAATCCGAATTTCTTTTTCTTCCCAAGGACACCCTCATAAACACTTTCACACACTGGTATTATGGCAGCACCACATCCACAATCGATAAGCATCAACACACACAAGGACCTTGCTTTCTTATTATTTTGTTAAGTGTGTTGCGTGAAGCTCGCACGTTCCTCAACTTCTCGTAAGGAATGCCACAAATCGTTGACCTTCAGTGCCGGCTCTAGATTACACATAAGTGTACGTGCAATACACTAACTTAAAGCACGAAATCGAGTTTGGGTTTTCTGTAGGAGAAAGCTTAAGTAACAGTAAAATGCTCGGTCAATAATTTGGGGTCATGCCATGGAACGAAAGAAATGGCCGAAATTGATACCATGCCACATCGTTTCATAAGTAATTCAAACATTGAATGAATGGTAGAAGAAGAAGTGGTCTTCTGGGAGGAGGTTTTTCCGTCTGTATCTAGGAGATACCAGCAGGTTTTTGTTAAAGCTATAGTTGTTGTTTTTGCTTCTTCATTAAATGAAATTTTCTTTTTTCGATATAGGGAATTTTAATCGGAGTGTGCCACCTGGTTCATTTAATTGCTTTCAGAACATTTGATGAGGATGGGCATGATTTGAGAAATAGTAGTGAAGTAGGATGACGGACTTGTGTGAGTACATGTGGAATATTTGATGAATATTTAGACAGGCACCTTTTATTAAGGAACTGATAATTAGGGGCAATTACAGCACGCGTAGAAAGCATTGCATTATTAAGGAATTTCCTTGATGATTTTCTTATCGTTAATCAATTAAATGACATTGAAGAAAGTCTAAACCAGGGTAGTTTTTATCGTAATCAACAAGAAACAGTACCAAGGTTTGGCGAAAAATGCAGAGGGGAGGAGTTACTTGTACTCAATACGGGCGCCATTTTAATGATATTTCGAAATACCACTAATGCATATTAAGCGATTTTATGCTTACCCATTAACTCCCGGTGATGCCATACGGCAAAGTATATGGAGAAGCAGTAACGTATCAGTTATTCTTGCCAATTCTTTTGACTCTGTTGTTTCTGTTTCGTTATTTTCTCATGGCTTTATTGTGTAAGAACTATTACACAATATTCCACCTGTGTTTTAAAAGTGATTCAGTGAAGTTTTAAGTGTTATTAAGGATGGAACAGTTTGTGGACCACAAGTCTCTGCAAAATTCACTGGCATAAATTACCAATATTTGGATCATTAGTAACTATTTTCATAGTTTTAGTATCAAAACATGTTGTTTTTTATATAAAAGTGCATGGGCCAAAAAATTTTATGTAATTGATGTTACTCCAATCATCACGGTAGAAGAACTCAAATGTTTTGTTGGGTCTCTTGTCTTAAGAGGGTATAATGTTAAAGCTTCTTCTCGTTACTATTGGGATCAGAAGTCCGACATGTCAGCAATGCTATGCCCAGAAATAGATTTTTGCCTACCTTAAAATTCTTAAACTTATCTGACAAAGATGTTCACTTTGATACTACCGACAAGTTTTAGAAACTGCGGAAACTGATCAATCAACATTATGAAAAAGAGGTGCATGGAACGCTGTGCCGAACCCTGATATTGGCTAGGATGAAAGCATGATCAAATATTTTGGCAGGCATCTCATGAAACCCATCATTTTTTGCTTTAAAGTCTGGTGCATAAATTATCCCGATGGGTAAATTTTAATATATTCAAAGAAAAACTGCAGAAAATAGTTCGAACGCAAGCGACTCAATTTGAAAAGACGGCAGCACCTCTTACTAAGATTCTAATTCTAGCAGAATTACTTAATAATGTTCGGGGTCTTCTATAAAATATTTTTTCTGAAAATTTGATTTGTAGACACAAGTCTTTTCTGTTTTTTCTTGCGGGAAAACCATTAATCTGAAATGGGAACGTCCGTGAAAATATAATTAACAAAGCGACATAAATGAATAAACCATCTGAAAAAAAGACTGTGAAGAAAAATACCAAGTCAATCCATTCAAAAATAAAATGCACGGTCGCACGAACTCGCTCCTATGTAACTGTCTAAGAATTTCAAAAATGAATGATATTAGAGAAAAACTGTTCATAAGCATAAAATTAGTTTTTTAAAATGACTAAACAACTTCTTTAGTACTTAGTTGGAGGTAAAAATAGGATGCCATGCGATTCAAGCAAATATAGGGTTATGCAAGAACAAAAGTTACAAGCCTTTGTAGTGGTTTCTTAAAAAAATAATCTTTTATGTGAACAATTTTTAAAACATTTTTAAGAAAAAATTTTGGTACGCCAATTTAAAGGTTTTATTATTTTTCGAAAAAAAAATTAAATCTACAAAAAAAAATATTGAACTGTTTTCCAGATATTGAATTTTCCAAAAAAAAAAATAGATTTTTTTTCAAAATTCAAAAAAAAAATATTTTTCTTAAAGTTGTGAAATGCAATGTTTTTTAAACTTTTTAGAAGCTTCTCTCTGAAAAATTTCATTAAAATCCGTTATGCTGATAATTAGAAATTCAAAATTTAAAAAAATCGTTCTATGGTAGGTACAGTCAGTAATATCTTGTTTTAAAATTTTTTTTATTAAACTATAGATTTTAAAAATTATGGAGGGTACCGTTATTTTTGGGTAAAATAATTTTCTTTTTCTCATATCTTGTGAATTATATTAAAAAACTTTTCAAGTTTTGAAAAATTCGAGCGCGGGGTTTTCGAAATATTGAGTTTTCAACAAAAAGAATTTGAATTTTTTTTTTAAAATCCACAAAATTATTTTTGGAAAATTTTAATTCACAATAATATTCAAACTATTGGAGACCTTTAGCAGAAAAAAATGATCAAAATCGATGGTACCGTTTTTGAGAAAATCAAAAACCAGAACCATTATTTAGCTTTAACTCAATAAAAATTTTTGAATTTTTTTGAAGAAAATCTGTGCGACAGTTTTTGAGAAAAAAATTATTTATAAAATTTCGAAAAAAATTCGTATGGCAGGTACCGTTATTTCTGGTCATAGAGAAAAAGGAAAAAAACATCCGGGGGGAAAAATTAAAACCCATATCTTGAAGAAAATCGGCCGAGCCGTTTAGCTGTAGTCGAACAGCCAGACAGACAGACAGAATTGCGAGACCCACTTGTTTGGTCTTCGCTACTCGTATCATCGTAATGTCAACTTTGATCAAAATCTCGAGTTCGATTTTTTTTACGAATGCATAACTTGCCTTATAGTACCTGTAAGTCGCAAGTAAAAAATGAAGGAAGCCACTAAAGAAAAACAAAGAATACAACTTCAGAAAATCTTCAAAAAAACATATTTCGAAAAACAGCTAAGAGGTACCATTGCCACTGCGATGAAGCACAATGATGGGATGTTGGGGTAATATTATCGTGATCGCCGGATCTACAAAATTTGGAGTGAATCCAACTGTGCCAGTAAAACGTTGCTCTCAATGATCCAACATGATAAGAGAGGAATGGAAGGTAGTATGGGATTTTTTTTAATGATCGATGCAGTTATCCAAAACTCATGGATACTTTTGAAGAAAACAAAGAAAACGACTACATTTCAGGTGTGCGATCATAGAGACGTACCTTACGATATACAGTTTCAAAGAAACGGACTTTCTGGACGGTATATTTCTTCGGCCAGAGTATTTATTTATTTATTTAATTTAATCACACTCAGCAGATGCAAAAAACTTAAATCCATAGGTATATACAAAAAATAAATAATTTACAATTTATGCTTAATTTCTTAAAAATAAATAGTTGTCAGATTTGGAGTTGGTACCGTTTTGCCCCGAACAATCACTCCACAAATCATTTTGAATTTATTTCTAGACCATGCTATGTCAATATGACTAATTACTTCGTTGAACTCCCTAATTGACCATGAAACTGGTTCCTTCATAAATTTTGTCCTATGTTTATGGTGATAAAGAAGGTATATTTCTCTCAATGGTCTAATCGAAGCATAAATACAAATTAACGATAAAGGCTTAGGGCACTTCATATGGTACCATAACGTGAATAGTTCTTCGATATTTGAGAGATTTCAAACGCAGAAGATTATAACGAGCTTGAGAATCTGGAGAAAAATATTATCTCTTTTTAAAAAAAAAACACAAATCTTGTGAAACGATTCTGAACTTTCTCAATTCTATCCGAAAACTTTTGTTGGAAAGGGTTCCATATGACATCAGCATACTCAAGTAATGATCTAACTAATGAGGTATATAAAGACACAAGAAGTCAGTTGAGTTCCTTTTAATGAAACTAATCATTGTGTTGGCTTTTGCAACAACAGTATCAATGTGAAGCAAATGAAAACTTGGAATTGAAATAGCATCTACTTGACCTTGACTTTCAATACAATTAATAATAATTAATAAATTAATAAAAGAGGAAAAACATGCCAGTTGATCTACCCGAAATAAACCAATGTTGGGCGTCACTTAAATGTTCGTTTACGAAAAAATTGAGTTTGCTCTTTACTAAACTTTCGAGAAGATTAGGAATTGCGGGTAGCTTACAAATGCCTCCGTAATTTTCAAAATTGTTTTTCGAACCAGACTTATAAATTGGAATTAGAAAATAGGATTTCCATTCGTCCAAAAATAATCCGGACGATGAAGATAAGTTAAAAAGAATTAGCAATGGAAAGCAGACAGATTTATAACATTTTTTTAAGACAAGAGCAGGAATACCATCGACACTAGGAATGTGATTGGGCTTAAGATCCTGTAGACCATTTTCCTTGGAAAGCTTTTTCAAAAAATTTAGAAAAAAGCTCGAGAGTTTTATCAATAACAGTAGAATTATCCCCTTTGAAGTTAATTGAACCTGGAATGCCAATTGATTTCCTTTTAGAATTAATAAAACTCCAGAATTGTTTCGGATAATATCAGATTTGATCGGAATAACTATTGGGTTATTTCTACACAAGCCAAAAAAAAAGATGTGCTGCACCAAGCTGCAATTCCTAAACAACAACAATGTGCCACAAATGCAAAGTCGTCTTATCTGTTGACTTTTTTATTAATGGGTTGGTTAAAACAATTGAATTTGAACCAAACAATTTGGAACAACTAACCGATGAAGGTGCTCTTATTCTTCTCGCTGGTGATTTCCGGCCAAACTGAATCAACCGAATCAACTCAACCCCAGATGCACTAAACGAATTCTTGAAATCATCATATCTTTGGAAGCGAATTAAAACAATTGCGCTTTCGACGGCGAACATGATTGTGCATTTGCTGCAAAGGCTCGTCTGGCCAAAAAAAAAAAACAACTTTTTGACTTCGAATGTGATAAAATTTTAATTGATTACCGCAGAACATCTGTCAAATGCAACGGAATTTTCAAGTCGTTTTCGACAAGATATTCCAAAGTCTAACAACGAACTAAAAAAATACGGACTGGCTGTGCGAACTTGCAATTTTGGCACCAAAAAATGAATTTCCTCAATGATCAAACCGACTCAGTAGTGGGCGAAAAATACATTATGTCGTAAATTATTATCTTACTGAATTTTTTAATTCCCCTTCGAACCAGCCGGAATGCCACAAGCCCACAAGTCATATAAGCATTAAAAGTTGAATCACCGATTTCTCAACTTAAACACATCAAAGTTGTGCACCTGAACTAAATTCACCATCAAAAATTTTCACCAAATTTCATCCAGGCAGCAATACTTGGAAGCAAATTCAAAGGCGAGTACCTAATGATTTCACGCATCCGATGATTTTTTACAAATTACAATTCGAACTGAAGAGGCTCCAGCTCACTTTGCGTTTTTGGTTTTTTTGCTATACCAACAACAAAGCACAAGGCCAATTGTTGACTATTGGGCGTTACCTAGTTCAGAAGGGAACAAACTTTTTTTTCATCTTTGAAGAAATTCTAAGCATTTCGCTGGGTTTTTTTGGCTTCTTCGAATATAATGATCGTTCGATAAAAGATGATCAGTAAAATTCAAACTGACTGTAGGAAGTTTTTCAGTTTTCTCAGTTTTCTTGATAAAAATGGCATTTAAGGATCATGGGTCATGAATATGGAAACGAATATGAAAATAAAAATTAATTTAAGAAGACAAAAAAGAGAATCGATAACAAATCAGAAACTTGTGGCACATCAGCATTTAGTTTTTTTACAGCTGATTTTAAACGATCTAGAGTAAAGACTCATTGATATCAAATGAACGCATTTTTAACTAGAGAGTTTTTTAGGTCTATCAATTAGGTATGTACTTGTAAAATATAATGGGTAATTAGTTTTTTTTTGTTCAAAATAATGTAAAGTTTGTATCGACTTTACTATGCATCATGTCCCATCGAATCATCAGTATGCTACTCGTACAAAAGCAGTAGTGCCGGTAATTTAAGAGCTTCCGTTCTTGAAGATATTTCTTATATAATTTATTAATAATTGTTTTTATGACCATGGAAATAAGAAAGTTAATCGGTAAATGGAGGTGGAGGAAAATTCACTATTTTTTAAGGATTTCCTAGACAAAACCAAAGAGTAGGAAAAGCTTACATTATGGTTTCACGTCACGGTAAAAGAACACCTTTTCAGAATTAAAGGGAATATATAATCTGTTCCAACAGATTTGTTTATCTCAAGACCATTAAGAACTCAAGTGGCTGTGTGACTCCAAAAGAAAATTTGACAAGTTGAACAATTTACGGCCTCAAGTACAAGAGATGTCATAACACTGTGTATCGAAGTTGAATTTCCAGGATACTGTTCTGCCTGTGAATTTACTTTTTCCAGGGACCTCTCGACAACGGTATTATTAAACCGATAACTAAGAAGAGGATAGCAATACCTCAAAAACGTTGGTCTTATAGCATCGGAAGCTGAAATTCTTTATAGTGATAGAAATAAAAATTTGCATACCAATGCTGGGATATTGGGTAACACTTCTTAATATGGAGTCAAAAAGCGAATGAAATTCAGGGCCCCAAAAGATATGACAAGGGTTAACCCCAATTTAAATCCACCTAAAATTAAAGTTCCTGTTGGCGGTAGTACCCCTTGGCATAATAGTTAGTGCGTCAGACTGTCATGCAGAAGGTCTTTGGTTCGATTCTCAGCCGCTGCTAACAAATTTTTCAGGAGTGTACTGCTTCTTGAGAGGAATGGACAAATTTTCTAAATGTTTCTCTCGTTATGAAAAGTGCTGCTCATCAGCCGTTCGAAATCGGAAGAAAATTGTTGGTCTCCTCCATTCCTGGTAACACGCATACAGAATTGGTCGGAAGATGTAAGTCACTCTGTCCAGGCTTCTCTCAAAGCCGAGAACATTTGGTTAATTTTTCAGATCTCCACAGTAAAATTCCACTTGAAATCACAATTAATTAAGATTTCAAAACATGAAAAAAACACATTTTAGTTGATGTGAATAAATTTGTATCTGCAATTAACAACCTAAGTATCTATCATTCTGTCGAGAAAATAATGACATTGCCGTATGTGTCCTCTCAACTAAAATAATGTTCTTCCACTCAAACCTATTCCATGGCTGTTCTATTGTACTTATTCAAGCCCAACTTGACATATATTCCATTACAAATACAATAACATCACAATAAAACTCATTCGACATGCCCATTACACGAAGATTACACTCTCAAAATAGAATAAACAACAGTGAATGATTGTGTTCTATATCTGTATACACTACAGCAGCATTAATAGAATTCAATTCTGCATTGGAATTTATTAAAATGAGGCTGCAGGAAGACAGGCTATCCTCCTCCACACTCCAACTCCAGCTCCAGCAAAGTGCAGTAGCAATATTTGAAAACATTTAACCCCAAACACTTAAGAGTCACAATCCATAACATTCAATTCTCTGTAAGTGTCCTTGTTTTGTATAAATTCTAAACACAGGCTATATTGAGTGAGACACTAAACCCAACAACAGCCCTATATTATAGGTATTGAACAGCAACATCTTGGTGTCTGTGTAGGATATTGCATGGATTCATTCTCCTTAGTCGACAATTTTACTTATCCTTAGGCTCCGTTCCACAATCTAGCCATATCGCATGATCTATAGTTTGATGTATAAATAAAAAATAAATTTTTCACAAGGACTTCAGAGGGTGAAGGACATGGTCTTCTCCGGAGTCTACATTCCTAGGCCAAGGTACATAATTGATTATTATTTTTGTTTGTTGTTTAGGTGAATGATTTGTCCCATAAATTTGTCTAGCTCGTTTTTAAAAATATTTTCTCCAAGAGACCTACATTCTTTTGAAGCCTTTAGTGGCCTGAGACTTAAATGTCTGGAATTACATAAATAATCAAGTATACCTTTTTTGGGCGGAAAATTTTCTTCTCCAAAGACGGAATTCAAGTATTGGAAATGTCGAATATCTTTACTCACATTTATCAGAGGTATTTCAAGGGCAAGAAGCCTTAAGAACGGGGACTTTATTAGAGAGACAAGTTACTGCAACAACGATGTATACGAACAAGCTAAATGGTAGTTAAGGGAATAACCTTGTGGGATTGACAATGGACACGAAGTAGCAATTGTTTGATGTTATGAAGATATTTCAATTACTCGAAACGGTCCCCATAAATACCACAGTTGGGCTTTTTAGGATGAACGAAAGTTCGATGGGCAAGCGAATATGGTAACTTGTGTCGATTTACATAATATCCATTAAATGTGTCTGGATTGTCAAGGTTTTACGACAGAAAGAAGATCGTCAATTTTTGATTTAGGATTGTACCGTTTATTTTATGAGAAGTTAGGAACTTTTTTATGCGAAATAGGTTTCCCACATGATAGTTTTCTCGCTGGAGAGGCTTGTGTCAAGAGAATGTCGCGTAAAACACAATCAAGCAGCTGTCTATGGATAGTTACTGAGGAATTTCAGGACCTTTGATGACAAACCGGTACGTGGTGGTGGTGGAACAAAAAACAGAACTAGCATGATATAACGGGCCAAAAGTATCAGAAAAAATGCACAGCCTAGCGGCGGCGACTACAATTTAAGGCGTCAATGGTCCTTGGAAGATAAAGCCTGCGCGATAGTCTGCACAATACCAGCTCCGATAATGGATTTAGGCTGATCGATTTCGCTGTGGGGCGGGACGTTCTTTTAGCTAGTATGCAGTTCAAACATCTTGATATTCACAAAGGGACATGGCGATCTCCTGATCAATCAACCGTCAACCAGATTGACCACATTCCCATCGACGAAAGGCACTTCTCCAGTATAGAGAATGTCCACAGGTTCATAGGGATTGACATCGAATCAGACCACTACCTCGTTGTATCCCAGGTTCAGCTGCGGATATACCGACCCAAGCTAAAACAAGGAAGTACTGAGAGGTCTACGTCAGAAATGCCGCTTCTGAGGTGATGGGTTTTACACGACCACCACAACTAAACTCCTGGTTTGACGATGAGTGCTGGCAAGCACATGCAGCAAAACAAGAGGCATATAGAGCGGCGCTTCAAAGATTGAATAAGGAAATGCAATGGCAGAAATGAGGTTTGGAAGTCTTACCAAAAGGTAAAACAACATCAAAAGGATACAATCTCCGAGCCGAAGCCCGCGTGGATAAATCAAGGGAGCATCGTAGTAGAACCGCAATTCATGCTGAGAATATGGAGAGACCATTCCTCCAAACTTTATAACTGCTTTAGAGATGGTACCATTCGACTGAGGCGACACAGACCAAAAATACCGCCCACCCAACCTGAACGAAGTTGAGATAGCTATATTGAAGCTCAAGTCCAACAAAGCCGCTGGAGCTGACGGTCTCGCTGCGGAACTGTTCAAAGCGGCAGGCAATGACTTGGTGGGGAGTATGCACCAACTCATCTTTCTGCCGTATTATGTGAACGTCTGAAGCCTTTCGTCAACAACCTGATAGATCCATAACAGTGCGGCTTTAGACCTGGAAAGTCCACCATCGATCAGATATTCACATTACGGCAGATCTTGGAAAAACCCAGGAGCTACAAATCGACACTTACCACCTTTTCATCGATTTCAAAGCCGCGTACGATAGCATCTATAGGAACGAGCTATATAGAACAATGTTTAGTTTTGGCATCGCTGACAAACTTGTCCGTTTGTGCAAGATGACGATGGAGAATACACGCTGCTCCATCAAGGTCGGAAAAGATCTCACCGATGCATTTGATGTCAAAAAAGGTTTTAGGCAAGGCGATGCTCTGTCGTGCGACTTCTTCAACATCGTTCTTAAAAGAATAGTGCAAAACTCACGCGTCAACACAAGAGGCACATTCTTTCAAAAGTCCATCCAATTACTTGGATACGCCGCCGATGATATTGATATTGTTGGAAGCGTGATGTGATGTCAGTGGCGCATTTGTGATCATCAAAAAAGGACACACAACACCGATTTCATGGACAGAACGTCATTATAGAGCTGTCTATAACTTCGAGGTAGTTAAGAATTTCAAACCTTGGTGCCGATATAAACTCAGAAAACAACACCAGCGCTGAAGTCAAACGGAGAATAATAAAACAATCGCTGTTTCTTTGAAATCAGAAAGCAATTGAGTAGCAAAGTCTTCTCTCGAACAACTAAAGTGTCCCTATAAAAAACTGTCATCATACCGGCCCTTGTCTATGGTGCAGAGACATGGACTTTGTCGAAAGTGGATGAGAATGCTTTAAGATATTTCGAGAGGAAAATTTTTTGGGGGATCTTTGGTCCAATCTAGACGGAGAGTGGAGGAGAAGATATAACCACGAACTGTACGGGCTGAACAGCGAAACTGACCTGGTCAAGCGAATCAAAGTCCAACGACTGAGATAGCGAATGGACCTGAATGCTCCGGCCCGGAAAGTCTTCGAATCCAACCCCGAGGGAAGGCGCAGTAGAGGAAGACCGTGACTCAGGTGGTGCACTCAAATGGGAGAAGACCTCAACAAATTTGACGTGCGAAACTGGAGACAGCTAGCTAGGGACCGAGCTAGCTGGAGAATCTTGTTAGTTGAAGCTTTAGTTAAAGCCCTGGGCTACCCCGGACTGTAGCGCCACCTTACGTAAGTAAGCAATGGTCTTTGGAGAAAACCATCCGGGCACCCAAACGACCTAAGTGCATAACAACAGCTATCTCCTTGGTAGCTCTTGAAAATCTTTCAGCGAGCTCTTCAAAATCAAATTCGTAGTTGCGGTTATTGATAGGAGTAATATTGGCGGCTCGATTTCGTTTGATCAATGGCAGCTGGTCAAAACTGAAGCTCTTGGCAGGCTTCTTAAATTATATGAAGGACCCGGGACCATCGCCGATCACCAGAGATGGGGGTCGATATCAAGGGCTTGTCATATAGGCATCGCTTGTGATGATCAGAAATCGTGCGTTTTGTATAAAGCTTGCTGTCATCAGGCTTGGTAAAATCTAGCCATGCAGAATACGCACCTTGATATCTTCTTGTATGCATAAAATACTCCTGTTAATTAAAGTGAACATCCCCCCATTACCAACTCATGACTAGAAAGTCGCAAGTATGGAGGAGGTAAAGGGTCTTTATAAATATTTTTTTCATTTGGAGCGGATTGATTTTTGCAGCCTGTGGCATTAATAGGCCAAGGCCACTAAGGAAGGTGTCTTGTGATTTGATCCCGCTAGACTTTTTGTTGCGGGATTTTTGGAGGTCGTTTAGTCGACCGATACCCCTAAGGTGAGCACACACACGCCATCGCTCAAAATCAGCCGGATCTGTTCGGAAGAGTCATTGAAAATTGGACCACTTGGATCTGTGCAACAGTAAGAAGCCGATGCGGGAGTTAGAACAATGTCGTATTCCATACATACGTAAATGGGTCTTTCAAATAAAAAAGAATTTTGTAAAAACCTCAGACACAGCTTGCCTTCTTCCATTTCATCTACCCGTCCTTTTTGAAATACCCTTTAGATGCGCTGGCCAAAGGCACGATGAAGTATGGGTATGGCTAAGTTGATCTTACAAATGTTAACTGTTTGAACGAAAAAGAGATTAAAGGCTTCCTAAACAAGGTTCTTCTGAATAATGATGAGCTATTGGGTTTATCTTCTGACTTAGAAGAACTCGATAAAATCGGGATTGAGTATGGACTGCCTAACTAAACCCAAATGCTGCAGTTAATCCAAATTAACCTTCAACACGACTGTCTAGATATATGCAAGATATTGTAATAATCCAAGACCCTTTGGTTGCAAAATCTGGGGTTAGACTCCGCACTCCTGGATACTAAATACTTTGTGCATCAGAGAGAGGTGATACCAGATATGGCATACTATATCTACTTTTGTATATTTACTCCCTGATTTCAGCGATAGAGATATCACTGCATCCAGAATGGAAACTGCTGGAAACCTAACTGGATCGTTTTGACATTTCAGGTCATGACCACCTTGACTCTCTCACGGGTTATACACTGGAGAGGCTCATTGCGCATGCAGAACGGTAGAGGATAAGACTGATCTTTGGGAGTAATGTCAACTCCCATCACACAGTATGGGATAGTACTAACATAAATAATTTGTATTTTAAGGACTAACCTTACAATAGAAACCCTTGGCATAATGTTTAAGGCGTTCCACTACCATGCAGAAGGTCTTGGATTCGATTCTCAGACGTTACAAAAAAGTTTTTCAGCGAGGAATTGACAAATCCTCCAAGAGTATCTCTTGTCATGAAAAGTGCTGCTCATTATCAGTTCGGAATCGGCAGAAAAATGCAGGTGAGGTTAGGTTAAAGCGGCTGTGTTCATGAGATCGCTTAGTTCATTATGAAAATAGTCTCCTAAATGAAGTTTACGTCTATAAGAGAGAGCAGGGCATGTACAAAGAAGATGTGAGATTATTTCCCTTCCAAGCAACTCCTGCAACCTATAAGACAGTGTCCAGTTATGACACCTATTACGGAGGTGATCTGAAATCTACTGAGAGACAACAAGCACATTGACCGTTTCAAAGCAAGTTTGGGCCAAATTCGTTTGGTCGCCAAACAAGTGGTAGTGTTAAGGCAGCTTGTGTATTTGATTATTCCAGAGCAATTTGCTTCAGCATAAGTTTACTAGTAGCTACAGACATACCTATATTTACCCTGTGGGGCAAGATTGGAATTTCCGTTCCAACTCTGGCTAGTTCATCGGTTTTACAATTTCCCGGAATATCCATGTGTCCCGGCACCCAGAATAGGTGAATATTAAACTCTTTGGCCATCTTCATCAGAGACGATCGACAGTCTTGGGATGTAATGGAGTTTGAAGAGACTGATGCGAGGGATTTTAAAGCAGCCTGGCTATCTAAGAAGATGCGGATATCCAAATTGGATTGCGGATATCCAAGTCGGAGTGACTTGGGAATGTTCCGAATAAGTTCAGAATGATGGTGTGGCCAGTAGAGTTATTGATCCATTGAGGGATTTTTTTGAGACTTATACGGCTGTGCTCGCGGCCAATTTTTTGCAGTATATATCGAGGGGTGTGACGTTGAGAAGTGTGTCTTATGTAGCGGAAGGTGTCGAGCGGAGGGCTCCGCTCATGCACATACACGCTGAACGCTGCACTTTGCTTAGTTTGTCGCGATTAGTCGCCTAAGGCCGTCCACCTTACAGTCACCCCATAAGTAAGTATAGGTCTAATGACCGCAGTATATAGCCAGTGAGTGATTGGTGGAGAAAAGCCCCATCTGTTCCCCACAGATTTCTTACAAGAGAAGAGAGCTTCTGTGGCTTTTTTTTACTCTTTCCTGTATATTAGGTTTCCAACTTAATTTTTTATCTAAAATAAGACCCCAGGTATTTAGCTTCGTCTGAGAAAGTAAGTGGAACACCTTTAATGGATGGAGGTGGTAGTTGCGGAATTTTGTTTTTCCTTGTGAAGAGGACTAGTTCAGTCTTGTGGGGGTTAACACCTAGTCCACAACGATCTGTCCATTTCAGTAGCTTGTTGAGAGCGGTTTGTAAGAGTTCTATTATAATTTGAGGATACTTTCCTGGTACGGCATTTGCAATGTCTTCACCGTATGCAGTCCTTCTTCTTCTAGGCTTATTAGCAGCTCAATTACTACCATATTCTATGTATAGAAGTGGGGATAGGACTCCACCTTGTGGAGTACCTCTACTGACTGACCTTCTTGTAGTAAAGCTACCTAGTTTCGCATTTTTAATTCTGCTCTTCAGCATGAAATTTATCAGGTCACCAAATGAGCTATCTACGTTGAGATTCTGTAGAGACTTGGTTCTATGGCGCTACGCAGATGAATATCAATCAATCGTTCCAGAGTTTTAAGAAGGAATGACGATAGACTGTTTGGTCTAAGATGTTTGGGAGTATAGTTGAAGCATTTACCAGTTTTGGGTATAAGGACAACCAGAAAACTGGAGGTCCTTTATACTTGAGAGTAGTAAGTCACTAGGTTCTGGTTCGCTTCGACGTGTTGCACCACCAAATTTTTCTTACTCTACTATCTAACTTTAAACGTCAACTCCAATTAATACCTTTTCCAAGCAAACTGTCAACTGCTGCATTATCTAATAGACTTCTACCAAATTAATAAGCTTACAACAAAAATTTGAAACTGTCAGACTTATAATCCCTTAATTTTAATTAGGTTCCGGTTCTTTTGTGTCTGAGAAATAAAAAAAAAATTAGACAGGAATTGCAATTATGTAAGTAATGAGAAAGAAATACCAATAATATCATCCATTGCTATGGATTTCCAGTTATAATCGTCCTCAAGTCCTTGAATTCAATGTGACAAAAAATAAAAAAAATATTATTAAGCTCCACATCGATAATAACTCCCGTACTACTTTGCTAGTGAGAGGAAGGTAAGGGTAAAAAAAATGAATTTCTATTGACTCGAACGATCCTTTTGTGCTCCTTAAACAAATCCCTTGTAATTCCTGCAATGCATTGAAAGCCATTAAGACGAATTAATTCCATTAAAAGCATCAGAAAACCATCGATAATCATATACATAGATATACGTATGGATGAATTCGGGACGACAGGCCGACCATCGCTAAGGGAAGAGATTGGGCGTATAAGTATGGCTTGCCGCCCAGTTCCCCTCAATCATCAATCTATTCATCGATGTCCTTATAGTATATTGATTGCAGGACACTGACTCTTTCCATTATAAGGACAGCCAAAGTAAAACCAGGATCAGAGAAGAAGAAAAAAAAATGAAGAAATTAAGAGTCCAGTGTGATGGAGAGAATAAACGCCCATGGCATCAGCAGAAGTATCCATCCGTTTCATTTTGTCCTGTGTCTCTTCCTGTCTTAAAAAGAAATCGAACTTCTGCCATAAGCTATCGTTCAAAATCCTCCAAGGACAATGTAATTAATCAAATCATCTTTGGAAGTAGTGATTTTTCATATTTCTTCCATTACCGTTACTGTCCGCTGTTGCCACCACCCGACTACGCCTCTGGTCAAATTCAGATTTGGACTATCCGATAACCGACGATATGCATGGCGAAACTTAAGAGGGAAATGTCATCTTGTCTGATTCTTTTCAGACCAAAAAAAAGTCCTTAACAATGAGATGAGATCCTTTGCGTCGGTGGGGGCGGACCACTAAAACGGGACGGGATGAAGTTTTGACGACACCATTCATTAGTGCGTACCCAAGTGGTATGTGAGGAAAAATATTAATGGCACTTAGTCCTTTGATTGCGTCGTCCTCTTCAATGGGCTATTCCAGGACAATAAAAGAAAGGACTTTTTATCATATCTTATTTTTATTTTTTTTAATTTTTTTGTTTTATTTATGAGAAAAATATCCTGCGACTCGGTGTTCATCGATTTTATGGAGAAGGGGTCATAAAAAGTTTACCTCTTAATGGCTTATAATGGCTTTCTTTTATGATTCAAGCCCAGAACGACTTGAAGGACTATCGGAATGGAAAGGAGTATGACATTTAATTTCTATTGGTTTTGATACAATCGAATATAGAGAACGTTGGAAATGTCAAGGGCCCACTTCCTAGTGCGTCCAATTTTTTTTTTTTTTCAAACTCTTTTAAGGGAAAAAGCATAACGAAAGGTTGGTCTTAACTTAACAACCAGCTAAGCTATAAATATATATACGATTATAACGCACTAGATTCAGGGTAGATCCAGAGTTATAGTCACAGAAAGATAAAAGCGGAAATTTATTCAAAATGAGGAGTGGACTTGTGAAGGATTTCTACGACTTTTTCGAGAGACTGAAAACCAATTTTGCGTTTCACCTTCGAATTGGAAATGTAGATACAAAAGGTTGCTTTCCCCACAGTCAGTCAAAATTGAGATGGATTAAAGAAAGGAACTGAAACTGAAAGGGGATACTCGAAGAAGAAGAAGTATTATTATCTTGAGCTCTTGATTTTAAATGACTCCCAAAACAGGAAGCACTAAGAATATCTTTGTTTTCGCAATTTAAATGAACTGAGTTTGGGAAAAAGTAGTGGAAGGACTAAATTTTGTTGAAATTTCCCCAGGAAAGGACGATGGCTCTGTTGCCTTTAAAATGGTTAGGAGTGCTTTGTATATTTTATTGCAAAGCTGATTGTGATTACATATTTCAAAGACAGTTCGTAAGCGATAGGGAAACTTGTTTACAATAATGCGAGGAAGGTACCTTCCTGTTCTTTGGAATTGTGTAATTGGAAATAGAATATTCTCATAAGCTGATGCGAAAAGGTCTTAGAAATTCGTAAAATTGTGTCAAAACTTATAATTTATCTGGACAAGTAAGAGTAAGGATCTAGTAGATAGGCGTGATAGGCGGGTGATGAGAGCGAGGACCATCCTTCGTTTCCCAGCTTTCAGTTTTCCAGAATTCAGCAAAACTGGTATCCTATAATGGATTGCCTCCTTCTTCACTGGGAAATTTGTTCCATTTCGAGTTATTTTACAAGTCTTACAATTGCCCGAATAAATACGTGCGAAAAACAAACTATTATATGAGAAAACAGTCATGAGAGCAAACTAGCATGCGAGAAATTTTTCAAGTGAGGAATCTATCATGCGGGAAAATTATCATGCGAGAAAACTATTATGCGAGAAAACTATTTTGCGCGAAAACTGTCATTGGAGCAACTAGAATGCGAGAAACTTATCATGCGAAGCATATATCATGCGGAAAAACTATCATGCGAGAAAACAATTAAGTGAGAAAACTATTATACGAGGAAACTGTCATTCGAGCAAACTAGCATGCGAGAAATTTTTCAAGCTAGGAATCTATTATGAGGGAAATCTATCATATTATGCGAAAATCATTCATGCGAGAAATTTTTCAAGCGAGGAATCTATCATGGGAGAAAACTATTATCTGATAAAACTATTTTAGGAGAAAACTGTTATGGGAGCAAACTAGCAAGCTTCTCTGCTTCTCCTTAAGAAAGAATCGGTCTGATTACTGAAGTGTATAGCGGAATTGGCGGCCCTATTTTATTCCAATAGTCGTTTTGCATGAGAAGAGTGACATTGTGGACTTTTCGACTCTTTCTTGTATATAAAATAAGGTTTCCAGCTTCATTTGTTTTATCAGGAATAAGACCCAAGTATTTTTCTTCGTCTAAAAAGCTAGTGGAATATCTTTGATAGAAGGAGGATATACATAAGGGACACCTAGACCCCCGTTTTGCCCAGTTTGTTAGCATTTTGTAGAAGTTCTTTTAAGATGTTAGGATACTTTCCTTATACAGCAATAACAATATTGTCTGTATAAAGAATCACTCTGTAGCACTACACTTCCAGGCATATCAGCAGCTCATTTACTACCAAGTTCAAGAGAAGGGGAGAATTGATAACGCTGCTAGTCAACATTTGGTTAATCAGTTTACCAAGCGATTCAGATATGACAGCGCAGATACGAAGCAACTGTGGAATTGTATCTCCAGAATTATATAAATCTGAATTCCTTTGTACATTGGCTGCAATTATGCTATTTGGTCCTGCAGACTTGAATGGTTTGAAGCTATTATCTGTCAATTACAATTTTCCCTTAGTAATCAAACCTTGTCGATGGTTAGACTTCTTATTAGAGGAACTCGGGAAATAGGTATCCATTAGTAATAAGTTGACCGATTGCTTGCAAGAGTTGGTCCACGAACCATCAGAATTTTTTAAGCTGTTGGTCATGGCTGAATTTGTAGAAAGATTTTGCTTAGGGTATATTTTCTATTATATCACTGAAAATCCTTATAGGAGTCCCACTAAAAAACTATTCAAGTCATTTCTGAGAACATTTCTGAGCAGTTCAAGGCCTGAAATCAAATAATGTAGCTTCTATGATCCAAAAACGAGTCAAAGACACTGCAACAGCTAGAAGAGAACCTGGACCTAGTCATTTACTACTCTCACCTATTCCCGTGTGCGTGTTATCAGAAACGGAAGGGATCAACAATTTTCTGCCACTTCCGAACGGAAAATGAGCAGCACTTTTCATGACAGGAGATACTCTTGGAGGATTTGTCAAGTCCTCGCAAGAGGTAGCTTACACGCTTGTTTCATTTATAGGAGCCCGATTTTAGATGGTAATCTAACTTCTAACGAATTCGATGAGCTATCTGACTCCATATTAAGAATTTTTACACATTTTCCTTGAACTGTAAATGTTATTACCGCCGATTTCAATGTCTATAATTCTTCTTAGCTTCGACATTGTGGCCAGATAACACCCGAAGAAAGGTATTTAGAGATCTTTCCCGAGTTAAAACATTTATCTCAGCTTGTGAACGAGCCAAGTCGAATACCTGACGTTGAACGTCATTCCGTAACTACGCTTGATCTGTTCCCCACATCTACATCTGATGCTGACAAATACAATATTAGTGTACTAGCACCTCTAGGCACGTCGAACCACTGCATCATATCAGCCAATTTCTCATGCTTCACCAACACAGTTAAAGAAAAAGCCACAAGAAAACCGTTTGGTAATATGAAAAAGCCAATTGGGAAGGACTAAATAACTTGTTGTACTGATAACCAACTGCGTCCACTACATTTTAATACTAAAAAAATAAAAATAAAATAAAAATATTGCGATGAGTATTGTGTATATGTACCCACTACATATTACGGGTATTTATGTAAAAAATAACATTTCATATTCAACAAAAACTTAATTTTAGTACTTCATTACAATATGTCTGTAGATTGGAGCTATGGTTGTTCGACCAATCAGTCAACCCAGGTCTAAAATATTCACACGAATCGATAGAACTTTTTCGCCACTCTTTTTCCTTTAAGCTAGCTATTTTAATTGCTCTACGCATGGCGATGGCGCTACCAACGTGGTCCACTTTATCAAAGTGCAGATATTTTGTTTATCAATTACATTGAACTGTCTAGTACTTTTACTTGCCCAAACAAGTATGTTGCTCTTCATTCATTTTTGGTAGAATTTTTTGACATTAACATACATTCAAACCTTAAATGATGCTGTGAAAAGCTTTGCAGCTATGGGCATATGTTATCACACCAAAAATAAAACCTTTTACATTTCATATTCTACAAGAAAAGAATAATCCCCCCATCTATTTGTATACCTTTGGTAATAAATCAGTGTGCCCGAAATTCACCTTCGAGCTGTTCGTATGTCCTTGTATAGTTCTGTATGATTTCGAGGTTATAAAAATAATGTTTGCAATGTTAAAAACTCATAACAGTTACCATCCATAACCATTATTATCATTGTATTTCTGGTAGGGAAGCATTGTCATAGTGCCTTACATCTTCGGTCCTTTCCGAACCCTTTGTATTTGTTTCGATATTTCCTTTTTTGTAAGGGCATGTACTGCTTTTGTCGAAAAAAATCATTAAAAATCTCTTAAATACATCTTTCCGAAGAGAATTGACGGAAAATGTAATAGGTTATATCCAAAGACTAAGTTGATTTGTAAAATATTTTGCAACCCAGAGTTCTGTCTAAAATATTATACCAATCAAATATCTCGGAAACCGAAAAATATGTTGTTGTAAGCCAATGAATTACGATGTTTCTCAAACCAGTACTTAGCAAACAAACTTAGGTATAATTTTTCATAGTTTCTGAAGCCATCTATAAGTTCACTGATCTTTCGTTTCGAAACTAATTTTGATCGTTCTTATATTTGCCAAGTTAAAAATTTGAAGTTATCGAAACCGCCGTTCTATCCTGGAACATGAACCTCCTAATAAAACCCATGGACATTCTAATACAAACTTTCGCGCCAAAAATTCAGCTGTTCGTCGACAAAGTTCATCTTCTAATGTCTCCCGAATCAGCTTTAAAAAAAAAAGATTAATCTATTCGCTCTATTAATCTATTCGCTCTATAATAGACCCCTTAGTTCGAATAATTTGTATGGTGTTCTTTGTTCCCCAAAGCAGCAAACTATTTTTTAAAAACCCGAATCTATTTCATTTCAGGTGCGCCAACTTAAACAACACATCAAATCGTAAGAAATCACCTTCACTATTATGTCAATCGGGCTCCTATAAAGTAAGCTGTTTGTCTGGTCAAAAGTTCTCTTATGACTAGATCAGCATTGATATATCTATCGAAATATAAATACTGATCCAGTCAGTTGCCAAGGTATCTATCTCATAATCCTGGGACTTCATCCAACGGAGACCTTAAAAAACAAAAAAAATGTCTAAATTTTAAAAGTTGATTTCCAACTTCTAGTAAACGCAATATCACCGAATCTTGTTGAAAGTCAAGCTGCACAAAAATTCTGTTGACCTCAACGCTCAGAGATTTTATGGCCAAAACAAGATCGGCATTTTTTTACTTGCGACTTAAAGGGACTGTAAGGCAAGTTATGTCTTTGAAAAAAAAAAATCAAACTCGAGATTTTGATTAAAGTTGACATAACGATGATAGCGAAGACGAAAAAAGTGGTTCTCGAAATTCTGTCTACCTGTGACCTGTCTGTCTGTTCGACTATAGTCTAAACGGCTCTGCCGATTTTCGTCAAACTCGGTAGATATCGATTTAAAATTTTTCCACCCACACTTTTTTTTCGAAATTTTATAAATATTTTTTTTCTCAAAAACTGTTACAAAAAAAAAATAAAAATTTCGTTTAGTTAAAGCTAGCTAACGGTTGAGAAAAAAATTTCCGAAAAATGGTTATTTTTGGTAACCCCCTGGGACCATTCTTTTTTGTTTTTGATTTTGTAAAAAACGCTGCAACCGATTTTGAGAATTTTTTTTATGCTAAAGCTTCCCAAAATTTTAAATATTATTGGGCATTCAAATTTTCAATTTTTTTTTTTATTTTAAAAAAATTTTTCAATTTTTTTTTTCAAAACTCAATATTTCAAAAACCCCGTCCTCGATTGTTTTTAAAATTGATAAATAAATGTTTCTTAATATAATCTACAAGATTGTGCCTCTAAATAACGGTACCCACCATATACAAATGTTAAAAAATGGTTTAAGAAAATCGTATTTTTCTCCAAAACGGTTCCGAGAATTTTGATATTTTTTTTTTTAGTTTAATTTTTATGAATTTTTAATTTCTTATTATCGGCATAACGGATTTTAATGAAATTTCTTATAGAGAAGCTTCTAAAAAGTTTAACAAAATTGCATTTCAAGACTTTGAAAAGGTTACTTTTTGAATTTTTGAAAAAAAGTCTATTTTTTGTTCGAAAATTCAATATCTTAATAATGGCTTAGTGTTTTTTTGGAAATTTATTTTTTGTCTGTACACACTTTGAGTTGGCGTAGCAAAATGTTTTGAAAAATTTGAATATAAAAACTTATTTTTTAAAGAAACCACTAAAACGTTTTTGAAATTCTTAGTCTTTTACATAAGAGCCAGTTCGAGCGACCCAGTCGTGCATTTTATTTTAAATTCAATCGCGCTGAAGGGATTATTGAGACCCTTATAATGTTAAATACAGCACGAACTTTGCGGGTAGAGAGAGAAAGGAGGTATTGATGAACATTTGTCTTGAAAGTTTTCCAATTGAAATGGAAAGGGAAAACAGAGTCGGGTAACTTATTCCATAAACGTGTGTTTTGCGACTAAAAAACGAATCTCTGTATTTTGCAATATGTCAAAAATTAGACTCGAGGTATCACGGGTATCACGGGTGAACTGATCGTGTGGAGGAATGCAACCAGCGAGAGATTATTGCTTGTGAAGAAAGCGATAATACTTATTCAAACCGAGATTCGCCGGAATGGGGTTGTCCTTTTTTGGGGAAGAATGAGCCACTTCTGTATTCCACGAGCGGCTGGTAATATGCATTATAATATTTAGACCGTTTTGAAATAGTGTGATATTGATGGCCTAGTAGGACATTGGATATACCACCGGCTGCTGCTGATTTCATTATCTTTAGTGACGACAAAATGAGCTGGAGCTCCAATATCTAAATTAACAGAGTCACTTTGGGTAATTTGAAAATTGAGTTCCCGAAATTGCATAGCTTCAGAGTCAGTACGAATACTAATTTTTGTCAAGATAGACTTTTTAAAATATATGAATGCACCTTAATTTATTTTAAATTCATGCAAAGAGAACTATCTTGCCAATCTTCTGCGCTCTAAAAAAATAAATAATTCTTAAATAAGAGCAAATTCATGCAACCCATCAGTGTCTTTAATATATTATGTCACTTACACACCTGGTGCTCGATTTCCAGAACAAGCGCGCAAACAAGAGAGTCATATTTGTCATATTTTCACGGTGAGAAAGTCCTGCAACAAATAAAATGTTTATCCTTTTTGAGTTGTATTTCTATTTGCAGAATCATTCATCTTGTGATGAGATGAAAGGGACTCTGGAGCTTACACCAGTATATGTGTATTGTGTATGTAGTACAAATGGAGAGGAAGCTGTTGCTATTTTTATTTGCTGAAGATTTAAGTGATTGGATGACTTTTTTTGAGTGTTTCTTATTTTGATAAATAAATGATTTTGGAATGTGTAAAGAAAAGATCAAGACGGACATAGTTTCAGAGAGTATTTTCAGAGGTGTTGTTAAGTTTACCAAAATATTCCGTTTGTAATGTTCAAAAAAAATAAAAATAAAATTGGTTTTGTTGTGAATAATAAAAAAAAGCTAAGATTTTAATTTTTCACAGAAAGCTATGTTGTGAATAAAATTAAACCTAAGCTACCTAGTAAAATTAATTTCTTTTTTATTTTTTGAATAGTTTTGTATAGCTTTAGCTAATTTTCCCAGCTTAAACTTAATTAAGTGTTAGTGAAAATAAGGTATGCCAAATTATTTTAGTAATTACTTCAAAAGATTCGTACACATTTGACCAGAAAGCTTTGACTTGTTCTTGATTTTAGAATTTTCTTGAGTGTTATTGTGAAGATGGCCGAATGTATGAGTTTTGTAATAAACAAAAAAATATTTAAATGACTTAATTTCTGTTACCAAAACATCAATGAGCTAAATGTTTTTCTTGCAATTAACTTGTAATCAACAGCTGTAAAATCAAAAGTAAGGAAATCCCAGTAGTATGAGCTAAAATTAGAATTACTTAAGAAACGAAAGATAGAAATATATAGCTTAAGCTAGAGTTTTATGGCTTAAGCTAATTAGCGTAATGTTGTTTTTTATTTACACAAAATAAAGCCTAATCTAGAATTGTCTACCTTAAGCTTTTAACTTGAGACTTATGTACTATAGGCAAGTTATGCAACTCTAACTCGAGATTTTGATGAACGTTGGCTTTACGATGATGCGAAGACAAAAAAATTCGGTTTCGCAATTCTGTCTGTCTGTTCGACTACAGCCTAATTTGCTCGGCCGATTTTCTTTAAAGTATTTGATAGTATTTTTACTTGAGATATACATAGGTACTATAGGGCAAGTTCTGCATTTGGAAAAAAAATCGAACTCTAGATTTTGATCAAAGTTGACATTACGATGATAGCGAAGACGAAAAAAGTGGGTCCGACAATTCCGTCTGTCTGTCTGTATGTCTGTATGTCTGTATGTCTGTATATCTGTATGTCTGTACCTCGAACTACAGCCTAAACTATCGGAGGTATTTTCTTCAAACTTGGTAGTTAAGGGTCTTCGGTGATTCCCTAGAGGAGAAATTGAAATTTTTTTTTTAGCTCCAAAACTAAGGGTACCCCCCATACACCCGTAATGCAAAATCTTATTTATCTCGAAAACGGCTCTAACGATTTTGATAAAAAAAATTAAGTGTGATATTATGGACATGGACTATATTTTGGTGAAAAAAAAATTTGGGGGGAAATGTTATTAGGGGTACCTGTCATAGAATGGTTTTTTTGATTTTCGAATTTCTCACCAACGGCTCTAACGATTTTAACCAAAATTTTTATGCAGGAGCTGCTTTGCATTTGAAAAAATATAAACTAAAAATTTTTTCGAAAAAATAGTTTTTGGATTTTAAAAAAAATAATACAATTTTTTTTTGAAAATTCAATATCTTGAAAACCGATACACGATGAAATTTTTAAATTACGTTTAAAAATGTATTTTATTAAATAATAACAATTTGCATATCAATTTTTTTTATAAAAAAATTAAGGAAAATTTAGTACACAAAAAACATGTTTGAGTGTGTCTGTATGTCTGTACCTCTCACTACAGCCTAAACCCTTGGACCTATTTCTTTCAATCTCGGTAGTTAAGGGTCTTCGGTGATTCCCTAGAGGAGAAATTGAAATTGTTTTTTTAGCTCCAAAACTAAGGGTACCCCCCATACACCCGTAATGCAAAATCTTATTTATCTCGAAAACGGCTCTAACGATTTTGATAAAAAAAATTAAGTGTGATATAATGGACATGGACTACATTTTGGTCAAAAAAAATTTTGAAGCAAAATGTTATTAGGCGTACCTGCTATAGACCCGTTTTTTTGATTTTCGACTTTCTCATTAACGGCTCTAAGGATTTTAACCCAAAATTTTTAGCAGGAGTCCCCTTAAGTTTAAAATAATATTGTATATAAAAATATTCGAAAAAATATTTATTGGGTTTTCAAAAAAAAAAAAAAAAAAATTTTAAATCAATATCTTCAAACACTATGAACGATTATTTTTTGAAATTATTTCCTAAAACCAATATTATTAAATACTTAAAATTCGCATCCCACATTTTTTTCTTGAAAAAGTTTAGAGAAATTTCTTATATAAAAAATTTATTTAATAATAAAACGATTTTTTAAGGTTTATTTGTATAAATTCATACTTTTCCGGAAACCAGACGGCAATTTTATACATTTGAACATTATTATCTCATTAAATCCATGTTTTATATTTATAAAATGTATCTTAAATTCCAAAGTACTTTTACATAAGAGCAAGTTTGTGCGATCCAGTCGTGCATTTTATTATTTTTTTCCGCAACACATTTGTTTGTTGTTTTTAAGACCAGGGGCCTATTGCACCAACTACAAATTACAAGTACAAATTTGTGATTAAAAAAAAATACATATGAAAAAAACTCGATTTTTTACAAATTTGTTAAAAAAATGCTTGTAATCACAATTTTGTAAGATGGTGCAATAGACCCCAGGTATAAAGGCACTTGCTAGAGCTGTGTAAATCGTTCATTTCAAAAGATCGAATCGTTCAACAATCAATTACGAAAATGATCCGATCATTTCAATCGATCGATCATTCGATCATTTTCATTTCACTGAAATGATTCAATAGGTGCTTTTTATTATGCACAAATCTATCTGGATCCGCATCAGGATCATCCCTTGATAATAAAACGATACGGATCTTAGTGACAGCAGTGTTATAAGCCCGTCTCTTTTTAGCCTTGGGTTCGTAAATTTTAAATTATTTCTTGTCTTTTTTCTTTACACTATAGCTTACACTACCTTACCAAAAAAAGCCATCTACTCGCCAGTGTAATAACTAATTTTTGGATCTTTGGAAGAGATCACGATAGAAAACAGGACCCAAATTGTTTTTCTAATACATGTTAAAACTTAATCCAGATCCGGATCCAGATATATTTGTGAATAATAAAACGCACCTAATACTGTTCCTATTCCATTTTAATTTCGATTTCGATGATAAGATTGATTTGTGGCTTTGATAGTTCTCACAAAACACTTTATTTATTGTAAGCCAGAAATTGCCAAATAACATCGAATAATGGCTACTTTGTACATGGATTAAAAAGTGTCCAAAAATTCAAGAAAAAGAGATTTTATTTGGTGATCCGGAAAACAGCAATTTTAGGGTTTTCGGCTAATATTTGGTACGAAATACAATTTGTACGTCATAAATGAATTCGTCCTCTATTCGTCAAATCATAAACTGTCAAATTCCATCAAAGGATGGCTACGATTTCGATGGATTAAAAAAAGGCTATAAATATCCCAAAAAAAAGGCATTTTATTTGTTGCTCCGGAAAACAGCAATTTTAGGGCTTTCGGCTAACATTTTGTACGAAATACACTTTGTACGTCATAAATGAATTCGTCCTCTATTCGTCAAGTCATAAACTGTCAAATTCCATCAAAGGATGGCTACGATGGATTAAGAAACGTCCAAAAATCCACATTAAACATACCGGATCCTGATACATCAAATAACATCAGTTCAACCCAACAATTGTTTTTGCGAGCTACAATATCAACAACCAACTCGATCAATCATGTTCTTCAATGACGAGTTCAATCCAGAAATTTCATATAGTAAAAGCTAGGTAATGGTTGAAAAAAAAATTCAAAAAATGGTTATTATTGGTAGCCCCCTTGGTACCATTTTTTGTTTTTCGATTTTTCGAAAACGGTAGAATCGATTTTAATCTTTTTTTTATGCTACAGCTTCTCCAAAGTTCAAATATTATTGGGTATTCAAAATGTTTTTGGAAAATCAATATTTCGAAAACCACATGCTCGATTTTTTTTAAAGTTTTCAAAAGTTTCTTAATAGAATCTACAAGATTAAAAAAAAAAAAATTGTTTTATTTAAAAATACAGGTACCTACCCACCATACAAGTGTTAAAAAATGGTTTTCGTATTTTTCTCAAAATCAGCTCCGAGAATTTTGATAAATTTGTTTTTATTTCGAATAATTTTTACGATTTTTAATTTAATAAAAAAAAATGTAAAATAAAGTTATTACTGACTGTACCTACCATAGATCCATTTTTTCGCTTTTGAATTTCTCATTATCGGCAGAACGGATTTTAATAAAATTTTTCATAGAGAAGCTTCAAAAAGATTAAAAAACAAAACATTGCATTTCAAAACTTAAGAATTTTTTTTTTGAATTTGTGAAAAATATAAAATCTATTTTTTCTTTGAAAATACGATATCTCAAAAACGGCTCAATAATTTTCTTGGAAATTTATTGCTTGTGCGTACAATAATAAAAACTTTAAATTGTCATACCAAGTTTTTTTCTTAAAAATGTTTTAAAAATTTTGTACATAAAAGCTTATTTTTTTAAGAAACCACTGCAACGAATTATAATTTTGTTCCTGCATTATAACTAATATTTGCTTTAAACACTTGGCATTCTGTGCTTAGGTCCATCTACTTAATGAGTTGTTTTAGTCATTTAAATAATGAATTGTATGCTTATGAAAAGTTTTTCTCTAATAACATTCATTTTTGAAATTCTTAGTCTTTTACCTAAGAGCAAGTTCGTGCGACCGAGTCGTGCGATTTTTTTTTTTTTTTTTGTATACCTGAAGTTCAATCTTTGCGGTTAGTAATAGAATGTTATATCTGCCGTATGACCACCTGGGACTTAGCTTACGATTATTGATTCTTTCGAATTTCGCACCAAGTTTTCAAATAAGTTTGGGCGTATTTCGCGAATAACATCTCTGATGTTTTCCTTAAGTACATAAATTGTTGGTAGAGCATCATAGCAGTACTGAGGAGCAGAAACAGATTTCCTCTCAGGATTTAGAGGTTTTTTAATCAATCGAAAAATCAAAGGGCACAGTGACCAACCAAATTTTGGCACTACACCCTTTTTACAGGAACAAATTCAGGCGATTTTTGACCCCTCCATATATTAAGTACCAATGAAGTCAGGCACATGCGCCTCACCAAATTTCAATTTTCTAGCATAAGCGGTTTCTGAGATATATAAGGCCTTACAAATCACAAAAACCGTAACTGACTCACTAACTGACAGATCATCAAAATTATGGAGCACTTCCCGACATCGTAGAATCTTGTAATTTTGCACAACGGTAGGTCTTTTCATGCAAGCAGAGGAAAAAAATTTGAGGTTTTCCATTCAGGGGGCGTAGTATCCGCCCACTTTCACCGAATTGATGTTTGTTTAATGGAGCACTTTCGATTGCTGTAAAATGATGAAATTTGGTAAGGTGGTAGGACTTAAATTGCATACGAAGAACAAAATATAAAATTTGAGGTTTTCCATTCAGGGGCGTGGTATCCGCCCACTTCCTCAGAACTGATGTAAATTATATATGGCACACTTCCGATTGCAGTAGAACAATGAAATTTGGTAGAACGATAGGTCTCAAATTGCATATAAAGGACCAAAAATAAAAATTGGGGTTTTCCATTCAGGGGGCGTGGTATTAGCCCACTTTCTGAGAAAATGTTTAATTTATATGGAGCACTTCTGATTGCTTTAATTAAGGTAGGTATGTTAGTGTTAGGTACCTTGCCAGGACAAGAAGAAATAATTGAAGCGCAAATCTAAACAACCAATAACAAAAAGAAAATATACCAAAAGAAATAGAAAGCTATAAGCTAAGTTGATTTTAGTAGGCAGAGTCCACCCTTCCATCTTTAGGTGTCTTTCGAGATTTTCACATGGCAAAATATTAAAATCTTTGCAAAAAGGAGTGAGATCAGACCAAAAACATAAATATTAAAAGACCCACTAAAATTTGATGGACTTACTTGGCAAGTTTTTTCTTGTGCCCAATTCGAAAGGTTTTAAAAACTTGACCAGTGAACCTGTCAAATTTTAGTCAGTAATCATTAAAGAATAAAATTTCTCTATTACATTGTAGCAGTTTCAATATAATTCTACTTTAAATATTCGGTATATTAAACCTTCATGAAGTACTTGGCGTACTTTTAGATCTCAGTACTTTTCACGGCTGACTTGTTACACAAAGGTTTTAGTATAGAAGAACTTTGGGTTTTTTTTTTAACATTTATGTTTTTGGTCTGATACTTCTTTCTGTATGACCTTGAATATTTCAAATCGGCTAATAGTTATTAACTATCGACAAGTCATCTCATTCGATAGTGCCCATGACTAGTTGTATTGCGTTTACCAATTTTTGAATAGACTTTTTATGAATACTTTAAGAAAAATTAATGCGTTAGAACTTAGCACGAAAACCAATATTTTCCTCTCAATAATCATAAATACAGTCAGCATGATCCCGTTAAAAAAAATAAAAAAAAAATTTCAAACAAAAAGTCAGATCACGGAATGCCCCAGAGAATCATAATGGAAATTTAAGTCGATGGCTGCATAAAATTTGTGCGCGTGCTGGCAAAAATGAAGAAAAAACTTATAAAATTTAACAGTTTGTATTTAACTATATACCCCCACAAAAATAATATATCCGAATACACCAGCCACATGCAATAAAGAGCACCCAAACAAGAATTGTGTTGTGTGGGAACATTTCCTCGGGGATCTTAAATCGGGACCGGGACGGCTTAACGTTCCTTCGCATTTAAGTTTGTGTGTGAAAATGAAAACCATATCGATGTTAACTAACATTACATCCGAAAGACATCGAAAACAATCGGTTTTAATAACGGCAGCGGAGGCAAATAATACAAAAGGATATTCCAAAGGCTAAGAATAATCGAAATCGAATTCGCACGCACTCGCCATTTTCGATAAAACCGATATCCTTGGGATATTCTTTGCTCCAAAATTTAAGTATGGTCGTCGTCGTCGTCGTCATTGACGGTCGTCCACGTTGGTTTCAAACTTCCAAACATACCTCTACTTTCTAGCACCTGAATTGAATACCAAATTGATTGCATTTGTGAAAAAGCTAGATAGGCTTCCCTTTTTACTTTTTGTTTAAGTTTTTGTTGTTAGTGTTGGTGTGAAATGGTTAAAACCCTTTAGAAGTGTGTTCTTCATCACACCCGGAGTGCCATCCTGTCGGCCAACAAAAAAAGGTAATTTCAAGGTTAGGTGAGCAGCTAACTGCTGTTGTTGTTTTGTTGTGTTTGCATAGAAATGGGGACATTTAAAAAAGGATACCTCTACACCTAGTCTATGTGTGTATTTTTACGTTTAAATTTTAAACCCTTAATTCGGTGTTTTGTAGAAAAGACCGAAATTGAATTGAGTTTGGATGTATATCCATGTAGTATACATAAATAGACAGGGCTATAAAATTTTGCATTAGCTTTTTGTGCTGATTTAGGAACCGCCTTTAGGAAAAGCCTTTTTTGAATGAAATATCTAAGAGTGGAAACACAAAAAATCTATCCCAACTACAAGGCGAGAGCCTTGGTAAGATGGGTAAGGTGTGAATGAGCACTTTCCTATAATGTTTATGGTGACTGAATTTCAAAAAAACTTGTATCCGAGCATGCCTTAATGGTAGAATAAATATCAAGCAACTTATGTGGTTCTTTTACAAGTTGTGGATTTTTTACTTATGATGACAATTAAACCTTTCGCTTGAGTCACTTAGGGCACTTTGTATACGTGGTTCATATGGAATCTAGATTAAAAAAAATTATGTAGGTAACACTACAACTAAATCAACTAGGTATCTTAAGAAAAAACTAAGACGATATACCTTGACGCAGTGGGGGGACTTCTGCGGCTACTACACTACATTGAAGTAGATGGTAGAAGAGCTATTCGATCGTCGAACTTGGTTCTTCAGAAGGACGAACCATGGTCGATTCCATGGCCAGTTCCATTCCTCCTCTAAGACAAATACTCGCGTACATGGCCATTGGTTTACTCTTAAGCTTGAGCTGAAATTCGAAGTACTCTTAATTTCAGATATTCTTTTTATACCCACACTACATGAATATGGAATGCCATACCCGGCTCAATATTTCCCTTTTTGAGATTTAAGGAAATAATTTCAAAAACAATAGTTCACTCGTTTTCAAGATATTGCATTTTTTCAAAAATACTTTTCTTTTAATATTTTTAAGAGAATTTAGATATAAAATAATATTTGAAATTTGAACACGCTCCCGTAAAAATTTTGATCGAAATTGGAAGAGATGTTTGTGAGAAAATCGAAAATAAAAAAAAAACACGTACCGTTTATAACAGTTTTTTGGATTTTGTTTACACAAATCTGGACCAACCCTGCAATAAACAATACAAGTAATTTTCTTAAAAAAAATTTCATAACAGCGTTAGTTTTGCAGCCAAACAAATTTAATTTCTACTCTAAGGAATCACCAACAGATCTTATTTTCAGAAGCTTTGCTTTAAGCCGAGTTACAGACATTCAGGCAGACGGTATTGCCAGGAGTCCAGGACTATTTTTATTCATGTTCTCTATCATCGTAATGTCAAGTCTGATCAAAATCTCGAGTTGGATTTTTTTACGAATCGATAACTTGGCTTGGTCCGTTATTTTTGGATAGAAGGATGATATTACCGCAGTTCAGGAAATGCCCTGGATGCAGACTTAATCAAGCACTTACTGAAGGCCATCGTAGGCGGAAAAAGGTGGCTGAAGATGGCGTTTGAAATACTGAAACCTTTGGTTGAGAGAAAAGAGTATCGATCCAGAAGAATCCTATTCAGTCCATCAGCTCAAGGAGGTCGTAGAGTCTCACGATATTAGCAATCCACGAAGGTTTTATAAAAAAAAAATAAACAACTAGGTCCTACTTTTGAGACCGAAATGCAGAGGTAGAAAGAAGTAAAGTTAGACAATCCGCATGACATAAACTAATCTGCAAGTCCTGATGGTATAACTCCCTAGAGCCATTGCCTAACCTTTTCCATAGCTTCTACTGTTCTGAAATATTCCCTTGAAGATAGAACACAGCATTCATCAATTCAAGAAATATCTTTGAGATCGAAAGCTTCTGAATGAATAGCAATATGACATTTCCGGCAATCGTTCCTCCGATGATCTGATGGCATATCTCACCGAAGAGTGGAACGAATTTTTACATTGTTGCTATTGATATCATAAGGGTATTTAATTGAGTTTGGTACCAGCCTTTCTTATCGAAAACTTCGTGCATTTGGTATCAATGGAACTCCTTGTCTTTACCTTCTGGATCGTTAAAAACATTTTATATTGGACGGTTCCAAGTTCGATCTTCACAAAATAAATGTTTTTGTTTCTGGCCTGAAACTTCTAATCCACTTCATTGATTTGCTCACTACTCTACTGAACCCTCAGCGTCGCATACTCATTCTGAAATTCATTTCCATCTCCATCGTATGTGTATGTAGAATTCCAAGGATACCGTATGAAAAGCTTATTAAACTCCTATGTTTACAGCATTCTTAAATAGGGCTTAAAAATCGTGTAGATTTAAATTCTTCGAAAACTCAATGCTTTTTAATGTCGTTCAAGCAAGATGTCATTGGCCCTAGGTTACACTTGAATCGAAGAAGCGGAAAAGTTTTCAGTACTCGGTATGTGTGCCAACGACGATTTTCGTTGAAATTACCGCTTTCTCGAGACTGTCAAAAAAAGCTGATAAATGCTTAGGATTTCTATATGGATGCAGGCCTTTTTTCACCCCCCTTAATTTGGCTAAAGTTTATAAGGTGGTTTGGTTATACGTCAGCTCGTTAGCTTAGTTCGTTGAAAGTTTAATGCTGAAGACCATTTTTAATATCAAAAATTGGGCTTGAAGTTAAACTGCCACTTCTGACAACAAACTTTCTGCCATTGAGCATGTCATAAGGCTTATATTATTCTGAAGTGGTGTATTTATGTCGGTCGAGTCTAATCAGCATTAGATAGGAAGCCTCTAAGCATTCGGTGTCGACAGTCTTCTCTTAATCAACCAGACATACATACAGGCGCCAATGCATTACCTTATAGTGCTGTTCCATTGGATATCAGAGATATAGACGCAGAGTATAGACGTGGCATGACTTGTGTCATGCACCGCTTTAAAACTGAACTGACTATCAAGCATGACTTTGCTGTTCTACGCCAATTTGGAAAGAGCTCTACTAATAACTTTTTCGAATACTTAAATGATTCTTGGATTAAGACTTATCGACCTGAGATTCGCCGGATAGGAGTTGTCCTTTGCCTTTTTCGGTCGAGAATAGGTCAAGGGACTGAAAGTTGATCTTGCTACCGTCACTTACTTAAATCAATGTAGATCCGTTGTGATATCCCAGGGATTGTGAATCCCATATCATAACCCTATATAATTCGACCCCCGTTAAGGGTGCTGATGAGTTTCAGCAAGTTAAAGCCTGATATGTCGGAGGATACTTCTAAGTCACTGAAGAAATTTCTGTCGTCACATAATCGCCCGATTGAAGAGGCGTAGACGCATTTTAAGAACGTGATTCTTTTCCTCACCCCCACTTGAATATTTATCCCTTCACCAGGCCCGTAGGAGCCTTATGCTGTGTACCAAGACAGCAAGTTACAAGCCTCGATTTGATTTCAATGGCAGAAATCGCTTTTATTGCCATGGTATGGTATTGCTATCATTGAGACATGTCTAGCAGCTTTTGTCATTGATTTGCCAGTCCTCATTTTTAGTAAAGTCTGTCTTGAACGGTTTGTAAAAGTCTGAGCGAGGTGTTATGTAGTCAGTACATACCCTATTTCTGTAGAATCTGCACATGACCTATGGCACTATGTCTCCATCTACCAGCTTGGCTAAGCCAAAGTGCGTTATTGGCTGCCATTTCTTGTATACATAGATCTAGAGATTTTAAGTTTAGTATAGCTTCCAGACCCGCTGTGGGCGTGAGCCTCATTGCCCCAGAAATTCTAATACATGCCATTCTTGGTCATGATCTTAAGGTTGGTAAGTCAGTACAGACCTGACTAAGGCCGTGTTTATCTACTTGATAATTTTTCGGCTTTGCCCCCAGAATTTACCAAATAGTCTCTTGCAGGAGTAGAAAGCAAACATAGCTTTATTCGTTCTTCTTTTAATGTTGAGACTTCAGTTCAATTGCTTATCCAGGATTACGCCAATGTTTTTCGGATCGGAGATTTTGACCTGGGTCCCTTCAATTAAGGGAATTTTAAAAGCCGGTAGTTTCCTTTTGTTCGTAAAAAGGACCAGTTCCGTTCTTTGCAGGTTAACCGCTAGATCTAGTCCATGTTTTGAGAAGACATTATCTATTTGTTCGCTACGTGTGGAAGGAAATTTACCTGTTCCTGGTAATGTTAGCTCCCTTGGTGCAAACTAAAGCATGAAAAAGTAACCCTTCCGTGTACGATTAGCATTCATCTCCATTAAAAGGGCAAGTAAGACCTCTGGCGCTGGCGCATCGGTTTTACGAGTATTTCCAGCTGTGGAAGACGATGCATCCAGTTCATCCTTGAATAAGGTACAGTTTTCTCCTAATGTCGACAGTTTGACCCTTATGGAGACTGAAGACTCACACAAACTGATCCTCTTAATGAGGAGACTGAAGATTCACACAAACTGATCCTCTTAATGAGGATGAGTTTTTAAACTCATCTCCTTAGTTAGAAGATGACGATATGATATTACCGTGGTAAAGGTTGATCTGACTAACTGTAGTCAAAATCCTGCACAATGCTCACTCGAATGGCCAGTTGCATTCCTCCCCTTTATCAATACACCCATGATACCCGCTTTGCTAGGAATGCTCATCAGTTCACCCTTGAGCCTAACTGTAACTTTGGTCGTACTGTCAAAGTGTCAAATATAGAGATTCGTTTTTAAGTCGCACAACACGTTTATGGAATAATTTACCCGGCACAATTTTCCGTCGCCATTTCAATTTGCAAACAATAAAAACCAATGTTCATCGCCACCTCCTTTCTCTCCCTCCCCAGTTTCCCCATCGCCCGTGCTGTGTTTAACATTATAAGGGTCTCTTCAAATACCCTTGAGCGCGAGTGAATTATAAAAAAAAAGCTAGTACAGACTAACCTTTAACATCGGCCTCTTTGCTTCTCCCCCTGTCAATGAATGGTAAAGACAAAATCCCAATCCAAGAAGCTTGGCTTGTAAAATCCATGGTTAAGAAACTATGGACTTCTAGGTACTACACACTCAGAAAAATCTCTCCTGTTGTCTTTGCAACTACTGCAACGTGTTCTAGGGGGACATTTTGACGATTAAGCAAATTCTGTGTTGGCTTAAAGAAAACGTCATATTAAATAATGATACCCGAATCTTCTCGGAAAACCATGCAGCCATTAAATTTCATGATTCAACTTCCGATCGTCACTGATGGAGATGGAGTATGGTTGTTTAACATTCACCTCTGCTGGGTCGCGGGCCACAGGGATATTTCAGGAAATTGTAAGACTGGCGATCTCGCCAAGAGTGAAACAATGATAACTTTATTACCAGATAAGGCAAATATTGGTATTCCCATCGCTAGGTGTAAACTGATGCTAAAGCAAGATGATATACATAGAACAAACCGTAGGTGAACCAATATCACTACCTGCTTGGCTACAAAACACATTTGGTCAATGCTGGATCTGAAGTGCTCCAAAGGCTTAATATTTTTAAGCAGATCGCACATAGGCTCCGAAAAAGGTATTATAAAAGTACACTATTTGATAGGTAAGCACGCAACAAGGCTTTGAATTTATTCAAACGATTTCTGCAGAAGCTATTTGGACAAGGAAGAGGAGTAATCGATCCTTCACCTTCTCTGTACATGTCATGCTTTTAAATTGAACCATCATTAGACCCAAAATAATAGTCAAAAATGCTAAGGCTTATGTCATTAAATTATACAAAAACATTAAGACGTTATGATATTTTCAAATTAGATTTTATAGTTTATTTTTGGTTGTTAAGACATTTTCTGAAAACCAAATTCATGTCAAATTTACCACAGACAAAACTACCTCATTAGTCCTGATGCCATAAATCTATAAGCAAAAACCACAAGGACGTCTTAAAATCATTCACACCTCTTACAGGTTTTTGTTTTTAATTTTTCATCCTTCATTTGTCAGAGTTTTGATATTCATTTTTGTCAGCATTATTATATATCTTAAGTCGGCCATTGTCCTTATGCCAACAATGGTGTGCGGCATTAAGATATTTCTCAGGTTCTTTGTTCGGTGTGAATTTTGGAAGAAGAACAAGAAGACTTGAGGACACTTTGCGTCTTCAGCAGAGACAATCTTTAGTATTTGTATACGAAATGTGTCCGCCTTCGTTTTAGTTGTTTAGTTTTAATACCCATCATCCAGGACAAAGGAACCAAATACATACACATATATACATAGATTTATATTGTCTTTGTAGACTTAATCATCGTTTGACAATTTGTAGATAATTGTTTCTAGAACACTCAAAACTGATTCATAAAGCACAAATTTTGTGAATTTTCTATCTCTGGTTGTGTATGTGTGTGTGGGTGTGTGCCTCCCCATCAAATATGTATTGTCCTCAAAAACTACTGAAAGAACCCTGTATAGAAGAATGTTCGTCTTAGTCTTCTTCTATTTGTCCGGTGAGAAGATGATGATGACGATGACGACAGGGAGAGATTCACTATTATTTTGAATGCAAATATTTGAGTGTCTAACGGTTTTTGTGTTTATATCATCCATGGTGTCTAAGGAGCCCCAATAAGTGCTTAACTGCTGTCTAAGACATCTCCTAGGCAAAGATGACTGTTTAAGATTGTTTCCTGTGGAAAGGATTTGTCAATGGTAAACAACAATGCTAATGAGAATTTAGCCCTATCTTTTGTTTACAAGTGATTTCTACCTTGCTATTTGGGTTTTGGTTGGGAAGCGGTTTCTGTCTTAAGTTGAAGGCGACTTTTTGATTCCCTTAAAGTTGGAATAATTTTAATTGGTTGGGACCACCTTGAAAATTAATCCTTAGGTTGGTTGTATTTTCCTTAAAGAAAATTATAATATTTCAATCAAAATGGATTTCAAAAAGGTTCTTTAATACAGAAGTTCAATATTTTTGTCCCAATTAAAAGTAGTCTTCCTAAGAAGATGATTGTACGTATAATTGCAAACATAATAAATTGGTCAAATTAGAAAAAATAAAATGCACGACTGGATCGCACGAACTTGCTCTTATGTAAAAGAACTTTGGAATTTAAAATACATTTTATAAATATTTGTATTTATTGTAGTAGAATATTCTTACATTTTTTCTAAAACTATATTGCACAATTTACAGAGTTATGGTATAAATATAAAATATGGATTTAATGAGATAAAAATGCTCAAATGCATGGAATTACCGTCTGATTTCCGGAAAAGTATGAATTTATGCCAACAAAGTTTAAAAATCCTTTTATTATTAAAGAAAAATTACTTTAATAATAAAACGATTATATGTATAACAAATTTCTTTCAAATTTTTTCTAGAACTAAATTTGGGATGTCTATTTTAAGTGCTTAGTAATATAGATTTTAGGAAATGATTTCAAAAAATAATCGTTCACATGTTTTCAAGATATTGAATTTTCAAAAAATAAATTCGAATTTTTTGTTTTCAAAAAACACAAAAAATATTTTTTTTTGAATATTTGTATATACAATATTACTTAAAACTTAAGGGGGCTCCTGCCGAAAATTTTTGGTTAAGATCGTTTGAGCCGTTTATGAGAAAGTCGAAAATAAAAAAAAAAACGTTCTATAACAGGTACCATTAATAACATTTTTCCCCAAATTTTGTTTTACAAAAATGTAGTACACGTCCATAATTCAAACATAATTTTGACTTGCGACTTATAGGTACTATAAGGTAAGTTATGCATTCGGAAAAAAAAAATCGAACTCGAGATTTTGATCAAAGTTGACATTACGATGATAGCGAAGACCAAAAAACTGGGCCTGGCAATTCTGTATGTCTGTCTGTCTGTCTGTCTGTCGGTTCGACTGCAGCCTAAACGGCTCGCCCGATTTTCTTCAAACTTGTTTTGTTAGGATATGGATTTTGAATTTTTCCCCCACACACACCAAAAATAACGGTACCTACCATACGGTAAAAAAAATAATTTCTTTACAAAAAAAAATTAAAAAAATTTCATTTACTTAAAACTAGGTATGGTTGAAAAACAATTTCCAAAAAATTGTTATTTTTAGTAGCCCCCTGCACTCAAAAAATTTATTAGTAAAATGGCTACGAATGATATTCGTAAAGAAAATATTCGTGCATTGTACGAATATTCGTAAGATGTACGAAGTATTTGTACAGTGGTATATCTACGAATGCATTCGTAAAATTTTACTAATAACTGTCGTACTATCCACGAATCTATTCGTTTAATACAATAATTTAATTCGTAAACAAGAAGTAAAAAATTTGTTTGAGTACATTGTACGAATTATTGTGTACATATAACTAATAACATTCGTTAATTTCTCGTACGAATGACTTCGTACTTTAAACTTTTACATTCGTAGTATTTACTAATAAATTCGTACTTTTTACTAAGTAAAACTAATATTAGTAGACAGAATTCATTCGTAGGTAGACCGTACGCATTATGCGTAGAATGTACTAATAACTTCGTATTTTTATGAAGTGCATTAGTATTATTTACTAATCATGAGTAAAAAAAAATAATATGTGTTCAGCTCTAAAAATTAAAGGTATTCCATTCGTCAACACGTTGAAACGTGTTTTTGCATAGTGCGCGAATTATTTATGTATAAGGTAATGGACGCGTCACACTTTTTTTTTGCTGCAGTGGTCTGAATTAATTAATAGTTTTGTAAATTCATACGGTGTATGTATAAGATACAAATCTTGAGGACTAGACCAACATCTGCTTTTTTCGAAAAGACGAGTTGAGTACCTAGACATACATATGCCTTAAAATTTATTTAATATTTTACATACAGCATCCAGAAGCAGCAGCGCATACATATGTGGGAATTTTTTGCTAAAAGAATTTTAATGTAAGTACAAATTTTTTTCGGAAGATTTTGAATGTCAAATTATAAATTTATTTTCAGTGGCCCTTTGAAAATAAGGAGCTTGGACATATTACCTACTGTGATTGTTAATTATATTAATAATGAATTAATTAATTTTCAGATACTTTGTATTTTTTTTTTTAACTTTATTCATATACTCGTATATGATACTAAAATGAATTAAAAAACTTATTTTTAACTTAAAAAATACATAACCTTTGTTAATATTTCTTACAATAAGGAAATTTCAGAGAACATATTTAATGACAGTAAGTTCTACAATAATATTCGTAAAATATACGAATGGAGCTGTATAATTTACGAATAAATTACAAGGGCATTAGTAAATGTCACATTGATATTCGTACAATGTACGAATAAAGCTGTATAATTTACGAATGAATTACAAGGGCATTAGAAAATGTTACAATGATATTCGTACAATGTACGAATGGAGCTGTATAATTTACAAATGAATTACAAGGGCATTAGTAAATATTACAATGATATTCGTACAATGCACGAATGGAGCTGTGTATTTTACGAATGAATTACAAGGGCATTAGTAAATATTACTATAATATTCGTACATTGTACCAATAGTATTCGTACAATATACGTTTGTTTTTCTACGAATACTAATAAAATATTAGTAATATGTACTAATAAACCTCTATTCTACGAATACTATTCGTGGCTGAAAACCACGAATAAAATTCGTAGAATGCGCATGAATTAGTAATATTTACACACGAAATTTTTTGAGTGTGGGTTCATTTTGTTTGTTTTTGATTTTCTCAAAAACAGTACAGTCGATTTAAACCATTTTTGTATGCTAAACTCCTCCAAAGTTTAATTATTATAACATATTCAAATTTTCAATTTTTATTTTTTTTATTTAATTTTTTAAAAAAAATTCAACTTTTTTTTTTTGAAACTCAATATTTCGAAAACCCCATTGTCAATTTTTTTTTAAACTTGACAAATAAAAGTAACATAATCTACAAGATTTGAGAAAAAAATTGTTTTACGAGTATCTAAAACTAACGGTACCTTCCCTACAAATGTTATAAAATAGTTTTCGAAAATCGTATTTTTCTCGAAAACGGTTCCGAGAATTTAGCTTATATTTTTTGTCTTTCAATTAATTTTTAAGATCTATAATAAAATAAAAACAATTTTGAAAGCAAGATATTACTGACTGTACTTACCATAGAACGATTTTTTAAAATTTAGAATTTCTCATTATCGGTATTTTAATAAAATTTTTAAGAGAGAAGCTTCTAAAAAGTTTAAAAAACATTGCATTTCAAAACTTTAAGAAAAATATTTTTTTTTTAATTTTGAAAAAAAAAAAATCTATTTTTTTTTGAAAATTCAATATTTCGAAAATAGCTCAAAAATTTTTTTTTGTAAATTTAATTTTTATTCGGACAGTAATAAAACCTTTAAATTAGCGTACCAAAGTTTTTTCTTAAAAATGTTTTAAAAATTGTTTACATAAAAGCTTATTTTTTTTAAGAAACCATGTGATGTACTTTGTTCTCAAAGGCTGAGGTTTCGCTCGCCGGTGTCCAGGGTACTAACTAAAGTAAGTACAGAAGCTTTAGTTTAAAGGGTTTTCTTTATTTACAAATCCAATTCATTAAAATAGTTAACATTTATTACATAAAGTTACAATATTAATATTTCTATGATTCAATCTTGATTTTAACGATGGCTCGAGCTCCGTAGCTGGTTTACTATTTGCAGCGGGTACTGGTTACGGTCCTCGTATAGTAGTTCTGCAACTGGCTTCTTCAGGAGTTCCGGCTGGTCTCGATTCTGACGGTCCACGCTATCTTTCAGCGGCTTACGGTCTCAACAGCTTTCACGGTTTTCGCTGGCTATCAACGGTTTTACCCGGCTATCAACGGCTTACGCCGGCTATCAACGGTTTTACCCGGCTATCAACGGCTTACGCCGGCTATCAACGGTTTTACCCGGCTATCAACGGCTTACGCCGGCTATCAACGGTTTTACCCGGCTATTAACGGCTTACGCCGGCTATCAACGGTTTTACCCGGCTATCAACGGCTTACGCCGGCTATCAACGGTTTTACCCGGCTATCAACGGTTTTACCCGGCTATCAACAGCTTTCGCTGGCTATCAACGGTTTTACCCGGCTATCAACGGCTTACGCCGGCTATCAACGGCATTCACCGGCTTTATGTTCTGGTTTCAAGGGCTCCTTACCTCTGGTGGGGGGTAGCCAATGAATAAATTACCTTCCTCTACTGGAGCTGGCGGCGGAGTCCTGTCTTCGTTGGGTACCTGATGATGACTTACTTTTGGTGGCTCGCATGACTCTTATTTATACTACTTTCTCGTTAAACTAAATGTGAGCTTTATATTTTTAAAGTTTATTTTCCTTTGGAATCAATGATGCGTGCGACGTCATCCTATATCTCCTATTGATATGCGGGGAAACTTCTGCAACATATTTTTTTAGTTTTATATTCACCACCGAGGTACCATGGTCGTTGTCGTGCTGCTGTCCTCAGTGCAGGTCTTGCTGGTTGTCGATCTTTCGTGCGTGCGAATTCACCACACTGGTTTGCTCTGGTTGGTTCCTTTGAGTGGTGTGGGGAAAATGTTATCAACTGATAAGAGGATTTATTATTCAGTTGTTGTTCGCACTTCGTGGTGTACGCATGCTACGGGAGCATGCGGCTGGTGACAGGTGCGTAGGTAGGGAGGGGTGCTTGATAGGTAATCATGTGGTATGCAGGCTAAGTCGGTCCAGTATTGCGGCTAGTGGTCTTAGTATTATCAGGAGCGTAGATCGGGGGGCTGCGGGGTTAATTTGTAATGGTTCATTACAACCACTACAAAGACTTGTAATTCTTGTTCTTCCATAAACCTTTTGATTATATCACATAGCATCCTATTTTTACCTCCAACTACTAAAGAAGTTGTTTTAGTCATTTAAAAAATTAATTTTATGCTTATGAACAGTTTTTCTCTAATAACATTCACTTTTGAAATTCTTTGTCGTTTATAATAAGTGCAAGTTCGTGCACTGGGTCGCATTTTATTTTTTTTTTTCAAATTCTGGCAGTTTCTGAGAAAAAAAAATATTTATAAGATTTCGAAAAAAATGCGTTTGGCAGGTACCGTTATTTTTGGTCTAAAAAAAAAAAAAAAACGTGTAGTGGGAAAAAATAAAATACTCTCTACCCTACCAAGTTTAACGAAAATCGGTCGAGCCGCATAGGCTGAGAATTGCGAGACCCACTTTTTTCGTCTTTTATCTCTTAGTGTTTTGAGCTAAAAACAGAATGCCGATTGATTTCTAAGACAAAAAACATGAATATGCAAAAACGCAAATTTCAAATTGTTATTGTGTGTTTTTTTTTTAATATTTTCTTAAACATAAACATATACCCGGTTTTAAGATATGGATTCTGTTTGAGATTAAATTAATTTATTTTATTCGAAAACTATTTATTTTACGAACGTTTATATTCTACATAAAATTTGTTTGAATTTGCTAAACTTTGTTCATTTACCCTATAAATTTCTCTATTCTCCTAACTCTATCAACAAAATTTTCTTCTACTTTTTATGTATGCACATTATTTGAATTCAAATTCAAGGGCATAGCTGTTAATTTAAAAGTATCGTATGATTTTACTAAGCTGTTAATCTATGCTCTCTTAAATTTTCTCAAGCTTATCAAAGTAAATTTTTTTGTAAACTCGTTCACTTGGATCGAAACCATACTAAGGGTAACATCAATAAATAATTATTATAACGTGGTAACATTGCTACATATATTTGGAGTTTACCTAGTGAACAGTCGCTTTTAGGTTTTGATAAATTTTTTTTTCGTTTCAAAACAGATTGTTTTCAAAAATTCAAGAAACATTTTGTTTTTGAAAATTTTAATATAAATTTCTTAGTTTTTCTTAGAATGCTTCTCCTTCTGTATGCAAAAATTTAATGGGAATCCGTTATGCCGATAATGTGAAATTGAACAATAAAAAGAAAGGTTCTTCAAACTCTTATTAAAATTTTGATCCTAAAAAATAAAATTGTATGAGCTGTTTCGGAAAAAAATGTACGATTTTCTAAAACCATTTTTTATCCTTTGTTTGGTAAGTAACGTTATTTTTGGGTTAAAAAACAACTTTTGTTTCTACATCTTCTAGATAGTGTTAGAAAACTGTTAAGTGTTAAGTTTAAAAAATAATCGGGAATATTATTTTTTGAGACTTTAAATAAAGCGTTTTCGAATAGGCATTTCTTATTGTTTTTGTTGAAGTTACTAAATCCGTCAAATTGTTACTTATTTAGTTGGGGTGTCTTACCAAATTAAAATGGAGAGTAAAAGTATTCAACAATATGTCTAAAAAATTAAATTGTTTTATGAAAGTGGATCGAGCTGTTCGAGCAAAATTTGGCGCGCTTCGCCCACTTAAATGTCGGCATAACCGTCCTTTCGAGAGAACTCTCCTCAAAGTGGTAGATAAATACAAATCTATCCGTGGACCGTAAGAGTGCGAGAGAATCCGACGAAGACAAATCGCCGTAACGCACAAGAACTTCGCCTTTCACATACTAAATTTTGCCGAATATCACGTCATTACTCGGACTTATGGACTGGCTCAGTTGAAATTCATAAGTCCAAGTAGTAGTGACGCGAAATTCGCTAAAATGTAGTCTGAGAAAGGCGCAGTTCTTGTGCGTTACGGAAGAAGCTCAGAGTAAATAATTATAAACGACGAACTATATGAAGCGACGAGGCCCTATTCTGGATGAATGGATTCGCCAGCAAGAGAAATTATTGAACTTGTGACGATCACAATCCACACGAGATCCACCATATTGCAATGCATCAAGAGAAAGTAACTGTTTTGTGTGAATTTGGGGCTGGAGGCATCGTCGATCTATATTTTTTTGAGAACGACAATGTTGACTAAGCCCCTATTACTTTCTATACGGAGAGCTCTATCAGTCGATTATAATCAATATCTCTCTTTTCTCTACGTTCCACAGCCACACAGCCCGTGCCACAATGAACATTTTGTACTAACGATTTCCGAAAGTGGTCATCTCTCTCGATGGCGATGTGGACCAGCAGTATCGTGCGATTTGTCACCGTAGGACTTCTTCTTGTGGGGTTTTCTTAAGTTACAGGTCTATGCCAATAAACCACAAGCCACCACTACCCCGAAAGCCAACAGAATCAATGCCATTAGTCGAATTCAGCCTAATTGACGCGCCAAAGTTATTACAAAGGCGTTTTCATAATTTTATAACTCTAAAATATGTCCCACGCAAATGCAAAATTCGAGGTTTAAATGAAACTTAACATCAAGGTTATGACTTATCAGCATATCCATCATGATCTCGAAGGTCGAACGGACATAAGTGAGATTGTACGATAGTTAGAGGGTGAGGAAGATTCGCCTTTTTAGGGGCTGAATGGGGAACAATGGGTTTTCCTTCCACTCGGGAAGGCACCTATAGAGTAGGACAAATAGCACAGCTTTTGTAGTTGAAGAACACCTCTTCAGAATAATGGGGGAGATTGTATCCGGGCCAGCGGATTTGTGTATGCATATTCTTGTTGCCTTCAATATTAACCCATAATATACCCTTGAAAAAAAAAGAAAAATTTAGTCCAATCTAGTCGTGTACATTTTTCAACTCAGTTAACGAGGTTTTGAAAAGATCTTTCATAAAACAAAATTATGAACAGAAATAAAAAGATCAAACGCCAATTGAACGACGAGCATACAACCTATTTAAACGGTAATATTATGACTTCATAAAAAGGAAGCATTAATCTTAAATATGTATTCATCTACATTTCAGGAAAGAAATATGACCCGTCTTATGTCTGTTTTGAAAGAGACTCCTTTCTTCAATACATCGAAGTTGTCGAGACCCATTCACTTGAACCACTTTACTCGCATACGAAAGCCTAATTACTCTGAACTCTGTACAGTTCTCCCTTATATATCCCAATACATAAATGTATAGGAATACCCTCAACCTCAGCCCCTTCAAATTATTCACATGAACCTCAGCAAACATACATCAGAACTGAAATGAGGGGAAGTTAATGACCCATCTTTCATTCAGCAACCCGAGGACTAGAATATAATGATAGGAAATAAACTTCACCCAAAAAAAGAAAAACACACGAGGTTCAGCTCTCAGCGGCGTACGGGCAAAAAAAAGGCAACACTCCAACTCCAGCGATATGTTATAACCAGAGCTATCTACTTAACGTTTTACTCTGTAATTTTCATCCGTAGCCCGACTGTTTTGGCCAACCCTGTTACCTACATAAATTCCCATTTAAGTTCTATTTCATAGGGCCAACAAGGAGGAAATATATAGAAAGTCTAATGGACTCGAACCGTCCATGACCAGACCATGGTCAATGAATCATTGAAACCCTATCGAACAACGATTGCATGTGGAATAGCAGTGGAAGTATATAGACCACTTTAGTCCTCTTCGTATGTAGAGCTTTGAGTTGGACCAATTTTTCCTTTTTTGTTCAGAGGTCCTCGACATAAACGGTAAGTATAATACATTCCGTTCTTACGACACGACGACAAGCAGGCAGTACTCGTATATAGACCAATTGGATGTGTAATATATATAGCTCCATACGTACATACATATATGGTTAGAAGCTAAAAAGAAAGCTCCTGGAATAATATCCTTGAAGTGCATGGAAAGGATGTGTGTGTCTTTCTCTTGTTTGAAACTCTGGCCAGGCCCATCCTTTGCGGCCAAAGGATTCTTCGTCGACTTCTTCAACTGCCACTTTGTTCGGTTTTGAAATATTATTATTACACTCTCTATAATGTTGAAGGTTCTCTCGAAGACATCTTTGGATATAAGTGCTCCCGGGAGGATATGACATAAGCCATGAGCAAGAGGTATGAAGTTTTGAATTTGAGATATTTTTTTGTCGAATTTTTATCCTTAAGGTCAAAGGTTAGTTGGAAGAAGGACATTAAACAGTTTTCCTGTTTTCCCATCTGGCTTGTGTGTTTTTGTTTGGTTTCAAAATATTTTCATTGCCGATAAATCATTCTGAAAGCAAACAGCATTTTTTTTTTTTTTGGTTAAGCTTATCAAGATTAAATATAAAAAAAAAATAAATTGGGTTTCCAAAGCGATAATATTTACTTAAGCTTAAAGGTTACAAATGTTGAGTGCTGCATGAAAATCATATACAATATCTTATAAGAAAACAGTTGTATAACTCATTAATGTTGATCACACGATAATTCTTTGTCCGTGACTTTTTTGACCCGTTTTTGAAATATCGAATTTTCAAAAAAAATATAATTTTTTTTTTTAAATTCAAAAAGTATTTTCAATTTGTTAAGTTTTGAGATGCAATACTTTTTAAACTTTTTGGAAGCTTCTCTATACAAAAAAAAAATCATTAAAATTTATTAGGCCGATAATGAGAAATTTTTAACGTGAAGTCGATCCTTGCGTACAATGAGCAATGTTCTGCCACCGCACAAACGCCAAGAAGAAGAACCCCATTTGGAATTCGTTTTTAATAAAAATATGTCTTGAAGCCCACTCAAAGACACATCATATGTGGAAGAGGAAAGGTTGTCCTGGTAAGGAAGTGTGGTAGGCATGCTTGCTCACGCTCGTCGGAGTCGTGGGATCTCGCACTGCTACAGGACGTTCGTAACTTTGAAAATGCCTATAGTTTTCTCAATTTAATCAATATAAAATACGCTCAGACAATTTCTTATAAAGAATTTATCTAAACCACCCAAATCTCTGGTTCCCTTCGCCTAATCCTCCCTGAGCCAACTATTGTAAATAGTGACTATCCTTGGTTACCACCATGCAATAATCCACGGCGAAAGCCCCTTAATTAAATTTGAGAAACTTCTTAAAAATCACTCTTTTTCCGTCTAGTACCCATTACCGTATTCCCCCTTTAGCAATCACCTGCGTATTTATATCATTGACTCTCATGTCGCTCATTAATAGATTTTCGGAATTCTAAACATCTCGACCGATTTTCTTTATACTTGGTAGGTAGATAGAATTTTTAAATTTTTCTCCCAAAACTTTTTACTTGCGACTTATAGGTACACACAGAAAAAAAACAATGTAAAATCAAAAAAAATAAACATGATTCAACATTTTTTGGCAATGATTTTGCTTCAATGGTGTTTCGGGTTGATTTAAAATGTTTTTCCTTTAAAACCCTTTTGTGTAAAAATAACATGAAATTCACTTAAATTGAAAAGGATACCATATTGATACAACTCGATGATTCCGGTTGAATTATGTTTGTTATCATGTTAAAATGATACAAATTTCCCCTTGAATCAAATTGGACCTCATATTAAAATAACACAAAGACTACTGTTGAATCGAAATGATAATCTCTTAAAATTGATATGAACGGTCTTATTAAATTAAAATGAACTTCACTTCAAAATAATATGATCATTCCTTTTAAAACAATCACTTGCCATCTTAAAACAACATGAAGAACCCTGTAAAATCAAAATGATTCTCACTTTAAAATTAAATGAAGATTCTCATTGAATTAAAACTACCAGCATGTAAAAATAACACTACTTTCCTGTTGAATTGGTGATCATGTTTACATACAAACATAAAGTAAATCGGTTTTAGTAAAAAGTTCAAGTTGGTTTTCATTTTATTCATTTATTCATTTTATACATATGTACATTCATATAGTTTAAGGTATAAACTGCACTTAAATCTAATCACATATTAATCTAATTAATCTAAAAATTAATCAATATTAATTTAAATAAAAAATTATAAATAGATATTCATATTTAAAAAGTTGCGAATAAACATACCAGCTCGTGATATTTGTGTACACTGGCCAGTTAGTTGGTCAAAAACTCAAAGTTTGATATTGAACTCTTTAATTCCTTCTGCCTCAAATCAAAAGTGCATTGCCATTTTTCTTTAACGCTGTCCCAATCAGAAAAATCTCTTCCAACTTGTCACAGAATTCAACCGAAATTCGTGGACGCTTAGCCCTCTGGTTGACGTACTTATCCCAAAGTTTACCACCAGGGTTTTTCTTTTTCGCACGGATTATAAAATAATATTCCTAAAAAAAAAAATAGAATTGTAGTTTATGGAATTAAACAGATAAAAAAAGAAGTAGATATATACATATATACTTTTATTTCGATGGGAAAGAGCTCTAAAATTTCTTCAATGATTGGAGGAAAATCTTTCGGCGATAATTTTCTGTTAAGAAAAAAAAAACACCTAAGGAGTTCCGAAAGGAGTCAAGCAGATGCTGATTGTTCTGGTGAAACTCTACAACGACTTTGCCTTTTAGTCTGTCTTGCAAAAGAAGTTCAAGTTTCTGAAAACAAAATAAAAACTATGATAAATAATATGCTTAGTTAGAAAATAATAATATGCTGTACCTTGGATAAATGGGAAGTTTCAACTGTTGTTGAGACGGCAGATGTTAGAGTTGATGGCGATACGCAGAACCTTGACAGTTTTTGTAGCCAGGAAATTACTTTGTTTGCAATTGAATCAGACAAAGCTCCATCGTCAATACCGAACTATATTAAAACGACGGAATTTAATACTTATTAAATAAATAAATTCAGAAAATTTGCTTTACCTCAATTTTCCTCCAGCTAAACAACGGAAACACGCTCTCAACCCAATAGGTGATATAACTTTTTGAATAACTTTAAACTCTCATATGTATTTGACGCCTCTAGAAGAAACAAAATATTATGTTTATAAAGCGCTCGCTAAATAACTTCCTCATTGGTTTTATAGTAAGTATTTGTTTTTCAACACAATGATAAATAACGTTTTTTCGTTTAATCGCTCAAACCAAATATGTATTTGCCTGAGATAGGTACTTACTTATTAAATATGTAATATTTTACTTCAGGTAAATTAAATTTATCCAGCAGTTCATCTAGCTTAATAATATTGCCTTGCTCGTTCGATTTAAAATCTATGGTCGTACACAAAGTGGTCTCACCTAAGGCGTTTTGCTGGCCTTCACTAAATAAATTTAAGTTATTGCTTTGCACTTGCACAGCCATAGTTCCGAAACTTAAAATAATCTTTTTAAATTTTAACCACGCTCCGATTTACTGCGATTTAAACTAGACTACGACTGCGACTACGATTCGAATGCGCAAACTATGAAGAACAAAATCTGCTTGAAATCAGATTTTATTGCGGGTTCTGGCAAACTTTTTACACTATTCAATTTAATATGAACACTATCCAATTTCACTTCAACACGATTCAATATTGATTTTATACGAACCAATGTTGTTTTCTTGAAATAAATTTAAAGCAGACATACTTACAAAAAAATAACGGAGAATTCAATAGTGGCTAATGTTGAATTAACAAGCAAATATTTTATTTCCAAATCATTGAACTTTAATTCAACACGAACCGCTGTAGTTTTATTTAGAAGTAAGTAAATAAAGGAAGAAGAAACACTAATATAGTAAAAATTACGATCAAGAAAATAAAAGAATTAAGAATGTTGTATACACAAAAAAAAAAATGTGGCGGTGCAACAGCAAAACAAATAAAGGTACTAAAAAATATTGGTAATAAAATATGAATTTTATATATTCAACTGAAATCATGTCTTTAGACATATTTTTATTTGTCTCTCATTAAATCAAATACAAGCTAAATAACGTCTGCAAACTCAAAGCAAAAGGCATGGGATTCACAAATTTCCATATTGTTTTTATTCGATTCCATGTTAAATAAACACGAAATAATTTTGTTTTAATATTGAAAGAAAATTTTGAAATTTGTTTGGTCAAACATTTTCATTTTAACATGATTTCCATTCAAATCGCAATCATACATTTTTAAACGTTAAATTAAGTGGAATTCGGGTTAAAACAACTATAAAAAATACCTGTTCAAAATGAAACAATTTCAAATCTAAATCTAATAAATGAAAAATGAGAATATTCCAATATTATAAAAACAACAGTTTTTCATATTGATTTTACATTGGGTTTTTTTTCTGTGTGTACTAATTATTATAAGGCAAGTTATGCATTCCTAAAAAAATCGAACTCGAGATTTTGATTAAAGTTGACATTACGGTGATAGCGATGACAAAAAAAGTGGGTCTAGCAATTCTGTCTGTCCGTTTATTCGACTACAGCCTAAACTTGGTAGATATCATTTTGAATCTTCCCCCCACACGTGCTTTCTTTTTTTTTAAGACCAAATTTTTTTCTAAATTTTATAAATATTTTTTTTTTGTCAAGAACTGTCACACATATTTTTTCAAAAACATTCATAAAATTTCATTTAGATAAACCTAGGAAATGGTTGAACAAAATTTTCCAAAAAATGGTTATTTTTGGTTTTTGATTTTCTCAAAAACGGTTCAACCGATTTTGATCAATTTTTGTATGCTAAGGCTCCATAGCGTAGTACCCCTTGGCATAATGGTTAGTGCGTTGGACTGTCATGCGGAAGGTCTCGAGTTTGATTCTCAGCCGCTGCAAAGTTTTTTTCAGGGGTGTACTGCCTCTTGCGAGAAATTGACAACTTCTCCAAGAGTATCTCTTGTCATGGAAAGTGCTGCTTATTAGCCGTTCGGAATCGGCAGAAAATTGTAGGTCTCCTTCGTTCCTGGTAACACGCACACAGGAATGGTTGAGAGTTGTAAGTCACTAGGTCCTGGTTCACTCCGAGCTGTTGCACCACCAAATTTTTATTTTTTAAAGCTCCATAGCAGTTTAAATATTATTGTTTACTCAAATTTTCAAAACATTTTTTTTTTCAAAACTCAATATTTTAAAAACCCCTTGCACGACTTTTTTAAAATTTGATAAATAAAAGTTTGTTAATATAAATTACAAGATGTAAGAAAAAACAATTATTTTACCTCAAAATAACGGTACCCTCCATACAAATATTAAAAAATGGTTTTCGAAAATCGTATTTTTCTCGAAAAGGCTTCCGAGAATTTTGCTAAATAAAATTTGTATGCTTATTTTTTCAACAAACCACTACAACGGCTTATAATTTTTGTTCTTGCATAAACAAATTTTTGCTTGATTCACATGGCATCCTATTTTTAGCCGGAACTACTAAAGGAGTTGTTTTAGTCATTTAAAAAATGAATTTTATGTTTACTAAGAGTTTTTCTCTAATAAAATTAATTTTTGAAATTCTTAGTCTTTAAAATAAGAGCAAGTTCGTGCGATGACTACTGGCATTTTTTTTTTATCAAAAATAACGGTATCCGCTGTATATTTTTTTTTTTTTAATTTTTTTTTCTCAAAAACTGTTCCACAGATTCAAAAAAAATATTTGGAAAATTTCAATTAGTTGAAGCTAGGTAGTGTTTGAAAAAAAGATTTTGATCATTCTTTATGCTCAAGCTCCCCAAAAGTTTGAATAGAAACGTGTATTAAAATTTTCAAAAATATTTTTCTTGGATTTAAGAAAAAACTCAACATATATATTTCCAAAATCCCATGCTCGATTTTTTTTCAACTTGACGATTTAAAGTTTTTCAAAACAATCTACAAGGTAGCCATCACACAAATGTTAAAAACTGGTTTTCGAAAATCGTATTTTTCTCGAAAATGCCGCCTAGAATTGCGATAAAATAGTTTTTCTTTCAATTAATTCTTACGATCTATAATTCTATAACAAAATGTCGAAATTGAGATATTACTGACTATACCTAACATAGAACCATTTTTTTCGAATTTTGAATTTCTCATCGTCATAAAGGATTTTAATGAATTTTTTTATAGAGAATCTTTTGGAAAGTTTGAAAAATATTACAGCTTTGAACTTAAATAAATAAATATTTTTCGAATTTTTTTGAATAATCCATATCTCAAAAACAAGTCAACATTTTTTGTTAAATTTTAATTTTTTTCTTACAGTAATAAAAACTTAAATTTGACGTACCAGAATTTTTTGTTAATTTTTTTTTTCATCAATTTTGATACAGGGTGATTGGTATAAGGTGCATCAAAAAGCTATAACGAGTAGGTTGGGTTAAGACAAGAAAAAAATCGTAAGGGAGGGGGGTCTATTTTCCCTAATTTAGTCGGGAGGGGCAATCTTCTAAGAAAGCGACTTAAAACAGAAAACAAATTATTTAGATCTTGCAATGCCCTGCCATATTTTTTTGGAAAGCCAGAATTTAATTTTCATTTTAAAGTAAGTTGCGTTTGAAAATAGTTTTAAAAAAATAAATTTTTAAACTCGAAATTTTGAAAAAAAAATTTAATTTCAAACAAATTGTTTTCAAAATTTTATGTGATTAAGTATAATTTTTTGTTTTCAAAATTCAGAACGGAAAACCGGATGCTAAAATGTATCTTAAAGTTATCCAATTAATTTTTTTTATTATTTGCTGAAAACCAGATAGTATTGCATACAAATAATAAAAAGCTTATTTTTTGAAGAAACCGCTACAACGACTTGTAATTTTTGTTCTTGCATAAATTCATATTTTGGCGGTCAGCCATCAGACGAATAGGGGGAATAACATGTAGCATACGAAAACATGCACGTGCCGTAACTATTCGGGACTGGTGGAAGTCTGATCATAGCCTCTCCGTGGCGGCCGCTAGAAACAAGCCTTTAAAAAGGTTTGGCTAATATGATCAGGCTGGTTCTTCAGGTTGGCGACAGGTTAATTCCCTGTCCCGTAAAACTTTATGAATTACGAGACCAACAACAAGCCTCGGAAACGGACTGATCACACGACGACAACCAACGCAACGAAAACTGAAAAACGATTTACGAATTTTCTTATGGAACATACGATCGCTCTATAGAGCTCGAGCTGCTCAGCAGCTAGCCGATGCCCTGTCAAAATGGCATCATCGAAAAACATGATCGTTGCGAGTACCAGGTTCCCGCGTAAAGATATCTACAAAGCCACCTGGGTATCACCTGATGGAGTCACTCGTAACCAAATAGACCACGTGTTGATAGACCGTCGCACTACTCGAACGTGATGACGGTACGAACGTACCGAGGTGCCAATATCGACTTGGATCACTATCTTGTTGGTATGGTTTTCCGAGGGCGGATTGCCTTGCGAAGACGCATTGCATCCGCCGATCAGGTTCGAATCAACACGGCTGCTCTGCGCAATGAAAACACAAGTAACACCTTTGGTAATGCGTTAGGACTCGCCCTAGAATCACTTGATTTAGGGAGAGTAAGTCCTGGAGCCAGTATGCTGGGCGTAAATGAGAACTGGACACGCCTTAAGAATATTGTCATTAGTACTGCCAACTCCATCTTAGGCAGCAGTCGTAAAAATCGGAACGACTGGTTTGATGATGAATGCAAGCTAGCGACTGAACGTAAGAATGTTGCGTACCGAGCAATGCAACAATCTCATAGAACGCGGGCACGCGAAGAGGAATATAAAGAGCTCAGAAGAATAGAAAAACGGCTACACAGACAAAAAAAAAATCAGCCTGGGAGAAGAACCTAATCTGTGAAATAGAAAACAGCCGAGAGCGAGGTCCGCACCAGGCGCGGAACTACTACCAATCCGTCCGAAACATGACGCAGTACACACCACGCTGCACATACTGCAAGGACGGAGAGGGAAATCTGATCACCGATCCTGAAAGCATACTGGAGCGATGGGAAGTGTACTTTAATGAATTGCTAAATAGTCAGCTCACTACAGAAGTGGAGGCTCCACTACTTCAAGAAGAATACCCTATGTTGCCGCCACCAAGCATAGAAGAGGTTGAGAAGGCTATAGGCCGGCTTAAACAGAACAAATCTCCGGGAGCCGACGGCATACCAGCCGAATTATTTCATCACGGCGCGGCGGGCCAGCCTTACGTCAAGCAATTCATGATATTATAGTGCACGTATGGGAGCAGGAAGAAATGCCAGAAGACTGGCGAAAAGGTTTAATATGCCCCATACATAAGAAGGGAGATGTCACAACGTGCAGCAATTATAGAGGTATCACGTTGTTGAGTACCGCCTATAAGATACTCTCCTCTATCCTACAAGACCGGATAACCCCATACGCTAAAACCGTCATCGGACAATATCAGTGTGGTTTCATTCCAGGCAAATCAACAACTGATCAGATTTTTACCCTTAGGCAGGCGATGGAAAAATGTCTAGAATTTAACATCCCAACATACCATCTGTTTATAGACTTTAAGGCCGCCTATGATAGCATAGCCAGGGTAGAACTTTACAAAGCCATGAGAGAATTCGGCATCCCAAATAAATCGATACGACTATGTAGGTTGACCATGACCAACGTAACAAGCCAAGTAAAAATAGCCTGATTACTATCCAGACCAATCAACACCTTTAATGGACTCCGACAAGGGGACGGTTTGGCCTGCCTCCTCTTCAACCTGGCGTTGGAGAAAGCAATCCGTGACTCTGGCACGGCAACAAGAGGGACTATCGTCAACAGGTCCAGCCAGTTACTGGCTTACGCAGACGACATTGACATCATCGGAAGAACCGAACAAGCTGTACACGATTCCTTCATCCAGATCGAGCAGGCGGCACAAAATCTGGGGCAGCACATTAGTGAAGGTAAAACAAAGTACATGGTGGCGTCGAATGCGAGAGGAACGGTTGGCCAAACAATCAAGGTAACGGAGCACGAATTTGAAGTGGTGCAATCCTTTAAATACCTTGGGTCAATAGTAGCAGCCGATAACAATATAGAAGAAGAAATACGCGGGCGGCTTCTCAAATCCAACAGAGCCTACTATAGTCTGTCAAAGCTCTTCAAATCCAGAAATCTCACCATAACTTCAAAACTGCTGCTGTACAGGACCATGGTCCTGCCAGTACTCACATATGGATCCGAGACTTGGGTGCTTAGCAAAAGGCACTCCGACCTCTTAGCTGCGTTCGAGAGAAAAGTGTTAAGGAGAATTGTTGGCCCCGTATGTGAGGAAGGACGATTCCGGAGACGGTACAATCATGAACTATAAGCAGATATCGTGACAAAAATTAAGCTCAGTAGACTCCTGTGGGCAGGGCACCTAGCTCGCATGAGCGAAGAGGAACCTGCTCGGAAAGTTCTTTGTGGTACATTCTATGGTAGACGACAGCGTGGTAGACCATGCTTGCGCTGGAGAGATGGCGTAGACCAGGACGCCCGAAGCCTTGGGGTGCGCAACTGGATGGCGTCGGCTAGAGACCGGGATAGGTGGAGAGACTTGTTGAAAGAGGCCAGGACCGAAACCCGGTTGTCGAGCCGATGATGATGATGATAAATTCATATTTGCTTAAGAAATAACATGGCATTCTGTTTTTATCTGTCCCTTCTAAGAGTTTAAAAAATGCATTTTATGGTAATGCACAGTTTTCTCTAATAACATTCATTTTTAAAATTCTAGGTCTATTACATAAGAGCAAAAGTTCGTGCGACTTTGTCTTTGTATTTATCTTTATGGGGAAGAATGAAAGAACTAACTTGCTTATCCAACAACTTTAAAAATTAGAAGAACACATTCTCGAAGCGTCATCGAAAGTGAGGCAGGAGGTAGCATCAAAAAATATTCGCTACGAGCTCTAGCATGCATACAAAACCAAGGAGAACACTTTTTGAGTACCTGTAAATTAAAATTATATAAAACCTCACAAGGCAATGTTTTATTCATAGCTTTTAGAGAATCAAGCAGTGCTTATTCCAAACGGCGTACTGGACCTTCGGTATGACGTGTCTTTCTTTGAAGAAAACTTTTTCAAATTAATGCCGCCAACATCTTAATAAGGTAAACCCGCGAAATCGTCCGATATCCTTCCACGTTACCACAGTTTATCTTCTTCGGGGACGAACTTTTGCCCTTTTCCAGGCTCCAGGGAAATAGCTGTTGTGCAGGCAGTTGTTGAAGATGATAATCAGCAGGAGAACAAACTTAATAAGTACATAGTTAGAAATTTTGAACTCCCCTGCTGATTGCTTGGAGTTTCCGATTATGATTTCAGTCACATCTTCAGGTCATATTGTCGGTGGTAGCTGATATCTGCTCAAAGTGAGTTTCTGCTTCTTCGATAAAGTCATGAAGATGTATGATAGGGCTGTTCTTGAAACTATCTAAGCTATAGCTTTCTCAGCAGAAGTTGTGGAAATTTCTTGTCTTAGAAGGATGGCCTCTGGTATTGAATTCACTCTTCCAACAATCAGGTTGATCTGTTTAGGGGTCAGGTTTGATATCTTCGAGTTTCTACCTTATTGATGATCTTTCAACCGCCTCCTGGTTGAACATTGTGTTGGTGCACTGTAGTTCTGAATGTAGTCGCTGGTACTCATTAAGGTCCTATGGTAGGTTCTGCAGAGGTTTTTGCGAGGTATTTGCCGGTGAGCATAAAATTATAAAATTAATAATATTTGAGTTTGACAAATAATTAATTAAAAAAATTATAGCCAGGAACACTTTTATAATAATATAGAAAATAGTAAAATTTATTTCAAATAAATCGGTTGACTACTTTCTGATATCATTCAAGCCAAACTTTAAAATGGTTTCGCTTTTATATGGAGGGTTCACAGCTGTACCGAACCAAGTCATAAAAAAAAAATCCAAAACTAACGCCAAAATTTCCGCAAAATCGACCTCTATTTAGAGCTGTAATGAACTATGTAGTTTTTTACAGCTCTAAATAGAACTATGTAGCTCTAAATGAACTATGTAGTTCATTACAGCTCTAAATAGAGGTCAATTTTGCGGAAGTTTTGGCGTTAGTTTTGGGTTTTTTGTTTATGACTTGGTTCGGTACAGCTGTGAGCCCTCCATATAATAGTATAGACTTATGTTAACTTACAAGCATCAAATACATAGCAAAAATATAAATCTTGGGGCACAGAGGGGCCTAAACTTAAACATTGGCTTAATTTTAAAAAGCATATAAATATATATTTTTTATGTCAACTTAAAATTTTAAGTCGAATAACTTTGATGGTTCTCGGGGTGTTCCGTCCCGGTTGTCCAGTGGTGGCTTAGGTGTGGTTTTGGTAGAAAGGATTGGTATTTAGCCGTGGCGGTGGTAGTCTGACCCTGTGTCAGCGTGGAAGGAAACGGCTGCTTCGTCGTTGTCCGTGTCGTCCATGGTTTCCATCATACTGAGGTATCTTGGATCGGGATGTCGTTGATCGGTGGCCATCCTTCACATTAGCTGATTAAAGTGATTAACGATATTCTGCACTAGCTTCTTTGTCGAATTTAGTAGGTATTTGTTCAGCGGTATTATCCTCCTTCTCTGTAGAGATCCTCGTTCCTGAAATATTTTGCTCGTTGTCGGTTTAAGTGGAGTCCTGTGCAGATTCTTACCATCTTCGACTTCCTTCATAGTTGACTTTCAGATCGTGAGCCAGGCCTCAAAAGTTGTTTGCAAATGAGTACCTTCGTCTGGTCGGCTAATTACTGATCTTCTCATCAAGGGGTCTAGTCGGTGGAATGCTCAGTTTGGTTTGCTTGTCCGCGTATACTTTTTGATTTTTAGCTGCCATACTGGATCCATCTAAAAGGTTCAGAACTAAGTTTCTGCAAGTGGCTGCTGAGCGACATCGGCTATCACGTTGTCTCCTGAAGCAGACAAGCTCTGATTTTGCAGATTTTTTGTTGATTTGGATACCCCATTTCTTGTAGAAATCGAACAGTCTATTAATGTGAGGATTTACTATCCGGACCGCGGCTAGTGGCGATATTGGAGCAGCAAGTCATCAACAAACAGCAGATTTTCACAACCAGTTGGGATAGTCAGTCTGATCTCATCAGGCTGTAGAGGAAGAGGCCAAGTATTGAATAGTTGATGAACAGTTTGCCAATTACACAAAGAAGTTCCCGGAAGAAAGAAAAGAGAATTTGTATTAGTAGCGGGGGTAGATGTAGCAGATGTAGTTTGCTTATAAGAGCGTCTAACCAGACTCTCTCAAATGCTTTCTCGACATCCAGAAGTCATCCGATGGAAACATTATGACTGTTAAGGGCTACTGTAGTGTCGTGCTGGAACATATATATTAATATATGTACTCTGAAAAACTTCTTAAGTTTCCTAATTATCAGCTCTTGCAAGAGCTTGCTAAGGTTGCTGAGGAGGGATATCGATCTGTAGTTAGAGATCATGTTCCTGACATCTTTCTTCGAAATCGCCGCAATTTTCTTTGTTTTTAGTTTTTGAGGGGAGTAGTTGTTGACACAGTTGTTCATAATGATGGTTCGAAGTATTAAAACTGTCTCTGGCATTCTCTTTATGATTAAGTTATGGATATTCTATCTGGTCTGGTTGAGACCTACAGCTGCTTATTTCAGTTATTTTTTCGGGGGTGCTCAGGTTGGGCTGTAAACTGGGTCACTCACGGCTTAATTGCTCTATCATGATAACCTTTTTTCGACCATAGTCTTATGAAGAGTTCTCTTTAGAACTAACATCCTTAGACCTATTAGACATTAAGACTTTTATTCAATTGAGAATGTTGCATGTTATTTTATCAGCTCGGAAATGTATGTCAATATCAAGGAAGGATAGTGACCTAGAAGAAATTATTGACCTTAGCCGTAAAGCGAAGAATACTTTGGCATAATGGTTAGAAAATTGTTTCATAAGTTCCAAGTCCAATAATCTGAAGTAGTATGGTAATTTCTGGAGATTCTCAACGCTGATCAATCGATAAAGATATACTGACATCCTGTGAGACATAATTCAAGAAGTACAAAAAATCAGTATATTCTTTGAGTTCTTTGCCTATCTTTAAAAAAGGAATTTTCATTTCCTCTTAATACCGAGGCAATTCACAGGCAATTCATAGGCACACAACCTGCATCAAAAATTGTAAAGTCTAAACAATACATTGACTAATTTGCACAGGACGGTGACAGCGGCGCACAGTGTGGGAATTCGCGAATTTAGCGGAATAAAATTAATAACGCTTGCATTTTAAATTTTTCTGTAGTTTTTTTTTGTTTAGTTCATTGAAAATGTCTATACAATCAAATGTAACTCACATTTTGGTCATATTTTATTTAGGTTTTTGTAAAATGAGCTTTGAAGTGACAGGTTGTTTACACCAAAAACTACTTTTTTTTTGAAAATCATAATTTACAAAAAAATCTTTTGAGGAATGATGTATTGTTTAATTTTATGACAAATATGAATAAAATAAAGAAAAAAATTAATTATTATCAGAATTGACTAGTTTTTTTTTGCAAAACGATATATCAATGCCGTTGTTTATGAACTAAAGAAACTCCATTCTTAAAAAGGGTATTAAAACGTACAAGAAATTTTATTTCAAAGGAAGTCTTAAATTAGTTTTATTTTTAGCCAATCAACGTTTTTTTTATATTGGTAAGTGTTGTATCACGAAATTTTTCTGTCCTACATCATCAAGGATACCAAAAATTAAAAGAACCGAAAACTTCCTGTCGAAAAAATACAGTTTCACTGGAATAGACCATTTTTATTTACCAATCCTGTTATTCTTGTAAAATAAAAAGCCAATTTAAAACAATTTTATTTTATTGTTTTTTATATGTTTTGTTTTTATTGTGAACAATTTTACCTTTACTATAATTTTAACTACATTCAACAATTCAACATTATGTTATATACATACATATAACACATTTTATTTACATTTTAGATTAGTTTGCAATATCCAAAATTTCAAGAACCTCAGGCTCTAAGTTACTTCGTTTTCTTTTAGGAATACACCTTAGGCTTGTTAGATATGGATCTGATGTAATAAGCAGCCTATAAAGTAGATCAGTCATTGTGTGAAGTTTTTCGAGTAAATAACTCTCTATATTTTCGGTTTTCTTTATTTCTGGCTTCTTGAGCTTCCTCCGATAATTTGCCAATTGGAAGAATACAAGAAGAAATTACCTGTTTACCATGAAATAAAACTTTATGGACACTCACTGGCATATAGTACCATCCGTATTTTTCAATGTAAAGGTCTCTGGTTCTCGTCACATAGGCATCTAAATTGATAGGAAACCCTGAGGACACAGCTTCTAAAGTAATATGGAACCCTTTTATCAGCTCTATATCAACTCCAGTTATTTGAGCAGTTTGATTTTCAAAGTTGTAAAAATCAAATTTAATTTAAAATACGCAAAAAAAGCACTTTTGCTCTTCAATTAAAAAAATCGTTTTTTGTTTTTTATTTTTAAATTAATTTATTTTTGTTATTATAATTGGAACATTCTTTGTCCGATATAATAGTTTTTTTTATTAATTGATAGTTTCTGTTTTTAATTTTTTATATAACTTAATTCTTTTTTTTTTCTTACTGTTAACTTTGAATTTGAACACCCTGTATTTTTGTTGTAACTATTTTTAATCAAATTCACTAAATTATTTTCTTTTGGAACACCCCGTGAAATAAAAAAAGTTTTTAAATTTATAACATTTTTTTTCTAACCAAATCCCAAAAAGTTATTCGATTTTGACGGTATGCCATCATTTTTTTGCTGGATAGTCATTTAGAAAAATTGAAAAAAAATATATCACAACATAATTGGGGTGTCAAATTTTAGTGGTTTTTGATAGATAATAAATCAAGCTTTGCAGTGAATATTGTTTCGAGGCGCAATAATGCGGAATAACTAAAGTTTTGCTCTAATAAAGGTACAAAAATCGAAAAAAAACACATTTTTTTAACTTCAATCACCAAATAGAAAATGTGAAACACCCTGTGAAATAAAAAATCACTTACATTCTTATACCTTGATATTTAGGAAATATAAAATAAATAAAACTTTTATTAAAACACACACCAAACGTACGAAAAAAAATTAAGAGCAAAGTAATCTCTTCCAGCAAATATACAGAATAAAAATCGCCAACTGCAACTTCAATGCTATTTTTTTTTTGTTTACATGATCCCCACCCAACAGTGCTTTTGTTATCACTTTCTACAATCTTTTAGCTTTAAGAAAAACCAGTTTTGGCATCAATCGAGACTAGTCATTTTTCGAATTAAATTCCGCTAAATTCGCGAATTCCCACACTGTGCGGCGGGTCGGTGCTATTATTTTGTTTTGCTTTCCCCAAAACTCCATCATCCATATTTCAAAGTGTTTAGAAACTGCCTTGAAACGCAAAGCCTATCAGCTAATGCAATCACTCTCAAATGCACAGTAGGTAGTTTGCGATTAGAATGTATCAAGGTGCAATATTATTTGCCTATTCAAACATGAATGTGTTCCGTCTTGAGCATTATCATAATTAAGCCAGATAGGATAGCCTATACGCCTTCAATCATCTGTTTTAGTGACTGCAACCGGTCTTGTATACATATCTATTTGAATATGCTGAATATTTACTCATTTCATACACACACCATACACAATACACAACACACTGCTATCTAAGTACACCATCATTCGTTTAGCATATTCGATAACAGGAAATATAAACCCTCCAAGGATATAATGGCATGCATAGCATATTGCGATGCAAATTAGCTAAATGTTCAACTTGCCTATAAGTACATCGCAGCAAATCGCAAAACAAAGATAAAGATATTCCAAATAGGTCAAAAGCAAACGCAAATCAGGCGTAAAATGCATCTTTGTATGTATGTATAGGTACACATATCGCATTTGATTGGAGATATCTAATCGGCGATGATGACTATGACTAAACCGACCGAACAGACTGTTTAATTATTTTCCGCCACAAAAACCATAGGAATGAGTTCTATCGATTGCAGGCTAAGCAAATCAGATAAACGTGCCGACAGTCAAATTATTTGCCATTTCAAACACGAGCAATAACCTTTTTTGGTTAATGAGATTTTTTCAGAGGTATTTCTCCAAGGACTTGTTTTGCAATTTAATGTGTGATTTTGGTTGAAATGCGTCAAAATACATTCTAGATATTACCTATGTTGAAGATTAATCCTTTATTAACAACCTATTTCCATCGATTCACATTCAACAAGCCAAAATAAATTCTGTTTGCATTAGACCAGTTTATACCAATCAATCAATGAATAAAATTTCTTGCAAGTTTCTTATCTTAATTAATCTAAAATACATTATTTGGGCAAAAACTATTTGTTTTCAATAGTCTTTGCATGTTTATACCAGTCACATGCAACAAATGTCATCAAAATTTGAAATAATCAAAAAATCACATTGAAGCATCTAATGCCATCTCAATAATTTACTTTTGGTCGTTATTACAAGCTTCAAATGAAATTCTTCGTGCATTATACCAGTTTATACCAATCTGTTTGAAAATTTTTGTTTGTTTGCAATTTTCTTGAACTATTCAACCTTAAACAAATTATTTTTACAAACAATATAATGTATTAAATAAATTTTCCCTTCTCTTACGAGTCATATGAGCCAAAATTTATCAACATCTATAGACTGAAGCCTCTACTCTCATCTCGTTGATTTACTTTGGGTGTTCACCAGTACCAGTCTAAACCATACAACATCTTACAATATTTTCATCTTATCGAATCTTAGACAAGTAATTTGTGCAAAACAATATTTATTTTCAATAGTTTAAGCATGTTTATACCTGTCATATGCACTAAATTTCTTTGAATTTGAATCTCCAACAATCGAAAAATAAAACTATATATTTTATTGAAGCTTTTATTGTTATCCAATAATTTTACTTTGGATTCTTATTTTAAAAGTCAAAGAAAAAAATGCGTGTATGAGAGCACTTTATACCAATCAGTAAATAAATAAAATGTCTTTCAATATTTTCGTATTAATTATTAGTTTATAACAAATTATTTGTAAAAAATTTATTTATTTTCAATACTTCTTGGTTTTTTATACCAGTCGTTGTCATCGAATTTCATCAAAATCGAAAGTAAAGTAATCAAAACAGCTGAAACTGGAGCTACAACCAAGCTTAAATTTCAATGAAGAAGTAAATATTCGTTTCTACCAATAAATTAGTCAGCATTTACTGTGACATACCCTCAGTCACTTGACCTTACATTTGTATTGGGATATACCTAAAGACGACGACTTACAGCAACATTGTGCAAAATATTTAAGCCCTGAGAAAAATATTCCCTGTAAACAGACGGAGTTTTCTTTAAAACATGGACATCCCTTATTTCTTATGAATGGGGTTTGCCAGTGGTCGAAAAAAAAATTTAGCGAAAACCATTAATATTATGGATGATTTAACAGAGAAATAGTCTATATAAGTAAAGTGGGCGTGGTATTAGGAGAATTTTATGATTTAGGTTGAGGAAAGTTCAACTTCAAATGTTCGCGCTTCCTTGAAAAATTAAATATGGAGAATACTCAAATTAAATATCAGAAAATTACGGGTAGCAGTAAACGGATTATTACTAAAACTCCTTTAGAATTAACCTCAAGTTCGTAAGAACAACTCTGAAAATTTCAAACACATCCGACTAGTTTTCAAGATTAAACATTTTAAACGTATTTGTATGTAATCATTTATAAATAGAATTCGCTTGTTGGTATAAAAATTGGCCAGTGTCATAAGGCGAATATTGTGCGACAAGAAATGTTGTGAATTTATTTAATTTGCACAGATGGAAAATTACATATAATAGTAGCTACATGGGTCACTTAGTACTCTTTAAAATTTATACCAATCACCGAAGAACAAATTAAAGTAATATTAATTCTATTCATTTGTCTTGGTAGCTCTCATTGATATCAGAAAAAAAATCACATACAAAAGCCTAGAAAAAATCTTAAATCTACGTTAGTCAGTTATGTATACATGAAAAATATTTACATACATATATGTTCGTCTGCCCGATTAGTATAATCATACATTTTGTACATATTTTACATATGCGTGTTATTTTTAAGAAATAAACTATGTATATGTTCAAAGTGTTGAAATTAAATACTTTTAGAACTTTGAAATAAATATAATGCCCTTATGATCTTGAGACTATTTTATACCAATCATCACTCATATCAAAGAACACAATATTTATATCTCCTAAGTTTTAATTAAGTCCCAGTTGTAGACTGTCGTTGGACACTTTTTATTATAATAAATTAATTTCTTGTACGTTTCAGGCATTTTATACCATTCAAGATTTAAATATCTTATTTGCAAACTCTGGTCTAAGACAAACACACTAAAGTTGATAATTTCTATGTAAGTAACGGTACTGTGAATTACACCTGCCTATTCGAAAACATTCTATTTAAGTATGAATTGATTGGTATAAACTGGACTATCATCGACAAGATTTGTTTTGATAATTTGATATGGGGCAAATAACAGTTCCAAACAGAACTTTTGAAAGATTTTAATATATTATAGTATAATTATGGATTAGTTTTAACTGGTCTAATGGTCTTACACAAATGCTTGAGGATTTGTTTGGCTTATGCAAATTGTCATGAAGTAAGTTCTTATTGTAAATCCAACAGAATAGAAGTAAAGTAAAGAGAGATTTATTTCATTATTTTTCGCTTGGACCGAAAAATATAATAATTAGACCAATCCAATAAATTGAGATCTGAAGAAGAAAATAAAGTGTGCTGATATTCATCTACTTTCCTCTTTTCCTTGCTCTCGAAATGTCTGTAAGTAAAATAACTTCCAAGTAATATTAAAAAGGTAACAAAAATATGCACACATACTCCAAAAATAAAACAAAACTCTTTAATCTAAATGCATACACCAAGAAACCTGATAGGGTTATTTGCAACCATGTTGAAAAAAAAATATACACACAATACAGGAATAAAAAAAAATAAGAAATAACAAAAAACTTCATCGTCTTCTTCTTTCAAAAGGATGAAAGGGAATCTCGAAGGAATTACTTGCTTACCTGTCGAAAAACTTTTGCTAACATTGCGATTTTATTGTACCGGGTTATCTCGAGACTTTAAGGGCTCGTATATACATATGTATGTATAATCAAAAATTTCAGACATATACACATGTAACCCAAAGAGGCAGAAGCTGAAGTAGAAGCAGAATCAGAAACAGAAGCTTTCTATGGTGCAAGAGGTGAACAATTCAACGAACGCAGTCGGAGATAGGACCAACGATGACGACAACGACGAGGGAAGTCCCTAGCCCGAGAGGAACTCATCCAAACTTCTACTTATTCCGTTTTTCAGGTAAATCAGAAATAATTCATGTGGAACGTATCCGAAATGCAATAAAATATTTTCCGCTACCACTGCTCCTGTGATACTCGTACAGCACCTCTCCACCTCCAACCCATCTACCCCATTTTTAACCTATTGCATCCCTGAAGGATATTTTCTTCTCATGGCAGGTAGAGCTTGGAAGAAAGTTGATCCAGCTGGGGGAACGAAAACCCCAACTCAACATTTTCACTCAGCATTTTACTGAATAAAAAAAGAAACAGGACGAACGGTATTCATAAAAGACACGGCTTCAGGAGGAGAATTTGCTTCAGTGGTGGTTTCTGTGATGGATTCCGAAAATGAAAACGCACCCTCTTCATTCAGGACTGACTGAATGAGGCGAAAAGGGTGCAGATTTTTGGTTCACCTGAGTAACACGCTGTGATATGCGTTTGAAAATTTTATTGCCTGACACAATCTGGTGCAAGGATGAAGTTTATATGGCTGAATAAAGAAAAATGTGTGTTCAGTGCCCTTGTTCCATCTCCTTCTCTCACTCTTGCTATAAGTCCTGATGGCGATGCTGCTGAATGCTGCCTGCTGAAATTCTGAAAGATTCTTCTGGATGAAATTTAAGTGTTATGTAATCATTTGCAAGGAGGAGCAAGAGCGTTTTCATATTTCAAATGAAAACGTACGTAATCGTATGTAAAAAGTGTATAATCCAAAAAAGCATCCTTTCGTTTCTCTGAATGCGAAAAACTCGAGATTTGTTTTGAAAATTGGAGAAAGTTCTTGAAAACATAAATGCCAGGTTATTATTTTGTTTGCATGTTAAGTAGATAAATGCCCAAATTTATTCCTATTCGGGTTGTGCTCTCTTTGGGATAAGTTGAGTGGATATTTTTTTCTAAGAAGTTTTAAATGGGAAGGCTTTTTTTCTAAATCTCTAGTACCTATTTAACATTTTATTTCAGTGAGATATTGCATTAAGAGTTCTTTTCCATTAAGGTCATTGCGTATTCAAGTATGTAGGGTTAAGTACCCACATAATTTTAGATTTACAAGTAGTCACACTTCTGAAAAAACCATATCCTTACTAACTAGCCTTGAAATTACCACTTGATTTGACTCTAACTAAAAAGATCTAAAAATATTTTGTGTTCTTTAATATGCTTTTAATTTCTCAATAGAAAATTTATCATGATGTACTCGTATGCCTAAAATAAGTTTCAGATTTTCACCTTCAGTAAGCGCAGGTCTTTTATGAGTTGCTAAAAGTAGCTTGGCATAGTGTTCATTGTACATTGTACTAAAGGCAGAAGGTCTTGGGTTCGATGCTCATGCGCTGCAAGGAAGTATTTTAGGAGGGTACGACCTCTTGCGAGGAGTTGACAAATCCTCTAAGAGTATCTCTTGTCATCAAAAGTGCTGCTCATTAGTTTTTCGGAATCGACAGAAAAATTGTAGGTCAGGTCTATTCCTGGTAGAGTAGTTTGGGGTAAGAGTGCGTAGTGGCATTTCCTCTATTACCGTGATATTTAAAAATTATTTGTAAATGCAAAAATCTGCGCTTACTAGATCTTCAAAAGATAACGTTGTCCCGCGAAATTAATAAAAAAAACATAAAACTAGAAAAAATAAATATATTGTTTTTTATAATTTTTTTGTTCCCAAAATGTAATGCTAAAACATAATAGATTGTCTTTGTTTTGTAGCTGCTTTAGTTTTTTCAGAACATAAAGACAAAGTCGAAAATGCGCACTCTTACCCCCAACGACTCTACCACGCACACAGGAATGGTTAAGAGTTGTAAGTCACTAGGTCATGGTTCTCTTCGATTTGTTGCACCACCAAATTTAATTTATTTTAAGTATAAAATGTGGAAATTTAAGATTGTTACGTTTCCTTCCCATCGTTTTCCGTTCCTTCTCATTGATCTATACACCTCAGTGGTTGGTTTTTTACTTTTTTTGCTTGGACGATTTATATCCCATTGAGCTCGTTATTGTATTTTTTTTTCAATACCCATCTAAAAAAATAATTGACAAATCTTCTCCCAAAAAAAAAATACCTTAAGCGTTCTCATCCACCTTTTAAGGTTATCCCTCGGCATCACATTTAATAAGAAGATGTGTCTTAGTTGCTCCAGAAAGTCTTCAATTGCCTTCTTAGGACAAATAAGAAGCTATTGGCAAGAAGTATTCTTCTTTTGATCTGCTACTGTTTTCTGAATTTAAACTCGTCCGTAGGAAGATAGAGTCTTACTACCTCGGAGTCATATCTGTCTATAGTAACGATCTATTGAAAACGCCAGCATGTTGGCTTTCTTTTTCTTGATGCCACCATACTTTGTCTTGCCTTTCTGGCCTTAATCCATACTGTTATAAATCTATCACATATGAATCGTTCACAAAATACAGCAGAAAAAAATTTGAAGGCAAATTTTATAAAGACACTGTGCCTTCGCAGCTTAGAACTCTTCGTGAGGATCGGTCGGTTACCACCTTTTCGTTTAAAAGGGTATAGGTATAGGACTTATGTTTAGACTTAGCTATATTTGATTCGTGTGGGATAGAATAACTAGCCTATGCTGCGATTCTCAGCAGCGACTCCGATTATCATCATCATCGGCTCGACAACCGGGTTGCGGTCCTGACCTCTTTCAACAAGTCTCTCCACCTATCCCGGTCTCTAGCCGACGCCATCCAGTTGCGCACCCCAAGGCTTCGGGCGTCCTGGTCTACGCCATCTCTCCAGCGCAAGCATGGTCTACCACGCTGTCGTCTACCATAGAATGTACCACAAAGAACTTTCCGAGCAGGTTCCTCTTCGCTCATGCGAGCTAGGTGCCCTGCCCACTGGAGTCTACCGAGCTTAATTTTTGTAACAATATCTGCTTCTAGGTAGATTGCGTACAGTTCATGATTGTACCGTCTCCGGAATCGTCCTTCCTCACATATGGGGCCAACAATTCTCCTCAAGACTTTTCTCTCGAACGCAGCTAAGAGGTCGGAGTGCCTTTTGCTAAGCAGCCAAGTCTCGGATCCATATGTGAGTACTGGCAGGACCATGGTCCTGTACAGCAGCAGTTTTGAAGTTGTGGTGAGATTTCTGGATTTCTGGAGCTTTGAAAGACTATAGTAGGCTCTGTTGGATTTGAGAAGCCGCCCGCGTATTTCTTCTTCTATATTGTTATCGGCTGCTACTATTGACCCAAGGTATTTAAAGGATTGCAACACTTCAAAATTCGTGCTCCGCTACCTTGATTGTTTGACCAACTGTTCCTCTCGCATTCGACGCCACCATGTACTTTGTTTTACCTTCACTAATGTGCAGCCCCAGATTTTGTGCCGCCTGCTCCATCTGGATGAAGGAATCGTGTACAGCTTGTTCGGTTCTTCCGATGATGTCAATGTCGTCTGCGTAAGCCAGTAACTGGCTGGACCTGTTGACGATAGTCCCTCTTGTTGCCGTGCCAGAGTCACGGATTGCTTTCTCCAACACCAGGTTGACGAGGAGGCAGGCCAAACCGTCCCCTTGTCGGAGTCCATTAAAGATGTTGATTGGTCTGGATAGCAATCGGGCTATTTTTACTTGGCTTTTTACGTTGGTCATGGTCAACCTACATAGTCGTGTCAATTTATTTGGGATGCCGAATTCTCTCATGGCTTTGTAAAGTTCTACCCTGGCTACGCTAGGCGGCCTTTAAGTCTATAAACAGATGGTATGTTGGGATGTTAAATTCTAGACATTTTTCCATCGCCTGCCTAAGGGTAAAGATCTGATCAGTTGTTGATTTGCCTGGAATGAAACCAAACTGATATTGTCCGATTATAATATTAAGATATTTCGTTGAACATCCTCAAAGCTCCAATTCGGTCATTGTAACTTTAGGTTAGGTTCTACATATGTATATGGTTATGCATTCGTAAAAACAATCGAACTCCAGATTTTAATCAAACTCGACATTACGATGATAGAGAAGAAGATAAATTGTGTTTCGCAATTCTGACTGTATATCTGTGCAACTTAAGCCTAATCAGCTCGTCTCATTTTCTTTTAACTTGATATATATAATTTTAAATTTTTTCCACACGTTTACTCTCTTCTTTTTTAAGACAAAAAATAACGGAACAATATTGTTTCGAAATTTTGGAAAACATTTTTTTTCTCAAAAAAATTTTCAAAAATTTTATAAAAAACAATTCAAAAAATTTCATTTAGCAAAACCTAGATAAAAAAAAATTAAATTAAGATTTTACCATAGAACCTTCTTCTTCTTCTTCTTCCTTTTCTTCGGCGCTGTTATGATCTCGATGTCGAGGGGATCATAACTCTCCCACGTATCTGCTTCACACTAGTGATCCGCCTGTGGGGTTCGCCGGGTTGACCTCAGAAATCGGCGGCAAGCCTCCCGGTTTTGTATTGTTACATTTCTGAGGCCAACTGAATGCTGGTGTTTTTGCATTTGTTTGTACCAGGAGTGTTTAGGCCTACCTTTCTTTTTATTCCGAATTAGAACGTTGTATGATATTGCCTTTTTGACGGGGTTCTCAGGATCTCTCCTTTGAACATGGCAATACCAACTGAGTCGGTCGTGTTCAATTTTTTGGGAAATGGTATTCTTAACATGAAGGCTTCCTCGGATCTTCGTATTTCTAATTTCTAATAATTTTACCATAGAACCTTATTCTTTAAAATTTTGAGCATCTGATTATTGACATAACGGATGAAAAAATTTGAACATTATTGTACATTAAAACTTAAAAAAAATATTTTTTTTAAATTTATTTTTTTATTTTGAGAATTCGATGAAATAAAAATTTTATTTGGGCTTGGCCGCGCGTCTGAATATCAGATTCAACAATGAGCTTTTGGAATCGCCCGTTTCACTCGATTTTAATTGCTCAAAAACCTGTTTTTTGATATTTTTGCAAAATTCTGGCCTGGTACGACAGTGGATGATGGTTGCCCGCGACATTGTCAGAATTTTGCATCCGTAGTTAAATAATTTTTTTCAAATCAAACGTTCCTGAAAAATTTCACACTGCAGGTCCATAGCTTACCTAGCTTTATTAGTAGAAGATTTTATATTTTCTTGTATTCAAAGGAAAGGAATTTAGTTTAGTTAAGTTTAGTTTTTATTTTATTCATGACAAACTTACACTGTAAGATATAATATCTTATAAATATAGTGAAGCTTTTATTTTGTACATTAACTACATTATTTGAAATTAACACATTCAGTTTAAAATGAAATATTAATAAATTTTTGAACAGAAATAAAGAAGCAAAATAATATTATTTATACATTACTAAAATGAAGTTTGAGTTGTTTTTTCATCAAAGATGTACTATTAATTCCTCTTATTTGGCTCGGCAATGAATTCCATATGCGTACAGAGTTTACAAAGAACTGTCGTTCAGATGTTAGATACTTGAACCTGGGTATTACTAAAAGACACGATCTATTTGAATTCAGATAGGTTATTTCATTAAACAAGTCAACTGGTTGATGGGTTAGAAGTATATCCGAAAATAAAGTTAAGGTTCGAAAACGGAGAAGACTTTCAAAAGACATACCTAAGAGGTTTTTTGAATGCTGTGATACACGATCAAAACGCCGTAGCCCATAGACATACCGTATCGCACTATTAACTGCAACAGTTAATTTTCTTTTACTTTCGTAATCTGAATTGCAGAAAATTTCACACCCATAAGTAGCTAAAGGTAATATAAGTGTTTTCACAAGTAATGAACGTATTTTTACGGGTGTATAGTACTGTGTAGACCAAAGCGTGCGGAGAACACCGTATGTCTTGCCAACAATATAATCTATGTGATTTTTCCAAGTAAGTGTTCGGTTGAAAACTACACCTAAGTTCTTTGTGGTATCAACGAACTCTATACGACAAGAGTTTAAGATGATAGGGGGAAAGTATGAAAGCTCTAGCTTACTCCTAGAAATAACAACACATTTTGATTTATTTGGGTTTAGCACTAAACCATGATTGTCCGCCCAGCGCTTAATTACTTCAAGGTCTTCATTCAAAGAAGCTGCAGTGTGTTCGATGAGTCCCAACGGACAACTTATGTATAACTGAGCATCATCAGCGTACAAACGAATTGTGCAGTGTTTTATAATAGAAGGAAGTTCATTGACATAAATTGAAAATAGCAAGGGACCGAGAATAGATCCCTGTGGTACTCCACTACTATTTAATAAAAATTCGGAAAGAGCTTTATTGAGTTCAACAGCTTGTAGTCTGTTGGTTAAGTAAGAGTTTATTAGTCGAACTGCACTGGAAGAAAAGTAAAACGAGTTTAAAAGTTTATCACAAAGTAAAGAATGGTTTACCATATCAAAGGACTTTGAAAAGTCCAAAAGCACTAAAAATGTTATATACTGAAGATCGATGGCCTTTCTAATATCCTCTGTGACACTTATCAACGCTGTAATACAACTATTTATCCTACGGAAGCCGGATTGTTTGGAAGTTAACAAATTTTCATGGTTAAGAAATCTCAGTATTTGAGCTTGGATGATTTTTTCAAAAACTTTTGAGAGAAATGGTAGAATAGATATCGGCCTGAAATCATCACACCTGGAGGACTTAGGCACTGGTATAATTTTTGTCTTTTTCCATTGAATTGGAAACTCACTTGTCGAAACAATTGAATTAAATAAATGAGTTATATATGGTAGAAGCACTGGCAATAAAAGTTTAAGAAATGAGGGATGCATTTGATCAAGACCTACTGCGTTTGAATTTATAGAGAGGACACTTTCGACCACATCCTCAGAACAAATAGTAGTAAATTTAAACGATCGTCTACTTGAAGTTTCTCTATTATAATCGGTTGCTGCAGTGGTATTGAGAGTGCTGTTGGAGATAGAGCTGGAAACAAATTTCCGGTTCAAGTTGTTAATATCCAACTCTTCAATCTGATTATTTTGGGACTTACAGATGACAGTTTGCTTAAGTATCTGCCAAATTTGTTTGCTGCTTTGGCAATTACTAAAACGACCAGATAATAACTCAATTTTTGCTGTACGTATCGCTAACACTGTTTTGTTTCGAAGTGAACAATATTGTTGATAAAAAATGTCAACACGAAACCGCTTCCATCGCTTGTAAGCCAAATCGCGCTGTTTCATCAATGATTGTATCTCTTCTGTGAACCAAGGTTTCCTGCATGGATGGGAGCTTTTAGTTTTTAAGGGAACATGCATATCGAAAAGTCTTAACACATTACTGTTGAGATATTCTACTTGTAGGCTAGGTGAAGACTGTGAAAGAATAAGATCCCAATTTACACTTAGAACATCACTATGAAGTAAAGGGTAGTTTATGTTTTTGAAATCCCGGTATTCGAAGGTATTAGCGTGGATATCTAATTGAAAGTCGAAGGTTAGGAAAATTAGCTCATGTCTGGAGAACACTGGAACCGATAATTGATCATAAAGTAAAATTTTGCTTTTGTCACTAATAATAAACAGATCCAGTAATGTAGGTTCAAAGTTAGAAAAATGAGTTGGAAGATGTGTGTTCACTGGGTAAAGATTAAGTGAGCTAGGTTCCTCAACAAATGTATTTTCGCACAGCAGGTTGCAATTGAAGTCACCACATAAGATTATGTTTGGATAGGACTCTGAAATTTCTTCTAATTTAGAAAAAAGTGGAAGAAAACAAACGTTCCTGGAAGGTCTGTAGATTGTACCCAGAAGAAGTTTTTCGTTCCCATTTTTCAATTCAACAAAAATAAAATCCATCTCACAATTTTCAACTGAGCTGCACTTAATTCTACACTGTAAAGTTTCTTTTACAAAAATTGCCACACCCCCACCTTTGCATCTTTCCCTATCTGATCGAAAGATTTTATACCCACTAAGCGCACATAATTTATTATTATGCTCGATTGTTAACCATGTTTCGGATACACATATAACGTCAACTTCTGATTTTTCAAAAATATAACGGAATTCATCTAATTTAGGTAGTAAGCTTTGTGCATTTATATGGCATACCTGAAGACCAGTTCTTTGTCTACTCAATACATTTATCATGGTATGAATATTGGTATCCATTAAATAAAACAAAAGAAAAAGAAAGATCGTTAAGAAGAATTATTAGCAAATTAGATTTACAATTATAATTGGATGAATACAATTACAAAAATAAATTACAATAATATTATTTGAGAATAAAATATAATTATATTAAAAAAATTCATTAATTAGTAGAGTTGGCATCCCTGTTCAAATCTTCTATGCACTCAATAGGCTCAGCTGGGTCATTCTTCTTACGTTTTACATAGACAAGTCCTCTAGATGTGTACACAGATGATAGTTGTTTTTGTTTTTTTAAGCTCATTGCATGTTTAAATATGTTGTAATTGTATTTAGTTAAGGCTTCACGCAAATAGAGAGAGTTCGTAGAGTTAATATTAATATCTTGAAGACAAAGTTCTCGCTGTACTTGTTTACGAAATAATGCAATTGACTTTAATACAAAATTTCGCTCATACGGTGAATTAAATTTGAGAATAATCGGGGTGTCTTTTGAGTTTGAGTTTGAACGTGCGGGCGTGCGGTAAATATTGTTTACTATTGGAGGTTTGATTTTTAGCGCGTTACAAAATAAATTGAACATCGATTTTAAATTCTCATCGGGAATATGAGGTACACCAGATAGAATTGCGTCACAAGCCACTGTTCTGTTTTCTTGCACATTTTGGAGCTTTTTAATTGCGTTAAGTTCGTTTATTGCGGAATTTGATCGCATATTTACATCATTGAGTGAACTTTTAAGTGTTGATATTTCGGAGTTAAGTGTAACTATGTTTGTTTTGGCGCTCAAGAGTGCCGATTCAAGTTCAATTACTTTTGATTGAGTATGCTCAAGAGAAAGCTTTAATTCATTTATTTGATTGTTAATATTATCAGAGATTCTTTTTTCGGAATTGGTTATTTGTTTTGATAAGAGACTTATAATGTATTCACTCTGCTCTTTTAAACGGGTTTCCATTGTTTTGAACTCTTCACTTTTTGCGACATTTACTGATTTTTGCCGAGTGTTAGAAGGGGAAACTGTTATGGGAGTGTTGATTTTGCGAGAGACACCGGAACGAGACATTTTAAGTCACAATATTCTGACAAAATATCTGTAGACTCATACAGTCTCACACACAAGAAATATTTCTATATAACTTCAGATCGTCTGCAAATGACTGCCCTGCATATGAGAGGTTTTCAAAAATATCGTTTATATAGAAATAAACATAAGTGGACCCAACACAGAGCCTTGGGTACTCTCGACTGTTTGATCTGGAATTTCTGTGTTATAAAGATAAGATGAAAAGCAATTCATGCAAAGACTTATTAAAAAACTTAATATCGATATTAATATTGTTAGTGCAAGAAATTAGGATGGTGCTTCACTACTGGTCACTTATTGTTCTGTAAGAAGCCGCGGAAATCGTTGGTGGCATTTCATCCTCTTTCTCAAAGAAATATAGTCAATAATTTTTTCGGCTATAACACCGCACTTAACTGTACATCTGGATGGGTGTAATTGATGCTGATGTGTTGCCCTTCGATTTTCGAAGCCCCATTATTTACAGTTTTCGGCTGGTCAAACTCCTAATGTCAATGTCGTAAATTTCAATGTGGGAGTTGATCTTGAATACAAAAATATTGGGGATATTTTCGATGGAAAAATTACTATAATCAATGTTGACGTTTAGGTAACATAACAGATTACAGAAAGTCTTCGAAGAAAAATAAAACCCGACACATCATTACTAAACCATATGACCAAATAATGTAATACTTCATCAGCATCACAATCGGCTTTGAAGCATACGCCTTCAACTAGTAGGGCTCTGATATTTGGAGTTCACGTAAGATGAAATGCTGCAGCATAATACTCATCCAATTATTAATTCATTATCAAGATCTTCACACGAATCTTCTTTTTAAGATAATTAATGGTTAGTGCGTTGGACTGTCATGCGGAAGGTCTCGACTTCGTTTCTCAGCCGCTGCAAGAAAGTTTTTTTCAGGGGTGTACTGCCTCTTGCGAGAAATTGACAAATTCTCCAAGAGTATCTCTTGTCATGGAAAGTGCTGCTCATTAGCCGTTCGGAATCGGCAGAAAATTGTAGGTCCCCTCCGTTTCTGGTAACACGCACACAGGAATGGTTGAGAGTTGTAAGTCACTAGGTCCTGGTTCACTCCGAGCTGTTGCACCACCAAATTTATTTTTATTCCAATCGGTTAGAACTGTGCCAATCGTTCATATTGAAAGATCGAATCAATAAATGATTGATTCGTTCAAAGATTCGATCTTTTCAATAAATCGATGCAGAAGCAGATTCAGAACATCTAACGACACAGAAAATTGAAAACTTATCTACAGTTGAGAATATTCTCAACAGGTTTTGAATTTCAGACAGGGCCATTGCTGCAATTGTTTCAGCGATTCTTCAAAATGTTGGAATGATTTCAAGGGTAGATATGTAGGTATCCTTGCCATCTTTATCGTTGTCGAACTGTCGAAGTCATTTCAGGAACCCCAGTTTGGAATTGGTTTTGATGGACGGAAAGATAAATCTTTTAGTATGATAGATGGCAGAAGAAAGGTTGTCGTTGAAAAGCGTTTAAGTTTATTGAAAGACCATGGTTCTGAGTACTTAGGACATTTCTCCCTTCCAAGCGGAAAATCTGAAATCGTGAATGGAAAATTTTAAGAGATCTTTGATGAAAAAGAGATTGACAAAGCTAAAATGGTGGTTATTGGAAGCGTTGGTGCAGTTATGAACACTGGCTCAAAGGGGGAGCTTGGAACTAGAACTAGGAAAACCGCTGCAATGGTTCATATGCCAGTTGCATGTAAATAAACTGATCGTGCGATACAATTTGTGCATTTTGATTGAACTACAACCAGACCATAAAGTTTTACAGGTACTTTATGGAACTAAATTTAAAAACTGAGAATTTTCCGATAGTATCAATTCAAGCAGTCGTATGTAATATTTCAAACTATAGTGATCTCTGCACTGACCAACGATACGTGTTTAAAATCTATCAAGCTATCAGTTCAGGGATTTGCGGTGAAGGCTTAAAGAAAAAAATCCCGGTGGAGTGCGAGTAAAGATGTTTTAAACAGAAAATCGCATTTAAAGATTGTGTCTCTTAACTTTGGCTCCGTCTGAGAATTTGCTATTGTTGGTCAATTTTATAATCAAAATCTGTGCAGCAATATGGTTTGAAATAAAAACATATCCTTAGTGTATTTGTAGTGCTCAACACCCTTAAAAGACTATAAGGTTGACAAAGTACCTGCCTAAATATTCAAAATTAGTAGTTGATCCTGTTATTCAGAGAAAGGGCTACATTGGTCACCCGGAAAATATTATAATTGAAATAAATGTGAACGAAAGCTATCTTTCGTTTTGCCAAAGTTCAATTTTAATGTTCATTAGCCTGTCATCATAATAACATAATAATCATAACTTTTGGCTACTGACCAAAAACTGAATTAAAAAAATCGAGCCACCTTAGTGTTTAACACAGGAAGGTCTTATTTGACCCACCCTGTAGAAATAAGAAATTTTCCCTATTATCTTATAAAATAATATAAATTTCAAACTAAAGTATTCTTAGTGAATTCCTAGAAAACTTTGATCCTAGATTGTTAAAGAGAGCACCCTTTTAGTTAAGTTTCCGCCAATACTGTATATTTAATGCAATTTTCGAAAGTGTTCTCTTACAAAATACTTAAAACTAAAATTAAAAATTTTGTCTAATTGATTACATTTGCAACCCACTCGCAACTACTTACTCCCGGATTAGCCATTTCCGGTTCTCCGATTTACACCCCGTTTTTGAGCTATGCTCAATGAAGCGCACCACTCAGACTTCAGTGTTGTATCCATTAACTTTTAAGCAAACTTTATCCTGCTCGGATGTTGTTTGCATTTCAATCTCCTAGCACTCGCTTTAATTATGTTTCCTTCCCCAGACCCGAATCGTTTGTATAGAAGAGGCTCCCAACTGTCCTCTTCATTCGAAGAAGAACAACCCGACCCAGAACAACAATCTATTCTAGTTAATCTTAACAATGCAATCCACTAATTATATAAATTTCCATTCAACTGGAACCACCGCTCCAGCTCCATTCGAGGCACCAACCAATCGCAGAAAAGGACCTATCTCAACTTGTTGTTTCTAGCCCCACACCGACACCACCCGCTATTCCTTTTGACAACATAAATGAAAACTACAGAAAAATGCAAATTATACCCTGGCTATCTTATTCTGTTGTGCTTTCCTCGCTCTCTCCCAGGGGAACATGCAACTAAAATGGTAAATTATTTAGTTCTCCACACTTAGCCAACACGCAGAAGACCCCAAGGACCGTTTCTAAAATAAACTTGGGTTCATTGCAAAGGGTAGATGATCGTGGAATATATATAGTTGTGGAGCTATTGTCTAGCCTTGAGAAGAGGCCAGCAGAACAGCTCTAATGCCAGCTCAGTCCAAAAGAGATACCAAATATCATAGCCACCCTCAAGCCCGATAGCACCGAAATAAATTCCCTTGATTTACGACGCGCACCAAACATCATTATTATGCATTCCTTAGCCGGGCTATGTTCCTCCGAAGGCACCATGATAAAGCGGCCAACACGCTAAAGCTAACGAGTCGATGGGTGAAGTTTGGCGCTTAGCGGAGGTCATGACCATAGAATTAGGGACACACATTCACAGACCGAAGATTTGCATATTTGCAAGGAGCAGCACAAACTTTTCTGAGAGCACAAACGAAATATAAGTGGGCCGACTGAATAATTTGTCGGTGGAACGAACAACGGTCGGTGGTATGTGTAGTTTTTGTGAAGAATGGCGCCCAACGCCGGTCCCAGTCGTTCGTTCGCTCCCAATCTGTCCAGCACCGGGCTTGGGTTGGTGCTGGAATTGCTGCGTGACTGAGATTCAATGCGACTGATGAACGGAGGAATGGTTATTAAAATCTTTCTCTGCACATTTGGCATATTCGACTCGGTGCGGTTCGGAGAGAGAACTGCACAAGTAGGTACCGAGCACCAGCAGTGGATCTAAAAATATCCTTGGAGAAGAGTGTTTGGTGTGTGAGTGTGTTTGGAAATATTTGTGCACAACACTATGTTGCTTTCTGTGGGCAAAGTTGCTTCGTTTATGCAAATCGCTTTGAATTTAGATTGCTATCCAGTATCCTGATTCTCAAGCTAGCATCAACTACGAGTGTAGGTACTACTTATGCTCTTGGTCGTGGAGGTATAGCTAGTCGTATATGGCAGGAATGGAATTCCAAAAGTTATCCTCTGCATCCAGGAATGTTGCTCTATAAAGTGGATTTTATTTTATTTCCAAAATTGGGTTGAGAACGTCGAGTGGATATGTTCGAAGAGTATACGAAACTAGAATGCATTCGAGTGGATTTCATTGAATAATGCTGCATTGTGGTGACACTATTTCGCTTTAGAGCCATACAGACACACACAAGGCAATCTGTTTATGCATTGACAATAAATATGGAATAATAATGGAGCAAATGAGGGATTTATAATGTAACGAACGATGGTTGCAGTATTTTAAGCTTTGGTTGAATCGTTTATTAGACTTTATAATGTGCTTATTAAGCAAACGGCTGAGGTATTATTTTATTTCTTGGTCTTTCGGAAACAGTAAATTTAAGTCGACTTATATTTAAACAAAGTGAAAGTTGAGAATGCGATACATGAACGGCTGAATAGCACGTACTTGGTTTTATATGGGGTAAGACTTCTAGGCCTGAGAGATGTATTGATTTAAAAGAGGATGAATAAAAGTTAGTTCATCTACTAATTTAAAACTTTGACTTAGTGCGATTTCTTTTCTTTATAATATTTCTTTAAAATATTACAAAAAAATATTGTCGTAAGTCCTAAAAATTATGAATTTACTTATTTAATTTTTAGAACCGAATTTCAAAAACAAATCATCAATCGTTTTCGAGGTATTGAATTTTTCCAAAAACAATTTGCACTTTTTCTGAAACTCAAAAAAGAATTGCTTGAAAATTTTGATGTGCAATACTATTTCAGCTTCCAAACAGCTCGGATTTATGTTACTACAGAATTTTGTTCAAAGCCGTGAATGGTATACTTGGAAATAACTATTAGAGCCATTTATAATAGGACCAGGTAAAAATTTTGTTTGAGAAAAGCATATTATTATTTTTTTAAATTTTGTTTTTTAAATCATTGCAGCCGTTTTTGAGATAAATAAGTTCTTCCGTATAGTAAAATCATCTTAAGGGATGACACCAAACCACACGGACCTTACTCGGTGGAAATGCATTTTTGGGACGTTGTTGAGTTGGTTACCGTCAACGCCGAGCATTGCAAAACGTTGATAAATAACTTCTTATGGCACAAATTCAACCATATTGATTTAAATGATATGTAGTTTCGTTTCAGCAGTTCCAAAAAGTGCCTAATGTTTTCTTTTTGACCTGACCGAAATAAGTTTCAAACAAGCTAGAAAGACCTGTCATGATCATATTCAAAGGACCATAAGGGAATGACCCAAGGGTAGTAAACATTTTGGGTCATTTGTGGTAAACGTACAAAACACTACTTCGTCTTCGGTTCCTACGCTCGGTTTCAATGACACTCCCTATGCCAACTCACAAGAAAAAAACAGTTTTGCTTCTGCAACAGTTTACTGTTAATTCGACGTTATCTGATAGTGTTGTTGCCAGAAAGATTTCGATTTCCACAAATCCGCTGACCCGGATAGTATCGCCCCAATTGTTCTGAAGAGATGTTCCTTAAGGGAGCGGGTCAAAATGCTGTATTTTTAAATACTGTATGGTCAAAATACTGTATCTCATATTACTGTATCTCAAAATTTTTCATCTCAAAATGGTTTATGAGCATGAACACCTGAAAGTTGATCATACAGTATTTTGATCATACAGTATTTTGAACATACAGTATTTTGTGATACACTATTTTAAATATGTACAGTATTATGACCCATACAGTATTTTGACCCTAACCCGTTCCTTAACGCTTCAAAAAACATTGCATAAGCTTTTCCATCTGTCTTACTCTACTGACTCTTTCCGAGTGGATAGAAAACCGAATTTGCCTAGCTTTTCCATTAAAAAGACGAATCTTATTCACTCTATAACTATACCTTGGTTCGGCTAGGGTAATTCTTCGTCGGATTTCCACTAAGGTGTCATTCGTGGGATTGATGTTTGTTCCGAGGTAGGTGAACTCCTTGACTACCTCGAAATTACTGCTACCAGCAGTGACGTTATAGCATATACTTTGTTTTGTCCTCATTAACTTCAAGACCAACGCGTTTCGCCTGTTCTTCAATAGCTGTAAACGCTTCTAGCACAGCTCGCTTGGAGCGGCCGATGATGTCGATGTCGTCCGCATATCCAAGCAGTTGGGAAGACCTGTTGAACATAGTGCCTTCCAGGTTAACAACCACTCTTGCGCACTATCTGCTCTAGGACTAAATTGAAGAAATCACATGATAGCGCATCTCCTTGTCTGAACCCTGTGCACGTTTGGAATAGCTCGGATGAGCTATTACTCATTTGCACGTGGCACTGCGTATTTTGTAACGTCATGCGGCATAGCTGGATCAGTTTTTTCGGGATCCCGAATTTCAATATCCCCAATAGAAGCTCTTGCCGATTTATGCTATCATATGCGGCTTTGAAATCGATGAAAAGATGGTGGGTCCCGACTTGAAATTCGTTGGTCTTTTCCAAGATTTTCCTCAATGTGAATATTTTGTCTATCGCTGATCTGCCTGGCCTGAAGCTACGCTGGTACGTGCCGATTATAGTGTTGCAGAAAGGTTTAAGACTCTCAAATAGTACGATAGGATCTTGTAGGCAACATTAAGCAGGGATATGCTTCTGTAGTTTTTGCAGGACATAAGATCGCCTTCCTGTGGCTTCATTTAAATAATGCCCACTAAGCAGCTGCTGGAAATGTTGCTTAAACACGTCTACAATTCCCTGTGCTTCGGTGACTAGGTTCCCTTCGCTGTTTCGAAGAGCTTGCATACCGGTCCTATGACTTGATGCCAGTTGCTTGGCTGTTTCGTAGAACTGGCGGCGATGCTAGACTCCTCGAGATACCTGAGCTCAGAAACTACTGATGCTCTTTTCTTTCTGCGCAGGGTTTTTTCTCTTTCCTTCTCTTTCCTTTTCTTTTTACGGTGCTCGTCTTTTGCTGCTTTTGTTTTCCGTTGCAGCATTTGCATTCCAACCAAGGGTTCTTTTTCCTAGGTAGTTGATAGCCTATGGTGGTCTCGGCTACCTCCTGAATGATGTCACGATACTCGTTCCACTGGTTATTGACGCTTGTGGCTGGGGGTACGGCATAGAGTTTCCCGGGCAATTGCTCACTGTAGTCTCAAGTGTGCTAAAGCATGCAATATTGAATTTCTTACTTTCTTTTCGTTGGGCAGTCGGGCTTTGAACTTTGTCATAACAAGAAAGTGGTCAAAGTCCACGTTTGCACCTCGGAAAGTTTGCACGTCCAAGATGTTTGACGCCTGCCTTGCGCCAATTAGCACGTGGTCGATTTGGTTGGCGGTACGACCATCTGGAGATCGCCAGTTTGCTGTGTGTATCCGTCACCTGGGGAACCTAGTGCTACTTATCTCTGTATTCCGAGCTGCAGCAAAGTCGATTAGTCTTAAGCCGTTATCTGTTGTCATTTCGTGGAGGCTGTGCTTTTCAACTAATCCGCCAAAGATATTTTCCTTCCCGACTTTAGTATTGAAGTCTCCGAGCACGACTTTGACATCGTACTCCGGACAGGCTCCATCCAGGAGGTCGTGAAACTCCTCCTTGTAAGACTCCTCAGCTTCATCGGTAGGGGCAAGTGCATATACTAGGCTGATGTTTTGAAAAGTAACTTTGATGCGGATCACAACCAGGCGATCGCTTATCGGCTTAAAATCGATGACTTTCGATCTGAGTCGATTTTCCACGACGAATACGCATCCTAACATGTGCAATCTTTGATGACAGCTATAATAAATGTCGCAATCTTTTCTTTTTGCTATTCCTGATCCTATCCATTGTATCTTCTGGATCGCGGTAAGCCATCGACGTCGATGTCTGTAGATAAACATTTAGTCGGCAAGTATCAGTGCGGCGGAGGGAACTATGTATATTCAAATATTGCGGTATGCGGACGACGTTCCGTAATAGAGTACTTCACGGCTGTTGACGAAAGACACCTTAGTACAGATCTGACGAAGAATTAGAAAAACAAATTGGCTCAAGACTTCTCACGTGAAAGACACAGTGCACGCTCTACAAAACCCATATACTACCAGTCCTGCTTTAGGCGCCAAGTCTTGGACTATAAGCAGAAATGGAGAGATAATACTGGGTCTTTTTCGGAAGAAGAATTTACAACCGCGAACTCTATCAGCTGTACCAAGAAGAGCATGTATTCAGAAAGCCAAAACGCGTTTATTACACTGGCTTGGCACATGGAGCAATTGGACATCAATGCTCCAGATAATAGAATTTTGGAATCACAACCCCCAGACAAGAAAGTACGAATCTCCGGCTTAATGACCAAGCCATTGCGGATACTAGAGCTTTTGGTCTAGATGACTGGAAGTTTCATGGTCGTGATCGCAATGTCTCAGACAAAAACCCTTCATCCATCAGGAGACATTTTTAAGTAAAGTAAGTATTTTTCGTTTCGGGAAAAATATGCTCCAATGATCCTTTCTAACTGGGTGCATTTGACGTTCAACAATTATTTTTTGATATTCAATTCCCCATATTCTACAATTTTGTTAATTCACGTTACCGTTGAGGTGAAATGAGCTTCATCGGTCATTATGCGTTTGTGAATGAACTCGCTGTTCTCACTGAACAATTCTTGAAAGCGCGGAGCATTTGAATCTTGTATGAAGAAAGGTGTAACTGTCGTATAAGTCTTTCCAGACCACCTAGACATCACCAACTGCTGATAACGTCATCTGGTAAAAGTTTCGAGATTTTACTCAATACATGCAATGTTCACATCATTTTGAACCGCCCGAGAACTTTCGCCACGCGAAATGTCACAGACAGCCCATTCTTGCTGAAAACGCTGGACCAACCGGTAAATTATTAGGTAACATGCTTTTATCCCCGAGCTAAAAGTCTCTATAAAACTTTATGGTTAGATATTACAAAAAATTTAAAACATTTGGGGCCGTATTGAATGTGTATCAAAAACTTTCTATTTTATTGATTGAAATATGGAATTCGAAACTTTGTTTTATAAAAATGTAACTATGTAAATATCTAAATTGCTTTGATTTTTCCCATTACTCTAAAAAGACTCTTCTCAAATATTTTCCAAGGTTTCGCTTCCTTACCTTTCACTGTTAAACATCCCTTTCACCGTTAGTGAGCCTTTGATAATCCAATTTATTCACTAAACAGCCGGAAGTGCTTTTCTCAAACAAACATTGGTTCTCATCAACCACCCTTTTCGTATATACTTTCGGGAATTATTGCAAGATTCATAATTAAATTAAATTCCTAAAATTGTTAGAATTATTTGACTTGTTCGATATCCAAGCCTTCAAGCGTATTTATATAGCTCGTAATTTTAAAGTTTACCAACCCCCCTCCCCAGCCATGACATTCTGCAAGTTGTACCCTTCTAACAAAAGTTTTCTTATACAATTCGTATTTCCTAGAAAAGTTTATTTGGCCTGATTTGGAATCCATTATTAGAATTATTTTCGAAAGGAATTTCACTTTTCATTTTAAAAACGGCCATTGATGAGCTTCTTATCGAAAGATCAATTTTTTCCCTAAATGACTGGGAACAAAAGTTTTCCGTTTTAATTAAAAATCAGAAATTAGATTGAATTTTCGTGTTTCTCCTTCTGCTTCAAGGTTTAAACGGAACGAGCCTAATCCAAAATTCAAATCAATAATAAAAGAAAGTGACTATTTTGTTCTGCAGTTTTCCTCAATTTTTCAGGACTCCAATTAATTTTTTATCGACTTTGTCTGCAAAAATGTCTTCTCTCGATTTTAAAGAGTCATGTTGTATCCAATATGCATGCTGACACTTGTTTGTATGAAAATGTCAATGTATTTACATATATGTATGTTGGTTTCGGTGACAACAATGTTGGTAATTTAATATGATTTCCAAAATAATTACATATAATCAAGTTTATCCGTTCGAGAGGTACATACATACATACATATTCTAGCATCATACATTGATTCAATTTTGAGGACGTAAGATGCTTGACAAAAGGACATTTTGTATTTAGTATTATGTTGTTGAAATTTGATTAATAAATTTTGACCTTAAGCCTTCTCCTGATCCTGGTGATGAACTCGAATAAAGGAACCTTAAGTGTAAATGAAATTTTATATCATAATTGGATTTTCAAGCTCTGTCAAGTGGTATGAGATGTTCGTAAAAGATTGAAAACTGTGCAATGTAAAGCAATTTTTTGAAACACTTAATGGCACTCAAGGAGAAGGTCCTTTAAGAGAAAATACAAAATGGATAAATAATTCTATAAAACAAAAAATAAGTGCTGTTTCTTTTTAACTAAATATAAACCAAAACAAAATTATTCCAATATCTCCAAAACCACTCAACAAATTTCAATTAAATTCTTTAACTGCATACGGGTATGGTTGTTTCCAGTTTGAAACATAGAATACTCGAAGTATATAAGTATATAATTTGAACAATGTTTATAAAAATAAAATAAAATTTTATCACCTATCATTTTTGGAGCCCCTACCCAAATGTTGGAATTGTACTTGAGCTTTGGGGTGAAAAATTTCTTGCATCGCCGAAGGAAACATAAACATTTAGCAGATTTTTTGGCGATGTCAAATTTGTGCTTATTCCTCACAAGGTAGTCTGGGAGATTATTCGATACTTTACTATTCTGTTCTTGGTTGTTCTTGACTACTCTAAAGTCTTTGATACTATTGCTCACAACTTTATGTGGCAAAAACTGTCAACTGACTTTGGATTTTCAGCTCCAGCAGTTGACCTCACATATTCATCAAGAAGAAGTCAAGCTGTGGTCTCTGGAATGAAATCATACGATTTCATTTCTTTATCGTGTGGTGTACCACAAGGATCCATTCTGGGTCCACTACTATTCTCATCTTATGTTATGTGAAAAACTTACCAAGTATCTTGAGGCATGGCGAAACGCGAATGTTTGCTGATGATGTACAATATCTCGGACTGGCTCTAATTGAAAATTGTGTTCATAATATCAACACAGATCTGAGGCCTTATTTGAATGGTGGTCTGACATCAATGGTCTTGTTCTTAATCCGCTTTTGACTAAGTGTATCGTCATATCGAAGAAGACTTTAGACTTAAGGTATTTACCGACAATATTCCTAAACAACACTCCAGTTGAGTACGTTAATACGGCGAAAAATGTAGGTATATACTTTAGTTGTAATCTAGCAAAGAGCAATCATGTAAACGTTATGGTAGGAAACGCTTATGGTGCGCTGAGAACACTAACTGTTGCAAAGAAGTTCACATCAGTAGAAATTAGCAAAATGCTAGTTCAAAGATTGGTAATGCCTTTCTCAATGAACGGATGAGAAATGTTTAGTAGGTTAAATGCTGTTTCGCAGAGAAAATTGAACGTTGTTTTAAACAATGTAGCTCGTTAGGTTTTTGGACTTCAAGGATTTGACCACATTTCGAATTATACGAAAAGTTTGTATGGACTTAGCTCTGCGAACATATAGTGACATTTAGAACTTTTACTATGTTATTTAAAATTGTCCATACGAAGCAACTACCGGACCTCTATAACCATATAAGTTTTCTATATTCTGACAGAACCACACAAATCTCTATTCCACGCCTTACTTGTCCGTCTTCTTGTCCGTATTTTTCGTTAGTGCAGTTCGTCTTTGGAATTCGTTGCCACGTCAACTAAGGAGAAAAGATAATCTGAAACATTTTCAGAGAAACTTAACGAAATATTTTTCAAATTAATTTATGTGAATTTTAATTAATCTTCTTAATGGGGTAAGTTCAGATTATCGGACCAAGGGAGACCTTGAAGGTTAAATCAGAGAAATCTGCGTTGCACTACTTCAATTCTTTGAGAATGAGAGTTCTGATATGGTGGCCAAACATGGCTAGTATATTTAAGGAGGGGTCTTCTAAATATTATGTCAAGAGACTAAGGGACATAATAGGGGCTTGAAAATTCCTTAGACGTTTTATGAGGCCGCGTGAAGAATTGGCCTTGTTAATTATTTGATCAAAATGGGCACGAAAGCTTACTGAATAATGCGAAAAATGCCTAGGTTTTGAATGGAACAAATATGAAATAGAAATAATATTGTGAAAGTATCATCAGAGATTAACGGTTTATCGGGAGAAAGTAATGGACTGACATTTGGCAACATTGTTCTAAATATTCTTGTCACACCAAGTTTGGGTGTAAATGAAGATCATTTTGAAGTGAAATACCTAGAGTCAGCAAAAGTAGAAGTGACTTTAAATTTTTTAATATCATCAGCGTATATAGAGAGATTTGAATCATTAATTACATTGATAACTTCGTTTATAGTTAAGACAAAAATAAAAGGGCCGACGCTTTTGAGTAACATCTGAAATAGTATAATTGAGATCGGATATATTAAAATTCTAAACATATAGCTCTATATTAGAGGATTTTATATAGGTTCTGAGACATGAGATGAACAAATCTGAAAAATCGAAGTTTAAGGTAATTTTTACCTGCGACTTATAGGTACTATAAGGCAAGTTATGCATTCGTAAAAAAAATCGAACTCGAGATTTTGATCAAAGTTGACATTACGATGATAGCGAAGACTAAAAAAGTGGGTCTCGCAATTCTGTCTGTCTGTCTGTCTGTCCGTTCGATTGCAGCTACACGTCTCGGCCGATTTTCTTCAAACTTGGTAGATATGGGTTTTAATTTTTTCCCCCCGGATGTTTTTTGATTTGATTTTTTAAGACCAAAAATAACGGTACCTGCCATACGAATTTTTTTCGAAATTTTATAAACATTTTTTTTCTTAAAAACTGTTCGACAGATTTTAAAAATAAAAACACAAAAAAATTCATTTAATTAAAGCTAGGTATTTGTTGAAAAAAATTTTCAGAAAAATGGTTATTGAGGGTACCCCCCATGGAACCATTTTTTTGTTTTTGATTTTCTCAAAAACGGTACAGCCGATTTTGATCATTTTTTTTTTGCTAAGGCGCCCCAAAAACCTAAATAGAATTGTGTACTCAAATTTTCACAAACAAAATTTTTGGATTTTTAAAAAAAACTTCAAATTTTTTTTTTCAAAACTCAATATTTCGAAAACCCCTTGCTAGTTTTTTTTAAACTTGATAAATAAAAGTTTCTCAATATAATCTACAAGATGTGAGAAAAAAAATTTTATTTTAAATAAAAATAAAGGTACCTACCATACAAATGCTAAAAAATTAAAAAAAATGCTTTTCAAAAATCGTATTTTTCTCGAAAACCGTTCCGAGAATTTTGATAAAATTTTGTTTCTTTCAATTAATTTTTACGATCTTTAATTTAATAAGTTTTTTTCGAATTTTGAATTTCTCATTATCCACATAACGGATCTTAATGAAAATTTTTATAGAGAAGCTTTTAAAAAGTCTAAAACACATTGGCGCAAAATTTTAAAGAGTTCTCGTTTAAGCAATAAAACCGGGTCTACTTAAAGCAGTCGTTTAGCTTGGAGACTTTGTCTAACTTTTTCATAATTTTAATCAAGTTAGACAACTCTTCTAACTAATGTGGGTTGTACAACAGAACCTAAGCGAATTTGCGTTGAACAACCCTTAATTTGACAGTTACACAACTCACACAACTACAAAAACACAAAAAAAAAAGGAAAAAGAACAGACAACTTCAAACCAAATGACTTTTCGCCGAAAAAAGTGCATTTTATATAATACCTCGGTACAGATTTTGATTGTTTATAAGTTATTTACATTATTTTAGATGGAAATAAAGTATAAATCGCAAATTCACAGCATAAAAATTCAATTTGTTGTTGCAAAGTGCGGATTCATTTTGCTATACTCGTCTCGGCCGACGTGCATAAATAAGTTAAGTATGTACATTTGTATGTAAGATTTGTTAATCGTAGAACACTTTCGTACGATTGTTTGGAATTTATAATATTCAGTGATTGAGTCTATTTACAAAGAACATCTTTAAAAAATCGAATAAAACATCAGTAAACATTTTTTCTTCGATTTGCTTTGGTATATAATGACCATTGTCAATATAGATAAAGTATACTTTTAAAAGATAAACTTGCTATTTGCTGCTGTTAAAGTAAGACGACCTCTTTAACGTTAAAGTATAGTTTATGTCCTTTAAAATTAACAAAAAGTCGGTTCTCGTTTTATACTCAATATTTAGAGTCGACTCCCATTCTAAAATTGATTTAGAGTAGGTTTTAAATGTTTAAAATTTTGCGCCATTGCATTTCAAAACTTTGAAATAAATATTTTTTGAATTTTTGAAAAAAAAAATCTATCTAATAAAAAGTTTAAATTGGCGTACCAAAATTTTTTCTTAAAAAGCTTTTAAAAAGTTTGTACATAAAAGCTTTTTTTTAAGAAACGACTACAACGACTTATAATTTTTGTTCTTGCATATATTCATATTTGGATAGCATTATGTTCTCGTCTCTTACTACTAAAAGAATTTAAAAAATAATTTGATCCTTATGAACATTCGATTTTAAAATTCCTAGTCTGTTACATAAGAGCAAGTTCGTGCGACCCAGTCGTGCATTTTATTTTTCTCTCATCTTGTAGATTGTAATTAAACTTTTATTTGTGAAGTTTAAAACGACCGAGTATGGAATTTTTGAAATATTGGGTTTTGAAAAAAAAAACTTTTTTTTAAAAATCCAAATTGAATTGAAAATTTTACTGCACAATATTCAAACTTTTGGTGAGTTTTAGCATAGGTAAACCAAATGAGCAAAATAGGTTGTATGGTTTTTGAGAAAATCAAAAGCAAAAAAAATAAAATGCACGACTGGGTCGTACGAACTTGCTACTATGTAATAGACTAGGAATTTAAAAATGAATGTTACTAGAGAAAATTGTTCATAGGGATAAATTTTATTTTTTAAACTCTTTTAGTAGTAAGAGATAGAAACAGAATGTTATGCAAATATGATTTCATGCAATATCAAAAATTATAAGCCGCTGTAGTGGTTTCTTAAAAAAATAAGATTTTCTATAAAAATTTTTTAAAACATTTTTAAGAAAAAATTTTGGTAGGGTAAGGTCGGGATGATTTGACAGGGAGGAGGAATTGACATTAGTACTTTTCTTGAAAACTATTGATTTTGCAGCGCTTTAAATGATGAGCAAATGAAGTTAGTTGCGATGGGTGTGAGTGGTAAATAACTGATCAGTGTGTCTTTGAAGCTCTGTGGAGTGGATGTGTTTCTATGTTTTTTAGCCGGTTGATGTAATTTTTGATGGTAAGTAATCCAAGTGCAATTTCTTTAATTTAAAGCTTTTGATACATAAATTGCAATATCGGGTTGCACCTGTATTTGACTAATTATATAGGTACAAAAACAATTTTTCTGCGCGTTTTTAAATGTGTTTTTTAGAATTTTTTCAAAAGGTAGAATGAAAGGAGGTTTTGACAATTGTTTTGTAGGAGCAATTGACAGAATGTCAAATCCTCCTTCTTAAGTCAATAAGAATATCTTATAGTAAAACAACCTTTTACTCTTTTTTTTAGAATATTAAACTTGCCCCACATTTTTTTTAAAAGAAAACATCCTAACCGCAACATCGACGAAAAAAATGTTGAAAATGCTATTTAAAACATTCACAACAAAAAAGAGTCTATAAGCAGTGCCGCAAAAAAAATGGTATTAATCGTACCACATGAATGTTTGGACTTAAAAAAATACAGGAAGAAAAACAAATTAATGACCGACGTTGAATATTTTAAAAAATACTCTAACTTACATTTTGGATTGACATATAAATTGGTTAAGCAATTAGTTCTACAATATGTGAAAATTAACAAAATTCCATACCATTCGTGGAATGTTAACAAACTAGCTGGAAAAGCTTGGCTTCCGGGTTTTATGAGACGAAACAGTTCTCTTAGCTTACGCAAGCCAGAAAATACAAGTTTGGCACGTCTTTATGGCTTTAAAAAAGCACCCGTGGAACTTTTTGTTTTTTTCAAAATCTCAAAAGACCGTATGAGCAATATAAATTTGGTCCCGAAAAAATCTACAATTGGGATGAAACTGGTTTAACAACCGTACTTGATGCTCATAATTTCTAAAGGTCAATTACCTTAAGGCAAATTACTGAAAAGGGAAAGAGGACCGTTTCTCAAGTTGCATCCGCAAAAAGGGGCAGCCTAGTCACAATGGTTGGTATTATCAATGCCATAGGAAATCATATTCCGCCGGTCTATGTGTTTCCACGAAAGCGGATAAAACCTAATGACGGGTTCTGTTACAGGATCCATTGGCCTACTCTCAGACAGCGGTTGGATGAAAAGTGAAATATTTCCAAATGTTCTGACTCACTTAAAACAATATAGTAACTGCTCCAAGGAAAACCCAATACTTTTATTGCTCGATAATCATACATATCAGTCTTGAAGCCATCATACATATATTGTCGAGAAAACGGAATTGTTATGCTTTCTTTTCCTCCGCATATCTACATTCCATAAATTACAACATTTAGATGCATCAATTTATTCCAGCTTAAAAGCGCTATGTAAGAAGACATTAATTTTAAGTAGTTATTTTTAAAGCTTTTAAAATTCAATATAAATGAAAAAGACTTAAAGAATTTAAAAAGACTGAGTTCCTTATAAGTTAGAAAAATAATAAAATAACTATGTACTGAAAAGTAAGCAAATTTGTGTTTATGTAATAATTAAAAACTGTGGAATCGTGATCATTTGTCAAATTCTCCCTCCCCTGTCAAAACCTCCTAACGCCAATGTCAAATCATCCCTACCCGAAGGAGGAATTGACAATTTGGAAGGTTTAAAAAAAAAGTCTATAACTCAGATACAAATATTTAAATCGATAATTAAACAATGTTTTTTTGTTGCTAAAATGTTATTTTAACATATGCAAATTTTTAAAACATGAAACTGTATTTTGATTTTGAGATATTTTGCAAAGTTTGTTAACGTGTCAAATCATCCCGACCTTACTTTACGTCAATTTAAAGTTTTTATTATTGATTCAAATTAGCTTTTTTGGCCTTTAGTCCACAAAAATTGGCGTTTCGTCCGGGTTATCTCACATGGACTCATCAGTTGACTTGTGAGGACCTTGTCAATACGCAATTTTTGTTAAGTTCAGTTCATCTTACATGAATTTTTTGACAAAAATCCAATGTGAACTATATCCAACAAAGATTAGAATTGTAATCATTAATGTTGGAATTTTTTTTTTTTTTTTTTTTTTTTTGCCCGTGGCCTGCCATTGAATATTTATATGAAGGTTTTTTATAATACAAACTCTATATACTACTGAAATAAATCAGCCAAGTAGAAGACTTAGCACTATTATTGGACTTACTTGTTGAATTATTGATTCAAATTAGCTTTTTTGGCCTTTAGTCCACAAAAATTGGCGTTTCGTCCGGGTTATCTCACATGGACTCATCAGTTGACTTGTGAGGACCTTGTCAATACGCAATTTTTGTTAAGTTCAGTTCATCTTACATTATTTTATTATTGTTCGAATAAAAATTAAATTTACAAAAAAATATTAAGCCGTTTTTAAAATATTGAATTTTCCAAAAAAATTAGATTTTTTTTAAAAATTGAAAAAAATATTTTCCTTAAAGTTTTGAAATGCAATGTCTTTTAGAATTTTTGGAAGCATCTCTATAAAAAATTTCATTAAGATCCGTCATGCCATTAATAAGAAATTAAAAATTCGAAAAAATGTAATATCTTTAATTTCAATTTTTTTATTAAATTAAAGATCATAACAATTAATTGAAAGAAAAAAATTTTATCAAAATTCTAATCGCCGTTTTCGAGAAAAATACGATTTTTGAAAACCATTTTTAAAATTTTTCTACATTTGTATGGTGGGTACCTTAATTTTTAGGTAAAATATTTTTTTTTTCGTACATCTTGTAGATTATATTAAGAAACTTTTATTTATCAAGTTTAAAAAAAAAATTAGCATGGGGTTTTTGATATATTGAAAAAATTTGAAAAAAAAATTTGAAGTTTTTTTTAAAAATCTAAAGAAAAAATTTGGAAAATTTGAATAAACAATTCTATTGAAGTTTTTTGGGAGCTCTAACAAAAAAAAATTTATGAAGATTGGTTGTATCTACCATTTTTGAGAAAATCAAAAAACGAAAAAAATGGTTCCATGCGGGGTACACTCAATAACCATTTTTCTGAAAATTTTCTTAACCATTAGGTATCTACCTAACTTTAATCAAATTATTTTCTTGAATTATATTTTTTTTTTTTTATTTCTTAGAAAAATCTGTGGAACAGGTTTTGAGAAAAAAAAATATTTATAGCATTTCGAAAAAAAAATTCGTATGGCAGGTACGGTAATTTTTGGTCTTAAGAAGAAAACGTGTAGGGGGGGGAGTTTAAAAACGATGTCTACCAAGTTTAACGAAAATCAAACAGAAAGATAGACAGAATTACGATGCCCACTTTTTTCGTCTTCCCAATCATCGTAATGGTCATGCCATGTAGTATACTTTTAAGTCTCAAGTAAAGAGAATGGTCAGGTTTTTGTGTGTGATCACTGCAGGATTAGCTGAAAGTAGGCAAACGGTTTGTGGAACGGTCTGGAGATGTTGTATCTCAGAATTTAAGAGTTGAGGGGAACGACGGTTTTCTTTGCAAGGAAGGCGAATGCAGGAGAAGATAAAACTGCAAACTCTATCACCTGTACCAAAATGTAGTTGTCGTCCAGAAAGCAACAACATGTCGGTTGCATTGACTCGGCCACATTGAGCGAATGGATAACGAACCATGGTGACAAGGAAGGCCGAACCTCTGGTTTAAAGATTTAAGGCTTTCGCAGATGCCAGATCGGTTGGCCTAGATGACTGGAAGCAACGTGCTCAGGATCGAAGAGGATGGAAAGTTACCGTGCCTCGGAAAAAGACGCTTCATGGATCGGGAGCTGGTCAAGTAAGTACTTAAATATTACATATGTAGGTACTCAAATACCTACTAAGAATGAAAAATCATCCTGAATTAATAAACTTATAAACGAATTATCTTGGTAATCATACCTGGTTGTGGGAATTTGAGAGGTCTATAGAATGATATACCTAAGTCATTTTGTTGAAATAAAAATGTAACAGCTTTCTGGGTTAGAACTAGTGTAAAGGCTAATAAGATGCACACAAAGTGTCAAAAGGTGGGATATTTAAACTAGGTACTCAAAGCAACTGCTACCTGCACCTGCTCTCCAATTACTTAAAATCGATAGATTAGTGAAAGAGTCCGTTCCGAAACCTTGGCATACCTATACAACTTTTTTTTTTTTGCATCTGGCTAATTGTAGATCAAGCATAATGCCCACTGTCGTACTAAGATATAGGTACCTAATGCAAGCTTAACATTTCACGTCTGAGGAGAATTCTGCACAAAGATCTTGGATTATTCGCTTCCAAGGTCCAGCCTTTATGTGTGAACTGAAGAAAACCCAAATACTTTCTTCCGCTTGCTTTAAATTGGAATTTTTTCAATAAGAAAACAATTTAAAACCAAAAACTCACTTCATAATTAAAAACAAGACACCACTCATTTCGATTAAAATCATAATTAAAATATTAAAATCAAATGAAAAATACAAAATCCATTAAAAATCTCTTAATGAATTTATCCTTTTAACATATACAAACGAGCTTATGTCTATCTATAGTGCTAGGCATCCTAAGAACACCCTAAGCAAATCTTGTTCATTCTTAAGTAATATGGAATATGGGTGTGTGAACTGAACAAACATACGAAAACAAAGAACAATAAATCCCGAAGCCAAACACAAACTTCCATGCGATTAAATCCTCAAAATAATTTTTTAATGTATTCATTGCGCCATTTAAAAGTTTTCGGAAAAGACACATGGAGACCTTTTTAGCGATTAATCGGCAAACACAATCAAAAAAAAAAAACCTCACTCACATATACTACACACAGGCACATCTCAGACTGAAATAAATAATAAAACAAACAAAAAATAATAAACAACAGCCACAGAGCACCCGGCCTGAGGACACATATTCATATAGCTCCGCCATATCCGGGCTCTGCTCTGAGCTAGGACAAACCACAAATAAATCACATAAATTAAATTTTGCAGACTTTAAGTCCTTTTTTGTATTTTATTTGTAAACTTCTTTCGTCCTTTGCTCCTTTAAAGTCGTTCACGCGATTCAATTTGCTTCGTTAAATTTTAATAATAATTCGCCTTCGCCAATACTAGTATACACAGTCGACTCGACAGCCATGTTGCCGATGTTGAATTGAGGTTCTTCTAAAGCCGAAGCCGAATAGGTCCTCGTGCGCGGCATTTTTTTGGATAAACTTCCTGCTCCTGCTACCAAGTCCCGCATTTCCATTTCCATCCACCATCAACCGCCTAGTTTCCCGCCAAAACACAAATTTGTAGAGAAAGTTTTTCATTTTTTTCGAAAGACGTGTCAGGGGAGACACGGCGACGCACGGTTCCTTTTCGATTTGTTCCGCATTTGAAGCGAAACCCTGTTCCCGTTGATATAGAGAGTTGTGCGCGGGATTCTGGAGTGAGTGCAGGGGTGGTGAGTTCATTCATTCGGATTGGTGATGAAAACTCATTCAACTGTGAAGTTTTTTTTTATTTTAATTTTCTGCGGCCTCCTCCTGAAAAACAACGAATTCGATGACGAGAAATTACTTTTTTTTCTTTTTTTTTTTATTTAATTTCTTCAAAAACAAAACAAAAAATCTTAAGTACGGGAAGCCACGCACAAGTATAACTTTTCCGTCAGAGGATGCGAGCGAGGGTGTATAGGCTTTGAAAAGGCAAATAGGTTTTCTGTATGAGTTCCTTTCTGGAAATTAATTTCTTTATGACCCGTGAATAATTGTCAACAATGCTTTGCTGACAAAAAAAAAATAATACAAATAAAAAACACACGACAAGGTCGAAAGGAGGTCGTAAGCCTATATTCTAACTGTTTTAAAACAAAAAATAATTTAGAACGAGAGGAAAAAGTTGATAGTCTATTTATGGAAACGTGATGGAATGGAAAGGACTAATTTAATATTTTTTTTTCCTCCGGGTTATCCTTATCTGCCAAAATCTGCCCTGCCCAAGGAGCAGAAAAAGGCTTCAGGCTTTGGAGACTATTAATTTCTTTGGAAATCTGATCTAATTGAATGTACTTATAAATATTTATGTAGCAATGTGTACTTATGTATGTAAATTGTAAATATAGGGCTATTTACTAGTACGGAACGGAGGACTTGAATCAATTCGGTCTCTGATACTTAGATACTGAGCAAATAAAGAAAATAGGATGCACGACTGGATCGGACGTACTTGCTCTTATAAACAAATACTTAGAAATGTTATTAGAGAAATATGTTTTCGTTAAAGCGAAACAAGCGAAGATTATACCAATCCCTTGCCATTTCTGTCTAAGGTCTTGGAAAGGATAATGAATGCCCAGATACAAATATTTTTGAATAACAACCTGTTAATTTCTCGTTTCCTTCGATTATGTTTTCTATTTTTTTTTTTTTTTTTTTTTGCCACCCTGAAGAATACCCTTAAAGCTATGTAAGTTGGCCAAGACAACTTGTCAACTATCGCTATCAACATTAGACAACCATCAAAACTGGTTCCCCTGTCTTACCCTGTCCTTCAGGTCCCGATTGGACACAGTCCTACTGAACCGAAGGCGCTCTGCTCCGTCTTGTGCGAGAACGTCTCAACTATAAAGGAGCTTCCTATCCGCCTCTCTATCTTGTATCAGCCCTCGACTATCTAAAAAGAGGAATGCATTAGGTGCAATATGACCACTTAAACGCACACTCTCGAAGTATTCGGTGTTGGGGTAGTAAGCCCCAAAGATTAAGCTATTAGCTGAGGTCATCGCTCCCTCAATGTGACTGCGAATCAGCTTTATCAAAAAATTATCTATTCTGTTATAAGTAAAAAGAAAATGGCTTTCAAGGCTTGGTCGAAGTGCCCCTCTAATGATACAGAGCAAAAGTCACGCCTCGAAGTGGAATATAGAAACTGCAAGAAAGAAGCGAAGGAGAAGTGCGCCCAAATTCAAGCAAAGAATACAGAAAACCTGTATCGGGAGCTGGATGAAATTTCTACCCCGACAGCTGGTGCTATTCAAGAGCTACGGCAAAATACGAATAAGGGCGCAACTATCTTCAAAATAGCCGCTCAAAGAAGAAGAAATGCCCAGGAGATTTGTTCGCCAAAGTTCATTAACAATGCTCAAGGCCAACTACTTGTGGAAGACAACGAAATTCTTCACAGGTGGCGACAGTATTGTGACGGACTTCTAAACGAACAATTTCCAAGGCTATACTGTCCAATAGCTTCACCTAACTTAAGCGAAGTATCCGACGTCACAGTCGAAGAAGTTAGTGAGGCGGTAAAATACTCCAAAAAGGGAAAAGCTGTTGGCCCAGACGAAATAAAAGATGGGAGACATCGGGTTTAGATGGCTCATGATTCTTGTCTCCAAACTTATACGAGGTGATCGCATGCCTAATCAATGGAGGGAAAGTTACCTTCTTCCAATTTATAAAGGAAAGGGTGATACTCGAAGCTGTGATAATTACCGTTCGATTAAGCTGATGTCACACACCATGAAGATCGTTGAGCGAGTCTTGGGTAACCGACTGCGAAAAATAATTAGGCTATCTGATGACCAGTGCGGGTTTGTCGGGGGTAAGTCAACCACGGATGCAATCCAGAGTATAAGAATAATTATGGAAAAACATCGGGATTCTTTGGAGGATTTGCATGTCGTATTGGTTGATTTTGAAAAAGCATTCGATCGGCAACCACGAGATCTAATATGGGTGGCCCTCAGGCAACGAGGAGTTCCAGAAACCTATGTGCGGATAATTATGGACATGTATGATGGAGCAGTTACTAAAGTAAGATGCGCAGCTGGAGTCACCGAAGAATTCGAAATCACAGTAGGTGTACACCAGGGAAGTGTCTTGAGTCCCCTGCTCTTTATTACAGTTCTTGATTACCTGCTTGAAGGCAAAGTGACGGATCCAAAAGTACATCAGTTATTCTTTGCTGACGATGGAGCCATCATAAGTGAAGACCCGATATCCCTACAACGAGCACTTGACGTATGGGTGGATGTTCTAGAAGGAAGTGGGTACCGCATAAGCGCGAAAAAGACAGAATACCTATGCTGCCCATTTTCTGATCCACACAGGCCTATTCCAGACATTTATTTGAATGGAGTAGTGCTTCCCAAGTGTGAAAAGTTTAAATATCTGGGGTCTTTGATAAATAACGAAGCTACTTGTGATGACGATATCAATCATCGCGTAAGCGTAGGGTGGATGAAGTGGCGGGAAAATTCTGCTATCTTCTGTGACCGAAAAATGCCCCCTAAGCTGAAAGGAAAGCTCTACACTTCAGTTGTGCGTCCAGCACTCACATACGGTTCACAATGTTGGACAATGTACAAAAAGTATGAGAGTAAGCTAACGGCAGCTGAGATGAAGATGCTTCGTATGACAGCAGGAGTTACAAAGCTTGATCGAATTAGAAGTACGAAGATCCGAGGAAGCCTTCATGTTAAGAATACCATTTCCCAAAAAATTGAACACGACCGACTCAGTTGGTATTGCCATGTTCAAAGGAGAGATCATGAGAACCCCGTCAAAAAGGCAATATTATACAACGTTCCAATTAGGAATAAAAAGAAAGGTAGGCCTAAACACTCCTGGTAAAAACAAATGCAAAAACACCAGCATTCAGTTGGCCTCAGAAATGGAACAATACAAAACCGGGAGGCTTGCTGCCGATTTCTGAGGTCAACCCGGCGAACCCCACAGGCGGATCACTAGTGTGAAGCAGATACGTGGGAGAGTTATGATCCCCTCGACATCGAGATCATAACAGCGCCGAACAAAGGAAGAAGAAGAAGAAGAAGTTGGCTCCGTTGTATAGAGTTCTGTTGGAATAGTAATGTTTGTATTCCAACTCTGGTTTTCTGTGTAATCCAAGGTAACGTCTAAGACACTGCCTCTCAAACACCCGAATATTTTCCATTTGAGATGGGAACCACGTTGAACCACACCACACACACCGGACACCCATAGGCAATCATAGGCCGGATGAGGGCCATGTAGCAAATCACTTTCACTCTGCTGTCAAGCCGGCTGCTGTAAAACAACCGTTTCGTCAGGGCAAAGGCTCCGCTAGCCCTGTTCCGATCAGCATTTATATGTCTGTCGAAATACAAATACTGATCCAACCAGATGCCAAGGTATTTTACTACACTTTTACTTGCAAATGGCTGTCTATGCGGCCCCACGATCACCAGCTTCCGCCAGTTCTTTCTAGTATCCCCAGGGGCTCTACCCAACGGAGTCCTAAACGAAATCGTTTCTGATTTCTGAAAGTTAATTTTTAACTTCCAGTCATCACAATATCGCTGAATCTTGTCGAAGTCACGCTGCAAAAGAATTCTGTTGACCTTAACTTTTTGAGCTATTCTGTACGCTATTAGATCATCGGCATACACAATTGCCTGAGTAAAGACTACTTATCAGATCGCTGGTGTAAATGCTGAATAGAATCGGCGAGTTCACCGCTCCCTGCTGAAGATCATTCTTAATAGCGAAGACTGCGGTAGAAGTTACATTGCCACTTTTGACAACAAACTTTCTACCATTTAGCATGTCATAATAGTGGTTTACCTATGCCGAGTCTAGTCAATTTAAGGTAGAGACCTTCTAACCATACGGTGTCGAAAGCCTTCTCCAAATCAACCAGACAAGCACCTGCACACTGATTTTTAGTTTTGTTCCTTTGGATATCAGAAACGAGCTTAGACGCGGCATGAATGGTGTCATGTCCCGCCTTAAAACCGAACTGATTATCCGGTATGATATTATTGTCCTCCGTCCACTTGGACAGAGCTCTATTAATAACTTTCTCGAATACCTTGCTGATACTCGGTAGAAGACTTATCGATCGGAGATTCGCCGGATTGGATTTGTCCTTTCCCTTTTTTGGAGAGGATGAACCACATCTGTCTTCCACCGCGCTGGATAATATGCATTATTAATTCAGTGCGTTGTTAAACAGTGTGGCATAAATGTCAACTGCTTCCTGAGGTAGATGTAGTAGTACAATATTGGATATACCATCGACTCCTGCTGACTTTTTCTTCCTTAATGAATCGAAGATGAGCTGGAGCCCCATCCTCCTAACTAACAGGGAACTGCTCCCATCTTGCTCGGCGATGATGGCATTCGAGTTTGGCTTAGGTATCACGTTTATAAAAACATTTACTTGGAACCAGTGGTACCACTTTACTTCAATTGAAGTAGATCTACTTCTTTTTTTTTAAATATCTTAAAATCTACTTTCTACTTCGCACCATGCGCAATATACTGAAATCTACTTCATTTTAAAAATTTCAGTTTCAACCTACTTCAATTTTTCAAAATATAGCACAAATCTTGTACATCTTTTTTTCAATTTAACTTAAAGTAGTAGTATGTACTCGTATATAATAATCCCAAAATTTCCAACACCATATAAATACACAAATGAGTAATTTAATACGAAATTTCTTTAAAATTAAAAGAAATGTGTTGACAATTTTAAGTATTTTATAATATATATTAAAGGAGAAAATGTCTTATACAATATTATTTCAAAATCAAAAAAGCTCCGATATAAAAATTTGTATCGAATCTGCGGCAGGTACCGTTCGTTAGTAACATATTTTTTGACCAAAATGTAGACCGCATTGTTGGTATAGTCTACTCATTGTCAAAACCATTAGAGCCGTTTTCGAAATAAATACTATATTTCATAACGGCTGTATGGAAGAAACGCAGCTAAAAAACTATTTCAATTTCTCCTCTAGTCTACAGGTTGAGGAACAGACCTTCAGACATACAGGCAGACGCAATCACTACTTTTTGTGTTGTTATGTCAACTGATGAATAATTCAATTTCAATGTTTTCATTTTAAAATCAATCTAGGTAGGTACTATTCAAACTTTTGAGAAGCTTTAGCATAAAAAAAATCATCAAAGTCCGTTTTTTTTTTAAATGCACGACTGGGTCGCACGAACTTGCTCCTATGTAAAAGACTAGGAATTTTAAAAACGAATGTTATTATAGAAAACTGTTTATATAAGGATAAAATTATTTTCTTAAATTCCTTTAGTAGTAAGAGACAAAAACAGAATGCTATGCAAATATGAATTTATGCTAGAACAAAAATTATAAGTCGTTGTAGTGGTTTCTTAAAAAAAAGCTTTTATATACAAACTTTTTAAAAGATTTTTAAGAAAAAAAATGTGTACCTACGCCAATTTAAAGTGTTTATTATTGTTCGGATAAAACTCAAATTTACAAAAAAAGATATTGAGCCGTTTCTGAGATATCAAATTTTCAAAAAAAGAGAAAAAATAGATTTTTTTTTTCGAAAATTCCTTTACCAAAAAAATTATCAAAATCGGTTGTACCGTTTTTTAAAAAAATTAAAAACAAAAAAAAAAAATGGTTCCATGGGGGTACCCTCAATAACCATTTTTCTGAAATTTTTTTTCAACCATTACCTAGGTTTAACTATAAATGAATTTTTTTGTATTTTTATTTTTTAAATCTGTCGAACAGTTTTTGAGAAAAAAAAATATTTATAAAATTTCTAAAAAAATTCGTATGGTACCGTTATTTTTGGTCTTAGGAAAATAGAAAAAAACGTGTGGAGTAATAAGATCTCACATAAGAATAAAAACTTTCTTTTTTATTTAAATGTTAATTGAAAGACACTTTGATTTTCTTTTTTAATGATTATTTATTTAATTTTTTGAAATTATGAAAAGACAACTTATTCGCTTGAGGTTCGACAATAGACTGACGCCTTTGACTTACCACCAAAGCTTTGCACATACAAAACAACGGTACAGCATCAACCAATCAATCAGTAAACATTCAAGAGTAAAAGAGATTAAAAAGATAACAGCAAACAGTATGTAAAACTGTTTCAGCGATAAGACTACTATGACCTTGAACCACTACTGGACTAGCAAGTGCAAGAACATACATACATATGTTATACGTTAAAGTATGTTATGATGTTATGTATGTTACTGTGGGGGGAAATCTACTAAGTTTAAAGAAAATCGGCCGAGCCGTTGAGACTGTAGTCGAACAGACAGACAGACAGACAGAATTGCGAGACCCACTTTTTTAGTCTTCGCTATCATCGTAATGTCAACTTTGATCAAAATCTTGAGTTCGATTTTTTTTACGAATGCATAACTTGCCTTATAGTACCTATAAGTCGCAAGTAAAAATCGAGACCATCCTATCTTTGTCCGAATAACTCCACATCATTGATTTCAAATCCAAATCCATAGGCCATACAACAGTGAAATGGTCTCGGTCGAACGACCAATTCGAGGCATCCCACTTCTTGCAAAATCAATAGTGTAACCAGTTTCCACGAAGCGCTCGGTCAAAAACTTAATTGTTTTTGAATATGGGGAACTATGAAGATGAAAGTGACGACGAAATTCACGCTGTATTAAATTAACAGACTGAAAATTAGTCAAATAAGCAGTTTCAATAATTCCACGTTTTTCAGGTGTGTTTCGCTCCATTCCAGTTTGGATTAAGCTCAAAAATAATAAAGGACTTAGTAGGTTTTGATGTTTCTTAATGTCTGTTTGCTTTTGCACAATCATACGAAATTTGTATCCCTAAATCAACCTGGCCACCACACTCATCCGACACTATCTAAATTGTACCAATCCGATTGAATGATCATCCAGCCCCGCACATTAAACTTCCATCAAAGCTCTTTATCCGCTAGCTTGGCATAAAGAATCAAATGGAGGGATCGCCACAGAAGTAACCCAAGTTCGTCCTAGATCCATTTCGTCGCGATGAGAAAAGAGATCAAGTCTTTGATCTTCATTTCTGAAAGTCCGTCAATATCGTCAAAAAATGACCTTCCTAATGATTGTGATGTAAATTTAGACAGAGCAGGGCATTTGCAGAAGATATGGAGGACCGTTTCCCTTTCCCGCTGGTCCTCAATAATAGGAATGCCTATAGCTTTGCAACATGCTCTCCTATTGGCCAGTGTCTAGTACAGGTAGTTGACTCTTTTCGCAAGTGAGTTATGAAGGGCTGATCCTTGCCTGGCCAGATCAGCTGCCCGTTCAGTTCCATCAGTGCCACAGTGACCTGGAACCCAGATAAGTGTGACATTGTAGTTAGTATTAAACCTAGAAAGTTCATTCCGGCATTGCTAGACCAATTTGGAGGATGAATGCCTATAGCTTTGCAACATGCTCTCCTATTGGCCAGTGTCTGGTACAGGTAGTTGACTCTTTTCGCAAGTGAGTTATGAAGGGCTGATCCTTGCCTGGCCAGATCAGCTGCCCGTTCAGTTCCATCAGTGCCACAGTGACCTGGAACCCAGATAAGTGTGACATTGTAGTTAGTATTAAACCTAGAAAGTTCATTCCGGCATTGCTAGACCAATTTAGTAGTAGCTTTTACTAGTAGCTTTAAAAGTCGCCTCACTGTCTGTGAGAATAGCCGGTTCTGGTTTGTATCTTGTTTGAGTAACTTGTATGTTCCCGTAATGGCCAGTTAAACAGTATAATTGATTGCATCAATCATTCGAAATCCAGTCGTAGACAAGTGGAGACGAATTGGTCACTATAGCTTTTCCTGCTTTTGCGAGGCTTCCTCCCACCAGTGGTAAGGGGTTTCGTGGAAAGGCAAGGTAGGTGAGATTGTCCAGCTATTTCTTATTAAGGCTTCCCCCCACCAGCGGTAAGGGGTCTTAGTTCGAAGTTTAATGTCCTAATTGCTACCAAGGGCTTCGGTACATGCTGATCTACCAGAGCGTTTAACCTGCTGTTCTAGTGCTACCAGGGGCGTATAGAACCTCCTGATTAGTGTCACCAGGGGCGATTTGTACCTGCTGATCTACTAGAGCATTTAACCTGCTGTTATAGTGCCACCAGGGGTGTTTAGTACCTGCTGATTAGTGCCACCAGGGGCGATTTGTACCTGCTGATTTACCAGAGCGTTTAGCCTGCTGTTCAAGTGCCACCAGGGGCGTTTAGTTCCTGCTGATGAGTGCCACCAGGGGCGATCTGTAACTGCTGATCTACCAGAGCGTTTAGCCTGCCGTTCTAGTGCCACCAGGGGCGTTTAGTACCTGTGGATTAGTGCCACCAGGGGCGTTGTACCTTTAGATCCAGTCATAAGCCCGGTATACGAATGATAGGACCAGTTCGAAGCCGAATAACCAGAAACCAGAATACCCGTGACTAAGTACCAGATCCGAATCATCAGCAACCAGTACGACCGACACGAAGCAGCAAGATCAGAATCCCAAAGAGTTGATGCCCATAGATCATTCAATTACCCGAATTAAGTGAAATATTAGTAGCAGTATATTGTGTGTTATAGATTTAAGAGTTATTTTCAATTTTGTTATAAGGTTTGAAGACCTTCTACTCTGAAGTTTCGTGTTTTTTTCAGGACAACCCTGGCGAGACCGGCAAAAAGCATATCATAGTCTTTTGTCACGACGTCATCATCTCAGTCCCATCTAGATGGGCATTACGAAATTACTTTTTCACTACTATATTTCTGAAAAAAACCTGCTCGCTAGCGTCTTGTAATTTGTACACTCCAGGAAAATACGTTTAAACCAAACAGCTTTCCTACACTTTTCGGCGAGGAAGCAGTGCTAACCTGTTTGATTGGGAATGTACCCGAAACTGTGATGTCTTTGGGGTATTCTCAAGGCCTTTAACACCCGCCCATAATAATAAATAGAAGTTTCGCATCTTCTTTTCTTTTATAATGTCGAATAAATTTAAACTAAACCTCATATCTATATAAAATCGTTAATTCATTAATCATCATACATACCAACAATTCAATTTTAATGTGACAACACTACCTTACCTACAAAAATTACTTATATTGCAACAAAAGGCTAAATCAACACTATAATGGTTCTATTGAAATTACACTTAATTTCAATTGCTCGCAGTTAACAATTTCTGACTACTGACCCCGTTACAATTCTGCAAATACAATTATCCCTATACCGAATCCTTTTCCCACACAAATTCATACCTAACAAACAGCCCCCCCCCCCCCCCCCCTCAATTTATATGGACTTGAAAAACCCAAATCAAAATTAAATTTTGTTACCAAAATAAATAATAAAATTTACCAACTGAAAATAATCACAAAATCCAAATAGTTAATCCATAATGCCAATAGTATCTATATGTATGTGTGTGTACGAGCGGGGTGTTTTATTTTCTATATGAACATTTAAATTGAGTGCGGATTATTGGAGACATTTTATTTTATTCTATGGAAATTAGTTTTTTTCAATTTATTGGAATGAGCATTCGGCATCAGGAAATTCAAATCAATAATTTCAATTGAAAAAAAAACCCATTTTCACGGAATTAAAAATAGGCTTTAAAGCAATAGAGGGGAAAAAACTTCATTTTTTTTTTGCAATCCCTGATAAACGAATTTAAAGGATAAAAAATGTCTTAAGTTTCATGAATTTCCATTGCTTTGACATAAATCCTAGATTGTTGTCTTGCCATGAATTGTTAGAACACTCATTTAAGAGAAAGTCCCGCAAGACAGTGAAGGTACTTTCACTTAAAATGAAAACGAAAAAAAAAAAAGCATCTTCTTGGATTAGTAGTTAAGTCCTTGATTTATATTCACTTTTAATCGTGCACGAAGAAAACCCTCGCTATTGTCGCATATACGTCATTTAAGGAAGAGCAAAAACAACACCTACAATTTTCGTCTACTTTTTTTCACAATTCAGCTCAGCTTAAGGGGGGACCAGCAAAAAGGACATCACACTAATTCCCGTGTACAGAGCGTACTTAGCGCATAAGAAACGATGAGATCCGATGCTAAGTATAACAAATGTCTCCTTCTACATAGTCAATACTTAGAGGGGTTCCACTATTCGCACCTTTAGCATATCTCGACACCAGCACCACCACCGTGCACGTGCAGTTGTCGACAGCTCTACGAACGACGACACAAAAAAAACCTCAACCTCATTAGGCTTCCAAATTAAAACAATTCCACGCAGAATGAAGAAGAAGACGAAGAGGAGGAAAAAGAATTTATACAAGACCACCACACAAGATTAATCGTACCGTGGATGGGCGAGGGGGGTGTTGGTTTGTGGAACCTATACTATTGTATAAAGAAGCATCCTTAAATATTATTCCTGCCTCAACAGGGATAAATTCATTTAATGTGGGTCTGGGAGCCATTATTTGCACAACCAACTTCCGCTAGTCGTCAACTTAAATTAAAGCAGGTAATTTAGATGCCACTTTAAAGGTTAGTACACATTAAGTGGGGTTGAGTCTTGAGTGCGGGTGAAGTGAGTATACGATTATATATAGCGCGCGGGGGTCCTTATTATCTTCGTTTGAGAATTTTTCCAACATATATTTCTTCATAGCTTTATTTAAGAGTGAGACAGAGAGAGATACTCAGAGGGAGAGCATCCGTCGTTTTTTTTTTTTTAAATATACAACCATACCTAAAGAATAAATATTGCCTTGGTTTCTGGTTTTTCGCGGCTCAAGTTGGATTATGTTGTTTTGAGTTTGTAGTTGGTTTTAAATGGGATGCTCGTGCAAGAATTTTCAGCAGGTATTTATCATTAATTAGGGAGGGTTAAGTTTTTTTGTTTTTTTGTTTTTGAAGATAATATAAAGGTTTCAAGGTTTCATAAGTACATAAGGTGTCTTCACAAAGCAAATGCAAATAATTTCGTAGCTTTCTTTTTATTATTTGGTTGACGATAACACTATAATTGAAACTATAGGTGTTTTATAATAACATAGGGGTGTAAAAGATTCTAAGTTCCACCCAACACTTTTACACAAAGGGTTTTTGAATAAGGGCTGGTAGATGTTCATAAGGAATAAAGCAAGATCTGTGTGAGGTATTAACAATATTCTTTTTTTATTTGAAAGGCCCATTATATGACATCGTTCAAATGCCAGCCTTGGCTTCTTACGGTGGCACACTTCTGCATAGATACGGCTGAATTAGAGCCATGACCTATGTAATACGTTATAACTTTATACAAGAATAAATCTAGTGAAGTGAAATCGCATGATCTTAATGGTCAATTTACTTCAATTCTGCGAGAGTAAAACTTACTCTCAAATCGTTCATGCAGAATTTCAATCATGGAATGTAGTGGCTTCCTACTGGAACCACGTGTTGTCTAGGTTCTTTTGGTACAATTTAGGCCATAAGAAATTGGTTATCATCGTTCTGTACCGCTCGCCATTGACGGTGATCGTTTCACCAACTTCGCTTTCGAAAATTTCAGACCAATAACGGCGCCGGCCCAAAATCCACATCAAACGGTCACCTATAGTGAACCTCATGTGGATTAGTGTCGTCCTTGTTTACACAGCCATTAATCCAAAAATAGGCCTTGTCGCTAAAGATGATTTTGCAGTCCAAGTTGTGGCCCACTTCCAAAAGTTCCGAAGCCCAATCAGCGAATAAACGGCGGCGTTGTCTTTGGTCATGAACTTTGAGCTCCAAGGTCAGTTGAATCTTATACGTGTGTAGGCCTAGGTTTGTTTAGGCTGTTGGGCTGACAATTGATGTTGCTATCGTCACATTTAGATCAATGTAGATCCATTGTGTTACCCGTGAGTCTAATCACTCTTTTGTGATAAAAACCTATGTGTTCTGTTAATCAGTCAAGCCATTTTGAAGCATTGACGAAGTTCAATATGTGTATTCCTGAAATATTAGAAATATCTTCTAGATTGTCAATGAAGTCTACTATCATCGACTTTAACGCTATAAGCGAAAGGCTATGATGCACCCTTCGCGTGCAAGGCAAATTTACGAACATCAGCCTCATTAACGTTCACGGACCTACCTCAGACGAAGAAAAAGAGACTTACTACGAACAAGTCGAGAGGGCCCTCAATGCCTGTCCAAGGTATGATGTTAAAATCATCCTTGGGGATTTGAACGCAAAAATAGGTCAGGAGCCGGTATTCAGGCATTACGCAGGCACCCATAGTTTGCATGAGAACACTAATGACAATGAACTTCGAGTCTTAGAAATGGCAGCATCGAAAAACATGGTCGTTGCGAGTACCAGGTTCCCGCGTAAAGATATCTACAAAGCCACCTGGGTATCACCTGATGGAGTCACTCGTAACCAAATAGACCACGTGTTGATAGACCGTCGCCAATACCCGAACTTAATGACGGTACGAACGTACCGAGGTGCCAATATCGACTCGGATCACTATCTTGTTGGTATGGTTTTCCGAGGGCGGATTGCCTTGCGAAGACGCATTGCATTCGCCGATCAGGTTCGAATCAACACGGCTGCCCTGCGCAATGAAAACACCAGTAACACCTTTGTCAATGCGTTAGGACTCGCCCTAGAAACACCTGATTTAGGGAGAGTAAGTCCTGAAGCCAGTATGCTGGGCGGAAATGAGAAGTGGACACGTCTTAAAAATACTGTCATTAGTACTGCCAACTCCATCTTAGGCAGCAGTCATAAAACTCGGAACGACTGGTTTGATGATGAATGCAAGCTAGCGACTGAACGTAAGAATGTTGCGTACCGAGCAATGCAACAATCTCATAGAACGCGGGCACGCGAAGAGGAATATAAAAAGCTCAGAAGAACAGAAAAACGGCTTCACAGACAAAAAAAATCAGCCTGGGAGAAGAACCTAATCTGTGAAATAGAAAACAGCCGAGAGCGAGGTCCGCACCAGGCGCGGAAGTTCTACCAATCCGTCCGAAACATGACGCAGTACACACCACGCTGCACATACTGCAAGGACGGAGAGGAAAATCTGATCACCCATCCTGAAAGCATACTGGAGCGATGGGAAGTGTACTTTAATGAATTGCTAAATGGTCAGCTCACTGAAGAAGTGGAGGCTCCACTACTTCAAGAAGAATATCCTATGTTGCCGCCACCAAGCATAGAAGAGGTTGAGAAGGCCATAGGCCGGCTTAAGCAGGACAAAGCCCCGGGAGCCGATGGCATACCAGCCTAATTATTTCATCACGGCGGGCCAGCCTTACGTCAAGCATTTCACGATATTATAGTGCACGTATGGGAGCAGGAAGAAATGCCAGAAGACTGGCGAAAAGGTTTAATATACCCCATACATAAGAAGGGAGATGTCATAACGTGCAGCAATTATAGAGGTATCAAGTTGTTGTGTACCGCCTATAAGATCTCCTCTATACTACAAGACCGGATAACCCCATACGCTAAAACCGTCATCGGACAATATCAGTGTAGTTTTGTTCCAGGCAAATCAACAACTGATCAGATCTTTACCCTTAGGCAGGCGATGGAAAAATGTCTAGAATTTAACATCCCAACATACCATCTGTTTATAGACTTTAAGGCCGCCTAATATAGCATAGCCAGGGTAGAACTTTACAAAGCCATGAGAGAATTCGGCATCTCAAATAAATTGACGCGACTATATAGGTTGACCATGACCAACGTAACAAGCCAAGTAAAAATAGCCGGATTGCTATCCAGACCAAGCAACATCTTTAATGGACTCCGACTAGGGGACGGTTTGGCTGCCTCCTCTTCAACCTGGCGTTGGAGAAAGCAATCCGTGACTATGGCACGTCAACAAGAGGGACTATCGTCAACAGGTCCAGCCAGTTACTGGCTAACGCAGACCACATCGACATCATCGGAAGAACCGAACAAGCTGTATACGATTCCTTCATCCAGATCGAGCAGGGGGCACAAAATCTGGGGCTGCACATTAGACTGGGCCAAAAAAATTGACTATTTTTTTTTTTGAAAGATATATCGAGAATATCATTCAGAATGACAAAAAAAAATTTTCGTAAAAGTTTGAGCCCTTAATATCAATTTTAAGAGGTCTATCATCGCTAATTTTGATTTTCGGTCATAATTTCATGTTTTGCGTCAGAACTGACAAAACATTGAAGTAAAAAAAATTCATTTTGACTTACTTTTATATAAAATTAAATTCCCTACAAAAAAGGTCTAATTGAAAATTTTCGTCAGACAAGCCGTTTTTGAGTAATTAAGCTTAATAAATTGTTATTTTTCTTCGATTTTACTTTTTTAATTTGGAATTTTGTAACTAACGAATCAATGAATATCTCAAAATGATCACAATGGATTTTTAAAGGAAATTTAATGCTCTACAAAAAAGGTCTCCTAATATTTTTGTCTAAATTTAATATTTCAAAAGTTATTCACAATTAAAATTGAAAAAAAATTGAAATTTCAAGTTTTTCTTTCTTAACTCAATTTTTTTTTACTTAAAGGAACAAATTGACTTTTTTGAACATTATTAATCATCATTCATCGAAAATCTCTTAATATTCACCATTATTCTAACAATATTACTACAAAAATATATAAATTTAACAATAAATATGAATTTATTTTTGCCTAATTGATCATTTCTCAACAAAAACATGGTTCTACTATCTTAAAGAAATTTTTGAGTAAACAATTATTTAATTTCGCTGTTGAAAATTATTTATTTATAATATTTCATACATTTGTGAATTTTTATGTTATTAATATACACGAATTTACATCGATAAATAACATTTCCTCCCTTAACCCTCGATTTTGATTTGCTTTTCATCAACTTATTAAGCACTATACCGAATAAACGTATCCCCTCTTCTTTTAGTAACCACATTGTCTACTATGAGACCCAAACGAAAGAAAATGACCAATGGTCCAACATTGATAGTTTTCAGGAATGTAAACGATTTTTCAATCATTTAGCCGTCGTAAATGATGTAGCTGAACGTGGCGTAGCGTTGATTGAAGAATATAATAAGTGTCTTACGAAAAACGAAGAGCAACTTCAGTACTTACTACTAGTCATTAGTGAGTACCGAAAAAAATACCCTAATTGCAACAAAAAAACCTTAATGTAATAAAATGTTATAAATAGTAGTTAATTATGGTTGTAAAACTATAAAATCCTATAGATTTCTTATAAAATATGAGTTATAATTGTGTTAAAAATAAATTTTTTACCATCTGTTATTGTTATTATTAATTAAGTAGCCATAATCTGTTTTTTTTTCCTATATAAATGTATGAAATATTATAAATAAATAATTTTCAACAGCGAAATTAAATAATTGTTTACTCAAAAATTTCTTTAAGATAGTAGAACCATGTTTTTGTTGAGAAATGATCAATTAGGCAAAAATAAATTCATATTTATTGTTAAATTTATATATTTTTGTAGTAATATTGTTAGAATAATGGTGAATATTAAGAGATTTTCGATGAATGATGATTAATAATGTTCAAAAAAGTCAATTTGTTCCTTTAAGTAAAAAAAAATTGAGTTAAGAAAGAAAAACTTGAAATTTCAATTTTTTTTCAATTTTAATTGTGAATAACTTTTGAAATATTAAATTTAGACAAAAATATTAGGAGACCTTTTTTGTAGAGCATTAAATTTCCTTTAAAAATCCATTGTGATCATTTTGAGATATTCATTGATTCGTTAGTTACAAAATTCCAAATTAAAAAAGTAAAATCGAAGAAAAATAACAATTTATTAAGCTTAATTACTCAAAAACGGCTTGTCTGACGAAAATTTTCAATTAGACCTTTTTTGTAGGGAATTTAATTTTATATAAAAGTAAGTCAAAATGAATTTTTTTTACTTCAATGTTTTGTCAGTTCTGACGCAAAACATGAAATTATGACCGAAAATCAAAATTAGCGATGATAGACCTCTTAAAATTGATATTAAGGGCTCAAACTTTTACGAAAATTTTTTTTTGTCATTCTGAATGATATTCTCGATATATCTTTCAAAAAAAAAAATAGTCAATTTTTTTGGCCCAGTCTACTGCACATTAGTGAAGGAAACAAAGTACATGGTGGCGTCGAATGCGAGAGGAACAGTTGGTCAAACAATCAAGGTAGCGGAGCACGAATTTGAAGTGGTGCAATCCTTTAAATACCTTGGGTCAATAGTAGCAGCCGATAACAATATAGAAGAAGAAATACACGGGCGGCTTCTCAAATCCCACAGAGCCTACTATAGTCTGTCAAAGCTCTTCAAATCCAGAAATCTCACCATAACTTCAAAACTGCTGCTGTACAGGACCATGGTCCTGCCAGTACTCACACATGGATCCGAGACTTGGCTGCTTAGCAAAAGGCACTCCGACCTCTTAGCTGCGTTCGAGAGAAAAGTCTTAAGGAGAATTGTTGGCCCCATATGTGAGGAAGGACGATTCCGGAGACGGTACAATCATGAACTGTACGCAATCTACCTTGAAGCAGATATCGTGACAAAAATTAAGCTCGGTAGACTCCGGTGGGCAGGGCACCTAGCTCGCATGAGTGAAGAGGAACCTGCTCGGAAAGTTCTTTGTGGTACATTCTACGGTAGACGACAGCGTGGTAGACCATGCTTGCGCTGGAGAGATGGCGTAGACCAGGACGGCCGAAGCCTTGGGGTGCGCAACTGGATGGCGTCGGCTAGAGACCGGGATAGGTGGAGAGACTTGTTGAAAGAAGCCAGGACCGGAACCCGGTTGTCGAGCCGATGATGATGATGATGATGATAGTGACGGGCAATGACAGAGAAAGTGTGATGTGTCTTCATGTACCTCTCCATCACCACATCCTGTGCATATGTCATCTGTACTTAGTTTCATATTAAATTTATATGTCCGGTGATTATGCTCGTAAGGGAGCGAAGGGACTTCTTACTAAGTTGCATAATTTTGTCAGTCCTCTGCTTGTTAAAGCAAGGCCATATTTTCCTAGTAGTATCACAGGTGTCAAGTAGACACCTTTCATTGGATTTCTTTAGGATTAAATCTGAAATTTTTTGTTTAATGTTGCAGAGTGGGATACTTACCATCTCTGCTTGACTAGCGTCAAGCGCTGATCCCTGTCTTGCCAACTCATAGGCATTTTTATTACCGCTGTGTCCCGGTACCCAGCAGAGTCTAATATTGTGCTGCATGCCAAGAACCTTAAGCTCTTCGCGACAGCAAGAGACAAGCTTCGATTTGATCACAGTGGCAGAAATCACTTTTATTGCCGCTTGGATGTCAGTGTAAAAGGTGATTTCAGACCGTGCTATGGCCATCACAGCAGCTGTTGTCACTACCAGGACCTCCGCTTGGAAGACACTACTATGATCTGGGAGCCTAAGTGAGTTGTCTAGCTTCTGAGAAAAAGTCAACACCTGTGTCCATTTTGGAGCCATCAGTATAAATTGTTATTGCTGATTCACTGGCGTAGGGTTGGTTGTTCAGCCATTCTTCTCTGCTTGGAAAGGCAGTTTGGAATGGTTTATAAAAGTCGAGTTCGGGCGTTGTATTGTCTGTAATGATATTATCACCCAAATATTTCTGAAGAATTAAAGCATGTCGTATTGCACTGTTTTTCCAGGTATTAATCTGGTTTAGCCTTAAGGCGCTATATGCTGCGGATTCTTGTACAAAAAGGTCTAGTGGTATCAGGTGGAGTATCGCTTCTAACCCTGCTGTTGGTGGTGGATCTCATGGTACCCGTAATTCCAATGCACGCAAGTCTCTGTATTTTTTATCGTGCTTTTTCCGTTGCTATCCACCGTACCAAATTACCATAAGTTAGTATTGGTCTGATTATCGCCAAATACATCCACCTGATAATTTTTGGGCTAGGTCCCCAGGATTTCCCAAAGATTCTGTTCCAGGAGTAGAATTCAATCATTCCTTTTTTCGCTCTTGCCTTAGTGTTAAGACTCAAGTTTAATTTATCTAGAATCACACCAAGATACTTTGCATGATCTGAAATCTTCAGCGGGGTGCCTTTAATCGAAGGTATTCTGAAGCTTGGTATTTTCCTCTTATTTGTAAAAAAGACTAATTCTGTTTTTGACGGATTAACCATCAGGCCGCACTTTCTAGTCCATCTATGTACTAACCTTAGAAAGGGCGTATTCGATCTGTTCGCTGATAGCGGGTAAAAATTTACCTGTCGCTAGTAAGGCAAGATCGTCAGCATAGGCTACTATACCTTAACACCACAATGTTTCAGATTAAGGAGGATTGTGTTCATAACCAGCACCCAAAGGAGTGGTGAGAGAACTCCCCCCTGTGGGGTGTCTCTGGATGTGGATACTCTCATCTGCATCCCTGACAGTTCCGAGTTAATTTGCCTGTTCTTTAACATGCACTTATTAAATTATCGATTTTATTGTCTACTAGAGCTGCCGTGTTGAGCTGGGGATAAATCAACCAGTTTCAGATTGCCACGAATATGTAAGTCTATCAGTCTTTCAAACGTTTTAAGAATAAACGATGTCAGACTAATTGGCCTGAAATCTTTTGCTTCTGTATGACTGGGCTTGCCAGCTTTTGGAATGAAAACCACTTTGACTTCGCGCCATGATAAAGGAACATATCCCCATTTTAAACTGTTAAGGAATATGTTTTTCAGGAGCGGTATTATTTGGATTTCGCTTTTCTGTAGCATCATTGGGAGGATGCCATCATGGCCAGGGGATTTATACGGAGAAAAGGAATGGATTGCCCATCTGATCTTTTCATCCGTTATAATATCCGATGGTACAATGTGTGTGTGTTGGCCTAAGTCCCGACGTAAATTAGCTAAGCCGAATCCTTGTACATGGCGAGAAATCGACTGCATCGGGTTCTGATGTACACTTTCACGGACTGATCTTTCGCTCCTTTGATCTATGAATTTTAGCTGATTGATTGTCGAATCATTCCCATCAAATTGGATGAACGTCTACCTTAAAATGGGCGCAACATTTGCACTAACGAGTTCTCATGTTAATAATAAAGTTTTATCATTTGGACGAGGTCTTCAATATTGTAGCTCGCTATGATCATTTGACATCAGTAATTGAATAATAAACATCAGATTTGGCAGATGTCACCATAAACAAAATGGCTGCAAAATAATGTCAAAAACTATACTCGTACTACCTAATTGAAAATCCTTTTACATATAATTTCCCAGAAAAAGATGAAGGTAGAAATATCTCAAAACGCATAATGACAAACATTATAAAACACATGTAATTATGTACATATACAAATATACATAGGTACTGCTTTCCCTTAACAGAATTAACAAGTACTTATCCCTATAGCAAGTACATTTATTCAAATTTATTTAAAAAAACAAATGAAGCAGACGCTTTCATCGCTCAATCAAGCACATGGAATTAAGAATTTCTGTACGGATTTTGGTTGCTTGCGTGTGTGTATGTATATCCTTCTGATAAATCAACACGTGCCTATATGGATGTGTTGACCTTGTACGCATATAACATCTGTCAACGAGCTCAAGGATTTTAATATATTCCGTTTTTTTCCTTTCCTTTTTCCTTTTTTTTTTGAAAATCAAACCTCAATTGAATTTCTAAATAAGTATCAAAACTGTCTTTCAACAAGATGATTGATGACTCCGTATGAGCTTTATATTATAAAGGGGAGTTTTAGCGTACCCCATAGAACCTACATTTGATGCATGGAACTATGAATGTTTTTTTATAATTTATTCCAATAAGTAAGATTTTATTCCAGTGTAGGATTTTTTATAATAGTTTCGGTAGAAGTTTGAGTTGGGTTTATTCAAATTTCACAAGAAAAATAATAATAGATATACCTATAATAGTTCTTATACCTAAATTTGGACTTAAAAAATAGATTAACATAAGGTTAACTCTAAGTTAATTTTGTGTATATAGGCCTAAATTTTTGTGGGTTGCCTTAAAGTGAGAAAATTCAGTTAGAAAATGAAACAAAACAAAAAACGGATCCTGTGAATAAGAACAATATAAAGGCTTTTTTGAAGAATTTTAAGTACGTTCGTCAAAGCATTTACATTCAACTAAAGTCCGACAGTTCCTGTTTAGGTAGAGATAGTTAGTTTTTTAGCTTTTATTTTATCAAAACCTTTATATGCTGTCTTTGTATATACACTCTATAGTATTCTCATGAAACCTTATTTTAAGAGGACATCTATCGTCGGCCTGACAACTAATTCAGATTATTTCAGAGTGCAAAACTATTCAAAATTTTAAATAAATGGCGGTTATAAAATAAAGGGGATCAAAAAAGGACTTTTTCTTGTGTGGATGATTTTTGTTTATCTTTCTATACCTTTGTGTATAGATATTCAATACGTGGTGTCTGGTAAGAAGTGAGACGTGAGGGATGAAAGTTTGTTTTAGTTTTGTTTTTGTAAATTTGGTTATGAAGATTTTTTGTTGAGGTTCTTGACCTACCTTTTATTCTGTGTATGTTTTTGTTGTTTTGTCCTGGTACGAGTAGCTGGTGTTTGATGATTTTTTTCAGTTGTGAAGAAAATCTTATTTTAGCTTTGAGTATTTTATTAGGTAGGTATACTATTGTTTTTTATTTGTTTTTGTTTTGTACGCATGCGTATGTAGGTATTTACTTTTAGGATGGGGTTATCTATTTTTTTTCGCGTTCTCGATCATTGGTAAGGATTTTGTTTAGTTATCTGAGAATTTTTGTAGGTCAGAAAAATATATCAAGCAAGGTTTCAAATAAGAGTTTTGTTTGAAGGATTTCTCTGTTTTCATTTAAGGTTAAAGAATACCTATGTATATGTTTAGGTATTTTTGTAATTTTTGTGATGAAATGGTAGACTTGTTGGCCTCTAAATGTATATTTTTACGTGTGACATAGGTAGGTAGGTACAATATGGCATTTTATGCATTTGTAAACAAAATCGAAGTCGATATTTTAATCAGTCTTAAGACTACGATTTTTACTTGGAACTTATTAGTATGTACTTTGTATAAAGTAAGTTACACATTCGTAAAAAATCGAACTAGAATTTTGATCAAAGTTGATATTACGATGATAGCAAAGACGAAAAAAGTGGGTTTTGTAATTCTGTCTGTCTGTTCGACTACAGCCTAAGCGGCTCGAGCGATTTTCTTGAAGCATCGTAAGTAGGTATGTATACTATTTTTAAAATTGTCATTTTTTTTAATTTTTAAATTATGATTTGAGAAATTTGGAATTATGTAGATGCTTATATATATTGTTTGCTGTGAATAAATTGTCTATATAATGTGTGTATTATGATTTCAATGTTGTTATGTTGAAATATGTTAGGTACCTACCTATATCACTTTGGTCTAGAACTCTATTTGTTCTGTGTTTGCTCTTTTTATAATCACTTGTTTTGGTTATTTTAAAAGTCCCGAAGAAGTTTGTTTCTTATACCAACCAAATACCTATTATATGATTATTCTTTCTGATGACTTTTACAAGGTAGGCAAGTTATACCTTGTTTTGCACTTTCAACCGTGAATTGAAATTAAGAATGCTAAATTTAAATTGACTTCATTTGGTTTAAGAATTAAAAACAATTTATTTACATATTTTTGACTCGATCTTAGTTGTATCTTTATGTTAATTTTGAACTTTATTGCACTTCCAAGAGTGCAATAAAGTACAAAACTGAAATGAAATAAAGTCCAAAGATAATAACAGAAGAAATGAAAATACAAAATTTTATCTTAAAGGTTGGAATAGAAACTCTTTCATTAAATAATGAAAACTTCAGAACGACCAGCTCGATTGAAGGGTATCATATAGCTATTTGTGCTCAAAACTTCCAAAAAAAGGAAACTTTTTCAAATTTTTGGACATTCTATTAGATTAAGAGTGTGCAAAATCTCAAAATTATTAGTTCAATAATTTGTACTTACTTACATAGGTGTAGTAATTGATTTTAATTCAAATTTAAACGATCATATTCATTATTGTTGCTTACATAAAGTGTACTTAATAAAGCCTTTCTGTTCTCAAAAACATTCAACAATTTTGTGTTATGGTCTTGCACACTCAAAGTTGCAATACGGCATAACAAGCCTGGGAGGTTCGTATATCTACTAATACTCTTAGACCCTTATTAACCGCACGGAAACATTTAATACCAATTATTTCAAATAAAAATCAATTACATAGCTGGAAGTTGGCCTTTGTTCGAAAAATTGCATATTTTGCCAATCAGACATTTATAACTTTTTAAAGTTTTTTTTCAAGCAAAGTGGTAATATACCTAGTAGGAATATACAAATTTATAATATACGTGCAAACAATACGTGCTTAAGTAATGTATCTTTTGCACATAAAACAAATCTTTCAACTTTTTTTTTCTTGTACAGGCTCAAATATCTTTAATAAATTGCCCTTATTGAAAAGAAATATGCTACATTTGTCTATTTCAATAAACAGGTTAAGGACTGGCTATTCAATTTAAGCTACGAATGTATTGAATCTTTTGTTTAATTTGTTAGATTATGTTTTTTTAGTTTATGAATTGTTAGTTTATGTTTATACATATATAATAATAGTTGCTTCTTGTTGTGTTCTAATAATATTTTATACGTTTGAAGTAAATTGGTATGTTTAAATTGTGTTGAAAAACATAGATTAAAAGCCTCTGAATTATGTATATTGTACATATATAGAAAACCCTCAAGCTCAACCCAGATGTATAAATTGTTTTATCGGTAATGGAATTTTTTTTATTAAATCTAAACATCAACCAAAAAGCTTTAAATAAAAACTGCTAAATTTACTCTAAATGCTGCAATAGGGAAAAATTACTTTAACTAGCAACTAAATGACAATAATATACCTAGTTGATTCTCAATATATCTTAAGTAACTTCCCTGAAATAGAAGAAATAGTTATGAAAAGAAGGCGATACATAGTTTTTACTTGCAACATATAGGAACTATATGGCAAGTGGCAAGCTATGCACTCGATAAAAAAATCGAACTCGAAATTTTAATAAGACACTTAACATTATGGTGATAGAGAAGACAAAAAAGTTGGTCTTGAAATTCTATCTAGCTGCCTGTTCGAATACAACCTATCTGGCTCGGCCGATTTTCTTTAACCTTAATATGTATGTAGATATCATTTTTTCCCCACACGTTTTTTTTCTCTATTTTTAAACCAAAAATTCATTAATTTCCTTTTGCACTTTGAGACTTTTTTCCCTTGTTTCTTTGTATGTTGATGTTTCTTGTTTTCATTCTTTGCACTTTTTGACTTTAGTCCTTGTATTCTTTGCATGGTTATTTTGCTCGTCCTTATGTTTTTCGTCCCATGTGTATTGAAAATGCATGGGTGTTTGAGGGAGAAGAGAAAAATACAAATTTTCTTTTTAGTATCGGAGTTTTGATTGCTTTCAAAAGAAAGGGGTAAAGAAGACTTTATTTTTTCATTCATTAGGTATATAAGCTTTCGTGGTTTTTTTGAATGAGTGTAAGTGTCAATATATTACAATCCTATGCGTGTATAACTTTTCGCGCCTTATTTCAGCCAGATTCCACCGTAAAAACCTATTTCAGATCAGTTCAGATCTGAATTTTCATTTGGAAGGAAGAACTGTGATTTAAATTGTGATAGTGCTATTGTGTATTATTCAAATAAGTTTTTCTTAAAACTTCGATTAATTTGCCATAAACTTTGTAAAATTTGTGTACCTTGTTTGTTTGGTAGAGTAAGTTTTCTTTTTGCTAGGTATCTACATACCTATATGTACCTACCTAAAATAAGATTAGTCGTCTACAACGTGCCTGGACTAACAACTAACTAAGAAGACTTTTAACTTCATTATTATTTCAATTCTTATTTACTTGAATATATTCTTATTTACTTACATATATTCTTATTTACTTACATATATTCTAATTTACTTACATATATTCTAATTTACTTACATATATACTAAGTTACTAAGCTTTAGCGTTTTAATAACTTTTATACAAGAATAGGTACCTACTTATCCGACTGATTTGATTTTTGTCTAACCTGCTTGCATTTTAATAACTGGCTTATTTACTTAAATATTTATTTCAAATAGTATACATACCTACTTACTTTTTCTCCTTGTTTCTTAAATTTATTATACATTTAATTTATAATAAATTGCTATACCTATATATAATCTCTTCATGGCTTGGTGTTGTTATATAAACTGCGACGAGCGACAAAAGCGGCCCGGATCGCTATCGTTTTTTCAAGTTCCAACCGATTATAGAAGAGAAGTATGGATTAAGCATGGAAGTGTTTCGCAAACTAAAGCCTTGCCATCCATATCCTTTATGTGTGAAAATCACTTCTATGCTAAAGATGTTCAAATAACATCATGGCGAAAAACACTCTCTAAAAATGCACTGCCCATATCTTCTGCGTCAATTTGTCATTGTACTGAAAATACATATGACACTTTATGTAGTCAAATGATGGATCTATCGAGGTCCCGAAAACAGCCGAAATTTACTGTTACGTCGGCGATCCGCAAACCGCATCATACAACTACCCCAAGTATAATTTTACCTACGCGACCAAATATACTACAACCTCCACTTCTATCACCATCTTTACCTTCACCTTCTCCCATTTGTTTTAGCCCAACAATAAATTTGGCTGCAACCTCTTCGAAGACATATGTCAGAGATTTTTCGCTACCAGATGAGCCTTCTTCTTCCCACATCTCTCCTTCCCAATTTCCATCCCCAAAACATCGGTCTTATAGACAAAGAGTGCGGCAAGTACAACGGAAGCGCGTTATTCCACGTTATATTTTCCGAACCCCTAAAAAATTACGAAAAAACCGCGAGTATAATCTTAAAATGAGTGTGGAAAAACAAATGGAGAATTTTTCGGAAGAGCTGTGCACTTTTATTTTAGCCCAGCTATTCCACAAGGCAAATACACCCTGGGAAACAAAAGAAAAAGATTTATTTTTAAAATTTTTCTATAAGTCTCCAGCTTGTTACAACTACATGGTAAGCGCAGGTTTTAAACTGCCATCGGTAAGTACCATTTACCGATGGCATTCGGAAATAAGGCTATCAACAGGACTCAGCGAACCCATGAAAGACATGCTAACGGACAAGGCAAAGATCATGACAGCAATGGAAAAAAAATGTGTACTCCTCTTTGATGAAATGGCCATTAAGAAGGAGTTGGAATACAATATGAAGGATGACCAAATATATGGCTTTACGGACTTTGGGAAGTACGGAAGGAATGACACAATTGCCTCTAAAGTAATGGTTTTCACACTAAGAGGCTTAAACAAAAATTGGAAGCAGTCAATAGTGTATTACGTTGGAACACCAAGCGGAGACCTTCTATCCGAGATGTTAATTGAAATAATTACTGGCGTAATAAAATGTGGACTAACAATTGTTGCCACAAGCTGCGACCAAGGGAGCAATAATGTGTTAGCTTACAAGAAGCTCGGACCACCTCACTTTATGGAGAAGGAACCATATGTAGATATTTTAGATCATAGAGTTTTTTTGCTCTATGATTATCCACACCTTTTCAAAAGTGTGAGAAACATTTTGCTCCAGCACAGGATTTGTATGGGAGATGATATTGTGGATTGGCGAGTCATTGAAAAAATCTATGAAGAAGACTCGAAAGAAACCTTCCAAGTTTTTTACAAACTTACAAAAGCCCATATTCGTCCCAACGGTTTTGAAAAATTATCGGTGAAGTTGGCTACACAAGTCTTCAGCGCGAAGGTTTACACCGGAATTCAATATGCATTAAGGACAAATTTCTTCAAAACGGAGGAAGAAAGAAAAGTTGCAGAATCAACAGCAAAGTTTGTAAAAGAGTTAAATGATCTTTTTGATAATCTTAACACCGGGCGACTATACTCGAGAAATCCAAATAAACAGGCTGTATCAGACACAACAGAGACTTTGGCATCATTAAAAAGTGCAAGGGAATGGATATCTACTTGGAGATCCACCAGCTCTATTGATGTACCACCATGCTTTAAAGGACTAAAGCAAACACTCCTGGGAATTCTGCAGATGTGGGAATATATCAAGAGTGAAGAACAGAGCTATATTCTACTTGCACATTTAAACACAGATGTTGCCGAAAATTTATTCTCGATGGTCCGAAGTAATAGAGGATCTTATGAAAAAAACCCTTCCGCTTTGAGATTTATTCGTAATCTCAAGTTGATCATTTTCCAGCACTTATGTTCAGCTGAACATTCTGGCTACGAGAATGCTGGAGCTGAACCTCTTTTGAAGGTAAGTGACATTCGAGAAGAAATGGAAGTAGAGTCGGCAGAAGACATGGACTTCAACTTTGAACTGTTAGATGAATACAATTTTTCGGAAAAGGTTTCACAAAACAACTTTGATGACAACTTGGAATGCGATATAATGGACTTAGACCATATTGCAGAAGATCCTCGTGCTGAGAAGTTGAAGGCGGGAGCTACAACATACTTCGCAGGATTCGCGGCAGGCAAGCTTAAGAATAAGTTGAATTGTGAAGCTTGTTCCCAGTACTTGATTGACATCGTTAACAAAGAAAGAGAACAAACTTTGTTAATTCAACTAAGAGCCTACAAAACTACTACAACATCTTCGGAGTTTGGCAAACTAACAGTTCCGTCGATTCTTTTCGAAGAAACTGTTAGAAGTATTGAAACAATTTTTAAAACCAGTTTCCCAGGGCGGCAAGATGGAGAAAACTTAATCGAAACATGGATTGATGAAATCATGAAGAACAATGAAAAGATATTATCACCAAGTTGCTCCCCGGAACATAAAAAAGAAATTGTTAAGTTTCTACTGATTGGACTGATAATATTGGAGACCAGAAAAATCAATAAGAAATTGAAGGAACCAAAAGACAACTTCAAACAAAAAACAACAACAAAAATCAACAAGGATAAGGGAAATAACAAATCATAATATATAATTTTAAGAAGTCGACATGTGATATTAAATATTGTAAGAAAATAAAATATGTTTTGAAAATGAAAAACTAAGAATTTTTATTATTTAAATTATAGTTTGTATTATAATTTAGGATCTACTAATCGGACTGATTAACAAGAATCTAAATCAAATTTATATTTTATTTTTAACTCTTCTTAGTAGTTGGTATGTAATAATTAATATTTAATGTAAATAAATGTTTTAAACACAAATTAATCAGAATTTTATATTTTATTTATTTTATGTTATACTTATTTTTCAACTGAATTCATTATTTGATTTTTTATGTATGAACATACTTAATGAATATAAAGCAACATAATGTTGGTGTATCTAGTCTTTGCTATATAATAAGTTATGAAATCTGTAAATAGTAGAACGAGGAATAGGCCTACAGGGGATACCTCGAAAAAAAAAAACGCATCTAGTATTCTACCCCATCGGGTGATGTGGAAAAGAATACATAGAATACTCGACATTATTGACATGTTTCAAAGCTTATTATAATATGTTAAATAGAGGGTAATTAGATATCATGGATAGTAAAAGGTGAAAGTTCCCCCGGTTACTTCACAGACGTGAACAAATACACACAAGATTTTTTCAACATGTATTTTGCTGTTGCAAAAATACCTGCTATTCACAGCAATCAAAGCATTAAAATTGAAATGTTAATAGGCATTTTTTAATTAAATCACAACAAAATATTAAAACACAACTTAACATGAAATTTAATGAATATATTAGAACACACCTGCATCTGAATTATACATGTTAAAAATTTAATTAAATGTTGCGATATATGAAAGAAATAGTTAATAGAAACTAACAATTTTTTTCATTTGATGATGCAGAAAAAATGAATGCTCTCGTTTTCACTGACTTTGATCTAGCGCTGTGGCTAAATTAGTTGGAATAAAAAAAAAAAAATACAGTTTCTTAATCTATGGGAAGTATACTAGCGTTTGGTAAAAACTTTACAACTTTGCGATTTTAAAAATCGACTATTGTCTCGTTTTTGCAAGCATTAACTCCATAGTGCGTCATTAGAAAGAAATTTAACTCACTTATTTTCAAACCTTAAATCTACAATAAATCGGTCAAAAAATTAATGAGTTAAAAATCGTTAAATGCACCGTGCACTAGTTTTGGTTTTTACGATATGTACATACATATGTATGTATCTATATGCCTAACTACCATATATAAAATCTTTTTGTAGTCAACGAGAACTTAAAACCAAACAAATTAATTTAGTGATGATGATAATATTTTGATCCTGACAATATTTGAATTATTAAGATTTTAAAGCTATTTTAGTATGAAACTAGGTTAAAACGACGATTTTGTAAATTTTAATCGAGTATAGCATGATACTTTCTTTACCCTTTTAAATAAAGTTCAAATCATCGAATACCTACTTATTTTATTGTTTTAGTATCGTGCTGACTTCATAAGACTCTTATGTCGTTTTTATTTGGCAATCCGGAATCTCTCTTCGATCCGGAATCCCAATTGAACACTTTTGTTTGCTTCTGATGATTCTGAAGTTTTGTTTGATTGTATATGTGAAACATCAAATGCGTACAAATCAAAATCAAGAAAAATGTTTGTTGAATTCGCACAATTTGAATACCAAAAATCACAGCTGTTGAGGTTGACGTTTAAGTATATGAATGTGTGAGTGCTTCTGGTTTTGCTTCTGATTTCAAATCCAGAAGCAAATTTCTCTTCTTTTCAGAATCAGAACTGTCATTTTTTCCCAATTGAACACTTTCAGAAGAGTCCGGAAGGCTTCCGGATTGCCAAATAAAAACGACATTAGTATTTAGAAACGTAAAAAAACGTCCGTTTTTTTATTTTTTTGCACGAACTGCCATTGGTTTTGGTGTGTTAAAAGCAAGTTATTATGAAAATTGCTTTAGTACGATTCTAGTTAGAAAATGTTAAAAATAATGAATGAGTTAGTAAACTACTTTAAAGTTAGCAAATTGTTAAGTAGTATATTATACTTATACTGTTTAAAATTTTGCGCCCTTCTTTCTTTTAAACATATTCGATGCTATGTACCTTTCTATTTATTTAAAAGGGTACCTACCTACTTATAGAAAAATAATATTTAAATACCTGATTAACTACATAATTATAAAGATGCTAGATTTCCATTTGTCTACCTACCTTTTTTGACATGACATCAAAGAAGCTAAGAAAAACATTTATCTTGTTTTTAATCCACCAGAACAGTGAAAAACTAGCATAAATAATAAAATTCTTTAAGCGAGAATAAAAAAAGCTATGTCAATGTCACCAAAAAATCATGGAAAAAATATCCGAAAGGATACCTTTTCCATACCCTTGCATTTGTCCTACATTTGCGATTTGAAAATTCAAACCAAAAATCCGAAGAAAACATTCTACCCAAAATTGCAAGGCAAAATACGTAAAACTCACAATACATACTTATAGATAATCAAATACGTACAAACCTACTATACATATTAGGCTCGCATTCATTCTTACACCTGCATCCATAAGCTCATAAGCTAAAGAAAACGAAACAAAATATTTGTGAAATAATCAAAGAAAACCAACCACCAAGATCATCCCCTTACGTCGCGCACGCCGCAGCCATCCACACATTGGCAGACTGTTTGCAAGGGATTAAAAACAAAATACAATTTCCCAAAAAAATTTCCTTGTTTATTCTGGTCAGGTTCAAATCTAAAATAAGCGATTTTGCGACATCTGGATCTCCATGTAACACTACAAAATCGTGTTGCATAGGAATACTATAGAGTGTATATACAAAGATGCTGTCAATGTCACTTAGTACATACATAGCACAGGGTCACGCATAAGTAAATTTATAATTTATTCAACGAAAAACATTTTTCTTTCTGATTTTATTTAGATTTGGAAATTGTTAAAATTTGTATTATGGTTTAGAAATATATTCAGGTTATGTTCTAAAGATAATGGCGCAAAATTTTGAATGACTGAGTAATATTATGTTAAAGCCATTTTAGTAAATTACGAAGGATATTGCTAATTTTAAACGATTTTAACATATTACTATCTCTTAATGTTTTACTAAAGTTAAAATCACAAACTGGCTTCTTTACCTTTTAGTAATTTCCTAAATCCAGATGACTCCTGTCATTTTCCTCGAAAATAATTTCTTGGCAATTTTATTTGAAAGAGTTAAGTTGTGTTGTTTTTTATGATTCATGAGCTAATTGTTTTTAAAAGTAAACAAAATAATATAAAATGTTTTTGAAAGACGAAGATTTCAATATGTTTCAAGACTCAGTTTTGTGCAGAAAAGTGCAATGTTTTAAGTCCCCAGAAAATCCTTTTGAAGAGCTGGACGATGGAGAATTTTCCTCCAGGTATAAGTTTGACAAGACAACAGTTTGGTTCTTGGTTGAAAACCTGAAAAGCCGTGGGCTTCCAATTTCACCAGAACTACAAGTACTAGTTACATTACACTTCTTTGGGAGAAATAAATTGTAGGTTGTCAGTTTGACTTCTGACAAATCAAATTATTAGTTCTGTTTGTCAGATTTAGTTTTGTTTGCTTTGTATTTTTTCATGAACTGTCATTCTTAGGACGTGTTCAGATGCACGTTTTTTAATAAAACGCTAAGTAATACACTATTTAGTAAAATGAAAAAAAAAAACAGGTTTAAAATTGATCGGCTAGTAAATAACTAAAATTTTAACAAATTGCTAACTAGTAAAATGCTAAGCCCTTAAACCCTATTTTAAAGGTATAAGTAGGATATTACTTAACAATTTGCTAACTTTATAGAAGTTTACTAACTCATCCTTAATTTTAGAAATTTTCTAACTACCTAGTATCATACTAAAGGAATTTTCTTAATAAATTGCTTCTGAACACACCTAAAACAATGGCAGTTCGTGCAATAAGCTAAGTAAAGATACATTTTTTGAAGTTTTAAATGTCAAAGAGTCATATGAAGTTAGCTCAATATAAAAAAAAACCAAATAGGTATTCGACGATTTTCACTTTGATAAAAGGGTAGAGAAAGTATGATGCTATATTCGATTAAAATTTGCCAAACCGTTAGTTTCATAATAAGACAGCTTTAACATCGTATCTACTAATTCAACTAAAATTTTGCGCATATTATCTCTCAAATGGTGTCGATTGATTGCTTTTACCATTACTTTTCTTAAAATTTCAGGTCCCAGTGACCTGACTTCTCTTCAGATATTGGTCTTAAGCTGTTTTCGTAAAGAAAAAAATCTTGAGTCCTTAAATCGGGTGAACGCAGTGACCAGTTAATATCAGAAAAATGCGATAATATCCGAACATCAGAAGAGCGCATAGTTGGATGAGCTGTGGCAATCTTGTTCAACAAACAACTCTGAATTTTTTTCTACGTTTGGTCTTAAAAATGTATTGAAAGTATTGAAGTGTATTGAGAGTCATCCACATTAAACGCCACTTTTTCTTCGTATAAGAGTGGGTTCGGATCGGGCTCTGTATAGCGTTGGTCGATCGCGGGAAAACTGATCCAACGGTGTGGCGTGACATTGAAAAATGGACGGTGCAATGTGCAACTAGGAAGCAACTCTTCTGAACAATTCCAAATATGCACAAGGTTTCGGCAAAGAGACGCTCTATCGTGTGATTTTTTCAATCTCGTTCTAAAGCAGATCATTCGCAGGGCAGGCGTTAACACGAAATGCACTTTATTTAAAAAATCTGTCCAACTGTTGAAACATCATCTCATCACCATAACTTTCTTAAATAGAGTCCTTCACAACTTGTGAAGACTAGGTGAGACTGAGTCGTCTTGAAATAAATGAGGACAAGACCAAGTAAATGCTGTTAACAAACAAACATTTATTCACCGATTAGAGAAAAACGTTTAAACTCCTCACTAATATGATAAAGTAAATGCTCTACAAAACTCTATACTACAAAACTCTACTCTACAAAACTCTATCAAACTTTACCGCACAGCACCGAGAGTTGGACTATAAGTAGAAAGGAAGAGATGATACTGGGCCTTGTTCGAAAGAAGAATTTTTCGACGGATTGGGAATGTGTGCGAAGGGTTCGCACTCTTAGGTTCGCGGCGACAAGGAAGACCGAACCTCCATCGTGGATTCCAGAGCGCTTGGCTTAGACGACTGGAATCTGCCGCGCCTCAGATATAGACCCTTCATGGATCGTGAGCCGGTTAAGTAAAGAAAGGTTCGTTACAATTTTTTAACTCTGTGGTCATTCCACACGATACTGTGAATCTTAGTGAGTGCATTTGACGTTCAACAATTATTATTTTTGGATTTTCGATTCCCAATATTCTGCAATTTTGTTAATTCACGTTACCGTTGAGGTGAAATGGGCTTCATCGAGTTTATAAATAAACTCGTTATATTCTCGGAACAATCCTAGAAAACACCGAAAAAAGTGAATGCGTACTTGTGGATCATTTGCAACCAAATCGTGAACCAATTGAATTTTATAATATGGATAAAGGTGTAACTGCTGTAAAATTCTTTGCAGATACCGCTTCGGGATTTTCCTTAATAATTGAACCCGACGAATGGTCACATCCTATTAAACTGCACGAACGTCTTGTATCACCCGGAAGATCAAAAACAAGTCTTTATTGCTGAAGACGCTGAAATAATTGGTAAATCGTCGGATCATTGGACTCACTTACTTTGAACATGACAGAAATTTCGATATGATCTTTGTGTCTGAATAACTAAATGTCGACGTTCAACTTTCGTTCCTTGTTCTGTGCTGAGTCTTATTCCATCAGTTTTTCAAAGTTAGTTTTGGTGATATAATTTAAGATTTGACTATGCATAATAATTGAGCTAAGCTAGCTCAAGTCACTTTAATTAAAATTTAGCATAGACAATTATGCTAAATCTTTATGAAACTAGCATAAGCTAGCTTAAAATGGAATCACTAGAAGACATCATTTGCTACGCATAATGGCCTTATTTTCACTCCTGCTAAACAAAACCCAGCTCTGGCTTCAAAGTTAAGAGTGTTATATTCACATTAGAGCCTTGTAGTCTCGTTCATTTAAAAAAAATAAAAGCCTGACTTCTTAAGAAAGTTCATAAAAATGTCTTTTTATTATGTATTAATATTATTTTTAAACGTTTAAAGAGATTGTTATGAAATAAAGTAAATACAAAAAAAAAAACTTTCGTTACCATAAGCAGGAGTTAATTTTCGTTATGTTACCATTTATCCTCTGTCCTTGGTATTTGCGATTGGTTTTCTGAAACTTTCAACAAAGGGGAGGGCATGAGTACCAAGTGCGAAAAGCAGAATTCACTGATTGGAAAGTGATTATAGGTGCATAATTTGGAGTTAGTTATAACTAACTAACTAAATAACTATAGTTGTGAAAAAATCACCACCTTTTTTTTATATAATTATTTATATATTATGTATGTATAATTGTATATGATTTGAATTTAACAATACGCCAAAACGTAAAAAAGGCATTTAAGCAAATTATGAAGTTGAACTTTGTTTTAAATTACCGTTCTATTTCTCTTCAAAATATGATAGAGAATCGTATAGAAATGACAGAGAGAAAGATTATGCATCACGTGATCTTCTGCAGATCATCGCAAATAAAGAGTAAGTTCACTTTTTGAGTCGAGTGCAGGCCACTTTTTGCAATTTCGAGTTGAGTAGATTGTGTACAGTTCCCAGTTATTTATTTATTGCGTGTAAGAAATTATATTAAATTGCAATAGAATCATTAAGCGTGGTGCGTATTTGAATGTTTTTTTTTTTGTTTATAAGAAATAAATTCTTGTTATTTTAATTCGTAGTTGAAAATGAAAAAAATTAAAAAAATTGCTTATTTTTTTGCATTTTTCTGAAATCCTTAGGCGATTAGTTGTGTTAGCCGTAAAACGTCAATAAGTTTTATATGTCATTTTGTTAAGTGTTTTGTTTAATTTCAGAATGTGTAAAGTTTTCTTGCTACAATTTTCTCAACTATGTGTTGTGTACATTTTTGTTGTTGATGCCATTTACATAAAAATAGACCAAATTGGTCTTATTACACTTTTTGAAAGCGTAATAAGAGCAACTGAATGTATTTAACGGTGCCGTGACATAAGGCCAAGTGACAAAAGGCCAAATTTGTTTGTGACTTAAGGCCAAACATAAAATGTTTTATATTGAGCAACAGTACCTTGGGTGGCCCGCTTCGCGGGTTTTCAGGATTTTAACTCCCTTTTCGGGGCTCACACCCGCTCACGCAACTCCGTTGCTCCGCTTAGGGTATGTTCAGTCGCCAGGCAGGCGCCTGTAGCAACAGTTTTGTATTTTACATTAATTGGAGTAAACAACTAACAGTTATGTACTGCTGCTCAAGAAAACTGTTGCTACAGGCGCCTGCATGGCGACTGAACATACCCTAAGCGGAGCAACGCAGTTGCGTGAGCGGTGTGAGCCCCGAAAAGGGAGTTAAAATCCTGAAAACCCGCGAAGCGGGCCACACAAGGTACTGTTACTCAAGAAAACTCAGAACATCGACCCCCAATAAACAATAAATTATGTATTATACAAATAAATAATACTTATAAATGAAATGAAATAAATATAAAAATGCAGTTCGGCCTTTTTTCGCTTAGTTAAAGTGCAATAAAACCAACTGTTGAAAGTGAAATAAGACCAATTTGGCCTTACTTCGCGTTGTAAAAGTGCAATAAGACCAACTGCTGAAAATTGGCCTAATTTCACTTTGTAAAAGTGCAATAAGGCCAATTTTTGAAATTTGGTCTTATTTCACTTGGCCTTATTTCACGGCACCAATATTATTGTATTTTTAATACTTCTGAGACCAAACAACATCCAAAACATTATCAATAACAAAGCAAGATCTTTTTTTAATATAATGAAGAAGTCAAGTTACCAAGGATTAAATAGCCAGATAGAGTTTTTAAAGGAATAAATTGTAAGGCGAACTCAATGCCCGGGCACTTTTTAAAATTATTTTAAATCAAAACTTAAAACGCTTTGGGAAAAAGCTACTCGAGTAGAGGCAAGATTTTTAAATAGCAATTGAACTTGGCTTAACACTCCCATTCTCGTTACGTATAAATGTGCCTCAAAGTCTAAACGAGGTCGTCATGTTGTTTCTTTCGAAGAAACATCGGACAGAAGACAACGACAAAAAACTGAAGAGTTGAAAAAAAAGTCTCTTTCTGAATTGGCATATGCTGCTGAAATGAGTTTGAGAGCAGTCGGGAGCTGCAAAACTAATTCACGAAGTAACCACCAGGCCTAGGAAGTCGAAAAGTGTAGGAAAGCTTTAAGAGAGTCCATTGAACCTACTTCAATGACTGGTGAAGAAGCCTTAGCGTTAATTGTCGAAGCAGACTTATCTCGATTTCAATAAGAAATTATCAGATCAAATGCTCCTAAAGTGTTTCCTTTGTACAGTTCAGGAGTGTACAAAAATTGCTATCCCGATCCTGAACATATCAGTGTTTCCAAGACTTCTGTGTGTACAGATTAACAAAGTTTGCTAAACTTAATGGCTGAACGTTTAATTAATCTCCAAAAAAACGTGATTTTATCACAAAGAGTTGAAAGATGTATGCTTGGACTCTAAATGGGGCTTTGGTGGAAGTTCTGGTTACAGTTCTGTTCTGTTCTATTCAGATGTATTTCTTACTTGCTTAGTTTCTGGTGCAAAAATAATATGGCAAAATCTGTGGCCAAGCCCAAAGAGATATTGTAGACCTCTAAAAATTGAATTTTCAAAAGAATCTTCATAAGTATCCGTAGCTGACAAGCAAAGAGTAGATACAGAAATTACCGACCTTCAATCTAGTATTGTAAGAGTAAGTGCAAAAACAATTTCCATTTACCAGAACTTGATATTCGCCATGGTTAATGGAAAAGTGTGTAATGCCATTTTAGAAAATTTTTCTATACAAAAATTCTATTGAAGAAATGATACTAAGTCTAGTAAAAAAAACTAGTAATAAAAAATATTCAAAAATGGTAACCGTATAATTCTTCTTTTTTTATTTGTTTATAAATTCAGTTGTATACCAATCACTAAAGATACAAAACACCCAAAGTTTTATTTAAATCGTTTAAGCCATTTTCGAGAAATTTCAAAAACTAATCAAATTTGAATGGTTGGTAACCCTAGAAATGGGCGTGGCCATTAGAAACTTTGACTGTATATTATCATTGATATCAATAGGATTTGTGCCAAATTTCAAGTTGGTTGATTTAATGCCAACTTTTCGCCATTTTGCCCCTCTGTACGCTGGAAGTTGGGCTCTCGGGTAAGATACATAATCAAAATTCTCTAAAGCGCGAATATCACGGTTGAATTTTTTTAGGGGAGACATGAAAATGGCTATTTCACTAGAACACTGTTTATAAAAATAACGCGGTAAAAAATGAAAAATAAGAAACATTGAGGCGTTGATCAGTATGGAAATTATACTCAAGTTTGGATGAATATAGGCTTTAAGGATTACAACGACAAGAGATTGCATTAAGTTTCTGAAGAATTAAATTTTACGCGGTTTTTCGTTTCCCATTTGACAGTGCTATATCGAGATCAGAATATAATGACCGTTCTAAATCCACATCCAAGAATTAAGGACGTGCATCTGGAAACGAATATGAGAAGTTGAGAGCTCTTTCATGAGTCAAACTATTTAATGGATTAGCAGTTTAAGACAAAAGATCATTAATGGAAATGAGAAAAAGAGCGAATTTTCGATAAAATAGCTGATCAGCAATATGCTTAAGGTATCATTTATTTGAGGCTAATAAGTTGTACTGTCGATATCACAAGTTGGCATTGTGTCATTTTGGCCTCCCAACTCAGGCCCTTAGAGTGAGTGGTTCTCCACATCAATTAGCAATTCAAAGCAATAATTTACCCATCAACATCTTTTGCTAATGGAAATTAATTATTCCCTTATCAAAAATATTCAAATATTCCCACCTGTCACATTGCACCGCCCACATTGTTATTCATTTTGACAGAAAGAGAAAAACTTACAAATCCAAATGATTCTCCTCAAGGATCGATTAGCACAAATTCAAAACCAGGAAGGATATTCATTTAGCACTATAAAATTAAAAGTTCCGTTACGATCCGTGGGTGGTGTGATGTGGATGTGGTATCCTTTTGTCTTTAGCTGCAGCTTAAATCCAGGATATTATCCAACTGAAATCCTGAAAGTTTTCCGTGCTTTTTCTTCTCTGTTCCTAATTTATTTGTTGTTTTGCTCCGCGTCCCGGAGCAGAGTCCGGAAAATTCTTATCCTAATGACTTTAGTTAAACTCATAATAATTATCATCCTCGGTGGCGGTGCAATGGAGCGGTTATCAGTGTCAATATAATGCAAATGTGTGTAGGGATTGGTTCTTTGGAGTTTCATCTCTGCGGGATGCAGAAAAATTTTGTTGGTTTTCCTCTTTTTTGAGTCGGAGGGAGGATTTAAATTCCTTTTACTATTCATTGCGTTTTGGTCTGCGGATTCCCTTTGTGGGTCTTTTTTTGGCAGTCCTGGGGGTTTTCACAGGAAGAATAAATTAAATTGAACACGCTCTTGCTTTTTTTTTTGCTCTGGCGCTGTTGAAGCTGATGTCCTTTTTTGGTGCTTAAAGTGAATTGCAAAAAACTCTCTTTATAAGTTAAGAATAATGACGACGAACGAGCGGAGGGAAATGGTTAATGGTAAAGGGCTGATGTAGATAGTGTTTCAGTCATGTGTGAGTGTGGATATGACGGTATAGTTATAGTATAGCAGCGCAAGAGTGAGTCATTTCCTTTTTTTTTTGTAGAAGATGGATTCGATGAAATTCAATTTGGCTACATTTTTTCTTTTCTGTTTTTTTTTCATCTTTCTTACATTTTTTGTTTTTTTTTTGTTGTGCAGTTCTGTGGGAATCGTTTATTTTTATGAAATTGAATTGATGGTTGCTGACACGTGTACTCAAAGTGAATTCGTAATACCTTCCAAGTGCAGTGTACATTCACATCCTTGAGTAGGTGTAAGCGGTGTTGTTTGTAATACATAATTTATTACTTAGAGGTTCCTACCAACCTACGGGTGTAGTTAAAATGGGTTCACACAAACGTATGAGCTTATTGTTAAACCTTATTTAGTGTCATTTATATGCCACCTTAGCCATATCCGAACTAATACATAAATGCATCTGTGTTGCTTGATGGTATTATAATTCTTTCGAGGAAGTAGATATTGGATTTGGGGTTAGAACAATAAATATATTTCTGAAGTTAGGTAGTTTAATTTAGTTAGTTCTCTATTTTAAGTGCAATTCGTGCCACAAACTCCAACATCTTCGGAATGTGTACATTGAAGCCAACACAAAATTCAAGAACCTATATTACATTATTATATTATATATCAAAGCAAACAAAAAACGAAAATTAACAAGCGCTACTACTTGGGCAAACACGAAACTCGAAAGATTTCTGTAAAATTGCGAAAGAAATCAACGGAATGAACCTCAAAATCGGTGTTGGCGTTTCGGCAGATTCGCTAGCAAATCATTTCAAAGTTCTTCTTTCAAAAACTTCTAATCTGGCTTTCTCATATGCAAATCCTTATTATGTTGATGAATCTTTTTAGACTGCGACACCTTAATCGAGGAGATACAAACTGTTCTGTTGAGTTCTGAATTCTAAGAACTGAAAGGCGCCAGGTAAAGATGGTATTCCATACGAGTTTTTTGTTTTAAATTCAACACCTATATTTTGCAACGCCATTCAAATCATGTTCAACAAAATTGTTGTCACTGCTAGCATTCCCTCTTCGTTCAAGAAGTCTGTAATTTTCCCGATCCATAAAAAGACCGTCTAAGGGTCTGTTGAAGATTACAGAGGAATATCCTTCAGGAATGTTATAGCGGTGTTACATAGAAATGGGTTCTATCTGAATATGAATACTAGGCGGGCTTTAGAAAGATATTACTCTACTTTCAAGCCAGGAATAAAAATATTAATGCTTTTTTTGTTGACTTTAGAGCTGCTTTTGATCCAATCAACAGAAATGCCCTTATGTATAAACTCTCATTCTTCGAAGTTCATCAAAGTAATGAAAGAAATGTATACGAATACCGATGCTGCAGTTTGGAATGGTGCAAAGTTCTATCAGTTCAAAGTTCTACTAACTCTGGCGTGAAACAAAGATGTCTTCTCAATGCATTACTGTTCTCTCTATTTATAATAAATGACATAGTTGATGATCTTCTTTATGCTGATGATCTTTTCATTCTTTCCGCATCACCTGAGAAGATGCAACTAATGCTTAATGGTTTAGCAAGTTATTGAAAAAGATGGGATCTGACAATTAATACACAAAATTCGAAAATGATGGTCTTCAAACGAAACTCCAGAACTCATAATGAGCTTCTCTGGAACTATGACGGACAACCTCTTGAGACCGGAAAAGAAATTAAATATTTTAATGTTAAACTCGATCATACTCTTAATTTCAAGATTCACTTATGTAAGACAGCCGAAAGCTCACAAAGTTTGATCAACCTACATTGGAAAAATATTTTTTCTAACAAAAGAATCGATTTGTCCGCCAAACACAAAATATTCTCAAGTCTGGGGTGCTGATGAGTATGATGAAATAGAAAAATTTCATAGGAATTTTCTAAGAAAGCTATTCAACCTACCACAAAATATCCCAAAATATTATTTATACTTGGAAACTGGTCTTCCTCAACACGTGACTGATACACTCAAGTCTATCAAATCAGCTTGATTTCATTATTAAGTTAAGTAGTGGTTATGATGATTCCCGACTTTCGAAAAAACTGTTCATGAATGAGTTAAGTAATGGGGACTGGTGGTATAGAGACGGCAACCTATCGGCTATTGAACTGAACACCTTACACAACTTGAAAGTAAAACTGTGCAACATTATACAAAAAAAAAAAGATTCAACCCTGGATGGATTACAAAATTTTTAAAACATTTTTAAGAAAAAATTTTGGTACGCCAACTTTAACTCTTTATTATTGTACGAATAAGAGTTAAATTTCCAAGAAAAATACTAAGCCGTTCTTGAGATATAGAATTTTCAACAAAAAAAAAAACGATTTTTTTTTCTCTAAAAATTGAAAAAAAATATTTTTTTTTTAAGTTTTGAAATGCAATGCTTTTTAAACTTTTTAGGAGCTTCTTTATAAAAAATTTCATCAAAATCCGTTATGCCGATAATGAGAAATTCAAAATTCGAAAAAATCGTTCTATGGTAGGTACAGTCAGTGATATACATACATATGTATGTATAAATTTCAATTTTTACTTGCGACTTATAGATACTATCTATAAGGCAAGTTATGCATTCGTAAAAAAAATCGAACTCGAGATTTTGATCAAAGTTGACATTGCGATGATAGCGAAGACTAAAAAGTGGGTCTCGCAATTCTGTCTGTCTGTCTGTCTGTTCGACTACAGGCTAAACGACTCGGCCGATTTTCTTTAAACTTGGTACATATCATTTTTAATTTTTTCCCCCCACACGTTTTTTTCTTTTTTTTTTTTAAGACCAAAAATAACGGTACCCCCCATACGAATTTTTTTCGAAATTTTATAAACATTTTTTTTTCTCAAAAACTGTTCAACAGATTTTAGTTAAAAATATAAACTGGAAACCTTATATTATAGAAAGGGTCAAAAAGGCCACAGTGGCTCTTTTAGCATGTAAAAAAGCTATTGCGAACAAATGAGGCCAACCCCATATAACTCACTGGTTTCATACTTCGGTAATCAGACCCATTCTCACTTATGGTGTATAGCAGTACGGTGGACTGCTCTCGAAAAGGCTCGAAATCGTGACATTTTAAGCAAAGTCCAAGAATCATCTTGCCTGTGTATGAGCGTAGCACTACAAATAACCCATTCTACCTTACTACGTTCTGCCAATCCTCGATACTTTAGCAAACAGGCGATGACGTCACAGCCACACAGCCAAAACAACAGTCTGGCAAAAACTTCCTTTTCACCATTGCTTCAAGACCTTCCTTGGAGGATATAATATGGATATGGAAGATGGTTCTTTACATTTTTATACCGACGGATCAAAAACTGATGATGGGGTTGGTAGGGATTTGTACTCAGGAAGACTTAAATTATGTCTCTGTTTCCGTCTTCCTTATTATTGCAGCTTATTCCAGGCAGAAAGTATGGCGGTTAAAGAAGCCCTGTATTGGCTCAAAGAAAACGTGTTATCAACAACTGATATCTGCATCTTTTCGGATAGTCAATCGGCTATTTAATCTCTGGACTCGATCTCTATACTAACTCTAGCCCTCAACTTTCATTTATATGTAATGCAGATGACGCAGCAGTTTAATATTAACCTCTGGTGTGTGTCTCTAAGGACCCCTTGGCATAATGGTTGGTTAGTGCATTGTACTATCTAAGGCACTACCAGAATATTTCACTATGATTGAAGATTAACAAAACTTGTTGGTCTTGGAGTACACGAGTGCATGATCAAATAGCCCAATGTCCACCCACTATTGCACAAAACGTCACTATTCATAGCAACAACTTCCAAGAGTATTTGAGGAGTTCATCCTTATAAAACAAGCCTTGTTTAAAGACCTGAGTATTCGACTGTAAGCATAAAGCGATAGCTTATACTGGGCTCTGTCACAAAGAAGATATAACAACTTGCAATGGAGAACTATTTTAGAAAGTTAGAAAGCTAGTTTTAATGAATTTTTCATTAAAATAATAAAAATGATTCGGAAAGTGCCTTGAATATATGGAGCCCGAGTTTGGGGTTCGAATCCCAGCAAAAAAAATATTTTTTCTTTTTGACAAATCCTCTAAGACTATGTTTCCAATAAAAAAGCCTTTTCATTTTAGATGTTCTAAGGCGGCAGAAAATTGTATGTTCCTTCATTTCTGCCGAACATGTTGTTTAGTCATAACACTAACAACATGTGATTGAGTTAAACTAGTATGTTCAGCAAGGATGAAAAACGAATAAAATAATGTGAATTATAAGAGACATAGAAATAAGACACGGCAATTCTCCGCTTTAGTTCAACCGCCATCCCTGGAGATAAAAAAATCTGAGACAACCACCTTCAGTTTCAGAACATCGTGCCACACATTTTTCCTATCCTTCTTTCTCTTCCGTAACTTCACGCCCGCGCTGTGTTAAAACATTTAAAGGGTAATCATATTCCCTTGAGCGTGAGTTGATTATAAAAAAAAAAAAAAAACATCGGCATTTTTGAGAACTGTAAGTCACTAGGGCCCCTGTTCCTCTAAAAGGTGCTGCTCGAAATGTATTTTTGTGGTTATATAAAACCTATAATTAAATTGCCTTAGTTAAAGAGAGGTAGCTAATGTAAGCATAAAAATATCTTTAAGTATCTACTAAGCACCCGGCCGGCATAAATAGCTTGGAGTTCTAAGCTACGTAAGACTTTCATAGCTTGAAGTTCATTAGGTAAGGGTTATCTAAATTTAGACAGGGACACATAATTTCATCAACAGAGAACTATAAATGTTCTGGTCTCACTCAAAGTAACTAAAATTTCATTCATAACTGTTGTGGCAATGTTTGTATGAAATAAGGTTAAGACTGCCAAGAAGCCTTAAGGTGGAAGGTATAACACATACCTTTTGAAACAATGGTCATGCATAATTATAAATTATTCTACCGTCCGTCATGTGGTGGTGGGTGTCATGTTCAACAGGATTCCAAAAGACAATTCCATGAGAGGTGAAAGTTGTTGTTATTCAAAACTATCCCAACAGCAACAAATAAGGCTGCTATGTCGTTGTTGGTGTCGAGCACAATAGCAAACAAACACAAAAACACAAGTTACCAATTTTGTAACCCAAGACCTCTATTAGCCACCATTACCATCGTCATCACAGTAGTCGCCAATATGATCCAATACTAAGTTTCCAGGTATTCAAAAGCCTTATCCTATCTTACTCTGTAGGAGTTAAGCATTATGACATTGCAAAGTGTATCGAGTTCTCTGTATGTGGGATGCAATGTTTGTGCAAATATCCAATTATCGTCAGGTTAGGTGAAAATTCAAGCATCCTTTGGAATGCATTACATTAATATGCGAATAATGTAAACTAGCTATGTGTGCATAGTTAGAGCTGCCAACTCTCCAAAGGCTATACAACTGAATAGCAGGGGGGTATTATTTGTCTACCGACAACGACGGACAAACACTGCCTCCAATGAGGTGCATCAGTAACAGTGTTACCACTTGAGAACAAAGTTTTATAGTTGGACAAAAAGTTATTGCTTATTACTTCTGCAAGCCACCACTATCGTTGTCTATCTGAATTATAATTCACATTCATTTTTTTGTTTGAATGGAGAGAATCATTTTTGGATACACTTTTTATTAGATTTACCGGCTGAATGTAGTACCGCATGGCATAATGGTTTTTAAGTTGAACTATCCGGTCGAGGGTTCTGAGTTCGATTCTCAGACACTGCAAATATTTTACGGGTCTTAATAACTTGTAGTTTTACATCGTCTAGGATTTCACGGAGTGACTTCTAATCTTACCAAGCCACGATTTCTTACACTTACTTACATCATTCAAAGATGGGTCCATTTGAAGGTGCTTATTCGGAGGAACAATATCTAAGTTTCATACGAAACTTTTGGCAATACATGAAGTCTTATCTTGGATGAAGGAAAACTTGATATCAACGTCGGATATTCGTATCTTATCAGAATACCAAGTAGCTAAGAAGTGCTTGGACCCTAGGTCTACATATTCTACAACAGCCGTAAGATTCCAAATATGTTTTATGGGTATGGAGTCAGCAGTTCAATAGTGACTTTTTTTTAGATGCTCTGGATCATATGGACATATCAAAAATTTGAAAAACTAACCAAGTCGCCTTACTGGAACTGGAGAGGCCATCTATCTAAGGTTACCGTCTTTTGGAGAGCGCCTCGGTAAGTACACACTTTCCTCGCAGTTGTAATAAAGAACCAGTTTCATCTGGAAGGGGTGGACTTAGCTATAAATAAGCTCAAGAATAACAAGGCCCCAAGATCTGATGGCTTACCTTCAGAAATCTTAAAATATGGATGTGATGTTTTGGTAGGGTGCATGCATCAAACCATCAACACCATCATACCAAATTTGCGTGAAAAGAAGTATGCTTCATAACTGGAACATCAGCTCTATATTCCCCATCAACAAGAAAGGTGGTCCTATGTCTTGCAAGAACTATGGAGGCATATCCCTACTAAATGTCGCATATAAGATCCTATCCAACTTGGTATGTGAACGTCTTAAACCGTTCTGTAACGATTTAGTCCGTAAGCACCTGTATTTCTTTTGGCCCGGCAGATGGACCATAGACCTAATATTCACACTGAAGAAAATTCGGGAGAATACCAACAAATAACAAGTCGAGACTCAACATCTCTTTATCGACTTCAAGGCAACATATGATAACATTCATCGTCAGGAGCTCTATATGGCCGAACTCGGAATCCCGGAAAAACTAATCCAACTGTGTCGGGTGACATTTGAAAATGCCGGAGCAATGTGCAACTAGGGAATTATTCCAAATATGCAGAAGGTTTCGGCAAAGGGATGCGCTATCATGTGATTTCTTCAATCTGCTTCTAGAACACACGGAGAGCACTATATTCAACAAATCTTTCCAACTGTAAGTATATGCGGACAATATCGACATCAATGACCGTTCGCAAAGTTCTGTAATTGAGTCCTTCATGGCTGCTGGAGATCAGGCAAGATTTGTTGGCCCTGAAGTAAATGAGGATAATACCAAGTATATGCTATCAACAAACAAACAAACATCTACCCAACGTGTAAGGCAAAATGTCAGTATTTATAGCAAACACTTCGAAGCTGTTAAGGAGTTCATCAACCTCGGAGTAAGTATTAACTCAAAGAACGAAACCTAAGTGGAGATCCGACGAAGAATTAGCCTAGGGTTCTGCTACTTCGTTTTTGCAAAACAAAGTTCCTCACTCTTAAGACGAAGTGAACGATCTTTAGAACTCTTACTACCAGTTTTGCTTTACGGCTACGAATGTTGGACTATTAGTACTCGTAGAAAGGAGAGATAATACTGTGCTATTTCGAAAGAAAACTCTGTGTTCGAGGAAGACGAATGTAAAAGAAGATATAAATGCAAACTCTATTAGCTGTTACAAGATGTGGCTGTAGTCCAGAAAGCTATAACACGTCGGCCACAATGACCGAATGGACAACAATGATCCAACTAAGAGAGTCTTCGAGTGCCAGCTCCCAGGTTCGCGGTGACAAAGAAGACCGAACATCCGGTTTAAAGTTTAAGGTATAGCAAATACCAGAGCGGTTGGCCGTGATGACTGGAACTAGCATGTTTCCTGGCATTTTTGAACATCAATAATAAATAATCGAATCAAGACAAATTGCTATTCTCCCAAGGAATCGATAGTCTTAGAGCTTACAGGAAATGTTAGTAGTGGAAACATTTATTTTATTTTATATAAATACAAAGGTAGTATCACAAGGTTTGAAGTTCCATAATTAGTCTAAGGAATATGGAGGAATATATCTTGGTTCATATGGTATCACAGTAAAACTAAGGACTAATAATGTTGAATTCACTGCTGGAAGTCACTTCATCTTGGATTTTTGTGATAGTGGCTCTGGCTACCCTTACCAGTATCTGTTCCAGAACGAGATCGAAAAAACCACAGGATAGCTTATCTTTATGTCGAAACACTGTGCGTGCGTATTTGGAATAACTGGATAATAAGTTTTTCACTGACCCAAAGAAAAAACAGTGGGTAGGCGAAACAAATAGTAAACTGATAGATTGAGAACATCACAAGGGATAGTCCCCAAAAACTTTCCGGGTGGAAGTAGACGCCATAAGAAAATGTGCTGAACGAAATCCCGAAAAAAATTACCGAAACCAAAACATTGCCACCATTTCGGACATTTAGGAGTCAGTGGAAATTAAAATGCAGATTGGAGAGTCTATAAAACAGAAGGAATGACACCACTAACCAGAACTCCACAGACAGAACTCCCAAAACTGAGGCAGAAAAAAATGCTTCTTGGGAGCTACAACCATTAATGCTTTACATCCTGTATCGGATTAACCAGGAACAATCTTAGAATAATTTCCACTTTCCTCACTGTTCACTGCAAACTGAGAAGACAGGAACACAGTAGATCTAAAGGCCGCAGTTAAGATTTATATACCAAAAATTATTCATTGATTTGTTCCCACAGACACCTGCGAGTAAGATTTATTTCCATCGGTTGCCTGAAACCATATAGACTTTTGAAAACGTCCAGAAAACACTCTAGGATTGTATTTTGCTATAAGATTGCTTAAGAAAGATTAATGCAAGATTACCCCCCCTACAGAAGAAGATCTACTTGATACCGCTTGAAAAGATTTTAATATTTCGTAAGGCGTTCGGTAAATGCTAACTCTCCAATACCGGAAACCGCCGAAACTGACTGGTATTCAAGATTACTTTCACCTGTTGCAATTTGGATCGGAAATCGTTTAATAACGTAGCCTTCATGATGTTCATCTTCATTGAGGGGCTGGTTTCCAAATAAGGATTTTTTCTAATAATGAGCGCCTAGTAATAGGGTGTACTCTACCCTTAATATAAATAACACACTGCTAACTTCAAGGAAATAGGACGTATCGATGCACATTGGTTCTTAACTTCGGAATATTCAAATTGGAATAAGTCTTCTGTAAGCAAGTTAATCTAACCTTCGATGTTAGCTTATTAGTCCAGTTTCGCTGCTTCCATTAGACCTGTCAATTCAATCCTTTGTGATTCTCAAATCACTTCTGTGTTGGTTTGATCTTCATTCAACTCCAGAAATGGCGACAGAACTTCTTTGCTCATTGGTACCTCGATGGGTTTTCCTAATAGTATTATATACCATTGAACAACTTGTAGAGGTCACTTATAGTCCCGACCATTTCATAGTGGGAATAGTTCGAAGGAGTTATTCCTTTTACAGCGCATATTTGACAATGTCTTTGGATACAGCTACTATCAGTTTTCTCCGAGTTTCGCCATCCATCGGCTTCGACATAAGGAGCTCCCGACAATGAATGCTATCATATGACGATGGTGGTGGTGAGTATCGGCTTGGCCTTTATTATTTTTTTGTCAGGATTTCCTGAATTTGGTCTATTGTGAATCTGCCGGTTAGAAGTTCGCAAAAATTTTGTTTTGTTTTGTTTTTAGCTGACAACGTCTGCAAATCGACGTCTTGACAATCCAAGTTTCTAACCATTACGCCACAGTACTGACACCCATGATTGCCTGTTGGATTCATGAACACATTCCCTTTTTATTTGAAGAATTCAGCTTGTCGTTTAGAACTGGTGCCGTAAGTTTGTTCTTGTTAAGCATTTTTATAGTATTTTTATAGCTTACTTCTAAAATGTATTGTGTTATTTGTTCTTCAATGACTCGAAACAGATTATATTCTTGTCCTGTCACTAGTTGGAAATACCGGTTAGATTCATCTGTTATTCTCTATGCTTCAGTCTCTAGTAACTAGGTTACTTTCGGTGTTTAGAAAAGTCTGGCTATGTTGTTGTGTTAGATTATCTTAAGAGCAAAGGGTGTTGTTTCTCGAAACTACGAAATTATAAATTTTTCACAATTCGATTCACAGAGCAAACTAAAGCTATCTCGAATGTTGGGTTTTCAAGTTCACTTTGTCACTCGAACGTTCAAAAATGATCCTACTAAAACATTTTCTTAGATTTTTTTCACGGATATTTGAAAACACTATTGCCGGAAATGGATTCGGCAAGTGTTTTTGTTGTTCTTCAAAGTGGCATCACTAATCCATAATGCAGTTTATTGTTCTTAGGCTAATGCTGCACAAAGGAAGATGATATGAGATGACACGCTATATAACGGTTGAAAACCGACCATCTACGTGCCCTGTTTTGTTGTTCGATGGTGTCGATTGTGGGCGTCCAATGTGTTGGTGGGTTAATGCAAATAAACAAATAGGCATCATCATCCGCACACTGCTACTTCTCTTGCTGCTGCTGCTGCTACTGCTACTGCTGCCGCATATATGCTAGGACACGCATCAGATCAATTAGGCTGCTTTGCGTAGAGTGGTGCGAATTCATTACCATAAGTAGCTGATGCTGTAATTCAATCGTATCTCTACTCCCTCCTTCGCCTCACGTGTGTGAGTCTCTTTCCATGAAAATGGATGAAAATTTTGCACTTTGTTTTTAATTCATCTGGGACACGAATCTGAAATGGACGCAGTGCGTATATATGCATACGCACTCAAAGTGATGCATATCCTGTTAATGAGGCATCATCAGGGAGCACCAACAGATATTCCATCCATCGAAGCATCCATCCGTCTGTAATACGCGGGAGTTATAAAGCAAAAACATCATCGTCATCATCGGCATATGTATAATAGTTGGCAGAGTGGCTGACAGTGCGGGGACTTTTTCGGAACCGGAAATCATCAGTTTGCAAATTTTTGGTAAAATTTCAAAATGCACTTTGGGCACTCAATCAGCAGATGTCATTAGCAGTCATCAGTAGACGTCACGAATTGACAGGAATTGCATTAGCTGCCTTCCTATAAGTAGGCATAGAGTGCTCAGTAAATATGCCAGATGTTGCAATCTATTTTCGAATCGTTGTCGAGTTGAAATTTTGCGAAAATGGATTGTCAGATTTTTTTTTTTTTGACAGAATGAAAGTCAATAATTGCTTAGTAAGAAATTGAGATGTGCAGTAAGATTAAATAAATTGTTATCGCTCTAATTTAACATCGTGAAAGGAAAGCACAAATATCCACTTTTCGCCACATTAAGAATCAAAATAGAAGGGCTATGTTAGAAAACTGAGTGAGTCATTTTTGCGATTGGGTTTGTTACTATTTTTGAGATTTTTCAAAGTATGATCTCATCGAAACAGTGGCGTAGCGTGGGTGGGGCGATACCCCCCCCCCCGGGCGGCAGAAATTCGTAAGCGGCAAAATATTGCCAGTGAAGTCGGTAGAGAAAAAATCATATGTTTCATGACAGAACGTTTGACAAGTCAACAAACAACAATGACGTAAATTTGAAATTTGCCACCCTTAGGCTGATTTCCGTGAATTCGGTAACGGTGAGTGAGGCCGTAAGGTTGCATTCCGTTATTGTCTCGCGACTCGCAAAACTAAAACGGAACGTTCCAAAACTCTCGCGAAATTGAAAGTGCGAGACCGCTGGCGGTGGTGCTGCAAACGGGCAGACTTTTGACCACGTATACATATATAGATGTAAAGTAATTACAGTAGGTAAAGTAGGTAACCGCCAGCGCCGCCAGCGGTCTCGCATATCATATGTTTCGGAACGCTCCCTTTCAGTTTCGCGCGAGTTACGGAACGTTCCGTTTTAGTTTAGCGAGTCGCGCGACAATAACGGAATGCACTATAAGATTCGACGGAAACGTTATTCTAGTCTCAGCCAGCTCAACATTTTTGCTCCCTCCAGCATCACAGAAAGTCATTTCATGTTGATTATTAGTGTTGATTATTCTAAAACTATGCATTTAGTACTTCACTCAACCTTTGAACTAGTTTTTGAAAATGAAAACAGTCCAAGAAAGCGGTGCGCAATACCGCAAAAAAAGGCTAAGAAAGAAGCAGATGCGAAGAAGTCTCAAGGTGCATTATTGAAATATTTCAGTTCTAGTTTTGGTTCGAAAGCCACATTAACGTCTTCGGCGGCATCCAGCAGCAGCGGAAGTGATTCCAATGTAAGTATATGATTCCTCCATTTAGCCAATACTCGTATTCATGGGAATGCATAACTTATTTTACCGGCATAAGAAGACGTGGCTGCCGTTGAAGTTAGAAGTCGTTCTGGTCCCACCACAGAGCAGGTTCAAGACGAAGTCAACTCACCAGAATACCTCAAGCACCTTGTCACAAGCCTGCAGAAGAAGTGAAACTCGATGTTGCCAAAGAAGACATAATTGAAATCGAGCGGTCTAATCTTGCCGAAGCCAAAGATGTGAATCTCGATGATGTAGGTTTCTGGCCTTCTACTATAACCGACGAAGTCAGAACGCATCTAGTACTTCGCAGATCAGACTCAGTACAGCACATCGATTCCAAATTTGCCGATGTTGTTCACTCAAGGACTTCAACGAAAGGCAGTACCCGAAAACTAACAAGAAAGTGGTTCTACAAACCATTATCTAATGGTGAAAAGGTTCTCCAAACATAGATGGTGTTTCTGTTGCAAGCTGTTTGGCGATTCCGGCTCGAACTTTGCATCTGAAGAAGGATTCAACAAATCCAAGAACCGGAGACCATGAGAACAGCCTGGACCATGAGCAGAGCTTCTTGAAATGGAAAAAGTTGGAAGTTCTCCTGAACCGTAAAGTAACTATCAATCAGAAACAACAAGAAGTTTTCTAAAGTGAGGCGAAGGAGTGGAGGGATGTACTGTACCGGTTGCTGAATATTATCCAAACAGAATCTGGCCTTCAGAGGACATCGAGAAGACATTCGAGGAGATGAAAGTGGCAATCGAGGGAACTTTATGGAGGTAGTGCACTTCCTAGCTAAATATGAACCTCTTCTAATGGAACACCTGATAAAGCTGGAAGCAAGAGTCCCAGTTTTGTATCTATCTCCAGAAACCCAGAATGAATTGACAAACTTACTGGGACATCAAGTTCGATCCACCATCATCCATCGCATCCTAGTGGAGAGCAGAGACCGTTTCGTCCAAGCCGCAATCGACTTTGCTAAGAATCTCTGCGAAAAACTCGGAATCGAACTCAAAACAAGAAGAATTCGCAGGAAAAAACGCATGCATGGCGATGAATCCACAGATGCAGCTTTGTCTCACGAGCAGGAACTTCGTCGAGAGGTGTTCGCATAATTTGACAAGATCATTCCAGCAAATTCAAGAAATAGCGGACAAGTTCGGATTTTTGACACCAGCGAAACTTTTGGACAGAAAGTACGAGTGTAATCTTTCCCATGTATTAGAAGACATAGACGAGGACCAGTTTCATATGGAGCGGAAGCGTCTCCAGCAGTTTGTCGCCAGTTCTGAATCAGAGGAAGATAAAAGGGGGTTCCAAATATAGTCATCTTGACTCTGTTACGGTAAAATTTTCCGTAACAAGAATCATTCTTTCGGTTCCCTATCCTTATTTCTTTCTTTTAATAACTTTCTTAAAACAGGTGTTTCTTTCAACTTACTGAGAGAGAGAAGGGCAGCCATGGTCCATCAGCCATCGGTTCACTCGCTCAGTAACTTGAAGAAACAAAATACCAGCGTGTTCAATTTTGTAACTTAATGGACGACAGACGGGTGGTCTGTTCAAATCTCTATTGCTAGTGACAGCTGGTGACGGGCGGTCTGTGTTAAATATGCACAAAAAGTAACATTGGCGAGGTTTTGTTCCCAAATGTTGAAGTCACTCCTTGTGAGAATGGCTGCGAGCCCAACCTAAAACATATTTGTATGTATGTAAAAGATGGAACGTTAACGGCTAGTCCCTATAATTCCCCAAATCTGCGCAAAAACCCAACGAATCAAGTAAATTCGCGATGTAGAATATTACCACCAACTTCCTCTAAATAGTAGTTCATAAATTTTTTTATGTTTTATGTTTTATGTTAGAAAAATTAAGTTCCTTTATTTTTTGGTTTTCAGAAAATTTTGTTTAAAAACGTGTATGGGGGTGTTAGGTGGCTGAATGCACCCATTGAATTGCCCGCCACTGGAAAGTCATACCGGAGGTCGGAAAATTCAATGATGATGACTGTGCATAAAGCTGGGTGTAAAGTGCGAGTACGAGAAGGCTGATGGGTTCCAACTGCGTTGGCGCACTCTCGCCAATGTGCTGAGTGTTGCTGATAAATGACGCGATCGAAGCCCACGTCACTGATCGGCGGAAAGCACTGGGTTTTAAAAAGAGAAGAGGTGTTCCAGGCAAGGTGGAAGCCTGGAAGGACACTTCTTTACGGAGATTTGATTAAGCAAGAGGTGCAAAATTTGCAAGAAGAAAGTTTTTTGAAAACAAAAAAAAAAGGAACCAAAAACGAATTTTAGTTTGGAATAAAAAAAAAAGAGATTTATTTTCAAAATCGAATAAAAAGGAAAATTAAAGGGCTAGTTGAAGAAACGCAGGAAAACTTTTGTTGAGAATTTTTGCGGAAAGTCAGTTCAAGGACTACAGAGGAATTTGGTGGTATAATAAAGCTAAGTATAGTGGTTTTTCAATCAAAATGGTAATTTAGATTTTTCACTGTCGGTCGATAATAATTTCGTTTCAATTCAATTCAAAATCGTATTCTTTGGGTTTTTATTCTCGAAAAATTCCGATATTACGGAACGCCCGACCCGTTTTCTTAACACCGTTTGTGCTTTCGGGACCGAGCGTTAACGGTGCATCTTAATAACTTCATTTTTAACTGTGTTCTAATTATTTAAAAGATCTTGGGTTTTAGCCCTACTTAATTGCAAGGTTTCCCAAGCAATTGAATAAAACTTTAAAATTCCCATTCGGAATCATAAACTTAAATCTTTTATTTAAAAATATCTTTCACCGTCGGTTCCGCTCCAAAGGTTTGTGATTTCCTTTTTTTTTTTCAAAAAAAATCACTGGCGCCCTTTTTCATTTTTCAGCTACGCCTCTGCGTTGATTGAAAATAAATCATTTCATTTTTTTTATTGTATTAATAAATCATCATCATCAAAATAATTCGCGAACCCACCCCCTTACTGAGCCTAGTCGTGGTGGTAGCATACATTGTTGCTACCAGTTGCAATTTTTTTTCGCTGAACTCGTCTGCTTGTAGTTTGACAGTTCATCATCGAGTTCTCTTTCTTTTAGTCTTTTTAATTACATACATACATAGTTGTTCGGTTGCATCGTGCGTGTGTCTTTTCGCCATTTCGGTTGATTATATACGAGTAATTATAATAATTTAAGTTAAAAGTCGCGAATTAAAATTGTAACAACTCGTATATATTTGACTTTGGCAATTAATGTCACTAGTTGTGAGAGAAGTTTTTCGAAGTTGAAGCTAATCAAAAATTATCTCAGATCCACTATGAGCTCCATTAGACTATTAAACTTGGGTATATTGTCGATTGAACAAGTATTGGCTGCAAAAATTGATTTTTGAAAAAGCTATTTTTCTCACTTCGCTGCTCGTAAGGTCCGTAGAATCCGTTTGTAAGCCGCTGATCTTATTTTACCTTCAATAAAAAATACCTCATTGCCTGTGAAACGATGTCTCGAAATTAAATTTTAATTAAGTATTGAATGGGGGCGGCAAAATGGGTCTCCCGCCCCGGGCAATTCTAAAAAAAAGTCGGTAAAACATATTTTAACGAATGAATGCGAATGAAGGGAAACAATGAACTATTTATGACATCGCCAAATTCACTGGTTAGTAAATGCAATAAATAAGGGATTTTACTCAATTTGAGGAATTTTTACGCCTTTTGCCAAGCCCACTGCTGAAAAAAATTGGTTAAACCGAAACTTCCGTACGAAAAGCGTGAAGTACACCCACTGCCACGCCCACTTTTTCTATAAAATTGTTTTTTTTTAAGATATTGAAAAAAGTGTCCAAAAATTGATGTGTGTGATAAAAAATATTAATTTGACCCGAAATCCACCCACTGCCAGCCCACAATTTTATTATTATTAGTTAGAAGCCAAACATTTCAATAAATTTATGATTTGTACGTTATACAAAAGTTGTAATATTTTAATGGTTTAGGAATATATACATGTTACCAAAGCACAAAAACCACCGAATAGGTATATCGGCATAAAAGATTTAGCAAAATATAATGAATATTTTTATTGTTGACAAAAATAGTTATTCATAAAAAAAGGAAAAACTGAAAAATAAACAATTACGAAGAAAGATTTTGATATAATGGCCTGACATCGCTTTGGTCAGCTTTTAAAGGTCTTAAATGTGTCTGAAATTCGAAATAAAAGGATCAGACTTTAAAAGTAATGTTGTTAGGAAGTCTTTGTTTGTATTAATCCGCGATGATTTTCTTGTGTGAGAGAGGTGATTTTTCCGTAATTCTTTATGACTTGCCTCTAGTGCTTCTTCGGACAATTGTCTTAAAAGTATTTCAAAAGATGAAATTCGATAGAAAATCCTGAAGCTTAGACTCTTAATGCGATTGAAAATGTATGTATTAGTTCTTCATCAAGCCTTATTAATTCTGCAGTTATTTTCGAGTTCTGAAAAAAACTTCTTGCCGTGATTCCATAATTTGTTCACCCAAATCCCAACTTAGTCTTTTCAAGAATGAGACCCAATCAACTTTTGAACAATTTATTTACAAGATGAAGAATTTTCCAGAAAATTAAGAATAATATTTGGAAAAATAAAAGAAGTTCTCAACCAGACTCCGTGGAGTCTCGCAAAATGATCGCCATTTTGTGTAGAAGCCTTCCACCTACGTTCAAGATTTTTGAAAAAAGGCATACTTGTTCCACCAAAATCATTCTTAGTTGTAACCGGACAACCTTAAATTTTAAAATCATTCAATATAAATTCAAAAAGACCTTCAACTTTTGTGTTTTTATCAAATTCGTAATAACAACTCATACCCGCGGTGAAAATATTCATTATAAATATTCAAACAAACAAATTTAAACAGCCAAAATATTTTTTTTACGCAAGCTAAGCTAATTCGCTCAAAATTGCAACTTTCAATAATTACATTGCAGCAACAAAAAAAAAAAAAAAACAAAATTAAATTTAAGTAGTTCAAGTTGTTCTAAAACAGGTTTAGAGCATAAACATAGTATTTGCATTTTTATTTTTTTTTATTTTTGTCCACTTTAGCCGACGCACTGTGCGAGGCAGTGTAGAGAATTGGGCAATTTTCATGCCCTCGTCGGGACACATTTGGTGAAATTCCTTTTTTTCGTAAAATAAGAAAATATAAGTGTTCTTGTAAGTAGTAGGAAAAGTTCTTTATTTCGTTTTAAGGCCCAAATATTCAAGTTTCATATAACGTTTAAGGTTTTTCAATACGTTTGTTAATTTCATAAATTCGAAGCTTTGAATTTTTTTAGCCGAATGTGCCATGGTTTGCCATAATAGTAATTTTCTATTTTTGATTTAAAAATCTATGGAGTAGTTTATTAAAAAAAAATATGTTCTTTAATTTCTTAAAAATGTTTGTATTCCAAATCCTGGAAAGTTTGAAGAGAATCACACCACTTACTAATTGAAGTTTGGCGATTTTTTCGCTGCTTATTAGTGTTGCCTTCAATATTCTAAACTTTTAAGCAAAAACAATTTTAAATCGTCATTTTTCTGATACCTAAGGCGGTTTCCCTGACTATCAAAAGCTCTTAAATTCATGAATAGGAAATTGCATTTACTACAGTTCACATTTGTGCTGAATCCTAAAAAGTTAAAAAAAAACCACAAGCTCTACAATCTATAAAGACCGTTCTTCATAAATTGATATGCATCCACCACAGTACCTACATATATCAGTCTGTTTGCACTCACTCAACTAAAAATTACCAAGAACGTAACGGAGTCAACAGTAATAAAAACTAAAATTCATCGTCTTCCTATCTAAGCTATATATGTAGCTCCATCGGCACTGAAAAGACACTCTCGAAAAAGGAAATACGGTTCTTAAATTCTCAGAAAACGTTTCGAATAAAATAAATAATTTAATCAAGCACCGCAAGCAAACCCAACGATGGTCAGCATCTTGCTGAAAGTACACCTACACCACCCCCATTTAGAAGTACCTTAGAACTGCTTCCTCCTGCAAATCAATTACCCTCTTTATGAAAGTGCATCACCACAACATCAACCTCAATATCATAAGATCAAATTGAATCGTTTTGCGTGTGAACGAAGTGAAATGAAATTAAGCTCTTATCTGGGAGTTGGTATCTGGACCAAAGGTATCTGGAGCTCATTCACCGCCAATCTCCAGAGGAACAGGGATGTGTGCCTGTGCATCCTTATACACAGCTCAGACGAACTGCACGAGTATATCGTTGCGGTCCCGCCCGCAGGGGACCACTCTCCCTCTCTCTCTCTCTCTCTTTCTCCGAGTGCATTCTGACAAAATATTTACCACTGATCTTATCTCGGGACCAATATTAAATTATTCCCTCTTTGGAAGACCACAAAAAGGAGCATCATCCTTTAGATTCGTTCGTACCCTCGTCTTTATCATCAGGGAGCTTCGTCCTCGTCGTAAACATCATCAGCCGTCAACTTGGTCGGTCTCATCGTCGTCGTCCTCAATATTACTCCCGGGACACATCAGATAAGTATTCGGGATGCGTCGTCGTCTAATGCTGGGGGTTGGTGTTCGGACATCTTTTAGAGTGAAAAATTGGCAATAAATGTCTAAGAGATAAAAAAGTGCTATAGTTTCTGCATCACCCTCATGGTGCATCCATACACAGCAGAATCACGCGCGACAGCAACAAAATAGCCAAAAAGGCAAACAATATTAAAAAAAAAATACTTAAAAACAGCCATCAGCCTCATTCAATATTTAAGGAGTAATCAAAACTTTAATCGTTGTTTACCATCAAAATTTCTTTCGCCATCTTCATTCATAAAGGATTCAGAGGACACTATGTTCAAAGAGTGTTGTCGTTGTCGTGTACATGTGTATGGGTGATGCTGAGACGGTTTAAGTACAGAAAGAAAATAATTTCTCATCCCAAATGGCTTTGGTAGTGCTGCGTTTCTGCGGCTTGGGACATTCTACAAGAACGGGCCGAGGTGATGGCGATGACGTGGCGGTTGGGCTTTGTGAAGCTGCTGTTAGCTGTTAGTGATGTTGATTCTGCTGTCGGCTTTGAGGTGGGAAATGAGAAAATTCTAAGAAAATTTCATTCTCCATTATAAGTGAAAGAAAAGGAGAGCAAAGCAAAGAAAAAAACTTTTAAAAAACAAAATCAGAAACGCTTTATGAAGAAAACAAAAAAAAAAAAAACAATCTTAAACAGTCTCGAGAAGTTGATGGTGTTGGCATAAGGAGAATAGATACTTATTTCGGAGTTCCCACTTTACAAAAAAAAAAAAAACCGAAAATAATCAAGTCCTACACGCTAATTTGACTAACATAAGAAAGAAATATTTTTTGAGCTCTTTTTCGTAGTCTTAGGGGCTATAATTTCCTGAAATAAATATTCTTCTCTATAGGCACCTTTTTATGTACGATTATGAATACCTATTAAAAATTTTTTCGATATTTTTCGCACAAAATCGAGAAAATTACTACCCTTACAATGTTCCAAGCAATTAAGGCTAGGAAAGCACTTGCGATTTCAATCGCGCGGTTTTTTAGTCGCAAAAATAGAACACATGAGTTTAAATGAGAATGAACGCACTTGATACCAACACAAATCATGACGATTTATTAATTTTTCTTGCGATGCGATTGTCGTAAGCTTAAATGAAACAAATGTACTCAAATGGATATGCACACACTTGCGATTTAAATAACTACGACTTAAAAATCGTAGTCGCAAAGAGAAATGGGCACGCACTTGCGATTTTTAATCCACGATTTCTTAGCCGCAATGAATAAGACATAATGGCGTTAAATGTAAATGCACGCACATGCGACTTAAAAATCGTAGCGATTATAAAAATGAAACAAGTTCTATTTTTTCAAACGATTTTATTGTCGCTACTTATTGGTAGCAAATGTTTGCACTCACATAAGAAGTAGTGTGTTTTATTTTTTGCGATTAAATAATCGCGCTCAAAAAAATCACAAGTGCGTGCATGACAATAATTTGTAGCGACTATGACTTTTTAATCGACTCGACGAAAATCGCAAGTGCGGTGCTAGCCTAAGAAAGTAGGAGAGAATTCAAATGATGATACCGACGCAAATTGGTTTTGAAGTTGGGCTTAAGGGTAAGCTGATGGGCACTCCCTAAAGCGTGAGTATAACGGTTGAATTATTTCAGAGCAGGCATTCAACTGGCTATTTCACTAGAAAACTGTTTATAAAAATACGGTAAGTATAATAAATAAATAAATAAATAGATTTGGTGGTGCAACAGCTCGAAGTGAACCAGGACTTAGTGACTTACAACTCTCAACCATTCCTATATGTGTGTTACCAGCAACGGAGGGGATCTACAATTTTCTGCCAATTCCAAACGGATAATGAGCAGGACTTTCCATGACAAGAGATACTCTTGGAGGATTTGTTAATTCCTCGCAAGAGGCAGTACACCCCTGAAAAACTTTATTGGAGCGGCTGAGAATTGAACTCTAGACCTTCCGCATAACAGTCCAACGCACTAACCATTATGCCAAGGTGTACTACTACTACTACTATAACAAAAGATAAGAAACGATACTCTAGATATTCAAATGTTTTTGTTATACATAGTACTTTCGCTTTTAATTTTTAAAGCTCTTTTTTGTATTCTATGCAAAAGGCCCAAGATGATTATTGGAGCACTTGTCCAAATATGAAAATTTGTAACGAAGTGTTACAACACCTACTTATCCCTAATCACATTACCGACACATAAATACCGCCTTTGAAATAATCATATTGCACATCCAGTTTGCACTTGAAGTCATGTAATCAGTACTTATCTACTTAGAATTCCATACAATTTTGTCTCTTATCGTTTCAGTTCACACTGACTTATAGCCGCAGATTTGATAAATGGAGGTTGAGAAAATGACAAAATTGTGTTTTCTTCGCGTCCAAAGTGGATACCAATCAAGTGTATAGAGAGTTTAAGATCGGGCCGCAAAAAAACCTTTTATAAGGCGCTTCGGTGACAGAAAGGCATTATTTTAATTGTGAAGCCAATCTAAATTTTTGTTATAAGATAGTAGGGTATTAGCTAGAATAGGGCAATCTTTATTATTGTTATTATGAGTATTAGCTACAGTGGGCAAGATTTATTATTATTATCAGGAGTATTATTTATTATTTACTAATCCAATCCGTTTTTGCCTCTGATCTCCTCTTCAAGGAGCTCACTGGACAGGTTCTCTTTTAAGATTTCCACCCATTCATTTTTCTTGGTTGCCGGTTAGGGACAAGGGCTTTCTATAAGAATTCCCGATCGTTTATTTCCTTTCGGTTCCTTTTCAAGTAACTCACTAGGTTCTCCTCCGAGATTTCCGTCCATTTATTTCTTTAGATAACGTGCTAGGCACACAAGGCTTCCGATAAGTATCCCGACCATTTTTTTCCTTCGTGTTCCTCTTCATTCTTCAAGGATAGCGCTGGACAAGGTTATCTGCAAAAAGTTTTCGACCGTTTTGACCCCAGGTCATTGTATTATATGAAATAATGTTATTTATTTTAAGAAAGGAAGTATAATATTGTAAATAAAATTATATTATATGATAAAAATGTTCAAATACATGAAATTGCCGCCTGATTTCCAGAAAATATGAATTATGAAAACAAAGCTCAAAAATCGTTTTATTAATAATGTAATTTTTTATATACCTAAGAAATTTCTTTAAAATTTCTTAAGAACAAAATTTGAGATGACAATTTTAAGTATTTAGTACTCGTAGTATAGATTTCAGGAAATAATTTCAAAAAACAATCGTTTGTATGTTTTGTAGATTTTTCAAAAAAAAACCCTTTTTTTTTAAAAAAAACCCAAAAAATATTTTTTTTAATATTTTTATATACAATATTATTTTAAACTTAAGGGGGCTTGTGCTTAAAAAATTTGGCTAAAATCGTTAGAGCCGTTAATGAGAAAGTCGAAAACCAAAAAACCGTTCTATGGCGATACTATTAATAACATTTTTTACCAACTTTTTTTTTACCAAAACGTAGCTCGTACCCATAATAGCAGATTTAATTTTTGTTTTATCAAAATCGTTTGAGCAGTTTTCGAGATAAATAAAATTTTTCATTATGTGTGTATGGGGGCTAAAAAGGGCAATCACCGAAAACCCTTATATACCGAGATTGAAGAAAATAGGTCCAGTGGTTAAGGCTGTAGAGAGAGGTATAGACATACAAAAAGACAGACGGAATTGCCGGATGCAGTTTGTTCGTCTTCGCTATCATCGTAATGTCAACTTTGATCAAAATCTCGAGTTCAATTTTTTTTTCAAATGCAGAACTTGCCCTATAGTACCTTTATATATGGCAAGTAAGAGTGGATGTTAGTGCAATTAGACGATAGTTAGAAGGGGAAGAAAATTCGCCCTTGTTAAGGACAGGCTAAACAAATGCTGTTTTCCATCTATTTGAAAAGAGACCTGTAAAGTAGGACAGATGAAAAGGCTTACGCAAGGGTTTTTCCAGTTTTGAAGAACACCTCTTGAGAACGATGGGAGGGATACTGTCCAGGCCAGCGGATTTGTGTATATCTGCATACATACATATATCTTTCAGTGCTCTTGCAACTGCACGAGTGCAAACGAAGATTTGTCCCATAAAATCATGTACGATCTCAATTACGTGAGAAGTCATGACTATTTCTGGCAGCGTCGAATTAACAGCAAACTACGCTGCAAGCAAATTCGCTTTTTCTTGTGAGCTGTTATTGAAGACGAGCGTTGAAGCCGAAGAAGAGGTAATATTTCGTGCATTTTTTGTAAATGGCTAACATTTCTTACTACCTTTTTGAACATTGTAGTATGTCTTGCCTTAATTTTTCTTCGTGTAAAAATTTGGATTTTCGAATATGATCATTACAGATCTTTCTAGCTTCTTTGAAATTATTCCGGTTTTCTGGTATGGTTGGCTTTATAACTTCCTTCTCTTAGTGAAACTTACTTAGCGCTTAGTAACGGAAATCATTCTTCATAATATCAAATGCCTTGTTCCTTTAAATGCTTAAGTCTACATGTTTTTTTTTTATAAGGGAAAGCTAGAAGAAATGCCTTATGCTTTACGGCATTGAACCGTTGACCATTCCTATGTGTCGGACTACAGTTGTTACTTTTTAATTACTTTAGGGAAGTTGACAAGTTTCCCTTGCGGGCTTACTTAATTGTTTCCCAATCATTTTTTATTTCTCTATTAAGCTACAGATATTTTGCTAGTATTAATGCAAGCTCTGGAAGAGGCAATCTTAGCCATACTGGCAAACTGGAGTTTTTATTTTGCTGATCTTGTGGAGGGAGGCGTTGAATTATCCGTATCCGGTGATTAACTGAGTACGTAGTTCATGATCCCCTCGTTCCACTCATCCAAGTCCGAAATTAGCCCCGCTGTCAATCATCCTCTGCTTTTCGACGTTCGGCGCTCTTGCCAATATTGTGCTTTGCAAGCATCTCTGCCTGTTCAGTTGCCCCCATTTTGTCATTGACGTTGGTACTTCCTTTGTCCCGCTAGACTTTGTAAGTTTTCTCTATTTGCCTATTGCATACGTCTAATGATTTGGTTCAGCTTCCATTGTGCATTTTCGGTATAGTTTTCCGGTATCACCGCGGAAATGTCATCTACATACCTTAACAGAAAGGTATCTTCCTGCATGTCCATGTAGAGTATGCCATCATTGGGGATCTTCCACAGGTTGGGTCCAATGATTGATCCCTGTGCTGGTCTTAAGATGATTCGCATTCTTCGTGTGCTTCCGTGGTCTCATAGATTAGCTGAAATAGTACTTCACCATCCGTAGGTCTGAGTGGCCTTGACTACTTCTTCTATTGCTCAGATTGTAGAATGGCCTTTCATGAAGCCGTGCTGCCTTTTGAATAAACCTCTTGTTGTCTGTACTCTAAATGTCACTCGTGGTATCAACATTTTTTCCATAGGCTTCCCTGCGGTGCTTTTTTTTTCTTCTGTTGATGATGAGTACCAAATGTTACATCTTCCAGTTTCTGAGAAAAACCTCTTACTTCCTTGAGCAAAAGTCGAGGGCATGCTCACGCGATCACTTTCAGCACTGCCGTAAGTAATCTGTTTGGTCCTGGAGCTCTTTTATTGTGCACGGTTTCCAACACTTCTTCACTGAACGACAGTGTATAATGTCGTTGGGCCAATATGGTGTCAGCCTGTCTGACCTCATTGGTTGGGAAGAGCATATCAACTATGTGCTTCATCTTTTCTTCGCTTATAGCAGGGCTGGCCGTATGCCAATCTTGTAGCCTAGTCCGCAGGAGTTGCTGTTGACATCTTGGCGGAGATCCTCCCACTTCTGTCTTTTGCTCAAATTAATTGACCTCTTAAGCTCGGATCTCTTGGGTCTGAGCTATGCTAGGTCATCTTTTGTTGGCTAAGCGTGTCATCTTCGTCGCCTGATGGCTTTGCGTCTAAGTTCTAAGCATATATTCTTCGAAAGTCAGCTATCTTCTTATTCCTTTTTCTTCCGCAGGCTCCTTTGCTTTCAGTTTTTAGTGATAGAAAACCCAGGTTTTTATTTTATATTTAGCTTGATCTCCGCAGTTCAAGTTTAATATCCAAAGGACAAACTTATCCAACGATGCCGTTCAAGTTCAACATTGGAAGGACAGAGACGTGCATATAAAACAAATATAAAAATCTGAGAACATCATTGATGAATATGAGAAAGAGAGCAGAAGACAAAGAGGCACACCAACATTTAACGAACCATCCGATGTGACTTGCTTTCAGCGGTTCGAATAAGGTAATTTCTAATTCAATGAAGGAGAGATTCATCAATGTCAAATGCGCGTATTTTTGATAAAAGACTGTAACGCCAAATTCTACATTTTACCACTGCAGTTTCTTGGATCTCCGACATCTAACAATTTTTGGAAATTTGTTTTGCATCTGCATGAAATCATCTAGAGAAACAAGTCCTGCCCATGGGCGTAAGTGGTCTTAATCCCATTCAGTCATCACTCACTTAGAAAGTTATTTCTGAAAATATATGACTTACAGGGCCCAATCACAGCTTTGCATGATAGTTATTTCGTTTTATGAGCATATAGAAATTGCAAAGTGTCATCATTGAAAGACGATGCGGTAGAAATTGCCTTCTCTTTGTCAGAATACAACCTAGCGGTTTTGTATATGCATAAGCATCAGCGACAAAAAAGGTGATGATGACACCGGTTAGGTTTACCTACCAACGCGATTTTCACCATTAAACCTACGCTACCTTCAGACAATGGAAAAAAGAAGAAACAAAAAGTATATCCTTAAGTAAGATATTCATCTTGTGCAGAACTCTGGTCTATAGCTCTATGCCTTTTCTCTCTCACTGCACCACCTTGACGTCAAGAGGTGTGTGTACCAAACCTACCTACTCCATCTATACCTTCGAGAGGTACGTCGTCATACACTGCAAACACCTTTACCTTGCCTCTTTGAATACCTACAGCAACGACGACGACGACCAGTAGACATCATCCTGCAATGCGCTTTCTCCTTTGCAGCACAGCAAGGACAACAAGCACACCAAAACAGCAGCATAGTACCTTCACCAACAAAAAAAAAAGTTACTAAATTCTCAAACTTACCCATCGGGCTGGAGAGTTGCTTTGCATGCCGAAGCACCATCATCAGAATAGGGCACACAACACATAAGTGGCAGGGATAAACATCCTGCTCCTGTTCGCCTTGGCATCCTATTGAGAAGCGTTTTAGATTAACGCTTAGTAAAGTTTGCATATCGATGTGGTGTGGTTGGGTATGGGCTTGAGCGCTATTCGCCCACTTTGTCAAACACATAAATACAATCTCAAACGACTTAAAATCTATGGAAAGGGCTCTGAGTCTGAAGCAACCGCATTTTCAGCACCATCATCCTGCAAGGATTGTCGTCATAGCTATATTCTTCTGCTCCTGACGCCGCATCACATCAATCTTTCACCGATGTGTGTGTGGTGTATTAATCGGTGCTGTTGACATTCTCATAATAGAAGCACACACTTTATCCAACACACTCTGTAACGTGGTCGTGTTATCACCGGTCCTCATCAGGACTTAGCTTATTAATTGATAATTAAAAATGCATAAACACCGGCTTTGTGGTTCGCCCATCCACTCCAGCTCGGCCCCCTTTTGGCCTCTCCCTCGCTCTATCGCTACAGCACCACTAGCCATAAAATAATGAGCTCATAAAAGGAATCTTCCTGCAGCCGCCCTTCATCCTTGGGCTTCGCATGTATATGTTGGTATAGTGGCGGTTTTACGCGAGCTCTCCATTACGGACACGAAATCCAGCCAGTAAAGTGTAAATTAATAGTTAATGGATCTCGAGAGTGTGGGCGGACCATATAAAGCGGGCCGCTGGGCATGAACATGAATGCCATCACTCTACTCTGTTCTGCTTGAAGCCTGCTGTGCTGCTGGCTCCCACCCTGTAATGGCTTTCCGTCAAGGAAAGAAGGACGTATAAATCAGCAAACGCGAAAATAATAGCATCCATTTCATACAAATACAGTTTATTCGCCGAAATAGCGCTGGGGCAGGAGTGAAGGTGTTTACGTTTTATGCCGCCATTAATTGGTTTCTCCTGTGGGATGAATTTGTTGTGGCGGGTTAAGGTTTAACAGCCTTCAATAACGGCCAACACGGCCGGCGTGGCGATTGTGGTGTACATAGCTAGCAATATGGGAATTCAGTTGTTTCAGTTTTTTGCGCTGATATAATTCTCAAATCGTAGAGAGTGAGGACGGACAGTGGCAGCGGTGGGCGTGGGAGTGGTAGTGGCCTCTGGCTTTGATGTGCGAAACAGTTGCTTGGCCAATGTTGGATGGTAACGTACCTTTTCTACATTTAACCATCAAACGAACGAACTCTTGGAAATTTTCACGGCGTGTGGCAATAACAACATTTTAATAGTACGGAATTTTACGATAGCGGTTCTTTTGTTTATATATTCGAATGGAAAGGCTCTTTGAAGTCTAGGTGTATAAAGCTTAAATTCCCACCATTCTTTGACGGCAAAAGCGGGAATAATTATAAAGTATTTTTTAAGTAAACAATGAGTTTTTAAGGCACTTCCCTAAGGGGTGGTTTGCTGGCTTAAATATTAATTGTTCGTGAAGCTTCTAATCGAAGTTCTCATACAAAATACAATCGAATACCATATTAAAATGCTGGAGTTTTTTTTTTAAATTTGCCCATCGAAGATAAACTTGGTAACATTCCTCTTTACCTAAAGGTCTAGTCATGGACCTCAACCAGCCCAATTCACTTTCACCTATATTAAGTTTCTGTGGATTTCTAAACGAATTCTTAGACTTTTTGATCCCTTTTCAATCGAACGAATGGATAGTTTTTCCTGGAAGCTACTTTGATTTTTTTTAAATAAAAGTTCTATCAGTCTTGTAATTTATTTAACAAAGTACCTGCAAAAATTCGAGGTCCGGTTGTAGTTCAATGCAGATTCTGGTTTCAGATAAATATCCCACTTGGAAGGAAGAGAGATCCGCTCTCTCGCTCTATCGTCTTTCCGTAAAACTTCGAATGGGGTAAGCCTATTACGATTATGAATGCGTTCAGCTGAAATGAGTATCAGAAGATGCACATGCGAGTATGCTGGAACGCAAAACAAGAACAGCGAAAGAAAATTTTCACGCAAAGAGCAGAAACGAAAAGAAGATCTTGGGTGGAATGAAGAGAGCTTACGTAGCCTTACGGCTCAAGGATGTCGAAGAGTCTCACTATCAAAACAACACCCGGTAGTTGCAACGAACTGGCTGCTGGTTTTAAGACCGGAACGCAGGCCCTTCGAAACAACGAAGGTACCTCTGACTGACCTGACCTGCAGGGAATTGTGAATATATTCAAGCAGAATTTCTAGCAGCTTCTAAATGGGAATCATGAAAAGCGTTTAATAGGGCAAGAAGACAATCTCCTTCCAATCAATGAAGACCCAGTTCCACCACCCAGTATAGAAGAGGTAGGCCTACCTATAAATAAGCTTAAGAACAACAAAAACATAGGATCTGATGGCTTGAATGAATGAATTTGTATTGGGGGTTATGCACTGCGACCTGGAGATCTATTGTGCTCCCACTTAAAAATGAATGAGCTTGCTCATCCTACAGTTCCTCCTCCAAATCTATTGCTTTTATGAATTTAAGTATTTGGGGCCCCATTAGAGAGCATAGGTTGCTCTCTTTTACCTGGTATTGTCCCAGATGGTTTTTCCTTTGGTACATAAGTGAAGTACAACTTCCTAGTATGTGGTCCGGTGTTTCCTCATGCATTGCACTGCTTAGCTGGGTGTAGTTGCCAAATAGCAGTTTCGCCCGCCTCAGTTTTAGAAGTTCTTTGCAGTTCTTGAATATGTTTGTCTCCTCTTCTTATTTAATTTTGTTCTCGATGAAATGTTCTCCTATTCTGCAATAGGGCTCAGGTCCTGTTAATAGCCAAATCACAATCTCGCGTTCGTCGGTCCGGCGTTAAATGGGCGTTTGATCGTATATACGATTTTGTGTGTCAAAAAGCGCGACCGTAGCATTTGTAAAACGAAATTTAGCTTCAAACCTCGAGCGTTGACTGACATTTCCATGACATCTTTGATAAGTACCTACTTAATTGTTATATTCCAATGAATTTTGTTACTGTTTATTAATTTACAAGGTATATAATATTGGGTATTTTAAATTTTGGGCATTTAAAATAGTTAATTTGTAAAGCTATTTTCTGAAACAAGAAATGGATATGGCCGATATGGATGATCTTGATGACCTCCTTGACTTTTCCTTGTTCGGTGTTGTGAGCTATGCTGGGTATGAGGCATTTAAAAACGACGAAAAAAGAGTAGAAAGGCAGCGATGGGTTCGGAAGCTCAATTTAAGCAGAGACACTGATGGATTCTTTGCTCTTAATTATGATGCAATGCAAAAGCATGATCCAGAACATTTTTTTAAAATAACCCGAATGAAACCGGCGACATTCGATTTGTTGAGAACTTTTATCGAGCCAGAACTAGAAAAGCATTCTTGGAGAAAACCAATTTCTCCTAGGTGTAGATTATTTCTCACCCTTATGTTAGTAGTATCTGCCACTGCAATTATTTTTGTTTGCAATAAAAATTGATTTTTTTAAAGGTATTTTTCGCAAGGAGTTCCCAGACAAAAAAGAACTTCAATTACTTACTTCTTATTTCACTTCAATTTTCAATTTTCAAAACAAATACAAAATACGGCCGACAATGAACTGTCAAACGCCCGACCGCATAGAAAATAGATCTACTTTTGCTTTAGCCTGGCGTTGGTCTGACGTTTACGATATTACGATATAAAGCGGTCGCAACGCCGGAGGTAACATTTCAGATTGCCTCATAAGAGTCTATTGTTTTTATTCAAAATGTCAAAGCCCGACCGACCAAACGCGAGATTGTGGTTTGGCCATAAAGGGATTGATGCGTCTCTTTTTTCTAGGGAATCTGCTTTTTCGTTTTCATGAACAACCACGTGACCAAGTACGCAGTAAAGTGTGACCCTGTTCATTTAGCCTGCTTATGCCCTGCCACACCAATTAAGAGCTGATGGTATATGAGTTTAGTGCCTTGAGTGTCGCTTGACTATCTGACACGACGTCAATGTTCTTGTTCCGATAATGCTTTTCGAGATTTCGATCCACGCATTTTCCTATGGCGCTTACCTCCGCTGGGAAGATGCTTGTGGACTGCCCCTTCGGTATGCCCAAAGATTCCTGCACCCTTCGCTTGTTCTCGATCCATCAGTGTACCATTTGATGGTATTTGTTTCAAAGTTGTAGCTTATTTCCGCTCCTACCCAATCTTCTTGTTGCTTAGGTGTGTAAAAAAGTTTTTCTCGAAATTATATTTTTTGATCATTCCATCTCCTGGGATGTCAAGATGGTTTGTTATTGTTGACTTACCGATTAAGTCCCTTTCTCCGAGACCAATCATTTTGCCTGTCCCAGTTACTTCCTTTGAAAACCTCATGATACCTCCCACTCCCGCACTTCTGATGACCTCGTATAAAGGGGATAGATGGAGGACAACCTCAACAGCTGCAGGTTCCCATTGATCCCGTAATACAGATACAATCCGGGCATTTGAACTTTTTCTAGGGTTTTCCTAGTTGTTGATAATTCGGTTTTCTTGTGCCATGTTTCCAAACCGTAGGTAATGATGAGTCTTACCCTCATAGTGTACATCCACCTGAGGATGTTCGGTTTGCATCCCCACGACTTGCCTGCAAGTCTCTTGCAAATCTCTTGGCTCTCCCGACTAAAGCTTTGAAGTGTTTGTTCCAGAGCAGTTAACTACAACAACAACAAGGAGTTAACTACAATAACGTTTCCTTTACATTTTGTATTTCTAGTGCCTAAAATTTCTTTTATCCATCTGGTTATGGTGATGGGTACGCATTTCCTAACAAGAGCTCTGCCTAAAGCTTCGTGGGATGTATTGTAGAAGGCTTCCTCTATGTCTAAGAATGCAACTAATGCTGTTTCCTTTACATCTAAGGCTTTTAGGATTTTATTTGTTAGTTTAAACAGGGCTGTCTCTGTTGATCTACCAGTCCTATATGCGTGTTATCGCCGATTGAGAGGCCTAGTTATTAACACTTCTGATCTAATTAAGTTATTGGCCTGAAAGATTTTTGATGGGATCTGATGGCTACCAGCAGAGCACTTTAAATACGGGGGAAGGTGTTTTGGTAGGGTTTATGCATCAAACCATCAACCAAATATGTGTGAAAAGGAGCATGCCCAATGACTGGACCATCAACTCCATATCTCTCATATACACAAAAGGTGATCCTATGTCTTGCAAGAACTATTGAGGTATATCCCTTCCAAATGTCGAATATAAGATCCTATGCAACGTGCTATGTCAATGTCGTAGACTGCAATAATTAAGTCGGCAAGTACCAGTGTGGCTTCCAGCCAGGCAGATCGACCATAATAGACTAATTATTGACATTGAGACAAATTCTGGAGAAAACCAACTAATTACAAGTTGAGACTATTTTTATCGTCTTAAAAGCCGCATATGACAGCATTCATCGTTAGGAGATCTGTATGGCGATGGCCGAACTCGGGATCCCGGAAAAACTTAACCCATTGTGTCGTGTGACATTGGAAAATACGCGGAGGAGTGTTTAACTAGGGATTAACACCTCCAAACTTTTCCAAACATACACAGGAGCAGATGGAGCGCAGGCCAGGCGTTAAAACGTAGGGCATTATATTGTAAAACAATCTCTCCAACTGTTGAGGTATGCGGACGATATCGACATTATCGCCCGCTCCCAACTTTCTGTAATAGAGTCCTTCACGGCTGGTGAAGATCAGGTGAGACTTTATTTGGTCTTGAAGGGAATGAGGACAAGACTAACAAACAAGAATCTGTCCACTGCTTAGGGCAAAACTATTTGAAGCAAATACTAAGAGGTTTTTAAGGAGTTCATCTACATACATACTTCGGAGTTTATATTAACTCCACGAACGACACCTAAGTGGAGATCGGACGAAGAATTACCCTAGAAAACAGCTCGTTCTTCTGGTTAAATGGATTCAAAACTCTTCACTCTTTACACGAAGTGCATGATCTACAAAACCCTTATACTATACCAGTCTTGTTTAACGGCATCGAATACTGGACTATTATCATAAAGGGGGAGATGATACTAGGCTCCTTCGAAAGAATAATTCATCGACGGATATTTGGTCCGCAATGACCAAGCCAGAGTGGATGCCAGAGTGCTGGTTCTAAATGACTAGTAGCAGCGTGCTCGGGATGGCAGAGGATGGAAAGCTGCCGTGTCTCAGACAGAGACCCTTCATGGAGCGGAAGCCCGTTAAATAAGTTAGCAACATTATTTTTTTTATTTGGTATTTGTTTTTTTTTTTGTATTTTCTGCTAGATGTATATAGCATTTACTTAAATCTGGGGATCCTTAAACGAGTTGATTTAAAGCTTGGCTTAGGAAAATAAACATAAAATAATCTAGCTTTCGGATGAGTTTTATAATTTTTTTTACGATTTGCCATAATTCTATTTAAAATTGGAATTTTTCAAAAAATTTTGGATTACTATTATGACCAAGGTTGCAAAAGCTTAAGTCACTTTTTAGCTTAAGCTTGGCTCTAATTCACAAGCTGGTGGGTGACTTATGAATTAAGAAAAATGTAATTCAGCAGCTAGTTACTGACTTATGAATTAAAAAAATTTATTTCATAATACCCCAGTCAAATTAGCCTTCAATCTCGGAATGAAAGCGAATAAGCTGAAAATTTGCATCAACCTTTATTTTGATGTTCTTATAACTCACAAAAAAGTCTCATATCATATCGTGTCCGCGACACAAGTTTTTCGAGATCAAAGGTCAGGTAAATCGTTTTTTTGCAATTATTTCGTTTTCTATGCGAAATACCGCGTTCGAGGTTATTATGAATTCTGTAGATCATACACTTATCTACAATTTTTATTTCAATAATTGTTTTTTAGCTCCAACCATTCTCGTGATATAGCGCGGAGAGTGGGGAGTGCGCAAACAACGCCATACAGCTCTTATGTAAAATCCTATTTATCTCAAAATCGACTCGAACGATTTTAATAAAAAATTTAGTGTGTTATTATGGGCATGTATACTACATTTTTGTCGAAAATAATCTTGGGGAAAAAACTGTACCTGACATAGAACTGTTTTTTGAATTGTTGACTTTCTATTTTACTTGCTTTACGATTTTGAGCAAAATTTTTACGGGAGCTCCTTTGAATTTAAAATAATATTGGATATAAAAATAGTTTTCAAAAATTAATATCCTTATAATGTGTGAACAATATTTTTTTGTAAATTATTTCTTAAATCTTTTTTACTTAGTATGTTATAATAACCTATAGAATTATCATGGAGCGTGATTTTGTATTGCGAACGCTACCCATTAAATTTAGCAAAGACAAATCTAGCAATTGCAGTCCCTATTTAAGATGTCGCCACAATCTTTCGTCTTCTCGATGTACTATAAGTTTTATATACAAAGCTAGTACTTACTCGTAAGATTGAAAATTGTTTTTGTTTTTGTTTAAATTTTAAAGAAAACTGTTATATAAAAAATGAATTCAATAATAAAACGATTCTTAATTTTTTTTTTTTTGCATATATTCATAATTTTCTAGAAATCAGACCGCAGTTATCTATTTTGGTCTATTTTTGTTTTTCTTTTTTTTTTTTTTGGATTTACGTGTCACTGTAAGCTATTACATCATATCGGTGCGATAACTTTATTTTTTTAAAACAAATTTGAATTTTTAATTTTTAATGTCAAAAAAGGCCTGTTTGCTTACTTTTTTTTTGGCTATAACTGTCATTCTTTTAGTTGCTTTCAGAGCCAATTTGTCAACACAATTCTACTAGAAAAAAAAGAAGCAGTTAATAAACCGTTCTTTAATTAGAACATTGTTAAGTAGTATCTTGCTTATATTGATTAAGTCTACGCTGTTTAAAACTTTGCCCCACTAATTTTGGTTTTTGATTTTAAAGTCGAATTTGTCGAAAAGAATTTTTTAACTAAATCCATAATTATAAGCTTAGCGCTGCCTTTACCACCCTCTCGGCTTAAAATTGCCATTCCTTAAACTTTACGAATTAAAACCTCCTGAAGCGCGACATCCATATACACAAATATCATTGAACTCATTCCGATGAAAATCCCATCACTATAAGAGAATTAAACATCACAGAGTAAACTCCTCTGTAATTTTCATCAAAATTGATTTCAATTCCTACTCACTCTTGTTTGTCAAGATTCAAGACATTGAATTGATAAATTGCAAACAATTATTTTCCGATTTAATGAACCAATAGTGTTTTGGTGTATATGTGTGTGTCTGTTTGTATTGAAACTTAAAACTGTTTTATTTAACTACATTATATACATAGAATGTGATTTGAATAATAAAATTTGAATTAAGTAAGGGACAATGAGCTCTAAAACGACATTAAATTTGAAAAATGTTTGTATAGATAATAAAAAAACGTCTCATTACTTTTTCATCGTTTTCTAACGATAATGGTGGGTTTTGTCACAAATTTTCAAATCTTTACTTTTTCTTCAAGATAAAGAGTCTAGACTCTAGACAATAGCTATATGTATATATTTTTTACGTACAATTCATTCATTCCATGTTCAAGAACTCGAGATTTTAATCAAATTTAACTAAACGATGTTCAAACACATTAAAAAAGTGTTCTTTGTCTTTCTGTCTATATAGCTCTAGTCTAAGCCGCTGAAATGACTTTATAAGAACTTTTGGAAGAAATATTTGAAACGCTCAAGTGATTAGTGTAACAATTTTAAATTAGTTAAATAAATCTTTCTTAATTTTAAACATTATCGTGCTAAGTCTATTTTTACTTGCGACTTATTGGTACTATAGGGCAAGTTTTGCATTCGGAAAAAAAATCGAACTCGAAATTTTGATCAAAATTGACATAACGATGATAACGAAGACTAAAAAAGTGGGTCTCGCAATTCCGTCGGTCGGTCTGTCTGTCTGTTCCACTTCAGCCTAAGCGGCTCGCCCGATTTTCTTTAAGCTTGGTAGATATCATTTTTAATTTTTCCCCCACAAGTTTTTTTCTTTTTTTTTTAAGACCAAAAATAACGGTACCTGCCATTTTTTCGAAATTTTATAAATATTTTTTTCCCAAAAACCGTTCGACAGATTTAAAAAATAAAAATACGAAAAAAATTCACTTAGTTAAAGCTAGGTTAACTATAGTTGAAAAAAATTCGGAAAAATGGTTATTGGGGCTCCCCCCATGAAACCATTTTTTTTCATGATTTTCTCAAACGGTTCCACCGATTTCGATCATTTTTGTTTTTGCTAAAGCTACCCAAAAATTCGAATAGTATTGTGTATTCAAAGTTTCAAACAATTTTTTTTTTGGATTAAAAAAAAAGTATCTCAATATAATCTACAAGATGTGAGAAAAAGAAATGTATTTACCTAAAAATAAAGGTACCCCATACAAATGTTAAAAAATGGTTTTCAAAAAACGTATTCTTCTCGAAAACAGCGCCTAGAATTTTGGTACATTTTTTTTTCTTGCAATTAGTTTTTATGATCTTTAATTTAATAAAAAAAAATTGAAATTAGGATATTACAGCTTGTACTTACCATAGAACCATTATTTTTTCTAATTTTGAATTTCTCATTATTGACATAACGGATTTTAATAAAAAAATTTCTAAAAATGCTTAAGTTTAAAAAAAATTGCATTTCAGGACTTTAAAAAAATATTTTTTTGAATTTTTGGAAAAGAAGTAATTTTTTTGGAAATTTCGATATCTCATAAGCGGCTCAATATTTCTTTTGGAATTTTAATTTTCTTTCGTACAATAATAAAAACTCAAAGTTGGCGTACCAAATTTTTTTCTTAAAAAGATTTTAAGAATTTTGTATACAGGGTGTCCGGTAATTCGTGTGCCATACTTTGGGATGTGATTCTTGGTCATATTCTAAGAAAAAAATTGTTCTACAGTAAAGTCTGATTTTCAACTTTGACATCACTTTTTGACGATTTAAAAAAAAGACTAACTTTGGTGTACCCTTACCCATGTTAAGGTCAATTTCTCTGTCAGTACTAATGGTAAGGACCTCATTTAATTTTTGTTCTTGCATAAATTCAAATTTGCATCTCTTACTACTAAGAACTACTTATGAACAGTTTTCTCTAATAACATTCGTTTTTTAAATTCCTATTCTATTACATAGGTACAAGTTCGTGCGACCCAGTTGTGCATTTTATTTTAGTACCGTGCTATTTACAAATGCCACTTATAGCCTTTCCACACCGAGCCGAAAACACGGTTTTCGCCAAAAAATCGGTTTTCGTCAAAAACCCGCATCGAAAACACAAGTTTTCCCATACATTTTTGTGAACTACAAGTTTTCGTTTTTGACTAGTTTTTGATAAAACCTCTCGAAAACCAGTTGAAATTCAGAGATGATGTAAACAAACACACCTAATGAAAAATTCAAAGCTCAATTGAAATGAAATGAAAACATTCAAATACCAATCAGACATAAAAAAAAAACATCTGACAGCTACTGAAAAGAAAAATGTACAGTTTTAATTGACAGTAAGTGTCAAAATAGTTTAAATGACAAGCGAAAACTTGTAAATATTCGGTGTGAACACTTTTTGAAATTTCGAAAACTTTTTGCCGAAAACTGGGTTTTCGGTTCGGTGTGGAAAGGCTATTAGATTCTTGCGCGAACTATCATTGTTTTAAGTGTGTTCAGAAGCAATTTATTAAAAAAATTGCTCTTATACCGTACTTAGAGCAATTTTAGAAAAGGTTTAAAATTAAGAATGAGTTAGTAAACTTCCTTAAAGCTTGTAAATTGCTTAGTAGTATCATATTAATACCTTAATAATAGGCTGCTTAAAATTTTGCTCCCTTGTTTTTAAACATTTTAACATAACATAACATACGAGTATTTTTAAAATTCCTCTTAAATCACTAAAAGCCGTAACAAGTGCGTATGCCTGCGACCCAGTTGAACATTTTATATAACTTCTCACGAAAGAAGGAAGATGTCGGTAAAGCGTGATTTGTTCCTTTACTTAAGTATTTAATTTGACAAGAGCTTTCAAATGTCATTGTATACTTTTTTTTTTGGAAAAAATGAGTTTCAGTCGAAGAGACACCTTAACAAGCAATTCATCAGGAGTTGGCATAATGTGGGTTGAAGATTATGATTAAAATACAATAAAATACAAACAAAAATTAAATAAAAGTTTTCTTGAAGTATTGACTTCTTCTTTAGGACTTATAAACCTTTATCTGTAAGGAGCTTAATATTTAATAAGATAAAAATAAGTGACTCACTAGACTTTAAGGATAACATCTTCTTTGAACCTTGATGTTGTGTTTTACATTAAATTGGTACGAGTAGCTATTTATAATTTCTTTTGTTGAGGTTTTACTTACTGGTTTTTCAAAAGTCTGCTTCAAGATTAACTCCACATTACATACGTCTATGAATATCTGGAAATATCTGGCCCACATAATATAATGTATATACATATGTACTCGTATCTATGTATATGAAGTCCCGAGTAAATTCTCCCATTTCATTCAAGTTGAAAGGTAACTATTCTACAAATTTGTCGCACTTATGTAACAAATTTTAAGATCAGAAAATATTGACAGGTGACAATTTGTCAGTTAATTAGCTAGTAAATGAATCCTTATTTCGAACAACATTCATATTTTTTACATACATATGCAATATCTGGAATTCCAACTATTTTCAACATAAGAGCATGTCCGTTTACCCATGCCATCGTCAGGGAGCATTGATTAAGGGAATTAATTTAAAAATATGGCATCGTCTAGACAAAGAAATCGTATAGGTCCGCCAATACTTTTATTTTGTTCTGTTAATTTTCTGTTCATTAAAATTGACAGTCAAATGTAGGCGGATACTTAATGTGTCGCTTTATTTTCACTCTTCCCTGCTTATATCAATTAAAATTCAAAACCCAATGCAAACCCATATGTATGAAATACGGGCATAACCTGAAAGCTTAATGTGATTTCGAAGCTTGTTGATTATTTTACGCAGTTTCGGTTGCCATGGCTAGTCAATCAAAATTGTTGGTTTCGATCCCAATCTTTACCCTCACACAGCAAGTTGGTCGGTCGGTGGTGAATTTTGGCAAATACGTTTATATCTGGAATCTAGATGTAGTCATTAAACCAAAATGGTTTACACACTCTCTGACAACCTCAAAAGCCACCCGTTCACGCAGCTTGGATTAAAGCGTTGGCACCATTTACATGATGCAATTGCAATCACATTTAATTGCAGATCGATTCGATATTATGATGGGGGCAAGAGATGTCAAAGGGCGCCATGTGGCGAAGTGGTTTTTTGGAGTTGAGCTTATGCCCTTCTGTGTTAGGATGCTGTAATGAACGCGCACTATATAATACGATTGGATGATGAAAAAGCAATCAATATGTAAAATGTGATATTTCAAAATAAATTTGGTTTATTTTTAGAGCAATTGCGTTTATGTGGTTCGTTAAGTGTTAAGACTATTGAATAAAGTTTTGATGAGCCTTAACTCAATAAAATATTAAATGCAATTAGGCGCTTACGTTCAAATTGAAAAACTACTTTAATTAAAATGTAGTTTGTTGCCTCTTTGTGGGATAGGTTTTGATTTAGATTCGACACCAATAACGCTTCTTTGCTTAAGCCCATTTGTATGTACCTATACTTGCTTGCTAAAACAGCTGACTGTTATAACAGCTTTGAATGTTGTTAAGCTTGGAGCTACATCCCACTGACGATAATCAGGCCAGGTGCCATGTTAAGGTTTCGCACGCTAATTTGATTAAGGTTATTTTCCACTTGCATGCGTCACATATAATTAACGGGTATATTCTACTGAGCCTTTTCTCGAGATAGAATTCAAATATTGTCTGGGTCAGAGTACCTATTTGTGTCCCTTTTTTAACTGTGTGTACAGCCTATGCAGTTCGTTGTTGTATCTTCTCCAGTATCTTCACCGCCGCTGTAGGCGGGACCAAAAATTCCCCGCACAGCTTCCTCTTTAAAAACATTGACAAGTCTATATGAAGGAATACATTTTTCGTTAGAGATAGTGTTTGCTACTCATTTGTTTTCTGAGACCAAAGAATTTGTGATTTTTCGTTTGATCTCACCTTTATCTGATTTGATAGCAAAGACAGTAACCTTAAAAAATTAAAATTAATTGAAGGCACAACATCTCGTAGAGAACGAGACCAGCAAAAATGGAAGGGACCTTCAATTCTCAGCCAACTCCAAACAGCTTAGATGAGAAGCACCTTTAAGGTATTGGAAGATTTGTCAGTTCCCTTATAGGTAGGTACTATAAGCAAGTTATGCATTCGGAAAAAACGAACTCGAGATTTCGATCAAAGTTAATACTACGATGATAGCGAAGACTAAAAAAGTGGGTCTCACAATTCTGTCTGTCTGTCTGTTCGACTACAGCCTAAACGGCTCGGCCGATTTTCTTTAAACTTGGTAGATATCACTTTAAATTTTTCCCCCCACACGTTTTTCTCTATTTTTTAAGACCAAAAATAGCAGTACCTGCCATACGATTTTTTCGAAATTTTATAAATATTTCTTTTTCTCAAAAACTGTTCGACAGATTTATAAAAAATAAAAATACACAAAAATTTTATTTAGTTAAAGCTAGATAATGGTTGTTGAAGCAGAAGTAGTTCATCAATCTATTTTATTTGCAATATAATTTCTTTTTACTTAAAATCTTAATTAAAATTTAAATCTTAATGTATACAACTGAATTAAAAACTTAAAATCTAAATGTGAATTAAAATCCTAAAATCTCATCTAAAAATCATTACGTTTATACCTTAAAATCTAAACTAGTACTAAAATTATCAACTTTTTAAATTTGCCGCCACCAAATATCAGCGGCCATATTTATTGTAAATTCTTGTACTAAAACAAAAGAGAAGAAAGGTAATTAAAGAAGGAGCTGGCATTCAAGCACAGACTACCAAAACGAAAACATCATTAAAAAATCGTCTTTCTTTTTGCTTTTCGCTCCACCGTCGTCGCTTAACGTTTCTCTTTTTTCTGGTCGATTTTTAAAGACTTTCAGTTAATTAAAAAAGTAAGTAAAACCAACAAACAACAACATATTAACATTTTTCTGCAAAGACTCGTTAATTAGATAATTTTTAGGTTTCGCGTTTAAAGTCTAAGCAGAGCGAGTGAAAAAAGCTTTGCTCGTACAATGGTTGAAAAAAATTTTTTCCGAAAAATTCTTATTGAGGATACCCCATGAAACCATTTTTTTTTTGTTTTTGATTTTCTCAAAAACAGTAAATTTTTTTCCGAAAAATTGTTATTGAGGATACCCCATGAAATTATTTTATTTTTTTTTTGATTTTCTCAAAAACAGTACAACTGATAATTTTTTTCATGCTTAAGCTCCCAGCAATTTGAACAGATTTGTGTATTAAAATTTTCAAAAATTATTTGTTTTGATTTTTAAGAAAAGTTTCCAAATTTTTGTTTTCAAAATTCAATATCTCGAAAACCACATGCTAGATTTTTTTTTAAACTTGATAAATAAAAGTTTTTCAATATAATCTACAAGATGTGAAAAAAAAAAATTATTTTACCTAAAAATAAAGGTACCCACCATACAAATGTTAAAAAATGGTTTTCAAAAATCGTATTTTTCTCGAAAACGTCGCCTACAATTTTAATAAATTTTCTTTTCTTTTACTCAATTTTTATGATCTTTAATTTCACAAAAAAAAAAATTAAAATTAAGATATAACAGCCTGTACCTATGATAGAACCATTTTGTAAAATAATATTTTTTCTAGAAATGCTTCTGAAAAGTATAAAAAACATTGAATTTCAAAACTTAAAAAAAAAAAAATATATTTTGAAGTTTTGGAAAAAAAAATATTTTTAAACGGCTCAATTTTTTTTTTGGGAAGTTTAATTCTCATTCGTACAGTACTAAAAACTTGAAGTTGGCGTACCAAATTTTTTTCGGAAAAACGTTTTAAAAATTTTTTACATAAAAGGTTCACTGGTTAACTTAACCAGAAAACTTTTCAATTTTTTTTTTATAATTCACTCGCGCTCAAGGGTATGTTACGAGACCCTTATAATGTTATGAACACAGCACGGGCAAGGGAGAAATTAGGAGGGGAGAGAAAGGAGGTGTCGATGAACATTGGTCTTGAATGTTTTGCAAATTGAAATGGCAGGGGAAAACTGTGATGGGTAAGTTATTCCATAATAGTGTTGTGCGACTAAAAAACGAATCTCTATATTTGACGGTACGACCAAAGTTAGGTTCAAGGGTGAACTGATGAGCATTCCTAGCGAAGCGGGTACCACGGGTGAATTGATAAAGGGGAGGAATGCAACTGGCTACTTCGAGTGAGCATTGCTTGTGAAAAAAGCTATAAAACAGGGAAATACGGTGTTCAAGAGATGGGAATGAATCCATGATAGCTCTGTTTCGAATCAGTTTTAAGTTTTAACGCTCTGTTCTGAATTCTATTCAATAAATGGAGAGAAAATTGAGCAGCATCTGCCCAAAGGTGTGAGTTATACTCGAGTTTTGGACGTATAAACGCCTTTTAAATGGTAGCCAGATCAGAAGGGGTGAAAAATTTCTTACATCGATATAGAAATTCTAAGCATTTAGCAGCATTCTTGGCGGTCTCGAGTATGTGATCATTCCAACGAAGATCGTGGTTAGCACACATACCGAGTACTGAGAGCTTTTCGGTTTCTTCGATGCAAGTGCCATTTAAGAACAAATGTTTTTGGTCAGATCTCACTCCTTTTTGCAAAGATTTTAATATTTTGCCATGTCAAAATCTCGAAAGATACGGAAAGATAGAAGGGTGGACTCTACCTACTAAAATCATCTTAGTTTATAGCTTCCTATTTCAAGATACCTAACACTAACATATATACCTTAATTACAGCAATCGGAAGTGCTCCATATAAATTAAACATTTTCTCACAAAGTGGGCGGATACCACGCCCCTGAATGGAAAACCTCAATTTTTATTTTTGGTCCTTTATATGCAATCTGAGCCGTACCGCTCTACCAAATTTCATTGTTCTACTGCAATCCGAAGTGCGCCATATATAATTTACATCAGTTCGGAGGAAGTAGGCGGATACCACACCCCTGAATGGAAAACCTCAAATTTTACAAGATTCTACGATGTCGGGAAGTGCTCCATAATTTTGATGATCTGTCAGTCCATTCAGTCAGTTACGGTTTTTGTGATTTTTGAGCCCTTATATCTCAGGAACCGCTTATGCTCGAAAATTGAAATTTGGTGAGGCGCCTGTGCCTGAGAAGCTTAGCAAATATTCCAAATTTTAAGTTTCTGACTTTATTAGTACTGAAGATAGAGAGGGGTCAAAAATCGCCTGAGTTTGTTCCTGTAAAAAGGGTGTAGTGCCTGAACTTGGCTGGGCACTACCGTGCCCTTTGATCCGAGTGGTCTAATTTCCAAGGACTAAACTGCATAGATCCGGCTGAACGATAGCCTGTGTTGTGTTCACCTTAACGACAGCGGTCGATTGTGGTTTATTCACATAGACCTGTGACTTCAGGACACCCTACAGAAAAAGTCTATCGGGGTCACATCACACGAACTTAATGGCCAACGCACGTCACCTCTGCGAGAAATAACTTTACACTCAAATCCTTCATGCAAAATGTCAATAGAGGCATCCGCTGGGGCATATAGGGCCATCCTGCTGGAACCATATAGGTTCATAGGGTATAATTTGGACTGTAAGGAATTGCTTATAATCGTTCTGTAGTGCTCGCCAACGTCGTTTTCTAAAAATGACGGATCAATGCAGCCTACCGACGCGACGGCCTAAATCTACACCAAATGGTAAATTTTTGACTTATTTAAGTTTTTGAACCTCATGTAGGTGTTAGTGTCGTCGCATATACGGCTATTTTACTTGTAAACATATCCACTTATGTAAAAATTCACCTCGTCGTTAAAAATGATATTTCAAGCAAAATTACGGTCGTCTTTCAAACGCGCCCAAGCCTAGTCAGCGGACAAATGGCGTTGTCAATAGTTATGAACTTTGAACTCGTGAGTCAGTTGGATCTTGTACGGCTGTAGGTCTAAGTTCTGATGGAAAATTCACCAAGTTGAAGTCTGCGAATCGCCGAGTTCTTGAACGGTGATAGATGACTGGGTTCTACTGTACACTTTCACGGGCCGCGGCGATATTTTCAGCCGATCTTGCGTTCCTTTGACGAGCGAATATTGGCTGATTGATTACCGGACCGGTCATCTCACATTTGGTAAGCAAGCGTTTAAGAGTCGGCAGTGAAGGGCTACCACGTCTACCGTAAAGCAAGCTGTTTGTGATGTTTGCACAAACGAACACTCATTTTGATAATAAAATTTTATCAACTTGTCATGGTGATTTGGTATCAGTAAATAAATAAGAAGAAGATTTCACAGATGTCTCTAAAGTAGAATGGTCGCCAAAATCCATCCGCACCAATTTTTCAGTTATTCTTTAACATTTCCAGCATGGGTTGTTATTTTCTCAACGCACAAAAAGTTCAGTCCTTCTCAATAATTTTAATACCATACGGTACAATTTTACACAAAAGTCATATGCATATAATATGATGAGACTTATTTACAGCTTATTTATGACCTTATTTACAATACCATCTTTTTACATAACTTATGTTGCTGGTTCAATCTTTTTAACGAAATTATTGAGTCTTCATTTTAAACATTTCTGTCTGCTCTCCTTGAAATCAACTCGTCAAATAAAAGGAGAAATAAAATGCCAGCGAGTCCTTATTACAATCCGATTAAAACAATTTTGTGGCATCGCATGACCTTGTTTAATATTTAATTACGATGCCACCTTCAAATACTTTGCTTGAACATACTCTCTCAGTCGTATATAACCAGACTGTGTTTCAGATCTCCGAATGTGCTGTACAAAATTAATATTAAAGAATTTAATAATTGCAATTTAAATTCACACAAAATTCAGCTGAGACAAATAGCGTCTCGTGTCATTAAAAAACAATTCCATACAAACAATTTGGAAAACAGTAAACTTCTTGGAAAATGCAAAAGTACTTTGAATTCCCCATTCATGTTTACTAAAATCGTTTTTAAGTGTATTTCTTGCTGTAGGAAGAGCTTCAAATATTTATCTTTCATGAATTTTTGCTCTTTCAATGTAAGATATTACTGCTGGTTTACTACACTAGCTTGCAAATTTTTGGTTCATTGTAGGTACCTAAAAAAAAGATATATATTTTCTAAACTAATTTTGGGTCGCTGTAAACGAAAATTATACTCGATTTTTTTTTAAAGAAGCGTTTTCGAGCAAAAAACAAGTTTTTGTTTTTTTTTTCACATAATCGTATAAATCATACTAATGGTTTATGCAATTAACATATGAGATAGTATATATTGTATATTTTGTAAAGATATGAATCTCCTCTTTCCAACAATGTGCTGTTTATGTTAGACGGATTAAAATTTATTAAGCTACATGCAATAAAACATTTAAAAATCAATTTTTTTAAATTACCGCTTTTAAGATGTTCTATATGGATAGAAAATAAATCATTAAAAATTTTTTTAAGCACAAGCATAGTGAATTTTGAATGTGTGACATACTAACGGCACCCCCGATACACTCGTAATGAAAAATCTTATTTATATTGAAAACGGCTCTAACGATTTTGATAAAAAAAGTTAAGTGTGATATTATGAAAATGGACTATATTAAAAAAAAAAAAAAATTGGGGCAAAAGGTTATCAATGGTACCTGCCATAGAACTGTTTTTTTTATTTTTATTTTCGACTTTATCGATTTTAATCCGAAATTTTTACCAGAAGCACCCTTACGTTTAAAATAATATTGTATATTCGAAAAAATATTTTGTTTTTTTTTAAAAAAAAAAAAAAACTAATTTATCAATATCTTGAAAATGTGTGAATGATTATATTTTGAAATTATTTTCTAAAATCTATATTACTAAACACTTAAAATTGGCATCCCAAATTTTGTTCTAGAAAAATTTGAAAGAAATTTGTTATACAAAAAATTAATTTAATAAAACGATTTTGTTTGTTGTTCTGGCACTACACCCTTCTTACAGGAACAAACTCAGGCGATTTTTGACCCCTCCCTTTCTTCAGTACTAATGAAGTCAGAAACTTAAAATTCTTAAAATTAGCTAAGCTAGTCAGGCACAGGCGTCTCATCAAATTTCAATTTACTAGCATAAGGGGTTCCTGAGATATAAGGCCTCAAAAATCACAAAAACCGTAACTGACTGAGTGACTGACTGACTGACTGATCATCAAAATTATGGAGCACTTCCCGACATCGTAGAATCTTGTAATTTTGCAAAACGGTAGGTCTCGTCATGCAAGCATAGAAAAAAATTTGAAGTTTTCCATTAAGGGCGTTGTATCCACCCACTTTCTCCGAATTGGTGTAAGTTGAATGGAACACTTCCGACTGCTATAAAACGATGAAATTTGGTAAAGCGGTAGGGCTTAAATTGCATATAAACGAACAAAAATTAACACTGAAGTTTTCCATTCAGGGGGAGTGGTATCCGCCCACTTTCTCTGAATTGGTGTTGGTTGAATGGAGCACTTCCGACTGCTGTAAAACGATGAAATTTGGTAAAACGGTAGGGCTTAAATTGCATACAAAGAAAAAAATATAAAATTTGAGGTTATCCACTCAGGGGCGTGGTATCCGCCCACTTTTTTAGAGCTGATGTAAATTATATGGCACACTTCCGATTGCAGTACAACAATGAAATTTGGTAGAACGGTAGGGCTCAAATTGCATATAAAGGACCAAAAATAAAAATTGAGGTTTTCCATTCAGGGGGCGTTGTATCCGCCCACTTTCTGAGAAAATGTTTAATTTATATGGATCATTTCCGATTGCCGTAGAATGATGAAATTTGTTAGAGCAGTATAGCTTAATGTACATTCAAAGCGAAAAATAGAAAATCTAAGATTTTTCGTTCGAAGTGTCTTTTTATTGTCATTTTGAAACTACACATGCATCTTGAAAATTCACGACTTTTCTTAGAACTAGAGTGCTCGATTTGGTACTCTATGTTATTTTAATATGAATGAAAAAAGAAAAGATTTGCATACCTGAAAAAATTATGAGCTTACATAAAAAAAACTCTTAACTGTGATGTGAACTATAAGCAAACCACTAATAAATTAGGCTATTACTTGGTGAGCTACCGTCATTTAAAAAAATGAGTTAAAATTGCAACGAAAACATCATCACATCCTCAACAATTATTGCTTTTTCATGATTTTGAATGGATGTATGTAGGTACTAGTATTTATAATTAAGGTAGGTATGTTAGTGTTCGGTATCTTGCCAGGACAAGAAAAAACAATTGAAGCGCAAATCAAAATAACCAATAACAAAAAGAAAATACATAGATATACCAAAAAAAGTAGGACGCTATAAACTAAGTTGAATTTAGTAGGTAGAGTCCACCCTTCTATCTTTCCGTATCTTTCGAGATTTTGGCATGGCAAAATATTAAAATCTTTGCAAAAAGGAGTGAGATCAGACCAAAAACATAAATGTTAAAAAAAGAGCCAAGTTCTTATATACAAAAACCTTTGTCTAACAAGTCAGCCGTGAAAAGTACTGATATCTAAAAGTACGTCAAGTTCTTCCTTCATGAAGTTATAATACCGGATATTTAAAGTAGAATAATAGTGAAACAGCTACAATGTAATAGAGAAATTTTATTATTTAATGATTACTGACTAAAATTTGATGGGCTTACTTGGCAAGTTTCTCAGGTGTGCTAAGGCATGCAATATTGAATTTCTTCCTTTGGGCGGTCCTCATTTTCTTTTCGTTGGACAGTCAGGCTCTGAACTTTGTCACAACAAGAAAGTGGTCAGAGTCCACGTTTGCACCTTGGAAAGTTCGCACGTCCAAGATGTTCGACGCGTACCTTGCGCCAATTAGCACGTGGTCGATTTGGTTGGCGGTTCGACCATCTGCAGATGGCCAGGTTGCTGTGTGTATCCTTCGCCTGGAATCTAGTGCTACTTTGCTGCAGCAAAGTCGATTAGTCGGAAGCCGTTATCTGTTGTCATTTCGTGGAGGCTGTGCTTTTCAGCTAATCCGCCAAAGATATTTTCATAGCATTGAAATCTCCGAGCAAGACTTTGATATCGTACTCCGGACAGGTTCCGTCCAGGAGGTCGTAAAACTTCTTCTTGTTAGATTCCTCAACTTCATCGGTAGGGGCGTGTGCACATATCAGACTGATGTTTTGAAAAGTAGCTTTTATGCCGACGCACTAACCTCCAATCTGTAGGGCCATGGGTTTAGTGTTGAAATTGTTTCCTTGATCAACACTCGCACTTACAAGTTTAGCAAGTCATGACATAAAGCCAAGACCAGTATCCGGCGGTTACCAACGAGGAGGTATTGTAAGCACTTGATGTGTAGGAAAAGATACAGCTCGAAGCCCCCAGTTCCTACATTATCCAACCACAGACACCACCATATAATTCACTCCATACATCCGAAAAACTTAAATCGGGATGTATTTAAATCGAATTTGTATAATTTACATCCGGACTAAAGTTTTACTCTAGATGAATCGAATGGATAATATGCTCGTTAGACTCGGTTTCTATAGTATACAGAGCTCCTCACGAATCTTATCCAAGACAAAACATCGCCATGAATGGTTTAATGAAAAGTCACAATCTAAGCAAGGTCTTATAAGGACGCATGTAAGCGCGTCTTAAGTAGATGCAAATATGAACATTGGCGCTGTCATCGTTAAGATGACCGTAAATAAAAAGAATATTAGAGAAACGTCAAAACACTCAAAAATGCAATTCCTCAAATTGTTTCCATACGAGTAAGTTTTTAAATTTATGAATATAGTTTATTTAGCAAATGTTTCACTTTCAGATGAGGTTTCGAACATAACAGATAAGTAGAATTTTTAATTTATGTACTATTTTTATTGTTTTTTTTTTTGTTTATTAGTTTTTTTTTTGTCACATACAACCAAACTGACAAGCAAACAAAAGAACAGTTTTATATAATTATACATACATACATATACAGGGTGGATCAAAAGTTTCTTCTTAATTTGAAAAAATCATAACTCTTCTGTTGTTTTTTTTTTTTTCCTTTTTAAGGTAGGTACTTATAAGACAAACTTGAGAGATTTATTAAAATGAACTACAACGCCTAAGAGAGGACCAAACTATATTTTCAATTTTGTTTTGAAAATAAGCACTCCATTATTTTAACCCAAAGACACAATTTCGTCAACATGGAGCTGAAGTTAATCTTCCTCGAGCTGGAAGACCTCGCACTGCCCAAACCCCGAACCGAAGCGAATGTGGAACGTATTCTTGCAAGTGTTGTGGAGAGTCCAGAAACATCGACACGAAGGCGCTCTGGTTAACTGGGTGTGTCCCGCAGTCATTACGAAGAGTTCTAAGAACCGAATTTCAGCTGTTTCCATACAAACTTTTATTTGAGCAAGAATAAAAGCCCGGAGATTCTCAAGAACGTGTTACTTACGCAGTTCGCTTACAAGAAATGGCAAGGCAGCAAAAGGATTTTATTCATCATCTCATAATGAGTGATGAAGCTCATTTCCACTTAAATGGATTCATTAATAAACAAAAATGCCGTATATGGGGTACCGAGAACCCAAGGTTGATCCATCCACAGGAGTTGTTGTAACTTCAGAAACAAATTATTGGGCCATTCTTCTTTGAAGACGATGCCGCCAATTTTGTGACCATAAATAAGGAAAGGTATCGGACTTGACTTCCGACGAGCTCGTCCACTTCGTGGTGCCTGTGGATAGGTTACGTAAGTAACTGAACCAACTAGATGGGAACATCCTGGACGGTGTCCTTAAAGTAGGAATCCGATAAGGAGTGTGTAACAACTCATCAGAGGGTTGCACATTCTTGGTTTATGGTTTCTACCTCGACTATAGCTGGGTGTGTGTATATATGGGGCTGATAGGCCCTGAACTTTTGCAGGAACTTCACCTAGATAGTGCCCAGGAGTCTGAGGGCTATAACCTACGTCTTCTGGCTCTCCTATTCTATCTTTGGATAGAGGGTGGCCTTGGCGCGATGAATGTGTGCTCGCCTGTGAACCTCATGATCACAGGTTCGATCACTGCCGTCGCGTCGTCTATGTCGTTTTAATTCCATTAAAAACCTTCTAAAATTGTCATCAATGGGTTGCTGGTTTACTCATTGGTCATTACATGTTGTTCAGGCATAACACTAACAACATGTAATTGAGTTAAAATTGTATGCCCAACAAGGATGAAATAAGACACGGCATTCTCCGCTTTAGTTCAGCCGCCATCCCTGGAGATAAAATATCTGAGACAACAACCTTCAGTCTCAGAACATCGTGCCACACATCTTTCCTATCCTTCTTTCTCTTCTTAACTTCACGCCCGCGCTGTGTTGAAACATTTAAAGGGTAATCTAATCCCGGGTAGATTATAAAAAAAAAAAGAGAGGTGCAGCTGTCGCGTGTGTGCTCTCTTTCTCAGACTATCTATGAGGTAGGCCCCCTAGTGGGAGTATTGTGGTGGCGTGGTTTATTCCGAATGCGGAGACACATGGTTTCCAGGCGTCCCTGGATTCAAGAGGTGTTCGATAGACCTCGCCTCCTAAGCAAGAGGTGTGTTCATGCCTGCAACATGTCACAGCTTTGCGACCGGGGTTAATGGTCAGGACCCAATCTGACTCCGATGGTAGGTGGGATTGAGCCATAATCGGCAGGCGCTCACGTTAAACAAAAAGACGATTCTGCTTGCGTCACAATGGCGCTACCAAGGAACATTTTTGGAGACCGAATAATTTCCAAAAATTCAGGATTTAATTGGCCTCCACGTTCTCCGGATTTTTTCGGTGGGATTATTTGAAGTGTACGTAAGTAAGCCCACCACTATCCCGCAGCTAAAGGAGAACATTCGTGCCGAAATACAGGCGCTGAGCCCAGATGTGCTACGAAGTGTTATGGAAAACGCACTAGAAAGAGCCCATCTCTGTTAGCATGAAGCTGGTGCTCATTTGAGGGACATTATATTCCATAATTATCCCAAACAAATCTTCATAAATCATCCTTTGTGATTCTTAAATAAATAATTGATAAAAAATTAAATCTATGAAAGTTATTATCACTTTAAATTAGGATGTCACTTTTGACCCACACTGTTTGTCGATATCTGATGTCATCCAATTATGTGTATACAGTATACTTAAAAACCTCTGAAATGTCTTATATACCAATTAATCTACCATAATTTCTACTGAAGGTATATCCAAGTTAAATAGCTTCAATTTTATGTTACCAAAGAACAAAAATAACAATAAAGTGTCCTGTCTGAAGCTATTAGTGTTTTTTTTTTTAGATAGGTAAGTAAAGTACCTCCTCGTACATATACAGAGTTTCGTCGTCACTAGTCTGTGACAAAGTATTTCTTCAATGCAGAACATCCTTTTCCCGTGTTCCATTCCCGATAATCACTTTCGATGAAAATAATTACTTTTAATGGAACATCGTTTAAGATCAATTACGGTTCGACAATAAAAGGCGAAGACTCCTTGCTTTCACTAAGGCTAAGAGCAGCGATCGCCACCGTTATTATATTGCCTTTGCAATGACGCGACGTTACGCTGTTAAGTTTAATTTTTTGTGATATCGATTTTGATTTGATTGCATTAGGCAAATGATTTGGAAATTGAATAGCCAGTCGATTGGAATAATGAAGGTTGTAAATTTAACAACGAAGTACCTATCCGATTGTGTTCTTTTGTGTGGCACGATTTTGGGACTAGGTAAGCTCTAAGAAGAGAAGGTCCGTGGACAGTAAAATTTTCTTTTATTAATAAGAATATCAAATAACCATGATTTTTATATCCTTTTATTTTTTATTTTCAATCTCAATTGATGAAAGTTGTTTTTTTTTCTTCTCCTTCCTTTTCTTTTATCCTGGCATGACAATTGTTTGCTCATTTTGTCATATCACATCAGTGATTTTTTTTTTGGTTGATGACATAAATTACAAGCGTTTTCCCAATTGCCTTTGCTTCCGCGTCAGACATAAACAAAAAAAGGAAGATATTGCCTTCGTCATTGCGAACCCTAAATGTTTCGCTTAAGCTGACATCTGCGAATAAGGACATCCCATTATGATTAAATGTGAACTGTTAGCGAGATTCTAGAGGAATAAGCCAGAATGTTCCATCAGTGCTCATGTTAATTTGATTTTTTTCTTTTCTTTATCACATCCTGATGTTCATTTTGGTTTTGTATTTCATCCCACAAAAGTCACAAAGTATCTTCTGACAGGAAAAGTCTGTTAATCGTCACGTTTCACGATAAGTCCATTTACGGTGGCAATCTTCAAAAGGGACTCATTCTTCCTTAGACATTTTGGGGAGATGAATAATGATTGTCTTTTGCTCGCTTCGTTGTAGAAACAGTTTATGAGGGGAAAGAGATATTTGCATGCTAAGAAAAAAAAAACATGGCCCAGATAAAATGGGATAAACTAGACATACATAGGTAGGTACTTGAAGCCTGCGTTCGACGTACATTAAACTGAATTAATTATGTGACGAGATTAATATACCTACTACAAGTACAAGGTATCCTCCATTTTTAAATTTGTTCGGTAAGTTGTTCAACTGATAAGACTGGAAAAATGAATTGATATTGTTTTGCCCTAATTTTTAAGATAAAAGCTTCAAAATCTTTTTTCGTACTTTAATATTTGTATGGCAGCACTAACATAGCAGATTTTTTTCTTATCTATCATATTTAACAAAAAAACAATTAAATTTAAGGCTCGTAGTATAGTAGACATTTTTGATGATTTTAAGCAGTTAAATTTCGAAACACTTTTAATTACCGGAAATATGCCTTTCGTAGCAAAAGGTGATCTGATCTTATAAAACACTACGAACAGTGGAAGAAATCTTTGCTCTTCTTGGTGAAAGTATGAATATTGCGCTTGATATTTTAAAAGCTTTTGATCGAGTCTGGTATCAAGCCCTCTCATCGAAAATGCCTGCTTTTTGCTTTGATGACTCTCTTCTTTAATTAATATCTTTCCATTCAATGCAAGTAGTACTGGACAGATTTCAGTATGCTATCCCCAAAACAAATACTGGTGTACCACAGGGCTCCGTTTTCTCTCCGATCCTCTTTTTCATTTTCATATGTTTTCTGTCTGAACCTAAATACTCGCAGTTTAAGGAAAGTCCGTCAATTCTTTCCCACTTTCCTAATGCTCTCATTATGTTGTCTAGCATATAAAGGGTAATCATATCTCCCTGAGTGCGCGTTGATTCTACAAAAATAAAATGAAAAAACAAGGAACTGTCATTTCATTGCAAGAGACAGAATCCCTGATTTTTTATTTTTAGATTTCAACGTGTTGTTTTTGCTTTGTGAGCCGGCGCAGAATCTTGCTGAAATATCCAGTGCCTGCCAACCGGGCAGCCCCGATCTTAATCCGCTGAACTACCGGTTATGGAACATTTTGGAGGAGAAGGCTTGCTGTAAGCTTCACCGAAATATTGAGTCTCTCAAAGCTGATTTGTTGAAGACCAGTAGCTTCGTTTCTCCTGTGGCTGGATCGTTTAAGGAAGTATTTGAAGCCTAAGGGGGGCCATTTTGAATAATTTCTTATGTATATATTTATATTGTATTTTAAATACTCAATAAATGACGTAAAAAGAATTTTGATTACTTTTTTATTTAAAAAAAAAAACGTGTTTTTGTTAGGGACAGAACTTATGGCAGGACTACGTGCGTATGTATTTATTTGTCCATTTAAACTTGCGATATATACAGGGTGAGTCAAAAGTGACTTCCTAATTTAGTAAGTTAGTAAGATAGTGGTGGGCTTACTTAACGTACATTTTACCCTTCAAATAACCCCACAGAAAACAGACTGGTGCAGTCAAATCCAGAGAACGTGGAGCCCAATTAAATCCTGAGTTCTTTGAAACTATTCGGTGGCCGAAAATTTCCCTTAGTAGCGCCATTGTGGCGCGAGCAGTGTGCACAGTAACTCCATCCTGCTGAAACCACATCTCAGGGCTATCAGCAATCGCTGGCCTAAAAAATTTTTCGATCATAGCCTGATACCTTTCATCATTTATCAGTATTGGCGGCATCGTATTCAAAGAAGAATGGCCAATAGTTTTTTTCTGAAGTTACACTACACAAGACAGTGCACTTAAGTGATCAACCTTGGGTTCTCAGTACCCCATATATGGCATTTTGTTTATTAAGGAATCTATTTAAGTGGAAATGAGCTTCATCACTCATTATGAGATGATGAATAAAATCATTTTGCTGCCTTGTCATTTATTGTAAACGAACTGCGTAAACTATACGTTCTTCAGGGTCTGCGGGCTTTAATTCTTACTCAAATTTAATTCTGTATGGAAAAAGCTGCGATTCGGTTCTTAGAACTCTTCGCAATGAACTGCGGGACACACCCAGTTGGCGTCGTGTCGATGTTTCTGGAATCTTCACAACACTTGCAAGAATTCGTTCCACATTCGCTTTAGTTCGGGCAGTGCGAGGTCTTCCAGCTCGAGGGAGATTAACTACAGCTCCTTGTTGATGAAATCGTGCCTTAAGGTTAAAATAATCGAATGATTAGGTTAAAATAATTGAGTGATTATTTTCAAAACAAAATTGAAAATTTAGTTTGGTCTTCTCTAAGGCGCTGTAGTTCATTTTAATAAATCTCCCAAGTTTGTCTTATAAGTTTATCTACAATGTCGCTCATCTGAATGGGTTCACTGTTTTTCGTAAATTACTGTAAGAATATCTGCATATATATGCCAATGACTCGTCTGTGTTATGTATGTAATGAAAGAGCATTATTATGCGCTTAGTTTGGGAATCATTGCCATATATATGCAGATATTCTTACAGTAAGTTACGAAAAACAGTGAACCTATTCAGATGAGCGGCAGTGTATAACTTAAAAAAGAAAAGAAAAAAAAGAAAAACAGAAGAGTTATGATTTTTTCAAATTAAGAAGAAACTTTTGACGCACCCTGCAGTAGGTACTATCGAACTCGCAATTCTGTCTGTCTGTCGGTTCGACTACAGCCTAAGCGGCTTGGCCGATTTTCGTCAAACTTGGTATATAGGTATCATTTTTAATTTTTCCCCCCACACGTTTTTTTATTTTTTTTAAGACCGAAAATAGCGGTACCTGCCATACGATTTTTTTTTCGAAATTTTATAAATATTTTTTTTCGAAAACTGTTCAACAGATTTAAAAAATAAAAACACAAAAAACTTTCATTTAGTTAAAGCTAGGTAATGGTTGAAAAAATTTTACGAAAAATACTTTTTTCAAAACTCAATATTTCGAAAACCCCATTCTAGATTTTTTTTTAAACTTGATAAATACTAGTTTCTTAAGATAGTCCATAAGATGTGAGAAAAATAAATTTATTTTACTTAAAAATGAAGGTATACCCACCATACAAATGTTAAAAAATTTAAAAAAATCGTATTTTTCTCAAAAACGGCGCGCGCCTGGAATTTTGATAAAATTTTTTTCTTTCAATTAATTTTTATGATCTTTAATTTAATAAAAAAAATTTTGAATTTATGATATTACGGCTTGTACCTACCACAGAACCATTTTTTCGAATTTTGAATTTCTCATTATCTGCGTAACGGATCTTAATGAATTTTTTTATAGAGAAGCTTCTAAAAAGTCTCAAACACATTGCATTTCAAAACTTTAAAATAAATATTTTCTGAATTTTTGAAAAAAAAAAATCTATTATTTCTTTTTTTTTTTGAAAATTCGATATCTCAGAAATGGCTCAGTATTTTTTTTTATAAAATTTTTATTCGAACAATAATAAAAACTTTAAATTTGCGTACCAAATTTTTTTCTTACAAATCTTTTAAAAAGTTTGTGTATAAAAGATTTTTTTCAAAAAACCACTACAACGAATTATAATTTTTGTTCTTGCATAAATTCATATTTGCATAGCATTCTGTTTTCTTCTGTTACTATCTACTAAAATATTTAAAAAAAATAATTTTATCTTTATGAACAGTTTCCTCTAATAACATTCGTTTTTAAAATTCCTAGTCTATTACATAGGAGGAAGCTCGTGCGACGCAGTCGTGCATTTAGTGTCGTGCAATAAGTGTTACTGTTTTTTTTTTGAAATTTAATAAAATATGTTTTTTCTAAAAAAGCAGTTCCACAGATTAAAAAAACTCAGTTCGTCAAATTAACCTAATTGCTGGGATTTTTTTTTTAAATAATAATTAATGGTAGTTCTCAAAAACTTCTCAAAACCTATACAACTGATTTTGATAGATTATTTTTTTTAAGCCAAGTCTTCTGAGGAATTTAAAAAAATATTTGTTTTTCAAATTTTCAAAATGCTCAATATTTTGAAAACCAAGTGTTTTTTTAAATTGACAATAATTTTTTTTAAATACAATCTACAAGATGTGAGAAAAAAATTGTATTAACCTCAAAATAACGATACCCGTCATACAAATTTTATAAAATGGTTTTCGAAAATCTTTATTTTCTCGAAAACTGTGTCTAGAATTTTGATAATTTTTTTCTTTCGGTAACATTGCATTTCAAAACTTTTGAATTAAAAAAAAAATAAAAATCATTTTTTTTTTTTGGAAAATACGATTTCTCTAAAACGAATCAATATTTTTTTTTAATTAAGTTCTTATTCCTACAATAATAAAAACTTAAGGTTGACGTATCAAAATTTTTTCTCAAAAATGTTTTAAAAATGTTGTATTTTCTAGCTTATTTCTTTAAGAAACCGCTATAACGACTTATAATTTTCGTTTTTGAAAGAATTCATATTTAGGAAGGTGAGAAATTTTAAATTTCCTAATTGAATGTCTTGCAGTAATTAACGTGAAGCTCTGAAAATTTTTCACAATATAAACAATGTTGTTTTTTTTAAAGGAAGACCAGCTTCTTAGAACTGGTGCTGAGTTCCAGATCGTATACAAAGAAAGTATATACAGGGAAAACTCTCAATGTATTTTGCTGTGTTTTCCCTCAGTCGCAGGATTTGATAAGCTATTAACTCTTTGCGAAAGAAAAGGTATATTCAGAAAAAAAGACCGACAGACTTGATATTGGGTATTTTGATTACCCAGGGGCATATAAATGGTGGTCCAAGGAAAACGCACGATGTGAATTGTAAATAGAACAAAAACTTTCGGAGATTTATCTTAATACTTTTTTATAATGATAGAAGGATCTATGACAATTATGTGTGAAACAAAATATCGGCCAAATGCTGGTCACGGCTTCGGTGGCATACCTCTATCCAATGGTCCATATTTTCAATCAATATTTCTGAGACATAATTGAGGTTCCATATCGTTAATGTGCTGAATTATCTCATCCTTTAGCTCTTGAATTATTCTTGGCTTATTGACGTACACTTTTTCTTTTAAATATACCCAAAGGAAGAAGTCCAACGGTGTCAAATCACATGATTGTGGCGGTCAATTATAATCATCACGACGGACGAACGTGAGATAACACGGCCATTGAATTTCTCGCGCAAAAGAGCTATTGTATATCCTCAATTTCCGGCCACAAGAAGTCCGTTATCATCTTGGGATAGCGAACACCATTCACGGCAACTGTTTGGCCGACCTCATTTTCGAATAAGTACGGCCCGATGACGACGCCAGCTCATAAATCGTACCAAACAGTAACTCTTTGTGGATGCATCGGCTTTTCAAAAATTACTCGTAGATTCTCATTTGCTCGAATACGACAATTATGCTTGTTAACGAATCCACTGAGGTGAAAGTGTGCCTCGTCTCGTCGCTGAAGACGATTTTCTTTGTAAAGTCACCTTCACTTCTGTCTGTTCAACCAACCATTCGGCGTATTGACGACGCTTGAAATGGTCAGTAGGCTTGATCAGCTCTTTAGTCAATTGAACCTTGTTAGCGTGTAAATTCAAATCATTATTCAAAATTCGGATCAGTGATGTTCGTGAGATTCAATTGTTGGGCACGGCGCGGCGACGAGTGGAGTTTGACGGTTCTTCTGGCACACTACCGCAAACAACAGCAATATTTTCCGCAGAACTAACTGGGCGAGCATGCACAGGTGTTTGCACATTTCCTACAGTTACTCCTATTGGTTACTCCTCCTCTTCTTGTTGGCATTGGGAGTCCTCTCACCGAACGAGGCTTAAGCAGATTCGGTACAGAATTAGGATCAATAGCCCCGCTTGATAAATCATTTTGTCTCTGTTTGTGGAAAGTTTCCGGAAAATCCGGATCTGCATAGAAATCATTCCTAAAGCAATATAAATCTGACGCGTTTTCTGATGAAGAAGATCTACTTTTTTTGTATTTTATAGCAAGGGACTGAATTGCGTTATGACTCACCTTTCAATATGGAGGCAAAAAGGACGACATCATTAAGTTTTGTAAAAAAAACTACATTAATGAAATCAACTTTAACCAAAAACATTTTTACTACTACTTGCGAAGACTTGACTTGAGCCTAAAACGCATCCCCTCTAATGTGCCACTGAGCTTACGAAATTTAGTTTTGTACAAGGTGGCGCAAAATGTATCAAGATGTTATAATTTTTTTAAGGCCACAGTGTGGTGCGGCGTTCACGTGGGAGGAGTGATTGTGTAAGGCATATTGTCCTTTATAACTTCTTATAAATACCTACTCTAAGCTTTATATATACATACCTTACAATATAATATACTTTATACCTAGCTCTAAGTATACTTTTTAAAGATTGTTATATTATTATTCTAAAATTATATTGTTTGATAAAGAACACAAAATATATATATGGAGATTTATTCAAACCTTTATTTCAATATAAGAAGACCTGTTATAACTCAGAAGTGGTATAAGCCAACATTAAACAAATTGAAGATTGCAAATTGAATATTGGGATAAGCCAAAATTAAACAAATTGAAGATTGCAAATTGAATATCAGGATAAGCCATGTTTTAAAATTGAAAATTGAATATTGAAGATGGAATTAAAAAAAAAAAAAAATTCGAAAACTACATATAAGATATATGTACCAAGCAATGGGATAAGCCAAGATTGAAAATTGAAGATTGAAAATTAAATATTGAAAATTAAACATTGAAAATTGAAGATTGGGGATTGAAGATTGAATTAAAAAAAAAAATCCGAAAACTATAAGATATACATATGTATGTATAAGAATATGTCATAATAAAAGTGAATTGCTTTCATGCTGTGAAACAACCAATGTACAATAATTATGAACATTCCGAAGATTACGAACATTCCGAACATTATGAACAATTATGAACATTCCGAAGATTACGAACATTCCGAACATTATGAACAATTATGAACATTATGAACATTCCGAAGATTACGAACATTCCGAACATTATGAACAATTATGAACATTACGAACATTCCGAAGATTCTGAACATTCCGAGCATTCCGCAGATTCTGAACAATCCGAAAATAACGAACATTCCGAACAATCCGAACATTCTGAAGATTCCGAACATTCCGGACATTCCGAAGATTCCAGACATTCCGAACATTCTCAAGATTCTGAACATTCCGAACATTCTAAACATTCTGAACATTCCGAAGATCCTGAAAATTCCGAACAATCCAAAAATTTAGAACATTCCGAACATTCTGAACATTTCGAACAATCCGAAAATTCTGAAAATTTAGAACATTCCGAAAATCCAGAACATTGTGAACGACTTTTTTGATGAAAATAATATAATTCCCAAGAATTAGTTTAGAGTAGGTATTGTTAAGAAGTTATGAAGGACAATATGCCTTACAACTCGGCCAACCTGACAAATGATCGTCCCGATCATAACGATTTATAAATTATAAAGAATTTAATATTGATTTTTCTTTATAGCTTAATGAAAGTTTCTTCATCATTGAACTCTGTAATATTCTTCGGAATTATATTATTTTCATCAAAAAAGTCGTTCACGATGTTCTGGATTTTCGGAATGTTCTAAATTTTTGAAATTTTCGGATTTTTCGGAATGTTCAGAATGTTTGAAATGTTCTAAATTTTTGAATTGTTTGGAATTCTCAGAATCTTCGGATTGTTCAGAATGTTTAGAATGTTTGGAATGTTCAGAATCTTGAGAATGTTCGGAATGTCTGGAATCTTCCGAATGTCCGGAATGTTCGGAATCTTCAGAACGTTCGGAATATTCGGATTGTTTGGAATGTTCATTATTTTCGGATTGTTCAGAATGTTCAGAATCTGCGGAATGTTCGGAATGTTCAGAATGTTCGGAATTTCCATAATTTTGAATAAGTTCAATTCTTAGTTCAGAATCTTCGGAATGTTCATAATGTTCAGTATGCTCATAATTTTCAGAATGTTCAGAATCTTCAGAATGTTCATAATGTTCAGTATGCTCATAATTTTCGGAATGTTCAGAATCTTGAGAATGTTCGCAATGTTTGGAATCTTCGGAATCTTCAGAATGTTCGGAACTTTCGGATTGTCCGGAATGTTAATTATTTTCGGATTGTTCAGAATCTGCGGAATGTTCATAATTGTTCATAATATTCGTAATCTTCGGAATGTTCATAATATTCATAATTATTCATAATGTTATTCGTAATTTTTGAATTTTTCATAATGTTCATAATGTTCGGAATGTTCGTAATCTTCGGAATGTTCATAATGTTCATAATAATGTTCGTAATCTTCGGAATGTTCATAATGTTCATAATGTTCGGAATGTTCGTAATCTTCGGAATGTTCGTAATCTTCGGAATGTTCATAATGTTCATAATTGTTCATAATGTTCGGAATGTTCGTAATCTTCGGAATGTTCATAATCCTCAGAATGTTCGTAATTGTTCATAACGTTCGGAATGTTCGTAATCTTCGGAATGTTCATAATGTTCGGAATGTTCAGAATGTTCGGAATGTTCGTAATCTTCGGAATGTTCAAAATGTTCATAATTTTTTATAATGTTCGTAATGTTCGTAATCTTCGGAATGTTCATAATGTTCATAATTGTTCATAATGTTCGGAATGTTCGTAATCTTCGGAATGTTCATAATTGTTCATAATGTTCGGAATGTTCGTAATCTTCGGAATGTTCATAATGTTCATAATTGTTCATAATGTTTGGAATGTTCGTAATCTTCGGAATGTTCGGAATTTCCATAATTTTGAATAAGTTCAATTCTTAATGTTCGAAATGTTCAAAAGATTCTTCTTACTCTACTTCAGATTTTTTTTTCTTATATGCAAATCTCAAAGCTGCGCTACTGTTGCAGTTGCGGGAACTTCCACATTGTTTGTTTCACAGCATGCAAGCAATTCACTTTTATTATGACATATTCTTATACATATGTATGTATGTACATTATGTATATCTTATAGTTTTCGGATTTTTTTTAATTCAATCTTGAATCCTCAATTTTCAATCTTCAATTTTCAATCTTCAATTTTCAATTTTTAATATTCAATTTTTAATCTTCAATCTTGGCTTATCACTATTGCTTGCTTCGCACCATGCAAGCAGTTTAAATTTATTCATTAGTTGTGACAAATTCTTGTACATACGTATATCTTATATGTAGTTTTCGGATTTTTTTTTTTGTAATTCCATCTTCAACACTCAATTTTCAATCTTGGCTGATCCCACTTCTGAGTTATAACGGATCTTCTTATATTGAAATAAAGGTTTAAATACATAGATCTCCATATACATATATATTTTGTATTCTTCATCAAACAATATCATATTTTAGAATAATATAATAACAAGTTTTAAAAAGTATACTTAGAGCTATGTAGGTATAAAGTATAATATATTGTAAGGTATGTATATAAAGTTTAGAGTAGGTATTGTTAAGAAGTTATGAAGGACAATATGCCTTACAATTGGGCCGTTTTTCTTTTACGAACATCATTGGCAATACGGTCACTGGTACTGGGGAACGCTACAGGGCCATGATAAACGACTTCTTATTGCCGAATTGGATGAGCGGGGCGTGGTGAATATGTGATTTCAACAGAGCGGTAAAATCGCATACACAGTACGAGCCAATAAAGATATTATATGTAAAGGAAGCGTTTCATTGTCGCGTAATTTTTTTTCCAATTCCATTGGATATTGAACGTTTTTTATCTAGATAATTAAAAGAGGTAGGGTAGTTTGGATTGCAGGAATCTAAAGAGCGTAGCCGAATATTATAAGATGTGATTCATAACTTGTTTTCAGCCAAGATGGTCTGAGGGACAAATAAGAATCTAAATTTTATCTAGACATTGTAAGCCAAGCAAATGTAACACAAATTACAATATCTTTAGCAAAATAATTAAGGGAGGTATTCAAGAAATATAAATGCTTAAAAAAATTACTAAGATAATTGATTACAGGATTAAGCTTATACTACCAAATCATCACTGAAAATTGCTTTTACTTGGCTGTTTAAATAAAAAGGGATCATGCGATAACATCTGGAGTAGTTCTCAGGATAGGATTTTGGTATAAGGTGCTTTTCCAATTTAGGCTCTGCTCTACGGTGCTGTCTGAAATTGATCAATTAGCTTTGCCACATCCTTCCCACGAACAAAAACAGCAAAAAAAGAGCTCTTCTAATTTTCGTCGTCCTCATTCTATTTTCTATAGCATGTTTTCATTTTGCAAAAGTTTATGCAAACCTTTTCACCGAGCATGAAACCATTTCAGTTACATCAATAGCACAACTGAATGCATTGTGATGTTAAATTTTAACTTTGATGGTTCTTGATGTTGCTTTTACTGTTGCTGGTGCCCTTACCCTTACCCTTGTTGCCTTGATGATAGTGTGTAAAAGCTGCTACATTGTCCAAGTATATAGTCTCAGCCATAAAATTCACCAACAATTTTCGGGCCAATTTCAGTTAAATTTTCCAAGACCAGACGTTGTGGTTAACTTCTATTTTGCAATCATTCTAACCCCCTTCCTCTCGGACACAATTGTGGCCCGTTAACCCCCATCTATTTATACGGTTGAAGCAAATTCGATGTTGCTGTTGCGGTTGGAAGCAAATTTAATTTGCTACCCTTATGTTCATGACCCCGTATCTATGTATCTCATGGTAGAACAGAACTCATCCAACAACACACGTCTATACCATACACCTACTTACCTACCTACACAAAAATCAACTCTAAGTGCACAAAGTCAAAACTACATTTGCAATAATTTTGAATTGAAGCTACCAATGGCTGGATGAATGTACACAGCGAAAACGGCAGTAATAGAACCCTCTAATGAAACCACCGCATTTCGACAATAATTGTACGGGCAAACTATTAGCTTGGCTTACTGTTCCTACTGCAAAGTTAACAGAAATTAAAAAAAAAAAAAAAAACAACCAATCTTGATTAGCTTTCAGTTTCGAAGGGTTTTAAGGAAAAGTTTGAGGTAGGGAACCAATTTCGATTTTCTTCTGCAAAGCCACAAAATAACGTTCTAACATTATTGAAAGGGGAAAATAGGATTAGTGGTCCGAAGCGGAAACAATTAAAATCACAAAAATGGAAAACGGAGACACAACATGATTGCATTCGAAAGAATAAAGCACACTTTCTTGAGATCCTTACGTATTCTTGAAAGAATACTCGCAATGGTGAAACACAATGTGGTTAAGCAATTTTATTCAAAGATTCGGTTCCTTCATGGTTGCCAAGTAGTAAGACTGATTTTCAAAAAATAAAGTTATTCTGGATCAAGAGGCAACTCAAGTGAATTCATATAAGCCTCAAGGACGAATCCTATAAAATCGCTGCCGTTGATGGTAAATCACCGAAAATAAAGTAAAATCGCAGCCTAACTTCTTTAAATCACGAACAAATCCGGTTAAATCACAGTAAAATCGCAGCTTAAACTGGTAAAATCATTTTACGAATCAGATATGATCACACCTGGATTGAATCGCATTCGAAGCTACCAAAATTATGGCAAAGTCCTATAAAACCACAACCGGAGTTGGTAAAACTGTGAACAGATCCGATAAATCACCAAAGAATCTGGTAAAATATCAGTCGAAACTGGTAAAATAATGGACAAATCCGGTAAAACCGTTACCTGATCTCGTTAAATCGCGAACGAATCCGCTAAAAGCACAATTAAAGCTGATGAAATCACAGTAAAATCGCAACTTAAATTGGTAAATCAACGAGTCCAGTAAAATCAAAGCCGAAGCTTATAATATATAGAGCGACAGGCCAACTCAATTGATCGTTTGACTTGAGAGCAGTGTTGTTCCTCTACGTGTCGACTTTGATTGTCTACATTAATGCGTAGACAATTGTGTCGACAATGTAGACAATGTAGACAATGTAGACAATGTCGACTATGATGTCGAAAATGTAGGCAATGTACACAATGAAGAGAAGGCATGCTAGCCTATCTGTCATCTGTCATTCTTGATTTCTCTGTCACATTGTTTACTTCATTTAAGAAAATTTCAGATGTTGATTTGAGTTTTTATTCAAATATTGGTCGACGAAAAAATAAAGGTTTCGATCAATTAGGTTTTCCTTTAATACAATAACAAATTTGTAGCATATTCTACAAAATACTGGAGAAAGCCGTCTTCGCAGCCACAGGTAAATAAAAATTTGTTAAAGAAAGCATATTCATATCCTAATAATAATGCCTTCACATTCATTTACGAAAGGAATGCAATGAATGTAAGCAATCCCAATCACCTGCGACATCTAAATCCGGCGATGTCTCTATGATTGTTTTGATTGATGACAATGATTTTGGCTCGAGCTCTGATTTATTAGACGAAACATAATAAGAAAAATTTAATGTCTACCAGGGTTGCAAAAGCTTAAGTCACTACTTAGCTTAAGCTTGGCTTTAATTCACAAGCTAGTGAGTGACTTATGAATTAAAAAAAATATAATTCAGAAGCTAGGAACTGACTTATGAATTAAAAAAAAATTAATTCACAAGTCAGTTGGTGACTTGTGAATTAAAAAAAATTTAAATCATAAGCTTTTTAGTGACTTATGAATTAAAAAAAAATAATTCAGAACCTACTAAGTGACTTATGAATTAAAAAAATTTAAGTCATGGGCAAGTAAGTAACTTATGAATTAAAAAATTTTAATTCCCAACCTACTAAGTGACTTAGGAATTAAAAAAAATTAAGTCGTGAACAAGTAAGTGACTTATGAATTAAAAAAAATCAAATCATCAGCAAGTAAGTGACTTATGAATTAAAAAAATTTAACTCCCAACCTACTAAGTGACTTAGGAATTAAAAAAATTTAATTCAAAACCAACTTAGTGACTTATGAATTAAAAAAAATTAATTCATAAGTTAATGGATAAATACTAATTGAAAAATTATGAAATGGATAATTTATAAGCTAGCGTGATAATCTTATGATTTTAAAACTAGATTTAAAAGCTAAGAAGATATTCAAAATCAAAAATTTATTAAAAAAAAAAATTAAAATTAAATGTTATAATTACTGAGCAGGTACCAAAAGATTCGAAGTGCTTAATTAAGAAAACGGAATGTTTTTTTTTCAATTTTATTGAAAATACATATTGAATTAGTTTCAGGTAGATACTTGAAACAATTTTACAAAAAAATATCAAATAATCAACTCATGTAAAATATGAAAACCAAAAAATTTAAAGGCATATGCATAAAAATATGCACTCACGAAATTTATATAATGATAACCCATCATTTGCTCAACACAAAGATTTTATCAATATTGCTTTTTATTTAATTGGATTATAGGGACTGCATAAACGGCAACTCCCAAACAATTATCCAAAAGCTTTCGTTATATTTAAATAATTATGTAGTCAAAACAAGCTTAAAAATTTCCAATCTACCAACTAACTTATGAATTAAATTTTTTTTAATTCACAAGTCACCAACTGACTTTTGAATTAAATTTTTTTTAATTCATAAGTCACTTACTCCCTGATGACTTGATTTTTTTTTAATTCATAAGTCACTTAGTAGGTGGTGAATTAAATGTTTTTTAATTCATAAGTCACTTTCTTGCTCATGACTTAAATTTTTTTTAATTAATAAGTCACTTTGTTGCTCATGATTTGAATTTTTTTAATTCGTAAGTCACTTACTCCCTGATGACTTGATTTTTTTAATTCATAAGTCAATAGTAGGTGGTGAATTAATTTTTTTTTAATTCATAAGTCACTTAGTAGCTTAGGATTTAAATTTTTTTTAATTCATAAGGGGTTTTGAATTAAATTTTTTTTAATTCATAAGTCACCAAATATCCTATGAATTAATTTTTTTTAATTCACAAGTCATCTATAGATTTATGACTTAAGGATTTTTTAATTCAAAAATTCGCAACCCTGATGTCTACGATGTCTACGTTGTCTACATTGTTGACATTGACATGTAGACAATCATGAATTGTATACGTTGAATTGTCTACACGTAGACAATCGTGTAGTCTACATTTTTTGTCTACATGGAACAACACTGCTTGAGAGTAAGATCACAGCCTAAACTGGTAAGATCGCTGACGAATTCATTAAAATCGCAGCCGGTGTTGGTAAATCATCAGACGAATCTGGTAAAATCCTGGTCGAAGCTTGTAAAATCTCAACCAAATCTGGTGAATTCGCGAACAGATTCCGTAAGATCGCAGCCAAAGCCGTAAATTCATGTACGAAGCCGGTAAAATCTCAGTAGAAACTGGTTGACTAACCCAAGAATCCGATAAAATCGCAAGCTAAACTGGTTAAATGACAACCGACGCTGGTAAAATGGCCGACTATACCCCCGCCCCCCCCCCCCGCAAAATGGCAGCCTAAACTGGTAAAATTGTTGAAGAGTTCAATAAACGGACGAACACGTGTGATTTAACAACTGAACCTGGTTAAATCTGGGATAAATCTGGTAAGATCGCAGCTAAGGTTGTTAAAATTTGGGGGGATAGGCGAACTCAATTTGAGATCTGATAACTCTGATGGGAGAAGTCTTGTAAATTATTTCTGACTTTTTGGGAGGTATACAACCTAAATTGTTAACGAATTTATTATTTACTTTTCGGGTAGTTTCTTTTTCGAAGTTATACATACCTTTGTAACTGTATGGAAGAGAAAAACAATTCACAAATCTTCCTATTTTACGGCCAACAATTTAATTTTCTTTCCCAAAGTACCGCCATTTTGGATTTTCTAAAATAAAGTTTGTTCTCAACTTCGTATTATAAAAAAAGACTTTTGTTCGATATGAGAATACAATTGGGCGGATTAACGAGAACTATTATTATTAATGAAAATTGATCATTGTTTTGCTCAAAAAAACAACGCCGTTTTATATCAATTTCTTAGGACACAACGACGTTAAGCTTAGTCAAATTCATTAGAATTTTTTCTAAGAAACCTCCGAAAATCTAAAATTGTTGTGTAGCAGCTATCCGTTCTAAAAGACTTCAGCAACTCAAGGAACGGTGATAAATTAAATTGGGCTTACTAGGCTAAGATTCCACAAAGCAAATTGGCGTCCTCCTGATTATAGATCAACCTGCCAAATCATGATGGGTGTTTCCAACATATTGCTTACATTAATGGGGGGAAACATCGACTTTGCCTACTTTATTTTAAAATTCATGTCTTGAATATAAATCGAAAAGAATTTTGGAACTAATAAAAAAATTCTACGTAGCATACCTCGAGTGTCCAGTCCACAAAGAGGACCTTGGCAAGAAGCTCTACTCAGTGGATTCACCTAATATAGTCGCCAACAATCAGTGATCCAATTACATATAACGATATCATCGAAGAGACAGTCGTGGAACCACCGTAAGCCTAACCAACCACCTCAGAAAAAAAACTCTTTTATGATCAATGCGTTAGCACGAAGAAGTGTGGAAAAAAGATCCTGCTTGGAATCGTACGCAGTCATCTATAGCTCAAGTCTTGCAATCGTACCAACACTCGATTCCACAATCCACTAGTGCGCCTGAAAATCTTTCTGGAACTCTAGACTTTGCTTCGGGTTTTTTTTGTTTTTTACTGTGATGATACAGTTGAGGTTCTCATTAATTTCAAACCAAGTGCTATTGGACTTGATAACCTGCATCAAACGATTTTAGAAGCTATTCATTTTGAAACTGAGGCAAACCCAACCTACTCACGTCATCAAAACTAAGGCTTCTGGTCAGATCATACCAGTAAGAAACGCATTTGATACTAAAGGGTGGTTAAATTTTAAGAGCCGATGTTGATTTTGAATAAAACACAAATTATTAAGGAAATTATTGTCATTTCTTTTTATTATGATAATATTGGTATGGTTCAATTATGCATGCAACAAAATATCGGCAAAAGGCCGCCGCGACCGCGGCGGCACTCCTCCATCCAATATGATCCAAATTTTCGATGACGCTGAGGCATAATTGAGTTTCTATGCCGTTAATGTGCCGAATTGTCTCCTCCTTTAGCTCTTGAAGTGTTGCTGGCTTATCGACGTACACATTTTCTTTCAAATAACCCCAAAGAAAGAGGTCCAACGTTGTCAAATCACATGATCATGGCGGCCAATTGACATCGCCACCACGTGAGATAACACGGACGTTGAATTTGTCGCGCAAAAGAGCCATTGTTGACATTTCTTGCAACCATTATGACCATTGACGGCGGCGCTTGAAATGGTCAAGAGGCTTTAGTTCTTGAGTCAATTGCACCTTCTAAGCGTGTAAATGCAAGTCTTTATGCATAATGCTCATCAACGACGAGCGTGAGAGGTGCAATTGTTGGGCACGACGACGAGTTGAGGGGGACGGTTCTTCAGCCACAATATCGTGAACAGCAGCAATATTTTCTGCAGTACGGGCTGTACGAGCATGCACTGGTGTTTTCACATCTCCTACAGACCTGGTAGACAAATTCAATTCGACCTGTTCAGTGAACAATCCACCAACACCTGATAGACAAGGAAACGTCAGATCTACTGAAAATATCCCAGCTGTCCATGAGAGTGTGTAGGAGAATCCAAGGTTGTCAATTTCGCGTAAAATTACTCGTACTCTTAGACCATAGACAGTGACAAGTAGGGGTGTCCACTTAAGAAAAACATCGATGTCCTTATTCAATGTTAGACATCGGAAACCGGCATCGATGTTTTTCGATACATCGCTTAAAAACATCGATGTTTTTTCAACATCGAATACTTTATTTAATGAATTTTTACTTCAACAAAAACAAACTAACAATATGAGCTAGCAAAAGTTTTATCTGTTCCTTAAAAATTTCAAAAAAAAATTACATATACCAAGATTTTGATGTAGTCCAAAAGGTATAGTCACGTACATTGCCCTAGCTACAATGTGCGAACGGAAAACAATGCTCCTGCCAAGGGGGTCTTTGAATTGCAAACCAATTTTGGATAAAAAAGGAACACCGGACCTTCAGGTTAAGGAACAAACCATCTCGGATACCAGATTGCTTGGTTTGAACGATTGGAAGCAAACCTCTCGCTATAATAGAGGATATTAGGCCGTCTCTGGAAGTAACCATTCAGGGATCGGGAGCCACATGAGAAAGAGCTGAAACAAATATACGAATTTTTCTCTTATCAATCAGGCTCCAGATCGATATATTTTTTTATAAAAAGAATCGTAGGTTTAAAGACATCATTCTCTGTACATCCATTTTAAAAATTGATTTTTAAAAAAAATATGGGTGCTTCGTCAAAAGTAAGAAGGGGATCAAAAGTGATCATCCAAATAAACATCGAATGAACAAGAAAATCAATAAAATAAAATGCACGACTGGGTTGCACGAGCTTACTCCTATGTAATAGACTAGGAATTTTGAAAAGGAATGTTATTAGATAAAACTGTTCATAAGGATAAAATTATTTTTTTAAATTCTTTTAGTAGTGAGAGATATAAGAACAGAATGCTATGCAAATATGAATTTAAGCAAGAACAAAAATTATAAGTTTCTTAAAAAATAAGCTTTTATAGGTATAATTTTTTTTTAAACATTTTTAAGAATACAATTTCTTACCCCAACTTTAAGTTTTTATTATTGGACGAATGAAAATTAAATTTCCAAACAAAATATTGAACCGTTTTTGAGATGTCAAATTTTCCAAAAAAAAAAAAAAAATTTCAAAAATTTAAGAAAATATTTTTTCGTGAAGTTTTGAAATGTAATGTTTTTTAAGCTTTTTAGAAGCATCTCTATAAAAAATTTCATTAAAATCCGTTATGTCGATAGTGAAAATTCAAAATTTGAAAAAATGGTTCTATGGTAGGTACAAGCTGTAATATCTTAATTTCCATTTTTACTTGCGACTTATAGGTACTATAAGGCAAGTTATACATTCGTAAAAAAAAATCGAACTCGAGATTTTGATCAAAGTTGACATTACGATGATAGCGAAGACTAAAAAAGTGGGTCTCGCAATTCTGTCTGTCTGTTCGACTACAGGCTAAACGGCTCGGCCGATTTTCTTTAAACTTGGTAGATATCATTTTTAATTTTTCCCGCCACATTTTTTTTCTTTTTTTTTTTAAGATCAAAAATAACGGTACCTGCCGTACGAATTTTTTTCCAAATTTTGTAAACATTTTTTTTCTCAAAAACTGTTTGACAGATTTTAAAAATAAAAATACAGAAAAAGTTTCATTTAATTAAAGCTAGGTATTGGTTGAAAAAAAATTTACGAAACATGGTTATTGAGGGTACCCCCCATGGAACCATTTTTTTTGTTTTTGATTTTCTCAAAAACAGTACAACCGATTTTGATCATTTTTTGTTTGCTAAAGCTTCCCAAAAACATGAAAAGAATTGTGTATTCAAATTTTCAAAAAAAAAAAAAAAATTTGGATTTTTAAAAAAAAACTTAAAATTTTTTTTTTCAAAACCCAATATTTCGAAAACCCCTGCTAATTTTTTTTTAAACTTGATAAATAAAATTTTCTCAATATAGTCTACAAGATGTGTGAAAAAAAAAATTTTATTTTACTTAAAAATAAAGGTACCTACCATACAAATGCTAAAAAATTAAAAAAAATGGTTTTCAAAAATCGTATTTTTCTCGAAAACAGCACCTAGAATTTTGATAACAGTTTTTTTCTTTCAATGAATTTTTACGATCTTTAATTTAATAAAAAAAAAATTTAAATTATGATATTACAGCTTGTACCTACCAGAGAACCATTTTTTCGAATTTTGAATTTCTCATTATCTGCGTAACGGATCTTAATGAAATTTTTTATAGAGAAGCTTCTAAAAAGTCTCAAACACATTGCATTTCAAAACTTTAAAATAAATGTTTTTGAATTTTTGAAAAAAAAATCTATTATTTCTTTTTTTTGAAAATTTGATGTCTCAGAAATGGCTCAGTATTTTTTTTTAATTAAATTTTTATTCGAACAATAATAAAAACTTTAAATTGGCGTACCAAAATTTTGTCTTAAAAATCTTTTAAAAAGTTTGTATATAAAAGCTTTTTTTTTTTAAGAAAACACTAAAACGACTTATAATTTGTGTTCTTGCATAAATTCATATTTGGATAGCATTCCGTTTTCGTCTCTTACTACTAAAAGAATTAAAAAAATTAATTTTATCCTTATGAACAGTTTTCTCTGATAACATTCGTTTTTAGAATTCCTAGTCTATTACATAGGAGCAAGTTCGTGCAACCCAGTCGTGCATTTTATTTTTTATTAAATTAAAGATCGTAAAAATTAATTTAAGAAAAAAATTTTTATCAAAATTCTAGGCGCGCGCCGTTTTCGAGAAAAATACGATTTTTGAAAACCATTTTTAACATTTGTATGGCATACCTTTATTTTTATGTAAAATAAAATTTTTTTCTCACATCTTGTAAGTAGATTATATTGAGAAACTTTTATTTATCAAGTTAAAAAAAAAATCGACCATGGGATTTTCAAAACATTGAGTTTTGAAAAAAAATTGAAATTTTTTTAAAAAATGCAAACATTTTTTTTGGAAAATTTCATATACAATTCTATTCAAATTTTTGGGGAGCTTTAGCAAGTGATCGAAATCGGTGGTACCGTTTCTTTTTTAGAAAATCACAAATAGAAAAAAAATGGTTCCATGGGGGTACCCTCAATAACCATTTTTCGGAAATTTTTTTTTCAACCATTACCTAGCCTTAACTAAATGAAATTTTTTTTATTTTTATTTTTTAAATCGGTCGAACAGTTTTTGAAACAAGAAAATATTTATAAAATTTCGAAAAAAATCGGAAAAAAGAGAAAAACGTGTGGGGGGAAAAATTAAAAATACTATCTAAGTTTAAAGAAAAGTGAATCGGAAAATTTAAAAACTTACAAATATATTTTACTGAAAGCTGGTAATGAAATTTCCCGAAAAGCTGAACTTATTTATAAGATTTCTTTTGAATTTATAATAATTTTGAACTTAAATGACATTCTACAGCCTAAACACCATTTAACCTCATTTGGCAACCACCCACGCACCTCTCTTCCTAAAACTCTATATGTAAAATTGTTTGAGTAACACAATTGGAGCTGCGGTTTCTTATGGGAATTGTAATATGGAAGTTGCGTTTACGGTCGTCCTGAAGGACATACCCATGTCATACATAGGTATGGAGTGGAGGCACTCTCTGGGTGAATGCCTTTTGTGTATAGAGATATGTGTGTATTACACCCAGGATAATGATGACATTCCAGTGTGTAGGTATATGCAATTAGATTTGATTTGTCCGCATGGAATGAACATAGTTCTGCTCCCAAAAGCTCTTTGTGGCTCTCAAAATTCAATCCTTAACATTTGTTCACAAAATGAGCAGTTTTAGAACCAATTTCAAGGGAAACAGACAAAACTCGAGAATGGGTTCGGTTGGATGAAGAAGCCAAAGACGATGATATTGTTTGTGTGTGCAGTGTGCGTGTGTATGTAAGAACGGAACGGGTGAAAGTGGATTCAATTGGATTTTTGAAGGAGCCCAGATTTGTGTGCGATGACCACAATTATATTTCGGAAGTAACCATAATTGGTTCTGTAATTTTGAATTCTAATGGCAAAGCATCTAGAGAGTCCACCTAGTACCTAGCTTCATACACAGTTGGTTTGTCCAAGGAACTTGAACTGATGGTAATTATGGCTTTAAGGTCATTTTGAATTTCTTGGAAGGATTGTTTTTGTAGGTAGTTACAATGGCAAAGAAGTCATAAATAATAAAAGTTTTAATTTATGTTTAGGTATGTAGGGGAAATAAAACGCATCCTTGCATAAAATAGTTGTTCCTTGACCCAAAGCCAGCAGTTAAATAAGTTACAAGATATTACATCATCCATTTAGCTTAAGGTAATTATGAAAAATTAACAGTAAGTGTGCTTAATCGAAAAATATTGCGGAAGGGTAAAAGTTTCAATTATGATTTCATTTATAGGAAAAGAGAGGTACACAAAAGCTTGCTCTGTGGTTTCATCATGAAACTTGAATGTGGCTAGACGATAATCCCAAATTACTTATTCTATGGCATTATGCCAAACACATACATAGTTGCCGTTAACGAAGTACAAGTTGCAGTATGCATCAATTTGAAACCTACTTTCGTCACATTTTAGTGTTTCTTAACTATTTGTTAATGAATATACATTCATTAAAATGTGAAAACGATAGAATAAAAAAATTGAAGGTGCATATTCAGAATTTTTAAATTAATCCACATAAAAGTCTAAAACTACTTTAAAAAATTGTGAAATCGATCCCCACTTTGATACTCCTTCAAATCGCTTCCGATCTGTTTTTGACACATTTTCAATCCGCTTTTGATCAGTTTTCAATCCGTCTTCTATTTGTTGTTTTTTTTGTCAGTCTAGACTTTTTTCTCAAAAACTGTCCCACAGATTTAAAAAAAAAAATTCTAAAAATTTCATTTAGTTAAAGCTAAGAAATGGTTGAAAAAAAATCCTAAAAATGGTTATTTTTGGTAGCCCCCATGGAACCAATTTTTTGGTTTTTGTTTTTCTCAAAAACGGTACAAACGAATTTAATCAACTTTTATGCTAAAGCATTGTATTATTGTGTATTAAAGTTTTCCCATATTTTTTTTTGGATTTTTAAAAAAAAAATTCAAAATTTATTTTTCGAAACTCAATATTTCAAAAACCCCACGCTCGATTGTTTTAAAACTTGATAAATAAAAGTTTTTTAATATAAATTACAAGATGTGAGAAAAAAAAATATTTTACCTTAAAATAACGGTATCCTCCATACAAATGTTAAAAAATGGTTTTCCAAAATCGTATTATTCTCGAAAATGGTTCCGAGAATTTTGTTAACAGTTTTTTTCTTTTGACTAAGTTTTACGATTTATAATTTAATGCAAAAAAATTGAAATCAAGATATTACTGCCTGTACCTACCATAAGACCATTTTGTCAAATTTAGAATTTCTCATTATCGACACAACGGATTTTAATGAAATTTTGTAAGTTTAAAAAACATTGCATTTCAAAAACTTACAACAAAATAATTTTTGAAAAAAAAAAAATTTATTTTTTTTTGGAAAATGCGATATCTCAGAAACGGCTCAGTATTTTTTCTTGTAAATTCAATTTTTATTCGAACAAAAATAAAAACTTTAAATTGGTGTACCAACATTTTTTCTTAAAAATGTTTCAAAAATTTTCTAAGCAAAAGCTGATTTTTTTGAGAAACCAGTACAGACATTATAATTGTTGTTCTATTTTATTTTTTTTAAGAAATAGGCTAAATAAGCCTATTACGTATGTATAGGACTGATTGCTGATTATTATCAAGAAAATAGAGAACTGAAATGAGGTTCGGAAATTTTACCAAAAGGTAAATCGAGCACCTTACGATAAGACGATACCGCCAGTATCGAAGCCTGAAGAACGATCGGAGTAGATTCACAATCGATACTAAGGATCATCATCATCATCATCATCGGCTTGACAACCGGGTTCCGGTCCTGGCCTCTTTCAACAAGTCTCTCCACCTATCCCGGTCTGTAGCCGACGCCATCCAGTTGCGCACCACAAGGCTTCGGGCGTCCTGGTTTACGCCATCTCTCCAGCGCAAGCATGGTCTACCACGCTGTCGTCTACCATAGAATGTACCACAAAGAACTTTCCGAGCAGGTTCCTCTTCGCTCATGCGAGCTAGGTGCCCTGCCCACCAGAGACTACCGAGCTTAATTTTTGTCACGATATCTGCTTCAAGGTAGATTGCGTACAGTTCATGATTGTACCGTCTCCGGAATCGTCCTTCCTCACATACGAGGCCAACAATTCTCCTTAAGACTTTTCTCTCGAACGCAGCTAAGAGGTCGGAGTGCCTTTTGCTAAGCACCTAAGTCTCGGATCCATATGTGAGTACTGGCAGGACTATGGTCCTGTACAGCAGTAGTTTTGAAGTTATGGTGAGATTTCTGGATTTGAAGAGCTTTGACAGACTATAGTAGGCTCTGTTGGATTTGAGAAGCCGCCCGCGTATTTCTTCTTCTATATTGTTATCGGCTGCTACTATTGACCCAAGGTATTTAAAGGATTGCACCACTTCAAATTCGTGCTCCGCAACCTTGATTGTTTGACCAACTGTTCCTCTCGCATTCGACGCCACCATGTACTTTGTTTTACCTTCACTAATGTGCAGCCCCAGATTTTGTGCCGCCTGCTCGATCTGGATGAAGGAATCGTGTACAGCTTGTTCGATTCTTCCGGTGATGTCGATGTCGTCTGCGTAAGCCAGTAACTGGCTGGACCTGTTGACGATGGTCCCTCTTGTTGCCGTGCCAGAGTCACGGATTGCTTTCTCCAACGCCAGGTTGAAGAGGAGGCAGGCCAGACCGTCCCCTTGTCAGAGTTCATTAAAGAAGTTGATTGGTCTGGATAGCAAACCGGCTATTTTTACTTGGCTTGTTAGGTTGGTCATGGTCAACCTACATAGTCGTGTCAATTTATTTGGGATGCCGAATTTTCTCATGGCTTTGTAAATTTCTACCCTGGCTATGGTATCATAGGCGGCCTTAAAGTCTATAAACAGATGGTATGTTGGGATGTTAAATTCTAGACATTTTCCCATCGCCTGCCTAAGGGTAAATATCTGATCAGTTGTTGATTTGCCTGGAATGAAACCACACTGATATTGTCCGATGACGGTTTTAGCGTATGGAGCTATCCGGTCTTGTAGTATAGAGGAGAGTATCTTATAGGCGGTACTCAACAACGTGATACCTCTATAATTGCTGCACGTTGTGACATTTCCCTTCTTATGTATGGGGCATATTAAACCTTTTTGCCAGTCTTCTGGCATTTCTTCCGGCTCCCATACGTGTACTATAATATCATGAATTGCTTGACGTAAAGCTGGCCCGCCGTGATGGAATAATTCGGCTGGTATGCCATCGGCTCCCGGGGCTTTGTTCTGTTTAAGCCGGCCTATAGCCTTCTCAACCTCTTCTATGCTTGGTGGCGGCAACATAGGGTATTCTTCTTGAAGTAGTGGAGCCTCCACTTCTGCAGTGAGCTGACCATTTAGCAATTCATTAAAGTACACTTCCCATCGCTCCAGTATGCTTTCAGGATCGGTGATCAGATTTCCCTCTCCGTCCTTGCAGTATGTGCAGCGTGGTGTGTACTGCGTCATGTTTCGGACGGATTGGTAGAACTTCCGCGCCTGGTGCGGACCTCGCTCTCGGCTATTTTCTATTTCACAGATTAGGTTCTTCTCCCAGGCTGATTTTTTTTGTCTGTGTAGCCGTTTTTCTATTCTTCTGAGCTCTTTATATTCCTCTTCGCGTGCCCGCGTTCTATGAGATTGTTGCATTGCTCGGTACGCAACATTCTTACGTTCAGTCGCTAGCTTGCATTCATCATCAAACCAGTCGTTCCGATTTTTACGACTGCTGCCTAAGATGGAGTTGGCAGTACTAATGACAATATTCTTAAGGCGTGTCCACTTCTCATTTACGCCCAGCATACTGGCTCCAGGACTTACTCTCCCTAAATCAAGTGATTCTAGGGCGAGTCCTAAGTTCGAGTAGTGGCGACGGTCTATCAACACGTGGTCTATTTGGTTACGAGTGACTCCATCAGGTGATACCCAGGTGGCTTTGTAGATATCTTTACGCGGGAACCTGGTACTCGCAACGACCATGTTTTTCGATGCTGCCAATTCTAAGACTCGAAGTCCATTGTCATTAGTGTTCTCATGCAAACTATGGGTGCCTGCGTAATGCCTGAATACCGGCTCCCGACCTATTTTTGCGTTCAAATCCCCAAGGATGATTTTAACATCATACCTTGGACAGGCATTGAGGGCCCTCTCGACTTGTTCGTAGTAAGTCTCTTTTTCTTCGTCTGAGGACTCCTCCGTAGGTCCGTGAACGTTAATGAGGCTGATATTCGTAAATTTGCCTCGCACGCGAAGGGTGCATAGCCTTTTGCTTATAGCGTTAAAGCCGATGATGGTAGACTTCATTTTTTCGCTGACTAGGAAGCCTACCCCGAGCACATGGTGTTTTGTATGACAGCTATAGTCTATGTCATATTCTTTCTTCTGTAGAACACCATTCCCTGTCCATCTGATTTCTTGAAGAGCTGTTATGTCAGCTTTAGCTGCTGAGCAGCTCGAGCTCTATAGAGCGATCGTACGTTCCATAAGAACTAAAGATAAGGAAAACTTATTTCTGCAAACTGTATTAAGGCGATTTCACATCGTATACCTTGGTGAGGCATATTGTAACATTCAACTTAAATGACGACGCAGACCAACAAATCCGTAAACCCATTCTAAGTTAATTGAGAATTGTGAATGTATAACATTGTATCTTAACTTAAGTTTAATCCAGCTGAGGTCACATCCTTGCTGCTGGACTTACTGTTTAAATTGACTTACCCCACGTGAGGGTACATAATATTCAACAAACAGCCGGAGGACAAAAAAAACAAAATTGGTAGTGCAGCAGCTCGAAGAGAACCAGGATCTAGGGACTTGCAATTCTCAACTATTTCTGTGTGCGAGTTCCCAGATTCCGAAGGACTAATGAGCAACACTTTTAATGACAAAAAACCATGCAGGGGTACTCCAGTCGGAGGACATCATCCCCGATAAATGAAACTTCAGAGTTCTTTTTCCGACCCTCATGAAAGAAAAGCCTAAGACCGATCAAGCTACGGAGGCATCATTATCCTTAAAATCGGATCACAGATAATTGTACTGTATGAGGTTTGAATAAAGGTTTAGAGTCGTTCGTCAACAATTCGATATATCACCATTTTCAGTGTTAGTCTTAGCCTCGGATCCAACATTTTTACTATGGGGAATCTTGGAAAATATCCAGAAACTCCAAATCGATATTAATCGGTTTCAAGACCACTTTTGACGGTTTCTTTAGAGACGAGCTATATAAATAGAACAATAAATATTTGTGGTATATCTCAAACTCATGAATGAAATGGCAAGGTCTGCAAAAACGTCATCAGTACATTTGATGTCAAAAATGGTTTTAGACAATGTTATGTGCTATCACGCTCCTTCATCTTTATCATAGTTCTCGGCATAAAAGTGCAAAATTCTAGTGCCAGAACTAGAAGCACAGTTTTTCAAATGTTTCCACAAGTACTCACATATAGGAAAATGGGTATTTGAGTATTGAGATGTCAGTTGCAAAAATGGGTTAAATAGTAAATGGACGAACGACCAATTGGTAGCATTGTTCAAATGGCGACCACTGCCACTGGCAGTCTAGCCTTGTTGCCCAATTATCGCTGAAGTGCGATAACTTGTGTGAACCTGTGGATGGAATTGAGATGGGAAATTATAGATATTCTCACGCAGTGATTCAGTTTGGATTATTTTCAAAAATAAGAAAAGATCTAGTTGGTTTCGATGTTTCTTATTTTATGTTTGCTTTTGCACAATCATCTGGAAATTGGATCACTCAGTCAACCGGACCACCATACTCATCCGACACTACGTACACTGTGCCAAGCTAGGTGCTGAAATAGTAACCAATCCGATTGAGCAATCATCCGGCCCCCGCAAACCAACTGACCCTTTTTAAACTGGATAGAGCTTAAGGAAAGCGGTCAGCCATCAGACGAATAGGGGGAACAACATGTAGCATACGAAAACATGCACGTGCCGTAACTATTCGGGACTGGTGGAAGTGTGATCATAGCCTCTCCGAGGCGGCCGCTAGAAACAAGCCTTTTAAAAAAGGTTTGGCTAATAATATGATCAAGCTGGTTCTTCAGGTTGGCGACAGGTTAATTCCCTGTCCCGTAAAACTAAAAGAATTACGAGACCGACAACAAGCCTCGGAAACGGACTGATCTCACGACGACAACCCACGCAAAGAAAAAAGAAAAACGATTTACGAATTTTCTTATGGAACGTACGATCGCTCTATAGAGTTCGAGCTGCTCAGCAGCTAGCCGATACCCTGTCAAAGTATAAAGCTGACATAACAGCTCTCCAAGAAATCAGATGGACAGGGAATGGTGTTTTACAGAACAAAGAATATGACGTATATTACAGCTGTCATACAAAACACCATGTGCTCGGGGTAGGCTTCCTAGTCAGCGAAAAAATGAAGTCTACTATCATCGGCTTTAACGCTATAAGCGAAAGGCTATGCACCCTTCGCGTGCGAGGCAAATTTACGAACATCAGCCTCATTAACGTTCACGGACCTACGGAGGAGTCCTCAGACGAAGAAAAAGAGACTTACTACGAACAAGTCGAGAGGGCCCTCAATGCCTGTCCAAGGTATGATGTTAAAATCATCCTTGGGGATTTGAACGCAAAAATAGGTCGGGAGCCGGTATTCAGGCATTACGCAGGCACCCATAGTTTGCATGAGAACACTAATGACAATGGACTTCGAGTCTTAGAATTGGCAGCATCGAAAAACATGGTCGTTGCGAGTACCAGGTTCCCGCGTAAAGATATCTACAAAGCCACCTGGGTATCACCTGATGGAGTCACTCGTAACCAAATAGACCACGTGTTGATAGACCGTCGCCACTACTCGAACTTGATGACGGTACGAACGTACCGAGGTGCCAATATCGACTCGGATCACTATCTTGTTGGTATGGTTTTCCGAGGGCGGATTGCCTTGCGAAGACGCATTGCATCCGCCGATCAGGTTCGAATCAACACGGCTGCCCTGCGCAATGAAAACACCAGTAACACCTTTGGTAATGCGTTAGGACTCGCCCTAGAAACACCTGACTTAGGGAGAGTAAGTCCTGGAGCCAGTATGCTGGGCGTAAATGAGAAGTGGACACGCCTTAAGAATATTGTCATTAGTACTGCCAACTCCATCTTAGGCAGCAGTCGTAAAAATCGGAACGACTGGTTTGATGATGAATGCAAGCTAGCGACTGAACGTAAGAATGTTGCGTACCGAGCAATGCAACAATCTCATAGAACGCGGGCACGCGAAGAGGAATATAAAGAGCTCAGAAGAATAGAAAAACGGCTACACAGACAAAAAAAATCAGCCTGGGAGAAGAACCTAATCTGTGAAATAGAAAATAGCCGAGAGCGAGGTCCGCACCAGGCGCGGAAGTTCTACCAATCCGTCCGAAACATGACGCAGTACACACCACGCTGCACATACTGCAAGGACGGAGAGGGAAATCTGATCACCGATCCTGAAAGCATACTGGAGCGATGGGAAGTGTACTTTAATGAATTGCTAAATGGTCAGCTCACTGCAGAAGTGGAGGCTCCACTACTTCAAGAAGAATACTCTATGTTGCCGCCACCAAGCATAGAAGAGGTTGAGAAGGCTATAGGCCGGCTTAAACAGAACAAAGCCCCGGGAGCCGATGGCATACCAGCCGAATTATTCCATCACGGCGGGCCAGCCTTACGTCAAGCAATTCATGATATTATAGTGCACGTATGGGAGCCGGAAGAAATGCCAGAAGACTGGCGAAAAGGCATAATATGCCCCATACATAAGAAGGAGATGTCACAACGTGCAGCAATTATAGAGGTATCACGTTGTTTAGTACCGCCTATAAGATACTCTCCTCTATCCTACAAGACCGGATATGATAACCCCATACGCTAAAACCGTCATCGGACCATATCAGTGTGGTTTCATTCCAGGCAAATCAACAACTGATCAGATCTTTACCCTTAGGCAGGCGATGGGAAAATGTCTAGAATTTAACATCCCAACATACCATTTGTTTATAGACTTTAAGGCCGCCTATGATAGCATAGCCAGGGTAGAACTTTACAAAGCCATGAGAGAATTCGGCATCCCAAATAAATTGACACGACTATGTAGGTTGACCATGACTAACGTAACAAGCCAAGTAAAAATAGCCGGATTGCTATCCAGACCAATCAAAATCTTTAATGGACTCCGACAAGGGGACGGTTTGGCCTGCCTCCTCTTCAACCTGGCGTTGGAGAAAGCAATCCGTGACTCTGGCACCCAGACGACATTGACATCATCGGAAGAACCGAACAAGCTGTACACGATTCCTTCATCCAGATCGAGCAGGCGGCACAAAATCTGGGGATGCACATTAGTGAAGGTAAAACAAAGTACATGGTGGCGTCGAATGCGAGAGGAATAGTTGGTCAAACAATCAAGGTAGCGGAGCACGAATTTGAAGTGGTGCAATCCTTTAAATACCTTGGGTCAATAGTAGCAGCCGATAACAATATAGAAGAAGAAATACGCGGGCGGCTTCTCAAATCGAACAGAGCCTACTATAGTCTGTCAAAGCTTTTCAAATCCAGAAATCTCACCATAACTTCAAAACTGCTGCTGTACAGGACCATGGTCCTGCCATTACTCACATATGGATCCGAGACTTGGGTGCTTAGCAAAAAGCACTCCGACCTCTTAGCTGCGTTCGAGAGAAAAGTCTTAAGGAGAATTGTTGGCCCCATATGTGAGGAAGGACGATTCCGGAGACGGTACAATCATGAACTGTAAGCAATCTACCTAGAAGCAGATATCGTTACAAAAATTAAGCTCGGTAGACTCCAGTGGGCAGGGCACCTAGCTCGCATGAGCGAAGAGGAACCTGCTCGGAAAGTTCTCTGTGGTACATTCTATGGTAGACAACAGCGTGGTAGACCACGCTTGCGCTGGAGAGATGGCGTAGACCAGGACGCCCGAAGCCTTGGGGTGCGCAACTGGATGGCGTCGGCTAGAGACCGGGATAGGTGGAGAGACTTGTTGAAAGAGGCCAGGACCGGAACCCGGTTGTCGAGCCGATGATGATGATGACAGCGTAAGGAAATGTATCGATTTGACTAGAGATAGAGAAGGTTGTTGGTAAGACAACCGAGACCACACCGAACTGTAGTACGACCTTATGTTAATTAAAAGATGTAGAAATCCTCGTTTAATCTTGGAAGTCCCATGTTATTCTTTAAAGCTTATTGTTTTTTCGCGAGATGTTCATGGAAGTAAGGTGATTGACCACCTTTATTCTTCAATTAACCCCACTATAATGTAATAATACGAAGTGCAGCTAAGGGAGCTATCCTAACGTCTCGGAAGATACTTAGATGAGTAAATGTATAGGGAGTGCCGATGGAGTAGTCCACAAGCATTTTTCAGACGTAAGTAAAGGCCATAGAATAATTGGCCGAACGAAATTTCGAAAGAAATTACTGCAACAAAAACACATCATATCGGACAGCCAAACAGTACGACAGAAGCGGCTGATGCTGAAATTTTTGGGCACTAATGTGACAATCCACCAGCATTTCAAGTTAGAAGCCAATGGCAATAGAGGAATGTGCAGATCAAAATCTCGAAAGGAATTACATTGCCATTAGTGCTTTGAGTGCCAAGTCGCAAGCTCATACGCCATGACGTCTAAGTTGGTATTGGGAGAACAGTAATGTTTCACTTCATTGGGTACCTCTTAGCATAATGGTTACTGCGTTGCACTGTCGTGCAGATGGTTTTGGGTTCAATTCTCAGCCGCTACAAAAAAGCTTTTTCAGAAGTGTACTGATGCATCTTTCAAGGGATTGAGAAATCCCCTTAGAGTATCTCTTTTCATGAGAAGTGCTGCTCATTAACCGTTCGGATTTGGCACTCATCCATCTCTGGTAAGACGCACACAGGAATGGTTGAGGTTGTAAGTCACTAGGTCCTGGTTCTCTTCGAGCTATTGCACCACCGCCAAAATTTATTTATTGAGTACCTGGACAATGGACGTGTATGTGTGATTGAAAATGAAGGGACAGACTCTCTAACTAAGAAAGGAACAATGACACTCCTAGCGGCCTAGCGGGGCCTGAGACCTATTATGGAATAAGAGAGAATGATGTTGAAAATAGAATCAAAAGAGAAGAGGAGGCTATAAGATCAAAAATATGGACATGGACATAACTCCCAAAAATGAGGCAGCCCAAAATGTCTTAACCGAGAACACTTTGCATCTTGCACTGAATTAAGCAGGAACAACCTCAGAATAATTACAGATTTCTTCACTGGTCACTGTACACTGAGAAAACACCTCAGTATTCTTTGCCTGGTGACAAGTGCTGCATGCAGATTCTTTAATGGTCAAGAGGGAACACCGGACCATACATAAGGTAGCTGTGATTCAATCTTCCATCAAAGAATTAGGCATCTGGGACATCACCAGAAAAAAAAGAGTGAGTTACAATCTTCGAAAATACTTCATATACTTAAGTTTCGCAAGGAAGCAAATCTGAAAGAAAAGGTAAAAAATTAACGATCTTTCCCAGTTCTAGACGATGGAACAATAGTTCTTAAGGTCGCAGTTTTCATTCCCGACATTATCCTCGCTCAAAGTGGAAACTATTTTATCATCAGCCTTCACATTTGAAATACTTAAAGGAATCCATAAGTTTACCATATATCCATTCTTGTGCCCACGTGTCCATGTTGGCTATATTTACCTATACCCTAAGAGCTAAGTTCATTTCCCTATTCCTTCATGGCAGTCTTAATGTCCTGCTACATTTTTTCCATTAATAAAACATCCATTACCGGACCGTTCTCAACAAATTTTACACCACATTTTCATATTTAATAATCCCCACCCAGCAATAAGCATTTAAATTTTAAATTCACAATTGACATTTTGAGTTTTTCCTTGGCAAAGGACATACTTCAATCAAAAATTTCCTTGCCTCTATAGCTTCGCATAAAATCCTGTTAGTGAATGCCATTGTGACATTAACCATGACAACAATCGTGACATCCTTTTTTATTGATCCATCAATCCCACAATATTTGCTCGCGTTGAGGTAATAAAACTTTTATGCTATTATGCTCGCCAAGCACTGCTGCTACTGCTACTCTTGCTGTCTGTATGCTATGCATTGTGTGCGTGTATTTTGCGACAACCTAACCTAAGTTCATCGCAATTAAGTATCAACAAAAGTTCAATTATTATGTCCGCGATCATAAAAAAAAATCCGAAAGTGTACCCACTGATGGCTCCATCGTGTTGCGCCCAGCACAAGCTGATGAAGAACACAAAATCAAACGGGAGGGCATTCGCCACAATGACAGCATATTAAATTATTCACATAAAACGTCCGTCGCCCGTCGTGCGTCGTCGGTCGGTCGTTGAATTGACCCTCGTCCTCGCTTCCTATTGTTATGAGATAGAGCTATGTGCGATCGTAAGAATCAAACGCTCATCACCGCTCTTCAAGCAATTGATGGCGACGACATGAGGGGCGTTAAAATGAAAGTCCTGCAATGTCTCACCCTCCCCCTATCCACTTATAACGAAACATAAAAATGCAATAAGTGAAGCTTACCCCATACAAACCACAATTCATGTTACTGGGAGCTGTAGCTGTAGCTGTAGCTGGTGCGGTAAAAACCAAAAAAAAAAAAAAAAATATCCTGAAAAAAGGACGAACATAAAAAAAATGTGATGTCCTATGTCAATCTCTGATGACATTTTCATTAAAATTGGTTTTGCGTGGTCGTTTACGATTGATTGGACTGTCAGCGATGCGTCCAAATTATGTCATTTTTAATACTCCGTTCGGATGTTGATGTTCATATGGATGGGAAGGGGCGGAATTACCTACATATAAAAACTCAATGGCGGAGTAACACGTTGGGTTAGCCTCCGTATCCACTACTGACACCCACAATTGTACAGTGATTATGATGTACGAGGAATCGTTATAATTTGGTCAACCACTCTGACGGACCTTATCGTATAAATTGGGCCAGTTTTTCGCAGTGAGTGTGGCATCTGTGGCTATGTCGGCTCACAATGATAGTCCTTCTAGGTGCATATATGGGGATATTAAATAAATTAAATTACACCGTAAGCCATTATTCTATTTAAGAATTGTTAAAGGGAAAACTCCTACGGACACTGATGCATGTATCTACAAGAATTAACATTTTAAACAGTGCCCACATTTTTTAAGGAACTTGATTTCATATTTTAATTTCGTTATTTGACATAAATGTACACTTAGGAAGTTTCGTACTTATTTTTAGGATGCGTTTTATAGAGATGACAGGTTTCTAATTAATGGACGTGAGGACAGCAGTACTTAATTAAAAAAAATGTGTTCTTTTCAGAGGTGGAGAATATTAAATTGGCAACACTGTTTTTTGTGACAGCTTATTTGACAGTTCTCGATTGTTTTTTGGTCAGCTTTATTGGCTAATTGGTCACAAGTAGACTCATGATGAGCTGTGTGGGAAATTTGGTTGACCCAAATAGTGCTGAAGTGCGCCGGTTTGATACCATAAGCTTGTTTTACCTTTGGATTAAATAGGATATGACAAGGGATTTACGAGCTCTACTCTAAGTTCACTAGCTTGCTGTCTTAAGATTAAGGAGGTCCCATTGCAAAAGTCGTTGAGGTTTGTCTCTGGTCTACTTCGTAGCGTTCAGATAAGAGATCAAGTCTTTGATGTTCAGTTCAGACAGATCGTTAAGGTCATCGAGGAAAAACTTTCCGAATAGTTGTTCCCTAATTCTGGCCAAGAGCAGGACATTAAAAGATTAAATGAATGATTGTGCCTTTTCCTGCTGATCGCCAGAACTACGAATGTGAGTACTGTACGGAATGCATGTTATAGCTATAGCCTACCTTGGCTATGCCTTGCCTGGGTATGCATAAGAGGTAATTTATTCCGCACTTATTATAGGTAACATTCCTCTTGGTGGACCAGATTTTTCTAGTTATATAAACACATATACAGATGGTTAAATTGCTCCACCTACAGTTGGATTTTGAGAGAAAAATTGAGAAGCTTGCCCTTCATAACACCATGAGGAATGTTATCTCTTTCCCCAAGTGATACGCTTTGCGCAGTCTAGCTTGGTCTGATCCCGTTATTTTACCCCCTTATGAAGACCGTTTGCAACTAATTGGCTTGCACACCCTTTCTCAACGTCGCCGTATCGCTGACATAATATTCGTCCATCAGCTCATCATTGGAGCCATAGACTCTCCTGCTTTGCTCGAATGGATTAAAATTAATACCAATCCACGTAACTTAAGAGCTGTCCCCTTCTTCCGCCTCTCCATTCACCGCACCAACTACGGCCATTTCAATCCAATGAGCAGAATGCTTCAATTAGCCAATACTGCACAAGATATTTTCGATTTCTCCATTAGTTCCCCTTCCCTTAGAAGAACTCTATACACCTTCTCTCCCTAACCTCACTCCACCGTATTATTTTCTTTTTATTTTCTTATTAGCGTTAAGTATATTATTTTTAATTTAAGTTTGTATAATATAATTTAAGTAATTCGCTTGCAATAAGCTAACTAAATAAATAAATAAATAAATAAATGAACTATGAAGGGCTGACCGTTGCCTGGCTGGTTCGTCAGCACGTTCATTTCCCTACATTCCAATGTATAACGCAACGCAGATAAGAGTGACATTTAGTTTAATGTTCAGGCTTGCTAGCTCATCCCGTCATTGCTGGACCAATTTATGAAGCCAAGCAAATGCTTTCAAAGCCGACTGGTAACCGACTGTCTGTAAAACTGGCCATATTCCGGTTTCAATTTTAATCTGGTTTAAGTATTTTGCATGTTTCTCTTATTATTACCTCTTCAGCTTGAAAGGCACTGACAATATCAGGTAGCAGAAAAAACTTAGAAACATTTAATGACTCAGAGAATATTGCGGAACCGACACCAAAATCGACTTTTGAGCTAGTTCTGTTGAAGTCTCTCATTACAAAGTTATGCTCCCAGTCCATTCTAGACCGAAGAATAACTTTAAAATCCTTACTGATACCCACAATAGAAGGGGGAGGGGTGTTGAAGTAGGCAGTGCTCGTTGAAAAAGTGTTTGGTAAGATCAGGTTTGTATCGGGTTTTCCAATAAGAGCGTTACAAAAGTTTTTTTTAAATAAAACAAAAACGGTTTTGGATATCAATGAAATTCTTTATTTCTGTAAAAGTACGTTCAACGCCATTATGTATGGAACTCGATTTCTTTTGCATGGCCACCACGGGCACGCTTGCTGAAGTCCAGACGCTGAACCCAATTTTCGACGGTTTTCAAACATAAATCGGCCGATACTGCTGCAATTTCACGTTATTCACGATATTCGTACGAAGTTCATCAATCGTCGCTGGTTTGTTGGCATAGACCATAGACTTGACGTAGCCCCACAGGAAATAGTCCAACGGCGTCAAATCACACGACCGAGGGGGGAACATTTTGTACTGTGCCTGTGGATTCAAATTATTCCACTAGACGCTCAATTGTTGATCTGCTAGGACGATTATGACGACCATAAATTGGACGTAGCGCTCTTAACGTTGAGGCCACTGACTCCGAATTTCGGTAGTAAATTTTAATAATTTCGCCTCGTTATTGGCTCGTATATCTTTCCATCATGAAATGGCAAACCTTACTGAACAGAAATGTCAAAAGAGCGGCAAGAAATATGGCGTCGTTTGCTGTCCCTGTCGCTCTACTTTTGTAGCGTCCCTGTTGAAAAACCCTTTAGTATTGCTGTCTCCGTATGGTCAACAATTCAACAAGTCTGTAAGTCTAAACGCACTGCACTGATATTAAATATTTAATATTTAAGTTGACTGGTAAAAGGTGAAAAAAAGCTTACATCATCCGTTGGGCAAGATCCTAGTGCTCCCGTAGAGCAAACGCTACCTGTTCTTTTAACCTTCTTAAGTTTATTAAAGTTATGTGCTTTGTTGAGTGCAGGCCACCTTACAATCGAACCATACAGGCAATAAAATCTACACAAGTCTTTTGACCCGTTCTTCAATATTTATTTACGATTTTAATTTAGGATCGATAAGAACTCGCAAATATTTCATCCTAGAAGGTAAGGACAGAAACGTTCCCGTTACCAATAGTACCAAATCATCCGCGTATGCAACCGCCTTCAAGCCAAATCTCTGCAACTTAACCAGAATTTAGGTCTTGACTAAAAGCCCCAAAAGAGGTGAGAGAATACTACCCTGGTATGTGCCTTTATTTACTCTTGGCCAAAGTCGACGAGTGATTCCTGAATGGGTTCAGTTAGGATAAAAGCTTCTTCTACTACGTCTATGAATGTAGCTAGAAGTGAAAGTGATTGTTTTCTTAATTTAACGCATTACCTCATGATTCGTAGACTTATATTTAAGATATGCGTGTTGAGAGTTTTCAAGAGGACGATGCAGCAATGGTTAAAAGTTTTTTTAAATTTCTTTGATTTCTTAAGAAAGTATGAATTTATGTAAAAATTTTAAGTCGTAGTGAGTTTCTTTTTTCCAAGATATGCTTCATTTGCGGGAATGCAGCAACAGAGGAGAAAGGCGATATAAGCAGTGCCATAACTATGGTATTAAAACTTTCCTAGAAGAATATATCGATGTTCACAAATGAAAATGGAGATCTCCTGATCAATCAACTGTCAAACAAATTCATCACGCAAGGCTCTACTTCAGTATAAAGGTTGTCCACACTATCCAAGACAAGAGATATCGAGGCATATTTACGATCAAGTTGCTATAAAACTTCTTAAGAAGTCCTATGCCGCAAGCTTTAAGTATTGGTAATCAGTGGCAATATTGCCAAGCAGCTATCAGAGATGCCACTTTTGACACACTGAGTTTTACACGACCACCACAATGAAAACCCTGGTTTGGCGATGAGTGCCGGCACATGCAGCTAAGCAATTGGCATATTAAACGAGGGCTGTGCACGAAAGGCTCATAGCTGCTGGCGAGCTCTACCAGCAAAAGATGATATAGGAACGCCGATTTCTCAGAAAAAAAAAGGAGCATGAGAAGCGCTGGATCGAGGAAATAAAGGGATACCATTGGAGGAATGAGATTTAATTTCCGATCCATTTCTTGAGAGATGGAGGAAAGTCATCTGTAAAATATAGCCGAGCGTACCCGGTGAATACAACCTCAGTATTGTTTGCCCGCTCCCCAAGAAAAGAGACCCTTTGAACTGTGCCAACTGCAGAGGCGTCAGTCCCCTAAACATCGCTTACAAGATCCCATCTGTCGTAGTATTTGAACGTCTGAATCATTTTCTCAACAACCTGATAGATCAATATCAGTGTGGCTTTAGGCCAGGAAAGTCTATCATGGTCCTAATATTCACATTACGGCAGATCTTGGAAAAACCCCAAGAACTTTAAATCGAACCCTTCCACCGTTTCATTGATCTCGTAGCCACGTATAAGATTGGAAACCATTACGACTCGTATAGAGAACCTAAACCTAGTGACTTACAACTTTCAACCATTCCTATATATGGGTGGTACCTGGTATGAAGAGGACCAACATGACAAAAGATACTTAGAGGGAGATTTGGTAATTTTTCGCAAAAGGCAGTTCACCCCTAAAAAACTTTTTTGCAACGGCTAAGAATTGAACCCAAGACCTTCTGCATGACAGTCCTAACCAGTTTGCAAGGGGTACTATTGAAGCCGAGTATGATATCATCCAAAGGGACGAACTATGTTGCGCAATATCTAGTATAAGTATCCTTGACAACCTTGACTGTGCACGATGACGATGGTCAATGCACACTGCTTCATCAAGATCCAAAAAGATCTCACCTATGCATTTAATGTCGAAAAAGGTTTCAGAGAAGGCGATTCTCCGTCATGTGAATCCGTCAGCAATATTCTGGAAAGAATAGTGCAAAACTCCTACAGCACAATCTTTCAAAAGTCCGTCCAGTTACTCGGATACGACGAAGTTATTGATATAATTAGTACAACAAAGCGTGCTAAGTTGCGTGGTTGTGAGCATTGCGACGGAAGACTAAGTATATGATTGCATCAAGAAAGGACAACCACCACCGTCGTCTTGAACCTTGTCACTTTATAAGGCTCTTATCAAATTGTCTGGGTGATTTTTGGTCCCTTATCCAAAGATGGAGAGTTTAAGAGAATATAGCGAAAAACTGTCCGGGAAATTTCACCAAAAGTAGTTGGTGGGATTAGGTACGCGGACAAGTCACTCAGTTAGAAACGGCAGAAGCCTCACTCTAGAACTACCACATGGAACCAGAATACCAAACAAATTAGTTTAATTGAATACATTCTAATAAACAAATAAAATTCTTACATAAAATAGAAAATAATTGTAACCGGACTAAAATAAATCGCACAAAATTACAAAAAGTTCAAACGCTTACCAATCAAAAAACTACCTGAAACACAAGCCGATCCATACATATGCATATGCACCTATGTAGTATGTCAAAACAACGTTATTGATTATATAAATGCACAATATCCCGAAATAAAAATATTTACGCAAGCATTTTTAGTTTTAACGAGTTTTTTTTTTCTTGTTTGTAGCGGAAATTAGAGAATATTCGCGGAATTCAACTGTTTGTTCTGCCCGCTCATCCATTTAATGTGATTATGTCAATCCAATTATGGACAACAAAACAATTTAATCAATCCCCAAAATACGTTTATGGCCGATGTCATCTAATCCAATTGCCGAATTCCGCCCAGCTCAGCTATTTGTTGAGCAATGCGCTTCTGTTGGCATTAGATATACCCAACAACAAAAACCGAAAAACAGCATTTAACTAATCACAAAGTACGAATATCAAATCACTGGTTTACTAATTCAAGCCAGAAATTAAAAAAGTCCTTATGTTTATATTTAATTTTCGACACAGCTTTATGCACATTATCGCGTTCAAGTTGTGTTATTATGCATATTTGGCGATTTAGGATTCAATAATAATAATTAGACCAACACAACAATAAGTTCATTGTTTTATTTTTCTGTTTGTTGTTTACTTTAAATATTAAAAAAAAATGGTAGAACATTATCCACATTGTTATTATTGCCTACTATCTTTGTCTGTATACTTTAAAACCAAAAATTTCAACCGTAAACATAAACCGCATCCACAATTAATACTTTTTAATTAAAAAGGATAATTATTGCAACGGTTGTGTGTAGGGTGTTGGGATGGCAACTGTGTCAGTTGGAGATTCGAAAAAAAGCACACATGCACCAATGTCAATAGTGCCAGACAAATTACCCATAATTTAAGTGAAAAATTGTAATTTTTTGGTAATTTTCGTGTTCATCGTCGGCTTCGTCCTTTTGGCCGCAGGATATTATGAAGCGAACCGTGAATGTGAATTTCTTTATCGTTTAAATAAAATAAATATATATATACCATAGCCGGGTTGGAATTGGCATTGGCGTTGGCGATGGCATTGGATTTTAAGTGTGTGAGTGTTTATCCTTCGACGACATGGTGTTTGCATTGGTAGTATATCCTTTGGCTGCGGGTTGCACCTCATCAGTAGATATAGTTTACACTCCGTGTCGTTGAATTTGTTATACAAGTAAAGACATACTTTCAAACATTGAATGGCTGGTACTATGTCTCTATTGAAATATATATAATATAATGTACTATATACAATTATGTATTGGGTTAAGCTTGACTTTAAAAATATAATAAAATGTCATTTTGGCTAAAAAGTGCTTTCCACAGATACCACACGGCGCAGTCGGTGATCGCGATACTGTTAAAAATTTGAAAAAAAAAATTAATACATAAAACAACTACGGGCTAGGAAACGGTGCATGTAAATCGATCATTAGTAACTTTAAAATTTTGAGCATGTCTTTTTCGGCGTTTCGGAGACATAATAACCAATGCCTTGAAAGGCTTTACATCGAAACAAACACTAATTACAAACTTATCTGCCAAAAGAAAAAGACTTTGTTTTATAACTGACTCATTGCAGAGAATCAAAGGAGTTTTGGAAAATTTTAAGAACCTTCAATGGCAAAACCCTATATACAAATCAGCGTAAAATTATCTTCCAATTGGTGGGGCCCCACGTTGGGCGCCAAATGGTGCAGTTTTATTTTGCGATATTAAAATACAAATCTTAGGTTTAAAGATTTTGCTATTTAATATACAGGATGTTCCTTAATTCGTGCATAATATCTTCGGGCGTGGTTCTTGGGTTTATTCTTAGAAAAAAATCGTTTTACAGTCACGGCCTATCTCCAACTTTTATATAATATATCGGGAATTTAAGAAAAGGCCTATTTTGGTGTACCCTAACCCATGTGAACGGTAATTGCGTTGTTAGTACTCACTATAGAAACTTCATTTTGGCCTTTATTCTTGTAAGAAATACCAGGGTTTCGATATTTTTGATTTTATGTGCTTACTAAAACAGTTATAACATGTGCTCAAAGTGTCCACCTTGGTTTTGTATGTATGCTAGAGCCCGTTTTTGGATTTCACTGCGAATATTTATTAATGATAGCTGCTGCTCCACTTTTGATGACGCTTCGAGAATACGGTCTTCTAATTCTCCTAAATCTACCGTATCAAGATCACTTTAAAAAACTTTTGAAGAAGAATTTGGATTAGAAGTAAGCAAACTTTGATATGGAAGAGCTACAGGAGTCGAAAGGTCACTTACCGTGGTATAGAAAAATATATTTTTACTTGCGACTGTTAGGCAAGTTATGCATTCGTAAAAAAATCGAACTCGATGATAGCGAAGACTAAAAAACTGGGTCTGGCAATTCTGTCTGTCTGTTTGCCTGTATGTCGGTTCGACTACAGCCTAAACGGCTCGGCCGATTTTGTTTAAATTTGGTAGATATCATTTTTAATTTTTTCCCTCCACACGTTTTTTTTTTTAGAGACCAAAAATAACGGTACTTGCCGTACGATTTTTTTCGAAATTTTTTAAATATTTTTTTTTTTCTCAAATACTGTTCCACAGATTTAAAAAATAAAAACACAAAAAAATTTCATTTAGTTAAAGCTAGATAATGGTTGAAAAAAAATTTTCGAAAAATGGTTATTGAGGGTACCCCCCCATTGAATTATTTTTTTTGTTTTTGATTTTCTCAAAAAAGAAACAACCGATTTTGATAATTTTTTTGCTAAAGCTCCCTAAAAACTTAAATAGAATTGTGTTTTCATATTTTCAAAAAAATTTTGTTTGGAAAAAACTTTACTTTTTACCTAAAAATAAAGGTACCCACCATACAAATGTTAAAAAATTAAAAAAAATGGTTTTCAAAAATCGTATTTTTTCTCGAAAAAGGTGGCTAGAATTTTGGTAACATTTTTTTTCTTTCAATTAATTTTTATGATCTTTAATTTAATAAAAAAAATTGAAATTAAGATATTACAGCTTGTATTTACCATAGAACCGTTTTTTTCGAATTTTGAATTTCCACACAACGGATCTTAATGAAATTTTTTATAGAGAATCTTCTAAAATGTTTAAAACACATTGCATTTCAAAACTTTAAAATAAATATTTTTTGAATTTTTGAAAAAAAAAAAATTATTTTTTCTTTTTTTGAAAATTCGATATCTCAGAAACGGCTCAGATTTTTTGTTTGTAAATTTAATTTTTACTCGAAAAATAACAAAAACTTTAAATTGGCGTACCAAATTTTTTTCTTAACATTCTTTTAAAAAGTTTGTATATAAAATCTTTTTTTTAAGAAATCACTACAACGAGTTATATTTTTGTTCTTGCATAAATTCATATTTGCATAGCATTGTTTTTATCTCTCACTACTAAATGAATTTAAGAAATTAATTTTATCCTTATGGACAGTTTTCTCTAATAACATTCTTTTTTAGAATTCCTAGCCTATTACATAGGAGCAAGTTCGTGCGACCCAGTCGTGCATTTTATTTCTTATAATTTGCACACACTCAAGGGATTATGAATTACCCTTTTATCTTATGGTCTAATTCAATGCGAGCGCTTAGGGAAAGGATTTAATAGGGTATGTTAATGAGATTTTCTATTCATTTTGGCACAGTCACTTTCTCAACATTCTTACCATTTATATGTAGCACTTCAGATTGTTGTTCAGTGATTATTTTTAGTTAATTGGCAAGTTTTCTTTTATTACTCACAATTAAAAAGGTTATGAATACTAGACCAATGAATCCTTCAAATTTAAGTCAGTCTTTTTGGTTGGGGCAATTTAAATTTTTATTTCATTCTCCTTTCCTTCTTCATAAATATGACATATCTTATCCACCCCAAACCTTTTCAATAATTATTTACCAAAAAAAAATTATTAATTTATGTACGTATCCTAAAAATCAATCAATGTCAATCAAGTGACGTAGAGTGTAAAGCAATTTGTGTCAAGCAATTTTCATTAACTGTGCAGAGGAACACAAAATTGATATTATTATTATTTTTTTTTTTGTAACGTTGGTTTTGGTTTACTTTGCAGGCATTGCGCTCTGCGATATGATCCGCAGAGCAAATCAGCGTGGCGCTGCAATTTGCCAATCAATTCAATTTGGCTTGATCGAATTTGGTGACAAAAATTAATGCCATCACTATGAAAGGAAATCCTTCCTATAGATATAAATTCGAAAACAGAAATATACGTAAATGTAAATGTTATAAAAATAAAAAAAAAGATACCACGTGAGGTTGACGATTGTAATTAATAAAGTAGCTGTATCTGTAATTGGAAAGATACATAAATCGCCACGAAATGCTGCTCTTCAAATTATGCAATATTTATGGAAGAGATTTATAAAGAAAAAGCAGATATTTTTCTTCTTTCAAACAATTTTTTTTTTTGGGAAATCGATCAAGCATAATATATTAAAAATAAGTTAAACCAAAGTTTAATGATAAAGTACAATTTATTTTTTGTTAAAATCATGGATGCGACGAAAAGATGCTCTGTTTTTATTTAAATTTTTAATATGAAGCTTAAAAAAGTCAAACTTCAAAAATTTAAATGCACGACTGACTTGCACGCACTTACATTAAGGAAGGCCAGAGGGATGATGATACGCAAGCCGTATCTTAAAGCATCCATTGCGGTCGCCAGAAAGTAGATAAGGAGGGTTTGTTGAAGAGGAGAGAGTGGCTTGAAGGGAGTTTAGGTATTCGATGTCTCCCTAACCTATTCTTCTCGATAATCTGGAGCATTCAGAAAGGAAGTGAGATGAGCCCTTCTTCGCCTCTTCATCTTGGCACCCTCTACATAGGTCCAACGAGCTAATACCCATTCCTCTATTGCACTCTTGAGAGCTACCATTGTGTTGTAATCTGCAAGGACTCCAATTAGTAACGATAGTTGAGGCTTGCTTGTTTTGAGTAAGTGTTCTCTTTTTTCTGCCCAATATTTCTCCATCTTCTTTGAAATCCGAGAAGTGTCAATTGTTGACCATCTTATGTATATTTTTTTTACTCTATTTTACTCTTGCGCCAGTGACATAAGGACCAAGGTTTGGGTATGGCTTGCATCAAGAAACGGCACGTTTTGGCCAGTCCATTAGCTATTTTGTTACCGTATATATAGCTACGGTTTGGGACCCATTTGAGTATAACTTTGTTAGTTGCACTGAGAAGCCTCAGCTGATTCCAGCAGTGATCTATTAGTTTTGATGCACGCACATGCTCGTCTGATATAACGCCGGAGGCCATTCCGAAGGCTGATACTATTAACAAAAAATTGACGTTCGGATGTTAAGGAAGAACATCTTGGATGAATGATTTGTGCAGATCTGATCGACGAAGTCATTTTTATTCTTTTATAAAGATAAGCCTGTTCACATGTGAGCCAGATATTGATAAAAGCGTTAAAGTGTGAATCTCTAGGAAATTATATGTATACAGAACGTAACGCACCATAAGCTTTTCCGACTATAGAGTTAATGTGACTATTCTATATTAGGTTACAGTCGAACAGATTTCCAAGATTCTTTTCTGTTTTACAATGGTCAACTGGAAGGTTGTTCAATAACACATCGCGAAAATAAGACAAGTTTAACGGTTTTCTTCTGATCACGAGGCATTTTGAATTTGGTGCGTTTAACAAGAGACCATTTGATACTGACCAGTTCGAAAATCTCTCTAGATCTTCTTACAGACAATAAATAAAGTGTTCTATGACACCAATTGGACCACTTAAATGTAGCTGTTCATCTTTGTTATACATGGACATGGAACAGTGAATATATAAAGGAGTACAGAAGGGAACCTAAGATTGATCCTTGGGAACACCTTTTTCTGTCATGAAGAAATCTGAAAGAATATTGTTAACTTCAACAACTTCTTCCATGAAGGTAATAATCAAACAATCAAACAGCCCAGGTTGAAAAGATCCACAGAGTCGAATGCTTTGGAGAAGTCTAATAAGACATGAAACGAAACTTGGTCTCTACCCATTGATTGTCGCAAATAAGAGAATTGATGCAGCTAAGTTTTCTCCTGAAACCAGATTGTTTTGGTTTCAGAAGTTTAGTCTGTTTTAAAAATCATCCATTTCTTTTTATAAAAACCTTTAAGAAAGCTTTTGGCCTAAATTCAGTTTTCTTAGAGTTTTTGAGAATTTGTAGAATTTTAGCTAGATTTTAGTATTTTCTTTGATGGTATGACCAAATTTAGGCTCGAGAGGGTGAACTGATGCGCAATTCTAGCGAAACAGGTTTCAGGTGTAAACTGATTAAGGGGAGGAATACAAGTGGCTACTTCGAGTGATCATTTCTTGTGAAAGAAGCTATAAGACAAGGAAACACATGAATCATTCCGACGGTGTTCAAGAGATGGGAACGATTCAATGGTAGCTTCGTTTCGTATCAATTTTAAAGATATGGTCTGGATTTTATCCAAATAATGAGGAGAAGTTTGGGCTGCACCTGTCCAAAGATGTGCTTTATATTCGAGTTTTGGACGTATAAACGCCTTACAAATTGTAGCCAGATCAGAGAGGGTGAATAATTTCTTACAACGATGTAGAAATTCTAAGCATTTAGCAGCATTTTTTATGATCTCGAGAATGTAGTCATTCAAACGAAGATCGTCGTTGACACGCATATCAAGTACTGAGAGCTTTTCGGCTTCTCCGATGCAAGTAGCATTCCAGGATAATAGCATAAGGAGTACATTATGCTTCAACGACAATATCCAAGCATTAAATTCCATGCGTTTTTTTATACCTCATTTAACAATCCTGTAAAGATCGGATGATTATGAGCTAATCAAACGATACCGTTGCAATTCCACTTCCGAAGGAGAGTAGAGTCGTTGGCAAAAGAATGACGTGGATCAGAATTTTCATTTATAAAAATTAGGAAGAGAATCGGAGACCAAATGGGACCCTGGGGAACACCAGCATTTATTTGTGAATATCAGACTTGAAACCGTGCAATACAACATGTATTGAACGATCTAGAAGGTGATGTCTAATCCAAAGAATAAGGTTTTCGTTGATACGCACGCATTTTCGATAAGAGAGCCTGCTGCCAAACTCCTTGGAAATATAAAGCACTGTAATTTTACTTTCTCTAAAACATGTAAAGATTTGTTTAACTTTTCGGTGAGATATGCCATCAGATCACCAGTGGAACGATTGCTGCGAAAGCTGTATTGCCGGTCATTAAGAAGCCTTCGATCTTCGAGATATTTCTGGGGCTGCTTTTAGGAACTGGCTGGACCAATGCTGTTTTTCATCTTCTAGGGAAGATTCCAGAACACTAGGAGTGATGGAAAAGCTTACGTAATGGTTTTTCCAGCGTTGTGGAACTCATCTTCAAAAGAATGGGGGGCATACAGTTAGATCCAGCGGACTTGTTCATATCAAGATCTCGAAGGGCTCTTGTAAATGTTAAAGTGCGGAACTAAACCCGTAACATTGAGTGATTTGCGTTCTCAAGTTGTTGCTATCAGACAACGTAGTGAGCTGCAAGTACCTTTGCCTTATCTGAAGAGCTTGTTATCTTGTTGTCATTGTAGATGACCGTTGGAACCGAAAAGTAGAAATTTTTATGTTCTTGATAAATGACAAGAAATTTCTACTGCCTTTGGAACATTGCAGGATCGTTTGCCTTAATTTCTAGTCATCTTAGAATTTGGTTGTTATTTCAACAGCGCGTCTCAATGTTTTCTGACTTCTTTATGTTTTTGCTCAGTTGAATTGCAGCTCATTATAGCTTGAATTAAGCCAAGACTTTTCTTTAGGTTTTAAACAATTCTGTACGCGTCTCAACAAAATCACTTCTGTTATTATATTATCAGCACTGTCACCTACGTCACTATCGAGGAATCATATGGCCCAGTTAAAGATTCGAAAAAAGTTATTCAGACCGTCCCAGTTGGCATTCTCATATTGCCAAACGGTCTTAGTGGAATGCTTCTATTTAACTATATGAATGGGACACGATAAATTGAAACTACACAATGGTCTGATGTGCCTAACGGAGAGTTAGGGGTAAACTGGTAAGAATTATTAACCAAACCGAGATTGTGGGTGTTTTGCTCACCAACATCTTTAAAGAAAATCAGCTGTGCCGTTTGGGCCGTAGACAGATAGACAGAATTGCGATGCTCATATAGTAATGTCAAGTCTAATCAAAATATTGTGTTCAATCTTGTAACGAAAAATAACATGCCATTTAGTACCCATGTATAGGTATGTGTGTATAGGAAGAAAAAATCACTTTGAATTAAGCATCATTAAAACAAGATAAAAACACTCTGCCATCGTCAATTCAATATCGTAAAAAAAAACAAACCAAAAGATACCAAAAACACCCTTCTCGACAAAAGATTCCTACATCAGCGTGTCTTGAGGGAAAACACCAGCACAATACTCGTACACAAGGACTTAAAGTGTCTGATAATAAAATAGAAAATAACCACTGTCATCCTTGTTTGGTTCGAAGAAAAATAGTCTTCGACTTGTACAAAACCATCGTCCTTGTCGTCGTTCAAATCCCATGTTGCCTTGTGCAGTGGAACATCCGTCATTGCCATATTTTTCCGACCAAAATCCATTGGCAGCATGGTGGCACTTCGAAAGCCAAGAAAACAGCCAGAATAATAGTGTGATGAGGATGACCTGCAATCTGCAATAGAACGAATTGTTGCAATATTCCCATGATGCATGGCGCTGAAGTAGTAAGAGAATAATAAGAGAACGAGTGCAGCAGGGACAAACTATACTGGCTGTGCAACATGACAAGAAAAGAAAACGAAAATAGCTCATGGCTGAATGGATGGACGTACACAGATGTGATTCCAATTGGGACAATCCCTATGGGCATTTCATTCACACTCTCAGCTTCCTATGGTGTACTGAATGTGGAATGGACTGCTTCCCACCTCTCTCGGAAAGACTTGAAATCATAAATCACTGCCCTAGGGAAAGAAAATGTATAAACGATGAAGAAGACGATGGATGTCGTCTCTCAGAGTGCACTGGAATAAATAATTGAACCGCAAACAGCCATTGGAGTGCAGGATCACTTCTCATCAGATCAGAGCCCACCTACCTACACAGTATGTATATGTGTGTAGTTGCATTTTTGTTTTTCAAGACCTCATAGCACCAACGACGACGAACTGAACTCCAATCAGTTTTAAAATGCATTCAGACAAATTGTATGCTTATTCGATGTTCAAAGAATTTTCCATCCTGGGAAGAATTTTATGGGGGGGAACAAGCTCGTATAAGACTGATACCAAATTGAAACAACTGTCATATCTCCAGTAGCAACTTCTACAAAATCTCACTTAATTGAATTCAAAATATTCAACATTCTGTAAACTTTTATTTTTTGACATTTCACATTTGTCATTATGTGTTATTGGGATTAACAATGTTTTGGGATTTTGAATATGACGGTGACTTGATTCAATGGTAAAATTTATATATGTACATCCTGTTTTAAGTATAAGTGAAGCAGATTTTCAAGTGAATACATTTTTGGGATTTTCAACTTTTGTTTGGGATTTTGAATTAAATTGACTGATTTAACTTATTTTGTACGGAAAACATGTTCTTTTTGTAAATTGAAGTGATTTGCACATTTGATGCCAAGAACTTTATTCAAGTATTCTTGCATCAAGGGTATTTTCAAATTACCCATGGGTACTAACACTGAATAATCTTCCAATAGTGTTCCAGGTCTTAAGACCTTAAGGAACTGTAACCTCGTATTCATCTTAATGTTTACTTTTTCGGCTTATGTCTTTCGAGAATTTGTTATCATGAAGTTAAAGCGGGATTTAAATTTTTTGGGATTTTAAGTGAAAATTACCGTCATTATTTTATTTTATGACGAGTTTTAAATACATCGTGTCTTAAGAGTATAAATTATATAATTTTATATTTTTTCCAAGTGAATAAGTTTTTTGGATTTTCGTCTTTTGTTTTGGGATTAAAACATAATTTGATTTTACCTGTGTGTTAAAAATGTACTTCTATCAATGTTTATGGATTAAAGAACTTCAGTTGAAATGATGTGTTGCTTTATTGTGAGTCAGAAGCTTTTTTAAGCTTTTTTATATAAAAGACTGATGAAAATCCCACTGAATATAATTGCAATGATTTTCTAAATCTTTCTGTATTTAACACTTTTGGAACTTTCGATTAGTACTCAGACTTTTTTTGTCTTCTCTATTAATGTTATTTATGTGTTATTAATTTCGGTTTGTTGAGTTAAGCCTTGCTGGTTTTTAGGTATTTTTTTTTAAGTAATGTAGGATGACTAAATTTTACATCATAGCAACCTAAGAATAAAAAAGGTCACTCGCTAAATGCATTGTGTAAAGTAAAGTTAACTTGCTCTTATATAAAAGTACTTTGAATTTAAGGACATTTTATATATATAAAACATGGATTTATTGAGACAAAAATGTTCAAATGTATGGAATTGCGGTCTGATTTCCGGAAAAGTATGAATTTGTGCAAATAAAGTTCAAAAATCTTTTATTTAAAGTTTTTTTTCATATAACGAATTTCTTTCAAATTTTTCTAGGACAAAATTTGCGATGCCAGTTTTAAGTGTTAAGTAATATAAATTTTAGAAAATAATTTCAAAAAATAATTGGTCACACGTTTTCAAAATATTGATCTTTCGAAAAATAAATTGAAATTTATTTTTTCAAAAAACAAAATAAATATTGTTTTTGGAATATTTTTATTCACAATATTATTTTAAACTTAAGGGGGCTCCTGGTAAAAATTTTGGGTTAAAATTGTTAGAGCCGTTTATGAGAAAGTCGGAAATCAATAAAACTTTTCTATGAGAGGTACCATTAATAACATTTTGCCCCATTTTTTTTTTACAAAAATGTAGTCCATGTCTATCTATCTATCTTTCTATCTAGTCCATGTCCATAATATCGCAAATAATTTTTTTTATCAAAATCGTTAGAGCCGTTTTTGAGATAAATAAGATTATGCACCACGGGTGTATGAAGGGTACGTTAATTTTGGAGCTAAAAAGAAAATTCAATTTCCCCTCTAGAGAATTACCGAAGACCCTTAACTACCGGGATTGAAGAAGATAGGTCTAGTGGTTTAGGATGTAGGGAGAGGTACAGACATACATACACACTGAAACATGTTTTTCGTGTACTAAGTTTTCCTTAAAATTTGTATAAGAAAAATTAATATGCAAATTGTTAGTATTCAATAAAATACATTTTAAGGCGTAATTTAAGAATTTAATCGTATATCCGTTTTCGAGATATTGAATTTTCAAAAAAAAAAATGTATTATTTTTTTTAAATCCAAAAACAATTTTTTTCGAAAAAAAATTTTAGATTATATTTTTTTTTAAATGCAAAGGAGTTCCTAAATAAAAATTTTGGTAAAAATCGTTAGGGCCGTTGATGAGAAAATCGAAAATAAAAAATGGTTCTATAAGAGGTACCGATACACCCAGAGAAAAACAACATCATAAAATTAAGTAGAAAAGTATTTAAAATTACGTTGCTATAACTTTTGATTTATACGCTTTAATTTAAATACGATCAACTTTGTTTCAAATAAGAAAAATGTTTAATTAATCACAGTATAGTTAAACACCATTGAATTAATGTTTTTCTATTTTGAAATGTAATCGAGGCATTTTCATTGTTCATTTAAAGACGTTTGATATTTAATTTATTTGAATCAAACTTAAAACTTAATACATCAAAGTGGTAACTTATTTGATTTTCTTTCCTTTTTGAATCGTATACATATCGATACCTTCCCGTAAGAATGTACTAAGCGACATTTATAAAATTGTTCAGGAAACGAAAAAAACGAAGAAAGTTCTAGTTGAATCATAGTGTGCTAAGAGACAATTTTGGTTAAACTAAGTGACATCTAACAAAATTTTTTGTTGCTCACTACAATGAGATCTTTATTAATGTCGCTTAGCATAATTTTTTTGGCGGATAATGCAAATTTCAGGGGGCAACATTATTTTAATGAGAAAATATGGCAGTTGATAAATTTTTTTATTTGTACTCTAGTTTCCTTTTCATGCATAATAGGTTGCCGAAACCCAGGCCAAAACGTGGCCCTTAACATATAGTATATTTCCTCATCAAAAAGTCATTTTCGAAAAAAGTGTCGCTTAGAACATTCTTACGGGAAGGTATCGATATGTAATTCACTTTGAACCAAAGTTAAAGTACAACAAATCAAAGTTGTAATCCTTTTGTAAGAAAGAAATCATATGTATGTGTGTTCGCGGCTGTCGTTGTTGCGGGTCGAGGAAAATGTATCTGCCATTCTCTTTAGAGCTTGTGAGCTGTGAACGTTATAACCTAAAAGTAATAAAATAAACTAAAATAATTCAAGTAGTGGACGAAAGCGGACAGCTTCGAAGTTTAATTTATTCTAATCCTGCTAACGAGAACAACCGCGACGATTCCGCAAAGCTGCATGAAGATCTGGAACTATACTTATTCAGAAATTTGAAGGTAACATTAAACTATCTCTTTTTTTTCTTATTATACAAATTTTATTCAAGTTCCGAATTGATGACGAAACCCTCTCAGAGATCTCCAAAGAGGCAAATTGGCAGTGCCAAAATTGCAACAATTCTGATTCCCGTCAACACCAACCTCAAGTTTAAAATCATTTCTTAAAATTGTAAGTATACTCGTACATACATACATTTTTCTCAATATAAAAATTATAATGTAATATATATTTTATAGGATATTTTAAAACTTTTTAACTCATCATCGAAAGGGAAATCATTGATCCAGTCTTTACAATCCCTCCACTACACTTGTATCAAATTAATAATGGCAAGACTTACATACATTATGTAAGACACAAATATTTGTAAATTTTGTTTGTTGTTTTGTTATTAAGTTAGTTTATAAGAATTTTTTTATTATTTTATTTACAATAAAAAGAAAATACTTTTGCAAAAATAATTGTTTTTATTCGATTTGAATATAGTGAGAATGACTTTAAATCAATGAATGCTAGTAAATATAATTAAATTGTTTGTAATTGATTTATTCCCGATATCTATTTACTTTAAACGCAAAGCGTGTTTAAAATCAATTGATATTTTTTTTGAATCAAATGCGAATCGTATTTAAAACTATAATGGCGCTTTTCAATTTAATGTTACGTAGTAATTAATGTAAATATGTTTCTAATTGATTTGATTCCGATTTCTATTTACTTTAAACGCAAAGCGTGTTTAAAACTAATTGATATTTTTTTGAATCAAATGCGGATCGTATTTAAAACTATAATGCTACAACTTTAAATCATATTGGTTTCAAATTTGATTTGAAATGAAGTAGGGAATCACTTTTCATTGATTAACAACTTTGATTTAAATATTTTCGGCATTAGAGCCAAATCATATTGGTTTTACTTTGATTCAAAGTTGTTTTTTTTTGATTTTACGTGCTTTTTTCTCTGGGTGTAATAACATTTCTCCCAAATTTTTTTTTGACCAAAATGTAGTCCATGCCCTTAATATTACACCTTATTTTTACTTGCGACTTTCTATAGGTACTATATAAGGCAAGTTATGCATTCGGAAAAAAAATCGAACTCGAGATTTTGATCAAAGTTGACATTACGATGATAGCGAAGACTTAAAAGTGGGTCTTGCAATTCTGTCTGTCTGTCTGTCTGTCAGTTCGACTACAGCCTAAAAGGATCGGACGATTTTCTTCAAACTTGGTAGATATGAGTTTTGATTTTTTCCCCCGGATGTTTTTTGATTTGATTTTTTAAGACCAAAAATAACGGTACCTGCCATACGAATTTTTTTTCGAAATTTTATAATTTTTTTTTTTATCTCAAAAACTGTCCCACAGATTTAAAAAAAAAATTCATAAAATTTATTTTAGTTAAACCTAGGTAATGGTTGAAAAAACTTTTCCAAAAAATTGTTATTTTTTGTACCCCCATTGGAACCATTTTTGTTTGTTTTTGATTTTCTCGAAAACGGTACCACCGATTTTGATCATTTTTTTTGTGTTAAGGCTCCCCAGTTGTTTCAATATTATTGTGTATTCAAATTTTCAAAAAAAAATTTATTTTGGATTTTTAAAAAAAATTTCAAATTTTTTTTTTGAAAACTCAATATTTCGAAAACGGATATACGATTAAATTTTTAAATTACGCCTTAATGTATTTTATTGAATACTAACAATTTGCATATCAATTTTTCTTATACACATTTTAAGGAAAACTTAGTACACGAAAAACATGTTTCAGTGTGTATGTATGTATGTCTGTACCTCTCCCTACATCCTAAACCACTAGACCGATTTTTTTAAAACTTGATAAATAAAAGTTTATTGATATAAATTATAAGATTTAAGAAAAAAAAATTGTTTTACCTAAAAATAACGGTAGGTACGCTCCATACAAATGTTAAAAAATGGTTTTCGAAGAACGTATTTTTCTCGAAAACGGTTCCGAGAATTTTGCTTAAAGTTTTAGTCTTTCGATTAATTTTTAAGATCTACAATTTAATAAAAAAAAATTTTGAAAACAAGATATTACAAACTGTACATACCATAGAGCGACTTTTTAAAATTTTAAATTTCTCACTATCGGCATAACGGATTTTAATGAAAAAGTTTAAAAAATTTCAAAACTTTAAGAAAAATATTTTTTTGAATTTTGAAAAAAAAAATCTTTTTTTTTTTTTGAAAATTCAATATCTTGAAAACCGCATAATATTTTTTTTGTAAATTTAATTTTTATTCAAACAATAAATTAAACTTTAAATTAGCGTAAAAAAATTTTTTCTTAAAAATGTTTTAAAAATTTTGTATATAAAAGCTTATTTTTAAAGCTTCTCTATAAAAAATTTCATTAAGATCCGTTATGTGGATAAAGAGAAATTCAAAATTCGAAAAAATGGTTCTATGGTAGGTAAAAGCTGTAATATCTTAATTTCAATTTTTTTTTACTAAATTAAAGACCGTAAAAATTAATTAAAGAAAAAAAATTTTATCAAAATTCTAGGCGCCGTTTTCGAGAAAAATACGATTTTTGAAAACCATTTTTTTTAATTTTTTAGCATTTCTATGGTAGGTACCTTAATTTTTGGGTAAAATAAAATTTTTTTTCTCACATCTTGTAGATTATATTGAGAAACTTTCACTTATCAAGTTTAAAAAAAATCTAGCAAGGGGTTTTCGAAATATTAAGTTTTAAAAAAAAAAATTTTTAAGTTTTTTTTAAAAATCCAAAAAAAATATTTTGAAAATTTGAGTACACAATTCTATTGAGGTTTTTGGGGAGCCTTAGCAAAAAAAAAATTGATCAAAATCGGCTGTAACGTTTTTGAGAAAATCAAAAACAAAAAAAATGGTTCCATGGGGGATAACCATTTTTCTGAAAAATTTTTTCAACAAATACCTAGCTTTAATTAAATAAAATTTTGTTTGTGTTTTTAGTTTGTAATGGTTGGGAGTAATGGTGGGCAATCCCTTCTAAGCAGCGGGTGGCACGCTGGTTGACGCACGGCTAAGGCTCGCCGGATGGGGGGGGATCTTGCTGCTTTAAGACCATACATTAATAAAATTTTTCGTGCCAAGATCTAAACTAAACACAAACACACATAAAAGAATAATTGTTGTTCAACATCTCACTCCTCTTTAACACACGGATGTAAATATGTGCTAGCCATAAGGCTATGGGCAACCCTTATCCAACAGTAGCCTTCGCTACCTCCATACTGCATGAGCCTATGTTAATATGCAGTCCCTTGAAGTACTTATTGAAAACCAGTTATACCATTTACCCTATTTCATCTTTCTGTTCCACCTTTCCCTTAAAATATTACCTTAGTCCATCTTCATATTTATTTTAAATCATAATTCTTAGTCTTTAATTGCATTAGTTTTAAATCCATTTATTTCTTTTCAAAACGTTATAAAAATTAATACCATATACTTGACCTACATATCTTAGGCTAAGTTCATTAACCTTGAACATATGGTGTGCAGATTTCTGCAAATTCAATATGTGCTCTCTGAGTTATTTGAGTAATGAGAATAGCTTTAAAGATAATTAACAGAGTATGTTAACTCAACGCTGTTAACACTGATAATCAGCTGTTAGAGTTAAAATTTATTAGAGCAATAAGAGAAAATTAACTGTTGACTTGAAAACAAAACATGTGTGTGTGTGTCACCTTTGAAAACAACAAAATATGAATCTTAAGTACTAATAAGTTTATAGAAGTATATTATGACGTATGTAAAACAAGAATTGTATATTGATGGAATGTATATAGCAATAACTCAAAATTGAAAGATATTAAAAAATTTTTGAAAAGAACCAAGAGTACATTTAAGTAAAGGTATATGTGTATGTTAAATAAATTTAATAAATATCATTTTTCTTACATCACTTACTTGACAACAGTTGATGGTCCATCCACGATGTGCGCACATAGGTGATGTCGATCGCGTTGTCTCCGTTTATGAGTTTTATGTTTTAATTATGTTATTAATTAATTCTTTTTGTGTGTTATTTTGTAGAATTTGTAATTATTGATAAATTAGTAAATTAGCTTATGTTTTGTTTTACACTTGGTTTTCTTCTTTTTTTTTCTTATTATAACTTTATCTTTTACATCAAATGAATTTCACTATATTTTGTTTGTTCAATAAAAAGCAAACTTTTGTCGAGTCATAGAAGTGACTTAAATCGTAGGTATGACTTTTGAGAACGCACTAATTGCGTCACTTGTTGAGGTTTTGATCGTGACCAGAGTTGACGATACGTCCGTCGAATTAATGCTCACTCCTCCCAATTGGGTTCTCTATAAGAACTAGAGTTCAAGAGCTCCTGAGTAAGAGGTGTTCGATCGGTTGCTCCTCAAGAGATCATGTTTGTCGTTTGTTTCTCGAATTGGACTCAAAGTAATGGGTCTATGAGAAATAAATGTGGCACATCAATTAGATTTAGCTCCAGATTAAAGAGCTATAGGCAATCCGTTCTCGGGCACGTGGAAGCTTATGATTTTGAGTAGCGTTTTTTCCGCTTGCACCTCAAACAAGGTCAATTCTGTATATAAAATATTGTATTCTTAGACACTCTCGTTTATAAAAAAAATGAAACTTACATGGACTTGCTTTTAGTAACTTTAAATTTTCTCCTACTCAGAGAAATGATGTGACACAAGACGAAAACTCACTCGATGCAAACCTAATAGTTTAACTTGTTTTATAGAATTTTAGAATTTTCGTATGAAATAAAAACATTACCTCAATATTTTTACGACAAAAATTAAAGTTATTGAGACTTTTAAACTTATACAAGAAAATTAATACTTGTAGCTTATAAAAGATTGGCTTGAAGTTTTAAGCCACGCTTATGACCGTCTCAGCAAAAGGTTAGTTTTCAAAAGAACGATTTGATTGACGGAAATGATCTTCTCACTGGATAGTCCGTCGTGTAGTTCGAATTGTCGAATTGCGCTCAATAAATTTCGAATATGGTAAAGTAGTTAGACAAATACGATATAAGGGTAAGTAACTACTTGTGACTTGACAAATTATTTTCTCTAAGTGTTCTTGGTAAGCATCTCAAATAAAATTCATCACAAGTTTTAAAATCTGTCGAACAGTTTTTGAGAAAAAAAATGTTTATAAAATTTCGAAAAAAAATTCGTATGGCAGGTACCGTTATTCTTGGTCTTAAAAAATCAAATCAAAAAACATCCGGGGGAAAATAATTAAAACCCATATCTACCAAGTTTGAAGAAAATCGGCCGAGCCGTTTAGCTTTAATCGAACGGACAGACAGACAGACAGAATTGCGAGACCCACTTTTTTAGTCTTCGCTATCATCGTAATGTCAACTTTGATCAAAATCTCGAGTTCGATTTTTTTTCCGAATGCATAACTTGCCTTATAATAGGGGACAGTGGGGCAGATTTGAACACTTTTTGCTTTCCAGACTGATAAAACCTAAAATATTCGAGCAATTGGCCTGATATTTTACTCACATGGAACAGTGGTATTGACGTTCGATTTATAAAAATATATTTGGTCCATTTAACGAAATATTTATATTGAATTTTTATCCTCCAATCAATACAGGATCTTATGTTCAAAAGTGCCCCATGGGGCATATTGAACTTGGAAGGGGCACTTTTGAACTGTGATATAATTTTTTTTTACTGAAAATAACTTTTAAATTTTATTTGTATATTCATTTTTTAATAAGAACTTATCAATAAAACTCAAAATTAATACTTTTGTTATAGTATATTCATGTATTTGTAAAAAACAAAAATTCACAAAGATTAATAAGAAAAAACAAAACTAAATTTAAAACTGGGATTTTAAGGTAAAAGCTGGATTTTTAGTGAATAAGAATAAGCTTAAACTATAGCTAGTTGAAGATGTTTTCTATTAATAGCTATTTTAAAATAGCCAACGGTAAGTTCATTTAGTTTTAACTTGTTTTCCAAGCCTAAGCTTCAATTTGTGTGAATAAAAATAGCTTAAACTAGAATATTATTGTTAGAGCTATAAAAATTTCAAGATTTTTTCGACCTAGAAAGCTTTAACTAGGCCTTATTTTCAGTATTCAATAGCTCAAATATGAGACAGAGAACGTATAGACGCAGAGACTGATGGTCGATATGACAAAAACATTTTTTACCTGAAACCAATACTTGCCCTATATAGAACAGATAACAAATTGCTTTATTAATTGCTTGAAGCTGATTAAATTTTCTCTTAAATGTCTTAAATATGTTAAAAAAAAACTAATCTAGGCCTTTGTGCAAAGCTCTGAGGCAAAGGGCGTGCAGTTGGATCTCTCGTGTTCAATAACTAATTATTCCAAGTATCAACATTGCCAAATGACTCAACGCATCAAATTGCTTCTTCTGCTTTCCTAATCGATGAACAACTTGAAAATTGATATCTTGAAGAAACATGGCCTACCGTGACACACGTGATATACGAGTACACTTCTATCTTCGCAATAGTCATGCCAAATCCCTAACAGTCGAATAGTTAGTCGAATAGTCGAATTTTGGAGAAATATATGTATGCCCACCTTTGACTCACGCAAATAAACTTCTTTCTTTTATATGCTCATGCTTAATCCTTAATAGTCAATTAGTTTTCCCAATAGTTACAACAGCTAAATCCTCTAATTGTTTCTTCTGATGGCTGGATAGCCCCTGATAACCACAGGAAATTAATCTTCGTCTTAGTGCCTGTTTAAAATCTTGAATGACACATGGAATTAAATGTGTCTGTATTAATACCTCGCACGTCGTCGCAATTAAAGAAGTTTTGATTCGAAGATGCAAGTTTATAGTTTGAAGTTAGGCCATTTTGAACCTGAACACGAGCAGTGAAAAAATAAAAAAGGATTTAAACAGTATTTTCTCAGCAAGTCACACATACTACCAATTATCCTTGTCTCAATGAGTTTTGGACAATTTTGTAACCCCAGGCTAAGCTTCTAACTATTTGAATCAAAATTGGGAAGACTCGATCTTTGACTTACAAAATTTGTTTTCAATTCGTCCCTGCCTTGATTACGTGGACTTTAATCATCTACTTTACGTTTGTCATGTCCTATATAATTTTTCCACATTCACCTTGGCTTAAAAAAGGGGAAAGTTTTTAGTCTAATATTTATATCTCTTTTTTTCTATTTTCTTTTTAAGTTTTCATGTCAGAAAAGAAGCCGAAAACTTCTGTAGAAACACCTTTAGTACACACAACTGAGAGTGTCTCCATTCTATGGCATGTGGCCGAAAAAGCAGGAAGCAAAAGTCATCTTCTATTCAATAATTCACCCGCCCAAATCGGTTTTAAGTTTTCGGAGGCATTTATATAGTTGGAACACTCATGGCGGAGCAGTCATGTAGGAAGAGGTAAGAAGACTCCAACCAAATGCAGGCCAGGGTGGATATGACAACGAAACAGAAAAGTCACCTGAATTATTGATCCTAGTTGGCAAAAGTTCTACCAATTGGAAATGTTGTGATGGGATATGGAGCAGAAGGGAATTTTGGTTCTTGTTTGGGGGATTTGGATGTTAGATGATGGAGACGAATAAGAAGAAGAAGACTTAGCAGTAGCATCACAAGAAGATTAGAGATGTGGCTTTTGGATTGTTTCTTCCTTGGCGAAAACATACTCACACAGCTCGGCTTCACATAGACGTCTCAGAGAAATTTCAATTAGTTTGGGTTAATTTTAAATTAATTTAGATAAACTTAAGGAGTTGGCGAGGATTTTTGCTAATCGCTTCTTCGATTTAGTTTTAATTGCTTGGAAGCAAGCAAACGGAGTGAGAGCTTTGTGTAAGTATGTGTCGTTTTAGTTTAAGTTTTTGAAGAGAAGGAACAATAATAAGCTTAATGAGGTTTAAAATATAGACACCTATACGTTTCAGGTTTTCCTTATTTTTCCTAAACGACTGTGATAATTTTAAACTTCATCATTCTTATGTTCAAATGAATTATTTGATAGAACAGAAAACAGGGTATCTCAACTTCCATGATTTGTCAGTGTAGTCAGTCGTTTTGAATATAAGTAAAGAACTCGACGAATCTATCAATGAGGCAATAACAAAGCTGAATTCACATGGCTCGATTTTTCAAGTGCAGTTTTTTTTCTCTTGTTTAATACATGTGAGCTTTGGAGGTGCAGGCGGAATGTTCACTTTAATCTTTCGCGTTTGTATTAATAACCATTGCAAAGCTTGGTTAATGGTTTTCCCGGTAGACAGGTGTCCTGTTAAGTTAAGTTGACGTGACTGCTAGCAGTAAATTTGACACAATCATACCATAACTTGGTAAATTGTGGCACCGCATTCAATGATGGGGAATTTCTTCCTTCCAAAATTTATATTTGCTAGATCACTGAGATCATTCTATTAGAAATTTTCCCAATATAAGTTTTTGGGATAGAGCAGAACAGGTAAAGAAACGATGAGAAATTACATAATTCGTCCTCGTCCTAGTCCATGCCGCTTCTGTAGAAATCATTTGAACAAAAACCCAATGCATTGCGTGTTTGCCTATAAGACAGTGTCCTGCAGTGCCGCCGCTGGTTGTTCGTGCGCCAGCGTGCAAGAACCTCAAATTGCCGCCCCATATCTCGGATGCCGGGGTATTTACGTTGAATAAGTGGAAGCTTTATTTATTCTCCATTTCGCAGTTGAAAAATTTAAGCAAACGTGCATTGTTGTGTTCGCGTTCGAATCTACAGCAAATTCTTATAAGTACAATGACAGAATACAGACTAGGATTTGGGGGAGTCTCCTGTAAATGAGTTTGAGAGTTATAGCATTGTATAGTTATTGCATCCTTTTAAGATTATTTACTCTTTTTACTTGAGACTTATAGACTATAAGGCAAGTTATGCATTCCTTAAAAAATCGAATTCCAGATTTTGATCAAAGTTGAAATTACCATGATAGTGAAGACGAAAAATGTGAGTCTCCGAACCCTGGTGTCAATCTACATATATGTCGACTTGGCGTTAAGCAGCTTAGACTATGACTGCAATCGAAGACGTTATTTGGTGTGAGAGGCGATAGTCACAAACAAAATATGAATAAAGATTTGTAGTAGATTGTGTGTGGACACTACGTAGTGAACGGTTATGTAAACAGGTTCCAATAGCTTAAGGAAAACTTTCGTAGTATGCTGTATAGGTTGAGTTAGATCGATCTCTTAATTTTCCGCCCCTATACGTTGGCGCCCTTGTGCGCTGCACGCATTGCACATACGGTTGCGGCGACTCTGGTGTCCTGTTAAAATACCTATTAACGAGCTTATGTACACTGAACCAAAAAGTGCAGTCATGTTGATAATTTTGTGAGTTGAATTGACAATAAAATTGTCAATTTTGAGCCAATAACCGGTGTAGTGAATACGATAATTTCAAATTGTCAATTTCACAAATTAGAGATTTGGTATTCATATTGACAACTACGACTTTTATATGGAAAATCACGATTGTGGTATTGATAACTAAGTTATCAATTTTCAACTAAAGCTGTTGTCAAATTGACAATTTCTATTTGCAATTTGATTACTGCAGTTGCTAATTTAAAAACAATGGTTGTTAATTTGATTACAACAGTTCTCAAACTGAATACTTTGATTGTATATTTGATCCACAGAAGTTGTCAAACTAACAGCTTGTACTGTCATTTGATAACAGCATCGCTGAAATTATACTTACTATTCAAAGTTTTCAGTCATCTTAATATAAGTCATTTCCATTCTGAAAATTTTCGTATTGACAACCAGATGTGCCAGTTCAAATATCATCGTTTTCAATATAGAAATTTTGAACATAACTTGAATAATGTTTTAAATGAATTATCTACCTTGTAATAATTTTTCAAATATTACGAAATGTAAAACTTTCATACGTTTCGTATACATACATATTTATAATCTTCTATCGTGACCGTGAATTGCAACAACAGCTTTATTCACTTATTTTTTCAAAAAAAGTCAATCCACCAATTAATTGGCGTCTTTGAGTTGTGTTACCAGGATGTGTTTGAAATATGGAGGCTTTTAAATATGTATTTTGTGTTAAATATGTATTTTTTATATTCTAGAGGAACGGCCCCTCATGCTACTTTTAAGTTGTCGATTTAAATTGGTACCTATCTGATGTATTAAAATGACGCCGCTTATGTGATACTGTATTTTTAACTAAAATATTGATAATCGCAATAGTCAGTTTGTATACTGCATCTGCCTACATATTTGACTAAAGTAGTTTTTAATGTGATGACAGGAATAATTTGATCATCATATAGACAACAACAATTGTGAAATGTCAACTACAATTGTCCATTTCATGATCGTGGTTTTAAACGTGATGGGGAAATAGGCCGTCCTCATAATGACTATAGTTATTGCTAATTACATGATTTTTGTTTTCAATCTGATGACGAGTCATCATATCGACTTTGAAAATATTCTATTTAAATACTGCAGTTGTTGATAAGATAACTTCGATTTTTAAATTCAAAATGAAAATTGAAAATTTTAAGTTTTCATATTCACTATCCATTGTAAATTTTAACTGTAATTTCTCAAAATTTACGTCATATTGATTTTTTTTTTCACCATTTTGACAATTTTCACCCGGGTAGAAAATTATCTAGGAAACACTATCGAATAGCGTGGCCCTAGCTAGATTGGCCATTATATAGTAAATCCTATGCTGGGCCTAGACAGATGCAAGCCTGGCGAATCTTGACTAATTTATGCTTATCCTGGCTTTATATTGAACCTGGCTAGAACTGCCTATTTATTGGCTTTTCCAGGAGTATCTTAGACTGGGCCTAGATATTTTTAACTTGATGTAGCCTAGATATGAAACTTTTTCTTGGCGATATCTTGGCTATAGATAGTATCGCCTCTTTATTGGCATTGTAACAAATAAACTACAAGGGACCTGGATAGTTTTTAATTGGTGTAGCCTGGATAAGGAATTGTATCTGGACGTTATATTGGCCTTAGCTAGTCTCGCCTCTTTATAGGCATTCTCAGATGTTACTTATACTGGGGCTATATAGTTTTTACTTGATGTATCCTAGATGTGCCTATACATATGTCTCTATAAAAGGCTATCCATTATCCTTCTAAAAACGTAACTTTTTTGTTTTGGTCCTAAATCGGTATTTTTCAGATTCTTTAATACGTATTTAAGTCTTCTTAAACAGTATAATTAAAAGAGAGTTATTTGAGTAGCGCTTTGAGACACGATATTAAATATAGCACAGTGGCGCAATAAGTAGCGCACAAGCACGGCAAGCGAGAGAACTCGGGTTCGAATCTCAGTGGAGGCAAATTAAAAAAAAAAAAATCTTTCATTCCAGCAAAAAATCACTTAAAAAGTCGAATATAGGAGGCAAAGAAAAAATGAAAATAATCAACAATAATAAAAAAAAAAATTTTTTTTTTGTTTCTAATAATTTTTTAAGAATTGCCGTAGCTCTTGTGCTACTTGTGAAGACCCATCTAGGGCCCATATAGGAACATCTAGCAAGGGACAAGCTAGATACTGCTCGGTAGGGCCATGATTGAAACTAAGAAAAACTAGCTGGGGCCTTGGCATTATCGAGTCGAAAATTCTACCCGGGCAGTTTACTATCAATGATTGTTTATACGACAACGGTTATTTTGTTCAGTTAGGATTTACTTAATGATATAAAACACCAAGAACGTTTCCGATTGAGTATTGGTCAAATCCGTTTTGTCGCAACAAGTATAGAGATGTTGCTCCATCTAAGGTTTGTTCTCTGTATAGCATCTTGCTTCAGCATTAGTTTACATGCGGTAATGGGAAAACCTATATTTGTTTACCCTGTCTGGTCAAATATGTATCATTGTTCCACTTTTAAGAAGTTTTTAAGCTTTATAATTCCTTGGAATGTCTCTATGGTCAGGAAGAACCATACCCTCCCAGATAAATTTGGAATGAATAATTACTTGAAAATTTTAATCAAATTGATGTATACCATATTCTCCATCTAGCCAATTCTTAATCTCAAGACCATAGTGGGCTGGAGCATCATCCTTTTAGAAAAATGATGAAGCTTGTTGAATCAGTGGAATGAAGAGTTTAAAAAATTTGTGATCCCATCTCTTGTAAACTGAAATTCGTAGGTCCAAAGAATTCTATTATTGAAATCGTTGTCATCCAAGCTCCGCTCCACCAACCAGTTACAAAACTGAAGCCTCTTTCCGAAATCATTAAGAAGAAGTTCTCGAAATGTTGTATGATAGTATTGGTAAGACAATACATTCGAAATTCATTGTCTGCAAACATTATATTACAAAGCTATAAAGCTTCTGATGCTGAATGATGGATCAGCTGATACAGCTTCCGGTATTCTTTTATCAGCACAAATTCTTCTTCCTTGTGGAACTCCCGCAATAGGTTGTATATTTGAAACTGATCCCGTTTCTAGTAGTCTACGATACGTATTTATACTTATTCACCAGAAAATCGTAGGTTCAGATAAAGTTCATGCCTTCTTGGTATCCTTGTGGGGGACTAGTTGAATTTCTGTTGCACAGCCACGAAACGCATTTCAAATAGTGTTTCTAAGCAACCATAGCCTTGGTTATTTGACGAATGAAATTGAATTTTTTTTGTATGACCAAAAATAGGTCTTTTAATAATAAAATAAATAAATTTTGTGGTCAATAAAAGAATTTTTAAGTTGAAAAATATTTAACTCTATACCACAAATTTGGTTCCAATCTTTTAAGAGTAAGATTTAAAGTAATTTTTTTATAACCTTGATATTAAAAATTTAACTCATAAATTAATATTTTATTCTTATATTTTATACAATTTTTGTTTTGTAAATTTGACTTCATAACCTAAACCTAACTTTGAGAGCTTTAGGAGAACAGGGTAAAAAAATGAGAGTTTTGGGAAAAAGTCAATTAAGTGAAGAAAATAAGGGTTTGCTGGTAGTCAAATTTACAAGCACGATTTAAATCTTTCTAATAGCTATTCAAGATAACAGAAATATTGGAACATTTTCAATTATTCGAAAACAACTAAAATTAAAATAAATAAATGAATTTAGTGGTGCAACAGCTCGAAGAAAACCAAGACCTAGTGACTTACAACTGTCAACCATTCCTATGTACCAGTAATGGAGGAGACCTACAATTTTCTGCCGATTCCGAACGGCTAATGAGCAGCACTTTTCATGACAAGACACACTCTTATAGGACTTATCAATTCTTCGTAAGAGGCAATACACACCTGCAAAACTTTGTTGCAGCGGCTGAGAATCGAACTCAAGATCTTCTGCATGACAGTGTAACGCACTTACCATCATACTACTTCGAAAACAACTGCTGTTGTCAATCGTTGCTAGAACTAAGAAACGATGGTAAAAGTGCTTAAATTACTTTTTTTTAACTACTGCAGGATTTCTAAAGTCTCATAAAATCTATGGGTTTTTTTGCAACGTTGTTTTGTTATAGATTTGTTTGTATTATTGGAAAGTTCAATTAAAAAACTGTTAAACATTATGTTTATAACGTATTTTTGGATAAAATTGTATAAAAAAGAACAGGGTTAGAAATTGAATATCCGAAGACCTCAACAAGATATCAAACTTATTTAGACGCAATTATAAGGTCTTGTACGTCTTCTACGAATTAAGTTTCAAGCGAAGTTTCTATCATTTGCATTAAAAGAGAAATGTTAGTTAACATGGGTCAGGATACACCAAAGTAAGCTTATCTTAAATACCTTTAATGAAACCATCAACCGAAGTTCGACTTGGATCCACTTCATCACGTTGAGAAAACAGATCAATTCTTTAATTATCACTATCGAAAGTTTGACAATGTCATCAAAAAATTAGCTTCTAAGTAATTGTGCACTAAAGTTTCCCAGAGCAGGGCCTTTGCAAGGGGATTGAATTTATGTTTCCTTTGCTTGCTGGTCCCCACACTATAATAGTGCTAAGTCTTCTACTGGTCTGATTTATTGCAGTAGTATATAGAGTTTGTAGTATAAAAACCTTCATTTACATAGGTCCCCACTATAGGTAGCTACTATCATAGCTTAGGCAGCCTCGGCCCGCATATCAGAGTAAGAGTTCAGTGTTTATTATAAGTAAGCCAAATATTATTATAGAGTAGGTTAAACTGGTCCATTGGCGGTTTGATTCCTTAAGAAAAATTGAGAGAATATTGCCCTTCATAGCTTATAGCGGAATGTTGACACTTTTCTCAAGTAAGTCCTAAATAGCTGATTCTTTTTTTGGTTAGCTCGTCTCTCTGTTCATTCCTATAGATGACCAAATAAGAGTGACACTGAGGTTAATATTCAAGCTCGCAAGTTAATTTCCGGATTGCTGGACCAATTTACAGCATGATCTATTAAAATTAATGGCAAAGTCGGGTAGCAGAAAGGGCTAAGATATGATATATTCAGAGTCTCAGAAAAGATTTCTGAACGAATACCATACCTCATCTGATGCTCAAATTCGAGGTGCTGCAGTCAACAGGCGAAAACATCTCAATTCTCACTAACTCAGTAATATTGATGTGACCAAAAGGATTCTATTAGGAGAAAAATGCTTAAGGTATCAGTTGGACAAGAGAGAGCACTTAGAGCATTTGTAGTGCCATAGTAAGCAGTTACTTATACCTTTGGGAGTGTATCGATGTTATATGCTTCGATAAGCGCTGGCCACCATACAATCGAAATGTATGTGAAGATCGATCATACAATGGGTGTGTTTGTCCACAAGATCATCTTTTTACCAAAAGGTTTGCTACAGGCGTAGAAAGCTGCGCAGGCCTTCTGAACCATTTCTGCAATATTAAGTTCCTACTTTAATTTAGAGTTGATAATAACACCTATAGACATTTTGCACAGAAGGAGAGCGAGAGTGTTTGGCCGTCGGGGTAGAGTAAGGGGCTGTATATTAGTTTTAGTACTAAATAATATCAGTTCATTTTTGCTGTTGTCAACACCTAGTGCACAACTCGTAGCATAGATACTTACCATTACAAAGCCATTTCCGACGTTTCACTAAACACAGGAGTGAACATTTCCGACAACAATAGAACCAAGCCATCTGCATACTTGAACGCCTTCATGCCATATCTTTCTGACTTACTGAGAATTTTATTTATAACTTAAAGAAATAGAAGAGTAGACAGAACTCCACCCTGAATTGTTCCTCAACTAACGTGCTTGGTCAAGTTTGAATTACCTAACGTTCCTAGAATCCTTCTGTCGCGGAGCATGGATATGATGTACTCCCTAAAATTGTCTTCTACACCCAAAACAGCGACTGATTATATAATCGATTCCGTAAAAACGTTATTGAAAGCCCCTTCTACATCTCAGAAGGTAGAAAGAATATAAATTCTTTAAAGTTAATTGTTCCCTCAACTATACACACTATCTAGTGAAAGGCCGTTTCCGCAGACTAACCCTTTAGCTATGCATGTCATGATCTACATAAGTTGTTCACATCTGCTGTTCTCACAGCCCGGAAAGCAGTGGCGGCGCAAGACCTAAACTTAATGTGGGCAAGATACACTTCGCGAGGGCCTCTGATGGTGCAAGCAGAAGGCAATATAAAATAAAAAAATCACTTAATTCAATAGTTTTTTTATTTATTAAGAAACAAACCTAAATTTATACTCATCATTCTTTGGAACATTAAACAAGAACTCCTCATACAACTCATAAGGTTGGAAATCACTGCTCTTACTTTCTTGCAGGACTGTGTGTAAATCCTGACAGTTTTTCAATATTTGCTCTTTTGGAATTTCTTTTAACTTGTTTAAGTCATAGAGAAAACCAAAATTTTCAAAATGTTGATTTAAAGACATAAATCTCGATTCTATGTTACTTATCGCAGAATCAATCATGGTATTAAAAAAATCTGTTTCAAACCGGATTTTAGCAGACTTTGTAGGTTGATCGCTACCTTCATAATCAAACATACTTTTCTTTTTGGCTACTCTTTTATTTTTAAAATCTTTTGGCAAATCATAACTGCTTTTCTCACTAAATTGACAAGCGTCAGACAAGCACTTTTCGAATCCTGTTTGTCAATATTCTTTGATCCAGTCACAAAATGTACGCAAATGTTCAGGAGTAATGCTTAAATATAAACGAATGATCATAAACGACGGAGATGAGATTTTTTAACTAAGGGGAGGTTCTCCTTTTTCGGCGACCAAAAATGCATTTTTTTCCATTTTTTTATTTTATAGCACAGAAACGAGACCTACCTTTTTGTCTCGAAAGTTGACATTTAGCGGTATTTTGAGCGTAGCATGTTTTACATAAATATTTTTAAATTTGGCGCCTACATATCCATACGATGCTAAGCAGAGGTACCATATGGGCCAGCAGATGTCGACACATGAAACATGAACCACCAGGTGTCAACACATATGAGCCATGACTCGAAAAAAAAACTTTAAACGCGTTTTTCTCGAAACCACGTTTTTCAAACTGTTGGCCACGATTACTTTAAAACTACTTGACGGATCGTTATACAGTGAAAGCTCTACTTGCGGACAGCTCCAATAAGCGGACAGTTCCCTTAAACGGACAGATTTTCGGGAACGAACTTCTTTTTCGAAAATCTCATACAAATAACTTTCCTATAAACGGATAATCTCATAAACGGACACGGACACGTTTTCTTGACCATTTTAGATAGAAAACCTCCCATACGCGGACACATTATTTTATTTAGGGATTATTTTTTCTCAAAAAGGTAACGGAAAAGAACAGCAGATCTGTTCTAAGTACAGTTTATGTTTAATACGTAAGTAAATCTATAGAAAATCTCCGATAACCGGACCCGAAGCTCTAATAACTGGACAGTGCGATGTTATGTTGAAAGGTTATTAGGGGATTTCCCGAGTTAGTTACTGGGGGTAGTTGGTGCAATTTTGAGAGGGTATGGTTCCATTTTTTAATCGCGTTTCATTTTTACACATGTCATTTCCTTTCCTTCAGCTACTCATTCATCACACTCGAAAACCCTTAATATGTCAGAGACACAGTGTGAGCAATAGGAAATAAAATGCACGACTGGATCGCACGAACTTGCTCTTATGTAAAAGTACTTTGGAATTTAAGATACATTTTATAAATATAAAACATGGATTTAATGAGATAATAATGTTCAAATGCATAAAATTGCCGTCTGGTTTCCGGAAAAGTATGAATTTATGCAAATAAACCTTAAAAAATCGTTTTATTATTAAATAAATTTTTTATATAAGAAATTTCTCTAAAATTTAAAAAAAAAATGTGGGATGCGAATTTTAAGTATCTAATAATATTGGTTTTAGGAAATAATTTCAAAAAATAATCGTTCATAAGTTTTGAAGATATTGATTTAAAAATTTTTTTTTTTAAACCCAATAAATATTTTTTCGAATATTTTTATATACAATATTATTTTAAACTTAAGGGGACTCCTGCTAAAAATTTTGGGTTAAAATCCTTAGAGCCGTTAATGAGAAAGTCGAAAATAAAAAAAAAACGGGTCTATGGCAGGTACCCCTAATAACATTTTGCCCCAAAATTTTGTTAGACTAAAATGTAGTCCATGTCCATAGTATCACACCTAAATTTTTTATCAAAATCGTTAGAGCCGTTTTCGAGATAAATAAGATTTTGCATAACGGGTGTATGGGGGGTACCCTTAGTTTTGGAGCTAAAAAAAAAATTTCAATTTCTCCTCTAGGGAATCACCGAAGACCCTTAACTACCGAGATTGAAAGAAAAAGGTCCAAGGGTTTAGGCTGTAGTGAGAGGTACAGACATACAGACACACTGAAACATGTTTTTTGTGTACTAAATTTTCCTTAAAATTTTTATAAAAAAAAATTGATATGCCAATTGTTAGTATTTAATAAAATACATTTTAAAACGTAATTTAAAAATTTAATCTTGTATCGGTTTTCAAGATATTGAATTTTCAAAAAAAAAATTGTATTATTTTTTTAAAAATCCAAAAACTATTTTTTCGAAAAAAATTTTAGTTTATATTTTTTAAAATGCAAAGCAGCTCCTGGTTAAAAATTTTGGTTAAAATCGTTAGAGCCGTTGGTGAGAAATTCGAAAATCAAAAAAACCCTTCTATGACAGGTACCCTTAATAACATTTCCCCCAAATTTTTTTTTCACCAAAATATAGTCCATGTTCATTATATCACACCTAATTTTTTTATCAAAATCGTTAGAGCCGTTTTCGAGATAAATAAGATTTTGCATAACGGGTGTATGGGGGGTACCCCTAGTTTTGGAGCTAAAAAAAAAATTCAATTTTTCCTCTAGGGAATCACCGAAGACCCTTAACTACCGATTTTGAAGAAAATACGTCCGGTAGTTTAGGCTGTAGTTCGAGGTACAGACAGACAGACGGAATTGTCAGACCCACTTTTTTCGTCTTCGCTATCATCGTAATGTCAACTTTGATCAAAATCTCGAGTTCGATTTTTTTTCCAAATGCAGAACTTGCCCTATAGTACCTATATCGCAAGTAAAAAGGGAGGATTCAGAAAGGAGGTTTCGGTGTACCTTGGTTTTGAATTTTTGAACATTGTAATGACTTGGGAAAGACAGAGCGTGGTAAGGAATTCCACATTAGCGTAGTACGGCTGAAGAACGAATCTCTGTACTTCACAGTACGTCCGAAGTTGGGCTCAAGGGTAAACTGATGGGCATTCCTAGAAGTGCGAATTATTACGGTTGAATTGTTTAAGGGGAGGATCGCATCTGGCTATTTCAATAGTGCGTTAAAATAACGATAAAAAAGAGTGAGGCAAGAAAAGTTGTAAATTGCCAATGCATTGGGCAACAAAAACTTATTGGTTCGCGCTTTGGCAAAAAGGTTTGTTTTTTTTTTCAGCCACGACATGAAATATTTTATCTATGCAAAGTTTTTTAGATTTAATATTGGAAAAACACAAGCTGCAGAGATTTCAAGAAATAAAGAAGATTTTCGTTGAAAATGGCAAGGTAGATCGTAGATCCAATATTATTCAGAATTAATATGAAGTTGAAAAAAGTTTTTTTTTATTGCTTTCCATTAACCGGACAAAAATTGGGGGACCATGAGTGTCCGCTTATTAGAGCTTTCACTGTATTTTTACTTGCGATATATGTAGGTACTATAGGGCAAGTTCTGCATTTGGAAAAAAAATCGAACTCGAGATTTTGATCAAAGTTGGCATTACGATGATAGCGAAGAAGAAAAAAGTGGGTCCGGCAATTCCGTCTGTCTGTCTGTTTGTCTGTATGTCTGTACCTCGAACTACAGCCTAAACTACCGGATGTATTTGCTTCAAACTTCATACTTAAAGGTCTTCGGTGATTCCCTAGAGGGGAAATTGAAATTTTTTTTTTAGCTCCAAAACTAACGGTACCCCCCATACACCCGTAATGCGAAATCTTATTTATCTCGAAAACGGCTCTAACGATTTTGATAAAAAAAAATTATCTGTACTACAATGGACATCTACTATATTTTGGTAACAAACAAATTTGGGGGGAAATGTTATTAGGGGTACCTGTCATGGAACGTTTTTTTTGATTTTCGAATTTCTCATCAAAGGCTCAAACAATGCTTAACAAAATTTATATGCAGAAGCTCCTATACATTTGAAAATATCAAATCCAAAAATTTTTTCGAAAAAATAGTTTTTGGATTTTTAAAAAAATAATTAAATTTTTTTTTTTTTGAAAATTCAATATCTTGAAAACGGATACACGAATACATTTTCAAATTACGTTATAAAATGTATTTTATTTAAAACTAACAATTGGCATATCAATATTTTTTATAAAAATTTTAAGAAAAAATTAGTACACAAAAAACATGTTTCAAAGTTTCTGTATGTATGTACCTCTCCCTACAGCCTAAGCCACTAGACCTATGTTCTTCATAGTTAAGGGTCTTCGGCAATTCCCTAGAGGAGAAACTGAATTTTTTTTTTAGCTCTAAAACTAACCGTAACCCCTATACACCCGTAGTGCATAATCTTATTTATCTCGAAAACGGCTCTAACGATTTTGATAAGAAAAATTATGTGTGATATTATAGATATGGACTACATTTTTGTAAAAAAAAATGTTTGGGGCAAAATGTTATTAATGGTACATACCTGTCATAGAACCGATTTTTTTATTTTTGACTTTCTCAGGAGCCCCTTTAAGTTTAAAATAATATTGTATATAAAAATATTCGAAAAAAATATTTATTTTGTTTTTTGAAAAAATAAATTCCAATTTATTTTTTGAAAAATCAATATCTTGAAAACGTGTGAACGATTATTTTTTGAAATTATTTCCTAAAATCTATATACCAAACACTTAAAATTGGCATCCCAAATTTTTATCTATAGAAAAATTTGAAAGAAATTCGTTATATAAAAAATTACTTAAATAAAACAATTTTTAAACTTTATTTGCGTAAATTCATACTTTTCCAGAAATCAGACGGCAGTTCCATGCATTATACTATTTATAAAATGTATTTTAAATAATTCGTGCGATCCAGTCGTGCATTTTATTTTTTTTTGTTTTAAAGCTTATTAAATTTATTGGAGTCTGGACCAAAATCAGGCTGATATATTAAAAACTTTTTCTTGTACAGGGATCGGAAGAGCTAAAAAAGTGGAAAAAACGAATATTAAAATTCAAGCGTCCTCTTGGGCAGTTATATTTGTCCAGACTGCAACTAAACTACACTCTTCTATTTTATAAAAAAAAAAATGTGATTTTTGGTCTCATTCCGAGCCGAACTGTTTTTTAACGGCCCGGTATTTTTTGATGAAAAGATTATTTTTTGTACTTAATATGATAATAAACAAGTAAACAAAATTTGAATTGATTATATCATTCCTTCCATCAAAAAAAAAATTCATTAAAAAGTGTCATTTTTGACACTGAAAAAGGAGAACCTCCCTTTAATTAATATAACAAAATATTATAATGTCGATTTCCTTTACACATAGGAAATCAATTTCTGTGTGAAGATATCGATCTATCGACAGATTTTACGTTCCTTCACACCAAAAAAAAATCAAATCTTTAGATCAAATTCTTCTAATTCGTATTTGAGGAGGGACTTACATCGATACGAAATACGCACACCACAAGTGTGTAAAGGAAATCGACATAATGTAAGTAGTTTATCAGAAATATCGATTATTGACATTGACATTCATTTCGTGCGCGTTGTGGCCCACACCGCCCACGCCTTACGCCGCCTCTGCCGGAAAGTGTGTCTACATCAAAAGTTCCAAGAACTCATTTGGAGAAATTCTCCAGAATGCAGCAGGTTTTTTCAAAAATGACGGAGCGCTTTTTTAAGCCATGCGAAATCGATGAACAGAATTCTCTCCAATCTTGTTGCCTGGCAGATATGAGTGCTCATTTGTAAATTCTGAAAAATTTTTTATGAGAATGATAAAAATTATTTTTATGACAGATATTGAAGAATGTTTTTATAATATTTCTGAAGAACAGATTTTCATTGAACCAAGGGGGGATTGTTTTCCTTCCATGACATAGAAACTTTGAAAGCAATACTTTTTGACACTTCAAAGGATCTAGGTCTATAATCAAAGCTATATTCACTTCAGATTCGGTATATTACTCAGATCAGACTGAACTACTTCCAGTCAAATTTATGTTGGAGTCTAAAAAAGATTTCCGAGGATCTCCAATTCTCCACCATTAATTAAAAGTTATATGTTTTCAAATTATTTATTTTATCAAAACTTGTTACAAAGGTAATTATAATGAAGAACTCAAACCTGTTATCTGTTTTCATTAACCAGCTTAGGTTTTTGAGGTATTTCTTCAAAAAATAAAAGAAATTATTTTCTATTGTTCAACAAAAGAATTATTTTATTAAAAAAAAATGCCAATGATTCCTGAAAGTACTAAAATTCCTTTCCTTGACTCTCCAAAAAACCTTTAGATAGTTTTAAGTTCAGCGCTTCAGAGTTAACTTAAAAGCTTTTGTCTTATAAGTAGCTTCATAAAATTTTGTATGGGTTAACAAACTTTAAAACTTGTCAAAAATTTTTTATATTTAATTAAGTTTCTTTTTATTTCCTCATGAAAAAAAAAAAATCCTACTTAAACCGAAACAGCGTTTTACGAAATTGAAGCAATGATAATAACATTTTGGCAATAAAATTAAACGAAAAGTGTGCAAATCATTAAAAAAATTTACAACATCACATCTTATTCAAATGTTTGTACATATAAAACTCCGAACATAAGTCATGAGGAATTTCTATACTCGTGTATGTAGATGTCTAGCTTTCATGAGCTTAATTTAAGTAGCACATAAATTTTATCTTTTTAATACGTTAGGAAGGTTTGCGTTTATATGGTCTCTTAACAAGAAGTACCTACAGTTATACCTTCTTGTTACTGCCTTCATTCAAGGCAGCATCATCATCATCATTCGTATTTATCATCGTTTCATGTTTACTCTTTGTTTGTATACCTAATATAAATCGTGACTTGTGATTTTTGACAACCCTTTAAATGGTAAAAGGATTTCGATGATAAAGCAAAAATAATAATCACCCGTTAAATGATATTTTTGAATTTTATTACTTGGAGTGTTTTTTTTTTTTTTTTTAGAATATTACTCTGTAAGGTCGAGTATCCTTTTAAATGCAATACAACAAAAAGGTTTTGATAAGTATCATGTTGGGTGTTCATTTGATGATGTTGGGCAATCGCTTATACATGCTTGATCAGTCTCAGGCTTAGCAGTGAAAGTTGATCTAATATCCCACTTTTAAAAGCGCATGATCCCAGTCGAACATTTTAAACTGGAATCCACAGTATCAAAGAAACCCATAAAAAGTGGCGCCCAACGCATGATACTATAATTGAAAAATGAATAAAATAATGTGTAATAACCACCATACCTTTTTTATTCTCAAGTATCTAGAAAAACTTATTGAAATCTATATTCGCCTTAAAGTAAATGATGGTGTGCTCTTGTAGACCCAAAACACCCATACGAAGGGTAAATTTGTTGAGACAGCGCTTAATGAGGTGGTCGGCATAATCGGAAATTCATTGAATAAAGTGTAAAGAATGTACACTGACAGCATTCCTGAACATAGAAGGGTCTCTTCCGAAATGTGTTTTAAAGATGCCATTCGACAAGCCACTTACTCCATCAACGTTGACCCGGCAGTGATGGACGGGAAAATTTGTCCCTACTTTGTTTCAGTTCCTACCAGTAGCCCTTGATAAGCTCAGTAATTGGGCGAGAAGCTGTGGACTTAACGTTAACTCACTAAAGGCAGGACTGGTGTTGTTTACAAGTAAATGTAATGTCGTATTTCCAACATACGTAACCGCTACAAGTTTCGGCAAGCTCCAAAATATCTTTTAAAGAAAGAGCGAAAATGATCTCAATAGAATTTTACAATTGCAATAAACTTTTTGGTAAAATATCGGGTGGAAGCAACAGAACCATTCATCGGATGTATACAGCAATAATAAGGAAAACTTTTAGGTTCGAATGCTTGGTCTGATGGAAAGTTATTGAAAAAATGTGACAAAAATTCCTAGACTTGCATGATTTGGCACAACCAGTGCTATTAGAAATACACCACTGGAGCCCTAGAAACGTTCCTTATAGTTGGCGGCCAAGAATGCTTTAAGCCTTCAACAGTGAAATAAATGGAAGGGAGGTTGCTATGGCAATATGAGTCGAATGAATTTCACAAACACAGTCATTCAAATAGAGAACGTTATACCGCACATACGAGTAGATGTTTACCCAGTGGCAATAACAGATATCCCAACAACTGAACTTTGGAAGAATAAGCGGGTCATTAATGCTTATTATGTTAAGGTCTTTATGGACGGTTTAAGACATACATAACATATCAATAAACCTTCCAAATTATTGCAGTGGATTCTGGATTCGCATGGAGTAGCAGACAGAAATATCGATACATTCAAAGCCTGCCAGGCAGAAATTCAAGCCATTTCCTCAATCAATATCAATTCAAAACTAAAAGATAGTTGCTGGAATGAGCTAAGACTTCTCAGTGCAAGGAGAACCCTCAAATGGGTCCCGGGACATCGTGAGGGAACGAAATGGCAGTTAAACTTGCCAAAGGTGGTTCATCTTCTGATCCGAGATATACCAATACCTGGGTACTTTTAATACTAATGCAGTTAAAAAGCAACATTCACCAGAATTTCCTTGAGGCTGTGGGCAGATATGGTCACCTGATACTTATCGGGTTTTAAGGAATCATGGGGGAATATTGGCAGGAAAAAAAGCAGAATATTTACGCGAGAGGCTCAACTATTATGAGTCCCCATGGGCCACAATATAATAAGAACCCAAATGGACAGAATGAGTAATAGGTTGTTGGAATTATGTAGAACGTGTCAGGTAAAGATGACCTCATCTCATTTCCCTTCCCAGCATAGTCATAAACAGAAAAATAGCCCTCGGAGAATAGGTTTTTTTTTAGATTTTTAGTCTCACTGAGTCCTGGTTCTCTATTTTCTATCGACATCTATCATCCCCCTCCCAATTTAACATATTATAATGATTCTCCTTTACAGCCTCCCCCCCCCCCTTACAGATCTATCTTCTTATGATTTTCATAAAGCTAAATTTTTTCAAATTAATTATAAGCAGTTCAACTTAGCTTAATACAAAACTAAAACAATATTCGGTTAAACAAATAAAAAGTCTTTCCTCTTGAACAGATCTACAACAACTGATCATATCCTTATTCTCTCAGTATATTTTTTTACCTAACCGGCAGTCTCTTTCTATTAAATACAATCATTTTATTTTTCTTTCATTATATCTTCTTTCTGAACTTTCATTTATTAATTTTTTTTCTTTATTCTTTCTTCTGGAAGTGTTGCCACATAATGAATGTTTTACCAGAGTTTACTTTTTTGCTAGTTTTTTAAAACAATCTTTTACCAACGACTCCTTTATAACTGACTGAAATTATTTTAATTACTTACCGAATTTCTCTTATACAATTGAATCGTTTCTCATCGAATATAAGCTAAATCTAGCCGAAGGATGAGTATATTCCCGGCACAGGTGGTAACCCCATAATATTAATACAAAATTGCTCTTCCACATCCACACTCTCTCTTCCCCTCTAAAAAAATTTTGATTTATTCCTATCTCAAAGTGAATTCCCTCAGATATGGAAGACCACAACTTCATAGTCCAATACATAAAAAGGTCGTAATACATAAAAGGTGTGAAGTTACAATTGTCCAATTACTAAAGTTTCACATATTCCCAAAATCTTTGAAAGCATTCTGTACGATATTTTAAGTTTTCGTGGCAAGTCTCTCAATTCTCCTAGACAACATGTCGTTGTCAAAGTCGTCTCGTTGAATTCGTATCCTTTGGTCTCTCAGTCCATTTCATTAAGGCTTTTGACAAAATTTCACACACACTTATTCTATTTAAACTGCCCACCATTGAGCTTGAACCCATCTTCTTAAGATGTATACCTTTTTATCTGAAAAACTGGAACGATTGAGATATCACTTCTGTGATGATTTGTTAGCTTCATCAGGGGTCCCTCAAGGCAGCCACTTAGAACTTCTCCTTTTTAATCCTACTATTAACGATATTGAAATGGTAATCAAATATTCCCATGTCTCACTCTAGGCCGAAAGTATCAAGTTTAACAAAATCATGACGTATGATTCTACTCTTCTTCCTCAAAAATGGCATAGAACTAAATATTTCTAAATGTCAATCAATGACTTTTTCACGAGAACGCATCCAATATCGTCCCAGTCTCTACAATCCCCATTATCAATCCATATCCACCGCTGAGTTAATTCGTGACCTTGGTGGTTCATGTGATAAACAGTTCAACTTTTTCGCATATATTGACGAGATTATTCTAAAAGCAAACTCTTTGTGAAACGACGGTCCAAAGAATTCTCTGACCTATACGTGATCTCCATGCATAACCTTTGTTCGCCAGTTCTAGAATACGTCCGTCGAGTATGGAAGTATGGTCCCCTTATCAAAAAATTCATATATCCAAAAACCGGGAGCATTCAACTTCGTTTCATACATTTTGCCCTTCATCGTCTGTCTTGGAATAACTATTTGATTCTATCTCCGTATGGAGACCGACTTCCATAAATTAACTTGAATACACTGAAAGAATGAAGAGCATTAAGCGAAATTTTCTTCAGTCATTGACTACTTTCAGTACTGTTGAATACACAACTCTCTACAATTTCATGTATTTCAACATTTATTCCCGTAATCGTTAAATCTGCCACCCTCTTATGGCTCCAACGAACCTATTACTCGCATCCTTTGGAGGATTAATAGTAACATTGACTATTTTGACTTGAACCTCAGTTCACCCTGCCTTAAACTCCGTCTTCTTAATCACCCTTTAAATTTACTCCAAACCTAGATTTATATAATCAGAGCTATTTTTAAATTAGATTAAATTAAACTGATATTAAGCCTAATAAATAGGGCTATTGCAAACTCGCACTCTAACTTCTAACTTCCATTTCCTATGCGAACGCCCTACTCTGGCCAATTTTAGAGCACAAATACTACGAAGGGCATTTTTTTTACAAACATTTTCGAACTTTCAGAAATGAAAATCAAAGACTTGATCTTTTTTCTCAACGCGACGAAATGGCTCTAGGACGAACTTCGATTTCTTGTGTACCATCCCCTCCGTTTGATTCGAATTGTTGTATACAAATGGTGCACTTCAGGGCAATTATGCCACAGGACTAGACTGCCAGTGATTGCTACTTCTACCTACCTACCTAACTCCTAAGTGGCGCTATAGTCCACCGTACACCTAGATCCCAACCTACAAGGTTTTCGTACTTGATAGTAAGTCGCTGTCAACTTTAAAGAAATTAAACCCCTTACAATGAATTTCACATTGATTCCTTTTACGGAATTATTTTCACTCTTTTTCAGACGTTATGAGTAATATTTGGAAATAAAACTCGCCTTTTTCAAGTAGGTGCCTTGTACCTACTTAAATTTTCCTAAGGTTAACATAAAACTATATTTAAAAATAAAAAAAAAACTAATAACTCTTACCTTGGCCTCGAGAAAACCTCTGAATGCTGAACCTCGAAGAAATTCCAACATGCATTCGATTTTTAATTCCCTTTATCCGTACAGCAAGGACCTTCTTCCATGGTGTGTCATCTGTTTTGTTTGCAAAACTAATTTGCATGCAGGCATGCACTTTGCCTTACATTCAGGGCAAAGTTTAACTATGTAATGAACCTCGTAGGTACTCAGTCCCTGAAATTTCAGCATCAAATTTTCGCCGATCACACCTTGTAAAATTACAATATGAATGTTGAAGTGTACCACTATTGTAGCGGCAACTCCTTTGCCACTGTTAATTATTATCGTCTCTGGGTCTTATCTCTGAATTTGTCTACAGGACATGACCTGTCCTCAATTGCTTAAGTTTTGCCACAATCCATATGGCCTCCTCTGACTAACTCTTTCGCAGTGATATTGTTATCCTTAATAAAACCGAGAACCGTTGAAAGTAAGTGGCCTCCACTCCTCCAGATGAGTGAGCATGCATGCATATAGCATACCCAGGATTAAGTCGTTGCTGTTTCTTGAAGAAACTTTTGAATACGTGCCTGGGAGATCGACGCAATGTTTTGAGTTGAGAATTTTAGTCCTTGAAGTAGAAGCTAATTTTGTTATCATGTTTCGCTTGGCGCATAACCTCTGTTCTGTTGAAGTTCATTGAAGTTTATTTGGATAATCTCAGAATGGGTCCACGGATTATGGTACGAGTTAGCTTTGCCTCTTCCTGTGTGTGTTTAAGTGATTTTACCTTTGACTCTGTGTAGAGAGTAAGCAATATTATAAAATAATACAAGTTTGATATGCATAAGAAGGAACTCAAGGTGGGGTTTTTGAGAAGCAATAGAACTTACAATTTGAATTAAGTTTCAATCGAAATTCTTCATTACTAATGGAAGATTGTTAATGAAATTGCGCTTAAAAAAGGACTTCAGATATAACATCTTCCTCATATTGGCACATATTGGGGAATATCATGGATTAAGGGCTAAACGATATATGGTATAGGTTTGCGAAGCGATGGAACAGCTTTAATCTGCATTGAAATTGCAATTGACTCTGGAAGTGGATGAAGAACCCATATGCAACACGTCAAAGGGCACTGCGGTGGCAAAAGTATTGTGACAAGGTAAGATTATCATCTGGAAAGACTGCACAATAACTCACAATTCAATCCCTGAACCGCACGGTGTAAGATTTACAAAATGATAAACAACGTATCGGTGACGCAATGATGCATTCCAAAATCAACTCCGGCAGATGTATTGAACGCTTACCTCAAAGTCTCGGTTTTATGGCTATAAATGAACAAATTGCAATTCACAACGAACATGAATGAACGATTTTGATGGAAAAATTGAAAGGCCAAGATGTTCTCATTCGGAGGATTCAGTTTATTTCGAACGATATGCATGGACTACATTTTGGTAACAAAAAAGTGAGTTCCAGGATTCACGGTTAAGATGTCTAAGCATCAACAATCGCCCGAGTGCCAAATTGTTGCTATCGAACGTACCCAATAAACTTACATAATACATAATCGTAATGCCAACATTGATTTTAAATGCTGAAACCATTTTTTGTGCACATAAGTAGAATTTTATTTTTCTTGTGTGATCTTAGACAGAACTTTGGACTGAAATTCACAGAAATGTACAAAAAATCACGGAGTTTCAAAAGTAAACGAACGAAACAATTTATTTCAAAAGTAAGATATTGATAGAAAAAGAACGCACCACCAGACTCTGCTACGTAACGTAAAGTTTGTTAGGATTGTGTTTAACCAGGGATGTTACTTAATACAACATAATATCTGTCCACCTGTATTAAAACGGAGATGGTATCTGATACAAAATGTTAAAACTATCTGCTCGGAGCATTAACAGGGCCATTTACATTTCCAAATTTGTTTGAGAAGCACGTCACGAAGAATATTTAATTTATGAAAAAGATAAGCGTTTAAAATTCTTTCAAACATCAGTTCTTGATTTTCATATTCCAAAACCTGCACCAAGTCTCAAGTGAATTACTGTTATTGATTTTGATATTGACGATATGAGCAGAGCACTAGGACTTCATGGAAAATAAAATTTGCTTCAGGCTTGAGAAACATGCGTTTAAATTCTCAAATATGCTTATCATGCAGCCAACATAAAAATATCAAATATTTTGAAATTCAATCAGCATGCTTGATGGATCATTTACATTATCAAAATCAATACAGTCATGCCGTGCTAGTCAAACATATGTGAATGAACCTAAACCTGCACAGAAATATGAAATTTTAATTTGGCTCTTGGAGCCTGCTTCTGTTTATCGTTTGTTTCGTCTTTCGTCTTTTTGACAGTTTGGTTGAGTTGTGTAGAAACGTAGCTTCACTTCTTCACCTCACACAAAATATGTCAAAAAGACGATAGACGAAACAACCGATAAAAAAAAGAATTGTGTAATCGGACCCTTGATGTCTTCTTTCTTCTTCAACTAGTGTTCACTAATTCCTCCGACTTTTTTTGACGTTTCTTTACTTTATCTCACTCCCTCAGAGATTTATAAACCAATTGACATCATTACCATCTTGTAATGAAAATTGTCAAAGCAGATACATATTGGCGGAAAAAAACTAAAATTTTGAATCCATTGGCCTAGTACCCCCCATACACCCGTAATGTAAATTCTTATTTATGTCGAAAACGATTTTGATAAAAAAAATTAAGTGTGATATAATGGACATGGACTACATTTTGGTCAAAAAATATTTTGGGGCAAATTGTTATTAATGGTACCTGTCATAAAAACATTCTTTTGATTTTCGAATTTCTCATCAACGGGTCTAACGATTTAAACCAAAAATCTTAGGTTTAAAATAATATTGTACACAAAAATATTCGTGAAAAAATTTGTTGGGATTTTTGAAAAAAAAAATTCCCAGTTTTGTTTTTTTAAATCAATATTTTTAAAACGTCTGAACGATGATTTTTTGAAATTATTTATAAAAATCTATACAACTAAATACTTAAAATTGGAATCCCAAATTTTGTTCTCGAAAAATTTTAAAGAAATTTATTATATAAAAAACTACTTTAATAATGAAACAATTTTTAAACTTTGTTTGCATAAATTCATACATTTGAACGTTTTTATCTCATTAAATACATTTTTATAAAATGTATTTTAAATTTCAAAAACTGTTCAACAGATTTTAAAAATAAAAATACAAAAAAATGGGTGAAAAAAAAAATCCGAAAAATGTTTATTTACGGTACCCCCAAGAAAACTTTTTTTTTTGTTTTTGGCTTTCTCAAGAACGGTACAACCGATTTTGATCATTTTGTTTTTGCTAAAGCTTCCCAAGAACTTGAATAGAATCGTGTACTCGAATTTAAAAAAAAACAATTGGATTTATAAGAAAATTTAATTTTTTTTTAATCAATATTTCGAGAACCCCATGCTAGATTTTTTTTAAAACTTGATAAATAAAAGTTTCTTAATATAATCTACCAGATTTGAGAAAAAAAAAATGTGTTTTACCTAAAAATATCCTCCTTCATACAAATGTTAAGAAATGGTTTTCAAAAATCGTTTTTTCTCGTAAACGGCTCCTAGAATTTTGAAAGAATTTTTCGATCTTTAATTTAGTGAAAAAATTTTAAAATAAAGATATTACAGCTAGTACCTGCCATAGAAGTATTTTTTCAAATTTTGAATTACTCATTTTTGACATAACGGATTATAATTAAATTTTTTATGGAGATGTTTTTAAGAAGTTTAAAAAACATTGCATTTCAAAACCTTTTGAATTTCTGAAAAAAAAAAAAAAAATATATCTATCCTTTTTGAATATTCGATATCTTAAAAACGGCTCAACATTTTTCTTGGAAATTTGTTTTGAAAATTTTGTATATAAAAACTTATTTTCTTAAGAAACCACTACAACGGCTTATAATTTTTGTTTTTGCATAAATTCATATTTGCATAGCATTCTGATTTTGTCCCTTGAATATAAAAAACTTAATTTTATCCTTATGAACAGTTTTCTCTAATAAGATACGTTTTTGAAATTCCTAGTCTATTACATAGGAGCAAGTTCGTGCAACCCAGTCGTGCATTTTATTTTTCTTACATCGTGTAGTTTGTACTAAAAAACTTCCAACTGTCAAGTCAAAATAAAATAAAAAATAAATAAAAAAAAATTGTCGTAAGGGGGGTACCAGTAATAACCATTTTTCGGAATTTTTTTCCATCCATTACCTAGATTTAACTAAAAGAATTTTTTTTTAATTTCTTTAAAAAAAAATTGTAGAACATTTTTTGATAAAAAAACTATTTATAAAATTTCGAAAAAAATCGTTATTATTGGTCTTAAAAAAAAAGCGACTTTACATACCCTAAGCGGAACAACAACAAGTTGCGTGAGCGGGTGTGGCCCCGAAAAGGGAGTTAAAATGCTGAGAACGGACCACCCACAATACTTAAGCTAAGAAACTGTTGATATAGACGCCTGATTGGCGACTATACATACCCAAAGAGGTATTAAATATCGAAATCTGGCCACAGAAAACATTACAAAAAAAAAACAAAAAGTGAGGTTAAAACTGAAAAATAAAACATTTTTTTTTATGATTTAACGGAGTTTCCTCAATTTAATATTTTAAATCTGTTAAAAAAATCAATACTATCGCGCGCTACCTAAAAGGAAAGTCGTCCAAAAAAAGAAAAAAGGCGTGTGGGCGAAAATATTTTAAATTAATATTTACCAAGTTTAAGGAAAATCGGCTGAGCCGTTTAGGCTGTAGTCGAACAGCCAGACAGACAGAATTCTGAGTCCCACTTTTTTCGTATTCCTTATCATCGTAATGTTAAGCGTAATTAAAACCTTGAGTTCGATTTTTTTTAAGGAATGTATACCTTGCCATTTAGTACCTAGCAAAAGTGGTCAAATGTTTTTGCTTACTTGAAAAATTGATTTAAAGAAGGAGTTTTTAATAGAATTAAAATCTTTTATTATTTTTTTTTATTTTCTTTATTTAATTAAATTTTATTATTTATAATAACTTTTTCAAAAAATAATATATTATACAAAACAAAAAATATTCCATAATTTTTTAGACTTGTCCAATTATGCACGTTTAAAATCAATGGCGCAAAATTTTAAACTATTACACCCATATTAATAAAAAACGCTTATTCCTTCTATAGTCCACTGTCTTACTAAACCATAGAATAGGAGTTTAGTCCTGGATTAAATATTTACATTAATAAAAACAAAATGTTCCCGGAATAGTAAAATGACGTTTATCAAAAATCCTTTTAAGAAAATCTTCTACAAAAGTAAGCAATCTCTTTTTTATATTCTGTGGCTACCTAAATTGATTGTCAATTGCTTTTGTTGTGTCTGATTGTGGATATTGTTTGTTGCTGTTGCTTGTTTTTTTTTTATAAATTCTATCAAAAAATCCATCATGAACAATATTACAAAAAAAAAAAAAAGAGTAGGCTGACTAAAGCCGTGGATATCAGCACAATCGTCTTGAACCTTTTTTAAATGAGTAATTTTATTTAAGATTATGTTTATATACATCGAGTCAATCATTATACCTCATTACGACCCCAGTATCTAATAGAAGCCATTACTTGTAAATCCACAGGAATATGTCCACCTCTTTTGTCTGCATTTAGGTCTGCTTCAACGATAGCTATAAGATTTTCCATGTTTTTTTGGAAAACCTATATTTCTTTCGGAATTCCTCTTCGCTTAGCTCTTTAATCGGATCATATCGCGGTTTATAGATTTTTGATCTTCTTATAGAAAAATTAGGATTATCCAGCAAATCCAAACGGTTCAAGAAATCGTTAAAACTTTGTGCCATTTTTATTATTACTATTTCTTTTCAAAATTAATTTAGAAACTTCTCACTTTTGTTTAATTTTTTGATTAAAAAAAACGAATTTGACATTTCTATTTCTTATTCCTTAGTATTACTTAGTAAACGTCACTTAACAGAAAATTTGTTTTATTAATGAAATTTCGCACTTAGTCCAGGGCTTAACGATAAACCTTCACTAAACCATATTTATTAATATGGGTGTTAAGGTATAAGTATGATACTACTTAACAATTTGCTAGCATTATAGTAGTTTACTAACTCATTCTTAATTTTAAACATTTTCTAACAAGTATCGTACTAAAAGATTTTTCTTAATAAATTGCTTCTGAACACACCTAAAACAATGACATTTCGTGTACAAAACTAAGTACACGAACCTTTTTTGATGTTTGCAAATGTCAAAGAGTCATATGAAGCTAACACGATACTAAAAAAATAAAGTTGGTATTCGATGATTTTAACTTTAATAAAAGGGTAGAGAAAGTATGATGCTATATTCGATTAAAATTTGCAAATTCATTGTTTTAACCTAGTATCATACTAAAAACAGCTTTAGCATCGTACTAATTCAATTAATATTTTGCGCCAATGTTTTTTCTTTAGTATTTAGTCCATAAACCTTTATTTTTAATTACTTGGGAGCAACGCTTTTACATACTTTCACCAAATTATGGAGAAATTGCTCTGGAATACGGCCCCCTTCCAGCTCCATTCGTTGCCAAAGCTCCTGAGTGTTTGATGGGTGATTTTTGTGCTGCCCCAACCGTCGCTTCACAATTGACCATACATTTTCAATTCGATTGAGGTCAGAGCTTTGTGCTGGCCGTGTTATCGTCGTAAACTGTTGATTTCTCAGCCATTCCGAGACATTTTTTGACGTGTGTTTTGGATCTCTGTCCTTCTCAAAAGTTATTTCACAATCATTGAAACCTGTTGATGCAGTAAAAGACGGTAAATTTGTCTTCAAAATGTCCAAATATTTTTCTTTGTTCATGATGCCATCGATTTTCACCAAAGGACCAACAGAGTTCCACGAGAAACAGCCCCAAGCCATCACCGAACTTCCTCCATGTTTCACGGTCTTTTGAACTTGATGTTTTTGAAGTGGTTCTTCAGGACGTGACCAATAAAAAGATCTACGAGTACCATCCGTTCCTATTCTATTGACCTTCGTCTCGTCCGACCAAATGACTTTTTTCCATTGATCAATGATCCCGTGTTTGTGCTTTTTAGCAAAAGCTAACCTGGATTTAATGTTTTTCGCTAAAACCAGGGGCTTCTTCGGTTTCTCTTTAGCGCTGAACCCAATTCTTTTGAGTGCCCGGCGTGCAGTCCATTCACTAACTGGCTTGTCTATGTTTTAGGCTGCCTGCTTAGATGTTTTGGACCCACAACTTCTCAACTCTCTTTCCATTCTTCTAGGTTCCAAACCAGAAAGTAGTCGTTTCTGTCCTTTTTCATTGGGGAACATCGATGTTTTTGTTTTTTTAATATTAAGCATAGAAGTTTTTGAAATTTTCAAAATTTTGGACACTTCACGCCATGATTCACCACTTTTTAGTAAAAAAAATAGCGCGGTCGACGGTATTTTTACAATTTTTTTTTTCATTTTGACAATTAATAATCAGCCTTACACGTTTTAAAATGAACGATTTACCCACAACAAACTATCAACAAATAAGATTATCTTAACTATTACTTGTTAAATTACAGTAAAACAAAAAAGGCACAATAGAGAGGAAAATCGCTCAATGAACAAACGATGTTAAATCTCTTGAAACTAAAACGTGCATAATTGGACAAAACGAGAAAATTATTATTATTTATTTTGTTTGTATAATATATTATTTTTTGAAAATTTTATTATACATAATAAATGTGAGTTAAATAAACAAAATAAAAAAAATTAAAAAAAGATTTTAACTCTACTAAGAAATCCTTACTTAAATCAATTTTTCAAAACAACGAAATCATTTGACCACTTTTGCTCGTCACTGTATATTTGGCCGGTAAAAATGTTTTAACGGTACCTGTGATAGAACTGTTTTTTTAATATTCGCCTTTCTCATAAACGATTTTAACTATTTTGACCAATCATTTTAAGCAGTAGCTGCTTTGAAGTTTAAATAATACTATACATAAATACAGTAGAACTCGGTTATATCGACCACTCACGGAAGGTAAATTTTCCGTCGGCCGTTATTTTTTTTTAATATCTGTTAAATCGTTTTCTTACCTTACATCAACTTAGTAGATCTCAATCAAAAATAACACATAACTGACTCAAATTTGTATCAAAAAAAATAAACTCTTGAAGCATTCAAATAAACCTAACTACAGGAAAAAGGAATAATCTTGGGAAAATTCTCTTGTATTTTATTTTCGGTGGTTATATCCGAACTTCATGATAAACAACACCCTCAGTAATGGTCGTTATAACCGAAATGGTCACTATAGCCGAAGTCTTTAAAACCGGAAGTAACAATTTAGGTCCAAACCAAACTTATGCTTTAAGTTTCGTGTTTATAACCGAAATGTCGTTATAACCGAAGTCACTATATGCGAATTTCACTGCATATACAATTTTTCGAAAACAATTTGTTTTTGGATTTTTGGAAAAAAAAAAATCAATCAATTATGAAAACGAACGATAAATTTTTGAAATTATTTTCTTAAATGTATATTTTTAAATACTCAAATGTATAATCCCATTTTTTTTTTTGTTTTAAAGAAATTTCTTCTTATACAAAAAATTAACAAAATTAAATTAAAATTTAACAAAAAAAAACAACAATAATAATAATAAGTAGCAAAAACCGGATCCATGACAGGTAGACTAATGTAGATCATGCCTGCAATAGTACATCTAATTTGCCATTTTGTAGGTGAATATGATTTTTCATAACGCATGTATAATGTATTACAGGTAGATACCGTTAGTGTTAGATCCACAAAAATTTCAACAAAATTTAGTCCTAAAAGGATCACCAAACAGCCTCTAGGACCAAGTTTGAAGAAAATCGCTACACCGGCATAGATTGTATGTTGAGATACAGACAGACATACATAATTACGAGACTCACTTTTTTCTTGTTCTCTATAATCGTTATCAAAACCTCGAGTTCGACTTATTTTTTAAATTCAAAACTTGCCCTATAGTACCTTTATCCATATGTACCTCGTTTCACCCCGATAGTGTCGCCTTCCACCTTACTTTTAATTTTTATAAATATTTACGTACAATTAAAGCTACACATATGTTTGAGTGTCAAAAATAAATGGCAATATTATTATAAAGGGTAATAGACTTATTTGAATACAGAAATGAATGGATATCGTCGATAATAATACATATGTGTTTAAGAAGATTTAATCGACCAAACACACAAAAAAGCTAGACCAAATTACAACTTATTTAGTACTCAGTCAAATCTTATTAAAAACTAATATGCAAAATAAAAAAAAAAAAAAAAAAAAAATAAAATTAAATTGTAAAGTAGACAAATTTTAAATAAACCATAAATCAGGCATCACGTCCTTACTTCCATCCAATTTCATGAACATCTAACACTTTTCTTGTTCTCAATTCAAATAAACATTAAAAATGTATATAGGACTAAATTTATGTCACACTAACCTACCTATTATGTAAACGATACAACAACGAAATAAAAGACAATCACTACATAGCCCAAGGTTAATTACCCCATGTGGGACACTTGAAAATGTAACAAAATACTTTCCATTAAAATTCATTATCATCTTCTTTCGACTAAAATGGCTTTTCCGGCGCTGAAACTTTTAGCAAAACAACCATAAGCCTAATGACAAACCATAAAGGTATAGTCAAACAGGATAAGTGTAACAAAATCAAGGAACCAACACAAAAAAAAAATATCCATTTTATGTGAATCACGCAAAAAGGGTTCAACAAAGTTACGACTTACAGACGTTTCTCTTCCTCCTTCGCTGAATTTATTGCTTTGGGTTTTTTGTTGTACCTTTTTCAAACTCAGAAATGGCCCACTATTCAGCACTTACGAGTATACCTGATCACGACAAAAAAAAAAAAACAACTTCTCAACCCGTTTCAATTTTAAAGGGAGGGAGGCCAGTTTTGATATCACAGATTGTCCATATGACCTACATCACGTCTTCGAGGGCGACCCGGGCGGCGGCGTGGAGGTCAGACAACCCCAAAAAATAAGGTATAATGGAAAACCTGCCATCATATACTTTAAGGGAGCAAGAATTTTTTTCTTCTTCTTAAGAAAACCTGCTCAGGAGCCACGAGCCAGGGCAGCACTACCACCACCACGAACAACAGTAAAAGTGTAATCCTTTATGAGTTGTGCGATCATAAATCATGGGTCAGTATAACAGTGGTACGTGAGCAGAATCTGGGAGCAGGTTTTTACTACCCGTATTTCTTACCGGGCCCAGAACCACAAAGTATAGCTACTCGTACTATAGCTCCCTGCGCCAATCTGACACGAATCGCTATTATTTTGCTCGTTCAGTGATTCTCGAGAAAATAGAGCCCCGAACGAGACGTGGCGTGGCGAGATGTAAGGCAAGTTGAGGTGATTTGATTCAACATTGTGCAAGTCGTCCTTCTTTGATGATGATGAGTAGTTGGATGTGCAATGTGCAATCCTCCGTGGACCAAGTGTATAACCATCAAGCCAGGTGGTGTGGACTTTGGCAAGTTCACTGCACTAGTTTGCTTCTAGCTCCATACCACCATATACATAACCAAGACTAAGGACCAGGACCACAAATCATTTTTCCTTTCACGTCATATAAGATTCTATGATATTGCTGCGGTGTGTGCATTGAAAATGTGTGGGCAACAAATTGAAGCAATTTTCCAGTTTGTTTTAGTACAACAATGGATGCAAGTCCCAACATAAGATCTGGCAGATACACCCGAGTGTGTATGTGTAGCAGGGATAGATAGGCATCTGCAGATGGGTGTTCGGGTCAAGAAAGGTTGTAAACTTTAATTTTTTCACACGATAGAATCTTGTTTGCTTGACATTTTTGAAGTTTAAGTTTTGGAACCGGTCAACCAATATTCATACAAAATGCTGAGTACATCACAACAATTATGGGATGGACATTGAGCTTTATATTTTTATTTTTAATTCTGATTTATTTCTCTTAAGCACTACTACATTGTTTTAGTCTAAATAAGCCATAAGGGTCCAGAATTTTTGGTTGAGAATGAGGAAAACTGGCCATCTACAGCAAGAATCTTTCCGTCTCCAGAGGACCTTTCGTTGGAGAAACGAAAAACGGTTTTGAGCTGTCAACAACAGCTATGCCGCATGACGTTACAAAATACGCAGTAGAACGTGCAAATGGGTAATAGCTCATCCGAGGTATTCCAGATGTATACAGGGCTCGGACAAGGAGATGCGCTATCATGTGATTTCTTCAACCTATAGTTCTGGAGCAGATAGTGCGCAAGAGTGGTGTTAACCTGGAAGGCACTATCTTCAACAGGTCTTCCCAACTGCTTGGCTATGCGGAATACATCGACATCATAGGCCGTTCCAAGCGAGCTGTGCCAGAAGCATTCACAGCTATTGATGAACAGGCGAAACGCGTTGGTCTTGAAGTTAATGAAGAAAAAACAAGGTATACGCTATCAATAAACAATGCTTCAACTGTCCATCGCCTAGGACAAAACGTCACTGTTGGTAGCAGTAATTTCGAGGTAGTCAAGGAGTTAACCTACCTCGGAACGAACATCAATCCCACGAACGACACCTTAGAATCTGACTAAGAATTACCCTAGCGAACCGCTGCTACTTCAGTTTGCCCAAACAAATGGGTTCAAAACTCCTTTCTGAAAAGACTAAGTGCACGCTATACAAAACCCTAATTTTACCAGTCCTATACTCTACGGCGCCGAGTGCTGGACAATAAGTAAATAAAATGCACGACTGGGTCGCACGAACTTGCTCCTATGTAATAGACTAGGAATTTTAAAAACGAATGTTATTGGAGAAAACTGTTCATAAGGATAAAATTAATTCTTAAATTCTTTTAGTAGTAAGAGACAAAAACATAATGCTATCCAAATATGAATTTTTGCAAGAACAACATTTATAAGTCGTTGTAGTGGTTTCTTAAAAAAAGGCTTTTTTGTACAAACTTTTTAAAAGCTTTATAAGAAAAAAATTTGGAACCCCAATTTAATGTTTTAATTATTTTACGAATAAAAATTAAATTTACAAAGAAATATTGAGCCGTTTCTTCGATATCGAATTTTCAAAAAAAAAAAAAGAAAAAATAGATTTTTTTTTTTTAAAATTCAAAAAATATTAATTTTAAAGTTTTGAAATGTTATGAGTTTTAGACTTTTTAGAAGCATCTCTATAAAAATTTTCATTAAGCCGTTATGTGGATAATGAGAAATTCAAAATTCGAAAAAATCGTTCTATGGTAGGTACATGCTATAATATTATTGAAGTATTAAAGTAGTAACCACTCAGCAACACTTAAAAAGTATTATGTATTATGTATATATCTCTATATATATCTTTTTGTATCATTATACATTGTTCATATTTAATTTAAACAAAACGGCGCAGTCCTTAAATAAACTTGTACGAATTAAGAAGTCTAAAGTCTTTGATTTCTGGTTTGGTATTCGCATCTTGCAACAAAGGTTATGGGCCCAGGTTGTACGTTTATATATATTATTTGTTAATATGAGTTCCGGGCTTTACCAAATCGACAAGTTGGACGACGATAATTATGACTGCTGGAAAGTCCAAATGAGGTCAGTTTTAGTTCATAGTGAACTTTGGACATACGTTTCTGGGGAAACACCTGCACCAGATCCCCTTAAAGTTGAGGACTTTGCCAAATGGAAGATGAAGGATGGAAAGGCACTGGCAACGATGTTGTTGTCAGTCAAAACTTCACAAGTACTGCATATTAAAAACTGCGCCAGTTCACAGGCAGCATGGACAAAATTAGAAGAGATACATTCTCCAAGAGGGCCTGCAAGGAAGGTAACTTTATTCCAACAACTTTTAAATTTAAAAATGGTGGAAGATTCATCTGTGGTCAATCATCTTAATAATATTTTTGATTTGTTCGAAAAATTAAAAGAAGTTGACATAAAAATGCAGGATGAATTGATATGTATAATCATGCTTTCAAGTCTGCCAAAAAGCTATGAGAATTTCGTTATAGCAATTCAATCGCGTGATGAGTTACCGAAGCCCCATGCATTGAAGACTAAGTTGATTGAGGAAGGTAAAAGACGAGAAGGAGATGCGGTGACGTTGCCACATGACACGGGAGAATCTGCATTTTTCTCTAAGCATAGATCTAAAAACCATCCACATAGTTCTAATGTGCAGCAACGACACCATTCTCAACCAAAAAGGCGGTCACGTGGTAAGTGCTACAAATGTCATGCAAAGGGACACTTTGCTTCATCATGCCCAGAACAGAATTCATCGAAACAGTGGTCAAATTTTGCTATGCTAAATGCAGTGAATGCTTCTAATATACAGCTTACGAAAAGTACATGGGTATTAGATAGCGGCAGTACCACTCATATGTGTTGTGATAAGAACATGTTTGTTTCTCTTAGACCACATGCTGAAAATATTGAGCTAGCGGCAAATAATTATATACAATCAGAAGGTATTGGTGACGTGATAATTGAAACAACCGTAATGCATGTAACATTGCATGATGTTCTTTTTGTTCCGCTACTCAACACAAATTTTATGTCCGTTAGCAAAATAGCCGAAAATCAGCATACGGTTTTGTTCAATGACAAAGGCGCAGTGATAATGAATTCTTAAAGTAAAATGATATGTAATGCGATGAAGTGCGGGCGATTATTTATCTTTACCATGGATCAAAATAAACTGCTTCATACAAAAGCGAGTGCGAATAATTTAATGCATTGGCACCAACGTTTTGGCCACTTAAATTTTAAAGATCTACAATTTTTATTCAAAAATAAGATGGTGCTCGGACTCAATTTAAACGGCAATATAAACGCGTTGGAGTGCGAAACGTGCATTAAAGGAAAATTGTGTACTTTACCATTTGCTAACTCGAATACTCGGAGCATTCAACTGTTAGACATAGTCCATAGTGACATTTGTGGTCCTATGCGAGCGGCAACACCAGGTGGCTTTAAATATTTTTGTTTATTCATCGATGATTTTAGTCGGCATGTTTTTATTTATTTGCTTAAAAATAAGAGCGATATTTTCGAAGTTTTTAAATCATTTAAGGCTAAAGTCGAGCTAGAAACATCACGAAAAATTAAAGTGCTTCGGACAGATAATGGTTGTGAATATCTGAGCAAACAATTTTCTGATTTCTTGAATCACGAGGGGATTCAGCGACAGCTCACTGTGCAGTATACCCCACAGCAAAATGGCGTCGCCGAGCGTGCCAATAGAACAATCGTCGAGATGGCGAGGTGCTTGCTCCTGAACTCTGATCTTCCAGAGATGCTGTGGGGGGAAGCTGTGAAAACTGCCGTTTATCTTCGCAATCGTTCTTACACCAGAGCGCTTGAAAATGTTACTCCTTTCGAAGCTTGGACTGGGAGAAAGCCATCAGTTAATCATCTCAGGATCTTCGGTTGCAAAGCGGTAATGCTGGACAAGAGGCCCGGCAAGTCAAAGTTTGCTGCGAGAGGTATCGAGTGCTATATGGTTGGCTACTCCTCCGATTCAAAGGCATATCTTCTGTATGAAAGAAAAACGAGAAAACTTCACAAATCCCGTGACGTTTGGAAAACATCGGTAAAAATGTTGTCAATAATAATTCTAATGATTACTCTTTTATAGAATTAGAAAATGTTCCTGCAACTGCACAAAAACCAGATGGTCAAGTCGATGTTGCAATTAAAAGAGATGCCAGAGATGCCGATGACGAGGAGAAAGACCCCGATACGTCTGGTGGCTTAGTCGATGATGGTGATAGAAATTTTGGTGAAGGTGGTGATTGCGTTGATTGTGGAGAAACTGGTGGAAAAAATGGTGAGGAGTCGAGCGGATTTGCAACGGAAACTATTGAAGATGACACTGGAAGTGACATAGAAAAGAAGAGTGGTTTCTTAAACCTACGTTCAGGTCTACGACAAAAGGGTGAACGACCAAAGCGACAACGACAAAAGCTTTGTGTTCAGTTAGACAGTAATTATCTATCTAACCCACTTACTGTTTCAGAAGCTTTACGACGGAGCGATGGTGAAAGGTGGCTGGAGTCAATGAAGACTGAATTCGATTCAATTATGACGAACAAAACGTGGGACTTAGTAGATCCACCAGATAATAGGCAAGTCATCAGATGCAAATGGGTCTTCAATATGAAACGCGACAAAGAAGGTAATGTTGTGCGTTACAGAAGTCGTTTGGTGGCAAAAGGTTGCAGCCAAAAATTTGGTTTGGACTACACCGAAACATTTTCACCGGTGGTACGTTTCTCGTCCCTGAGACTTATCTTAGCCCTGGCTGCTGAGTACGGCTTAGAGGTTCACCAAATGGACGTGACAGCAGCATATCTTAATGGAGAGTTGAAGGAGGACGTCTTCATGTATCAACCGGAACAATTTGTGAATAAGGATCATCCGCGAAAAGTCTGTAAATTGAAAAAAGCACTATATGGATTGAAGCAGGCCGGACGGGAGTGGAATGCCAAGCTGGATAAGGTAATACAAGATTTGGGTTTCAATCAGTGTAAAGCGGATTCGTGTGTGTACACAAAACAATCATCAAACGAAATCAATATTATTCCCGTCTATGTAGATGACATTGTCCTAGCCTGCTCCAATCCACAAGCATTAGTTGCAATCAAAAGAAAAATAAGTTTGGAATTTGACGTAGTGGATAAAGGACCGATTGACCACTTTCTCGGTTTTGAAGTCAGCGTGGAGAAGGATCAAATTTCCATATCGCAGCAACTATTTATCCGAAATTTGTTGGAAAAGTTTGGTATGGTGCAGACCCGAAAGTGCAGTACTCCTTTGGATCCTGGCCAGAAGTTTTTGAAGTGTAATGGTTGTTCTGGATGTGCGAAGGTTGACAAAACTGCGTACCAATCACTTATTGGATTCCTACTGTACTTGGGTGTATGTACCAGGCCGGACATAATTCATTCTGTGAATAAACTTTCACAATTTAATGTGAACCCTCATGCCGAACATTTTGCTGCAGCCAAGCATATATTAAGGTATCTCAGTAACACTTTAAATTTTAAATTATCTTATAGAAAAACTGGTGGGCAGCTTAAGTGCTTTGCTGATGCCGACTGGGCTGGCAGCAGCGATGATCGGAAGTCTTTCACAGGATATGCGTTTTTCATCGGCGATTCTACCGCAGCAATCACTTGGGAATCGAGAAAACAACCATCTGGTGCCCTAAGTAGCACCGAAGCCGAATACATGGCACTATCAGCAGCCTCGAGAGAAGCGGTGTACTTACGCTCGTTTTTGATAGAGTTGGGTTTTCCTAAGATTGTGAAGGATCCTATTGAATTAAATGGTGACAATTTAAGTTCTCAACAACTAATTAAAAATCCTGTTTATCATAGCCGTAGTAAACATATAGACATTAGAGTACACTATATACGAGAAGTTTATGAAAAGAATTTAATACAATTAAAATATGTTCCTACCGATTATATGATTTCTGACGTTTTAACAAAGAATTTAACTAAAACAAAACATATTAAGTTTTCTAAAATGTTGGGTTTAAATTGATTAAATAATGAATTTTTCTTAAAAAATATTGTAAATGCTCTTATTAAGTCTTGAGGGGTAGTATTGAAGTATTAAAGTAGTAACCACTCAGCAACACTTAAAAAGTATTATGTATTATGTATATATCTCTATATATATCTTTTTGTATCATTATACATTGTTCATATTTAATTTAAACAAAACGGCGCAGTCCTTAAATAAACTTGTACGAATTAAGAAGTCTAAAGTCTTTGATTTCTGGTTTGGTATTCGCATCTTGCAACAAATATCTTAATTTAAATTTTTTTTATTAAATTAAAGATCGTAAAAATTAATTGAAAGAAAAAAAAAATTATCAAAATTCTAGTCGCTATTTTCGAGAAAAATACGATTTTTGAAAACCATTTATTTTAATTTTTTAGCATTTGTATGGTAGGTACCTTTATTTTTAAGTAAAATAAAATTTTTGTTCTTACATTTTGTAGACTATATTGAGAAACTTTTATTTATCAAGTTTAAAAAAATCTAGCATTGGCTTTTCGCTATATTGAGTTTTGAAAAAAAAATTTTGAAGTTTTTTCTAAAAATCCAAAATTTTTTTTTGAATATTTGAGTACAGAATTCTATTTCTGTTCTTGGGAATCTTTAGCAAAAAAAATGATCAAAATCAGTTGTAACGTTTTTGAGAAAATCAAAAACAAAAAAAATGGTTCCACGGGGGGTACCCTCAATAACCATTTTTCGGAAAAACTTTTTGAACCAATACTTATCTTTAATTAAATTCATTTTTTTTTCTATTTTAATTTTTAAAATCTGTCGAACAGTTTTTGAGAAAACAAATAGATATAAAATTTCGAAAAAAATTCGTATGGCAGGTACCGTTATTTTTGGTCTTAAAAAAAAAAGAAAAAACGTGTGGGGGGAAAAAATTAAAAATAATATCTAGGTACCAAGCTTAAAAAGAATCGGCCGAGCGCGAGGAAATCGATATTGGGCACTTTCAAGAGAAAAATTCTTCGGCGAATATTTGGTACTTTATAGTAGAAAAGGGCGATTGGAGGAGAAGATATAGTCGTGAATTATACGAGCTGTACCAAGGAGCCAAAACACGTCAACTATACTGGCTCGGTCACATCGAGCGAATGGACAACAACGCTCCACACAGGTTCAAGACGACGAGGAAGACCGAACCTCCGCTACAGATGGAACTGATGGAAGAACGCAATACCTCAAGCAAAGAATTGCCACGGATCGGGAGCCTGATAAATAAGAAAGTAATTAAAAATTTTACGACTCCTTGCCCACTATTTCCCATATCAATTCCATCCACAGGTTCAGACAAGTGATGGTATCAAAATGGCGCACTTCAGTGCTAATTATGCCACTGGTCTAGACTGCTTCTCGTCGCCATTTCTACTAACACACCTAACTATTTAAATCATTGTGAAGCGGAATAGATTTCAATAGACTTTTTTATCATAGCCATAAATTGACTTGACATACTCTAATTGCAATAAAAGGGTAAGGCATCGATGACATGCATTTTAAAAAATAATAAATCCCTTGAACCAAATTGGGCTGCAATCCAAGGAGAAGCCACTTTTCATCTTCACTATCATCGTACTAGTTATGGTCTCAGTGAGCCAATGACTTGTTTCAAATCAGTGCCTCTCTTTTCTCCAGGATTCACATCCACATTTAATTCAGAACTTCTTCCATGAAAGGCTATTATCGAATAATTATCCCCAATAATAAGTGTCCCATCAATTATTTGAATGGTTCCCCTTTGTTTTTTTTTAGTCTGAAATTTAATTATTATGTACACACTCGATTTTGTGGGTCAAATGCCACTTTCCAGGGATTATTTGAAGGAAAAAATATAAAAACTAAAACTAGGAAGTCCCTTTACCTATACAATCTGAGGTGTAAAAATTATTTTCTGCATGACATCCTAAGCCAATATTTACTGCAGCGAACACAAAAAAAAAAAACATTTCTTACACTTTGCTCAAGATTTCAAACTGCTGCTGTCGAATTTTTTTTTTTTGTTCCGTTGCGTTGGTTGGAATTTTCCCTGAGCTCCTTTCTAGGCGCCTAAGTCTCCCCCCTTGAGTTTCTCCATCATTATATCCTGCAAAGATTGACTGACTGATTTTCATGTCCAACTAAAGTCTTAAAAATATTCCGAGGATAAAAGTGAAAAAAAAGGAAAACAAAAAGACACTAGGCATACCAGATATGGAAGTTAAGTGGTTACTTCAACATGAAACAAGGAATGAATTAAGGCACATCTTACCTTCGAACGTAGGTAAGAAGGGACCGTTTTTAATTTCCCGTCCAATAAATTCCAGTAGAGAGCGTCTTTGAAGTGCTCTCGAGGTGTGTACTCGCGTAAAATACATTAGGGCCAGTCTGGCAGCATCTTCAAATATTGTGCACTGGAAAAGGCAGGCAGACCTGAGCGAGTGGGAAAGCCTTCCTTGTGAGATAAATACACAGACAGACAGAAGAACGGAAGCGGAAACTTAACGCTGTGCTCGAGAGCAATTTACTCGATCTGCGGGGGTTATTTTTTTTTTTTACATCACAAGCAACCAGGCTAGTAAATCGAAGAAAAACACGAAAAGCTCTAGCCATATATGTAGGGAATGAGATCCTCTTTACTTAACTTTAACTCCTCGACTTGGATTGCCACCTTATACTGGGACACCCAAACCTCTTCCATATGGTCCGTCGGGGCAGCGTTTTAATCATTTCACAAAGTTCGCCCATTTTGAAGGAAGCCCAGTCCAGGCACTATTTCTTTTTAGAACCCAAAAGACAATGGAATGGATTCCGGAAAAAGTCTCAAGAACAAAAGCACTTCCTTGCGCCTTTCGACAGACCATCCTTGGTCCTGCTGGAAGTCGTACACTTACCTATACCTAGGGTACATTCTTCAGCATCTATTGTTAGTCGCTCCGCACTTGCATCTGCAAATTCATTTCTCATCTTAAGGAATTTAATGGATGGCCAGCTATATAACATAGCTGAGCAAAGGAAATGGGAAGAAGTCTGGTTTAAAACATGATGCGCATCTTAGTCGTACTTCCTTCGTTTTTTTTTTTTTTTTGTAATATGTATTTTACGAAAGCATTTTTAGTGACCGTAAGTGAGTACATGCTGTTCGGGCCGGGCCTTGGATAATACATTTCGATTTACTCTCGTTCTTGTGCTTAGTATCAGGAAATGAAAGAACTTTAAAATGGGAAGACACTCGAGAGGATAGTGCCATTGAAATGTGATAAGAGAATGCTTGGGATTCCATTTAAGACTGCAAGAGCCATGTTCGCTTATTTATACTGCTCTCCTTTTTTATAGCAGGGATAAGAATGATGGCCTCGGATATGGTTGTCCATTTGAATGAAAAGGATTCTTCTGGCTCTAAAGAATAAACTATTTTTGCCGGAATGGGGAATTTATACTAAGCTCTGGGCGACCATTAAACTGAGCTTTGATGAATCAAATTCATAAAATGTCTTACGAACCGTAATGAGCATTTTTGAGTCTAACTGTGAACTATTTGACTTAAGATAAAAGACATACCAAAGTGGTGAAATTAAGGATTCTTAAAAAATGTGACGGGATGATTTTGAATTGGAGACACTGAAAGGAGTATTCAGGAAGTAGAATAGCACAGATACTCGGGACCCGAAAGTGAGATCGATCAGGGACTAGATATACAATGAAGTAACATTTCGTATTAATAGAGCAATAAGACCACTGATTATTAAACAACTAGCCGACCCGTACTCGCGTTGCTTCGCAAATCGTAACTACGAATATTTTCTTAATATTAATATTAGCATATTAAAACATTTCTCAATGGGACTGAGCATATTTGCTACAATAATATTAATTTTAGTTTATATGTATAACATACCGTATCGAATTAGATTCTCTTTCACACTTGAAAAAAAAGAGCTTGTTCATGTTTGTGCATATTATAAATATAACAATATAGAAAATAATAAAAATTATTTCAAATAAACGGGTTGACTACTTTCTGAAATCATTCAACCCAAACTTTAAAATGGTTTCGCTTTTATAGAATAGTTCATGTGCACGGCACTGTAGTCAATTGAATGTCCATTTTTGTCACCCAAAATGCTATTGAGTGTATTCAAGTAACTTAAAAAATAAAATGCACGACTGGATCGCACAAACTTGCTCTTATGTAAAAGTACTTTGGAATTTAAAATACATTTTATAAATATATAACATAGATTTAATGAGATAAAAATGTTCAAATGTATGGAATTGCCGTCTGATTAATCTTTTTAATATTTAAGTAATTTTTCATATGACAAATTTCCTTAAAATTTTTCTGGAACAAAATTTGGGATGCCAAATTTTAAGTATTAGGTAGTATAAATTTTAGAAATAGTTTTTTTTTCCGAATATTTTTATATACAATATTATTTTAAACTTAAGGGGGCTCCTGCTGAAAATTTTTGGTTAAAATCGTTAGAGCTGTTGATGAGAAAGTCAAAAAATCAAAAAACCGTTCTATGACAGATACCGTTATTAACATTTTGCCCAAAATTTTTGTTGACCAAAATGTAATCCATGTCCAATGTCCATGATATCACACCTAATTTTTGTTTATCAAAATTGTTAGAACCGTTTCGAGATAAATAAGATTATGCATTACGGGTGTATGGGGGGTACCGTTAGTTTTGAAGCTAAAACAAATTTCAAGTTCTCCACTGAAGTCCCTTAACTACCGAGATTGAAGAACATATGTCTAGTGGGTAAGGCTGTAGAGAGAGGTACAGACATACAGACGCACTGATAAATGTTTTTTGTGTACTAAATCGTCCTTAAAATTTGTATAAACAAAAATGATATGCAAGTTATTAGTATTCAATAAAATACATTTTATAACGTAATTTAAAAATTTATTCGTGTATTCGTTTTCTAGATATTGAATTTTCAAAAAAAAATTATATTAGTTTTATAAAAATCAAAAAACTATTTTTTCGAAAAAAATTTTAGATTATCTTTTTTCGAGTGTACAGAAGCTCACGCATAAAAACCTTGGTTAAAATCGTTAGAGCTGTTGATGAGAAATTCGTAAATCAAAAAAAACCGTTCTATGACAGGTACCGTTAATAACATTTCCCCCAAACATTTTTTTACCAAAATGTAGTCCGTGTCCATAACATCACACCTATTTTTTTTTATCAAAATCGTTAGAGCCATTTTCGACATACATAAGTAAGATTATGCATTACGGGTGTATGGGATGGTACTGTTAGTTTTAGAGCTAAAAAAAAAAATTTCAATTTCTCCTCTAGGGAATCACCGAAGACCCTTAAGTACCGAGTTTAAAGAAAATAGCTCCAGTGGCTTAGGCTCTAGATCGAGGTACAGACATACAGACATACGGACATACAGGCATATAGACAAACAGACGGAATCGTCGCACCCACTTTATTCGTCTTCGCTATCATCGTAATGTCAACTTTGATCAAAATCTCGAGTTCGATTTTTTTTCCAAATGCAGAACTTGCTCTATAGTTAGTACCTATTACCTACTTATATCGCAAGTAAAAAGAGCCCACCCCCACATTGCTCAGCGATGTGACGATAGAATTAGAGAAACAAAAAAAATGTGTGTGTGTGTCGATTAATTAGATAAACTATACAATACAGAAAAATTGAATATATGTACATGGTAGGTCTAGGTAGGTAAGAGAAAAAACGTAACTATTGAATGGAAGATGGAACAGATATTAAGAGAGTGAGAGAGTGTATGGGAGCGGGAAGAAAAGAAAATTAAAATTGTTGGAATGATAATGAAATGAAACAAAGCAGCGACCTCACGATTGTGATGAAATCTAATTCCTGGATAAAATAAATTCAAAAAGTTTATAATTTTATAATTTGTTTTTATTTATTTCTCAGGTTGTATGTTTAACTAAGAAGTGATTTTGGGCTTAAAATTTGCGCAACAATATTGACTTTATGAAGCAATGCTAATCTTTGTTGATTATTGTGTAGGTTTTAAGATATGAGTGGTTGTATAAGTCAACTAATGAGAAAAAATGGACAAAAAATGTAAAATCAATAATATTTAAGTTTGACAAATTATTAATGAAAAAACATTATAGCCATAAACACTCTTATAACAATATAGAAAATAATAAAATTTATTTCAAATAAATCGGTTGACTACTTTCTGAGATCGTGCGTATCAAGGTTTAAAATGGTTTCGCTTTTATATAATAGTATAGATTGGATCTACACTTCACAGTAGAACTTAGATCATCAGAGTTCTGTTTTGAGTGTTTGTGATTTTTGAAATGGTAAGTGATTTTTGGTCAGCGGTCAGCCATCAAACGATTAGGGGAACAACATGTAGCATACGAAAACATGCACGTACCGTAACTATACGGGACTCGTGGAAGTGTGATCATAGCCTCTCCGCGGTGGCCGCTAGAAACAAACATTTTAAAAAAGGTTTGGCTAATATGATCAGACTTGTTCCTCAGGTTGGCGACAGGTTAATTCCCTGTCCCGTAAAACTAAAAGAATTACGAGACCGACAACAAGCCTCGGGAACGGACTGATCACACGACGATAACCCACGCAAAGAAAACGGAAAAACGATTTACGAATTTTCTTATGGAACGTACGATCGCTCTATAGAGCTCGAACTGCTCAGCAGCTAGCCGATGCCCTGTCAAAATATAAAGCTGACATAACAGTTCTCCAAGAAATCAGATGGACAGGGAATGGTGTTTTACAGAAGAAAGAATATGACGTATATTACAGCTGTCATACAAAACACCATGTGCTCGGGGTATTCTTCTTAGTCAGCGAAAAAATGAAGTCTGCTATCATCGGCTTTAACGCTATAAGCGAAAAGCTTTCACCCTTCGCGTGCGAGGCAAATTTACGAACATCAGCCTCATTAACGTTCACGGACCTACGGAGGAGTCCTCAGACGAAGAAAAAGAGACTTACTACGAACAAGTCGAGAGGGCCCTCAATGCCTGTCCAAGGTATGATGTTAAAATCATCCTTGGGGATTTGAACGCAAAAATAGGTCGGGAGCCGGTATTCAGGCATTACGCAGGCACCCATAGTTTGCATGAGAGCACTAATGACAATGGACTTCGATTCTTAGAATTGGCAGCATCGAAAAACATGGTCGTTGGGAGTACCAGGTTCCCGCGTAAAGATATCTACAAAGCCACCTGGGTATCACCTGATGGAGTCACTCGTAACCAAATAGACCACGTGTTGATAGACCGTCGCCACTACTCGAACTTGATGACGGTACGAACGTATCGAGGTGCCAATATCGACTCGGATCACTATCTTCTTAGTATGGTTTTCCGAGGGCGGATTGCCTTGCGAAGACGCATTGCATCCGCCGATCAGGTTCGAATCAACACGGCTGCCCTGCGCAATGAAAAAACCAGTAGATAACACCTTTGGTACACTCAGAAAAAAAATCACATAAAATCAATAGGAATACCATTGTTCCAATAGTTTTTTACCATTAAAATTAGTCAATGGGATTTGTACCACTATTTTAATGGTTTTGATACCATAACATTCATGGTACGTGAAATAATAGGTTTATACTATAAACTCAATAGTATATATCCTATAAAAATTTGTAAAAAAGTCAATGGGATGTCACTATTGATTTTATTGTGAAATACCATTACTTAATTTCGAAATTCGAAGTTAGAATAATTTTCGAACATACACTTTAATGGTGTAATAGTATTGAATTAATAATATGGTACTATTAATATAATGGTATAATACTATCGATTTTATAGTACTGTACTATTGATATTATGGTATCGTACCATTAATTTAATGGTATAATACTATAAATTTTATAGTACTGTACTATTGATATTATGGTATCGTACCATTAATTTGATGGTATAATACTATCGATTTTATAGTACTGTACTATTGATATTATGGTATCGTACCATTAATTTAATGGTATAATACTATAAATTTTATAGTACTGTACTATTGATATTATGGTATCGTACCATTAATTTGATGGTATAATACTATCGATTTTATAGTACTGTACTATTGATATTATGGTATCGTACCATTAATTTAATGGTATAATACTATCGATTTTATAGTACTGTACTATTGATATTATGGTATCGTACCATTAATTTAATGGTATAATACTATCGATTTTATAGTACTGTACTATTGATATTATGGTATCGTACCATTAATTTAATGGTATAATACTATCGATTTTATAGTACTGTACTATTGATATTATGGTATCGTACCATTAATTTAATGGTATAATACTATCAATTCTATAGTACTGTACTGTTGATATTATGGTATCGTACCATTAATTTAATGGCATAATACTATCGATTTTATAGTACTGTACTATTGATATTATGGTATCGTACCATTAATTTAATGGTATAATACTATCAATTCTATAGTACTGTACTGTTGATATTATGGTATCGTACCATTAATTTTATGGTATAATACTATCGGTTTTATAGTACTGTACTATTGATTATATGGTATCGTACCATTAATTTAATGGTATAATACTATAAATTTTATAGTACTGTACTATTGATATTATGGTATTGTACCATTAATTTGATGGTATAATACCATCCATTTTATAGTACTGTACTATTGATATTATGGTATCGTACCATTAATTTAATGGTATAATACTATCGATTTTATAGTACTGTACTATTGATATTATGGTATCGTACCATTAATTTGATGGTATAATACTATCGATTTTATAGTACTGTACTATTGATATTATGGTATCGTACTATAATCTGATATAATATTGATTTACCAGTAAAGTATTATTGTTTAAAGAGCAAAATACTATTAACTTATTTGTGTTGTTCTCATCTTGCAATGGTACATTCATTAGCATATTACTATTATTGAATAGTATTTTACTATTTGAGACTATGATTTTAAACTGAAATGAATTAACAAAATGAAACATACACACAAAATACAATTTTCCATTTTATGTACTGAGCTTACCAGATGTCAAACTTATCCGCAAACTGTTCAAAAGAAAAAAGTCCTTATAAATATTAAAACAGCAAAATTATCAGTTTTGTTAAATTACAATTTATTGGAGCCAAATTATTTCGATAACATTTTTAAAGAATGGTATTATACTTTAACTTAACTAATAATAGCTTAGTGATTAGTACATATTTAACATTATTTCTATTTTATTACAATAATGACAATAGAATATCTTTTCTCAATAAACAAAAAATTAAATTTTTTTCAGCCTAAATACTTTCAAATTATTTGGTAAATAATGAATGTGAATTGGCGGACTGTCGAAATAACTAATAGAGTGAAGTGACATTTTTGTTGTGGGTTTATCTATAATATATGCTTGTAGATGCTCATTAAAATATTGTATGTTCCACTCTTCACATAGAAAAAAAAAACTTAACTCATGTAAGCATATTTTTTTAATTTCAAAAAGCAAAACAGATTCTGCAACTTTAGTCAAAAAGAAGTGTTCTTTGTATATTTTTCCTTTATATGTCAATTTGGGGATACATTTCAGGTCATAATGATTTATGCTTAAGTTCTTGCAGTTAATTTTCTCAAAGTAAGGGCTTAAGTTATATTTATAAACCGATTTTTCATCGAAAATAAGGTCACTTTCAAAAAAATTTTCTTGCACTAAAGTCTCTGAAAACTTAAGGCCAGCCTTAAAAGCAAGTGTATATGGGATGTTGACTCTAGAATTTGTAGCTCTGGCAGCTTGTTTGTTGAGTCTATGCAGAGCTTCAAACCGCATGCACCACAAGACTTTTAGTGGTCCGCATTTTCGTATTGCAGATGGATAGTGTACCAGAAAGTGAAACTTTGGTTTCAATGGTTCTTTAAATATTTGTATATACAAAGTGTTATGTTTAGAGATCAGTTGTTCTAATGAATTCAGTTTTGTATCATCTATTTCCGGTAAAAGTATTAAATCAATGATTTTAACAAGGGTTATGAGAAGTTCCCATTCTTTATTTTTTGTTGGTACAAGATCGCCAATCATTAGTGGCAAATAGTGAATTAAAGTCATAGCTTCGCGAGCTGTCATTTTCAAATTGTTAACCTTCAACAACGACAACACAAATGGCGGTGAAGTATTGCCAATTTCCGTTTCGCCATAGTCAAACAACTGTTTTCGATCGTTAAGAATGTCAATAGAAAAAAAATTCGAGTTTTCGATGAAGTAAACTAAGATTTTTGATACATCATACCTACACACACCTTCGAATATATCATGCATTATATCAAAATAAAAGTTTTCTGTGACATGAAAAGAGTTGATTTCATTGAAAATACAGTTTTCTTTTACACCAGTCAATTTCTCGGATTTTTCTTCTAAATCGGTTCGATAATTTTCAGAATTGCGTAAGTACAAGGGATATTCAATAACGTCAGATTGCATATTGCTCTTGTTTCTCTTGCAGGCTCTACAGTAAAAATTAGAATTAAAACTACTTGAAAATCCCAAAAAGGTATTGAGGCCCAGGTTGTCACCGACCACAAAGGCTAGGATGAAATAAATGTGGTACCTTTTTCCATTTACATTTATTTCCAAACCATTTGTTTCAAGAGTTTTAAAACGATCTATAAGTGGTCGAATTGTAAGACAATTTCCAAATGACGATCTATCTTTTGTTTTAAAAAATGCTGCAACAAAAATATTTCTCAATTTTGATAAGAAGTGTTTGGGAATAGTTGGAAAACTATAATATACTCCACATATCGATTGATCTTTTGCATGCGAGCCAAGAGGATTATCTATACAAAAATCATCCAAAAATAAAATGAATGGCAAAGTTAATTTACCATTGAAATTTTGTATCTTTTTTTTCCAAACAGATCTATTTAATAAACTTGTGTACTTATTGGATGCACAACTATTTAACAATTTTGTATGTTCTAAGGTTTCATGCAAAACATTTTTTGATTGGAAAAATTTTTGAATTTGAAATTCCAGAGGCATAATAACTCCAGTAGTCTTATTATATTCTATTGTAGGAGTGCTATTGATAATAACTTCGCATATTTCTTCATTGATTGTATAATAAAGTGGTTTTTTAAAAAGATTTTTCGATTCTAATTCTTGTATTAATTTATACTCAGTATTGATAGATCTGAAAGGATAAGAAAGATCATCTAGTAAATGAATAGCGGAAGCCCGATTATATTCAGACTCAATAAGAGGCACGAGTTTTTGTGAAACAACTTTTAAAAGAGGTTGAATAACATTCGTTTGAACTTTATCAATAATATCTGAAACATTTTTTCTATTGAAATTATCATTTTTGTGCAGAGAAAGTGCAAATACAATTCCAGTCAGTTCATCTGGTAAACCTTCTGAAGATTCAGTAAAAACCTGCAGTAAGTTTCGTGAATGAGTATCTAAAATTATACTTGGACCATCATTTTCGGTATACGCATTCGGATTACATGGATTTAAAACGCTTTTAGTTTCTTCGTCAGCGTTAGGAATTGTTTTTAAAGTATTGATTTTATTTTCGTGAACTCTTTGCAGATGTCGTTTGAATGTATATATATTTTCAAACTTTTGGAAGCAATTTTCTTCTAAACACAAAAAAGAATCCAAATTTTTTAAAGTGTGATTGGATTTTAAGTGCTCTATTAGACTATCAGAGCAAAAATTTGTCTTTGTTTGAACACATAAGAAACATTTCATTTTGTATGATGCAAATATTTTAGAGTGAAACAAAGTTTTTTTTTTGAAAAGGATAAAAAAAACCATTAACTAAATGGTTTTGAATAAAATTAAAACTGAATTCGATTTTAGAAGCTTAGACATTTATTCATTAAATTATGTTTAAGGTTAAAGTGCAAGTGAAGTGGAGTGGAGTGTAGTTTTAGAAAATTAAATGTTGCATGAGTTAATTTTTAATTTAAAGGGATCTTACAAATGAAGATACAGGATAAAAAAAATATTAACTAAATGGTTTTGAATGAAATTAAAACTGAATTCGATTTTAGAAGCTTAGACATTTATTCATTAAATTATGTTTAAGGTTAAAGTGCAAGTGAAGTGGAGTGGAGTGTAGTTTTAGAAAATTAAATGTTACATGAGTTAATTTTTAATTTAAAGGGATCTTACAAATGAAGATACAGGATAAAAAAAACATTAACTAAATGGTTTTGAATTAAATTAAAACTGAATTCGATTTTAGAAGCTTAGACATTTATTCTTTAAATTATGTTTAAGGTTAAAGTGCAAGTGAAGTGGAGTGGAGTGTAGTTTTAGAAAATTAAATGTTACATGAGTTAATTTTTAGTTTAAAGGGATCTTACAAATGAAGATACAGGATAAAAAAAACATTAACTAAATGGTTTTGAATAAAATTAAAACTGGATTCGATTTTAGAAGCTTAGACATTTATTTATTAAATTATGTTTAAGGCTAGAGTGCAAGTGAAGTGGAGTGGAGCTTTAGAAAATTAAAATGAATACGGTAGAGGTTAGCAAAAACTCGAAGTAGTAAAACCTATTTATTGTTGGGCTAAGCTACAAATAAGGTTATTTATATTCGCATTAGTTTGCTCACAAAAACTGTAAAAAAAGCTTTCAATAAATAAATAAAAGTGTTTGCCTTCTTTAGGATAGTTGAAATTCATAATATGAAAGAGTTTAAATGTTGAATCTAAACATTTAAGAAAACTATCAAATTTATAATAAATGTCATCATAATATGTACAAAAGTATTCTAAATTTTGTTTATCTTTACCTATAATTAAAATAATTGGCTGCAGCGTTAGTCCTCGAGAAATATATTTATCTTTCAGTCTTTGAATTTTAACTTTGGATTCCAAGACTGATGAGCACAGGATGAAACATGAGTCTTGGGCATCTCTTACAGAGGGCTTCCATTTGCTTTTTTTTGCACCTTTTTTGCCAACTGCCACCATAGGTGGCTTTAAAATGTAATGTAATAGCGATGCGATTAAGAAATCTCGAGAATCTGCAAAAAAATAAAGACATAACAATTATTACATATGCATTTTGTTTTTGTTTTTCTTGTTTTATTATGAAAGCTTTATATGCACAGACAAAAAAAAAAATAATAAAAAGTTGAGTATACGCCAGGGTGGACAAATAATTATTTTTATTTTTTTTAAAGCGCACACGAAAAAATAAAATTTCATGAACTTAATATGTTCAAAACATTTAAAAAAAATATATCCACTCTGGCGTATACGTAATTTTGATTTCATAAGGTTTTTTGTTTATAATTTATAACTAACGAATAGGAAAAAAAAAATTAAAAAAGAAAAACTAAAATACAGAAGGTTACAGTCTGTAATTGACAGTAGATACTGGGCATTACCCAAAATATTAAAAATTTATAACAGATTAAATAAATGAGCATAAATAAAAAATGTGAATGTAAGAAGCAGCATACACTTACTTGCATGAATATTCTCCAAATCGTTTAATAGGACCAGTGAAGCTTTATCTTTCACCTTTTGTTTCAATACGGGAACAATTTTTAAGATAAATGAAGGCCAAAGTTGAAAAAGTTGTGATTTGTTGCTGGGTCTTATTATGTCGTAATCAATTTCGACCTGTGAAGTATTTTGTGAATGTAAATTCAATATCACTATTTTTTAAGTGTATTTGACCCCAAGTAAGGATTGAAAACTGTTACAGGCATTTATATAATTTGAAAATTTTAAGTACATGTGTAATAACTTACAAGTGTATGTCCAAGTGAATGCCTGAAAAGTCGCCACTTTTCAAGAATATTTATGTTGTTTGTTTGTATATCTGCACGTCTTTGTGAAGCTACAGCTTTCCATTTTGACTGTACTTCATCCCATGGTTCCGAATTATGTTGAAGCCATAAGATTATTTCTTCAAAATCGGAACAATTCAGAGTATCCTCTTCGTTTAAAATAGAAGCAGTCGTTTTTGGGTCTTCTAATTATCATATTTTTTTTTAATGAAACTACAGTCAATGATAATGTGTTTACCTTGGTTCTTGTCCACATCTACAAGTTTTCTTTTCAAACCTTTTAATTTGATTCTGGCGTTAACGGCTCGATCATGAAACTTTCCAATAGGATTAAGGCCACGACCCCTTTTATGTAAATAGTATTCCTAAAAAAATTATAATTTGCTATAAAATTTATATATGAGCTTATCCCTGTAAATTTTAACTTCTTGAGTTTGAAAAAAACAAAAAAAAAATTAAGGCACGCATGTAAATTTGAGTTTTTCTTCAATTATAGACCACGAATAAATAAAAAACTTCAAAATAACTCATATGTATTGTTTGTTGAAGAGTATAAAGGTATAAAGTATAGAAAAATGAATTTAAAATAATTTATTCTAAGCACCGAGTTAATTGATTTTGTTTTTATTTTTAATCTTCACAGCTTCTGTTTTCAAACTTATTTGTTTAACACTTTTACCATTTTTTTTATAGTTTCTACAATTTAAATGACGCTTATTTTAAGGGTATAATCAAACAATGCTTTGATGTACTAGTAAAAAATGTGCCTTCTTTGAAACAGTTACGATTTTTACGTTCGTTTTGTTAACTTCATAAAATTTGAACATAATGAAGCACGCATTGAAGCCAAAGTTTTTTTTACTCTAGATAGCTTAAATAATGATGCAGACCATAAAAAATGCCCTATGATCAATGTTAAAAAAATAGACACGAAAATTTGTGACAATTAAAGATTTACGAAAAATCACGCATGGCAGTTTTTTCTAAAATTTATATCATATAGGATTATTTATAAGGAAGGCACGCACTCAAAATGAATGATTTCATTTAATTTTGACCTTCATTTATCCGAAAAAAAAAAAACAAAAATTGTACTAAGTAATCTTATGTTAAACATTATTTATGTAATAATACAAAACGTTAATTATCCACGCACGCAGCCAAAAGTCTCAATATTCGATTATTTTTTTCGATTTCAAACACTTTCGCACTATCTCGATGGTTCATTTTATAAATTGAATAGTTAAAACTCAATGATATATACGAGTATAATATTATAAGTTCCAAAACCTGAATATTTAATAATAATGTCTATATATTTCGACGCATGGCAAAAGTTAAAATTTGCACGGATAAGCCCATATAAAAGTAAACGAAAATTGTATTCAATTTGATTTGAAATTCACAAAAAAATGTGTGTATTGTATTTTGACTGAACTTCATAATTTGTATTAGCATAAAAAAGTGCAAATAATATTACATACTTTTTTTTCAGCTGGAAAAATATAGTGAATAGCATTTGTGGCCTCCTGTATATCTCTCATAGTCATCCCTTTGTTCCTAGACGAAAAACTGTCGACAATTATAGATATCAAAGTTTGTTTGTTTGATTCGTCTAAATGATTATTTTGTTCGTAATGGTCCAGTACACTTTGCCCCTTCTCTGTTTGTTTTAACATGTCATTCAATGACAAATTATTGAAAATTGTCGAATCATTTCCATAGCAGTTATGTGAAGATACGGGTGAACTTAAAGTACTATATGCTGAACTTGAATGCGATCCTAAGCAATTGGATTCAATCCAATTTTTACAATCCTCAGAAACATTTTTTGGTGGCTTATTAAAACGAAATTAAAAAAATTAAAAATTAGAATAAACTTTAAATTAAGTTATCATTTAAATCATACATTCTTTTTCCAGACATTTAGATGAAATTTAAATTTTGCCCTTGTACCTAAAAGGGGAGCTGGAAATAACTCATTTATTTCAGATTCAGTTGCAACTAGAAGGCTCTCGATGTCGAAACCATTATCTTTAATGCATGTAAAATTAGTTTATTTTAAATAATTTGGGGACATTTTGTTCACACCTATCACACGCTTATAAATAATTTCGTCAAATCCAAATGTTTCGCAAATTAATTCTTTCATTTCATTTCGTTGTCCAGTGTTATTTTGTAACTCAGGAGTTGATGCATCGAGAATAATGTTTCCTGTTACTAGCGTATTTTGTTCAACTTCAAATTCACTTTCGCTTGCTATAAGCAATAAATTTCCAACAGCACAGGGATCCATAGCTTTGTATAAATAATAAAAAAAAAACAATTTTTCAATCTAACTTCGCATCAATCTATGCATTTAAAAAAACTATGTTTAAATGGGATTTACCATAAAAATATTGGTATACTAGTATTTATAGAAAACATTGATGTTTTGAAATAATCGGAAATATAGGTACTAATAAAAACTAACGGGACATTTGTGTATTCTGAAACTATCAATATGATCTCAGATAATTGAAAAATAATTTAAAAAGCACTTAAAATTCACTATATTTCACACAATTTTTAATAAAATAAGTACCTGGATTAGCTGTGTTTAAATTGTTATAAGGTAAATACTATTGATCACTTTATTTTGGCTAGTGAAATGTGATTCGACTGCACTCACGGACTAAAACGAAACGAATGGCAAAGTTCTAACCAATCTTTATAAAAAACTGTAGAATTTTTATGGGATATACCATAAAAGTAATGGTATGCTACTATTAGCAGCCGAAAAAAATGAAAATTTTAATAGGATATACTATAAACGTTATGAAATAATGGGACTTATACTATAAAAAGCTAACGGGACTTTTGTTGCGTCTAAAATTATGAATGTGATTCCAGATAATTGAAAAATAATTTAAAAAGCACTTAAAATTCACTATATTTCACACAATTTTTAATAAAATAAGTACCTGGATTAGCTGTGTTTAAATTGTTATACAGTAAATACTATTGATCACTTTATTTTGGCTAGTGAAATGTGATTCGACTGCACTCACGGACTAAAACGAAACGAATGGCAAAGTTCTAACCAATCTTTATAAAAAACTGTAGAATTTTTATGGGATATACCATAAAAGTAATGGTATGCTACTATTAGCAGCCGAAAAAAATGAAAATTTTAATAGGATATACTATAAACGTTATGAAATAATGGGACTTATACTATAAAAAGCTAACGGGACTTTTGTTGCGTCTAAAATTATGAATGTGATTCCAGATAATTGAAAAATAATTTAAAAAGCACTTAAAATTCACTATATTTCACACAATTTTTAATAAAATAAGTACCTGGATTAGCTGTGTTTAAATTGTTATACAGTAAATACTATTGATCACTTTATTTTGGCTAGTGAAATGTGATTCGACTGCACTCACGGACTAAAACGAAACGAATGGCAAAGTTCTAACCAATCTTTATAAAAAACTGTAGAATTTTTATGGGATATACCATAAAAGTAATGGTATGCTACTATTAGCAGCCGAAAAAAATGAAAATTTTAATAGGATATACTATAAACGTTATGAAATAATGGGACTTATACTATAAAAAGCTAACGGGACTTTTGTTGCGTCTAAAATTATGAATGTGATTCCAGATAATTGAAAAATAATTTAAAAAGCACTTAAAATTCACTATATTTCACACAATTTTTAATAAAATAAGTACCTGGATTAGCTGTGTTTAAATTGTTATACAGTAAATACTATTGATCACTTTATTTTGGCTAGTGAAATGTGATTCGACTGCACTCACGGACTAAAACGAAACGAATGGCAAAGTTCTAACCAATCTTTATAAAAAACTGTAGAATTTTTATGGGATATACCATAAAAGTAATGGTATGCTACTATTAGCAGCCGAAAAAAATGAAAATTTTAATAGGATATACTATAAACGTTATGAAATAATGGGACTTATACTATAAAAAGCTAACGGGACTTTTGTTGCGTCTAAAATTATGAATGTGATTCCAGATAATTGAAAAATAATTTAAAAAGCACTTAAAATTCACTATATTTCACACAATTTTTAATAAAATAAGTACCTGGATTAGCTGTGTTTAAATTGTTATACAGTAAATACTATTGATCACTTTATTTTGGCTAGTGAAATGTGATTCGACTGCACTCACGGACTAAAACGAAACGAATGGCAAAGTTCTAACCAATCTTTATAAAAAACTGTAGAATTTTTATGGGATATACCATAAAAGTAATGGTATGCTACTATTAGCAGCCGAAAAAAATGAAAATTTTAATAGGATATACTATAAACGTTATGAAATAATGGGACTTATACTATAAAAAGCTAACGGGACTTTTGTTGCGTCTAAAATTATGAATGTGATTCCAGATAATTGAAAAATAATTTAAAAAGCACTTAAAATTCACTATATTTCACACAATTTTTAATAAAATAAGTACCTGGATTAGCTGTGTTTAAATTGTTATACAGTAAATACTATTGATCACTTTATTTTGGCTAGTGAAATGTGATTCGACTGCACTCACGGACTAAAACGAAACGAATGGCAAAGTTCTAACCAATCTTTATAAAAAACTGTAGAATTTTTATGGGATATACCATAAAAGTAATGGTATGCTACTATTAGCAGCCGAAAAAAATGAAAATTTTAATAGGATATACTATAAACGTTATGAAATAATGGGACTTATACTATAAAAAGCTAACGGGACTTTTGTTGCGTCTAAAATTATGAATGTGATTCCAGATAATTGAAAAATAATTTAAAAAGCACTTAAAATTCACTATATTTCACACAATTTTTAATAAAATAAGTACCTGGATTAGCTGTGTTTAAATTGTTATACAGTAAATACTATTGATCACTTTATTTTGGCTAGTGAAATGTGATTCGACTGCACTCACGGACTAAAACGAAACGAATGGCAAAGTTCTAACCAATCTTTATAAAAAACTGTAGAATTTTTATGGGATATACCATAAAAGTAATGGTATGCTACTATTAGCAGCCGAAAAAAATGAAAATTTTAATAGGATATACTATAAACGTTATGAAATAATGGGACTTATACTATAAAAAGCTAACGGGACTTTTGTTGCGTCTAAAATTATGAATGTGATTCCAGATAATTGAAAAATAATTTAAAAAGCACTTAAAATTCACTATATTTCACACAATTTTTAATAAAATAAGTACCTGGATTAGCTGTGTTTAAATTGTTATACAGTAAATACTATTGATCACTTTATTTTGGCTAGTGAAATGTGATTCGACTGCACTCACGGACTAAAACGAAACGAATGGCAAAGTTCTAACCAATCTTTATAAAAAACTGTAGAATTTTTATGGGATATACCATAAAAGTAATGGTATGCTACTATTAGCAGCCGAAAAAAATGAAAATTTTAATAGGATATACTATAAACGTTATGAAATAATGGGACTTATACTATAAAAAGCTAACGGGACTTTTGTTGCGTCTAAAATTATGAATGTGATTCCAGATAATTGAAAAATAATTTAAAAAGCACTTAAAATTCACTATATTTCACACAATTTTTAATAAAATAAGTACCTGGATTAGCTGTGTTTAAATTGTTATACAGTAAATACTATTGATCACTTTATTTTGGCTAGTGAAATGTGATTCGACTGCACTCACGGACTAAAACGAAACGAATGGCAAAGTTCTAACCAATCTTTATAAAAAACTGTAGAATTTTTATGGGATATACCATAAAAGTAATGGTATGCTACTATTAGCAGCCGAAAAAAATGAAAATTTTAATAGGATATACTATAAACGTTATGAAATAATGGGACTTATACTATAAAAAGCTAACGGGACTTTTGTGGCGTCTGAACTTATGAAGGTGATTACAGATAAACACTTGAAAATTTACTTTTATTTTACACACAATTTTTATGGGATCTACCATAATATATGTATAAGTAATGGGATAATCTTATTAGAAAAGCGAAATAACGAACCAATTAATAGGATTTACTATTAAGTCTTTGGAATTATGGGATATATACTATTAAAAATTAACGGGAAACACAAAAATTCGATTTCAGAAAGTTGGAAAAATACATACATATTCGTAATAATTTTTTTTTTTCGCACAACTTAGAATAAAACAGATATTTTTCTTTTTTGCCTATGAATATGTCAACATTTCTTTGCTTAAAGCTTAGGTTATACATTATAATCTTTATCCTGCTACAAAAATCTATAGGTAGCTTACTTACTTTACTGATGTCGCAATTGCTTTTTTTTACTTTTGAATTTTCACTTCACTTCACTTCACTTCACTTCACTTCACTTCACTTCACTTCACTTCGAAGTTAAAACCAGACTAAGAAACGTAAATTTATATTATTGATGAAATATTCAGTTAAAGCCCTGAGGAAGAAAAAATTTCGACTTATAAAACTAATTTAAAAAAATACTCACTTAACTAAGATTAAAAATATGTTGCTGTTTTGGTCTTTGTGTTTTGTCATGAGATATTTTTATTATATTAATCCTTCAATTTTACTTACCTTCATATCATATCCATTTGCATCTTAAGGTGTTTAATGTATACAAATGTTAAATTTGATTTGTTTTTTTTTACAATTTTTACATTTTGAGAAAAATTTGCAATTGCATTAACATTAATTCAAAGAAATCTTGATAATTATTGCTTAAATCCGATATAAGCGCTTTTTTAAAGCATGCGTTCGCGCTGGTTTTTTTTCTCATTTTACGATTTAAAAAAAAAAATAACCAGACCTGTTGTTATCTTCAGCTCATGAGTCACAACTAACTGAATAAACTACAGTTGAAAACTGCTCCAAAAGTAAATCATGGTATTTTAAAAGTCAAAGGATTAAAATTTTTAAAATATATTTAAATTGAATTAAAAAGTTATTTTGTAAAATGTTTAATTTTTTACTTTCTTGTGAACAATTTTTCGGTAAAAAATATCTAACCTCAATAATGTATAACTAGAATGTAACTTTGAATTGTTTATTGATGAATTCTAATAATAATAATACAAATTTTGTGAATTAGTTATGCCGAATATAATATGATAATACAAAAATTTAAACTATTAATTTCAATGGTGAAAGTCCCAGTAAAACATTTATAAGACAACTATTAACAAAATAGTATATATGAGGAAATCCACCGTACTTTAGGATTTTATGTCACTAGCAGATATAAAAATATAGTTCATTAAAATAGTTGTTATTGGTGTAATTTTTTAAATAGGTCTTAAATAGAAAGATGATCTATATGTATTAGACTGGGCCAAAAAAATTGACTATTTTTTTTTTTGAAAGATATATCGAGAATATCATTCAGAATGACAAAAAAAAAATTTCGTAAAAGTTTGAGCCCTTCATATCAATTTTAAGAGGGCTATCATCGCTAATTTTGATTTTTAGTCATAATTTCATGTTTTGCGTCAGAACTGACAAAACATTGAAGTAAAAAAAATTCATTTTGACTTACTTTTATATAAAATTAAATTCCCTATAAAAAAGGTCTGATTGAAAATTTTCGTCAGACAAGCCGTTTTTGAGTAATTAAGCTTAATAAATTGTTATTTTTCTTCGATTTTACTTTTTTAATTTGGAATTTTGTAACTAACGAAAAATAACAATTTATTAAGCTTAATTACTCAAAAACGGCTTGTCTGACGAAAATTTTCAATCAGACCTTTTTTATAGGGAATTTAATTTTATATAAAAGTAAGTCAAAATGAATTTTTTTTACTTCAATGTTTTGTCAGTTCTGACGCAAAACATGAAATTATGACTAAAAATCAAAATTAGCGATGATAGCCCTCTTAAAATTGATATTAAGGGCTCAAACTTTTACGAAATTTTTTTTTTGTCATTCTGAATGATATTCTCGATATATCTTTCAAAAAAAAAATAGTCATTTTTTTTGGCCCAGTCTAATATGTATATTTCAACGCAAAATGTTTTAATTTTGAATATAAACAGCTATTTTATTACGTGAAAACAACGAAATTTAATAATTTAATTTGTCCCTTTCAATGTTTTTTTATTTCAAAACTTTGTAACTTCTTGATGCAATGTTTGATCCACCTGAAAATTGAAATAATTATTGTAGTTACTTCAATTAGTATAATCTATGTTGATATTTGGGTGTGCCACTAATAATATTGAAATGGTGAACTAAGAAAAACACGTCCCTCGCCCTTTTTGAAAATTAGATCGTTGCACTTTTCTTTTCATAACTTTTTGATGAATTTATATATCGTAATAAAATTTTTTGTGCATATACTATATACAAAAACGAAGAAATTCAGCCCAGAAAAGTTAATGTGCCTCAAAAATTTACAAACTTATCGAGGAATCAAAAAAATGTTCGACAGCATAATTTTTATTTTAGATGTAGAAAATTAAAGAGCACACTCAAAAAAGCTTAGAAATGCCGAGAAACCGGAAGTTATCCAGAGAGTGAGTCCGGAAAAAGTAACTGTATTAAGTATCATTTTTTATTCCACTAAATAGATTATTTAAAATGAATTTTTATTTTAAACGAAAATTTTTTAACTTATTTCATGTACGTTTCTCGGACTTTTATTTTATTATTTTATAATTTTAAACACTAAATTGATGTATAAGTTATGAAATAAGGGCATATAACAAAAAGTAAGTTATACTTTACTCTCTGACATACATGCATGAGGAAAAAAAAATGGTCGATGAATTTATCGTAAGTTTTTTACGATTTGAAAAAAATTGGAGGATGGTGGACCAATTCTAACTTGAAATTCAAATTCAGCGCGTCAAAATACGTAAGGATATGTAGGTTCGGTTTTTTGAAATTAACTACTTTTTAATTTTTTTGTGCACCTGTGTAGAAACTCGACATATTTTTATCAATTAATTTTTGATGCATTGATGAATTTTAGTAACGCGACTTGATTTACATTTCTGACGTTACTTTGATTATAAAAACATCAACTGTTTTGGTGTGCTAATGATTTGAATTTTTTTTTAAACGAAAATCTTAAGGTAGGCTGGATTTCGTCATACATATATCATTCATTCCAATGGTACATATCAAATAGGATCCAGCATTAAAGCTTTATTTTTCGAATTTCGACAGAGTTAATACGATGAAACTATTAAAGCAATAGTATATAGCATTAATGTCAATGTTGCGTATCCTATTAATATATATATGATCTAATAGGATCCCCCATTAAACATTAATTTTTCGAATTTCGACAGAGTTAATAAGATATTACTATTAAAGCAATAGTATATACCATTAATGTCAATGTTGCGTATCCTATTAATATATATATGATCTAATAGGATCCCCCATTAAACATTAATTTTTCGAATTTCGACAGAGTTAATAAGGTATTACTATTAAAGCAATAGTATATACCATTAATGTCAATGTTGCTTATCCTATTAATATATATATGATCTAATAGGATCCCCCATTAAACATTAATTTTTCGAATTTCGACAGAGTTAATAAGATATTACTATTAAAGCAATAGTATATACCATTAATGTCAATGTTGCGTATCCTATTAATATATATATGATCTAATAGGATCCCCCATTAAACATTAATTTTTCGAATTTCGACAGAGTTAATAAGGTATTACTATTAAAGCAATAGTATATACCATTAATGTCAATGTTGCGTATCCTATTAATATATATATGATCTAATAGGATCCCCCATTAAACATTAATTTTTCGAATTTCGACAGAGTTAATAAGGTATTACTATTAAAGCAATAGTATATACCATTAATGTCAATGTTGCGTATCCTATTAATATATATATGATCTAATAGGATCCCCTATTAAACATTAATTTTTCGAATTTCGACAGAGTTAATAAGATATTACTATTAAAACAATAGTGTATATCATTAATTTAAATGGTAAAAATCTTTAAAATACACTATTTATTATATTTTTGTTTGAATTTCGACTCAATTAATAAGATTTAACAAGTATCAAAATAAATAATAATAATAAATAATAAAATTTTGTATGTAATTAAAATTATTTAAAGTATAGTAGTACTGTACCATTATATTAATAGTATGTACTATAAACATTAATAGTAAAATACTATAATATCAATAGTATATCTTATTAAACCAATGATACCGGCCCCATAAATATTAATAGTTTCAAAACTATTAAAACAATGGTACAAAACTATTAAAAATACTATTAAAAACACGTTTTTTTGATTAATGGTAGTCCCATTACCAGCCTATGGGATTTTTTTCTCTGAGTGTAATGCGTTAGGACTCGCCCTAGAAACACCTGATTTAGGGAGAGTAAGTCCTGGAGCCAGTATGCTGGGCGTAAATGAGAAGTGGACACGCCTTAAGAACACTGTCATTAGTACTGCCAATTCCATCCTAGGCAGCAGTCGTAAAAATCGGAACGACTGGTTTGATGATGAATACAAGCTAGCGACTGAACGTAAGAAAGTTGCGTACCGAGCAATGCAACAATCTCATAGAACGCGGGCACGCGAAGAGGAATATAAAGAGCTCAGAAGAATAGAAAAACGGCTTCACAGACAAAAAAATATCAGCCTGGGAGAAGAACCTAATCTGTGAAATGGAAAACAGCCGAGAGCGAGATCCGCACCAGGCACGGAAGTTCTACCAATCCGTCCGAAACATGACGCAGTACACACCACGCTGCACATACTGCAAAAGGACGGAGAGGGAAATCTGATCACCGATCCTGAAAGCATACTGGAGCAATGGGAACTGTACTTTAATGAATTGCTAAATGGTCAGCTCACTGCAGAAGTGGAGGCTCCACTACTTCAAGAAGAATACCCTATGTTGCCGCCACCAAGCATAGAAGAGGTTGAGAAGGCTATAGGCCGACTTAAACAGAACAAAGCCCCGGGAGCCGATGGCATACCAGCCGAATTATTCCATCACGGCGGGCCAGCCTTACGTCAAGCAATTCATGATATTATAGTGCACGTATGAGAGCAGGAAGAAATGCCAGAAGACTGGCGAAAAGGTTTAATATGCCCCATACATAAGAAGGGAGATGTCACAACGTGCAGCAATTATAGAGGTATCACGTTGTTGAGTACCGCCTATAAGATACTCTCCTCTATCCTACAAGACCGGATAACCCCATACGCTAAAACCGTCATCAGTGTGGTTTCATTCCAGGCAAATCAACAACTGATCAGATCTTTACCCTTAGGCAGGCGATGGAAAAATGTCTAGAATTTAACATCCCAATATATGGTACCATCTGTTTAAAGACTTTAAGGCCGCCTATGATAGCATAGCCAGGGTAGAACTTTACAAAGCCATGAGAGAATTCGGCATCCCAAATAAATTGACACGACTATGTAGGTTAACCATGACCAACATAACAAGCCAAGTAAAAATAGCCGGATTGCTATCCAGACCAATCAACATCTTTAATGGACTCCGACAAGGGGACGGTTTGGCCTGCCTCCTCTTCAACCTGGTGTTGGAGAAAGCAATCCGTGACTCTGGCACGGCAACAAGAGGGACCATCGTCAACAGGTCCATCCAGTTAGGCAGACGACATCGACATCATCGGAAGAACCGAACAAGCTGTACACGATTCCTTCATCCAGATCGAGCAGGCGGCACAAAATCTGGGGCTGCACATTAGTGAAGGTAAAACAAAGTACATGGTGGCGTCGAATGCGATAGGAACAGTTGTTCAAACAATCAAGGTAGCGGAGCACGAATTTGAAGTGGTGCAATCCTTTAAATACCTTGGGTCAATAGTAGCAGCCGATAACAATATAGAAGAAGAAATACGCGGGCGGCTGCTTCTCAAATCCAACAGATCCTACTATGGTCTGTCAAAGCTCTTCAAATCCAGAAATCTCACCATAACTTCAAAACTGCTGTTGTACAGGACCATGGTCCTATCAGTACTCACATATGGATCCGAGACTTGGGTGCTTAGCAAAAGCCACTCCGACCTCTTAGCTGCGTTCGAGAGAAAAGTCTTAAGGAGAATTGTTGGCCCCATATGTGAGGAAGGACGATTTCGGAGACGGTACAATCATGAACTGTACGCAATCTACCTAGAAGCAGATATCGTGACAAAAATTAAGCTCGGTAGACTCCAGTGGGCAGGGCACCTAGCTCGCATGAGCGAAGAGGAACCTGCTCGGAAAGTTCTTTGTGGTATGTACATTCTATGGTAGACGACAGCGTGGTAGACCATGCTTGCGCTGGAGAGATGGCGTAGACCAGGACGCCCGAAGACTTGTTGAAAGAGGCCAGGACCGGAACCCGATTTTCGAGCCGATGATGATGATGATAAAGTGATTTTCGTATTGTGTTTAGCAATATTCGTGGGCTTAGAAGGAATTTCTTTGACATGTACGGCGAATATGGATCTTTCAGAATTTCGCCTGCCAGGCTAAAAACCATTACTCTTTCGCCATCACGGCCTTTTAGCTAACGTAAGATATGATATTTCTGGCGAGAGTCTTTCCCAATACGAGCATTGATCTAAAACAAATTTTAATTGTATGCGGCCCAAATTTACTGTCCGTCAGCACATCATCCATTATTGTTTCATGTATAGGACAAATATTTTTTACGCACTCGTACAGTTGCAAGAGCCCTTCGAGATCTTGATATAAACAAAACTGCTGATCCTGATGGTAAGCCCCCCACTCTTCTTCGATCCTAATGTTCTAGAATCTTCCCTAGAAGATGTAAAACGGCATTTGCCCAGCATGTTCCCAAAAAAGGTGAACTTTCTCACCCTCCTCTATCGACGAATTGCACATACGTGGCTTTTCTCCAAGGTTATGGATTCGCTGATCAAATATCAGCTCAGGAAATTTCTCCAAGATCAAAAGTTTCTGAATGACCAGCAATACGGACTTGGAAGAAATCGTTCCACTGGTGATCTGATGTCATATCTCACCGAAAAGTAAAACAGATCTTTATATTGTTTTGGAGAAAGTAAGACTATTGAGCTTGATATTTCTAACGCATTTGATAGCATTTGGCTCCGGATTCTCTTATCGAAAATTGAAACCCTTATTCTTTGGATTGAAAATTACGTTCTAGATCGTTCAATACATGTTTCCTTAAGCTGTTTGAAATCTGATCTTCACAGGTCTCCGTCTTGCCTCTGACTCCCTTTCTAATTTTTATAAATGATCTCTTGTCTGAAACTTCTAATCCACTTCATGGTTCTGCATTCGAATTTACCCTCGGCTTCATAGATATACTCATTCTAAAATTCACGTTCATCTCCTTCGGAAGGGGAATTGTAACGATATCGTATAAGCTCATTAAACTCCGATCTTTACACCATTATTAAATGGGGTATAATAAACCAGGTGGAGTATAATGCTTCGAAAAGACAACGCTGCCTATTGTCGTTGAAGCAAAATGTCCTCTTTTTGACATTGTCCTTGAATGCTACTTGCATTGGAGAAGCCAAAAAGCGCTCAGTACTCGGAATGTGTGTCAACGACGAGCCCCATTGGAATGACCACATTCTAGAGACCGCCAAAAATGCTGTTAAATGCTTAGGATTTCTATATCGATTTAAGAAATGTTTAACTTCTTCTGATCTGGTTAAAATTTATAAGGTGTTTATACGTTCAAATCTCAAGTATAACTCAAATCTTTGGGCAGGTGCTGCACAAACTTCTCCCCACTTATTGGATAGAATTCAGAACAGACCGTTAAGCCCCACTTTTGGTTGAAAGAATGAATTCAACAATAAATTTGGTTTCATTTACTTACTTACTTTAGATGGCGCTCACAGTCCAGGGTGGACTACGGCCTCAACCAACAAGCCCCTCCAGCTAGCTCGGTCCCTAGCAAGCTGCTTCCAGTTACGCACTCCACTTGTGCGCGCCACCAGAGGTAGGGTCTTCCTCTGCTGCGCAGACCATCAGGGGTGGATTCGAAGATTCGACGGGCTGGTGTGTCGGTGTCCATACGCTCCACGTGTCCCAGCCATCTCAGCCGTTGTATTTTCAGCTTCTTGACTAGGTCAACGTCGCTGTAAAGCCCGTACAGCTCGTTGTTGGAACTCCTGGGTTTTTTCCAAAATCTGTCGAAGTGTGAACATCTGATCCATTGTAGATTTGCAGGGCCTAAAACCACACTGATAGGGTTCGATCAGCTCGTTGACAAACGGTTTTAGGCGCTCACACAGTACAGATGACAGGATTTTGTATGCGACGTTGAGTAGACTTATACATCTGTAATTGGCACATGTCAGGGCATCTCCTTTCTTGTGGATGGGGCACACTATGCCGAAGTTCCAAACATTGGGCATACTTTTATCCGACCAAATTTTTGAGATGAGTTGGTGCATGCCCCCTACCAAGTCATCCCCACCTGCTTTGAATAGCTCAGCTGGCAAGCCATCCGCGCCAGCAGCTTTGTACGCTTTCAGCTTGGCTATCGCTGACCGCACTTCATTTAGGACGGGTGGACGGAAAATTTGACCATCATCGTCCAGGTTGAATAGAATGTTCAGCCTAGTTGCAGTATTTTGGCCTTCCTCGCCGTTCAGCAGTCTGGAAAAGTGTTGTTTCCAGATCCTCAGCACGGACTGCGTGTCCACTACCATTTTCCCACTCTCACCTCGACAGGCTTCCATTCTAGCTTTGTAGCCCTGGGTGGATTGCCTCACCCTTTGGTAAAATTTTCGAACATCCCCCCTGCCGGTACAGTCCTCAATAGACTCGACCGCCCGCTTCGCATGCTCTCTCTTTTCCCTCCTTAGAAGTCGGCGTTCCTCCCTTCGTCGTTGCCCGTAGAGCTCCCGGGCATCTCTATCAGCAGCTCTGGTTCTTGCCTGCAGCATTAATTGGTAGGCCTCGTTCTTTGCTACATGCGCCAACCTGCATTCTTCGTCAAACCAGGGGTTTCGTTGTGGTGGCCTTGTGAAAACCAGCACATCAGTTGCGGTACTACTGGATGGCATTCTGGCAGTGCTTCCACAGGTCCTCCGTAGATCAAGCTGGAGGCAGGCTTGCTGAGAGATTAAGAGAGACTCGGTCTGCAAAAGTCCTGGCGACTTCCTGCGATTTTAACCTCGCGACATTGAATCTTTTCACAGCATCCGTCCGTCGTTGTGGCGTCATGGATATTCGCATCCGTACTTGGGCTACCACCAAGTAATGATCCGAGTCTATGTTGGCTCCTCGGAATGTTCGGACATCCAGGATACTGGAAGCATGTCTCGCGTCTATCGCAACATGATCAATCTAGTTGACGGTTAGTTGATCCGGAGACCGCCAGGTCCCTTTGTGTATATTGAGGTGTGGGAATCGAGTGCTAGCTATGATGACATTTCGCCCGGCCGCAAAGTCAATCAGCCTGACTCAGTTACCGGAAGTGTTGTCGTGCAGGCTGTGTCCTCCGACTATCGAACCAAAGATGCCCTCCTTTCCGATATTGGCGTTGAAGTTACAAAGATGCCCTCCTTTCCGATATTGGCGTTGAAGTCACCAAGACGTCGTACTTGGGGCACCTATCATACGTTTCCTCGAGAAGGTCGTAGAATTCTTCTTTGGTTGAGTCATCTTTTTCTTCCGTTGGGGCATGGACACAGATCAGCGTCACGTTTTTGAATTTCGCTTTGATGCGGATTGTGACCAGACGCTCGCTTACATTTCTGAAGCCCAAGACTTCTTGCCTAAGTCTTCCCCTTACCACAAATCACATCCAAAAAGCCGCTGACCCTGCTCCTTGTAGCACTCGCCGAAGTAGATGTCACACGTTTTCATCCTTCGTATGCCCTCTCCATCCCATCGCACTTCCTGGATGGCCGTAATGTCAGCCTTTAGCCTATCCAGGCTCTCCTCTATTTGTTCGGCAGCACGTGGCCTGTGCAAGGTCCGGACATTCCACGTGCAGAACCGAAAATCGTTGTCCTTGTTTCGTTTGCTGGGGTCGTCAAGATTAAAATCATCCATATCCGAGGCTTGTTGTTGTTTCGGAACCAATAATTTTTTTTACGTGGTAGGGAAGTTACCCCGACGCACAACCCCCGACCTGGAGGACCAGATCCTTAGTATAACTCCAAGGGTAGGGAGCCGGAAGAATCCGCTCCTTATAGGCCTGAGCTACGAATATGTCGTAGTAGCCCATATAAGGTTTTCACCAAGTAGTTCATCCTAACTGGAACTATAGACGCCGCACCGTTGATTCCATCTGGGTAATTCTTCCGCTGCCGTCTGGGTAAAAGAAGAGGTGCCTTAGTGGGAACACCTCTCCCCCCCTCTCTCGTTTGCTACCCCCAACAACTTTCCACTGTGCTTGAGACCCAATCTCCAATTGAGGTACTAGGTACCCGATGTTCACCACGGGGCGGTGAGAGGAAGAGTTGGTGGACAGAGGTATGGGTTTTGAAAAAAACCTGTAGACGCTTGTGTCCTCTATTTGAACATCAAATTTGGTTTCATAGTATTATTTAAACCTTGAACAGAGTTCATTCTGTAGGACGGAATAAAGTAATCTATGGCATGTTTAAAAAACTCAAAACAAATACGGTCATCACCACGGTTCATTATCATTGTGGAATTCGATATGACTTCTTGAACTTCTTCTTCTAAAATCTCATCCAGGAGTAGTGGTTCGACTTATTAGATCTCTGAATTGAGAAGACTTCTGCAGCGTTTCCTTGGACTTGATGTTTGTTTGTAGACCTAATGCGATAGCATTTCGATTACCATTAACGTTCTTAGCAACTCTCCAGAAATCGACGGAACATACATATACTATTAATGACTTCTATATTTTTTCTCTCAAATGTTGCCTTTTTCATATATCTAGCACATTTATTCAAAGAGAGTACAATAACCTGAATTCCTGTGAATTGTGTCTCCGAAAAAGCTTTAAAATTTAAACGATTTCTCCTTAGCTTTAAAGCAATCAAAATCAAATCACTGTTATTTGAAACTCGTTTTCCTTCTTAACGTTGGACTATGAGCGTTGGAGTTCTTAGTTATGTTTGTCAGTTTAGGATTTAGTCGGAAAGACTGACATAATTGTAAGATCGACCCATATTTTAAGACTTCCCTATCATTATAAAGTCGGATTCGATTTCTTGCCATGACCTCATTCTCAACTTGCTTTTTCTTTACTTACGTCAACATTATCAATTTCGTACAACAGCAATACCTAAACCCTTCGTTTGAAAATAGAACTCCTTGAAACCCCAATGTCCACCAGGACCAGGAAGTCCTTAAGCTAGAAACATCCTCAAAAAGTAAGTACTTTAACATTCGAAATACTAATAATAAAAATGTTCAGATAATTCACAAGCAGTTACACATTATTCGAACTGTTTTTTTTTTCTTCACATTTTTTATTTAAACATAAAAAGGACTACTTTTTCGTCCAACACCCTTGAATATCCTCTCTCCATGCGATTGTCGGATGAGTTATTTTTATGGTTCAGTAATTGTAAAATTTTATGGCCATTTCATATGGAAATGCATATAATTTTTTTTTTCTGCTCAGTTCGACATTCACTTTTGTTGATCTGCATAATGGATTCCAAGGACCAAAAACGACATCCTTTTTTGTATGGTATTGTTCCGTATAGCTATCTTGTGCTTTTATTGCGCAAGGATTCTTTTATTTCCGATGTAAAATAGATGTAAATTGATGTGATTTTCTCAGAAGCGATTGCAAATATATGTTTCTGCTTCTTCGGTCCGACAAATTAAGGACCTTGTTGGCACAAATTCTCTGCACCATTAAGGTGCTCTCTTTAGCAACTATATTATACATATTCGAGGAGTACTGTGTGGTATGAGGCCTTTTGAATTTCAGAACTTTTTCTGCAATCCCCAATATGCTGCTGCTGCTACTATTGTATACACACACTTTGCTTGCAAGAAAAGATTTATGCTTTATTGATGGAGTGTCCTGCAGGAGTCTTTTCAATTCAATATGGGTACGGGTCTATGTAGATGTACCATATCCACAACTCCCCTTATACATCTTTATATTGATCGCTCAACAATAAAAATTTTCAGCTCAGAATCATGACCAGAGGAAAATTGGGTCTTGTTGAACTTTTTCTTGCGAATCCTTTTTATGTGAGCTTAAAATATTCAAAATTTATTTAAATGGCCAGACATCCGGCTGAACAATCATTGGGTACTGTTATGTGTGTATTATTATTCGTCGTTTGGCTCGCGGGACTCATTACGATGGCGAAACGAACGCGAATCTGAGTCATTGAGTCGAGCCAGCCAACCAGCAACGTTCCTCTGAATGTGCTGGTGCTGGCTGATGATGATGTTGCTGGTTGCTGGCATAGTCCTGATGACTATGGCGATGATGATGACAAAGAGCAGGGTAATAAAAATTCCATTGGCACTTTGGTTGCCCGCCTTGGATGCATGAGTAGACCATAGACCGAGCCATTGATGATGATGCGAGGATGCAAGTATGCGACGTTGCGCTGGTGCTTTTAGCAATTAACTTTAATTACGCATCCTTCGGGAACTATTGTTCTCATTATTTGCTCACACTCTTGTATGTGAACAAGATGGTTGTTGATTTTTTGTTTTCTTAATTTTTTTTTCATCGTCACGGAGTACACACGGTATAGCGAAGGATTCATTTGGTTCTGATGACAAAGAAGTCGTTAAGGCTTGGCTATTCAAATATACGTGTGTGGCAAGGAATTCATCAATTCCTTAATTTATATTTGCAGCCACTCTTGGGAGTAGTTGACGAACTTTTAATGGGTATTCTTTTAATAAATGCATTTGTTTTGCATGAAGTGGTAGTGAATGAAAATTTAAAGAAGGACGCCATGAATTATTGATTGTGAAGCAAAGATTTATTATTAACTTTGTCATTCAGGACATTCATGTGTAATTTAGTGAAAAACAAATGTTGAAGAGGCAAGGGGATAGGTTTAAGGAACGTTACTCAAAAACTTAACATGATGTCAAAGTCTCTCTTTCCCATCGAAAAAATAAAAATTGTCAATATAAGCTTTTCAAGACTGTGATCTATTGCTTTTCGGCCGAAGTTATGCTCACAGGTCCGTCAGGGTCGTCCTGAAGAGAACACAAAACTTCAGAGGAAAAGGTTATTACAAAATCTTGATATAAAATAACTCTTATATTTATAACACACAATATACTCTTACTATAGTTTACTAGTATTTCAATTATTTATAGACCGAATCTTCTATGCTTGTCTACGACCGGAGTTCAAATGATCAATAAAATCAATGGACTTTGTCGCTTGGCTTTGCGTATAATCGAAGGTATGATTTTCGTTCATCCACGTAGGTCCTCATTCTACATTTTCAGTAAAGACTAAATGTGAACTGTAAAAGTGAAGATCGAAAAATAATATTGTTGTAGATTTTCCTGGACGTTATGTGTCCATGGTGCGAGTGATTTGAGTTCGGTGAAATACAATTCTCACTAGTAATATCAAAGTAACATACAGTAGAGCATTCAGCAGCAGGAACTGTTCAAAGTGTGAAACTATAAAATGGTAAATAAAATATTAATTGTGACATACAGCAACACCTCTTCAAAATTCCTCTCAGTTTCAGTGAAGATATTTCAAAAAAAAAATTGACATTTCTACTTTCAAACTGATTTGTAATCGATTAAAAAGTGTGAAAAATATGGATTCTTTGGTGGATTCTAAACACATTTATCTGGGTTTATTCGTAACAACTGATGTTGGAAATCTCTGGACCTCTATAAAAAGCATCCACCATTAAATTTTCTCTCCTCTAAGAACTTCAGAAAATTTGTATTGATATTTTTTAAACCCTAAGGGATATAAGCCTGTGAAACATGAGGCAAGCACTTTTGCCTTTCTACAGATGCGTTGTCACTTGGGCCACTGATAAAACAAAATAGCAACTATGAACATGAATCTAAAGATCTGCTCGTGCCTATTGGAAAGCCCTGTATTATAACAAAAGGATGTAAAAGGTTTTCCTTTAAACTTTCGATGGCAACGCTCCTTTAAATCAAACTGTTTATATCACAAAATTAAGTAAAAACAAACTTTTTATCATGGTGAAGTCAAGAACTTTTATATATATGTATTCCCAAAATTTTGAAAATGTGTAGCCAAATTTACTAAAAATTGATTTCAAATAATCGACCGCTGCAAACATATCCGTTGTTGACATACATATGATCGACGTCGAACTCCATACATAAAATCTTTAATTGAACTTCAATAATATCTATACATAATACAATTTTTAAATATCTGAAATATTTTGTTTTTTATTTAATAAAACGAAAGTTGTCAAATCTTATTCACATACATACATATATGTATATATTATCAAAAATACATTAAAATCGTTAATTAATTTGCTAATGCTCCCCAAAAGTTTGGATAGTATTGTATGTACCTATGTATGTATATTCAAATTACAAAGAAAATTTAAATTTTTTTCAAAACTCAATATATCTACATACATACATATTTCGAAAAACCTATTCTGGATTTTCTTTAAACTTGACAGTGAAAAGTTTTTTAATTAAATCTACAAAATGGGAGAAATTTTTTTTCATCGAAAAATAAGGGTACCCACCAAACAAATGTTTAAAACAGGTTTTTGAAAATCGTATTTTCTCGAAAACGGCACTTAGAATTTTGATAAATTTTTTTCTTTCGATCTTCAATAAAATAAAATGCATGACTTGGTCGCACGAATTTGCTAATATGTATATAGACTATGAATTTTAAAAACGAAAGCTACTAGACGAAACTGTTCATAAGGTACAGGTACCTACAAGTAAGAGATAAAAGCAGAATGCTGTGCTTTTATATACAAAATTTTTTAAACTTTTTTAAGAAACAAATTTTGTACGCCAACCTAAAGTTTTTTATTATTTTGCGAATACAAATTTAATTTCCAAAAAAATACTGAGCCATTTTTGAGATACGTGTTGAATTTTCAAAAAAAAAAATGATTTTTTTTTTTTTTAAATTCAAAAAGTATTTTTTTTTTTTAAGTTTTGAAATGCAATATTTTTAAACTTTTTAGAAGCTTTAAAAAAAAATCATTAAAATATGTCGATAATGAGAAATTCAAAATCTGAAAAAAAAATGGTTCTATGGTATGTAGGTACAGTCAGTAATATGCTAATTTTAAAATTTTCGTAAAAATTAAACGAAACACCATTTACGAAAAAAATACAGTTTTTGAAAATCATTCTTAAACATTTGTATGGAGGGTACCTTTCTTTTTAGGTAAAATGAATTTTTTTTTTGATATCTTGAAGATTGTATTGAGAATCTTCTATTTGTCAAGTTAAAAAAAAAATCTAGTATGGGGTTTTTGAAATATTGAGTTTAAACAAAAAGATCTGAAACTTCTTTTAAAAATCCAAAAAAAAAAAATATTTTTGGAAATTTGAATAAATAATTCTTTAAAAATGTTAAGGGAGCTTTATCATAAAAAATGATCAAAATTGGTTGTACCGTTTTTGAGAAAATCAAAAATAACAAAAATGCTTCCATTAATAACCACTTTTCGAAAATTTTGTTGAACCATTATCTAGCTTTAACTAAATTAATTTTATTTTTTTTTTTTTTAAATTTGTCGAACTGTTTTTGAAAAAAAATTATTTATAAGATTTCAAAAAAATCGTATGGCAGGTACCGTTATTTTTGGTCTTAAAAAAAGAACACAACGTGTGGAGGGGGAATTAACAATACTATTAACCAGACAGACATAATTGCAAGACCCACTTTTATGGTCTTGGCTTTCATCGTAATGCAAACTTTGATCAAAATCTCGAGTTCAAATTTTTTTACGCAAGTAAAAAACTGAAATTTAGATATTACTGACTGTTCCTACTATAGAATTTTTTCGAATTTTGAATTTCTCATAACGGTTTTTAATAAAATATTTTAAAAATAAGCTTCTTAATACTTTCAAAATCATCGCATTTTAAAATTTGAAAAAAAAAGTTTTTGGCTTTTTGAAAAAAAAAAATAAAATTTTTGGAAAATCCGATATCTCAAAAAACGGGTAGGTATTTTTTTAAACTAATTTATATTCGTAAAAAAATAAAATATTAAATATAGCGTACCAAAATACATGTCTCTAAAATGACAACTTATTATTAAGGGCTTAGCATTTTAGTAGTTAGCAATTTGTTAAACTTTTAGTAATTAACTAGCTCTTCGAAAATCTTAAAACATATATGTATACATACATAATATATATAAGAAATCATCGTCTTCCGAAAACATTTCATATTAATTTACATATTTACTTTTTAAAAACAATTAGCTCACGAATTATAAAATAAAGTGCCCGACTGGATCGCGCCAACTTGCTCCTATATAAAAGACTAAGAATTTTAAAAACGAATGTTATTAGAGAAAACTGCTCATAAGGATAAAATTTATTTCTTAAACTCTCTTAGTAGTAAGAGATAAAAACAGAATGCTATGCAAATATCAATTTATAAGAGACTAAAAATAATAAGTCGTTGTAGTGGTTTCTTAAAAAAAAATTGGTAAGCCGATTTAAAGTTTTTATTATTATTCGAATAAAAATTAAAGTATGAAAAAAATAAATTATTGAGCCGTTTTTGAGATATTGAATTTTCAAAAAAAAAAATTTTATTCATTATTTTTCAAACTTTGTAGAACCTCCTCTATACAAAATTTCTATGGTACATAGTAACAGTCAGTAGTATCTTAATTTCAAAATTTGGTTTATTGAACTATAGATCGTAAAAATTAATTGAAAGAAAAAAATTTCATGAAAATTCTAGGCGCGCCGTTTTCGTTTTAAAACTCGTTTTTTATCATTAGTATGGTGGGTACCGTTATTTTTATGTAAAATTATTTTTTTTCTTCTTACATCTTGTAGACTTTATTGAGAGACTTTCATTTATCAAGACTAAAAAAAATCTAGCATGAGGTTTTCGAAATATTTAAGTTTGAAAAATAAATTTTGAAACTTTTTTTTAAAAATCCAAAATTTTTTTTGGAAAATTTGAATACACAATTTTATTCAAATTTTCGGGGAGCCTTAGCAATCGGTTGTACCGTTTTTTGAGAAAATCAAAAACAAGAAAAAATGGATCCAGGGGGTACCATTAATAACCACGTTTCGTGAAATTTTTTTCAACCATTATCTAGCTTCAACTAAATGAAAGTTTTTTGTATATTTCTTTTTTAAATCTGTGGAACAGTTTAAAAAAAAATCTTTAACAAATTTCGAAAAAAATTAGTGTGGCAGGTACCGTTATTTTTGGACTTAAAAAAAAAAAACATGTGGGGGGGGGATTAAATAAACTATCTACCAATTTTAAAGAAAATTGGCCGAGCCGCTTAGGCTGTAGTCGAACAGACAGACAGACAGAATTGAGAAACCCACTTTTTTTGTCTTCGCTATCGTAATGTCAACTTTGATCAAAATCTCGAGTTCTATTTTTTTACGAATGCATAACTTGCCTTATAATACCTCTGCAAGTAAAAAAACAATTTAGCTCTTTCAAATAAAATTGCCAAGAGATTTTTTCGATGAAAATGACAGATTTCATAAGGATCTACCAAGTTACTAAAAGTTAAAGTTTACACACGGCATGAATTTTATGTCCCGCCCTAAAATCGAACTGAGTATCCGGTTAGATAATGTTGTCCTCTGCGCATTTTTTCGAATACCTTGCTGATACTTGGAAGAAGATTTGTCGCTGCAGATTTCCCAGTTTGAAGTTGTCCTTCAAGAGCAGTATTAAACAGTGTGGCATAAATGTCCGCTGCACCGGAGGTGGCTGTGTGTGATACAACGTTAGGGGTGGCCGGCCGTGGCGCGATGGATGTGTGTTCGCCTGTCAACCTCATGATCACAGGTTCGATCCCTGCCGTCGCACTGTGGTCCGAAAAGGAAAATTTCGTGGCAAAAATACTAATTACGATGTTTTATTTTTAAAGTTTTGTTTTTTATTTCTAATAGAAATATAAACGGAGCTTCAAAAACAGCAAACAAAAAAATTTTCCGCTAACTAGTTTGACTTATAGAGCTTTTCAAAGTTGGTCAATTTCGTTCTAGATTAAAAAAAAAAACAGAAAAAACTAACTTCTTTGTTTTCCTATTTGAAATTTTGGCATATTAGATGTAAAATATTAATTTTCTATATCGTATTCTAGTTGTATTATTTATCCGTAAATCAAAATTTTAATTAAAAAAAAAAAACAAAAAATATTTAGTATTTTTAATAAATAAAACAAAAAACACCCTTTTTTAGCAGTTTTTTTTGGTTTGAATAGAGCTACAAAAAAATACTCGCGAGTTCGCGCGGAAAATTGACCATGATAGTTTACCCTAACTATTTCTTAAACCATATGCAAAAATGTAGCTGCAACTATTTGCAACCTTCAGAGAAATTGTAATTTGTTTAAAAAAATTCGTGTTCCCAGTGCTGACCTTTTGGTCTTAAAAGCAAATTCCCTTATGGAAAATTTCAATTATTTTATTAATTAAAATAGTCGAGAACGTGAAATTTTTTTTTTAATTAAAAATCGTTTTATTACTATCTTGATTCTGACAAAATAAACCGCCCACTTCTACGCCCCTTTTTATACAAATTCCAATTATTATTAAAAAAAAAAATAAAATATTGTACACAAACTATTGATTACTTTATTGAACATTAAATTTTTTAATCCGCCCACTTTAACGACCCTCTTTGAATAAATTCCCCTTAACTTAAATTATTGTAAATATTTATTGATCTTATTCCAATAGTACCTAAGCATAGATTAACTTGCCAAAAGAAAAGGATTACTAGCTTTATTGCCTACTCCATATACAAAGTTGAAATAATTATTTAATTTTGGATTATTATTTTATGATCTAATAAAACAGGTAGGAATAATAATTTTCTTCCGATACCCCATATTGTTAAGCTTAAATTTCACAGGTAAAATAATCCTTGTGCATATACATTATGGATGTATATATAAACTATGACAATGGATATATGTTGTTAGTTTTCAAGAGGCTTTACTGACGAGTGGAGTTTGCAAATTAAATACCAATATGAATATTTCAAACAGAACAATTTTTGAACATTTTATCAATGTTTCGAATTCTGAAGAATTTGTAATTCTGATCCAAAACCAATAGGAAGATATAAGTAGTGACAACGATGAAACGAAAAAGAAACTCCAAAGATTATACGCATCATTTAAAAAAAATTGGATTGACTGTTTTAAAGTTAAAACAAGATTTCTCTCAAAATATGAAGAATTTTTGAATGGAACATTTACAATCCAATGTAATGAAATTGAAGACTGTGACGTGCCAAGTATACACCAAGAGAAAGGCCTTCGAAATCCTTAGATACATGTTCAGTATATACCAAAAGGAGGAAACTATTGGAAACTACGGGCCATATTTCGACTGAAAATGTTTCCACAGCTCTGAGTATAAAATATAAAAAGGAACACAAAAAGATAAAAGCGGATATCACAAAAGCAGTTTTTAATGTAAGCCCATTGCGAGTCCAACGGATAAAGGAGAGTATTCCCACACCTCAAAGGGATCTAATAAAATACGATGGTCCCACTGCGCTAGCCTTGTTCTTGGATATGGGGCTTTCTAAAGAAAAATATAATTTGATGAGAAAATCATTAAGAAGCCATAACGTTGATGTGTTTCCGAGCTACAATTTTTTAATGGAAGCTAAAATACAAGCAACTCCATCAAATTTGATAGTAACAGAAACTTTTGTTGAAGTGAATCTGCAAGATTTGGTGGACCGTACAGCAAAGAGGATTTTAAATAGCCTAGTCAATCAGGATCACGCTAGAATAAGATGTATGAAGTTCGTTCTTAAACTAGCTTATGGACTATACGAACAAGATGAGACAACCGACAAAAAGGATGCCGAAAGAAGAAGAAAAGCGGATATTCAAAACGAATTTAGGGAACAACTCGGGTTAATCATTGATACGCCAAAACAAGGATTCGGTAACACAAATGATGGAAACATTTCACGAAGATTTTTTGAAAATCCAGAAGTTACGTCAGCTATAACCCGAGTAGACAAGGATCTTATAAAGAAACTGCAAGTTATTTTAAATGCGCTGTCATCTAAAGAATCTATTAATGTAGATAAATTCAACGAGTATACCAAAACCACTTCGGATCTTTTAAAAGCCAAATACAGCTATAAACTCCTGACACCAACTCTGCACAAAATTTTGGACCATGGAGGGGAACTTATAAGATATCAAATTTTGCCAATCGGGGAGCTTTCAGAAGAAGCACAGGAATCAAGGAATAAAGACTACAAGCGATATCGATACTCAAATACATGCAAAGTATCACGGAAACGACAAAATGAAGATTTATTTAATATGCTAGCTATATCATCAGATCCACTTGTTTCATCTTTAAGACACGTTAGATAAAAAAAAAAGACCTGAAAAAGAGTTACTGCCCAGAACTAATATGTCTATTAATTGTTGAAAATGATAACGATGCCGATGAATTTTTTTCTAAAAATTAGATCTATAGTAGTTACTTATAAACAAATATTTATAATGTATTCTATTTTATTTTGTTAATATAAATTTTATATTCTATTTTATTTTTTTTTCGTCCGTTTACTTTTTTCCTACACTGTTTCATATAAAATATATCAGTCAAACAGTTTATAGAATAAACTGATGCCCACAACATGAAAAAATACTGTTTTATAATACTTCTTAAAAAAATATTTCTGAAATTGGTGCGTTAACTTTAAGCATCCACTGTTGTTATGAATTCACTTGAATAGTCAAAAACTTTTTTTTACAAAGTTTTAAAAATTTAGGACTGTTTTTAAAAGGTTTACTTTCAGAATTTATTCTGTTAACTTTTTTTTCTAAGAAAATCTTACATCAACCAATTATTCTGAAACACCCTGTAAAGTAATTTTCTTAAAATTCACAATTTATATAGCCTTGGAAATTACCTTTAAGGGAAAAAAAAATTGTTGCGATAGCTTCACGTGTTCAAAAGTTATGATTTTTGCCACGAAAAAAGTCATTTTGGACCACAGTGCGTCGTCTATGTCGTTTTAATTCCATTAAAAACCTTCTAAAATTGTCATCAATGGGTTGCTGGTTTACACATTACATGTTGTTAAGGCATAACACTAACAACATGTAATTGAGTTAAACTAGTATGCCCAACAAGGATGAATACGAATAAAATAATGTGAATTATAAGTGACACAGAAATAAGACACGGCATTTCTCCGCTTTAGTTCAGCCGCCATCCCTGGAGAAAAAAAATCTGAGACAACCACCTTCAGTCTCAGAACATCGTGCCACACGTCTTTCCTATCCTTCTTTCTCTTCCTTAACTTCACGCCCGCGCTGTGTTAAGACATTTAAACGGTAATCATAATCCCTTGAGCGCATGTAGATTATAAAAAAATAACCTTCAACTCATGCTGACTTATGAATCGAAGCACCCCCTTCGTAACTAAGAGGGAACTGATCCCATTTTGCACCTCGATGATGGAATTCGCCAAGTATTTGTCATTGAACCCAGTGAAACCTCGGTTCCCGGTTCGAAAATAGCAATAGTGAAGCAGGGCTCTGCCTTCGAGGTAATTATTCGGACAAATGCAAACATTCACCTTGTGCACTTGTTGAAGAACCCCTTGTTGCAGACCCCATCGTCACCACTCTCTTCTGTGGATCTTCGACAACAAAGAGGTCGTTGTCCAAGACGGCGCGGCGTCTCCTATATTTATGCCTGCTGTCAGAAGATGGTTTCTGTTTTTTGTCGTTCTCTGAAGCTTAAGACACGAAAGATTATATTTAAGTTGAAAATGATACAACTTACTCATGCTTTTTAATAAAAGATCTATGGTTGCTGTTTAATATAAGAAGATTTGCTATACATATTTGGTTCTTACATTTTGTATTATACTTAATTTAGGATAGGAAAGCTTTTTAGTTTTTTTTTGATATTCCCTCTGGTAATTTTTCAGAAATAAACTTTTGAGTCATGCAATGCCCTCCTGTCCAGATTCAGGATAAAGGTTGAACAGAACACCCATCACAACCCAAAAAGCAGAAGGATGATTTCCCAGCTTACACTTACCTAAAACGCTAAACAAGTCTGCATCTGGCAGTGGTTGGAAGTGTGGTAAATGAAATTTAATATTTTCACTTGCCTGGAAACTTTCTATTTTTTTTTTTTTTTTTTCGTACAAACTGCTCTCAACTGAACATTTCAACATCTTTCCACACTCCTAACTGCCATAAGCATGTGGTAATCATATTTACAGTAACTAGGAAAAGCATGTGTCCCTTTTTATTATTTTCTGTTGTGCGGTAGTGTGGTGTTGTTGGCCAACAAAACTTTGTGTCGGTCGAGAGGAAACTTTGTTGTTAGAGAAAGAGTCGTTTCTATTTCAAGCTTTTTTTTATTTAAGTTTTTTTTTTTTTTTTTTAGTTTATGTTCACCAATTCTCTCTGAGTTTTGGCTATTTGACCAGAAATATGGTGGCGAAATGAAAAGTTATTTATGAGTTTTTAATCAGGACACAAGAAATTTGCAAACACCAACGACTGTCTATGTATATCTACGAGTATGTGGATCTATATAATGCAGGGGATACGAGCATATCCTATCCTGTAACATATGGAGCACTTGAAATGAAGTGAGAATTGGTCTGCATGCGATGAATAGAACTCTAAAACTAGTGGTTTTGTGGTTGTACTTTTGAATGAGAATTTAATTTATAGTTAGTAGTTTTTTGCATGCACGAATTTGAGATTTGATTTATTGATAAAAAACAGCTGTACATTAAGAATAACTTATAAATAGTACAGGATATTACAGAAAGGTTAATTAGGATATGCAAGAATATATATTATATTAAATTAAAATTATAGCAAAATTAAATAACAACAATAGCAACATATTATTAATTAGTTTAAAAAGAGTAAATTTAAGTTTATTAAAGTTTTTAAACAAGTTTAATAAAATTCATAGCAAAGTCGCAAAAGAAGAAAATAAATAATAAAAATAAGAAAGTTAACTCAATTCAAGTTAGAGAAATGTTCAAAGATAAGTTTATTAAAGTTTTTGTTTTCGATTCCAGACCTCATGTGACTGGGAATATTATTCCACAGTCTGACAGCATAAACGAAAAATTGTCTGCGTGATGTCAAACAGGTATATCTTGAGGAACATAAAAGAATGGAACGATTTGAAGAACAGAAATTAAGTTTGGAAAAAAGATAGTTCGGAGTCTCATTAACAATTAATTTAAAGAGAAACAAACAACACCGATACATGAAGAAAGCTTCCAATTTACAACCCAAAAGTTGACGAGCCTGAGATGAAATGTGATCAAACCTTCGCAGATTGAAAACGTAACGGGCAATAGCATTGAATGCAACCTTTAACTTTTGAAGTGAATTAGAATCAGGATCTGCGAACAACTCACACCCATATGATAACATCGGTAGGACAAACGATCTAACAAGCTTCAATTTGACTTGAGTAGAGAGTATTGTTTTTGTTACAGATAGTCCTCTTAGTGAACCATATATCTTGGCTATTGTAGAATTTATATGAGTGTCCCATGTTAGTTTATTGTTGAAGATTATACCTAGGTTTCTTACATTGGTGACATATTCAATTTCGCATGTATTTAAAAGGAGGCGAGGAAGGTTTTGAAGGTGAGGATTATTTTTGGATATAGGGATAGCTTTCGTTTTCTCTGGATTAAGCTTAAGTCCATTGCGTGTAGACCAGTGATAAATTGAACTTAAATCAATGTTCATGCTAGCTATAGCATCCTCAACCATCCCGATGGGAAAACTAATGTACAATTGCACATCATCCGCGTAGATATGAAACTGACAGTGAGACAAAACAGATGGCAAGTCATTAATGAACAAAGAGAACAGTAAAGGCCCAAGGATAGATCCTTGCGGAACACCAGAACCAACAGGAAGAAACGAAGACAGCTTACCATTGCACGATACAGCTTGCATACGATTGGTCAAGTATGAATAAATAAGATTTTTAGTTGTGTCAGAGAAATTAAAATAGGTCGTCAGTTTATCACAGAGAATATTAGAGTTAACACAATCAAATGCTTTTGAGAAATCAAGTAATGTTATCACAGTTGTATAATTTTTATCTAAGGCCTGTCTTATGTCATCAGACACTTTTAGAAGGGCTGAAATGCAACTATGCCCAGACCGGAAACCAGATTGCAGAGCGTGAAGTAGATGTTTTTGTTTAATATAATTTTTTATCTGGTTGCTTATAATATTTTCAAAAACCTTAGATAGAAAAGGAAGGATAGCTATAGGTCTGTATTCTTTTTTTTTACCTTGTTTAGGCATAGGGATAATTTTAGATTTTTTCCAGGAAGTGGGATAGGTTGAGGTCATTATTATAGTGTTAAAAATGTGGGTTATATGAGGAAGTATGAAAGGAAGAAGGATTTTTATAAAATCGGGATGATTGTTGTCGAGACCAGTAGATTTGGATTTAATAGCGAAAACTGCTTTTCCTACTTGATATTCATCAATAGCACACACAGAAAATGCGTCAGCTCTATCGTTCTCAGCAAGTCCGGCTACTATGTTGTTGAAATGGGTTGAAGGACTTGAATTTATACACCAAATGTTTTTTTTTTTCTTTTTTTGCTTTTTTATAGCTAGCGAAAAAGTAAGTCATAAAAAACGAACGGTCATTCAGAGTTTAAGTTAGAATTTAAAATTTATCGTTAGTTTTTTATTTAAAAGAGTTCCTGTGGGCAATCTCTTAAGCCACCTAGTTGATCAAAATTAAATACAAAATGATCTAAAATTCGTTAATTTTACTTGGAATATAATGTAAGACCCTATAGGGCAATCCTTAAAAATACAAACGCTGGATTTTCATTACAATGATAGAGAAAAGTCTCGCAAATCTATTCACCATGTCTTCTCGGATGCAGCATAAGCCTATAAGGCTTACGTCCGTCTAAAGCTGGAGTACAACTTGATTATTTGGAAGCATTTCATCAATCTACTTGACTCTTTTGAAAAAAATAGAGAAACAATCTATGAATTTGGTATGTGATAGAAGTATAATTTAAAATTCGAGAACCCTCGTAATTCTTCATGTCTTTTCATACCTTATCGCTACTCTTATGAACAATGTTCCAATGAAATGGCTAGGCGTCTTCTGCTCCTTAACCATTTAGACAGCATTTCTTGCTTTCAGAAATTCTCTCCAGTCTACCCTTGAGTCCGATTTCGGATGGACAGGGATTCATTTGTTACCGTAACTATAAGAATGTGAAACACCTAACCCGTGTCTATTTTTCACTTCCATATTCCATATTCATTTCGACATTTTTAAGAACAAAAATATCTTGGTACGCTAGTATTAAGGTTTGATTGTTTTGTAAATAAAAATTTAATAAAAAAACAATATTGATTCGTTTTTTTTAATACTTGTATCGTATTGAACATAGGTATACTTATCAATCCATTCTGGAGCCTAATTATGAACGAACCTTAAAATGCAGATATTCGTTTTTTGGTGGCAGTTACAGACTTTCCAAAAATAATCCTTAACGTAGACGAAAAGTTTTTTCAACTATATCAATTCTACGCGAGAGATAATTTTTTTTTATCCGCATACATATAAAAAGAGAGGAACAGTTGGTCAAACAATCAAGCTAGCGGAGCACGAATTTGAAGTGGTGCAATCCTTTAAATACCTTGGGTCAATAGCAGCAGCCGATAACAATATAGAAGAAGAAATACGCGGGCGGCTTCTCAAATCCAACAGAGCCTACTATAGTCTGTCAAAGCTCTTCAAATCCAGAAATCTCACCATAACTTCAAAACTGCTGCTGTACAGGACCATGATCCTGCCAGTGCTCACATATGGATCCGAGACTTGGGTGCTTAGCAAAAGGCACTCCGACCTCTTAGCTGCGTTCGAGAGAAAAGTCTTAAGGAGAATTGTTGGCCCCGTATGTGAGGAAGGACGATTCCGGAGACGGTACAATCATGAACTGTACGCAATCTACCTAAGCAGATATCATGACAAAAATTAAGCTCCGGTGGGCAGGGCAACTAGCTCGCATGAGCGAAGAGGAACCTGCTCGGAAAGTTCTTTGTGGTACATTCTATGGTAGACGAAAGCGTGGTAGACCATGTTTGCGCTGGAGAGATGGCGTAGACCAGGACGCCCGAAGCCTTGAGGTGCGCAACTAGATGGCGTCGGCTAGAGACCGGGATAGGTGGAGAGACTTGTTGAAAGAGGCCAGGACCGGAACCCGGTTGTCGAGCCGATGATGATGACATATGAAAAGAAACATTCTCACAAACATAAGGCAGATCATTCAATCATTGATATAGGCACTAAACAGAAAAGGACCCAGAACATAGCCTTGCGGCACTCCCATCTTCAAATATATTTTATGTATCGAAAATTTCCTTACAACATCTACACGCTGAGTTCTGTTAGCCAATTGACTACTAATGAGGCAAACATCAGCATTCGAAAAACTTAAATAGTGCTTAATTTTTGAAAAAGGACTCGATAATCGACTTTATCAAAAGCTCTAGAGATGTCCAATAGGCACAGTAACATAACGTTGGCTTTATCGTTGTCTTATATCCTCTAAAATCTTAACCCTGTCAGGAATGATTAGCTCTCCAGAATGATATGGTGATGATGACCTTTTGGACGTGAACCAAGTTTAAAGGAAACCTAGTGATCCGTTTCAAGTAGCCGAACATACATATATACATACTATATTCGAAAGCTCATGTTTGCTTGATCAAAGTTTCGAGCTCTTTTTTTATGAACTGCTATAAAAGCTTTTCCAATAAAGATTTTTAAGCTTTCGCTGGTGAAGTTCATTAAATAAATGCTAATGTGCCACAGGAGTCCGTTTCGTTTCCGACTCTCTTTCTCATGTTTACCATATTGTGAGAAGGTGATATTTATGCTGTTGCTGTATAGTACGATAACATTGCCTGGAGAAAATCCTAACTAACATGTAGTACCGATTGTACATACCACCAACAAAACCAGAATAGACTTTTGTATAGTTGTCCTTTAAAAAATCCTGACTAATTAAGAACAGTTTACTAATTTTCCCAAAATAATAGAAAAGATTATAAGTTTTCAAAATTTTCTATATAATAAAACTTTATTGTTATTCAACACTTTTTAACTGTTTTCGATGATTTACATAAGTTTCATACTATTACTAGTAACCAATTTTGTAGAAACTGAATGTGAGTTTTAAAAAATCAAATGAACAATAAATAAGAAATTAAAAACAAATTAGTTTTAAGTACATAGTACTGAATTTAGTATTAAATGACAATTGATTTAAAAGATAAACGAAAAAGGTATGCAATGTAACAGTAAAACAAAATTAATAGGAAAATGAAGTGTAATTTTAGGATGGAAATGCAAATTTGGAATTTAAAGAAAAAAATAATAATGTTGGTTACAATATTTATATCTGAAACTTCTTATTCATTAAATAGTTTTGCTGACGACTGTACTTCCAGATTCTAATATGTGTTTCACGCTGCATGACCTTGTTCTTCGGATGTGGATTTGGAACGACAGAGTATGATAAGCTCATTAAACTCTTATCTTGATATAATTGTGTTTAGTGGGGAATTTAATGCTTCAAACACTCAATGCTGTCTCTTATCATTAAAGCAGAACCGATTCCCCACGCAGCTATCTATGAGCGGCGCTTGCATTGAAGAAAGAGAACATTTTTCATTCATAGGTTTGTGTATCACAGACCACTTCGTGTAGAATAACCACATATTTGAAACGTCACCAAGAACACTGCTAAGTGCTTAGGTTTCCTTGGACTATAACAAGTCCCATAATTGGGTAGGTGATTCACTTGACTCTCTAGTATAGAATCCAGAAACGAGCTTAAAAATGATAGGTTATGAAAGTATAACTGAAACATTTGAATTTCTCGAGCACCGCTGCAATGTTTCTTGTCTTCCATTATTTTACCGTTATTTTTATAAACAGTCTTCTAGTGAAATAGCCAGAAAAATTCCTCCCCTAAAGCAATTCATCGGTGCTACTAGCGCTTCAGGGAATACCCATCTGTTCTGTTAAATTCAGATATTCTATGTTTAGCCGCACTACACGAATGTGGTATGCTCTACCCGCATCAATATTTCACTCCCGTTACAATATTCAAAAATTCAAAACCCAAGTTCATCGGTATCTCGTTTTGTTCGCAAGTGTATCTCGTTTTAAATTATTTCCAGCTTTCCTAAGCCTGGCACTGTGCTCAAACATTTTTAGGGTATTTAAAATCCTGTCTTTTATTTCCCTTGTCCTGCCCAATTAAAAGTGTTCAACAACAAGTTCAAATAATTATATTGTTTCATGGGTCTTTTGTTCGACATTTTGCACATTTCTGCAATTTTACGGTTGCCATAATCGTCCTTCCGAGAGTTTGTAACGAAGCGTTTCAGGCTACTCCATTTTATGTTAGTTTTGTATTACTACCGCGAATTGTACTCAAACCAATTCAATTTTCATAAGCACCATGGACAATTAACGTCACAGGGAAATCAACTACATTAATATTTTTCGTTCACCACTTACATAGTTCACATTCAGTTTTAACTGAAAAAGGAAAAATCATCATGAAGACCTACTTCGGTGAACGAAAAGGTACCCTTTCAATCATACACGGCATAGGCGGCATAGTAAATTGGTTGTATCAATCATTTGCAATCCAGTCGTAGACAAGTGCGGACGAATTGGTCATTTAGCTTTCCTTGCTTTTGTGGAGCTTCCCCCCACCAGTGGTAAGGGGTAAGGACAAGTTAGGTAGGTGAGATTGTCCAGCTATTTCTTATTACGGCTTCCCCCCACCAGCGGTAAGGGGTCTTAGTTCGAAGTTTAGCGTCCTAATTGCCAGCAGGGGCTTCGGTACTTGCTGATCTACCAGATCGTTGAGCCTGCTGTTTAGTGCCACCATGGGCGTTTTGTACCTACTAATTAGTGCCACCAAGGGCGTTATACCGTTAGATCCCCTCGTAAGGCCAACATCCGAATGATAGGACCGGTAAATCCGAATCATCAGGAACCAGAATACCCGTAACCAAGTACCAGATCCGAATCACCAGCAACCAGTACAACCGATACGAAGCAGAAAGACAGGAATCCTGAAGAGTTGATGCCCATGAATCATTCAATTACACGAATTAAGTGAAATACTAGTAGCAGAATATTGTGTGTTATAGACTTAAGAGTTATTTTCAATAAAGATCTTGTAATAAGGTTTGAGGACCTTTTACTTTGAAGTTTCGTGTTTTCTTCAGGACGACCCTGGCGAGACCGGCGAGCAAAACCTCGGCTGGAAAGCAAAAAGCACATTACAAGTTCTTATCGAAAAGTGTTGTATAAATTTAAGTCGACCGGATCAATTTAGCAATTCACCAAAACCCGAACGCTAATGAAAGGCAAGATCTACCGAAAACATCGCCGCTGTCCGTGAGAATGTGCAAGAGAATTGGAATCCACAACTTGGCGAATTTTTCGTCATGAATTGGGCCTACACTCCTTCAAACTTCAACTGACCCAGAGTTATCGACGATATAGTCAACAAAGTAAGAGTTTGCTAACTGCAACTGGGCAATCGATCAGTTGGAAGTTTTTCGGTCGAAAAAAACAAATTTAGCGACGAGGCCCATTTCTGGATGAATGGGTTCGTCTGCGAGCAAAATTTTCGATTCTGGGTAGAGCATAATCCCTGCGAGACCCACCAAAAATGTATTGCTTCCTGATATAGAATACGGACAACGAGGAAGCAGTTCCACTTAAGGCTTACCCAGGGTCAGTCTAATTTTGCCGGCAATAATCTAATAATCTCCATCACCACCCAAACCTACACCAAGACCATCACTAGAAAACCAGAACTGAACAACAGAGGACGAATGTCAACCAAATTTTAATATTAAGCTTTCATGCATTAGATCTGTTTCTTTTAATGTTAAACTTGAGAATGTATAACGTCAGCCCCCATACCTGTCAGTAAAATTTAAATTCAATCTACTTAACTTACTTGTAAATATATGTAGAGCTTGAATGCAATTGACTTGCAAAAGCTTTATTTATTTAAAAGAACTTACAAATTAATTTATTAGTAATTAATTTAAGTTTACACAATTAATTCAAAAATATTTAAGCAAATAGAGTTTAATTTTATGTCTCTTTAATGAAAACGTCTGATTCGGTTCGTAGTTGGCGGCAAAAAGATCGATGAGAAGGCATTTGCACTTCAGGTTGGTTGCATTTTCTTCTTCCTCTTCTTTTGCGATGTTCATGGAATTGGAATATCGTAGCCATGAATTTGTGTTGCCATTGTTGAGTTCCTACAACCCGGCCATCCTTAGGTTCAGCGGCTCGATGAACCTCGCTCGCCGTTTGTAAAATTCATTGTCAAGCCTAGCTCAATTCATCTCAGATACTTTTAAGTCTCAATTTGGTTTTCATCTCAATTCGTCTTCATCTCAATTCGTCTTCATCTCAATTTGTCTTGAGGCTCACATCAGGGATAAGTAAATCATCTCAGGGTATCTTCGTTATCGTCTCGGCAGGTGTTTTTGACTTCTTTGGCTTTATCTGGTTGTGGTTCATCTCAGTTTGCGTCATCTCTGGGTTCATCTCGGTTTTATCTAAGATATAATAAAAAAAATTTGTAAGTCACATCAGGTAAAATTCGTCTCGGATTCTGAGTATCTTTGTTGTTCTAGGTTAATTGAATTGTTTTTATTTATTTATATAAATCTTTTTTTTTTAATTGTCTCTGGTTTCATCGTAGTTTTCTTCTTCATCCGAACTGCCATGGAATCAATGGCTTCATATTGTCAGCGCTGCTGCTAGTCTTTTTGGGGCCTTCAGTCTCTCCAACTTTTTCGACGTCATAACGATCATTTTACCAAATTGCGTTCGACGTATAGCAACAAGATCGCCAGTGTTGTAAATTTTTGCGGATTTTCTTTTCTTGTTAAAAGTTTTTGAGTTCTCCTCTTGGATTTTCTCAATATCTTCTCGGGCCTTCTCTCGTATGTTATCGCCTTCTTCGTTAAAGATCTCCAAAAATTCCCCGGCGATCACTTCAGCAATTCTCAGGTCTTCTTTGTTAGGCATCTTTACACCAAACATTACTTCAAAAGGACATCTTTTCGTACTTCTGCTAATGCTAGAATTTAAAAACTGTTGGACTTTGTTAGTAAATTTGTACCAATTATTAGGGTTTTCAAAAGATAATTTGGTTAAAATTGGTATAATAGTTCTATTTATGCGCTCAACTTGGCCGTTGCCTCTAGGAACTCCTGTTGTAATCTTCAAATGCTTAATACCCTCATCCTCACAGTAGTCTTCAAAACTGTTGGATGTAAAAGCGGTACCTTTGTCCGTTATAACTCTTTGTGGATTACCAAAAATGGAACTTTGCTGTTGAAGTTTATTCAAAACCTCAGTTGTACACAGCGTTTTTGTTGGATATATCCAAACAAACTTGCTAAAAGCATCAACAACGACAAAAATGTATTTATATTGCTTCCCAGTAGATGAAAGTGGTCCTAAATGGTCTAAGTGATAAGTATGCAAAGGACGATCTTCTTTAGGTATAGGGTAAAGGAATCCTTCCTGTTTCCCTTGCTTCTTCTCAGCTAAGATGCATTCTATGCAACTTTGGCGACATCTTTTGATTTTTTCGCGAAGAACCATCTTTTTTCGACACTAATACTATAGGGCTTGCAAACTCGGATAAACTAGGCCTAATTATTTTTTTATGAAGCCATTCTTCTATTTGACAATCAACAACATCCTTCTCTAATGGTGAAAGTCGTCTAGGATGTTGAAAAATCGGTGTTTCGTCTTTTAAAGCGATCTTCATTTCGAAGTCCATTATTATTTCTTCTACAGGATTATAACTTTCTACTTGTTGTAATATGTCTTTTCTATACTTCTCGTTTTCTATATTAAACTCAAACTCAGTATCTTCGCTTATTGTAAAACATTCTAGCATCTCATTTAATCTCTTAACTTTAACATCTCCAGGAGTGATCAAAATCTGAGTGTTCTTAAAAATGTTCTGTCCTAATATCATTGGCACCGAGAGAAATCTGTCAGAGATAACGTGGATTTCATCCTGAAACACGTTGTCTTCAAGAGAAATTTTGGCGACAAAACTTCCAAGAGTAAAAACGCTACTTTCTGCTAAGCCTCGCAAAGGTATACTTGGTCCTGTTAACTTAGGTGAGCCCAGTTGAATGTATTCTTCTAATCTAAGAAGAGAAACCTCGCTTCCAGTATCAAGAAGTGCTTCCAAGGAACGTGTACTATCGACGAAATTTACTGCCTTAAGAAAGGAATTAACGAAGAGGGGAAACATTAGCTGCTGCCTTAACATTTCGTACTAATTGGTTTTTTGGACACTGAGGAGCCTTATGGCCAAACTCCTTACAACTAAAACATTTTGAGCCATCCGAAAGTCTACGACAGTCAGAAGATCGATGACCTTTTGCACCACAATTATAACAAATCGTATGAGGATGTTCAACATTTGTTGTACGCATTGCACTCGCGTGCCTCTTGTCCATTTGCATGCTGGACTTTGAACTGGATGTTTGATTTTTCTCTGAGAATATTCTATACACTTCTATTTTTTGTTTAAAATCTTTGAAATTGTTTGCTCCGTAGAGCAATGATTTATTGTTGTGTGTGTCCCTTGTGCCATCAATTACATATTGGATTATTGAATGCTCATCAATTTTTGCTCGTGAACCAATCTCTCTCATCTTAAGAAAATACTGCAGCACAGTCTCGCCTTCAAGCTGCTTACGTCTCATCAATTTTCTGTGAATTTCAGCACACGAAAAATGTTCACCAAATTCTCCTATCAAGAAAGTTTTAAGCTTTTACCAAGAATTTAAATCCGTCTCCGAACGAACAGCCATCTCTGCCGACCCAGACAAAAGCCTTCTTGCAAACAACAAATTCTCTAAAGGTGTCCAACCCATTAACTTCGCCCCGATCTCTACCTCTGCCACCCAACATAGAACACTAAACTCATCATCTCCACTGAACCCTCGAACTGAACTCGCTGCATCTTGGAATGTTACAGAAGCCTTATGCTTGTTACGTAAGAATGTTAATTCATCACGCATCGCCGACATCTCTGCGTCTTTCTTAATGCTATTCTCCCTCTCCTCAAGAATTTTTTCGCGAAGGTCTAACTGCTTGCTTCTTTCCTCAACCTCTGCCATCGGAGAATAACAATTTTCCTCTCTTTCTACACTATTCTTATTACGCTTTCCCATTTCAACAAATGAATAATATTCCACGTCTCGGAGTAGTATAATTGAGATTAGATAGACCCTATACGAAAGTGGAACACCTGGGGCAACTTTCTCCTCTTCAAATCTCTTAACTTCAAATATTTTATTCTCTTGACAATTAATAAGTGGTTTTTTACCATCACTTGCTGAAACTTGATCAGTTTAGCTCTGTCCCTCGATGGTTTTGGCTCTCAATCAGAATTATCGATCCACGTCTTCGTGCGTCTAAGGTTCCGTACAAGTAGAATTTATTTTAATTAAAAATTTCCGATTCTTATAAAATTTTTGTAGGTTGAGCCCCCATGTAGAGCTTGAATGCAATTGACTTGCAAAAGTTTATTTATTTAAAAGAAATTACAAAATAATTTATTAGTAATTAATTTAAGTTTACACAATTAATTCAAAAATATTTAAGCAAATAGAGTTTAATTTTATGTCTCTTTAATGATAACGTCTGATTCGGTTCGTAGTTGGCGGCAAAAAGATCGATGAGAAGGCATTTGCACTTCAGGTTGGTTGCATTTTCTTCTTCCTCTTCTTTTGCGATGTTCATGGAATTGGAATATCGTAGCCATGAATTTGTGTTGCCATTGTTGAGTTCCTACATAGTTGATCCAGTTTTAAATGTTAACAATTAAAATTTGTTGTCTTGGGTACGGTTCTCAGTAGCTGCTCTCTCCCTCTCTCTCTCACTGCCCCTTGCGAGTAATTAACAAATCGTCCAAGAGTATCTATTGTCATGAAAAGTGCTGATCATTAGTGGTTGGGAATCGGCAGAAAATTGAAGGTCCATTTCTCCAAATGCGTGCACAGAAATATTTGAGAGTTGTAAGTCACTAGGTTCAGGCTCTCTTTGAGCCGTCATGGCCTCTAGTTTATTTGATTTTTAATTTTGTTAACTATTGATTTTTTCTTAACACAAAGTCTATTGAATGCAAGAGCAAGTTCGTGTGACCCATCAGCCGTGCGTTTTATTTCCTGCACAAATACTTGCAAAGAAGCTCGCTACAAAAAGTCCCTAAAAAATTTGCACATGCAGAAATTATTTTTCTCAGACTGACAAAGCGTCAATCTGGCGAAAACGGAAATTTTGGTTGGGCGACTTGAATCAATCGAATGATTATTATAAATAAACCCCCAACGCAATTCTACCAAAAAGTATTTTTCTTATTGACCTAAGTCCCACTCCTTTGTTCAACTGACTCCAGTCGCATTCTTATTTTCATTTGTCTAAGTCACTATAGTCACGTCACATTGCATACACAATTTCTGTGCGGCAAATATTTATTATCCTGTCACATTCCTAATTTCCTCAAAAGCTCAGATACGATTCCATTAACTCTTGATGTTGTGAAAACTGCAGTGTCATCTGCCACAATTCTCTATCACTTTGATCCTATCCGAAAAAAAAATAAAAAAAATAACAAATCCATAGCACAACGAGCTGGGCGAAAACTTTCTGTCTTCTTCCATCTCTTCGAATCCTAGATTCTCTGTTCTCAAAAGGAGAAGACACAAACAAAACAAACCAAAACCAACCAACTCGACATTATTCCGTCCACCACCCGACATGTCGAAATGTCCATGCCGAAAACAGACACCGGTAATCAGTGTCGAAAATGTCTTCTACATATATCTTGACTCTCCACGAGAGACGAGACCAAACGCAGAGAAATTCCTTTTTTTTTGTGCTTCGATTTGGACATTTTTCACCTTCTAGTTGCAGGGGCCAAGCAATTCATAACCATCATTAGGTCTGAACTACAATCGCCTGAGTATCAGAGTTCCATTAATCACCATCATTTGCCATGGGCCCCCTCTCAATCCGCATGCACCACGTGAGAGCACGTCAAGAAAGGTCCTTTTTCTAGTTTCTGTTACAATGCAAATGGCCGGGGCGCAAATACGCCCTCTGCTCTGATGAATTGTCTATTCCCTCTAAGAAGAATCAAATGCAAAAAAACTATCTTCACACACACAGAATCAGAATGAGAGTGTTTTCAGGTAAAGACACAAAAAATCCTCCAACTAAAAGATGTTCAGGGGTGGATTGAATTGAGATTCTATTAACGATGGCCTAAAGGCAGCATCATCAAAGGTCTTACACATCAGATTGTGTATTATATGTGCTTCCTGCATGGAGGTTCATACATAGTTGGGAACAGTTGGCTTTGAAAATGAGAACAAAGCTCTGAAGAAAACTTTTTGTTTTTGTAAGGAACATGAGGAACGGCCCTGGCTCTCACATGGCTTATTGTTCTAATCCAGGACTGAAAACAAAAAGAAAACACATTCTAGCTTCCTTCGGCTTGGATTTTTTTTGGCGCTCCTGCTGATATCCTTTGGAAATGAACGAAAAAGTTTCGACACTTTACACACCTGTTTGTGCAGATATTCCCCCACATAGCCAACCCTGTCTCTTGTGTTCATCTCAGTCTCAGGGTTATAAATCGCTCAACCATCTAACTATTGAATGTAATTGAAATGCTTGCCAATAACGTTTTAAGTCGAAAAACGAAAGACACACAGGATCAACAAAAAAAAAATAGTGAGGGGGTTTGAGTTTAATATACGTACAAAAGTTTCTCAAGCATTTTTTTGTGTCCAAATGGTCTTGAGAGTCATGAGTGCCCTTCGTTTGCAAACAGCGCAATTCCATCATTTCTTTTTTGGTTTGTTCCTGTAGCACCTTAACGGGATGAGAAAGAACAAGGGAAGGGTGTGTAGCTGCTTTTGGATCGAATGCAACTGGAAAAGGTGTGAACTCCACGTGTTCATTCGTGCGGGGTTCTAGTGCATTTTGATTTGGTAACTTTTTCTATGGGTGCCATTCCAATAAAAAAAAAATATTTCTGTGTAAATGTATATGCCTCAGGGATGAGTGGTGGACCTTGTAAATAAACCCTCAATCCCCATGCTGCATCCTTCATCAAAAACTGAAGTTTACCTTTGTATAGTGCAGGTGTGAAAATTTATGACTTTTCTAAAACTGCTCCCTGTATTTAGGGTACAACTAAAAGTTTTATTTCTCCCACCCCAAACACACACACACCCCCACACAAACATACTTCATCCTATAACTATAACGGACATTTTGTGTTGGATATGAAATTACGTTTTAAATAGAGAAAGCTCAACCCCTGTTCATTTAAAGCGTGCTAATGGCAAAGCGAATTAAATCCTTTTGTTTAACCCCAAAAGCAAAGTGTAATTTCTAAGATGAAACATTTTGCTCGCTTCCTCGTTCCGGGGTGTGAATAAGCTGTGAGAGGAAATGAACGTGTTGAGTTGGAGCACCAGAAACGGAAATCATCTGTCATCACCATATTCCGTTTAACACCTGGTCTAAGAGGGAACACCCTATGGATGCCAAGATGAGATGGGGTGAAATGCAAAGGCTAGTTTCAAGTGGAAACGATGGCAGAGGTATAGGTGGGGAAGGTCGCTTTTATGTTTAACAGGAACCGAAGGACATTTATCCGAAAAATGCTCTGTCGGTAGTGAGAGGTAAAGAGATTTGGAAATTGGATCGAAATACGTGACAGGAGATGGTATGAGGCAAAGTAAAGGTGAAGTTTTCTAATGGGTGGAACTTTAAAATTGAATATTCAAAAATACAAGAAACGACCTATTGATTTTTATAGAAAAGAAAGTGGAGAAATGCTCGTGTGAAGACGTATTTCCAGAAACTTTGTAAAGATTTAAATTGAGCCAATAAAAATATGCCGATATCTATATCTAATCCAAGAACTGCGTCAATTTTTGTTTGCTTTGAGGAGATTAACCCTTAGAGTTACTGAAAGATGTCAATCGGGGAAAATTTGTCAGGTTGAATATTAAATAAAAAATAATTGTCTATTTTTTATTTTATTTATATAGAATGGACAGTGACAGTGATGATTTTACATTTGACGTCTAAGTTTCATCAATTCTTCTAATACACTCTTTTAATAGAATTTTTTTTAAATTTTAATTTACGAGTGCCGTAACTTGGATATTTTCTTCTAGGGTCTGAATTGCTTGGAGATCCTTGCTGTAAATTTAGACTATCTGTTCAATCGTATATAACATGCCATGACAATTTAACATCTGAATAATAAAACACAGATTTGACAGATTTCACCAAAACAACATGGCCGTTACATCTACCCGCACCCATTAAAAAACCCTTTTTACCCAATTTTAATGATTAATTTGAAAAATATTTGATTGAGTTACTCAAGTGGAGTGTTGTTCAAGAATATTGTAGAAAGATAACGACGAGACACTTACATAGTCTTAAGCGTATCAGACCAAAAACATAAATGTTAAAAAAAGAGCCAAGTTCTTCTGTACAAAAACCTTTGTGTAACAAGTCAGCCGTGAAAAGTACTGAGATCTAAAAGTACGCCAAGTTCTTACTTCATGAAGGTTTAATACCAAATATTTAAAGTAGAATCATACAATAAAACGGCGAACATGTTTTTTGTGGTGTGCTTTGCCCACAAAAACCCAAGGGTCAGAAATTACATGTTAAAGGAAAGCATTTATTGCATAGATGTGCAGAATGCAAAAATTATTCAAATATATTACACAGAAATTGTTTAAAACAATAAATAAAAATTGCAAAAACGTAATTTTTTTATCAAAATCGCTTGAGCCGTTTTCGAGATAAATAAGATCTTGCATTATGGGTGTATGGGGGGTACCGTTAGTTTTGGAGCTAAAAAAAATTTTGAATTTCCCCTCTAGGAAATAACCAAAGACCCTTAACTACCGGGATTGAAGAACATAGGTCTAGTGGTTTGGGCTGTAGGCAGAGGTACAGACATACAGACACAGTGAAACATGTTTTTTGTGTACTAAATTTTCCTTAAAATTTTTATTAAAAAAAAATTGATATGCAAATTATTAGTATTCAATAAAATACATTTTATAACGTAATTTAAAAATTTATTCGTGTATCCGTTTTCAAGATATTGAATTTTCAAAAAAAAAATTTGTACTATTTTTTTAAAAATCCAAAAACTATTTTTTCGAAAAAAAATTTTAAATTTTATATTTTTAAATGCATAGAAGCTTCTGCATAAAAATTTTGGTAAAAATCGTTGGAGCCGTTGATGAGAAATTCGAAAATCAAAAAAAAACGTTCTATGACAGGTACCCCTAATAACATTTCCCCCAAATTTTTTTTTTACCAAAATATAGTCCATGTCCATAATATTACCCCTAATTTTTTTTATCAAAATCGTTAGAGCCGTTTTCGAGATAAATAAGATTATGCATTACGGGTGTATGGGGGGTACCGTTAGTTTTAGAGCTAAGAAATACATTTCAATTTCCCCTCTAGGGAATCACCGAAGAACCTTAAGTACCAAGTTTGAAGAAAATACCTCCAGTAATTTAGGCTGTAGTCCGAGATACAGACATACAGACAGACAGACAGAATTGTCGGACCCACTTTATTCGTCTTCGCTATCATCGTAATGTCACCTTTGATCAAAATCTCGAGTTTGATTTTTTTTCCAAATGCAGAACTTGCCCTATAGTACCTATGTATATCGCAAGTAAAAAATGAAAGCATTCAGCGAAAACCCAAAGCCAGAACCCGAAACATTAAGGTGGATTCACATTACACAAATCCGCCAACACGATACAAGTTGATGAACATGTTGTTGAACGTGAACCCCGTAAGTGAAGAAATATTATCAATATAAATATATTCGGCATTTGTTTTTTTTAGAAGTTGAGCTCTTACAATAATATTTTGAAACATTAAGCGTTAACTACAATCGGCACTTTTTCCAAAAAGTGAAAAAGAATACACACATACACTAGCGACATCTGTTGCTTTCAGTTTGGCGACATCTATCGGTCATTTTCTGAAGCAATTTATTCCATGTAAGTGTACTAGTGTTTTCGAAAAGTGAAACATTTACTTTTTGTTTTTTTTGAGATGGGAGATAAAATTTTAAATTGAGTTGGAAAAGGAGAGCAGATTTTTTTTTAATATTTTCACTTTTCAAGTTCATTGCAGTTATGGCTTTACAATAATAGGGGTATTCATGCAAAAGTGTAAGCTCTGCGTATTTGTATAAGTCAATTATTTTCAAAACTTATTTATGTACATTTGTCTGAATTTGAATTTTAAATATTTTCGAAAAAAGAGAATACAAAATACTCGAAATGTATTTTTCAGGCAAAAAGAGAAAAGATAAAAAATGCAGACGTCGCGTCGTCAAAAATGCGGACGAACATGACTTACGATACAAATTTAAATCTCCATAGCTGAACGCGTTCCCTGGATTCAAACCTACCTCATTTTCGGAACACTTCCATTTATGTAATTTTTGTTGACAATAAACAGCTGGCCGATCGATGTGTAAACAAAAAAAGTTTTACAAAAGTAAATTGAATTTATGTTTTTGAAGTTAGCTATATTTCTTTAGGCGCGTTATGAAATAAAATGCATGACTGGGTCGCACGAACTTGCTCCTATGTAATAGACTAGGAATTTTAAAAACGAATGTTATTAGAGAAAACTGTTCATAAGGATAAAATTAATTTTTTAAATTCTTTTAGAGACAAAAACAGAATGCTACTACAAGAACAAAAATTATAAGTTCTAGTAGTGGTTTCTTAAAAAAATAAAATGCACGACTGGGTCGCACGAACTTGCTCCTATGTAAAAGACTAAGAATTTCAAAAATGAATGTTATTAGAGAAACTGTTCATAAGCATAAAATTCATTTTTTAAATGACTAAAAAAACTTCTTTAGTAGTTAAAGGTAAGAATAGGATGCCATGTGATTCTAGCAAGTACAGATTTATGCAAGAACAAAAATTATAAGTCTTTGTAGTGGTTTCTTAAAAAATAAGGTTTTATATAAGAAAATTTTAAAACATTTTTAAAAAATTTGAAGTTTTTGATATTGTATGAATAATAATTAAATTTACAAAAAAATTATTGAGCCATTTTCGAGACTGAATTTTCAAAAAACAAAAAATTGGTTTTTTTTTTCCAAAATTCAAAAAAATATTTTTCTTAAAGTCTTGAAATGCAATGTTTTTTAAACTTTTTGGAAGCTGCCCTCTACGAAATTTCATTAAAATCCGTTGTGCTAATAATGAGAAATTCAAAATTTTAAAAAATCGTTATATGGCAGGTACAGTCAGTAATATCTTGTTTTCAAATTTTATTTTATTAAATTACAGATATTAAAAAATAATAGAAAGCAAAAAAATTTAAACAAAATTCTCGGAACCGTTTTCGAGAAAAATACGATTTTCGAAAACCATTTTTTAACATTTGTATGGAGGGTACCGTTATTTTTAGGTAAAATAAATTTATTTTGCTCATATATTGTAGATTATTTGTTCAAACTTTTATTTATCAAGTTTTGAAAAAATCGAGCATGGGGTTTTCAAAATATTGAGTTTAAAAAAAAAAATTTTGAATGTTTTTTTAAAAATCCAAAAAATTTGTTTTGGAAAACTTGAATACACAATAATATTTAAACTGCTGGGAAGCTTAAGCATAAAAAAAATGATCAAAATCGGTTGTACCGTTTTTGAGAAAATCAAAAACAAAAAAAATAGTCCCAAGGGGGTACCAAAAATACTCATTTTTTTGAAAATTTTTTTCGACCATTACCTAGGTTTAAATAAATTAAATTTTTTGAATTTTTTTTAAGAAAATCACAGGGACAGTTTTTGAGAAAAAAAAATATTTATAAAATTTCGGAAAAAAATCGTATGGCAGGTACCGTTATTTTTGGTCATAAAAAATCAAATCAAAAAACATCCGGGGGTAAAAAATCAAAACCCATATCTACCAAGTTTGAAGAAAATCGGCCGAGCCGTTTAGCTGTAATCGAACAGACAGACAAACAGAATTGCCAGACCCAGTTTTTTCGTCTTCGCTATCATCGTAATGTCAACTTTGATCAAAATCTCGAGTTCGATTTTTGTTACGAATGCATAACTTGCCTTATAGTACCTATAAGTCGCAAGTAAAAATGATGAGAGTGAAATTTTTAGATGTAACACAAAATTCACAGGTTGACGTCACTCCGGCGACGTGGGTTCGAATCCAATATAATGGCCATAACAACAGCTGAATGACATGAAAGAATCGAAACAAAAATTGTTAATGTGTCAAAAATGTGTATAGGTTTGAAAGTTTGTTTACCATTTACTGTTTTCCTTTGGACTCAAGGATTGAGTGCTTAGTAGGTACTTCTCATTGCATTCAACAATTTAAAAAAAATCATGAATTCTCTGTCTTTTATTGAATGATAATGAATTAAATAAATAAATTGGCACTCGAATTTCGAGAGCTGGGTTGGCTAGTAATATTGAAACAGCTACAATGTAATAGAGAAATTTTATTATTTAATGATTACTGACTAAAATTTGATGGGCTTACTTGGCAAGTTTTTTGTATGTCCAATTCGAAAGGTTTTAAAAACTTGAAAGGTTTTAAAAACTTGAGACATGTTTATCGGGGATTTGATGCTGGGCATTGCTACTTGGCGCTGTTGCTGCGTTCGGATTCACAATAATGTCCATTAATTTCTCCTTAACCTCGGCCGACTTCATTTTCATGGCCGCCGAAAGCTTACTAAACAAATCACTGGTTGACTTCGACTCAGGCACTTGCGTGCCACTTTGTACCTTTCACGGCTGACTTGTTACACAAAGGTTTTTGTATAGAAGAACTTGTCTCTTTTTTTAACATTGATGTTTTTGGTCTGGTATAATATTTTTGAAACCACAGCTAAAGCGATAATGTGCTATGCAGCTCAAGTTTGTGGTCACAAAGAATTTGAAGAAGTTGAACAGCTTTTGCGTTACTTCCTAAAAAGAAGCTTGAAGCTAGCCAATAGTACTGCGAATCATATACTAATGCTTCAAACTGGTCTTCCTGCTTTGTTTATTGCAACTCTGAAACTTGAGATAGACTACGTTCTAAGGAAGATTGCAATGGATGGTAGGAGACTACCAAAAAAATTGCTATGCTTGTGATTTAAAAACAAGTATCATGGTTTGAGTCGTGGAGATATTAAGACACGGGAAAAGCGAACTCTATAGTCTCATATCTCAAGTAGACGAAAGAAAGAGAGAGGACTACACTCTGAAAGCCAAAAATTCACTTCATAGAGACGTATGTATATGCAAGTCTTAAATATAACCTGGTAGCAAATGATTATTTCAGGGCGAAGTATCCAACCGATCTCTTGTCACTGTTTTTAAAAGCAAGATGGGAGATACTTCCTTTCAACTATATTCCTCACAGGATTGGTTTAGAAGATAAGTGTGGCTTATGCAACCTTAGAGAACGTGAAAATTTGTTCCATTTCTTGGGAAAGTGTCCTGTTTTAGTGGAAGCTAGAAGAAGTACACTTGGGAAATACTACCTTAATCAAGATGAAATCATAGTTGTTTTAAACGAATTCATGGATTGGAAAGCCCTTTGCAACTATGTCAAGATTACACTTAACTACAGAAAACGAAAATAATGATTACATGCGTCAAGAGTACAAACAAAAATTGTTTGTCGAATTTTGGCCGAATTATAGAGGGCGCCAACGTCGACTCATCAAAAAACACATTTTCCCATTGCGGACAGTAAATCTCCGGATCTACTGAACCGATTTTCAAAAAACTTATTGCAACTTGATTGTTTTCAAAGACAATTTACCCACAACTTTACCAAAAAGTTATGAAAAAAAAATGGCGACCCAAAAATGGGTCGACGTTGGCGCGCTTTATAATTCGGCCAAAATTAAAAAAAATAAAATGCACGACTGGGTCGCACGAACTTGCTCCTATGTAATAGACTAGGAATTTTAAATACGAATGTTATTAGAGAAAACTGTTGATAAGGATAAAATTAATTTTTAAATCCTTTTAGTAATAAGAGACAAAAACAGAATGCTATCCAAATATGAATTTATTCAAGAACAAAAATTATAAGTCGTTGTAGTGGTTTCTTAAAAAAAGCTTTTATACACAAACTTCTTAAAAGCTTTTTAAGAAAAAATTTTAGTACGCCAATTTAAAGTTTTTAATTTTGTTCGAATAAAAATTAAATTTACAAAAAAACTATTGAGCCGTTTCTGAGATATCGAATTTTCAAAAAAAGAAAAAATAGAATTTTTTTTTTCAAAAATTCAAAAAATATTTATTTTAAAGTTTTGAAATGCAATGTGTTTTAGAAGCTTCTCTATTAAAAATTTCATTAAGATTCATTATGTGGATAATGAGAAATTTAAAATTCGAAAAAATGGTTCTATGGTAGGTACAAGCTGTAATATCTTAATTTTAAATTTTTTTATTAAATTAAAGATCGTAAAAATTAATTGAAAAAAAAATGTATCAAAATTCTAGGCACCGTTTTCGAGAAAAATACGATTTTCGAAAACCATTTTTTTTTTAAGTTTTTAGCATTTGTATGGTAGGTACCTTTCTTTTTAGGTAAAATAAAAATTTTTTTCTCACATCTTGTAGATCATATTACGAAACTTTTATTTATCAAGTTTAATAAAATGCACGACTGGATCGCACAAACTTGCTCTTATGTAAAAGTACTTTGGAATTTAAGATACATTTTATAAATATAAAACATGGATTTAATGAGATAATAATGTTCAAATGCATAAAATTGCCGTCTGGTTTCCGGAAAAGTATGAATTTATGCAAATAAACCTTAAAAAATCGTTTTATTATTAAATAAATTTTTTATATAAGAAATTTCTTTAAAATTTTTCAAGAAAAAAATGTGGGATGCGAATTTTAAGTATTTAATAATATTGGTCTTAGGAAATAATTTCAAAAAATAATCGTTCATAGGTTTTGAAGATATTGATTTAAAATTTTTTTTTTTTTTTTTTAAACCCAATAAATATTTTTTCGAATATTTTTATATACAATATTATTTTAAACTTAAGGGGATTCCTGCTAAAAATTTTGGGTTAAAATCCTTACAGCCGTTAATGAGAAAGTCGAAAATCAAAAAAACGGGTCTATGGCAGGTACCCCTAATAACATTTTGCCCCAAAATTTTTTTTGACCAAAATGTAGTCCATGTCCATAATACCACACCTAATTTTTTTTATCAAAATCGTTAGAGCCGTTTTCGAGATAAATAAGATTTTGCATTACGGGTGTATGGGGGGTACCCTTAGTTTTGGAGCTAAAAAAAAAATTTCAATTTCTCCTCTAGAGAATCACCGAAGACCCTTAACTACCGAGATTGAAAGAAATAGGTCCAAGGGTTTAGGCTGTAGTGAGAGGTACAGACATACAGACACACTGAAACATGTTTTTTGTGTACTAAATTTTTCTTAAAATTTGTATAAAAAAAATTGATATGCAAATTGTTAGTATTTAATTAAATACATTTTAAAACGTAATTTAAAAATTTAATCTTGTATCGGTTTTCAAGATATTGAATTTTCAAAAAAAAAATTGTATTATTTTTTTAAAAATCCAAAAACTATTTTTTCGAAAAAATTTTTAGTTTATATTTTTTAAAATGCAAAGCAGCTCCTGCAAAAAAATTTTAGTTAAAATCGTTAGAGCCGTTGGTGAGAAATTCGAAAATCAAAAAAACCGTTCTATGACAGGTACCCCTAATAACATTTCCCCCCAAATTTTTTTTTCACCAAAATATAGTCCATATCCATAATATCACACTTAATTTTTTTTATCAAAATCGTTAGAGCCGTTTTCGAGATAAATAAGATTTTGCATTACGGGTGTATGGGGGGTACCCTTAATTTTGGAGCTAAAAAAAAAATTTCAATTTTTCCTCTAGGGAATCATCGAAGACCCTTAACTACCGAGTTTGAAGAAAATACGTCCGATAGTTTAGGCTGTAGTTCGAGGTACAGACATACAGACATACAGACATACAGACATACAGACATACAGACATACAGACATACAGACAGACAGACGGAATTGTCAGACCCACTTTTTTCGTCTTCGCTATCATCGTAATGTCAACTTTGATCAAAATCTCGAGTTCGATTTTTTTTCCAAATGCAGAACTTGCCCTATAGTACCTATATCGCAAGTAAAATAAAATGCACGACTGGGTCGCACGAACTTGCTCCTATGTAATCGACTAGGAATTTTAAAAACGAATGTTATTAGAGAAAACTGTTCATAAGGATAAAATTAATTTTTAAATTCTTTTAGTAAGTAGTAACAGAATGCTATGCAAATATGAATTTATGCAAGAACAAAAATTATAAGTCCTTCTAGTGGTTTCTTTAAAAGAAGATTTTATATACATATGTACAAACTTTTAAAAAGCTTTATAAGAAAAAAATTTGGTGCGCCAATTTAAAGTTTTTATTATTGTTCGAATAAAAATTTAATTTACGAAAAGAAATATTGACCCGTTTCGGAGATATCGAATTTTCAAAATAAAAGAAAAAAATAGATTTTTTTTTTCAAAAATTCAAAAAATATTTATTTGAAAGTTTTGAAATGCAATGTGTTTTAGACTTTTTAGCAGCTTCTCTATACAAATTTTCATTAAGATCCGTTATATGGATAATGAGAAATTTAAAATTCGAAAAAATGGTTCTATGGTAGGTACAAGCTGTAATATCTTAATTTCAAAAATTTTTTTATTAAATTAAATATCGTAAAAATTAATTGAAAGAAAAAAAATTTTATCAAAATTCTCGGAACCGTTTTCGAGAAAAATACGATTTTTGAAAAGCATTTTTTTTAATTTTTTAGCATTTGTATGGTAGGTACCTTTATTTTTAGGTAAAATAAAATTTTTTTTCTCACATCTTATAGATTATACTGAGAAACTTTTATTTATCAAGTTTAAAAAAAATCTAGCAAGGGATTTTCGAAATATTGAGTTTTGAAAAAAAAATTTTGAAGTTTTTTTTTTTTAATCCAAAAAACATTTTTTTGAAAATTTGAGTACACAATTCTATTCAGATTTTTGGGGAGCCTTAGCAAAAAAAAATGATCAAAATCGGCTGTACCGTTTTTGATAAAATCAAAAACAAAAAAAATGGTTCCATGGGGGGTACCCTCAATAACCATTTTTCTGAAAAATTTTTTCAACAAATACCTAGCTTTAATTAAATGAAATTTTTTTGTGTTTTTATTTTTAAAATCTGTCGAACAGTTTTTGAGAAAAAAAAAATGTTTATAAAATTTCGAAAAAAATTCGTATGGCAGGTACCGTTATTTTCGGTCTTAAAAAATCAAATCAAAAAACATCCGGGGGGAGAAAATTAAAACCCATATCTACCAAGTTTGAAGAAAATCGGCCGAGCCGTTTAGCTGCAATCGAACGGACAGACAGACAGACAGACAGACAGACAGACAGACAGACAGACAGACAGACAGACAGACAGACAGAATTGCGAGACCCACTTTTTTAGTCTTCGCTATCATCGTAATGTCAACTTTAATCAAAATCTCGAGTTCGATTTTTTTTCGGAATGCATAACTTGCCTTATAGTACCTATAAGTCGCAAGTAAAAATCTATCATGGGGTTTTCGAAATATTGAATTTTGAAAAAAAAAATTTAAGCTTTTTTTAAAAATCCAAAATTTTTTTTTTGAAAATATGAGTACACAATTCTATTTATGTTTTTGGGGAGCTTTAGCAAAAAAAAAAATTATCAAAATCGGTTGTACCGTTTTTGAGAAAATCAAAAACAAATAAAATGGTTCCATGGGGGGTACCCTCAATAACCATTTGTCGGAAATTTTTTTTCAATCAATGCCTAGCTTTAATTAAACGAAATTTTTTTTTGTATTTTTATTTTTAAAATCTGTCGATCAATTTTTGAGAACAAAAAAATGTTTATAAAATTTCGAAAAAAATACGTATGGCAGGTTCCGTTATTTTTGGTCTTAAAAAATCAAATCAAAAAACATCCGGGGGAAAAAAATTAAAACCGATATCTACCAAGTTTGAAGAAAATCGGCCTAGCTGTTTAGCTGCAATCGAACGGACAGACAGAATTGCGAGACCCACTTTTTTGGTCTTCGCTATCATCGTAATATCAAATTTAATCAAAATCTCGAGTTCGATTTTTTTTACGAATGCATAACTTGCCTTATAGTACCTATAAGTCGCAAGTAAAAAATTTTTTTGTACTCTTGAAGCATGTACATAATGTAGATTTTCATTATTTAAAAAAAAAAATATGTTATTACCTAATGAAGTTTCCGAGAAAAAAATTCCCAAAAATCGTGCATTTTTTGGCGTTCTATAGACCGTACTAGTATCTACTTTAAACAATAAAGTGAGGTTAGAGGAGATCGGCGGATTTTTGTTTGTGCTAGTTCTGAGCATTCCGTCAGGTTTATAAAAAGCTCCCATCTAAAAAACAAAAACAAAATTTAAGTATCGCGAGAATTAAATTAATATGCACTTCCTACATAATTAATTAGAGTTAATTTTCGAAAATGTCTTAAAGTTCTTATTTGAGAAAACAAAAACTATATTTAAAATTGGGATAATCTAGGGATAATCAGGGACAGTTCAGAGATAATTACATGGTACTCGAACTGTCAAGGCGTCTGCGACCGAGCAAGCAAGAACCACTCCCCTATCCGACGTCACCTAGCCGTGCGTATGCAAGCATGCCAAGTGAAGCTCTTAGGTTGCCAAATCAAACAAAACTGCAGCAGTATCTACACATATTTTTCTTATTAAAATTCTTAGAGCCTTTTTCGAGACAAATAAGATTTTTTATAACGATTGTTAATATATCAGGTATAACTTAATTTTTTGATCTAAAAAAATTCAATTTTTCTCTAGGGAATTAGTGAAAAATCGGGACCCATTTTTTCTGTGTTCTTTTTCATCATCATGTACTATGTCCAGTTTGATCAAAAAGTCATAGGAAAGGTTGCGAATTACATATAAATAGGTCACTAGGTCTTGATTCTATAACAGCTGTTGGACCTAATTTTGAATTTCTCTTCTTTGATTTTGTTATTGCGAACATAAATATTTAACAAATTATGTTGCTAGTGTTACTATTTGCCTTAACGACTTTTTTTTTTTAACTTTTAAGTGCCAAATTTTTTCCAAAACCACCCAAATGGCAATTAGGTTTTCAATTTTTAAGCTGACCAGCAATTTAGCTTATAAGAATTGCTTAAGAACACTCCGGAAGTTAATAAATTATATTAGGTATATAGTCATTCTTTAGACCATAAAACCTTCGACAGCCCCTTTATCGATTGAGACGCTTCTACATAGTAAACTAAAATAACCCCAGAGCTTTTTATTTCTTTCGGTGATCTCATTAATTTAATGTTAAATTGACAAAGTTCTGCTTTCGTAATGAATCCAAATTAGTACACACTTTGAAGAGAGCATTTGTTATTACGCAACTTACCGATGGTCCTTAGACTGTATTTGAAAACCACTTCAGTACTTACCTCCCAAATAACTCCAACAACCGAACCCGAACCCAAAGAATCAAATTTGATATAGACGGAAAGTACCCTCTCCGTCAGGGTTAATTATGCGGCAGGGTTCCGTTTGCCTTTAATGATTATATTGTTGCGCTTTGAACGTGATTAGCACGGAATGTAAATTCAGGACATCATTCCTATAGGCTGACATTTGCAATCCGCCTCCTCGCGGTACTTATTTCCTTCGTTCCATTGTTTCGGTTGAAGCGCTATCACCCCCTCCTCCAGACCAGAGGGAATTAAATTGTAGACTGTTCTTTAAGTAACCTTTCGTGTTTGTAATTATTTTGTTGTAATTTCCCTGTCAAGCCCTCCGATATTGTAACGGGAACAGGCGATGCGGCATTGTGGGCATCAGAGCACCCCAGCACACAGCACTTCCTTGCAAGGATTTCCTCAAAGATTTTAACGATAAGTCACGCTTGTGTGAACCTGCGGCAAAGAAGATAGGCAAACGGTGTGGTGGGGGTAGAGGTTGGTAGATTGGTCGAAGACTGTCTTGTTGACGATTTTCACACAAAGAAACCTTCCAGTTGTCCTTTTTCTTAATTTTTTTCTCTCGAGGATACGTAGGTATACTTCTATGCCCCAGATATGACGATGGCGATTTGTTTCCTACGTTTGTATCCGGTCGGCGATGGAGGTCTTCTCCTTCTGATTTGTGAACTTAGATTGATCCTGCGTGTTTCCCCAAAGGCATCCTCACAAGTGATGTCGAAACAAATCCACTAGGATAACTACGACAAGCTCAAGATGTGGCAGGGAGGCTAGAAGAAGAACGAAAAAAGAAATTTAAATAAATGTTTGAATCACAAAAAAACTCACAAGGACCTCGTCTTCTTCGTCGTAATTGTCGTAGTCGTGTAATAAAATGAAAACAACGGCGTCGGTAGGGGGAGTTGGATGGGTTGGGGAAGGGGGAGTAGCAGAAACACAGAATAAAAAGGACGACACTTGGAAAAAGATGAATAATTAGGAGACGAATTTAAGTGGCAAATTTTATTTGCATGGACATTTTTTCTTCTTTCTGGTCCTTTTCCGTTTTTTTTTTTTGAAATATGAAAGAAAAATTTTTTTCTCATTGTCAACCTTATAAGCCAATATCACTCGGTAAGGGGGATGAGATAGAGAAGTGGCAAGCGAGTACCCCAGAGTTGAAAGTGTCTCTTGCTGTTAAACTTTTTGAAAAAAAAAAAAAAAAAAACGGAAGGACTTCGAGGTAATAAAACGGTGGCAATAAAACAATCCTTGAGTTCGGCCAGCAAAAAGGAATAAGATAAATCTATCGCAATAATTTATGTTTATTTACTTTTGTAATTTATGACCCCTAGAGGGCAGGCATAATAACACAATGCGCCACACAAACTTTGATGACGGCCCAAAACAAACCAAACAAAGCCCATATAGCTAGGTGGATAGTTAGCGGGATCCGGGATAAAAGAGTAAGTAGGCCAACGGATCGTTTTTGTAAGCACTTAAGGGGAATTGAGGTAATGAAATAAAAATGGTAATGTTTCAATATTTTTCAAAAGTTGTTAATGGAATAAGTGGCTGAGACTGTGGTTGTGATGGGAGTTCGGCTGATAGGTTTGCCATTTTCGTTGTGTGCGTTTTTTTTTTCCTGTCGACTTGTCAATGTAATTGATGTCAGTTCATTATTCGTAGAAAATAAATCTCAACTTCCTTTCGATATCTTCGTTAAGCTTAAGGACACGGTTTTACCGGGTAATTGTATTGTTCATACATAAAAAGGACGAAACCTGGTTCTGTTTACCAATTGCAAACAACAACTGGTTGATATATTTACTCTTCTCGATAGGGGTGCTTACGAGAGAGGCTTGTCAGCGCCTTCTGGGGCCGTGATACTCATAAATTAGATACAGTGTAAGTGCTTACTCCTTATTGGGGAAAACATGGAGGGTGATTTATTCAAATAGAAATCAGCGAAGTTTGACAAATAGTTCACAACAATGAAGGATTCGACATCATTTATTGACATGAGACTTGAAGTCAAATTTGTAAAAGGAAAAGTCTGTAATTTAAGAATTAATTCATACAAAGTTTCATCAAAATTATTGTCTGCCCTTAGGAAGGCTTCCCTTTTGTTATTATGAAGGTTATTTTACTTTCGCATTTTGAACCGAGTCCATAGGAATGGGCATCATGTAAGCCGATAAATAGGGCAAGAAGACAACCCAGCAAAGAATAGGTGGACTTACCGTGGAGTAACTAGAATTTTGTTCTTACTTCGTATTGTGTTTATTAATTTGGTAAGAACTCGTATCATAAAAATATAAAACCTCGAATTTTGAAAACACAAATATATGCATTTTGACGATTTGTTTTTCTTAATGAGAATATCGGAAATCTTATTGAACGATTGTCACTAACACTGATCAGGGCTGCTAAATCTGTCCTGTGGTTCTGTAAAACAATATTTCTAAGGAACTTTTCAAAGCAGAAAACGACCGTTTGCGTGTTGCATTGGAGACGGGCAGTGTACCCATAAACTGTAGAAGCCTAAAAACAATTGGAAACATATCCTCATCGCAATTTTCGATTGCATCAATTGCATATGCGGAAGCTTTAGTTCCGTATGATTGATGCTTAAAACGATAGACCCGTGTTCTGGGTACTCAGTGCCGTTCAACAAAATGAATCAGAAGATGATACTTAAAACAATGAAGAATTTTCCGATGCTGGTGATCCTAATTATGAGCAAAATACAGCTTTATTGGATGCACGCGCTGCTCAAGCTGGTTATGAAATGGAAGAAGTACGAGTAGATGAGACAGAAAGACAGCAGAGACAAGGTAATCGGCATGGCCAAGAAAAAAAAGAGCTTGCTGTACCTACCAGAGGAATGAGCCTTATGGCAAGGAATATCAAGTTCATCGACATTTGGTCTATGCCGGATGAAATCGAAACCCAAAGGACAATGAGGCAAAATAATAAAAGAATTAAATGTATTCGGGAAAAGCTGAAGCTTTCAAATCCTTAGTAACCTCAAAACTTGAAAAATAAAATGCACGACTGGGTCGCACGAACTTGCTCTTATAGAAAAGACTTGGAATTTTAAAATGAATGTTATTAGGGAAAAACTGTTCCTAAGCATAAAATTCATTTTTTAAATGACTAAAACAACTCCTTTAGTAGTTGGAGCTAACAACAGGAGGCCATGTGATTCAAGCAAATATTAGTTTTTGTAAGAACACAAAAATTATAAGTCTTTGTAGTAGTTTCTTAAAAAAAACTTTTATATACAAAATGCTTAAAACATTTTTAAAAACAAATTTGGGAACGTCAAATTAAAGCTTTTGTTACGAATAAAACACAAATTTTCCAAAAAAAAATATAGAGCAGTTTTTGAGATATCGAATTTTACCAAAAAAATTAGATTTTTTTTTTTTCAAAAATTCAAAAAATATTTTTTTTAAAGTCTTGAAATACAATCTTTTTTAATTTTAAAAAAAAAATTCAAAATTCGAAAAAATGGTTCTGTGGTCAGTAATATTTTAAATTTAATTTTTTTTATTAAATTATAGATCGAAATAAAAAACAAATTTATAAAAATTCGCGGAACTGTTTTTTTTAAATTTGAATGGTGGGTACCGTTATTTATAGGTAAAATAAATTCTTATTTCTTACATCTTGTACATTATATTAAGAAACTTATTTTTATCAAGCTTAAAAAAAATCGAGCATGGGGTTTTCGAAATATTGAATTTTGAAAAAAAAAAATTGTAAATTTCATTAAAAATCAAAAAAAAAATAAAAATTGGAAAATTTGAATAGACATGTTCAACCTTTTTATTTATTTATTTGCCTATAAGTACAAAACTTTCTATGTTAACAGCTTAAAAATGTATATCAAAACTATTAAATAATAATCTTAAGATACAAGATAATATAAATTATTGGTATTTAAATAAAATCAGATTGAATATTTTATTCTTAAAAACATTTTTAGAGCATTCGAAATCTATTTCATTTGCATATTTATTGAACAGTTTACAGGCTCGTGTTATTGGTTTATTAATACTGTAATTAGTTGAATGATGTGGAGTTAAGAAACATTGGTTAACCCTTGGTCTTAACTCTTAAAGAACGCGCCGGAATGTATAGTTTAAACAGCAATTTTAAAGGAGCACAATCAATGTGACCATCACGCGCACGGTAGATCGAAAAATAAACTCTCATAGATTCTAGACTTTTTAAGTCTTAATCAAAACACATCGAGCTTTATATGCAGGCATAGGAGCGGTCCAATGTAGATTTTGAAGGGAAAACTTCGTGAATCGGTTTTGAATCCTTTCTATTCTATTTGAAGCATTTCTATAGTATGGAGCCCAGAAAACACAACAGTATTCTAAAACTGGTCGAACGAAAATAACAAAAAGACACTTCAACGTGAAAGGACATTTAAAATCCTGAGAATTTTTCATTAAAAATCCGAGCATAGAGTTGCTTGAAAATGACATAACCCTACATTTGCTTATATTTAAAGACATGTCATTCAAATAACACCATTAAAGCAATTTATCTAAATCTTCTTGAAGTTGAAAGCAATCAGTTAAACATCTTATTATTTTAAAAAATTTAGCATCATCTGCAAAGATTAAACATGATGAAAAAGAAATGTGTAGAAACAGATCATTTATAAATAACAAGGACAGAAGCGGCCCAAGATGACTACCTTGAGGAACACCTGAGTGGTTTAAAATTTTCACAGATTTCTCAAGGCCGATTTTTACATATTGAACACGGTAAGTCAGATAGCTCTTCAACCAGTTTAGAAATTGACCATGAAATCCATAAGACTCAAGCTTTTTAAGCAGTATTTTGTGACTGACTCTATCGAATGCCTTTGAAAAGTCTGTGAAAATTACATCTACCTGATTTCCTTTTCAATAGCATTAACACAGAAATTTGTAAATAAAGTTAGATTAGTTGCTGTTGACTTACCACTGACAAACCCGTGTTCAGAAGGTGATATATATTTTTTTACAGCTTCATACATCCTTTTCCTTACAAGAGATTCAAAAACTTTTGGAATTAACTGCAATTTTGCAATAGGCCTATAAATTTCAACACATTGTTTTGATCCCGATTTATGAATCGGAGTTATGTATGAACTCTTCCAGCAGAGGAAAAGAGGTTTCGACAAGTTTAATCTACAATTTTTTAAAAATAATGACGGAATGTTATCAGGAGGCATGCTCAAACTATTTTTCAAACTATCCAATTCAGAAAGGACCTCGTCTTCAGAATTTAATATAAAATTTGATTGGAAAGATGATGCAAAACAGTCACAAATATTTTTTAGATCACTACTTACAACACCATTACAGATGGAAGAAGATGGAATTCCAAAAGATTTCCTCTTAGAATTAATAAACTGCCAGAAACATATCGAATTCGTTTTAATTTTTGATTCAATGAACCATACATATTGTCTATGCAAAAATTTTAAGTATTCATACTCACGACGTAACCGACAATATTCGCTTCGAAAACTAGGAACGACTTTGCTCTTACTTTGCATTTTTATCATAGCATTTTTTAATCGCGTTAAACTCTTGCAAAACCAGGCGCGCTTACCACTCTTCTTAATCCGTTTAACCGATAGAAAGTTATAAAAGATATCATACAAAACATTTAAAAAATTTTCATAGTTACCAGAGAATCTTTAGGTGTGATGGAAATTTTTCCTTAAGCATTGAAATAATAGTATGAAGTAAAACAGTGATTCGAGAATAACTTTCCACGTCATTTAGGGGAAGGTTGCCTAAAATGGCCCCCCTAAGGAAAATGTGTCATATCTCACAAAAATGTGACATTTAAACTTAAATGTTATATTCTTTTCAAAGCTCAATTAATAACGCTTACATTTTTTGGCTTTATACGAGTTTAAACAGTTTCAAAAAATATTTAAAGTATTTAATTTTCAAAAACTCTTCAAATTCCAACGATCAAAATTGTCCGGGTAAAATGGCATACTGGTATGCCTTTTACCCATACAAGTAAACCAACTAGGCAAGTAAACCAAAACCCATTTTCAATTTAATTCAAACTTTTTTTTAAACAAATCATAGTTCAAAGTAAAATAAACATAAACAATAATCAATAAAAAAAATAAAAACAACAATTCATTTAAAACAACTTCACTTAAAACAAAATAAGGAAAAGTAGAAATGAGAATAATACTCAATTATTGCAAGTACTTTTTTTTGGACGGCATTTAGGGCTCTGTATATCGTTTATATTTTCCAACCATTTTCACTATAAAGAAAATGAAAATATGAGGGTAAGTATAAAATGCCACGCTTTGCCATTTTAGGCGAGTGCTTAGTAGGCCATTTTGCCCGTTTAGGGTTCTTTTATTTATGTTTTAATTCTGAACACACTGAAATGGTTATGGGCCAACTAATTTCAGTAAATTAATAAGAAATACTAAATACTAACATTCATTTACTATGTTTTCTCCAAAATTGAATGTTTTTTTATATTTTTTTTTGTCAACAAACTTCTTACAATATTTTATTGGTTCTACTTTTGTAGATGGCTAGAGACAGTTTGACCTGTAAAATTTCAAACAATAGCTTGAAGCTGCTAATATTTCGTTTATGTCAGTGATGGCAGATAAACTAAAGAATTGTGTTACCAAAACCTTCTAATTCTGTTCGATTCTACAATTTCTAGCAAGGGGGCCATTTTACCTTGGTGGGCCATTTTAGGCCATCTTCCCCTACTTGTAGATTGTTATAATGTTCTTTGTGTTTTGTGGTTCTAGCGAAATGAAAATATCGTAACCTTCTCTAAATTAAAAATGTTTGCGAATTTTGATTCTGAATTCGAAAGCATGTTTTTAAGAGCTGCTAGCAAAATGTCGGTATGATTAACATCTGCTTTTAAAAGAATATTTGATTTTCTGAAATAATTTGGTAATTGGCAAACTGTGTGCAATAACATCCCATAAGCGTTTTATTCCTAGTAATCGAACATCGAACAGCTCCAGAAAATCTTCAATAACATGAAAACGTTTAATACATACTTTTTGAGAGGCATTTTAAGGACTTAGCTCTCAAATAAATTTTTTCAATATAGCTAATTATTAAAAACATTCGGTAGAAGTTTCTAACAGACTCTTTATTGTGCTTTAGACATTCGGAATAGAAACTTGATTTTAATCATGCAGACAGAACAGCTCAGCTCCCACCTGCTAATTTTAAACAGGTAATCGAGAGCAAGGTTCTAGCTATAACACACAATCAATGGAATTCGCTCGATACCTGTCTTATAACCAAAAAAGTATGGCCTGAACTTAGGCAAACAAAAGGCCGAAATTATCATACAACCCAATAAAAAGTCTACATCTCTTCTCGTGAGCATAACCACCAGTCCCAACCAACTGCGTTACTAACTACAAGAAAGATATGAAACTCAGTATAGTCAAGGAGATACATGAGGATCCTCCTCACTAAATGTGTCACTACCCTGCGCTGTATCACCTGAGAAACAGGCTCCCAGGTAGACATTTCTTCAACGACTTGGAGGAACTTCCTGAAAAATATTGAAATGTATTAACGCTACCAAATGGCTTGAATCTTATCAATCGATCACGAGTTTAAAACTGGCCTATAACAGTCAAAAGACATAAAAAAGATAACGGACAATAAAGACAGAACCAACGAAATCGACTGAAATTTGCTCGTGTTTCTTAAAGGAGCAGCAGATGGTTAGAAAGATCAACTGTCAGCCCATTAGCCTTATCTAAGACATTTTGAATAATAGGAACGGAGCAAGCATTGGAGAAAGTGTGTTCCATATCATATACTAAAATTGTATAGGTCGCATCAATGACCTCATTTTGCTTCAGAGCACTTAAATATTTGTTTTGCTATGTCACTCTCAACTCTTCGCTCTTTAGACCACTGTTTTTATGCACTCTTAAAGCCAATTCTTGACGACCATATATATTGCTTTATCGGGAAAAGCAATATAACACTTTACGTCATCCAGCCTAATACTTACTGATATCTGTTTCCCTTCAATTGATTATTTTATATCATTTGCATTCAAAAATGCGTGTCGGTTATATGTATGTACATGAATTCTTCATGCTTGCGAAAATTTTCTAAAGCTTTCTTCCACGAATAAAATGACTTGGTGCAAAATACTCCAAGCCTCCTCCTTACAGATGAAGAAAACACTTCTTCTTTTTTCGACTAGCAACAGCCTGTACGGATAGTATCCTTTGAATTGTTCTGGCAAAACCACCTTTCTTTCCCTTTCTACTGATCTCTTTCTGAGTGGGTGGAAAACAGCATTTGTCCAACATGTCCCTAAAATAGCAAATATTCTTCCCCCTCTTAATATCGTCCAAATGCAGTTTTGTGATGTGTGTTATGTGACAATGATCAATTAATAGTTCTAAAAATATCGTAACTTTCTTAGCAATAGGTCTACTGATGATCTGATAGTTTATCTCATCGATAAGTGGCACAAATTTTTACAACGTTCTCGAGAAACTATAAGGCTTGATATTTCAAAGGAGTTTTATAGAGTTTGGCATAAAGATTTAACTATCAAAAATGCAGAAATGATCTATCGAACCACTCTCTTCAAGTAACATTTGATTGTTTCAAATCTGTGATTCATAAAATAAATGCTGGTGTGCCACAGGGCTTCTTTTTGTCACCTACTCTCATTCTTTCAATGATTTTTTGTCTGAAACTTCAATTCAATGAAGTTTTCAACTTCTTATATCCATTTCCAGGTTCATGTCTTTCATTCTTTGCCACAAAACTAATTTATTTGCCACTTCTCTAACTGGTTAATAGAAATACATTTTTAATGTGCCTGTCACTCAGGGCTTTTGACCACAATTTAACACCACAAAGTTAACCCATAACATTCTTGTTGTGGTGGGTGATGGAGATGATGATAATAGTCGATAATAGACAATCTCTGCTTCCACTGAAATTTTCAGCTCAAAATCCACAGCTCTCAAATTCACTTACCTCCAAAGGGAACTACGATACTGTGATGGTCTTTCAGTGATAGAAGAAAATATCCGGCACTTGATTGTCGTCCACAAAATGCAATTAAGAAAATCTATCACCCGATAGAAAGATAGTGGGTAGGTAGTAATTAATTATCACCCAGAATTTTAACTCTCGAAACAAAAAAAAAAGAAGATATTAGAGAGAGAGTGTCGACTTCAAGCAGAAAATCCGAAAAAAACAACAACTTCCTTAATCAATCTCACAAAATATTGGAAATACATTTATATCCTCAGAGGAGTATTTAAAATATCAAGCTTCACCCACTTTAAGGAACTGAACTCTCTGGCAGAGGGTAAACCTCTTGAAAAAACATTTTGTGTGTGGCAGAGCATGGAGATGAAATTGAGATATATTAAGCAACGTTTATGGGGTTTTAGCATGTATTAAGTTTTATAGCATTAGAAGTAAGGGTTCCCACTTTAATTTTTTTTAATTTAGCCTCTTTCAGAACTTCCATAAAAGCATATATTTTCTAGAGATATAATTTAACAGGTTTTAATTAATTTATTTATAAAGGGTCTATCAATTTAGACGCTCAATATTCTTGTGTGGATTAGCCAGTTCAATTTTTTTTTTTGTTTTTATTTGGAGAAAGGTTTTACGAAATTACTCCAAAAACATTGATATTTTTTTAAGTGTTGATATGCGATGTTTTCAAACTTTAAAGAAGCTTAAAGAGCAAATTTGGGAAAACGTGCAACTACCCGAGAGCCCAATTTGTGAATACACATCGTTGTCTATCGTCATTAACTCTGAGCTCCTGGGTCAGTTGAAGTTCGTACACGTGTAGGCTTCGTCAAGTTGTGTTAAGGCCGAGTTCTTGTGTGTGGTGAGGAATTGACTTTCTTAGATTCTCATTCACACTCTCACGGACATCGACGATATTTACGGGAGATATCTAAAGTTTAATTGATGAGATAGTGATGACGGATTATTGTTCACTGAAACGCTCGACTAGAATCAATTCAATAGTTTGCGAATAGACTATTTGGAAGGATAATTATGATGATGGAAAGAGTGGTGAAGGGCACGACGTTGTTGAATGCTATTATTCTCTATGTAGATCTGGAAAAACAGTTTTAATAAAGGGCAGTCAATTTCAATTTGACAGATGTAACTTCAACAACATGGCAACAATCACCTATCAAAGTTCAAAAATCCGTATTGGAAAATCTTTAAAATCATACAATGTATAAACTTCAAAAGCATTCAGAATATTACTCCTGACCCACTGACTACCGGCAGATAAGAATTCTACTGTGCATATCAAAAGTCCTCGAAAAAATTCTTACGAGATATGATTGACCAAAAGACTGTTATCCCCATATCAATCTGGATTTAGAACTAACCTTTACTATAGAGCAGGATGACATGTTTCTGTGCCAATTGGACTTCTCTGAACATTTGAAAAAGTTGAGTCCCTTGTCAAAAGCTTAGGCACTATTTTGTGATTTAGAATTCTAACGCTTGCCTTGTTAGTAGTTATATTTGTTCAAAAGAAATCAGCGTAAAGCTGTTGTAAACAAATTATCGATACAAATGTATTTGAGAATGGGAGTGCCTCAAGGTTCTTTTCTCGGCCCAATTATGTTTAGTGCCTTTATGAACGATCTGCTTTATATTTGTGACCATATTTATTAACTTCCCATAGGGAGTTATTGTAATCGGTCCGATTTGTCAAATTGGAATTTTTGACATTTCTCGACGTTTCAAGGTCCCTAGAGGCTATATCAATCATTTTTAGAGAGATGTCTGTGTGTGTGTGTGTACGTACGTTCGTACGTCCGTACGTTCTTGTACCATTTTTCGTCGTCGATATCTCAAGAACGAGTAAAGATATCGACTTCAAATAAATTTTGTTTAATAGATAATAACTTCGAAAGAGGCTGAAAGGGCGTTTATTAAAATTTAGAGAGTAGTTTTTTCACTATAACGGTTTAAAAAAAAAGTAAAAATTTTGGTTAGTTTCAAATATCTCACGAAAAAATAATGCTATTGATTTCAAATAAAATTTAATGTACTCATTTTAAGGTCGTACAGATTTGGTATGAATTTGAAAAAAAATGAACATACCGTTATTTTTTTAAATAAAAAAAACTGAAAAAAAAAAATTTCATAACCTAGATATTCTAAGAACGGAAAACAATTTGAAACTCAAAATAATTTTATTTTACGAAAAATAATGTGTTTGACAACTGGTGAAAATTTCAAAAAAAATCAATATACAGTTTTTTTACAAAAAATAAAAAACCATATAAAATTCTATTGAAAATTGGTAAAAATTGTTTTTCGACTCAAATTTCTCGAGAACTAGTAGTGATATTGACTTCTAATTTAATTTATTTTATAAATAGTATAATTTTGTACAATTAGTAAAATGTTGACAAATATTGAATAACTAGTTTTTTTTTTTAAATAAAAAAACTATTAAAAATTCTAGTGAAAACTAGTTAAAATTGTATTTCAAGTCGAATTTCTTGGGAATGAACACCGATAGTGCCTTCTAAAGTATGTTGTTTTATACATCGATACATTCCCGTAAGAATGTATACTAAGAGACATTTCTAAAATTTTTCAGGAAACGAAAAAAAACGAAGAAAGTTCTAGTTGAATCATAGTGTGCTAAGAGACAATTTTGGTTAAACTAAGTGACATCAAACAAAAGTTTTTGTTGTTCACGACAATGAGATCTTTATTAATGTCGCTTAGCATAATTTTTTTGGGGGTTGGGTTCGATTAACCGATTTTTAAAATGTCGATTTAAAAAAATCGATCTTCAAAATGTCGATTTTCAAAAAGTCGATTGATAAAAATGTCGACTGATCAAAATGTCGATTATCAAAAATTCGATTTTAAAAATGTCAACTCGAAAAATGTCGACGCGTAAGCAGTGAGCTATGTAAGGGCACACCCCCTGCTTGGGCACACTATAGGATTTGGGGTAGGTGCGAAGTTGGGTGTATGCAAAGTTTCTTTAGCATTTAAAGAATCGATACGCTCCCCTTTTTTTTAATTTATAAAATTGAATTAATAATAAAATTTAGTTAACATATTAAAAGAGAGCATTCTTGTTTTATTTAACTCAATTTTGGATAAAAGTCGACATTTTCACCGACAAGTTTTCAGTCGACATTTTAATAGTCGAGATTTTAAACTGTCGACTTTTTTTTCGTCGATCAAACTTCAGTCGACATTTTAACAGTCGATGAAATTTATATTTGTCCAGTCGACATTTTTTTTGTCGACATTTCGTACCCTTCCCTTTTTTTGTCGGATAATACAAATTTCAGGGGGCAACATTATTTTAATGAGAAAACATGGCAGTTGTTAATTTTTTTTATTTGTAATCTAGTTTCCTTTTCATGCATAATAGGTTGGTGAAACCCAAGCCAAAACGTGGCCCTTAACATATAGTATATTTCCTCATCAAAAAGTAATTTTCGAAAAAAGTGTCGCTTAGTATATTCTTACGGGAAGGTTTCGACATAATACAATTATTAACATATGGTTAAGTTTTGACAAGTATCGAATTGACAGTTTTAACAAAAATATAAAAAAAATCTACTAAAAAGTGGTAATATTTGTTTTTCGACTAGAATATCTTGAGAACGAGCAATGATATTGACTTTGCCATTATTTAATTTTATTCATAATACAATTTCTAACAAATGGTTTATATTTGACATAAATCTAGGTTTAGAGCGGATATATTTTGTAAGTACCCTTCCATCAATAACCAAACCATATCTTTTATATTTGAATATTTCGTTTTTAATTTTTTTTCAATTAAAATGTTTGGAACCGAAATAATAAAGTATATAATATAATACATAATTTTATAATTTTATTATCAACTTAGTTTTTAGAAGAATGCATGTACTGTGCATACGTATATGAATAAGGTTGTTCAGTTGTACCCAAGTCCCACATATTCAAATTCCATTAATAGCTATGGTAAAATTGAAGAAAACGTCACAATATGTTTTTATCTTTTTGTCCATGAAAAAGATGTAAAATTCTACTCAAGGTTTTCTTACCACAATGGGAAGTTATCAGTGTGGGTCGCACCCAGCCTCTTTTTTTCATATGTCTGCGGATAACAAACAAATCTATCTCTCGCGTAGAACTGGACTTATAGAAATTACTGGGCTAAAGACACCGGCCTAATGCTCAATCCAGGGAAAAGTAAAGAGCTACTAATTTCGAAGAAGACATAAGATTATAGAGCTCCAGCTTCCACTGTCTTAAACAGTGCTAATGTTAGTTTTGTGAGCTTCGTGATCAGTCTTGGTCCGAAATCTCTAGTAATCAAGCTAACGGGTTGTCTTAAATAGTTTTGTGAACTCCGTAACCAGTCTTGGATTCAAAATCTCTAGAAATCTTTCTTGCAAAGATCATATATATTTCGTTATTGGCTGTATTTATGGAAGAAGATATTAAAAAGATAAGATAAGATATTAAGAAAACTCTGCTTTTCGTCATTCGGAAACAAAACTCCGTCTAATTTAAAATTTACTTGTTCCAGTAATTTTTACTTGCGACTTATAGGTACTATAAGGCAAGTTATGCATTCGGAAAAAAAAATCGAACTCGAGATTTTGATCAAGGTTGACAGTACGATGAAAGCGAAGACGAAAAAAGTGGGCCTGGCAATTCTGTCTGTCTGTCTGTTCGCTTACAGCTAAACGGCTCGGCCGATTTTCTTCAAACTTGGTAGATATGGGTTTTAATTTTTTACCCCCGGATGTTTTTTTATTTGATTTCTTAAGACCAAAAATAACGGTACCTGCCATACGATTTTTTTTTTCGAAATTTTATAAATATTTTTTTTCTCAAAAACTGCCCCAACGATTTAAAAAAAAAAAATCAAAAAATTAAGTTTAGTTAAGCCTAGGTAATGGTTGAAAATTTTTTTTAGTTTTTGGTACCCACCTTGGGACCATTTTTTTTTGTTTTTATTTTCTCAAAAACCGTACCACCGATTTTGATCATTTTTTTTATGCTAAAGCAGTTTGAATATTATTGTGTATTCAAATTTTCCAAACAAATTTTTTTGGATTTTTAAGAAAACTTTCAATTTTTTTTTGAAAACACAATATTTCGAAAACCCCATGCTCGATTTTTTCAAAACTTGATAAATTAAACTTTCTTAAAATAATCTACAAGATATGAGAAAAATAAATTCATTTTACCTAGAAATAACGGTAACCTCTATACAAATGTTAAAAAATGGTTTTCGAAAATCGTATTTTTCTCGAAAACGGTTCTGAGAATTTTGCTTAAATTTTTTTCCTTTCTATTATTTTTTAATATCTGTAATTTAATAAAAAAAAATTGAAAAATTGAACGATTTTGTAAAAAACACCTGATTCTTGTAACCTATTTTGACCAACCATAACACCAACAAACAAACCAAATTATTAACTACTATCTATTTCTATACCTTTATTGTACCTTTATTGTATTTATATAAATTTTTCAATCTATATTCTTTTTATCTTCTTTCAATATTTTAAGAAATATTTTGAACAAAGTATTAATAAAATTGATTTTCACAGAAGTGGGAACACTTTTTTTCAAAAATGATTTGCATAATACGCAAAGTCTTTAAAAGATGTTTGCAAGTTTGGTTATAAATGCACTTTCAACTCTGCCCCACTGCCTCCACACAAAGACAATAATTCTTCAGCTTTAGAAATAGGATCAGCTGCAATTCGCTGCACTATGGTCGGAGAATCCTGACCACATCTTCCGATGGTTTAGGTATACACATAAATGAATGCAAACCTTGAATCTCAATTGATGGAGCAGTACAGAGTGTAGATACGAGTATTTTGCTGCTGCACTTCCATATGCACCAGCTAACCCATTCATTATGGTTTCTTTAAATGCAAAATGAGATTCCGATCAAGAGGCAATTTAAGCCCGCACCCGTGAGTGTATAGTATATATGTATGTAGATAGCTTCATTCTAGTGAACGCTCTGCGGTCAGCAATTCGCTTCTATCCGATTAGGTATTAGACTGGAAAATGTGTTGGTTGACCCTGAGTGGATATGGCCGACCGAAGTCTAATTGGGGACCTGTTAACGAACTTCCTTTATGTACCGCACCTTGACTCATCCCCCTCTGACATACGACGCGGCGCAGTGGCTGGCATGGCGGTAGCGCCATATGCTGCCATTGCATCTATAGCCCCAAAACCACCAATCATCGGAGTATGTACGGTTTTGCCTATCGGCCCGAATATGGTTCCTTTGAATAGCTCCGCGGGTGGAAAGCAGCAACTGTTTTAGGTTGATTTTTCGCCCCAAATTGGGGTGGGCTAGTCGACGGTCCTGGCCACAACGGCTCCATCAATCTAATTAGAAATCCCGTAGAAATTTAAATTGTTTCCTAGTTTCCCATCAGACCCTGGTATCGGCATATTTATACGCTGCATGTGAAAACGCTTCGCTATAGCTTTCAGGGAAAGCTGTATGTCTCTCTCACCGTGGATTTGCGATGGGAATGAGGGCAAAAACCGCAAATGAGATTGCCAGGCATGCACAGGTACAGGTACACACTCGTTTGCCAGAGTAATGCATGCAAGCTCATTTGCATTTAGTTGTTGAACTTGCTAGTTCAGGGGGAGCAACAGGGGAGTGCAGCGCTTGGAGTTGGGAAATTTTCTATCCGTAAAAGGACTTTATATTTAGTTTGGTTCATTGCATTTAAGGATACAAACTGGTATAAGCCATTTACAAGGATCTGTTGATGTTATGTGCGAGCAATTTATTTCAAAGAGCCCAACAGCCAATGCCATGGGTAAGATAAATGTTTAAATTATTCCTAATTTGATGCGGTGCCGCTTTTTTGGAAGAAGTAAAAGTAGAATTCACATAAATCCTTGTATCATAATCCGTATCCCTAATTATCATCACACACGAGCCCTCCATCACACGGGGTATGTATTTCCTAACAATCTCATCGATTTATCTCCCCCAAACAAACAATATACCACCCCTTCCCGTCACCGCCCTTCAACAGCTGAGAGAACATACAGACTATAATAAATCATCGATTGACACAATAGACCGGATTTCCTAGGGTCAGTAGCCCACAAATCTAGAACAATCCAATTTTCTGCCCATCAATCTTTCAGTGCTATCAAAATATCGCATGGCACCATCCAACCGTCCAACCATCCAAGCCACCCTTCGATATGTTCCCTTGAGACTGTGTTGGTCATACCACCTCCCCTAAATAGAAGACAAAAATAAATACAACAGAAAAAACGTGTGCCCAGGTGACAGTTAAAAACAAATTCATTTCTCAAACTGAGACATCCTTGGATCCTTTTGTGGTCGTTGGAGGGCGTCCGGTCGTGGTCGTCGGTATTGATGTCATTGTCAAACAAATTCAAGTCATTCCCAATGGGGAACATTTTACTATGCAACTTTAAGTTTGGCATCCACATTCGGGTGGAGTGTAGGTTTAAAGGGTAGAAAAGATCGATACCAAAAGTTTAAGGACAACGATATTTTTAGATGTCTGGCTGTAATTCTTAGCCTTTCCATGTTTTACTCGGAATATTTCTGTCTGTGTTTTTTACGACGAAAAAGAATACAAAAAAGTTTGGTAACCAAATTATTCAAAAATCGAATTAAATAAAGGATGTCTAAGTACATGCCTTGAAGAATGAAGATAAACGCCTTAAAAACTTCTCTGTCAAAGAGAGAAACTGTAGTTAGACAGACACACATAAATGTAGTGTAGGGAACAATTTTCAGAACTTTAATCATTACTTTTATAGAAACATCATTAAACCTTTGAGCAGATGTCCTTCGAAGAACTCATCAATTACTTAGATGAAATAATGCGTGAAATAGGTTTTGTGACAGTTTATATTATTTTGATGATAGGGTTGAAGTCTTGAAGTTGAAGTTTTTTGGCACGGACTGGGACTCCAAGCCTCTCTTGGGTGGCTTATTTGTTTGAAGCCTTGATGTGGATGAATAACCTGTAAGTCTTACTTCTCAAGGCATACGATGCTTATGTGCAAGGCATACGATGAGATGGTTGTGGTCATTATAGCAGTCTAAGGGAAAGTTTGAAAAACTCTCTGTGATATAATCTAAAGAGGCCTAGCAGTTACTAGGAAATGGTGACTTTCAGGAGGATCAAATATCAATCCTACAATAAAAACAATCATATCATTATTAGATTGGCTGGCAAAATAACCGATACAGAAGGTAAGAGAAAGGTAAAGGATCTAGGAATTATGCTAGGTAGCAACTCCTTTTAATTAAACACGCCGAAATAACTCTCGGGAAATCCACAAACGCCCTTATAATATGCCAGAGGCTTGCAGGCAAAACATAGGGTTGCAAACCAAGCATCCGAGGGTGGATCTACACCATAATGGTAAGACCCATCATTATCTATGACGCTGGTTGAATGGTGTAAAACAAACTAGCGAATCATTAAAAAAAAGTTAAAAGGCTTGCATGCATATGCATTACTGGAGCAATGAGAACTTGTCCAACTGCAGAAATGGAGGTTTTGCCACAACTCTGAATGAATAAATTATGTATTGGGGGGTATTGCACTGTGACCTGGAGATTTATTGTGCCCCCACCTAAATCTGGATGTTCTTATTGTTCTTCCCTTAAATCTATTGCTCTTAGAAATGTATTGGGGTACCTTCAGAGAGCATAGGTGTTGTAATATAGGTATTCTCAGATGGTTTTTCCTTTGGTGCATGAGTGGACAACATTTTCCTAGGATGTGGTCTGGTGTTTCTTCATGCATGTTGTAGAATCTACTTGCGGCACTACATTACCATACCAAGTAAACCTAGGTGTCTTTCAAGTCACGTGCAATTTTTCTTAGGTTGTTCCTACTTAAGATTATGCAGTTTCTGAAATGTTCCTGGTTGTAATCGCCCAGTAGAAGATTTTCCTGCCCTAGCCTTGGGAGATCTTTTCAGTTCTTAGATCTACATGTTAGATTTTGTTTTTGATAAAGTTTTCTTCTATTCCGCAAAAAGGGTCAGATCCTGTGAAAGGGATTGATGCACCTATTTTAACCAAAGAGTCTGCTTCTTCGTTTTCATGAACATCTACGTGACCAGGTACCCTGCTCCAATTTGCCAAGATCGTTAAGGCAGTTTATGCACTTGGAGATTACAATCCACAAATTTCTCTATGGGGCGTGTACCTCAGCTTGAAAAATAGTGCTGGACTGTCCCATCGGTATGGAAAGTTTGGTTTTAAGCCCAATGATTCCTGCTCCATTTTCTTCACTCATTCTTGATCCATCAGTGTATTACTAGATGGTAGTTGCTTCGATCTGCTCTGTCAATGCAGATGCCATCAAATGGTATACTGATGGATGGAGAACGTCTCAAGATACAGGTTAAGCAATTTTTTGGCAGAACCAAACTTTCCCTGTGGATGGCGTAGTCAACAAAGCATTTTGAGGTAGAAGTAAATGTCATACGAAAATGTGGTGAATGAAATCTCGAAAGAAATTACCGCAATAAAAATTGTCATCACGTTGGCTTTTAAAAACATTATATAGCACAATAATGTACCACATCAGTTGGTATCGGGACACGTATAGGTGTCATTGGAAATGAAGAGGCAGACTCTCTGGCTTAAATAGGATCAATGATACTCCTAACGGGGCTTGTGCCTTATTGTCGAATAGGAGAGATTAAAATTGAAAATAGAATCAAAACGAAAGAAGAGGTCATCAGAAGCTATTAGATCATAAGATGAAGCAGGCCAAAATGGTTCTTGCGTGCTGAAACCATTAGGCAGAAACAACCTTAGAATAATTCCGGGTTATCTCACTCTCACTGCAAACTTCGAAGACACCTCAGTTTTTTTGGAATGGTGACCTGGGCCACATGCAAATTATAGAATGCTCACAAGGAAACATAGGACCATAGGTCCTCCGGTAGATTTGATTTACTCATGTATCAAAGATATGGATATATCAGAGGTCACCAGAACGCAGAGAGTGAGTAACTATAATTTCCGAAAATACTCCATATACAGTAATCTCCGCTTAGTTGCACCTCGCTTAATTGAACATCCCGCTTAATTGACCGAAAAAGTTGCTTTGCAAAAATTTTCCGTATTAGTAGCATAGCTTTTTAGATGGTTAATTGAACCCCGCTTAATTGAATTACTCGGTTAATTGAACTTTAAAATATGCACCCGAAAAAAAAATATATGGACATTTTTCGGGTAATTGGACGTACAAAAAAATTATAATGAAACAAATATTAGAAATATTTTATTACTTAACCTACGTCTGAAGTGGTTTTTTAAAAGACAGGTATTATTCAAGATGAAGAGCAGCCGGAAAATGATATCGTGGTCATAGACAACATACTTAAGTACAATGGTTAACAGACGCCGAAATTTTAAAAACGGTTTAAGAAAAAGAAGAAGTTGAAGCCACATTACCATCGACTTTCGAAATTCTTCAGGACATTATACTTCTTACGTTTTATACTTCTTACCACTAAATAAATTTACAGTTGAGCTGAAAAACAAGACAATCAATCAAAATCAAATCACAAATTTTTTCAAACCAATATATGCAAATAACCATTATGAGCCTTTTGAGGTACATACCTACTATTGTATTTATTATTTTTTTTTATCCTTTTCGAAGCTAACAGTGACTTTTTTTTAAGAATAATTTATTTCTGTTTCATAGTTTTAATTATGTATGTATGTTTATTTTTTAAATAAAACGTTTTCAAATATTTTTGTGTGTGTATTCTTTTTCAGTTTTTTCAAGGTTTTCGTAAGTTGAAAATGAAATGTTCATAGTAAATTTCTGGGATGAATATTTTAATTTTTAGTTGACCGACTCGTGCAATTATACGGGTTTCGTTTAATTGAACAGGTCGGTCAATTAAGCGGGGTTTCGTTAATTGTACATACTTTAGTTTCTCAAGAACGTAAGTCTTGGAAAGATATGTAGTATGAGAGATCTTACTTAGTTCTAGACAGGGATCCAATAGATCTAAAGGTCACAGCGCACTTCTACATACCCCAAATTTCTTATTCATTCATGGCTTTAGTTCGAGTACTTTTTAACAAATACCAAACCGTATAAAGTTTTTGTATTTATTATCGAACATACCAATATCATCACACATCTTAATAGTTAGACTAGGTAAGGTATCGAAGATTGTGCTTTAAGAGTTATAGTCTGCCCTACTCACTATCTGCTCCAAAACGAGTGCATTTTTTGCCGGAACCCTATACTCGTACTTTCTGATGATTTTTGGTCTGCAAATGATGAAATTAAGTGGGTTCAGGTTTCCAGTCGAATGTATCTACATAAGCCACAAAAACTCCGGAACTCCTCTCAACAGGCACTTAGTAGTGAGTGAGTATTTTGGTACTTCCTTTTTTTCTTTTTTTTTATAATTTGTACACTATCAGGGGGTTATAACTGCCCTTATAATATTATGATGTGACAAAGTGCGAGATGCCGATGCAAATTGGTTTTAAAAGCTTGTACACGCCATCAGGGGGAAATATCGAGAAGGCCAAAGTATTCCACATTCTAGTAATGTGGCTAAAGGAAAGAAAATAAAATGCACGACTGGATCGCGCGAACTTGCTCTTATGTAAAAGGTCCTTAGGATTTAAAATACATACAATTTATAATTATAAAACATAGATTTAATGAGATGAAAATGTTCAAATGCATGGAATTGCCGTCTGATTTCCGGAAAAGTATGAATTTACGCAAATAAAGTTTAAAAATCGTTTTATTAAGGAAATTTTATATATAACAAATTTCTTTAAAATTTTTCTAGAACAAAATTTTGTGCTGCCAATTTAGAGTGCTTAGTAATATAGATTTTAGGAAATAATTTCAAAAAATAATTATTCACACGTTTTTAAGATATTGATTTTTCCAAATATAAATTGATTTTTTTTTTCAAAAAAAAAAAAAAAAAAACAGTTTCGAATATTTTTATATACAAAATTATTTTAAACATAAGGGGGCTCCTGCTAAAAATTTTTGGTTAAAATCGTTAGAGCCGTTCATGAGAAAGTCAAAAAATAAAAAAAACGGTTCTATGACAGGTACCGTTAATAACATTTTGCACAAAATTTTTGTTGACCAAAATGTAGTCCATGTCCATAATATCACACCTAATTTTTACTTGCGACTTATAGCATAGGTACTATAAGGCAAGTTATGCATTCGTAAAAAAATCGAACTCGAGATTTTGATCAAAGTTGACGTTACGATGATAGCGAAGACTAAAAAAGTGGGTCTCGCAATTCTGTCTGTCTGTCTGTCTTTCTGTTCGACTACAGCCTAAACGGCTCGGCCGATTTTCTTTAAACTTGATAGATATCATTTTTAATTTTTTCCGCCCACACGTTTTTTCTTTTTTTTTTAAGACCAAAAATAACGGTACCTGCCATACGAATTTTTTCGAAATTTAATAAATATTTTTTTTTTCTCAAAAACTGTTCGACAAATTTTAAAAACAAAAACACAAACAAATTTCATTTAGTTAAGGCTAGGTAGTAGTTGAAAATTTTTTTCGAAAAATGGTTATTGAGGGTACCCCCCATGGAACCATTTTTTTTGTTTTTGATTTTCTCAAAAACGGTACATCCGATTTTGATCATTTTTTTTTGTTGGCTAAAGGTCCTCAAAACATAAATAGAATTGTGTACTCAAATTTTCAAAAAAAAATTTCAAAATTTTGTTTTCGAAACTCAATATTTAGAAAACCCCATGCTAGACTTTTTTTAAACTTGGTAAATAAAAGTTTCCCAATACTCGTATAATCTATAAGATGTGAGAAAAAAATTTATTTTACCTAAAAATTAATTGTAGTACCCCTTGGCATAATGGTTAGTGCGTTGGACTTTCATGCGGAAGGTCTCGAGTTCGTTTCTCAGCTGCTGCAAGAAAGTTTTTTTCAGGGGTGTACTGCCTCTTGCGAGGAATTGACAAATCCTCCAAGATTATCTCTTGTCATGGAAAAAGCTGCTCATTAGCCGTTCGGAATCGGCAGAAAATTGTAGGTCAATTTCGAGGTAGTCAAGGAGTTCACCTACCTCGGAACGAACATCAATCCCACGAATGACACCTTAGTGGAAATTCGACGAAGAATTACCCTAGCAAACCGCTGCTACTTCGGTTTGGCCAAACAAATGGGTTCAAAACTCCTTTCTCGAAAGACTATACAAAACGCTAATTTTACCAGTTCTACTCTACGGCGCCGAGTGCTGGACGATAAGTAAAAAAGGGGAATTGATACTGGGCACTTTCGAGAGAAAAATTCTTCGGCGGATATTTGGTCCTATATGCGAAGAGGGCGAATGGAGGAGAAGATTCAATCGTGAATTATACGAGCTGTACCAAGATGTGGATGTAGTCCAAAAAGCCAAAACACGCCGACTACACTGGCTCGGTCACATCGAGCGAATGGACAACAACGCTCCAGCCAAGAAAATCTTCGAATCCCAGCCCCCAGGTTCGAGACGACGAGGAAGACCGAACCTCCGCTACAGGGACCAGGCGGTTATACACGCAAGAGCGCTTGGTCCCGACGACTGGAGGGAGCTCGCGAGGGATCGCAACCGATGGAAGACCGCAATAACTGAGGCAGAGACCCTCCATGGATCGGGAGCCGGTTAAGTAAGTAAGTAAGTAAGTAAGTAAGTATTCCGTCTCTAGGGAATCACCGAAGACCCTTAAATACCGAGTTCGAAGAAAACAGGTCCAGTGGCTTAGGCTCTAGATCGAGGTACAGATATACAGACACACAGACAAACAGACATACAGACAGGCAGGCGGAAATGTCGGACCCACTTTATTCGTCTTCGCTATCACCGTAATGTCAACTTTAATCAAAATCTCGAGTTATATTTTTTTCCAAATGCAGAACTTGCCCTATAGTACCTACATATGTACATATTGTATATCGCAAGTAAAAATTTGACAGTACTTATACCTGAAGTTAGGCTCAAGGGTAAAATGATATGCATTCATAGCTTACTTTTGTAAGAACGTACAACCCAGCAAATGCAGAAGACGAATGTCCATTATAATCTCACCCACACTTTCAAAAAGTGTGAATTGTAGGAATGTGGAGAAATTCATCCAACATTTTTCTTTTCGGTAAAAATCTTCCAGAGACAGAGACACTTGAAAACATTCGGTACCAATCTCTGAAAGACATACAAATGATTTTTCTTTCCAAATTCAGTCGCATTCGAGAAGTTTAAGCTTTTAATATTTGTTTCTTGGTTCTTCTAAGTGTCCGAACATATATTAAGAGTTAGGACGATTAAATGTTGCAGTCGCTGATTGTGTGATACAGCGTTCTTTTTAACCATCAACTGGCTAGGGACGATGCTCTTCTGCTTTGGTATTTAACGAATGTTATTTTTTCACTGAAGGGTTGGTTGGGTGATAGTTGAATACAAAGTATTGTAGAAGCTGTAGTGTCGGTTGCGTTAATGGGAGAAATGTATTACCACATAACAACATGTTTTGATTGGTTAGGAAGAGATATTCCATAGTTCCATATATTACAGCGCATGTTTTCTAATGTCATACGTAGCAGCGGAATCAGTTTTCCTAGGATCCCCAACACTTCCATAGGCATTTAAAGGATTTTTTCAATAAATGCTGGGCAATGTTTTTTTTTTACTTAAAAAGCCCATATGTGACAGTATGCTATGCCCTCACACGGTGGCACGAATCTCAAATGTCCAATGTGCAGAATGGACTCCGAACACTTGGTCTGAAATGCAGACCCAGTCAAGACCAGGAGCCGACACCAGTCAAAGGGAGATCATGCAGCGAAGCTAGGCATTCCTTTTAACACAGGAAAAAGGAAACGAGTCATTCATTTCTTCTTCAAATGTCGTGGCTTATACTTATTGTGCGTCAGGCCTAGACTGCCAGTGGTTGCCATTTCAACTTACTTACTGAATAAGGCTGAATTGTAGCAATGGACTGGGTTATGTTGATTTTGGCGGCCATAATCGGTCTTGATCAGTGACCCAATAAGCGCTGGAGTACATCATTTTGAAACTATAAACTCAAATACCACCCATTTTGGCCAGAGAAGAACACAATCTGATGCATCGTTTCTAAAGTTGGTTTCTTGACTTTAATTGGGGAAGATCTCTGAAACCCAATCAATGAACAAACCGTATTGCTCATGTTCATTAACTTTTTCCTCCTCATTTAAGTTCCAACACAAAAGTAGACAAGATGAAGTCAGCCAGCCAAAGTATTATTTCAATCTTGAAGTCTTTAAAGTCTTCGCATGCCTTTCTCCTTTCAAGCTTAATGTTTATTTCGGGCCACTTGCCTGAGTTGATATTTTTGTCTCGCTGCCCCTTAACGTTGCACCATCTTCATGTTTGCATATGCATTTTTGTAACCTTTTTCCAGAGAACGCATTCCTCATTGTACTATGGCCAATTTTCTCGGAATGTTGATTTCCTACGGTGTGGTTCAAGCTGCGCTTTATTATAAAATGGGCGAATTAAATGGTTTTGACTACCGTTAGGAAAATAAAGAAGGATTCAATAAAAGATACTAATTCAGATTGGTTTTGAGTCTTGAATAACAAAATAGATTCGTCTTCATCAATCCAAATTTATTTAAGCCGCCTAAGGGAAGAATCTCTTAACTTAATGGAACGTCTGAAACTGGGTTCAAGGTTTAATTTATGTGCATTTCTAAGTACACTGTTAGGTAAGTGCTGAGTGAAGGGCTTTTCACTCAGTTGATTTCAGTAGACTGTCGAAAGTCTAAGTAAAAATTTGGGAGTAGAATTTGAAGTACCTTTTCAGCCTAAGACTTTGTTGGAGAAATAGTTCGAATTTCAATTATTTGACTCGCTTCTGGCATTTAAGGTCTTATCAGACCAGTCATTCGATCATGTTATAAAAAAAAACCGTTGCAAGCTTAAAACTAGAAGTATTCAAAACCCATTCCCGGTTGGAAACCTTCATACAGCTCCAATCTCCTAAGTCAGCTTATTTCCTAATTAACTTATCAATCCCTTGGCTAAGTTTTTCCATTAGAAAGTTTAATTTTTTCCCTCAGTTAAAGTATCTAAGTTATTTCATACTCTAAAAATTATCTTAACCTTTTTCACTTTGCAACAAAAAATTATGATTTGTCTGCTCTGAAGCTCCATTTTTAGTTAAACAAAAAATTAAAGAACAAAAAACGTGAAGTAAGACCTCAATTACCATCCCCTGCCACATCCAATTTCCATCAAATTAATTCAATTAAATACTAAGTCCACTATAATCACAACCCTTTTATGCCCCCCAAAATACAAAAAAAAAAAAACAGAGATAACAAAGTGGATTAAAAATACAGACAAAAGGCTACACGCTGGCATTGCCTTTGCAGTGCCTGGTACTCCGCATTCTGCATGACCGTTTTATCACCACTCTTACCACTCAACCCACCGAGGCAGTCATTTCAATTTATCCAAATGAACGGTTGGCACGGTGAAAAAAAAAACGCAGTCAAAGTTCTTTAAACTTTTCCACTGATTTTACAATTATATTAAGTACCAAGGGCGGATAAAGGCTCTTTCATATCCAACTGTAACATTTTCGATTAAAGTGACGGTTACAATCCCTGCATGGAGGCGGAGAGTGAGCAAGGCCTTGCCGTTGCCAGCGCCAGAGCTAACAGATTATTACAAGTACAACCCTTGGGCGGATTTTCTTCTTTCTGAATAATTTGCCTAACACCCCCATCCGAAACCAACCTTTACTCCCCACACGACCACAAACTGTGAAAATTAAAAAGTTTTTTTTTTTTTCTATATCAAATCCTTTTTACCGACTACTCCTGGAAATCTCTGCTAACCTAATCTCAGAGCTGGTACGGGGGCACTTCACTATGTATGTAAGTATGTTCTGGTCTTTTATTCGGAATCTGCACTGGCACTGTGTGCGGTCCAAAAAACGAAGACTTGAAGAGCAACAGACACTGACACAACCTTAGACCCGCTATCGTCCTTGTGACTTGGAAACGTTTTAGCGTTTTCGAGTGTGAAGCGCTGCACTCTTGGCGGAAGTAATTCGTGGTTTAAGGTGCCCACTTTTCCGAGGAAAAACTCCAAAGAAAAATTAGTAAGCAAATTAAAAGTTTCACTCTTGCATCGCTGTGTGGTGTTGTAAGTTGATGATTGTCTAGATTTGGTGGTAAGTCAGACACACCGGCATGTTGAAAAGGAATTGAAGACTTCCTGCAGTCGCGTAATCATTGGTGCTGAAGCACTTTCGATATGCTTTGGCATGGGGATGGGTGGGGAGATATTCAAAACATTGCTGAAAACTTTCACACATGAGGGAAGACTGAGTTCGAGAAACCGCATTTTCCTTTTAGCAGAAGGTTCACGGCAAGAACCACTGAAATCTTGAATTACTAGCATAGTGGTGATATAGGTGCAGGCTAAAGGATACAGTATGAAGGTGGGCGAAACAGTTTCATAAGTAACGGGTGATTTTTTGAGGTTAGGATTTTCATGCATTAGTATTTGACAGATCACGCGGGATTTCAGACATGGTGTCAAAGAGAAAGATGCTCAGTATGCTTTGACATTTCATCATGAATAGACTTACTAACGAGCAACGCTTGCAAATCATTGAATTTTATTACCAAAATCAGTGTTCGGTTCGAAAAGTTGGCAGAAAATCCGCTTTTTTATCGACAAATTTTGTTCAGCGATGAGGCTCATTTCTGGTGAAGAGCAACCAGAAGCCGTTCAAGAACTGCCCATGCATCCCGAAAAATGCACTGTTTGGTGTGGTTTGTACGCTGGTGGAATCATTGGACCGTATTTTTTCAAAGATGCTGTTGGACGCAACGTTACGGTGAATGGCGATCGCTATCGTTCAATGCTAACAAACTTTTTGTTGCCAAAAATGGAAGAACTGAACTTGGTTGACATGTGGTTTCAACAAGATGGCGCTACATGCCACACAGCTCGCGATTCTATGGCCATTTTGAGGGAAAACTTCGGAGAACAATTCATCTCAAGGAATGGACCGGTAAGTTGGCCACCAAGATCATGCGATTTGACGCCTTTAGACTATTTTTTGTGGGGCTACGTCAAGTCTAAAGTCTACACAAATAAGCCAGCAACTATTCCAGCCTTGGAAGACAACATTTCCGAAGAAATTCGGGCTATTCCGGCCGAAATGCTCGAAAAAGTTACCCAAAATTGGACTTTCCGAATGGACCACCTAAGACGCAGCCGCGGTCAACATTTAAATGAAATTATCTTCAAAAAGTAAATGTCATGGACCAATCTAACGTTTCAAATAAAGAATCGATGAGATTTTGCAAATTTTATGCGTTTTTTTTTTAAAAAAAGTTCTCAAGCTCTTAAAAAATCACCCGTTAGTTGGTGATCAATGAAAACTATTATAGGTGCTAGTTCAATATTAAAGCAGGATTTTTCCAGAAAATCAATAAAATCAAATCAAAATAAAGGTAACGTCTTTCTGTTCTCATCTAACTACACCCAAGGAATTTGAATGTTTGTTGAAAAAATCAAATCTCTGAAAATTTTTCGCCGATTTCTTTCAAATTTGTGCGACTAAGTATTCGATTGTACGAGTGATTTTACATAATTTGTACTTGCGATAGATAGGTAAAGGGTTTCTCAATGGGCATTGGTGACATCTGTCAAGTTTAGTGTTTATTATTCAGTTATTTATGTCATACTAGTAGCAAGCAAAAACGAATGCAACTGGCTATTTCACTAGACCACTGTTTGTTAAAGAAACATTACGGCGCTGCTCGAGAGATTCAAATGTTTCTGTTATACTTCTATTACCTATTATTTCTAAGGCTGCTTTTTGGCTTCTATCGAAGAGACTCAAGTTAGTTTTAGGAGCATCTACCCAAATATGGGAATTGTACTGGAACTTTGGACGAAAATACGCCTTTTAGATTAGATACAGCCAGATCAGAAGGGGTGAAAAATCTCCTACAGAAACATAAGAACTCAGTATCGTTTTTTGCGACGTCGAGGATTTGGTAATTCCACACAAAGTGGTCGTTGATTCACATACTAAGAGGTTTTCCGGTTTCATCAATTTTAGTAGGTACCGCTCATAACTAGCGACTTGGGGTGGTAAGTTGCGCTTTAACGACAGAAGATAGCATTGAGTTTTTGAAGCATTAAATTTTATGCAGTTTGTGGTTCTCCATCTGATAATGCTTTCGAGATCAGAATTTAATGAGCTTATCATACGCTGCCGATCTTAATCCACATCCGTAGAACAAGGACATCTGTTAACGAATATAAAGAGCTGGGAGTATTGTTGTCAGCAAAATACTCTAATGCATAAGAAATTTCAGACAAAAGATCATTGATAAATATGAGAAATATTGTCGGAGACAGAACGGAGCCCTGTGGCACACCAGCATTTATTTTATGAATAACAAACATAAAACCGTTCCATACAACTTGTTATGAGCACTTTGAGAGGTTGTTTCTAATCCAAGGAAGAAGAGATTCATTGATACTAAACGCACGGATTTTCTATAAAAGAGCTTGTGGCCAAACTCTATCAAATGCTTTTGAAATATCATTGCAATAATTTTACTTTCTCCAAAACGATGTAGAGATTTGTGCCACTGTTTGGTGAGATATACCATTAGATCACCAGTGCACATTTTGATACGAAAACAATCCTGCCAGTCATTAGAAAGCTTTCGTTCTTCAAGAAATTTCTTGAGCTGATAAAATTTATCAGCGTTTCCATGGTCTGGGAAAGAAGGGATCTAGAGCAATTAGAACACAGTTAGACGAGAAAAAAGATTGGAGAATTCCTGTTTTCTATCCACTCCGAAAAAAACCAGCAGAGAGGACAGCTGGAAAAGCTTACGCAATGGTTTCGCAAGCTCTGAAGAATAGCTCTTCATAACAGTAAGAGGGTTATATCCGGGCCAGCGGATTTGTGTACATCGAGATCTTTCAGTTAACTAGCGAGTGCTGAAAATTTGTCGCATTAAATCGTTTACGCTCTCAAGTACACGAGGAGTCATGAGTCGTGACACTATCAGGCAGCGTCAAGTTAACAGAAAACTGTGCTGCAAAAAATCGATTTATTTCTGAGCTGAAGAGCTAAAGAGTGTCATTGAAGACGAGCATTGAAACCGAAGGCGAAGTAGTATTTCGTTCATTTTTTTACAAATGACTTAAAAAAATGTACTACCTTTGGGACATTGTAGCATTTTTCGAATTAATTTATGGTCATGCAAAAATTTGGTTCGTCGAATATGTTAATTGCAGTAGGCCTTATAACACCGGAAACTTAATTCTCTAATCCTAATAACCTCTTTACAGCTCCAATCAAATCATGAATAATAGTCTTTCGGTTTAATAGATTTTTCCCTATTCGGGAAAAGATTTCTCATTTCGAAAATAATTAAATTTGTAATCATATTTTCCTTGGAGTCCACGTCACTATTGAAGAAGCATAGTGTGACCAGTTAAAGTTGAAAAGATCATTAAGACCGTTTCGCCTCCTCGTATTGCCAAATGGTTCTTTTAGGAATCATTTCTCTTACTGGGTTTTATTGACATAAGAAATTATATGACCGAATAATCTGAGATGATAATGCACTTATAGTGTATTTGTCAGGATCAGTGGTAAAAAACAAGTCTAGAGTGTTGGTAGATGGACCTGCCACACGTCAGGAATTCGAGTAGACTCAGAACTAGCTGAGTCTGGTTGTTTAACTCAGAAAAAATTTCAACATGTGTACCTCCTTTCAGGTGTTGTCTGACCAGAATAGCGAATAATCGAAGAATTGTGTACATTAAAATCACTTGTAACAAACGAGTTCAGAGTAAGAAAAATGTCACGGTAAAATTTACAGCGACAAAAATCATTCTTTCTATTCCCCAAAATCCTCTTCCTTCCATACCAGTTTCTTCTTCCTACAGGTGTTTCATTCACTTTACTGAGAGAGTGGGGCAGCCATGGACCATCAGCCATCGGTACGCTCTCTCAGTATCTTGGAGAAACAAAATAAACGTCATCATGAGCTCAAATGTGGATGAATGTTCCACTATTTAATTATGGACAATATGGACGAGTTGTTTTCGAAAAGCACGGGCGACAGTTGGTCCCCGAATGCTAGAAGTTACTCATTTGGAGAATGGCCGAGCGCCGAGTGCCCAACCTAAACCATATCTTTATTTTTTTATTGTGAAAAATGGAACGCTATACGCTTATCCCAATCCCCAAATCTAACAAAAGTCCACCGAAGTAGTTTTTTTGTAACTCGCGTATAAGAAAATAGCTGCCAATTTTTCCCTCCGAAATGTTAAAAGTTATTGGTCATTTTATAGTTCGCTTCCGTGAGTTTCTCTTTGCTTTTATCAAATGTTTATATGTAGAGTTTGGAGGGGACAAATGTATTCAAGAAATCGAAATTTTGAATGGTTCACGATTTGTTTTTTTTTTTATTTTGCTTTCTCTCGAAAAAAATAGTGGGAAAATGACTGAATGCGTTCATTGAATTTGCCGCCCCTGGCAGTAAAACCAGCGATCGGTGAATTTAACGAAGGCAGCGCAGAGCAAGGGTTAGTGTGCGTGTAAGCAGGACCGCTGGCTTTCAAAAACGAGAGCGCATCTCAGCAAATTAGCTGAATGTGGCTTACAATGACGTGATTGAAATCCGCGGATTCCAATTGGTTAAAAACACAAGGGTTAAAAGCTAAAAAGGTCCGAAGAGACATCGAAAAATCTGGACGGACACTTCTTAACTGGAGAGCATAGAAATTGTGTTAGAGAAAGCGATAGCTAAGAAAAAGCAAAGTGTGAAAAATTCAAAAAAATCTAACTAAATTTTGGGTCACGATAGAAGAAAATATTAGAACGAATTAATTTGGACAGAAAAGTAAGGAGAAAATCAGGAAAAACAGGAAAAAGGAAGAGAGAAAAGAAAAAGGCAAAGATTTTGGAGGAGGGAATAATTGCAGAAAAAGATAAGTATAGTGTTTATTTTATTTTGGTTCATAATTGGGTTTTTTTACGTTAATTGCATTTTTTTTATTCAATTTATCATACGGTTGACTTTTGTTTCGAAATTTTTTTTTCCTGAAATTGCAGGACTCGCGACCCCGTTAATTACATCTGTTATTCGTTCGGGACCAAGTGATAGCGGTCCATTTTTTTCCAGTTAATTATTACGTTGTTCAATAATTTTATTGAAAAGATTTTGGGTTTTTACCCTATATTTCATAAAGGTTTCCCAAACTAATAAATTCTTTTAACTTCCCCTTTTGGAAGCATAAAACCTGATTTTTTTTTTCTTTCTTTAAAATTACTTTCACCGTCGGTTCTGCTTCGAAGGTTTGTAATTTCCTTGTTTCAAAAAAAATTACTGGCGCCCTTTTAATTTCCAGGTACTACGCCCCTGCAGCATTCCATTAAATTATAAACTTATTAAAAAAAAAAAAGATTAATCAACCCAATATAATTATTTGGTTGAACCCACCCCTTACGCTAAGCTAGTCGTGGTGTTAGCATCCCAATTGCTACCTGTTGCACTCGTTACGAATTCGAACAAACTTTCGCTTCGTTTCGATTTCCAATTTTCCATTTCTCTTTCAATTGACATTCGTCTTGCAAACATTTAAATCAATCATCGGATTTAGTTGTTTGCGTCGCGTCGTCGGTCAGTGTGTTTAAATTTAGTAAATAAAACCAAATTAAAATTATTTAGTATTTATCGTTCGGTTCGTGTCGGATTAGAGTGTAACAAAAATGAGAAAACAATCTTTGGCTATAATCAGACAGCGTTCCGCAAAATTTTCCAAGTATTGGAGTAACAGAGGCCCAATTGCTGCGAACGAGCGGCGCTGACACGATAATTCACGGTCATCACTTACACTGGCCGATATAGCTGCGTTATTTTCCTCAGTTCGCGCTCTACGTAAGCGTGTTGGTGGTTTAATGTCCAACAATGTAAATTTGATGCGAAAATAAGTCACAATAGCCCGAATAGCCGCCTCAGTAGGTCGATTAAACTAGTGATGTGTACCTCATACATGAGGCAATACAAAATGTCCCATACACCAATCAGAAATGTCCCATCACCTCAAAACAAAAAAATGTATTACCTCACACCTCATCACAAAAGCAACGAAAAATATTTCTCTTTACTCTTTCATGAAAAAAAAAACACTATTCGTATCGAGCATCTCACTCATCGGCCTGATACTAAGACTGAGACTGATGCAGAATGAAGTTGTATTGTAGTTAATTGTATGAAATGAGGAAATAGGCCTCAAACTCTCTACCCACCAAAGATCAAACCAATGGAAATAGAATGAGGTTTGTGGAAGATGAGGATTTTAAATGAAATGAATGAATGTGTTGTGAGTTGAGTTGTTGTACTTTTTACTCAAACGTCCCATTCAAACAAAATTCGTGACATTGTCGCAGGCTGGGTTTTTGTATCAGACTGGAACTTTGTACCAGGATGGGACTTTGTACCAGGCTAGGACTTTGTACCAGGCTGGGACTTTGTACCAGACTAGGACATTTGTCATTAAAGGATTGAGGAATTGAGGTTCTTTTGCATCTGTTTGAGGAGACAAAATGAGAAGAGATAATGAGTGGGACTTATGAATGAATGAATGTTGCACTGACTACAATGTAACAAACAATGAAGATAGGTATGAAGCATTATCGAAAATTATGCAATCAAAGTGTTAAAAAAGGAAGGAGGTTTTTTTTACAGTTTGGAGTAGGAGGTTTTGTTAATTTTTGAAGGAGTAGGAATTTTCGTTTTTGATATGCAAATGCAAGTGCATTCCTTTTATTTGTATTTGTTTTGTTTTTAGTGTTAGAAAAAAGAGACTAGGGTTTAGAGATCAAGATCAAATATGAAAATTGAAAAAAAAAAAAATCAATCAATCAATTGTGCTGAGTTTGCGTACGTGAAGAGTCATTAGTGTTGTATTTAGTCCAGTGTCCTGTAATCAAATTTGTTTGAAAAAAAAGTGATTAGAACAGGTCTTAACAGAAGAAAAACGTTGAGTGGGAAGAAAGTAGGACAAATATTGTTTTTAAATGCAAAAATGTAATGATGTATTTTTTTAAACTCAATAAATTCAATTTATTTTGAATGTGATAACATATTTGTTTTTTTGTTAAAAAAATACCTTTTTGTGTTTATCTTTTTATTAAATGCTATTGTTTTCTTTAAATAACTTAAATAAAATTTAAAAACACCACTTTTTCTTTTAAACTATTTTTTTAGATTAATTTTTTTATTATATCTTTTTATATTTACTTATTTTAAACTTTATTTCTGTTAAAAACTAAAACTTTTTTAATTTTGTTTTTAAATGTTTTATTTTAAAATAAAGTGTTTTGTATCAAGGATATTTAATTAAATATATTATATTTTTATTTATTTTTTATTTAATGCAATTTTAAAAATTGTTTTTGGAAAAAATATATACTATTAAAAAAAATAGGCATTGTTTAATTTCGAATTTCAAAATATCCATTTAAATAGGTATGTACCATGGGACATTTGAGGTGGGACAAAGTACCACCTCATTTCAAAAAATGAGTACCTCATACAAACTCATTTCAAATTCGTGTCCTACCCATCACTAGATTAAACTGATTATAAAATGGAAGAAGTGCGCGATGAACTTTCTTAACAGAGCGCGCATTTTGATAATAAAATTCAATAATTTGCAAGCGTTGTTCGTTTGCAAGACGATTCATGGTTAAATTATATAGACCAAACTGAAGATGTTTAACAGTGACACAAAACACGAAACGTGCGTGAGCTGTCAAAACCAGTGTTGCCAAAAAGAAAATAGCAAAAAAATCACAAACAGACATATTGCATGGCTTAACTCTAACAATGAAGCAATGATACAACCAAAGCAAATTGTGGTTGATGGGAGAAGGAAAAAGAAGTTGATTTGCCACTTACTGTCTTAGTCAATTTATTCGTTTTTCCATGGTTGCACATTTTTGTTCTTGTTTATTTTACTCCCGCTGACACTTTTTCTGTTTTTTTTTTTTTTTCGTGGGACATTTTTTTTTCTGCTCCCTAACTCCCCAAGTAACATTTTTCATCTCATAAGATACTCCAAGAGTTCAACTAGACTAGGTAAGAGGAGCTAAAAGTAATCTTAAAGAATACTACGAGATTCTTTTAAAACTGTTTAAAGCCTTAAATGGCCTAGTTATGAGAGGCTCTTCCTACTCATAGTAGCAACAGAAGTTTCTTTATGACAGATGCACGTTTATATTGAAATGGCACTTCTAAGGCTCTAATAAAGATCGGCAAATTCCTATTACGAGAAAGCGTCTCTTCCAATAAGAGGTGATAAAAAGAGAACAGAATGTTTAAAAGCTTAATAAAGAAAGAAACAAAATACTTTTTTAAGTTTGTGTGTATACATGATTTGCTATGCCAACAAACTGATAGGCTGATAGTATTTATTTTGTAAGTCTATCAATTATTTTATTATACTGGCGATGCATTATATTTATTATTTTGCACATGGGGGAACCGAAATGTATATGCGGTTGAAATTGTATCTACTAATTCTAACATTTAACGTCGAAAAAACACAAAGCGCCATCAAAATAATGCATATTTAAATTATTTTATTTATAACTTTTATCGGAAAAAGAGTTACCATATATTTTTTTCGTAAGCAAATAAAATCCGAATTGACTTTGAAATCTGTTTTGTTTTTATTTAGGTCATGGGGAATTTGCTTGTGAGAGTTAATAGGAAACCAAAAAGGTCAAATTTAATATAAAATATTCCAAATTACAAACTGAGAGGCATATGCTGGATTTACAAGAGTAATAAAATCTCATCTTTTCTGTAATTTTCTACTATTACTCTTGTCACAAAAAAATTACTACTCGTGTAATGCAATATAAAGAATACATTTTTTTTGTCAATTTTGCATGCAAAGATAGTAGTAGCATCAGGACCGGCCCGAGCTAAATTAGAGCCCTGCGCAAGCTTTATCAGTGGCGCCTCTCATTTGGATTGGATTCGCGGAAAAAGTCATTTCCTCATTACCCAAGGGGTACCCTTTGCAATGCGTTTTTTTAACGAGGGATCCCCAAGAGGCCTATTCCTAGATAATACTTATATTTAATTAAAATAAATATGATTTTTATTAAAAACTAAGAAATCAAAAATATATCACAAAAATAATAGTAAAAAAATATATCACAAAAATTTAGGAACTGAAAAAAGTATTTTTTGAAGTAAAAACTAATTCAAAACCATAACAACATACAAATAAATAATGAACTCATTAACTGTTGCTCATGTAGGAAATAATAATAAGATTATTATTTTAATAAAAATAAATAGAACCGGCTATATTAACTTTTCTGGCTTCTGTTTTAGCAAACTCAGCTACCAGATTATCATATATATATATATATATATATAATCTATAATGACTTGACAAGCTCTTTCTCTATAGCCATGATTGACTAGTCAACTTATCTTTCCTGAGTTTTTGGGGTCCTGAAGTAGTTTTTTATTAATTTTAGTTTCAAAAAACTGTTATTTGAGGAAACTGTGATGGTATTTATAGATTTAGAGCTATGGCTTCAGCTGATTGCACGTTAGTGAATTGTTCTTCTGATCGCATTTCCACTAAAGAGTTTTTAGTAGCATATTTAGTAGATAAATTAGCAGACGGAGTTTGGAAATACTTACTAGTTATATTGGCGCAAAATTTTAAACAGCCTATGATTAAGGTATTATTATGATACTACTTAACAATTTGCTAACTTTATAGTAGTTTACTAACTCATTCTTAATTTTAAACATTTTCTCACTAGTATCGTACTAAAAGAATTTCCTTAATAACGCACCTAAAACAACGACATTTCGTGTAAAAAAATAAGAACACGAACCTTTTTTGATGTCTGCGAATGTCAAAGTGTCATATGAAGCTAGCGCGATACTAAAAAAATAAAGTAGGTATTCGATGATTTTAACTTTAATAAAAGGATAGAGAAGTATGATGCTATATTCGATTAAAATTATTTTTTTAACCTAGTATCATACTAAAACAGCTTTAGCGTCGTACTAATTCAATTAAAATTTTGCGCCATTATTTTTTTCTTAAATATCAAACTAGATTAATATGCAACATACACTTTGTAAAGATTTCGTGATGTAGTTTTTTTTACTGTGGGAATGGGGGTTTGTATAGGAAATTAAACATCGACTTATTTTTGTATATCTGTCTTTAAATTCAGAATCAGCTGTTAATTATATAATAAATACCAATATTGGAGTGAGCTATAAAAAGAAATGAAACTTAAAAAAGATGGTAGGTAGTGGTTATGAAGTAGTGGCTTTTTTAACGCTTTCCCAAGGCGCCTTTTGAGTTCAGCGCCCTGCGCATTTGCACAGCTTGCACATATAGCTTGTCCGGCCCTGAGTAGCATTAAAATCTCCAAGATGTTAATGTATTAAGTTTAAATTGAAATAAGTTACACAACATATTTAATAATAAAATACTTTCTATGCAATCACAACCACAACAACGCGAAATGAAAATATGAACATACCACCTTATAAATTTTAAGCCAGTGCTACAGTCAAGTTATTTTATCGAGATCATAATTTTTTAAGTTATGGTAACCCTCAAATATACAGGCAACTACTTTGCTTGTGTATAGAAATATGGCTGCTGCTGATGCGGCACTAACTCTTCTAGTAACATCTGTAATCTTTCTATGGGATCATAGACGCTTCTTTACGATTTATGTGTACTTACGTGCGACTGAGAGGAGAACGTTGACACCAGAAAAGTGAAGTTTGTGAGTAGTTGTGCTTGTTGCATTAAGGATCTCATTACGATCTTATTGCAAAGCTCATATTCTTTGAACTCCAAATTGTTTCTTGATATAGGAGGTTTTAAACTCAAAGTAGTACATATACAATTTACTTAACTCTTAAATATGACTTGTTATAGGATTATATGAACATATTTAGAGCTCAGTTTTCAGGAAGAGATTTTTATAAGACTATAAGTTTATATAATCTAATTGCATGAAGAGAAAATAGTTTTGCTATAAGATTTAAGTACTTTTGAGCTGAAAAAGTGTTTAACTCTTAAAATAAAAGTGTTATGAAATCCAGTTGAGTTTCATAACAAGATATTAATACTTAAGTATAGTAATGGAATATAAAAGAGTTGTATGGAAGTTTTTTTTCAGATTTCAAGAGCTAAGCTCTGGAGAGTATGTTAGTTGGGTCAACTGATCACAATGAGGTGCAGGTGCACACTGCACATCCGCAGTTTATTTTAACCTGGAATCGTCGTAATAGTTGACATTATAAGTCCCCAATTGCTTACACTAATTGAGATGTTAATAATGACTACATTCACTTAAAATTGAATATTAAAATTTTCTAGAATTTTTTCTATCCTACACAGGAACCACTTACCACACCTATCTCCTGTGGCACGATGTGGAGTGATGTGGCGCTATCGCTTTCATATAGGGATTTCAAATGCGTTAAACGATATTTGTGAGATGTTGTGTCGAAATCCCTCGTGTTTCTTTAGCGCTAGACCACGCTGTTTTTTTTTTCTTTGCATGGAAAAGAGATAATAGTGGTCTCGAAAATCAAAGCAAAACAACTTTGTTCAATTAGAACCATTTGGAACACACCAATTTTTATTAGTTGCACAGCAGATGATACAAAACACCACTCCACGCTATACCACACCACAAGGGTGGTGTACACTTATACAAGTAAGCAAAACTTAATACTAATACATCATATTTAAAATAAAATAAATAAAATTTAGTAAAAATACACGAGTGTAAGAAAAAACTAAATTATAAAAAAAAAACTTATCCAAATTATAATAATATATTTTAAATTATACTAGTACAACTAACAATAAAAAGTTTGGGTGGATGAGAAAGTTATTGGGGTGGGTTGGAGAGGAAAGAATTTCGGAGGACTGATTTAGATATATTAAAATCAAAAATATTTGAGGAGTTGTTGGAATTACGCATCATACGAGACATAGGATTATAGTAGCTATAATTAGTACGGTGAAAAGGAATGCGGAATAGGGGTACTGACCTAACATTTCGTCGGTTGGTATTAATGGGAATCAGACTTATTAGACCCGAACAGTCTATATTACCAGTTAGTATGTCGTTTATAAAAACCACATCTGCGGCTTCACGCCGTTTTTCAAGCGACTGAAGGTCAATTAGCAGTAAGCGATTCGAATATGGAGGAAGTCGATAATTATCATCCCACGGAAGATTGCGCAGGGCAAAACGAACAAACCTACGCTGGACGGCTTCGATCTTTTTAATTTGGGTTATTTGATATGGTGACCAAACCTGAGACGCATAGATATTCTAGGATGGGACGGACAAATGAAATGAAAAGAGATTTGGAAATGTACGGGTTAGAGAACTCTTTTCACCAGCGTTTTATAAAACCAAGTGTCGAATTAGCTTTATTAATAATGTTGTCAATGTCGCATCGAAAGTTAAGCTCTTTATCACAGATTACTCCTAAATCACGACAGGAAGTAACTACGGGTACAAGTTCACCATTTATATGATATTTTGTGGGAGGAGAAGGGAGCCGTTTATGTGAAAACGTCAAGCTGTGGCATTTGCTGACATTGAGGTCAAGGAGGTTTTTATGGCACCATAGGGAAAATTTGTCAAGATTTTGTTGTAAGGAACAAATATCAGCGGCAGTTGAAATGCGTTTAAATATTTTCATGTCATCGGCATATATTGATAAACCACAATCGAGAACTTGAGCAATATCGTTAATAGCTAAGGTGAATAGCAGTGGACCAAGATGGCTGCCTTGTGGTACTCCTGAAGGTGCATTAAAAGGAATGGAAAGAGATGATCTAAAACGGACAACATAATTTCTATCAGTCAAATATGAATTCAACCACAAGATAAAAAGTGTAGGAAAGCCCATGGAATTTAATTTTAACATGATGATATTATGTGATATTTTGTCGAAGGCTTTGCTAAAGTCAGTAGCAATCACATCGACTTCATCCCCATCGACCATTGTGCATAGAGCATTGGAAACAAATTCTACTAGGTTCATTGTTGTTGATCTACCCGATATAAAACCATGTTGTACTGGGGAAAGAATTGATTTGCAGTGGAAAGAGAGAGTTTCGTATATAATACTTTCAAATATTTTTGGAATGCATGATAGTTTAGCTATAGGGCGATAGTTTGACACATTATTTTTTGGTCCCTTTTTGTGGACAGGAACTATGTAAGAAACTTTTCATGATTGGGGAAAGGTGCTCTGCAGAATGGATAGTGTAAATAGGTCAGTCAATGGCTGAATAAAGGCATTAATGCATTTTTTTAGGATGATTGCCGGTACACCATCTGGTCCTGTGGAGAAGTCATCTTTAAGCTTTTCAATTTTATCTCTTACCATAGCTGGAAGAATATTCGGTGCTGTAAATGTGGTTTGAGAAGAATTCTTTAAGTAGCGGAAATATTGGGTATCTGGTTCAATGTCGCAATCAGTAAAGGATTGTTTGAAAAAGTTTGCAAAGAAATTGGTTATCTCTGTTGGATCAGATGAAGATTTCCCATTATATGTTAGGGAGGATGGGTAGCCATCGGATTTTCTTTTAATATTAATAAATTCAAAGAAGCATTTAGGATTCGATTTAATCGAAGATTGCATACGAGTAATGTAATCTTTGTACAGACGATCGCAAAGGAGTGAAAATTCTGTCGAAGCATCTGAGAAAGCTTGATGGTGGTAAGGAGATTTCGATTTTAAGTATTTCTGCCACAAATTATTTATTCGGTTACGAAGAGATCGAAGTTTTTTACTATACCAAGGTGGAGAAGAAGAAAAATTTTTACGTGGCATAAAAGGAACAGTGTTCGCGAAACAGCTGAAAATTTCATCGTAAAAAGTCGTTACTGCGTCATCAATTGAAATATGAGTAAAGTTAAATCTGATTTTGCTGAGAAGCATGTTTAATTCTTGGAAGTTAGTTTTACGAAAGTTAAAAAAATATTCAGGAACAGTGGCAGCATAACATTTTTCATAAGAAAAAGAAATAAGGAGAGGGGGGTGAAAATGATCAATATTAGAAAGAAGGTGATCACTTTCGATCACAATAGTGTTATCTGGGTCGGATGTGAAAATGAGGTCAAGTTGTCTGTTAAGATTATTTTTGACACCACTTACTTGAAAAAGACTTGAGTCTGCAATACAATCTAACACTAGCATTTCTTTTTCCGACTTGGCATTGGTTGAATAGAAATAGTTGCCCTCGTCGGTGGGAGACCATTCGATGTGAGCTAGATTGAAATCGCCAATGCAGATGATATCGTCATTAGTGCTAGCAGCATCAAAAAGAAAATTGCGTCAACTACTAGTTTATACGGGCTTAAGGGTTGAGATGGACGAATATAACAACACATGATAAATAAATTCCGAGATGACAATTTTATTTTTACTATAATGAATTCAAAGTCTGTTGACTCAGAGGACTTGACAAATGTGGCATCAAAACAGTTATTGATGGCTAAAAGAACGCCACGACCAGAAGAGTCGTTGTTATCAATATTACCATCAGTTCGAAAAGTAACAAAATCTGAGGTGAATAATTCACTATTTAGAAAATCAGGAGTAAGATTGGTTTCAGTTAAAGCAAAAATGTCGTAAGGTAATTTTTGTGAGTTTAAGAAGATAGTAGATGTTTTTGTACGCAGTCCTCTTACATTTTGGTAATATATTGTGAGACAAGTAGAAAGATTATTATTTAGTTGATTAGAAGAAATATGGTTAGATACGAAAAAAGTTACGATTGACTTGATTGCGCAGAGGATGAGAGAATTTTCTAGAATTTACATATGAACCGTTGCTGTGTCAATCTGTTTCTCGCATTACACTACTCCGTAGATAAATTTACGATGTAGTGACACTAAAAGCACTGGAAACTGCAACCATCGGCTTAGACATTATAACAGAGAGAAAGAAGAACAGAAGAAGAACATGTCAACAACATACGGTTGGTATTGAACGGTCCCCCATACAAGTACTAACCACGCACAAAGATTCTTGATTTCGCTGATCGATGGGAAGATCATATGCTTTCATCAAAGCCTAGGCCGTTGACTAAATGTCTGTAACTGACAGTGTCGATAGGAAAGTTCATAAATGATAAGGTAATTTTAGGAATCGACAATTTAGTTCATCCGGCGAATTTCATAACAAAGTTTTACAGCGGATACGAGAGGTCGATGGATCAAGTTGATTCACCGGGAGTAAAATTCTTCGAATTCTGTAATCGACAGGATTATCATCTAACGATAACCTATCGAGTCTAATGTCAAATGAAAATTTTGACAATCACACATGGAATCGAGTTTAATCTTCTCCACTGTCAAAATGTTATGTTCGTCCAAGGTGTCGCGTTTGATTAAAACAAAACAAAAACAACTAAGCTGATTTGCACGCCACCTACCCGAATTCTTAACAAGTGCAAGCAGAGAAATATTCCTTTAGAGAAGCCGTTTTGTTTTGCTTTGTATCCATCCTTTGAATGTGTTTCTCCTCGAGGACAATAATAATCATACACACAATTGACCGTCTAACCTTTTGTAGATGTTTAATGAATGCATGACTACTACAATTTGTTGTATGGACTCGGACATGAGTTCATATACGGGGGTTTGGCATAAGAAGGTCTATACATAGTTGTTTGTGAAATAGTAAACTGCAGCAAAACAATTTTAATTGGTAGTTAGCCAGGAGCTATGAGTTTTAATAAAAATTAATTACTTTTTTTTGTATCCTTTTTTTACATTTACATATATCTACCGATTCTATCGATACAAAGTTTTTGTGTTGATGTTATGATAAAGCCAGATTAAAATTAATCCAATTTTTACATATGTGTGTTCATATAAATGTATCTATGTATGTATGTGTATTAGCTTTTATTTGAGTGAGTTAATCCCAAAGTGTACGTTGGTTATGTAGTTAAAAATATTTCCGGAAATAAAGGAATCCAGGAATGTTGCTGCAAATTGCAATATTTAAACTGATTATTAGCTAAATTTAATTTGTGTACTTTGAAAATGGACTATTTGTATGTATGTATTTGCAATGATTTTGACGTTTTTAATAAAAAAAAAAATCTTTACAAATAAAACAAAGCAACCCGATTTATCAGATTGAACGTGTAAAATTAAACAAACAGAATTTTAGAGAGAGAGAATAATATTTATAATATGAATTTATTTTTTTGTTTTTTAATTTTTTTTCATGCTGTCAAACAAATTGAGCAACATGATTGTGAATGAGGAAGTTGTTTCAACAATTACATTTAATGTTGTTTATTATTTGTATAAAATAGATTTTTTCTAAATCCAAATACTTAATTGGGATAATATCGATTTGGAATTGAATTAAATTTCTTTTTTTTATTTTTTTTTGTTTTGTTTGTTTGTTTTTAATTTCAGGTTCGTTATCTAGAACAACAAAAAATATATTGTCGGAGATTTGTATTGACGTTTTTTGTTGAAATTCGTAATATACATATTTTTTTTAATTTGTTATTTGAAATTGAGTTTAAAATAAAATATAAGAAGAAAAAGTAAAACTGTTTTTATTCTGCTTGGAGCAGTTTTATTAAATTAAATTAAATTTAGTATGAACCTTTTAAAGTTAGTGTTAAGTGAACAACTGTGTTGTATTTATTTTTATATTCAATTTAACTTGTATTAACTGATTTATTTTATCAACTGAAAATGCACAATACGATCTTTAAACTAAATTTTCCTGTAGGAGATCGCATACAAATAATACGAACCAAATTTGAAGGAAATTAATTGGTAAACGATTTGAGATTCCAGCTCTACGTGCAGTGGACTGTTTTCTTGACATTTTCCATATGGTAGTTAAATAAGGGCGGATAGATGTTGAAATGGAATAAAACAAGCTGTGTAAGATGTATTAACAAAATCCTTTTATTGTTCAAAAGGCCCATGTACCTATGTACCCGGGTAGAAAATTATCTAGGAAACACTATCGAATAGCGTGGCCCTAGCTAGATTGGCCATTATATAGTAAATCCTATGCTGGGCCTAGATAGATGCAAGCCTGGCGGATCTTGACTAATTTATGCTTATTCTGGCTTTATATTGAACCTGGCTAGAACTGCCTATTTATTGGCTTTTCCAGGAGTATCTTAGACTGGGCCTAGATATTTTTAAATTGATGTATCCTAGATGTGCCTATACATATGTCTCTATAAAAAGCTATCCATTATCCTTCTAAAAAATAACTTTTTTATTTTGGTCTTAAATCGGTATTGTTCAGATTCTTTAATATCTACGTATTTAAGTCTTCTTAAACAGTATAATATTAAAAACACGAGAGAGTTATTTGAGTAGCACTTTGAGACAAGATATTTTATGTATCACAGTGGCGCAATAGGTAGCGCACAAGCACGGCAAGCGAGAGGACTCGGGTTCGAATCTCAGTGGAGGTACGAGTAAATTAAAAAAAAGAAAAAAAATTCTTTCATTCCAGCAAAGAATCACATCAAGAGTCGAATATAGGGGGCAAAGAAAAAATGAAAATAATCAACAATAATAAAAAATAAAAGTTTTTTTTTTATTGTTTCTAATAATTTTATAAGAATTGCCGTAGCTCTTGTGCTACTTGTGAAGACCCATCTAGGGCTCTTATAGGAACATCTAGCAAGGCCCATTATATACAGAGCATTAACAAATTAGCGAGGGACAAGCTAGATACTGCTCGGTAGGGCCATGACTGAAACTAAGAAAAACTAGCTGGGGCCAGCGTTACCCTTATGCGACTTTAGTCGCATTTTTGCGACCTTTTTTGTGCTGTGCGACTATGCGACGACCTTTTTAAAATTGTTTAAAATTGCGACTTTTTCTTTGCTTAAACATTTACCATCAAACTTTTCTGAGAATGTGTGAGTATGATTGTCTTTGCTTTGTTCTTTGTTTTCTGTTCGCATTCTCGTTTTCGAAAGTAGTTTTTGTTTTCCCATTCCCACCACGGGGGCGCTATTAGATTGTTTTTTGTTCTCTTACGTGTTTGGCACTGACGACTGACACTGACATTTCCTGGAATTTCTCCTTACCTTTGTGCTTTGTCTGTAACATGTAACATGCCGCATCGTGGAGCAATGGGTTGTTTTGCAACATTTTTTTATTAGGGCTAAATTTGAAGAAAGTACAGATTCAAAAATTGATATTATTCTCGGCAATTTGAACAACGAAAATTTAGTATATTTAAAGTTTCTAAAATATGTATATTCTTTCAAAAATAAATATTTTAAACAAAGTTTTTCAGAGTGAAACATCACAAATTGCTTATTTGTGCTCTTATATAGAAGATCCTCTATTTATTATTTTTCAAAATTTTTTATTGAAAGAATGTGTTCTTGGAAAATCTATTTCTGAGATTGATTATCGAAACGAAAATTGTTTTAAAAAATGGAAGAAATATATATCGGCATGGAAGCCGAAAATTGCTTAAAAGATAAAAAACTAACAAATTTTGAAATTATTTACATAAAAAAAATGTACTTCAATATTATTTGACGCTTTGCTAAGAAATTTTTTCAAGATTTAATGTTAAAGATGAGAAGCTTTCTATTTTAATTAATTTTTCATATATTTCAATAATTAATTTTTCATATATTTCAATACAAAATGAACGTGTTTGTGCCGGTGCAATTATTTTTTAGAAACGAAAATGATGACGGTGAAAATAATTACCCCAGACAAGTTCGTTTAATAAATCTGAATCTGCGAAACAAATTAAATATATTTGAGCTACCAAATGCAAAGTAAGCTTTTTTTTTCTTTTTTATGATTTTTTATGTCTTAATAACTGTTTTTTGATTTAATAGATTTCTGAAAATTTTTCGCGTAACTAAAGAGACATTTTCATATATTTTACGGCTTTTGGATTTACCCACTGGAGTTCGGTCCACCCATATACCAACCACCCTCCAGTTAGTTGTGACGCTGAACTTTCTTGGAGGGGGGCCTACCAGGCAAGTTGGCTTTGACTGGTCGACTCCGATGGGACAAAGCACCTCTTGTGAGGTCACTACAGCAACTTTGAAGATAAGGGAGAGAAAATTGTGTCCTTTGGTAATCAAATTTATTATCTCGGAGACAACAAAAAGATTTTATTTCGAAAAATTTGGAATCCCAGGAGGTACCTCTACATTATATCTATTATTTGTGCGGATGATGTTCCATGTAGTTAGCAAATCTATCTGTGATTTGTTGGCTTGTGACCTGTAGAAAACATGTATATTTCATTCCATAACATTCTTAAAATAGGATTTTAACATTTACTTACATTTTAAACTTTTTTATTTATCAAAATTGTTTCGATTAGTTTTCCACAAATTCTACTTCGCGCGGCAAAAATTGAAATTAAATAGAAGAAAAACTGAGATGAAAAACAAACGTCAATGCTTTTCTTCTAAAGTCATGCCTAATTATAAATATTTTTTTTGTGATCACCTTACCCAGATTTAAAATTAAAGATGATCACAAATGACAATCACAAATATGATAATCACCAATCACCTTAGCCGATTCCACCCCAGGATTTTAACTATTTTCGGTTGGTTTCAAATTTTAATAGCTTTACAAATGAGCCAGAAAAAGTGGTAGATCAATACAAACACCTAGAGCTTCAAGCGTTTGACAAAAACTATGGCAAATTTTTTGAAATTAAAAATATAGAAGAGTTTTGGTACAAGGTTGGTACTTTGAAAAATAGTTTAGGTGATAACCTATACTTTGACCTTTACGAATTTGTTTGTAAAATTTTAACGTTGTCACACAGCAACGCTTGCGCTGAGCAAGTTTTTTCAAAGCTTACGCTTATGAAAAATAAATTAACAAACCGTTTACAAAGGGATACCTGCGAAAATATGTTAGCTTCCACAAATCTCATTGACTGTGATATAAGTGAGTGGGTTCCCGAAAACAACCTAATTAAAAAGTATAGAGAAACTTTATTAAAAAAACGAAACATTAATGTGATTTACATATCTTTTTAGGTACTCGTATTTATTTTAACTTAAAACCTACATACATATTAATTTATGTAAAATGAAGTCTTTAAATTAGTTTTTTTTTGTTTTTGTTATTTTTTAATGTATACCTATCTAAGTGTTTAAATAAAGAAATTCAAAAAAATATCTAAATTGTTTTTCCTATAGTAAAAAAAAAATAATATTTAGTAGGTATGCTAGTTTTTCTTTCAATTGCGACTTTTTGTTCAAAAATGCGACTTTTTCAAAGAATTCGAATTTGCGAATGAGAAAGTGTATCCCAAATAAGAAAAAATCAACCAAACCGAAAGATCGAGCTATAAAGAGGTTATTAGGGTCAGAGAAGTAAGTTTTTGTTTTTATAAGGCCAATCCTACCGAGGATAACCCGAATAAGTTCAAACAAACTAGAAGAACCTGTCCTACCGATACCAATTAGACCAATAGGTCTCTTTCAGCATTTGTTTAATATTCTTCCCCACCTTACTATCGTTCAATTGTACTTACATCCCTTCTTTAAAAGGTCATGGAAACGGTGATAAATTATCACATCAAAAAATACCTTGAAAAACGAAAGCTTCTCAATGACCGGCAGTATGGCTTTCATAGCAAAAGGTGATCTTATGGTATGGTATATATCTCATCGAACACACATCTTTACATCGTTTGGGAGAAAGTGATTTGATTGCACTTGATATTTCAAAACCATTCGATAGACTTTGGCAACAAGCTTTCTTATCAAAAATGCGTGCATTTGGCATTGATCAATTGATCAAGAAACTTCCACTTTGTTGGACGGTTTTAAGTCTGTAATTCAATGCTGGTGTGCCACAGGGTTCTGTTTTGTCTGCGACTTTCTTTCTGGATGTTCATCAATGTTCTTTTGTCTTAAATCCATTAAATTATTTTCCTGACAGCATTACTCTCAGCATCTCATATTTGTTCTCAGATGCCTATCTCGTATGATAAGCTCATTAAGTTCTCATCTCGATGCATTAAACTTAAACAATGCAGAATTTAATGCTTCAAAAATTCAATGCCGTTTTCTGGCGTTGAAGCTCAACCGACCTCTCATGCCGATATCCAGAATACCTTGTGTGGAATGACCACATTTGCGACGTCGTCGTCGTCAAAAACGCTGCTTAGTGTCTATATTTCCTTCGTCAATGCAAGAAATTTTTCACACCTTCTGATCTCTCTGTAATCTGTAAAGCCTATATTTGGCCAAGGCTTTAGCTTTATTTCCATATTTTGATAGGTTCTCACTTGAGTCTCTTGGATATAATCCAAAAAAGAGCTTTAAAAATGAAAGGTTATAAAAGTATAACAGAAGGATTTGAATTGCTCGAGCACTGCGGCAATATTTCTTGTCTTTCAATTTTCGTTAATTTTAAAAATAGTGTTCTAGTGAAATAACCAATTGCATTCCTCTCCTTAAACAATTCAGCCGTAATGCTCGCGCTTCACAGATTGCCCATCGAATTACCCTTGAGCCCAAATTCGGACTCGGAATGCAATATTCAGCATTCAAAACCGGAAACATATTTTCGGGCACTATAAAATAGATTAGTTTTAGTTTCGTTTCCTTGTTATTTGAAATTAATCTGAAGAAACTACAAGATTTATAATAGAAGCTTTCAATGATAGCCGTGTTTTATTGGTTAGTGAATACGCTACATCGCAAAATTTAACATGGAAAACAACAACAAACGCTTAGTGAATAAAAATAAGCTAGTAATTGAAAAGAACATTTTAGTGAAGATGAAGTTTCGGATGTTGAAATGTAGGAGATGTTGCGGTGGTGTCCGAAAAAGGGCGTGACGGTGTGTTCGTTGGTATTTAGTTTGTTATACTTTGCCTTTAATAGTCCAAAGTGTGATCGCTCCGCAATTTACAGAATAAATATTTTTTCAAATGCAAAATTTTAATTAATACCATAATTTGGGTTTTACACTACTACCATGTCACAAAATATTGAATCGATTTTGCAAAATTTTAATCGAATAATGCATGATACTTTCTCTATCCTTTTATAAAAGTTAAACTCATGGATTACCTATTTTATTTTTTTAGTATCGTGCTTACTTCATATGAATCTTTGACATTTACAAACGTCAAAATAGGCCTGTTTTCTTAGTTTTTAGCACGAACTGCCATTGTCTTAGGTGTGCTCAGAAGCAATTTATTAAAACAAATTGTCTTAGTATGATATTAGTTAGAGAATGTTTAAAGCTAAGAATGAGTTAGAAAACTACTTTAAGGTTAGAAAATATTACAATATTTAGGCTAGGTTCGTTAAATAAAACTTATTACTCTTTTTATTATTTCTTCTTTATTTACACTTTCCAAATCAAAACAATAAATCTCAATTTATAATCAACTCAAAGGCTTTTATTAAGATTTAATCACACTTGTTTAATAAAACAATCTAATAAGCAAAGCTTTTGCACACTTTCATAATCAAAACTAGACTGTCCTGTGCTCACCGTGAACACTCCCTTACATACTAAAGTTGGTTGTTCTTGAAACTAGTTCGCGAAGGTTCTCGTCTTGGAATGTTCTAGATGGTTGGAAAAAGGAGAAATACATATGACATTGGAAAAGAGTTTTTTGTTCCTTCCATAAAATAGATATGCAATTTTCCAATAGATGGCGCTGTAGGAGCATTAAGCTCTGTATCGGTGTTGTGCGTAACATTATATAAGAAGTATTATACTAATTTACATTAATAATGGGGTGTTTAAAATCTCCAACACTCAAAAGAACTCAGTATATATAAAGCAAATGAAATAGTTTTTTTTTGACATATGTAAAAATTAAGAAATACAATATTAAAAATAGGGATACGAGAACATTTTAAGTAGATTGTAGAAAAAAGATATAGTTTCGCACTTTTGTAAGTGTTAATGGAAAATTTAATAGTTAAAAACTCTAAATGAATTCAATCTGCATTTTCATGAATATTTCAACTTCAGCTTAAAAACGAGATACAAATCCTTCGAACACATCCTTGTAAGTTAATTTAACAAGTAGAAAGGTTTTGGCACATAATACACTGATACCAACTTTGGGAGATTATTATAAGTGAGTTAAAGAGTGAATAAAGCGTATTTTTTTTGGTGCTTGTATTACTCCGCTAGATATACATTACCAATAAAACACTTCTGATGATACATATATGTATACCATCTTGGATAAATAGCAGGATAGCCCAAAAAATACATTCGTGAATTGTAACACAAACTAAATAATCATGTCAATTACAGAATTCACAGAATTTTACTCCCGGTGAGTTGACTCCATCCGTTGACCTTTCGCATCCGCTGTAAAAATAAATTATGAAATTCGTCGGATGAACTACATTGTCGATTCCTAAAATTACCTTGTCATTTATGAACTTCCGCATTGACACTGTCAGCTACAGACATTTAGTTAACGGCTTTGATAATAGCATCGCTATCGATCTACGAAATCAAGCATCGTTGTGCGTGGTTAGTACTTGGATGGTGGCCCGTCGAATACCAACCGTGTGCTTTCTTTTTTTTTAGATTTCTGGCTCTCCGGTTGCGTTGTTAGTTGTGCGTTTTCTAATAAAAATTTTTAAACAAACACTTAAACATTCAGAATGATAAGCTTTTGACTTTAAAATTTTTTTGCTTTCCATTGTTTATTTTTGTTTTTATTTTTCGTTTAATCAAAAATTCACTTCACATTCGTCTCGTAATTGGTGCGAATATAAAATGATAAAAGTTGTATGGAGTGCGAATTCAGTAATACCATATAAGTTGAACAAAACGTCGTCGTTCAACTTTCATTTGTCGGATTCAGTAATAGTAAAAGTTTGGAAATTAATTGAAACTGTTACTTTAGCTCATTCGCCGAATTCTTTAATAGGGGTGAATAAAACATTGTGCAGGTCAGCAGTTTTGACACAAGGTGGAACTCAGGTTGGTGCGAACACTGATCTTTCAGAATATCGGCTGCCTGGCTATAACTTTTTGTTTTTGTTTATAGGAGTCCACTTTTTGACAACAGTTCAACTCTTAATGAGTTTGATGTGCTGTTTGACTCCATTTCCCGAATCGTTTTCCTATACCCTCACACTGAAATCGTTATTATGGGCGGCTTCCAAGTACACAAGTTGACTCCGCTACTCAGGTCAGACAACACCCGAAGGAATATATGTTGAGATCTTTGCTGAGATGAACCACCTCACCACCTTTCTCAGAATACCAGATGTTGCTGGGCTCTCTCGGCTTGTTTCTTAACCTCTCCATTCAGCACTTCGGACCATTGTGACAAGCGGGGCGGAAAACCTCGAAGACAACAAAAAGAAACGACTTTGATTCAATATGGACGAGCCCCTTTTGTGCCAACAAATCTAAATCTTCCATGGTAACTTATTAGTTGTAAGTCAAAACTAAACTTGTACTTGATATGTATATCTATGCATCTCCGCTCCTCCCTCTTACAAAGTAAACAACAAACTTTACTGCATGCTGTATGATACCTTCCTTTAAATCAATTCTCATAGCCCACTACTTCGTTTATGATCAATATGTTGGCATCTTTTTTTTGCATGTTCAAATGTGAAACAACGACGGAAGTACTATGAAAAACTGCGAAAGTGAATCTGCTAAAAGTGAATTGATCAATTTATTGTCCCTTCCAACCATGCCCAGTTTTAGAAATCCTCTCGTGGACATCATGATGGCTTTTAGAGGTTTGAATCTAGCTGTTGTGACGTGTTGTTTTTCAATAATACACACATACACGTATCCATTTCAATCAAGCAATACAAACAAAAAAAAAATGTTGGGCTTCTTTTGAAAAACGGTCCCTTAAACCAATAAACGCCTCAAGCTTGGATATCTGAACTAAATTAAACGCTTGTTGAAAGCAATGTAACAAAAATTTGAGTTATTTCAAATGTCCTTGTGCAGAGGCAACAATATCCTGCAGTAGATATATAAACTGCCACACAAACACTCATATAAAGTGAGTGACATAGAAAAGCGGACACAAACAATATTGTAGATAGATTCTGTATGAGTACGAAGTTTCTTTTTTGAGTCAGGGATTTTGAAAAACGTTTTTCCATCGAGTCAACAGATTGGGGGTTTAATTTTGTTTCAGGACAATAGCCTTGTGTAGATTCTTGTGATGTTTTTGTTGCTACCTTACCGCGCTCCTACTTTATATGACACCGATGATGGCTGCCTAGCTTTTATCTTTCAAAGAGAGATAGAATGTGTGGAATTTTGCTTATACTCCAATCATCGCCAGGATATCTCTGTTTGGGTTTCCTGAATTTTTTTTTGCCTGTATCTTAGATTTTTATTTTATGTATTTTTTGTCGCCTTACCAAACAAATTTAAGAGCTGGAATTTGTTGTGATCCTTTTGTTTGGATATAAATATTTGTATTTATAAAAGCTTTTGAAGTGTGAGTTTTTGTTTATAGAAGCTCACATACCATAATACTAATAATCCCAAAGACAAACTGTTTTTGGTCTTAAATTTGTATTTATTGATTTAAAAAACATAAGTACATACATACATATGTTTATTAAAACAGTGTCTTGATTTTTATAGGTAGGACCATCCGGTTGCCCAATTAGAGCTGAAGTCCGCCATTTTTATACCATAACTCTTAAGAACCTTTGGATGGAACTGATATGGGAAATTGTGGACATTCTCACGGAGTCATCCAGTTTATATTAAGTTCAAAAATATGGATCTTGTAGGTTTTGATGTCTCTTATTTTGTGTTTGATTTTGTACAATCATCCGGAAATTGGATCACTTTATCAGCCGGATCACCACACTCGCCCGACACCATCTACACTGTGCCAAACTAGGCAGCTCCTTGACTGGTGCTAAAACAGAAGCCAATCCGATAGAGTTATCATCCGGCCTCCTCACCGTAAGCCTCCGTCAAAACTGTCAGTCTGCTGGCTCAGGGTCTAAGGAGTCAAACGGAGGGCACAGCACAGAAGTAACCGAAGTTCGTCCTAGAGCCATTTCGTCATGTTGAGAAAAGAGATCAAGTCATTGATCTACATCCGCAAAAGTACGTCAAAGTGTCATCAAAAAACGCCCTCCTCATTGATTGTGTCCTAAGGTCATTCAGAGCAGGGCATTTGCAGAGGAAATGGAAGACTGCTTCGTTTTCTCGCTGATCCGCACATTAATGAAAGTGAGTGTTGTGAGAAATGCTTAACATCGCTGCATGCTCTCCTATTGACCAGTTTCCATTACAGATTACTTCGATCCTGGCTGTGTCCTGGTTATGCCTATGTGAGTTATGAAGGGTTATGCTACATCAATGCCACAATGACTCTGAACCCAGATAGGAGTGATATTGTGGTTAATATTGAGGCTAGCAAGTTCATCCCGGCATTTGCTGAACCAATTTAGAAAATGATGCACTAGAAATAACAGCTTTAACAGCCACCTGACTATCTGTTATAATAGCCGTTTTCCGGTTCTGGTTAGAATCTTGTTTGAGTATACTATCAAGGTCAAGTAGCCTAAACGATCTTGATTATTATACTTTGTACAGGCAGGAAATTCCAGAGACTTACGGTAAGTATGTTTTTCAAAAACATACTGAGTTATGGATTTTGGATTATGTTACTTAAATAGGAATCCAAGAGCTTAAAAAATTGATTCTTGACAAGGGTAAAAAGAAGTGGACCTAAGATTGATCCTTGTGGAATGCGTTGAGAGAAAATCAGCGAGTTCATTAATTACTAGAACTGCTTCCGAAAGTCATGTATTCCTAAATGAGGCCAACATGCGGGGTTCATGTGCTTTAACAAATGTAATCTGCTGGCTTATTACCTTTTCATAAGCCTTGAGATGAAAGGCAAAATGGATATACGACGTCATTTTTTCGATCGACATTTAAATGTAATTAAGAGTTACTACTTCTAAATTATCTTTGATAGAGGTAGTATCGGTAATATGTGGTGGCTGGTAGATCACTCCATAATTTAGCACTTATCTGAAGCACAAGTCACTATAAGAACAGAAATTCCAAACTATTATTCTTATCAGATGAGTTGAAAACTTCAAAGTTAAGACCCTTTCTTATAAATAAAGCAACCTCTATTCCTCTTGAACCTTAATGCTTCCTAAAGCTTTTTGCGTTTGTGTGGCAGATCAGTCCATTATATCTTTCCCGACACACCTCATACCTTGGAATCTCCACTAATTGTTTACCTAACCGGCTCCTGACTCATGAATGGTCTCTGTCTAAGATGGCAGCTGCTTCCAGTTATATAGGCCAAGCAGTGATGGCTTGGACTTTAAACCGGGGATTCGGTGTTCCTTATCACTGTGAACCTGGGAGCTGGGATTCGAACACTCACTAAGCTGGAGCATTGTTGTTCATTCGCTCGAGTCGATGTAGTCGACGTGTTTTGGCTTTCTGGACTACATTCACATCTTTATGCAGCTGCTAGAGTTAGCGGTTATACCTTCTCGTCCATTCACACTCATCACACACATGACCTAATATCAGTTGAAGAATTTTTCTTTTGAAAGAGTACAGTATCATCTCTTGCTTTCTGCTAATAGTCTAGCACACGGCGCCGCCATAAGGCAGGACTAGTATTATAGTAGTAGAACGTGTCGAGGAGTTTTGAACCCATTTGCTTTGGTTAACCGAATAAGCAGCGGTTTCCTAGGAAAATTCTTCGTCGAATCTCCACTATGTATCGTTCGTGGAGTTAATATTAACTCCGAGGTAGGTCGACTCCTTAACTATCTCGAAGTTTTTGCTATCAATAGTGACCCTAATCCGTGGACAGATGTTTGTTTGCTTGTTGAAAGCATATACTTGCTCTTGTCCTAATTTACTTCAAGACCAACAAGTCTCGCCTGATCTACAACAGCCGTGGGGAATCCTATTACAGAACTTTGGGAAAGGCCGATGATTTCGATATCGTCTACATACCCCAAAAATTGGACAGACTTGATGAATATACTGCCATCCGTGTTAACACCACCACAATCTGCTCTAAAACGAGATTGAAGAAATCACACGATAGCGCAACTCCTTCACGAAAACCTGTGCATTTTTGGAATAGTTCAGGGGAGTTGCTTCCCAGTTGCACATTGCACCGCTTATTTTTCAATGTCACGCGACCTAGTTGGATCAGTTTTCCAAGGATCCCGAGTTCGGCTATCCACATATGAATCTCCTGACCATAAAAAGATTTTGAGTCTTGACCTAAAATTCCTTGGTCTTTTCCAAGATATGCCTCAATGTGTCAATGTCTATGGTCGATCTACCGGGCCAGAAACCACACTGGTAATTGCCGACTATATTATTACAGAACGGTTTATGACGTTCACATAGCACGTTAGATACGATATTAGATGCGACATTAAGTAGGGATATGCCTCGATAGTCTCTTGCTCCCACATTTGCTCAATTGTTTGATGCATGAACCTTACCAAGACATCACCTCCGTATTTGAAGAGCTCTAGCAGGAAATCAGTCATGTCCTGTGGCCTTGTTGTTCTTATAGCGTATTTTATAGCAAAGCCTACCTCTTCCATACTGTGTGGTGCAAGTGGTTCGTCATTGATTGGAAGCGGATATCTGCTTGCCCTATTAAACGCTCTACGTGATGCCCGTTTAACAGGCATGGAAATGCTTCTAGAAAACATCCACAATTCTCTGTGGTTCGGTGACTAGGTTACCTTCGTTGTTTCGAAGAGCCTGCCTTTCGATCCTGAAACCTGCAGCCAGTTGCTAACTTTTTTTTTTAGGACCTCCCGGCGCGGCGTTGGTTTTATCGTGATACTCTTCGAACTCCTTGAGCTGCAAGGCTACGTAAACTCTTGTTTCTACGCCAGATCTTTTTTTTCATGTGAGTATGCTATTAAAATGATAATTTCTTGTGCAAAGACTAAGTAATAATACGACTAAACCTTTTCAGGAGTTCCAACTTTAGGGTTTTTGAATAAGCGCGGATAGATGTTGCAATGAAATTAAACAAGCTGTGTCTGAGGTAGTTACAAAATTCTTTCCTTATTTACATTACATTAAATTTTACACTACTCCGCAGATAAATCCACGAAGTAGAGACACTGAAAATCACTGGCAACTGAGGCCATCGGCCTTATACAATACAACAGAAAGAGACACATGTCAACAGCACACGGTTGGTATTTGAACGGTCCCCCATCCAAGTACTAACCGCGTGCAATGATGCTTGATTTCGCTGATCGATGGGAAGCGATGCTTTCATCAAAGCCAAGGCCGTTGACCTTTCCTTATTTAAAAGACCCATGTATGCCAATATTTATGAAAATAAAATGCCTTTCTCGGCCTCTTACGGTGGCACGGATCCGAATGCTCCAGTTTTCAATGAATCTTCCACATAGATCTGACTGAATATGAGCGATGGTCTGTGTTTTGTTCACCTTAAGGGCATCGGTCGATTATGGTCTTACTCGCATAGACCTGCGACTTAAGAAAACTCAACAAGAAAAAGTCAAGTGAGTTCAAATCGCAATTCACTTAACCTAATTCACATAATCTCTGCAAGAGCTTACCTTACCCTCAAACCGTTCATGGAGAATGTAAATCGATGCGTCTCCTGTGTGGAACATAGCACCATTCTGCTAGAACCACATGTCGTCTAGGTCAATATAGTTCAATTTGTGTCATAAGAAATTGGTTATCATCGTTCTGTAGCGTTCGTCATTTACAGTGACCTCACCAAAATAATTTTCGAAAAAGTGCGGATCAATGACCCCGTCGCGTTGAAAAATATGCTTTTTGGGGTTGTCTTCCAAACGTTCAACAAGAAACATGCATCGTCTATGGTCATGAACTGAACAAGCGCCTCAAGCCAGGTCGGTCCCTAGCTAGCTGCTTCCAGTTATGCAATCCAAGTTGGTTGAGATCGTTCTCCACTTGTGTGCGCCTCCTGTGGTGGGATCTTCCTCTGCTACGCTGACAATCACGGGTAGAGTCGAAGACTTGTCGAGATTGTGCGTCGGTGTCCATACGTTCCACGTGTCCCAGCCATCTCAGCCGTTGTATTTTCAGTTTTTTAACCAGGTCGACATCGTGGCTGCAAAGCCCCGCTTCGTTGTTGACTCTTCTCTTCCATACTTCATCGATACATAGTGAACCGAAAAAAACCCGAAGAATCTTCCTTTCAAAGCACCCAAGCAGATTCTCATCCCCTTTTGGCAGAGTTCATACTTCTGCCCAATATAGCAGTGGTCTTATATTAGGTCTCCTTGATTCTTTGAGAGAGCACTTAATAACTCAAATACCTTCTTAGCCCAAAGAAAAAGCGATTGGCGAGAGTGATTCATCGTTTGATCTCTGCACGGGCAGACAAAGTCCTTGACGACTTTGAAGTTTTGCCTTTCCATCGTGACATTTTGGCCGAGTCGACGATGCTGAGAATCCTTTCTCGATGACTTTAAGCGATCACACAGTTCAGATGACATAATTTTGTATGCGTTTTTTTTTTTTTTTTTTTTTTGTATTGTTCAAGAATCTGGTTCCTCTTTGGCTATTTCGGTTACTTGATATGCAATGAAACTAGTTACTTACTAACTTAAGGTGGCGCTACAGTCCGGGGTGGACCAGGGCCTCAACCAACAAGCTTGTCCAGCTAGCTCGGTCCCTAGCTAGCTGTCTCCAGTTTGGCACACCAAGTTGGTTGAGGTCCTCCCCCACTTGTGTGCGCCACCTGAGTCGCGGTCTTCCTTTACTTCGCCGTCCCTCGGGGTTTGATTCGAAGACTTTCCGGGCCGCAGCATTCGGGTCCATTCACTCTACATGACCAAGCCATCTCAGTCGCTGGACTTTTATACGTTTGACTAGATCAGTTTCACTGCACAGCCCGTACAGTTCGTGGTTAAATCTTCTCCTCCACTCCCAATCTATGCAGACGGGACCAAAGATCACACGAAGAATTTTCCTCTCGAAACAGTCTAAAGCGCTCTCATCCACCTTCAACAAAGTCCATGTCTCTGCACCATAGACAAGGACCGGAATGATAATGGTCTTATAGAGGGACACTTTAGTTGCTCGAGAGAGGACTTTGCTACTCAATTGCCTTCTTAGTCCAAAGAAACAGCGATTGGCAAGAGTTATTCTCCGTTTGATTTCAATGAAACTAGTACGATTTCATTTACTTCTCCCGAACGATAGGGGTTGTTGTCTTCTTCCGGGGATTCTTCATTGAAACAATAAATCACAAACACAGTTTAACAAATTTGTCCACAAACAAAAAATTGATTGAAATTTTAAAAAACTTACATATTATAGAATAAAATAAGGTGAATTATTTGTTTAGTTTTACATTAATTTTGTTGAAAGTTTTTTTAAAACAATAAAGTTAGTTAATTTTAAAATTAAAAAAGTAGCAGTTCTAAGGCTTCGGCCACGCACTGAGCGACGAGCGACTGAGCGATTGATCGACGTCACTCTGTCGCTTAAAACAACCACAAGTCGCCCAGGGCTTATGTGGCCACCTCCATACAATTTAATGTGTTCTAATTTTTTGCGTCGCTCAGCGACCCGTCGCTCAGCGACCCGTCGCTCAATCGCTCAGTCGCTCGTCGCTCAGTGCGTGGCTGAAGCCTAATGCGAAGATCAGTCTTGTTTTATTTTTAACTCAACATTCAAAATTTCTTGGCCGTTACAAGAGAGTAATAGACAGCGGAGATGTTTTGAGTGTCTTGTTTTCTAAGAATGTGTTTTTTAAGAATGTGTAGAGTTTCTAGAGTTGGCAAAATGTATCTCCGTTTGCAGAATTTCTACCTCCTCAAAATCTGGCTGGTTTGGACAGAATGGTTTGCCATTGCCAGTGCTGTCTTAGCGGAGCTTTTACTATTAATGTCCGATTTATGGCCAGCCATTCTCTGTCGCAGCAACTGATTTGTTTTACCTACATAAATTCTTTAACCTTGACTGAAGCTGTAGGCAGAAGGCAAGTGGGATAAGATCCTTTTCCCTATCCTAAGACAACGACAGTGCACGACCAGATGGTATAGGATTAAATCCCTAGCTTTGATTGAATTGCCTGGCAAAACGGTAGTGAGATTAAATCTCTAGCCTCGGCACAAATCGCAGCCAGTGTTGCCGCAAGCCAAAAAAAAGAGTCGCTAGATCGACCTTAAAAATCCGCTAGATATGCTAAAATTTTGAAAAAAGTCACTAGAAAAAATTTTCAGTACACATATATCAAAAAAAAATTTCAATTATAAAAAAAAAGTTATTTTGTATGGTAAAGAAAAACTTATAAGCATTAAGTTAACATAAAAATCCTAAGAAAAAACAAAAACAAATTAAGTCTAAAAACTACTACTATTTTTCATTTTTTAAATAAAAAGTAAAGAAGTTTCAATAATAACTTCAAATACTTATTATAAAAATAATCAATCACAAATAATTATAGCCATTATAGCATCTTCATCAATTTCATTGACTTCAATATCGAAAGCATTATTGAAGTTATATTTTGAAAACAAGTACATATATACATGCTTACAAAAAAAGTTAGGTTTACTTCCAAAATCTCCACTGCGGCCGACTCGACAAAACCAAACAAAAACAGGTACATAAAATAAATCAAAGAAACGAAATGACTAGGTAGTCTAGTTTCTAAAACATATACCCGCTCACTCGCAATCACACTCGTTTCGTTTCGGTCTTCTTTTGTGTGGTGAAGTTCCAAATTCAGTTCAGTGGTCGTGGTAAAAAAAGATTCAATCGAATATCATTTCATAAGTGACAAACTCTAATGCCAGGGATGTAACATCACCAGGGGCGTAATATTTACAAAAAATATGTTCTTGCAAAAAGTCGCAAGAAAAGTAACTAGAATTATCTAGTGACAAAAAATAATATTTTGTCGCTAAACTTTTGAAAATTCCGCTAAATATAGTGACAAAGTCACTAAAACGGCAGCACTGATCGCAGCACGGTTCTAACGTAGGATTAAATCCCTGGCATCAAACGAAGTTCACGATAAAATAAGGGGAAGGTGCCGAAAAGGCAAAACAACACAACACACACCTTACGGCCAAAGCCAAAAAAAATCTAGAAACTTCTGGGCTGGCCAGTACACTACGTATACGTATCTAAGTAGCGTGTTTCAGGGATAGTGCATAGTGATAGTTTTTTTACCTCGGTACTCGGTATTGCTACACACACAACAATAGGCGAGAAGAAAATCCGAATTTTGTTTTTGACCAATTCTTCAAGGTTTTTCAAGGTTCAAGTTTTTTTTATTGAACTATATATATATACAATTTGGTAAACTTAAACTTAAGGATAATATGAATATAACTACAAAATTTTGTTGGCACATAGGGGGCCTAACTTAAGATATGTCATTTTTCTAGGATTAAAGCATTTATAATATACATGACTTGTTATTTTAATTAAAATGATGGCATTGTTTATTTCTCGGGTTGTTCAGTCCCGGTTGTCCAGTTGGTGGGTTTGCTGGGGGATTGTTTTCTGATAGTTTCAGCCACGGTGATATGCTGACTCGGTGTCAGCGTAGAAACGAACTGCTGCTTCGTTGTCGGCTGGGATCCTTTCTATCATATCCAGAGCACTAAGGTATCTAGGCTCTGGATGTCGCTCCTGGGTGGTCATCCTTCTCATCAGCGGGTTTGGGTGGTTGGTGGTGCTAGATATGAGCTTCTTCGCTAATTGCACAAGAAATTGGTCGAGTGGCTTGATTTTTGCTTCTTCGTAGATTCTTTCGTTGCTGAAGTGCTTCTTTCGCTGTCGATTGACCAATTCTTCTTCTTCCCATATCATATTTATGGACGACAGCAAATGTGAACACTGAACACTAAACGAAAGCTGCTCACTGTGTTTTGTTGTTGTACCATCATTGCATGTATTTTATTATGTGAATCTCCGTAGGCGCCTCAAGTTATACAGTTGTTTTGATATATTGCCAGCTGAATCCTCGGTGTACGTTGTGTTGTTGGGTGGTTCGGCAGAAAAGGCGGCAAAAGGTGAGTACTGAGTAGCCGAGTAGACAGTAGCGTGCTGCGGCGGTTGAGGTCAGTGGTACCACTTTACTTCAATTGAAGTAGATCTACTTCTTTTTTTCAAAATATTTTAAAATCTACTTCCTACTTCGCACCATCATCAAAATACTGAAATCTACTTCCTTTTAGAAATCTCTGTTTCAATCTACTTCAATTTTACAAAAAAAAGCCCAAAACTACTTCATTTTCTATATTTTCATTATAGTTAGTACTTCCATACAAAAATATGAGCATCGACACAAGTACAAATATATAATTTCTCCTCTAGACGGCAGATTGAGTAACAGATCTACAGACAGACTGAATCACCACTTTTTCGTTTTGTAATAACTGGTGAGAATCTCGAGTCCAATTTTTTTTCTAAATGCAAATAAAAAGTCATTTTGAAATCTACTTCGATTTTTCTCAATTTACTTCACTTTTTTCTTCAAATTTACTTCGACTTTTTTTGCGGAAGTGGTAACGCTGGTTGAGGTATGTAACTTCGTTACACATTATTTCATCCGATCAAATTTTGAAGATTAGTTGATGTATATTTTCAGTGCGCTGTGTAACGAAGTCACATACTTCACCCACCGCGGCACGCCGCGCCGACGCAACCCCTCAGCAACTCACCTAAAGCAGCCTTTTCTGCCGAACCACCTAACATACCAAAACCATTGCATACCTTTAGGTGGCCAAGGAGATGTACATACAACATACATTGAAGTTTAGTCGTCGGTGGTACAACAACAAATAACGAGGAATGCATTGTGTTTATTTTTTATGTATTCACATTTGCTGATGACCATGGATATGATATAGGGAGGTGGAAAATCGAGACAAAATCGGATTCTCTCTCGCCTATTGTCCTTAAGGTACCAATATCGAGTACTAAGGTTGCAGATTATCCCTGAAACACGCTGTTAGAGTACGTAGTGTACTATCCAGACGTTTCGAAGCTTTTTGGCTCTGGCCGTAAATTGTGTGTGTGTTGTTCTGCCTTCTCGGTACCTCCCCTTTATGTTGTCTTAAACTTTGTTTTAGGCTAAGGATTTAATCCTACCCCGTTTGTGCCCTGTTGCGATTTGAGCCGAGGCTAGAGATTAATCTTACTACCGATTTGGCAGGCAATTCAATCAAAGCTAAGGATTTAATCCTACCGTCTGACCGTGTCTTGTCGCTGCCTTAGGCTAGGGATCTAATCCTGCTGCGTTCTGCCTATAGCTTCAGTCAAGGCTAGGGAAGTTATCCCACCTACTGTCACCGCCGCCGCCCCTTGTTTTTCCACGAACGTTTGTTCGAGGCTAAGGATTTAATCCTACTCCGTTTGTACCCCGCTGCGATTTGAGCCGAGGCTAGAGATTAATCTCACTACCGATTTTGCCAGGCAATTCAATCCAAGCCAAGGATTTAATCCTACCGTCTAACCGTGCCTTGTCGCTGCCTTAGGCTTCAGTCAAGGCTTGGGATCTAATCCCACTGTCTCACCCTTGTAATATGAAATACCGTGTTATTTATTTAGGTATATGAAAAATTGTGAACTATATAAAATACCGTGTTAGTTATTTAAGAATTTGACACAAGTGTACGAGTATATGAAATAAATTGTTAGTTAGAATTAAGTTAAAACTGAATAAAGTCGGACACTTTTTGGAGTTCTGAACTTTCAAAACCGAGTTTTGTTCTTTCTTCGGACTAACCCTGGACAAGCTGACGCTACCTCAGCCTTTGAGTAAAAAAGCATCACAGCTGAAAATCACTCATAAATGCTCTTCTAAAAATTACATCAAAATAGGATCAGTTAAATCGATACCCACAAAAAAAGATAAACTTTAGAAAAAATCTTTAAAATGTAGCCTTTTGATGGTGCTTAACTTTAGCTTTAAAAATTAAATAATAAAACACATAATTATATAAAATTCCCCATCAAATAAAAAATCAGTTTTTTTTATAAAATATTTTCGTTCAGAGCAATTTAGCTTTAATAAAGGAAACTCCATACATCAACGATTATATTTCCATACACAGAATACAAGAATACATATACATATATGTATGTAGTAGGTTTGAATTGTGCATTGCCATAGGTATATTCAAATTAAATTCTGTGGCTAACATCCAAACATCCTTCTCTGTAGCTCGTCTACGTTATAAGAACAAAAGAATGAAATATTTTCCAATTTTACTGGAAAATCCTCCAATTGTTGCCTCCATTTACACAAAAGGACTAAACATTACATTTTTAAACGCACCATCTAACCATTTTTCAACAAAACTAGGTACAAAAACCATTGTATCCTTTTTCTTCTTCGGAAATTTAAATTAGAAACATATGTACCAATGTTGTGTGGATGACGAGTTGTAAGGATATGTGTGTGTGCACTAGTGTGATTTTGTTTTATTCCCTCGAGGAGTTCAAGTATAAACTTTAGCCAAAACACAAAAAACAAAAATATAAACCAAAAACAAATCTAAATAACGACAAATTCACTATGCGAATTTCGTCCTTTACTTTGAGTTTGAGCTCCACATTCATACAGACATGAATACCTCGTTGTTTTAAACAAAACAAGACAGGCAACTTGGTAGAGTATGAGTGCCTGTTATCTTTTGTTTTTCTGTTACTTTTATTTGTACATGGCATCGTCCTTTTTATCTTTTGATTCATTCATTTAGAGACTCGTCGACGTCGTCGTCGTCGTTGTCGTCGGTCGTCTTTATGTCTCTGGCGCTGGTACTTGCTTATGCCTCTGTTGTCCTTATACCTTCTTTTTATTTATTATAATTTCAGATATGTATGTGTTAGTATGTTTGTAATTTTTGTTAACAACGACACGCTACAGGAACAACATACTGTCAAAATGGGTGGATGAGTTGTGTTGTGGGTGTTGTCGGAGGAGGATGAACGGCACTGGGCGCTGTGCTGGTCGGAGGAAGCTCGCCAGTCTGCAGTAAGTGAAATTTCAAGCCAAATACGATTTTCGTTAAGGATATGCGAATACATACATTTAAATTATGATTTCAGCTAAATTGAAATTTTAATTTTTTTCCATTCTTATTTAAGGCACCCGTATTGGATTGATGAAAATTCAAGGAAAGTAAATTTTATTAGTGTTCTTGAGTTTGCTGAAATCAGGTTATAAATATATTTTGCTTATGCCACAGTACGGAAAGGAAATAAAATGCACGGCTGGGTCGCACGAACTTGCTCTTATGTAAAAGACTAAGAATTTCAAAAATAAATGTTATTAGAGAAAAACTGTTGACAAGCATAAAATTAAAATTTTTATGACTAAAACAACTCCTTTCGTAGTTGGAGCTTAAAACAGGATGCCATGTGATTCAAGCAACTATTAGTTTATACAAGAACTAAAGTTATAAGTCGTTGTAATGGTTTCTTAAAAAATAAGCTTTTATATACAAAATTTTTAAAACATTTTTAAGAAAAAATTATGGTACGCAAATATAAAGGTTTTATTATTGTTCGAATAAAAATAAAATTTACAAAAAAAAATAGAGCCGTTTTTAAGATATCGAATTTTCAAAAAAAAAAAATAATTTTTTTTTTCAAAAATTTCAAAAAATATATTTTTTTTAAGTCCTAAAACGCGATGTTTTTCAACTTTTTAGAAGCTTTTCCATGAAAAATATTCATTGAAATCCGTTATGTCGATAATGAGAAATTCAAAATTCAAAAAAATGGTTCTATGATAGGTCAATCAGTAATATCTAGATTTCAATTTTTTTTTTAAATTATAGATCGTTAAAATTTATTAAAAGAAAAAAAATTAAGCAAAATTCTCGGAATCGTTTTCGAGAAAAATACGATTTTCGAAAACCATTTTTAAATATTTGTATGGAAGGTACCGTTAAGTTTAAGATAAAATAATTTTTTTTCTGAAATCTTGTAGATTATGTTAGGAAACTTTTATTTATCAAGTTTGAAAAAAATCGAGCATTAGCTTTTCGAAATATTGAGTTTCCAAAAAAAAAAAATTTGAAATTTTTTTTAAAAATCCAAAAAATAAAAAAATTAAAAATTTGAATATATGATAATATTCAGACTTTGGAGGAGCTTTAGCACAATAAAAATGATTTAAATCGGTGGAATCGTTTTCGAGAAAATCAAAACCAAAAAAAATGGACCCGGGGGGCTACCAAAAATAACAATTTTTTGGAAAATTTTTTTCAACCACTACCTACCTGGTTTTAACTAAATGAAATTTTTGAAATTTTTTTTAAAAATTCTGTGGGACAGTTTTTGAGAAAAAAAATATTTATAAAATTTCGAAAAAAAAAATCGTATTGGAGGTACCATTATTTTTGGTCTTAAAAAAAAAACAAAAAAAAAACGTGTGGGGGGAAAAATTAAAAATGATATCTACCAAGTTTGAAGAAAATCGGCCGAGCCGTTTAGGCCGTAGTCGAACCGACAGACAGACAGAATTGCGAGACCCACTTTTTTGGTCTTCGCTATCAACGTTATGTCAACTTTGATCAAAATTTCGAGTTCGATTTTTTTTTACGAATGCATAACTTGCCTTATAGTACCTTTAAGTCGCAAGTAAAAATGTACAATGACTTCTTCCAACTACATTTTAAATCTCACAATGAGATCAAAATTAAGAGCAAAAATTTGTTTAAGAAGTTTGTTTTTTGCCTGTTAATGTCTATTAATTTTTTTTACAAACTGAGACAGATTTCCGCAACGATGACTACTAACGAGTGATTTTTTAAGAGCTATCGGAAATTAAAAAAAAAAAACACACAAAATTTAGAAAAATGGATAAAATCTGCATTGGAATCGATAGTACGGTCGATATAATTTAATGTTTGAAGATTATTTCATGCACTTGCATTTCTCCCGCAAACAATTCCGCCGTAACACTCGTCTAACTGTGTGAATACTCATCTGTTTTTTACTTGAGCTGAAATTCTAACGTACTGTCAAATTTAGGGGTTCCTTATTTTGCTACACTGGGTTAGGTTGTTGGGCTGACAATTGATGTCGCTATCGTCATACTTAGATCAATGTAGATCCATTGTGTTACCCGTGAGTGTAATCGCTCTTTTCTGATAAAAACCTATGTGTTCTGTTAATCAGTCAAGCCATTTTGAGGTATTGACGAAGTTCAATTTGTGAATTCCTGAAATATTATAAAGATCTTCTAGATTGTCAAAGAAGTGACTACCAAGCCATTGCCTTCTCTGGTGGCATAGTGAAGGGCAATGACAGAGAAAGTGTGATGTGTCTTCATGTACCTCTTCATCGCCACATCCTCTGCATAGGTCATCTGTACTTAGTTTCATTTTAAATTTATGATATTTCAGTAATTATGTCCTGTGATTATGCTCGTTAGAGAGCGAAGGGACTTCTTACTAAGTTGTATAATTTTGTCAGTCCTCTGCTTGTTAAGGCAAGGCCATACTTTCCTAGTAGTACCGCAGGTGTCAAGTAGACTCCACCTTTTATTGGATTTCTTTAGGATTAAATCTGAAATTTTCTGTTTAATGTTGCAGAGTGGGATACTTACCATCTCTGCTTGACTAGCGTCAAGCGCTGCCGAGAACCTTTAGCTCTTCGCGACAGCAAGAGATAAGCTTCGATTTTATCACAGTGGCAGAAATCGCTTTTATTGCCGCTTGGCTGTCAATGTAAAAGGTGATATCAGCCCGTGGTATCGCCATCATTGATACCTGTCTAGCAGCTGTTGTCACTGCCAGGAACAACGCTTGGAAGACACTACTGTAATCTGGGTGCCTAAGTGAGTTGTTTAGCTCAACAGGTTCTGAGAAAAAGCCTGCACCAACACCTGTGTCCATTTTGGAGCCATCAGTATAGATTGCTATTGCTGATTCACTGGCGTAGGGTTGGTTGTTCAGCCATTCTTCTCTGCTTGTAAAAGGCAGTTTGGAATGATTTATAAAAGTCAAGTTCGGGTGTTATAATGCTGTAAACTGTAATGGTATCACCTGATGGAGTCACTTGTAACCAAATAGAACACGTGTTGATAGACCGTCGCCACTACTCGAACTTGATGACGGTACGAACGTACCGAGGTGCCAATATCGACTCGGATCACTATCTTGTTGGTATGGTTTTCCGAGGGCGGATTGCCTTGCGAAGACGCATTGCATCCGCCGATCAGGTTCGAATCAACACGGCTGCCCTGCGCAATGAAAACACAAGTAACACCTTTGGTAATGCGTTAGGACTCGCCCTAGAAACACCTGATTTAGGAAGAGTAAGTCCTGGAGCCAGTATGCTGGACGTAAATGAAAAGTGGACACGCCTTAAGAATATTGTCATTTTTACTGCCAACTCTATCTTAGGCAGCAGTCGAAAAAATCGGAACGACTGGTTTGATGATGAATGCAAGCTAGCGACTGAACGTAAGAATGTTGCGTACCGAGCAATGCAACAATCTCATAGAACGCGATCACGCGAAGAGGAATATAAAGAGCTCAGAAGAATAGAAAAACGGCTACACAGACAAAAAAAAAATCAGCCTGGGAGAAGAACCTAATCTGTGAAATAGAAAACAGCCGAGAGCGAGGTCCGCACCAGGCGTGGAAGTTCTACCAATCCGTCCGAAACATGACGCAGTACACACCACGCTGCACATACTGCAAGGACGGAGAGGGAAATCTGATCACCGATCCTGAAAGCATACTGGAGCGATGGGAAGTGTACTTTAATGAATTGCTAAATGGTCAGCTCACTGCAGAAGTGGAGGCTCCACTACTTCAAGAAGAATACTCTATGTTGCCGCCACCAAGCATAGAAGAGGTTGAGATATGATATTATAGTGCACGTATGGGAGCAGGAAGAAATGCCAGAAGACTGGCGAAAAGGTTTGATATGCCCCATACATAAGAAGGGAGATGTCACAACGTGCAGCAATTATAGAGGTATCACGTGATTGAGTACCGCCTATAAGATACACTCCTCTATACTACAAGACCGGATAACCCCATACCCATACCCCGTTATCGGACAATATCAGTGTGGTTTCATTCCAGGCAAATCAACAACTGATCAGATCTTTACCCTTAGGCAGGCGATGGAAAAATGTCTAGGATTTAATATTCCAACATACCATCTGTTTATAGACTTTAAGGCCACCTATGATATCATAGCCAGGGTAGAACTTTACAAAGCCATGAGAGAATTCGGCATCACAAATAAATTGACACGACTATGTAGGTTGACCATGACGAACATAACAAGCCAAATAAAAATAGCCGGATTTCTATCCAGACCAATCAACATCTTTAATGGACTCCGACAAGAGGACGGTTTGGCCTGCGTCCTCTTCAACCTGGCGTTGGAGAAAGCAATCCGTGACTCTGGCACGGCAACAAGAGGGACCATCGTCAACAGGTCCAGCCAGTTACTGGCTTACGCAGACGACATCGACATCATCGGAAGAACCGAACAAGCTGTACACGATTCCTTTATCCAGATCGAGCAGGCGGCACAAAATCTGTGGCTGCACATTAGTGAAGGTAAAACAAAGTACATGGTGGCGTCGAATGCGAGAGGAACAGTTGGTCAAACAATCAAGGTTGCGGAGCAGGAATTTGAAGTGGTGCAATCCTTTAAATACCTTGGGTCAGTAGTAGCAGCCGATAACAATATAGAAGAAGAAATACGCGGGCGGCTTCTCAAATCCAACAGAGCCTACTATAGTCTGTCAAAGCTCTTCAAATCCAGAAATCTCACCATAACTTCAAAACTGCTGCTGTACAGGACCATGGTCCTGCCAGTACTCACATATGGATCCGAGACTTGGGTGCTAAGCAAAAGGCACTCCGACCTCTTAGCTGCGTTCGAGAGAAAAGTCTTAAGGAGAATTGTTGGCCCCATATGTGAGGAAGGACGATTCCGGAGACGGTACAATCATGAACTGTACGCAATCTACCTTGAAGCAGATATCGTGACACCGGTGGGGAGGGCACCTAGCTCGCATGAGCGAAGAGGAACCTGCTCGGAAAGTTCTTTATGGTACATTCTATGGTAGACGACAGCGTGGTAGACCATGCTTGCGCTGGAGAGATGGCGTAGACCAGGACGCCCGAAGCCTTGGGGTGCGCAACTGGATGGCGTCGGCTAGAGACCGGGATAGGTGGAGAGACTTGTTGAAAGAGGCCAGGACCGGAACCCGGTTGTCGAGCCGATGATGATGATGAAACTGTAATGATACTATCACCCAAATATTTCTGAAGAATTTGAGCATGTGCTATTGCACTGTTTTACCAGGTATTAGGCTGACTTAGCCTTAAGGCGCTATATGCTGCGGATTCTTTTACTTTTCTTTTCCTTTTTTCGCTCTTTCCTTATAGTGTTAAGACTCCAGTTTAATTTCCTATCTAGAATCACACCAAGATACTTTGCATGATTTGAAATCTTCAGCGGGGTGCCTTCAATTGAAGGTATTCTGAAGTTGGGTATTTTCTTTTTATTTAAGAAGAGGACTAATTCTGTTTTTGACGGGTTAACCATCAGGCCGCACTTTCTAGTCCATCTACTAACCTTAGAAAGGGCGTATTCGATCTGCTACACTACTAGAATGTCAAATACTTTGCCTCTTCTCGGTTTGTCTCCTTCCTTGTGAAGCAGAAACTTTCAAGACCAATGTGCATCGACATCTCCTATTTATTACTCTCCACTCAACTAATTTAATTTAATTTACTTAAATTTTAGAAAAATGTGAAGAACTTTTTTTCTTATTATATTATATAAGATTAATCTAAACGTGGTGCCAAATTTCATTAAAATCCGTTGAGTAGTTCAGATGGAAGATACTCTTTTCCATTCTCCCATGCAAACGAATCTCAACATGTGTAAGAAATGTGCCATTTTCCACAACCTGCTCGGACATATTACTCTATCCTTATCCTGGTCTGTCCTGTGTCTTTCGATTCTCTTCCTTCGCCCAAGAATGTTGCTTATTGTTCATCGAGAATAGCCTCGTGCACCCATTTCGTTCTTTTTGTCTGCGATAATTTTTGATGATAGCGTGATGACGAGGATGGGAGTACAAGGACATCTCATCCTGTTTTCGTTTATTGTTTATGCTACGTGCGCTCTCCCAATATACATTGCTGCTACTATATTGTTCCTGCTCTGCTCCGCCAGTCACTGCTGCTCCGATTCTATATTCTATTGTCGTAACATTTTTATGATAATTTTTGAGTTTTCTGTCAGAGAGTCAGGTGGATCTTGTGCCCTGCCCACTCAATAAAAAAAATACAAAAGAAAACAAATTTTAATTTTTAAGGGACGCTAGGAAATTCCTAATGCTTATTTTAGTTGTTTTCAACAAAGTCACATTGCAACAATAGATTTCGAAATTCTGCCCGGCAAACCGGGGTGCTGAATAGGGTATTGGTTTAATTTTTTAATTGTCTTTCGTGGTTCATTTAAAATATCATTATTTACTCATTCCACCCACTGGGTCCTGTCAATGGAAATAATAAAACAACAAAAGGATATTCGGTCTGTAAGCAGCAGTCCTCAACTCATAGCAAATATTTTGCTTTTGTGTCAGTGGTTGTTGAAAAAACTCATTCAGCTGACAGAAAATCGTTATTTTTATTCAACTCAACATTTATTTCAAATGAATTTCATTCATTTTTATACAATGAACCGGAATTGATTTATACATTTACTTACAGCTCGTGTAGAGTAGAGCTGTGTGTAATAAAGGTGGCATAGATACTAAATCTCATAAAAAATGAATGTGCTGACGAACCATTAAATGAAAACGTCAGGTGAGTGAGTGGAGTAAAGGCTGCTGCTGCTGGTGATGGTTGTAGCTGGTGGCTGGAAGGACATGTCACACGCATAAATTGCCGTCTGTGACTATCGAACGGAAATTCGTTCAAGCAGCGAGCCAACCACTCGAGTTCTCAAGCGAAACACCTGCTTCGCATCATGTCAAACCACCTCCCTGTGTGGGTGTTTTTTTTTTATATGAGCTTCACCATCAAGGACTTGATATTTAGAGCGGATAAATGTGTGTTCTGCGTGCGGAGATGGAGATGTCATGAAATCGGGTGTATGTATGTATGCAGGCATCCCTGTATCTGTATCAAATACAAAACGAAAAAAGAAATAAAATTACTACTTGAACTCCTGGGGCACTAGAACGAGCATCAGTAGGGCTTGTAATTTGCGACAAAACTTTTCAAGGTTCAATTTGATTGGGAGGAAATTAAGCAGCCATCAGAGAGTGTGTGTGTGTGTGATTTAAAAAGTTTAAGGACTTTATGGAGTATTTCAATATTTCAATACAGTTCTACCATATGACATTGTATACTTCTACCTCTGTCAATATTAAATCTTGATTTGTTAATAGTGATTTAAAAGATTTTTTCTTGTGTTGAAAGGGTCTTCATGTTGAAAACCCTGTATATATACATATGTATATATAGGTTCTTTAAGATACGAGTATCCACATAAACTTTCGGAAATTACATTTTCCTTTTGACACTGATATCTTAAGTAGGTACTTTAGGTTTTCATATTTTTTTTAAACAAAACTTTTCAGACATTTTCACATTCAGATACTTTAAAGTAAAAGAATATCGGTACTTAGTTCTATTTAGCCTTGTTTTATATTCAAAAAGGTTTTCGACCCAGCCTTTCAGCTATGGATCAAATTTTTGTTCTCAATACTATTTCTAGGCGCTCTGTTGGCAAAAAAAGTGTTTGTATGCTGTTTTCGTTGATTTGAAAGCGGCTTTTAAAACAGTTAATAGAAATTCCTTCCTTTATCATCAGAATCTATAAAACTTCTATTTTCAAAAAGCTGCGGCAACTGTACAAAATGGTACAAACATGGGATTTTCAAATGTGAAACATGTGTTTTAAGTCTGGTTATGCTTACGCTCTTTATCAATGATATCGAAAGCCAATTTCCAAGTGGTAATCTATTTGTAAGTGCAAAAATTTTGCTTCTTCTTCAGCTTCGGATCAACAAGCTTAAAGATTACTGCATCTTGCGGGACCTTAAGATAAATACAACAAAATACAAAATAATGGTATTCAGGTCACGGAACAGATCTATTGGCTGTGGACGTAACAGGATTCTAGATAGTAAAATCATTGAAGTTGTACACGAATTCAACTATCTTGGTTATTTAATGACATATAACTTAAATGTTCACTCTCAACTTAAAACTAAAACGGATGCGGCTATAGATGCAATAAATACAGTCGCAGTCTTTCGCTAATATACTTGTGTATCTAGTGTCAAAATTTAAGGTTCTTAACGCCACAGTGAAAAATTGCTTCTGCTATGGGAATGAAGTTTACGTATAAGAATGATTGGAAGAAATGGAAATCATACTAGGCAGTGGCGTAGCGAGGGGAGGGCAAAGGGGCACAGGCACCGGGCGGCACTTTGCTTGGGGGCGGCAAATTTCAAAATATCCGGGCGGCATTTTGTTGCAATTTTTCTAAATACGTTAATGTAAATGGTTTTTGTATGTTATGTTTTTATATTTTTTCTAAGCTAAGTGTAAGCTTACTTTTGTAACAAATTTTAATTGTGAAAAAATATACTGTCCTTTTCGGAAATATATTTTTTCCTTTTGAGCTGAAAGTTCCGTGTGTGTGCGTAGGACGTAGGTACATAATCATGCTTGTTTTGACATTCTCATGAATAGTCTACTATTCGTTAGAATGATTATATTCCTTCGAATGAACTTTCTTAATTTTGAGATTCGAACGAATAACATTCATTTGCGAAAGATAGCATAAAATGAACTTCAAAAAAGATTCATTTTCATTATAAGCTGTTTGACATTTACTATATTTCTATTTAAATTAGTATGACCGTTTTACATTTTTTTTGTTTCTAAACATTTTATAGATGTTGGATAAATAATCAAGAAACAAAATAAATAATACACTTTTTCATTATAAAGTAAAGTTTAACCATAAAGAACTACATATTTATTACATTTTTTGTGTCAACTCAGCTGTTTTGAAAATATTCTTAAAAAAAATAAGTTTTTCATGACGCGTTCTAAATTTTTATTTTTTTTTCGTATACACTTGGTCACACTAAAATATCAAAAACAAAAGAGTAGTGTTTGTGAAATGTCAAAACCAAAACGTGAAATCTTTGTTTATTTGTAATTGTTTTGTTTATTGTTTAATAATTTAAATTTCTTGGATAAAAACATAAAATAATAAATAAAAATATGGCATTTGTGTTGTTTATAAATTAAGATGGTGTTGAAGAAGTGCAGAGGAGAAGGATAGTGGATGTTTTCTTTCTTTCCATATCAACGCGGGTGGTAAAAAAAAACCCTTTGCTACCTCCGGGTTTTCTTCCATTATTTTAATTAACTTTTCCTTTTGCTCGCGGTATGTCCAGTTGGAATGCGACCTTTTAACATAAAACAACAAAAAAATAATAAAAGTAATTTGTTTTCCATGAAATAATTAAAAACTTACATGTTTTGTTTTTGTTGTTTACTCGACAGAAAAATTCAAACGACACAAAAATGACATTTAATTCTATTCTTTCGAATGTCAAAATTGAATTAGCTTTCGCAAATAAATGAACTTTCTATGGATTGGGTGAACTTTCGATTTGTTCAATTACCATTCTAATCGCCGAGTCTCAAAATTAAGTTTCAACGAATTCGACTCACTTTCTAACGAAAGAGAATGTCAAAATAAGCCCCAATATAAAAGATTTTCGCGCCACGGTTTTGCTGTCGGCAATGATGCACGTCTTTCTCTTGTTTTTTTTTGTTGTTGTTTTTGTGTCATCGTCATGTTGTGTCTGAGATGTGTATTGCGCCATAAGGAATTGTGAAGTACAATGATCGACAACGACTCTGATTTGGAACAGTAAATGATTGTTTCGTTCTATGTGTGTCCTGGTGCAAAGCTTTTTCGTTTACCTTCTTTCGACTACCGCTCATGAGTAGCGTTCGAATCTTACTTTTACTTCAATTTTACGAAATAAAATAGATCTACTTCGTAACTCCGTTTTTTAAGATTTAGATAGGTACTAATTTTTTTCCACACTGAAAAATTCAAAATTTCTTTAGCCAAACCACATGAAAGGAAATGATCACCGTGTTAGTAAATTTTGCAACCAAGTGACTCTGAATATATTACTAAATCTAAATCTACTCCAGAAATTTTCAATTCGTTTTTTTTTTTATAAGTCTGCTCCAAAATTTTACTACTGCGGTTCGAACCCTGCTCGTAAGGCGAGAAGTTGAGACAAAAACATTTCGTTTGTTTCGACTGATTCGATGTGAGTTGGCTCATAAGAGTCCATGTATTCGTATATTGTTGTATCTTTTATCTAAGGTGTGTTAGTCAGTTGTATTTTTTTCTGTTTTAGTTTATCGTAAAATGCAGTAAAGTTTGCAAACGTGCTAGTTAAATACAAAATTAGTTGCAGTTTAACATTTAACTTGTCTGTGTTTCGTGTGTTGTGGAAATTTTTTAAAATTGTGTGTACGGGTACAGTACCTATCTACATAAGCGCAATAGATTTTCATTTTACCCCTTTGGATTGATTACATAAAGTAAGTAAATTGATGAAACGAAATACCTAGATGATGGCTCAGAAATAATCCATTGATTTTTCTGAGTTGAAACCCCCATTTAGCTTTATTAATATTGTTTTCTCCATATCTCAAGAACCATAAGTTCCATAGAAAACATTTTCTCACATTTTTGTAAAAAAAATTGAGTTTTCTATTTTTTACCGAGAAATCGAAAGTTAATAAGTTATTATTAAAAATAAAGAAACGATTTCAAGATAAATTTTTTTAATAAATTAATCATTAAAAGTTAAATGATTTTTACTTGCGATATATACATACGAGTACATAGGTAGGTGCTATATTGCAAGTTATGGATTCGTAAAAAAATCAAACTCGACATTTTGATCAAAGTTGACATCGTAATCTCTATGATTACGATGATAGCGAAGTTGAAAAAGTAGGTCTTGCAATTCTGTCTGTCTGTCCTTCCGGCTGTAGCCTAAGCGACTCGGTCGATTTTCTTTAAACTTGGTACCTAGCGTTTTTTGGGTATTTTAATACCAAAACTAACGGTAGGTTCCTGTCGTAACAATTTTTTTTAGCAAAAAATGAAAATCTTATTTTTTCCAAAAACGTTACCACAACTTTAAAAAAAAATTCAGTAATTTTATAAAAATTTTTTTTTTTTATAAAAAAATTCCCAAAAATGGTTATAAATGGTACATCCCATAGAACCATTTCTTTGACTTTCGATTTTCTCAAAAACGATTCCACTGATTTTGATCAATTTTTTTTTAAGAGAATGTTTTCTAAAAGTTTAAAAGTATTGTATACCAAAGTTTTCAAAAATCTCGAAAACAAGTTGGTCGATTTTTACTAAACTTGGTACGCAACAATTTCTTGACATTATCTAGCAGATTTTAAATAAAACCAAAACCATATAACCAAAAATAACGGTACCTCCCTTACAAAAGTTTAAAAACCGGCTTGGAAAATATCATTTTTCTCAAAAACGACTCATACGATTTTGATCAAAATTTTTGTGTGAGTTAACATACATAAAAACGATCTACGATAATATTATTGTAAAAAAAATTTCTATCGTCTAATAAAAGTATCTCTCATGGAACCATTTTTTTCGACTATCTCATTATCTGCTCAACCGATTTTAATGATTTTTTTTTAAACAAGAGCTCCTGTTTGAATAATATTGCATATCAAAATTTTCAAAAAATTAAATTTTGGATTAAAAAAAACTAAATTATTTTTTGAAAATTCGATATTTCAAAAATGGGTGGATAGTTTATTTTCAAAACTAATCTTTAACTCCGCATTAATAAGTACTAAAAAATGGCGTACCAATTTTTTTTTAATATTTTCAAAATTTTATATACATAAATGTACATATCTACATATACCTAATATAAAAAACGATTTTTAAATAACAAATCAGACGGATTACATCGCGTTGGTGTCAAATAAATTTCAGATTTTAAAAGATAAAACCAGTTTTGAACACTTTGTTAAAAATAATCCTTGGCCAATATTTCTGTTTCTTCATTTCCTTATGTATAACAATAATTGAAATAAAAAAATATTATAGGTATAATAATTATTACTATAACTATAAGAATAATAATAGGTGCGTTTTATTATTCACAAATCTATCTGGATCCGGATCTGGATTAAGTTTTAACATGTATTACAAAAACAATTTGGGATCCTGTTTTCTATCGGGATCTATTTCAAAGATCCAAAAATCAGTTATTACACTGGCGAGTAGATGGCTTTTATGGTAAGGTAGTGTAAGCTATAGTGTAAAGAAAAAAGACAAGAAATAATTGAAAATTAAAAAATCCAAGGATAAAAAGAGACGAACTTAAAACACTGTTGTCACTAAGATCCGTATCGTTTTATTTTCAAGGGAAGATCCAGATCCGGATCCAGATAGATTTGTGAATAATAAAACGCACCTAATAATTAAAGGCAGTGCGGGTTTTTTTTTTTGTAAACCGGTTTTATTTTTCAGCAATCATCACCCGATTGGACACTTCTATCTACATAATATAATATAAATAAATATAATAAATCTGTGAATAAAAAATTAAATTATAACAAGATAAGTTAAGTAGCTGTTTCACTTTGATGTTTTTTTAAACAGCAAACAAAATTAAAGGCCCAGAAAAAAATTTGCTAGGGGCGGAAAAATTGGCTCTGCCCCGGGCGGCAAAAACCCACGCTACGCCACTGATACTAGGGTGTTCTTAAGTGTATTTTTCGGTTACCTTTTACAACCCCTAACTTACATTTTTCATTTTAAAATAAATATTTAAACTTTTATACACAATTTTCAACAACATAAACATGTATTTGAATACGAAATTTTATCATCTTTGTTTTAGCTAAACTAAAATTTTTTTAATCTTTTGTTTAAACTTAACTAAAATTCACATTAATAAAAATTTAAAAAAAATCCTTAAATCCATAAGTGAATTAAAAATATTTTAGAGTCTTAATTCTATTCAAGCTTATAAAAAAAAAAAAAAAACTTTCTCATTAATGGTTTTTTGTAATTATTTTTTCACCCATAGGGTAAAACTATACAGTAAGCTACCTAGTGACCGACCTCCTTTCAGTTATGGTCACCTATCACTGTTTTTTCATTTTATTAAGGTTTCCTGTTGCTGGATCCTGCCGAGGCTATTTTTAACGTGTTTAGACGTGCAAATGTCATAACAAAAGAACAAATTGATATTTTGTTGTCAATCGTTGACGTATAATAAAAGATGTAAGTTAAGAACCTCTTTAAATCAAAGAAAACTTGTGAATTCCTTAAGAAACACTTGAGTAAAAATCAGTAATTTATTAATTTATCCGTGTTTCTTATAATATGGGACAGTGCATATTATTTCAAAACAATAATTAGTGAATCTAGGTATTTGTTATTTGTTTTTTATTAAAATAATAAAATAACTTAATAATTTAACGTGGAGTGTTCATAACTAAAATGTAGATAATGTTCAATAAATTCAGTGACCGACAGGGGTGTCTATTACTGGCCCGATTAGAGGTTTTCGAGGATGTTAGTTACGGACACCATCGTTTTTGTCTTTCTGTTTTCCTGTCATTATTTACAAACCGCTTTTTATTTTGCAAAATGCCTGAGCAAAATTAGTTTAAGAAGAAGATTTGTAAAATACAGTTAAAAAAAGTTTACTTTCAGAAACTTCCATGGTACATGTGCAACAACAGAAAAATACATTAACACTTTTCTTTGTCCATCTTTAAGATAGATTACTTTACTAGTGGTATTAACGTAATGATTAATTACAATATTTAATTCAGTAACTAACTCTAACTAACATTCAAAATATTTTAATTTTGTGATTATACAGTATTTTTTTTTTTTTTAATTTGCAATATTACTAGTTGAAAACTTTTTAAGTGCCTATATACATTTGTGTTTGCTTGTTTTTATTTAAATAATAATTTATCTTCATTTTATTCATAACTTCCTTAACTATTACCTATCTACTACATAAAAATATTTTATATATAATATCCCCGCATTAAGGGTTTGTAATTAAATAGATTTCTTGTATACAATATAATGTAGGTAGATGTATCTTTTTGTTTTTGTAGGTATTAATATTTATTTATTTTATATATTAGACAAAAATTATAGTATTTTGAAAAACCTTCCAAGTTGAATATATTCTGTTTTTATTTCGGTATCGGTTTTGGTGAAAAACAAATTAAAAACAGAAGTTTTCGCATATATTTTTGACGAACCACAAGTTTTTATAAACCACAAATATTGATAAAACCTACCAAAATCAAGTTCAAATTAAAAGATGAAAAAAGAAACAAATACCACTTTGAAAGATGGGATTCATCGTATTCCCAATTGACAAATGAAATGTCAAAATAAAACTTTTAAATATTCGATTTTAACGTTTGGCGAGTTTATGTAAACTTGTTGACAAAAACTCCTCTTATAGTTTAGTATGAAAAGCTACAGAAAAAGGCTGTCCATAACTAGTATTTTACGGGTGCCTGTTACTGAAAAAAAGGTGTCCGTAACTAAAAAACTGGTAAGCTATTACGATTTTGTGTTTTATTTATTTTTGGAATTTCGTACATATTTATTTCTTTAATATTGTAAAAGAAATTATTAACAATTATAATAATATACCAAAATCATTAAAATCGATCCAGCGATAGAAAAGTTATGAATTTGCAAACTCAAAATTTCTCTTAAGGGTGTCGGTCACTGGGTGTCTTACCTACGCCCCACTTTTTTAGAATCTTCAATAAAACAAAAAAATAAATAAAAATAATACTTCTATTAAATAAAAAAATAACGGTCTTTTTTCATAGGTTTGGCAAATTCATTTGTACGACAATATGTTAGAATATATTATATATACTTACAAAAAAAGTTTCAGTCGTTGAGTAAAAACCCTCGCATTAGTGACAAAGCGCCCCTAAGGAAAAATAGGAACAAATGTTATAAATTTTTTTTTTTGCTCCAAAAAAAGAGAAGTGGACCGACCATGCGACTTCTTATGGGATTGTCTTTTAAAATGTGCCTCCTCAAGATTCTGGATGGTATGTTATACTCCCTACTTACTTCATTCATCCAGAAAGTTTAATTTTTGATTTTCTCCATTGTTTCTTTCATGTCCTTTTGGGACAATGATGCCCGCTGTGTCGTCCTTATGTAATTTTGTGGCATTTCTATAAACAATTAAGAAATAAAAAAGTTGTGATGAGTGTTATATTTTAATACTTTACGTTAATACTGTTTTGGTGCGTTTTGTAAATTTCCAAGTGCAAACGCCTCAGCAAAAATAAAGCAGTCCAACCTGATTTCAAAAAATTAAAAATAATATAGATATTTCCTGAATATTTCCTGAATATTTCCAGAGAAGAGAGAAGTGGGACTGTGTGGAATCACAAATAAGATTTTGTTTACATACTCGATTAAATAAGCATTTAAAGGAAATAAATAAATAAATAGATAAATAAATAAATGAAATCAAAATAAAAAATAAGTAAATTAAAAACTAATTAAATATATATCACATTAGGTAGTTTATATAAACAAATAAATAAATTAACTATTAAACAAGAAGAAAACAGAAAAATAAATAAATAAAAAAACTTAAGAAACAGAAAAATATATAAATAAATAAATTAATAAATCAATCAATAAATAAATAAATACTCAAATATATAAATAAATAAGTAAATAAATAGATAATTAAATAAATAAATAGATAAATAAATAAAAATAAATAAATAAATAAATATGTTAATAAATATAGAAATAAATAAATAAATAGTAACAAATAAATTAACAAAATAAATAAACCAATACAAATGTAACTAAATTAAGAAACAAATAAATATTTTTCTTATCACAGTATAAGAAAATGAATGTTTTTTTTAATAAATAAATAAATACAAAAGAATAAACAAAAAGGCTACAACATCTTAAGCTGCTAAATTTAATACCAAGTTATTTTCAGAGTAACCGCATGATACCTTATAACTATCATATAATTTTGCGATTCGAATTGCAACTTTTTCAATTTTTGCTTCTTCGTGGAGTTCCTCCGTAGAAAAGTGCCAGGGAAGATTAAGCATCATTTTTAAGATTTTATTTTATTTATTTTAAAATAAATTCATTGAATATATTAGATATCCATATGTACATACAAATTTTGAATTTATTTTCAAAATTAATTATTTAAATTTTAAAAATTCAAATAAAAAAACTTCATTTTTTTTTAAATAAATTTTCAAACAAATTAAAAAACGAAAAAGATATAAAAATACATACTATAAAACTTTAAAAAGATCTTCTAAAGATTTTTAAAAAAAACCACGAATATAAACACAAACAAACAAATAAAAAATATTTTTATTTATTAAAGTTGTAAGTATATCCTTTTAAATTTTAATGTATATAATGTGTAATGTTTTCAATTAAAATTTCATAATTATTAGGTCTGAAGAAGGGCGTAATCACATCCGAAACGCCACAAATAAAGAAAAAAATAACAAAAATTGACCTTGAGCCCACTTAAGGACAAATATAATTTTATAAAAAGGAAAGGTCACGAAAAAAGGAAACATTCAATCAATTGAACTTTTGTGAAATTAATTCATTACCTACTAAGTGACTTATGAAATAAAACAAAAAAATTAATTCATAAGTTGGTAGATTGGAAATGTTTAAGCTTTTTTTGACTACATAATTATTTAAATATTAATTTATCATGCTAGCTTACAAATTTTTCAATCAATAATTTTTTAATCGGAATTCATCTATTAGCTTATGAATTAAATTTTTTTTCTAATTCATAAGTCACTAAGAAGTTTATGATTTAAATTTTTTTAATTCACAAGTCACCAACTGACTTATGAATTAAATTTCTTTAATTTATAAGTCAGTAACTAGCTGCTGAATTTCATTTTTTTTAATTCATAAGTCACCCACTAGCTTGTGAATTAAAGCCAAGCTTAAGCTAAAAAGTAACTTAAGCTTTTGCAACGCTGTTATAAACTCTTTAAAGGTTCATCTCATCTTTAGTAATTAGTGCTGCAAAAAGGAATGACATGTGATTTTGTTTAAAAACATGAACTTATGCAAGCACGAACATTTCAAGTCGCTGGAGTAATTTAGAAAAAAAAAGTTTGTACCTAACATTCGCAAATTTTTGTATCAAAATTTAAATTTTAATTTTTTGATAGTTATTCTGCTATTCGAGACGGAGACAAATACAACAAATCAAAAACCATGAAAATCGGTCCAGCCGTTCTCGAGTTATAACAAACCCGACTTTGTTTTATATACATACATATATTAAGATTAGGCAATTGACAATTTAAGTTAATTCGAAGTTGCATATACAGTATTAAGGCCAACTTGAATTACTCCTGTATTAATTGACTAGCCGACCCGTACTCGCGTTGCTTCGCAAATTGTAACTACGAATATTTTCTTAATATTAATATTAGCATATGAAAACATTTCTCAATGGGACTGAGCATATTTGCTACCATAATATTAATTTTAGTTTATATGTATAACATACCGTATCGAATTAGATTCTATTTCACACTTCAAAAAAAAAAAAAGAGCTTGTTCATGTTTGTGCATATTATAAATATAACAATATAGAAAATGATAAAATTTATTTAAAATAAACGGGTTGACTACTTTCTGAGATCACTCAACCCAAACTTTAAAATGGTTTCGCTTTTAAAGAATAATTCATGTGCACGGCACTATAGTCAATTGAATGTCCATTTTTGTCACCCAAAATGCTATTGAGTGTATTCAATTAACTTAAAAAATAAAATGCACGACTGGATCGCACAAACTTGCTCTTTACATAAGAGAATTTAAAATACATTTTATAAATATAAAACATGGATTTAATGAGATAAAAATGTTCAAATGTATGGAATTGCCGTCTGATTAATCTTTTTAATATTTAAGTAATTTTTTATATTTATTTATTTCCATAAAATTTTTCAAGAACAAAATTTGGGATGCCAAATTTTAAGTATTAGGTAAAATAGATTTTAGAAATAGTTTTTTTTTCGAATATTTTTATATACAATATTATTTTAAACTTAAGGGGGTTCCTGTTTAAAATTTTTGGCTAAAATCGTTATAGCTGTTGATGAGAAAGTCAAAAAATCAAAAAACGGTTCTATGACAGGTATTTTGACCTAAAATTTTTTTTTGACAAAAATGTAGTCCATGTCTAATGTCCATAATATCACACCGTTTCGAGATAAATAAGATTATACATTACGGGTGTATGGGGGGTAGACCCTTAAGTACCGAGTTTGATGAAAATAGCTCCAGTGGCTTAGGCTCTAGATCGAGGTACAAACATACAGACATACGGACATACAGGCATACAGACAAACAGATGGAATCGTCGGACCCACTTTATTCGTCTTCGCTATCATCGTTATGTCAACTTTGATCAAAATCTCGAGTTCGATTTTTTTTAAATGCAGAACTTGCCCTATAGTTAGTACCTATTACCTACATATATCGCAAGTAAAAAGAGCCCACCCCCATATTGCTCAGCGATGTGACGATAGAATTAGAGAAACAAAAAAAATGTGTGTGTGTCGGTTAGTTAGATAAACTACAGAAAAATTGAATATGTAGGTAAGGTAGGTAGGTAAGAGAAAAAACGTAACTATTGAATGGAACAGATTTTAAGAGAGAGAGAGAGAGTATCGGAACGGGAAGAAAATTAAAAATGTTGGAATGATAATGACATGAAACAAAGCAGCGACCTCGCGATTGTGATGAATTCTAATTCCTGGATAAAATAAATTCAAAAAGTTTATAATTTTATAATTTGTTTTTATTTATTTCTCAGGTTGTATGTTTGACTAAGAAGTGATTTTGGGCTTAAAATTTGCGAAACAATATTGACTTTATGAAGCAATGCTAAGTTTTCTTAATTATTGTATAGGTTTTAAGATATGAGTGGTTGTATAAGTCAACTTATGAAAAAAAATGTAAAATTAATAATATTTAAGTTTGACAAATTATTAATGAAAAAAAATTATAGCCATAAACACTCTTATAATAATATAGAAAATAATAAAATTTATTTCAAATAAATCGGTTGACTACTTTCTGAGATCGTGCGTTACAAACTTTAAAATGGTACTCGCGTTTTAATATATTTTGTTTGTTTTTTGTTTTTTTTTTTTTTTTTTGTTAAACAGATTCTTTTTTCATTTAATTTCAATTCAACTCTAAGTCGATAGTTCAACTCATAGATCGAAAATCTTATCCAAATCGATCCTTAACTGATGAGAAATAATGGCGCTGTACTCGAATAAAAGAAACTTCAAAACGATTCTGCCTTTTAATTACATATATTTGGATGAAAATTGTCAACTTAATAAATTGTAGAAAAAGGAGAATCGATTTATTCATGTTTTTACTTTACATTTGACTTCAAGGGTACGTGCGAGGTTCCAGTAGATGGAATATATAGTTCGTAATGAATTTGGTAATTTATACCGAAGTAAATACTTTAATTTTGTTTTCGTTGTTTTTTCACGAAAGCATTTAACTCAAATGTGTATGATTAGTAAGAGTATAGTATAGTATCTGTTTATTTCATAAATGCGTGCCCACATTGGCATTATATTCCCTTCAGCTTAATCCACCAATAATTTATTAAAATAATAAGATTCTCTATACCTATTACCTATTTACACCAAAAAAGTCAATGATGATATTTTTCTTGTTAGAAAGTACGATATTAAGGAAACGACGAGGGAAACACAAGACGAGGATAAAGAAGATTAGATTAGACATAATTTTGGTCATTGTCATAAATTGGAGACTAAATTTCTTCATCTATTTTCGAGTCTCAAAATGCGCTTTGTCATCTCCATATTTTGCTCTTTTTATAGAAACCTTGCTCGACATAATTTTTTTTTTTTCAAAAATTAATTAGAATAATGTGAATCAACCATGAGACAGTTCTTAGTATTTCATTCCACTGAAATTCAACTTCAACTATGCAACTCTCTTCTGAACCTATTTTGTTGTCATAGACTAAGCAAAAAAGACCGCATATTCCCCACACAGAGAATTTTATTTTGCAACATCAAAATGCTCTTTAATGCGCCAGCTGGTTGTCAACTTCAGAAATTTGTTGCTGATTGTGGCACCCCCCGTTAGAGGAATTAATTTTCAAGGGTACTCAAGGTTGAACGTCACCAGTACGAGCACCAGCTTTAGCATCCTTGTCCTCGAAATGTTATGTGTGTTGGGTTATAGGGTTGTTGGTGCAATCTCAGCTGCTATGCAACTGCTTCGTACCACGTCCTGCTGATCCTGCTCCTGTTCTTGCTCTTGCCCCTGCAACAGAATGACAACGACTCGTTGGTGCAACACTTTGTGTGTTATTTGGTACTAAGTAGGGTAATGGTAACCGCAAGTGAATGTAAGCTGAAGCTGAAGCTAGTGCTTATCTTGCGCTTCCCTGCAAGTGAAACAATGCACTGATTGTCTAGATGCCTTCGAGGCTTTTTACTCATCTATCCTCCTCTCTCTCCTCTGTTTTATTTCCTTTGAATTGGATTCATATGTTTGTGTGCGCATTGTCGTCGTAGATGTCTACTGCTTGACTGTTAAGTTGGTTTAGGTGAATATACTTATAGTATTGTCAGGGCTGTTTTTGTTTCTAAGGACAAATTTTACGAGGCCCAATTATTTTACAATTCAAAGTCTTGTAATGATCTCTCTTGAAAAATAATTCATCAGTTTTCCGTTTTCAAGTTGGAAAGTTTTTACATTTAAGCTTTTTTTCGCCCAAAATCTGGTCTTATATTTTCCACAAAAATTAAAATCAACTTTTCAAAAATATATTACAGTTTCTAAAAATTTTCTCTTCCTCAGGCCTTAACCAAAGCTCCCTTACATATGGACCCACATTGCCTTGAGGCAGCTTACTATCACAAATACAGCCCTGGCGGGTGCGTCACTTCTTACATTTTTGATGCACAATAGAACCTTGTAAGCGAACACAATGTTGTTTCCTTGTTTATGCACGACTGCATTTTCTTAATCCTTTTTGTATACTGTGGCGTATGAGTGTTATTTTCTTCTTTTTTTTAGCTTGTCTTCATCTGACTGGTGGTAGAGATTTCCCTATTGTTCGGGACAGCAAGACAACAACAACAGACTCTGAAATAAAATATAAGAAGACATTTGTGTAGTTTTGTATGCGTGTTTGCATCTTGTAAACCGAATGGAACAAGGTCGCAGATGGCAACTACCTTCAAGGCGAACTTGTAACACTGAGCGGTTAGATGAAAATGGAGTGGAAAATGTATTTTTGTCTCAATTTTTGTGCCTTGTGGTTTTGAATGTATGGGGAATGAAGCTCGGTTTGTTGTTGGTTTTACTAATGTTTGCTGCATTGAATATGGTGTAAGTTATGGATTAATGAGTATGGAGCATTTAACTCGTTATTATAATGTGAAATATACCAAACTGGGCAGAGAAGGAGGAAAACAAATATATTTTGTATTTCGATGATACTTGTTCTGTTTAACAATTCTGAATCTTAATAGGTACTTCATAAACTGCGAATATTGAAACCAACCACTTATGCAGAACTGATGAACTAACAGGTACAAGCTTTATAAAATGATTCTTTGCCCGATTTTAAAGCTGTGTGTCTTCTGTTTATTAGAAAACCTATCTGAAGAATCTTGAAAACTGGTACCAAATTATTCAGCCATTGTACAATGAAAACTATATTCCAACAGACATAATCATAGAAGTAAACCCACATGATTATGAAGCCTATTTGTCTGCCAAAATTTAATACGAAATAAAACTTAAAATGTAAGAAAATGTCAATTTCATTTTGCTTTTAACAAACCAACTGGGGCATGTTTACAGTGACCACACCCACAAAAACGTCAACTTTTTGTACTTCATAAAAAGTTGGAAAATTAGCTTACCTACCGTTTTGAGTGTATCAAAATTTAGGGTTTTCAAATTTGTCCATAAATATGCCAACAAACATTTTTTATGTTCTCCGTCAAAAATAAGCAGACATAATTCTTACTTGCGACTTATGAAATTACAATGATAGCGAAGACGAAAAAAGTGGGTCTCGCAATTCTGTCTGTCTGTTCGACTACAGCCTAAACGGCTCGGCCGATTTTCGTTTAAGATATCGTTTTTATATTCCCCCTACAGGTTTTTTTCTTAAAAGACCAAAAATAACGGCAGCTGCCACACGATTTTTTCTCGAAATTTTGTAAATATTTTTTTTCTCAAAAACTGTTTAAACAATTTTTTTAAAAAATTCAAAAAGTTTCATTTAGTTAAGGCTAGGTAATGGTTGAAAAAAATCGAAAAATGGTTATTAATAGTATCCACCTTGGATTTTTTTTTGTTTTTGATTGACTCAAAAACGGTACAACCGATTTTGATCATTTTTTTATGCTCTGAAGCTGCTCAAAAGTTTGAATATTATTGTGTATTAAAATTTTCAAACAATTTTTTTTTTTGATTTTAAAAAATTTCTTTTTCAAAACTCAATATCTCGAAAACCCCATGCTCGATTTTTGTTTTAAACTTGAAAAATCTAAAAGATATAAGAAAAATAATTTTATTTTACCTTAAAATGACGGTACCCACGATACAAATGTTAGAAGATGGTTTTCAAAAATCTAATTTTTCTCGAAAACGTGACCTAGAATTTTGATAAATTTTTTTTTTTCGATCAATTTTTACGATCTATAATTTAATATAATAAAATGCATGACTGGATCGCACGAACTTGCTCTTATGTAAAAGTACTTTGGAATTTTAAATACATTTTATAAATATAAAACATGGATTTAATGAGATAAAAATGTTCAAATGCATGGAATTGCCATCTGATTTCAGGAAAAATATAAATTTATGCAAATACAGTTTAAAAATCATTTTATTAAAGTAATTTTTTATTTAATAAATTTCTTTAAAATTTTTCTAGGACAAAATTTGGGATGCCAATTTTAAGTGCTGAGTAATATAGATTTTAGGAAATAATTTAAAAAAATAATCGTTGATACTGATTTTTCAAAAAATAAATTGGATTTAAAAAAAAAAAAACAAAAATAAATATTTTTTTTTCGAATATTTTTATATACAATATTATTTTAAACTTAAGTGACTCCTGGTGAAATTTTTTGGTAAAAATCGTTAGAGTCGTTAATGAGAAAGTCGAAAATAAAAAAAAGCCGCGTTATGACAGGTACCATTAATAACATTTCCCCCCAAAACTTTTGTTGACCAAAACGTAGTTCATGTTCATTATACTACATTTAATTTTTTTTTATCGAAATCGTTAGAGCTGTTTTTGAGATAAATAAGATTTCGCATTACGGGTGTATGGGGAAAACCGTTCGATTTAGAGCTAACACAAATTTTTCTCTCTAGGGAATCACCGAAGACGCTTAAGTACCGAGTTTGAGGAAAATAGGTCCAGTGGCTTAGGCTCTAGATCGAGGTACAGACATACAGACAAACAGACAGACAGACGGAATTGTCGGACCCACTTTATTCGTCTTCGCTATGATCGTAATGTCAACTTTGATCAAAATCTCGAGTTCGATTGCTCCTATGTAATAGACTAGGAATTTAAAAAACGAATGCTATTAGAGAAAACTGTTCATAAGGATCAAATTAATTTTTTAAATTCTTTTAGTAGTAAGAGACAAAAACAGAATTCTATGCAAATATGAATTTATGCAAGACCAAAAATTATAAGTAGTTGTGGTGGTTTCTTAAAAAAAAGCTTTTATATACAAACTTTTTAAAAGATTTTTAAGAACAAATTAATGTTGGTACGTCAATTTAAAGTTTTTATTATTGTTCGGATAAAAATTAAATTGGCAAAAAAAAATTGAGCCGTTTCTGAGATATCGAATTATCAAAAAAAAGAAAAAAATTGATTTTTTTTTTCTTAAATTCAAAAAATATTTATTTTAAAGTTTTGAAATGCAATGTGTTTTAGACTTTGTAGAAGCTTCTCCATAAGAAATTTAATTAAGATCCGTTATGTGGATAATGAGAAATTCAAACTTCGAAAAACTGTAATATCTTGATTTCAAAATTTTCTTATTAAATTAAAGATCAAAAGAATTTATTGAAAGAAAAAAAAATTTTACCAAAATTCTTGGCGCCGTTTTCGAGAAAAATACGATTTTTGAAAACCATTTTTTTAAATTTTTTAGCATTTGTATGGTGGGTGCCTTTATTTTTAAGTAAAATAAATTTTTTTTCTCACATCTTGTAGATTATATTAAGAAACATTTATTTATCAAGTTTAAAAAAAAATCTAGCATAAGGTTTTCGAAATATTGAGTTTTGAAAAAAAAAATTTTGAAGTTTTTTTGAAAAATCCAAAAAAAATTTGTTTGAAAATTTGAATACGCAATTCTATTAAAGCTTTTGGGGAGCCTTAGCAAAAAAATGATCAAAATCGGTTGTACCGTTTTTGAGAAAATCAAAAACAAAAAAAAATGGTTCCATGGAAAATTTTTTTCAACCATTATCTAGCAGTTTTTGAAAAAAAAAAAATACTTATGAAATTTCGAAAAAAATTCGTATGGCAGGTACCGTTATTTTTGGTCTCTAAAAAAGAAAGAAAAAAACGTGTGGGGGGAAAAAATTAAAAATGATATATACCAACTTTAAAGAAAATCGGCCGAGCCGTTTAGGCTGTAGTCGAACCGACAGAACAGACAGACAGAATTGCGAGACCCACTTTTTAGTCTTCGCTATCATCGTAATGTCAACTTTTGTCAAAATCTCGAGTTCGATTTTTCTTACGAATGCTTAACTTGCCTTATAGTACCTATAAGTCGCAAGTAAAAATGAAAGGTATTACTACCATAGGACCATTTTATCAAATTTGAATTTTTCATTTTATGTATGTATGTATAACGGATTTTAATGAAATTTTTTTATATAGAAGCTTCTAAGAAGTTTGAAAAACATTGCATTTCAAAACTTAAAAAAAAATTGTTTTTGATTTTTTGAAAAGAAAAAAAAATATTTTGTTTGGAAAATTCGATAGGTAGATATCTCAAAAACGGTTAAATATTTTTTTGTGGAAATTCATTTTTATGAACATTTTTTTTTATAACATTCATTTTGAAAATCTTAGTATTTTACAAAAGGGCAAGTTCGTCCCAGTCGTGCATTTTATTTGTATTTCCGGAAGCACTTAAATGTGCAAACTTTTTATCTCTGTTTAACTATGAGCCGATCTCACTATAACCATTTATAATTAACGTTTTTGAAAAGGCTGTAAGAAATAGAATGATAAATTTTCTACATAAAGTGAAGTTTTTCAGTGATTTCCATTTCAGTTCGCTAAATGAAAAATAGCTACTGTGGATGCCTTTTTAAGTTGCTGCTCCCTAATAGTTGGGAGCCTGTATATAAAAAAAAGAATACTTCTACTTTATTTGTAGACATAACGAAATCCTTAGATATGGTGGATAATGCGAGGTACTTTATAAAAAAACATCAAAATGCAAGGTACCGAGGTGCTCGGCATAAATCCTCGTATCAAACCCTCCTAGTGGGTGCCGGGCGGTAATGATCACCACAGAAATCTTGTGCGTTGTCAAGATGGGGATCAGCTAAGGTCAGGTCGAAATGTTGTAAGGTTCCTTTACTCCTCAATAGTTCAACCCTCAACAATGCGATTTTACCATAGATACAGGTCCCTAATTTTCAGTGGTGGTGTGAGCGATTATTCATAATCCGTGCCGAAGAAATGGAAGGCTGGGGGGAAAACCAGTCACTAACGAGCTCATTCGGATGCCCTGGCCGGGTCCGTCTTAATACTTGCCTTACCCCGGTATATCGGCTCTGCCGGGGCTGACCTTTCTTTTCCGACCTACTCGTGGGACCAAAATTTTTAAAAAACTATAAAATGAACAAACAAACGACAAATAATAGCGACACAACTGACAACGAAGACGAACTCTTGGCCTCTAGCCAAGAGACATTGACAGGAAGCTCTCACGGTACAGAAGCCGTTGAGATAACTTCCAAACCTTCAGGGAGCATAGCGAGTACCAGCCATAGTACTCCTTTGCTCCCTAAACCGATCAATACTGCCAAGCCATCGGGTAGCAATGCCAGCCATAGCAATGCTAATCGTGGTAAGAAGAAATCTCCTGGCGTTCTTCGAAAGAACCAGTTCCTGCATGCCTCATTTATCCTTAGCAAGATTGCCAAGAATGAGGCGGAGGGAACTTGTCAAGAGAGGGATGCCGAGGATAAAATCAGGTACCAGAAGGTTATTGACGAATACAATAATCTTCTGACAAAAAAAGAAAAAGCCTTCAAGCGAGACAGGTCTCAGGAAGAGACTTTACCTTCCCAAAAGAAGACGAAACTTGATGGCAATATAAAGAAGAAAAAAGCCACATCTCTCAGAGCAGCGCAACCGCCTACTCTAAGCGAGGTCGTCAGGGATGACCTCCAGGTAGCGGTTGTAGATGAACTCTCCACCAACAGCAAAGGTCTGCTGTCGGTGTGGAGCTCAATCGAAGCCAAGCTCTCTGAGATGGTTTTCACGTACACCCTATCTACAAGTGAGGGACCCTACCCCAGCTTCGACTCTGGGGAAATGCTCAGGGGATACAGGGTGATCAAATGCGAGGACGCGTTTTCAAGGGACTTCCTTAGAGACAGCATTGCTAAGGTCAGCAATGACTGGGAGGGCTTGAAGCTCAAGCTTATCCCAGCTAAGGAGATCCCTAGACAACCAAAGGCCCGCATCTGGTTGCCCCTCATGGAGCTGATCCGGGGTCTTCAGAGGTTGAACCCGCTGGTCCCCATGCACGACTGGGTCGTCATCAAGGCGGAAGAACCGCAAAAGACCAGCACTTCATACCTTCTGAGGATCACGGAAGAAAGCAGAGGGGCACTCGAGAAGGCTGATTATAAACTCCGTTTTGGCATCAGGCATGCTAAAATCAAAATCCTGCAAGATCAGGGACCAGACACTGATAAAGTGGATGAGAGCGCTAAGATCAGCGCTGTTGTCGACGGTTCGGTTGTCCTTGGCGCCGCAGGACCCTCAACCAATTAAAACGCGCTGAAGGTCATTCAGATTAATCTGAAGCACTCTAAATGTGCCTCAGATAATCTAAGAGTTTTCCTCAGTGAGGAAAACATTGACATTGGCGTTATTCAAGAACCATGGGTAAATGGCCTCAATGTAAAAGGCCTCCAAGACAACCAATACGACCTGTTATACAAAACAGTAACCCAAGAACAAGGTAATCCCAGAACTTGTATCTTAGCTAAAAAATACTTAAAAGCTTTTTTGTGTCCTAATTTTAGCACTCCGGATTTGACAGTCGTCAGGCTGGAAGATAAAGATGCAAAGGGACTACTGGTGGCATCTGGCTACTACGACCACAACCGGCAATCACCGCCTGACGAGGTGAGGAAATTGGTTGAAGCAGCTAATCAGCAAAATACGAACCTCCTGATTGGATGCGATGCGAATGCACGGCACTCTCTCTGGGGCAGCTCTGAAATCAACGAACGAGGTGAGTCTCTTTTTGATTTTATTATTGAAAATAACCTAATTGTTTGTAACAGAGGTGACTCACCCACCTTCGTTTTTCCAAGCTCGGAAAACTACGACGGGTGGGAAGATGTACTTGACATCACTGTTGCAAACAACTGTAATGTGGTGGTGGAAAACTGGAGAGTTTCCTCTTTAAATTCCTTCTCGGATCATAGATGGATCCTCTTCAACATAGGTTTCAAGGTAGAAACCCCCCCTCCATATAGAAATCCCAAAAGAACTGACTGGAAGAAATTCAGTCAGATCGCAAAATCCAAACTAGACAATTTACCATTAATTAGTGTAGAATCTGTGGAAGTTCTTGAATCTAAGGTAAAGACTTTCGAGGCAGCGATTAACACTGCCTTTAAGGTCTCCTGTCCAGTTAAATACAGCCGCAAAAAGTTCCCTCCTTGGTGGAATGAAGATCTTTTTGCACTTAGAAAAATGACCAGAAAGATCTTCAACATATTATGTCAGAAGGAGAAATTCTATCAACCATATAAAGACTGCCTAAAAGTGTACAAGCGAGCCATAGCAGCATCTAAGAAGCTTGGCTGGAAAGAATACTGTCACTCAATAGAAGATATTAAGGATTCTGCTAGACTAAGTAAAGTTCTGTCAAAGGAACATTGCAGCCCTTCATTTCTGAGAAAAAGTGACGGTATCTGGACAGCCTCTCCAGCTGAGTCCTTGGAACTGCTTATGACAACACATTTTCCGGGTTGTGAGAATAGCTACCCCGAAACGCTTAGCACTACAAATACCATTATAGCTCATAGGGAGCAAATCAATTCTGTTATATCAGGAGATAGTATTTCATGTGCGATTAATACTTTCTCCCCCTAAAAATCACCTGGCCCTGATGGCATAATCCCAGTTATGCTGCAGAAACTGCAAGACTTGGCAGTACCATGGCTAGAAATGATCTTCAAAGGTTGTCTCTATCTCAATCATGTACCCGAGTCATGGAGACATGTAAGAGTGGTCTTTATTCCGAAGGTCGGCAAACGAGGTCATGAATCCGCGAAGGACTTTAGGCCTATTAGTCTGACATCTTTTGTTCTAAAGACACTAGAGCGCATCCTTGATACTCACATCAGAGTTTTACTAGAGGGTCGTCCTCTTGATGAATCGCAACATGCATACCTAAAAGGCAAGTCTACGGAGACTGCCCTGCATGAAGTAGTGCGTACAATAGAGAAGACGATTCACTACAAAGAATATACCCTAGCAACCTTCCTAGACGTGGAGGGTGCTTTTAATAACGTCCTAACTGAATCCATTCGCGAGTCACTTGTTCACTTTGGTGTAGAAAGTTTCATATCCAAATGGATTGTATCTATGCTCAGTGACAGAAGGATCCAAGCAACGTTAGGAAACACGATTTCTACTAAGCATGTTAGTAGGGGAACTCCCCAGGGTGGTGTTCTCTCCCCTCTTCTATGGCTCTTAGTCATGGACAAAATTCTCGTCAAGCTCAGAGGAAGCGGTGTAAAAACTGTAGCGTATGCTGACGATCTGGTTTTACTGGTATCAGGTAAGTTTACCACTGTGATTAGTGACATCAATGAATTGGCTCTGAAAAGAGTTAGCAACTGGGCCACTAGTAGTGGACTAGGAGTTAATCAGAGTAAGACGGAACTGATGCTCTTTACTACCAGGACTAAAATACCTACATTCACCCTACCTCGACTTAACGGTCAAACTCTTTCCTTATCTTCCAAAGCTAAATACCTTGGAGTTATTCTCGACCCCAAATTGAATTGGAATGTAAATATTGAAGAACGGGTTAAGAAAGCCTGTATAGCTTTCTATGCCTGCAGAAAGACCTTTGGTAAGAAGTGGGGCCTTCAGTCGAAGATGATTTTGTGGACGTACACTGCAGTGGTACGGCCAATTTTGTCTTACGGATCGATTGTTTGGTGGCCTGCACTTAGCAAGCAATATAACGTCGGAAAACTTAAAAGGGTTCAAAGAACGGCTAGCGTCGGCACTACGGGGGCTCTCAGATCATGCCCAACAGATGCCCTGAGCGTTATCCTGAACCTTTTACCACTCGACCTTCATATAAAATACATTACATTACATTACATTACATATTCCACTACTCCGCAGATAAATCTACGAAGTAGAGACACTGAAAGCACTGGTAACTCAGACCATCGGCTTATACAATACAACAGAGAGAGACAGACAGAAAGAAAGAACAACAGAAAAACACATGTCAACAGCTCACGGTTGGTATTTGAACGGTCCCCCATCCAAGTACTAACCGCGCGCAACGATGCTTGATTTCGCTGATCGATGGGAAGCGATGCTTTCATCAGAGCCAAGGCCGTTGACAATTCATATAAAATACCTAGCGGCATGCAGTGCTGTAAGACTTAAAGAATCTAACTGTTGGTTCTCCAAACCCTATGGTCATGGAAACATAACAAAATTGATTCCTCCGGATATTTTCTTATCGAACACCGACTACTGCGTACCTCCTCTTGGCCCAAGCGGGGATTTCAAAGCCATTTTTCCCACCAGAGAGGATTGGAAGAATGACGTTGTCACAAAGGATTTCGATTCGATAATCTACACTGATGGATCTAAGATGGAGTGCGGTGTTGGTTCAGGAATTTTTTCCGAGTCCTTTAACATCTCCAAGTCACTCAGACTACCAGACTTTGCGAGTGTATTTCAAGCCGAAATACTAGCAATCAAGGAGGCATGCAAGTTGCTCCAATCTAACCAAAACCAATTCAGAAATATAGCTATCTGCTCAGATAGCCAGGCGGCCATTAAGGCCATTAAATCATCTACATCTACCTCAGTACTTGTCCAGCAATGTCGGGACGAACTGGCGAGTCTGAACATTGACCTCCAGGTCACTCTCATCTGGGTTCCAGGTCACAGTGACATAGAGGGTAATGAACGGGCTGACGCTTTAGCTCGGCAAGGCTCGACCTTACATAGCTCACTAGCGGAAAAAGTTAATATTCCTCTTGGTGCTATGAAGAGAAAAATCTTCTCGATTTTTCTCAATGAATCCAACCGTAGGTGGAGCAGTCTCACAAACTGTGTCATATCAAGAAAGATATGGCCTACTTACAACAACTCACGTTCCAACGATCTAATATGCAGACCCAGGCGCAACATAGCCAGGATCACAGCAATATGCACCGGGCACTGGCCCATAGGTGAACATGCAAGAAAGCTAGGCATCCCCTTCAACCCACACTGCCGTAGTTGTGGAGATCCACAAGAAAAAGAAACTGTGGTTCATTTTCTTTGCGATTGCCCCGCCTTAGCAAATTACAGGATGGCTTCCTTTGGGAAAGCCTTCCTCGATGACCCCAGCGAACTTTCGGAGAAGAAAATCAAAGATCTGATTATCTTTCTGAATGCGACAAAATGGCTTTAGTAATGCTCCGCTAAAGTATATAAAAGCCATTTTCTTCCGTACTTAATCCTTATTAGGTTGACACGAGTTTAATGGTATCAAAACGGCGCACCCCAGCGCTAATTGAGTCGCGGGCCCAGCTGGCTGGCGACTACCATCTCTACCTACCTAAGGTACCGAGGTTTTAAATCATATTTGATAAACTGAACGCAAAAAGTGGAATTGAATGAGATTAGCGACGACATGAATTAAATCGATTTGGGAGTTCCACAGGGCTCTGCGTTAGTACCAACTCTTTTCCTGATATATATTAATTATTTGTTTAGGTTGCAGTTTAAAGGGGTATTGACAGCTTTTATGAGTTTTAGTTTTAGTGCAAATATATAACATACATAGATATTTTTACTTTCTAATGAATGTTTGCTGCTCTCAACTGTTTATAAAGATTTATTATGGCATCTTTCATTCAAAATAAGAATACCGAATTTCATGTTAGAGAGCAACGCGAATATGGGTAAGTCTTCCACAAAAATTCGCTGGAGTGTTCGTCGGTTGATGTCCAATTGCGTGGCCCAAAGTATGGTTGATTTTTCTTCGTTCTCAGTGCCTTTGGAACCCACCTCCGCGATATTCTCGGATGAACAAACAGTCCGGTGACTGTGAAGTCTGTTGATTAAAAGAACCCGTTTTCGAAAAGCTTCAGTACATCGATTTTTAGAACCCTTGAAAATGCAGTTTTTATCTTGGGTACAGAGAAATGAACATTTAACAAAATCTGATGATGAGAAAGTCCTAGGTAGGTGATCTCTATGAAAAAAAATACTATCCATTGATTTTCGTGCAAAGAAACAAATTCAATAACATACTACATAAAGCTAATCAGAAGCTCTTAAAGATCATTATACACTTTACGAAGATATTTGCAAAATTTTATTACACTGTTTTACAACAAATAGTAGTAATTGAATCAGAGTAAATAAGATCCTCTAAAGAGAATAATTTAATCATCAGGAAATAATTATGTGTATTTAACAATTTATCACATAAGAGGAAACTTCAAGTTCAAGGATATCCTAGATGTTGAAGATTATCAAAGAAAATTAATCCAAAACAAAACTTACCAGACACCAGTATTTATGATTAAAAAAACATGATGTCCTCGGACAGAAACTTAATTACTTTGCCACAACAGACCTTCCAATTCAAAAGCAATTAAATACTGTAGCAAGGATAACCTAGATTGAAGTATATGAGTGACCTTGCTTTGTTATTCACATAAAACTGACCAAAAGACATGTTCGTTTGAATATTAATCGCACACAATTTTCTTCAGAAAAAGGGTGATAAAAACTGAGTTTCGAACTAATGCACAGAACCCTGACGAAGATTAAATTCAATCACTCTTCACTCCATTTTTGTATATTTCCCTTCTCATAAGAGACGCAATTGTAGGGAATTATTGCTACTTGTTTGCTGAAAGAAATTGAATTGCTTTTATTTTTCTTCCATCCTGGCAACATTACAATGAGGTGATTCTTTTTGTTTGGATATTTGATTGGATCGCGAATGGAAGGAGGACCAATCCACCTTGAAATGGAACACAGTCGTGCATTGCCTCTCTCGAATTCAACGCTGAATGATTAACAGTCATTTTGCGTGCCATTCAGATTTCCTTGGGATAGTTTTCTGGTCTGGATTGGGTAATTTGTTCCTCATTTTTTGCCCCTTTTTGGTTTTAGTTTTTATTTTCTTCCTCTCTAAAAGGAGTTTGCAATTAAACCATTCAGATGGGGCTTGTTTTTTTTTCTATTTCTATTTTTATATTTTTTTATTTCGCTTTCTATTAAATGGGAATGAAATATAACCACACTTAGAGATGCGCGTGTAAAAGATAAGCACAGCAGGTAACAGGGGATATTAATGGTCTTACGAGTAAGAGAAAAAATGAACAACTGGATCATACCAAATTGCTTTTGTGCTTCAAAGCTATATACCACATAGCTATGGATAAGTATTGAAGTTCAAGGGTAACGATTTTTTAATACATGTAATGACATACATCTAGATGTGTGAAAACGTCAAAAGTACTAAAAAATTAATTTGTTGGTTTAAATTTACGAACTACATGGAAGTACACTCCTTGGAAAGCAAAATAGGAACAACATCGGTCGAAACTATAATGATATAAATATACATTTACGTGTACATCCTTAAGATATGTATATCTAAAAAATTCACAACCGTGATTTTCCTTGTCGAACATTTTACCAAAATTCTGCAAAGCAGATTTATTGGAACTGGACGAAGTTAATGCATTTTTTTAAGCGGATTTTGACTAACTCATTTTAAACAGCTTAATCAAAAAAAAAGAAACTTCAAAATTTTTAATTTTCTCACTTACAACTACAAAGTTTTATTCAAACAAAAAGGTATCGTGGTAAAAAAAATTTGGTTATTAACACATGTACACAGAAATATACATATCTATTTATGTATGCAAGATGATATTTGAACCAAAATTTGGGTCCTCTTCCAAACACTCCGAACGCAGTCAGCGAAAAACTGGCCTTGTAGGCCCAAGTCTCGACGCCTAATTAACAAGTCTGCGAGTGGTCGAGTTATTATGCACGACAAGGAATGGACCGCCTAGAGTTTGTACACTTTCACGGGCCGCGGCGATTTTCTCGGCCGATCCTGGGTTCTTTTGACGTAGGAACATTGGCTGATTGATTATCAAACTTGCTTTTTTAAAGTTGGGCACTAAACGTTGAAGAGTTGGCTGTGAAGGACCCCCAAGTCTTCAGTAAAATGTAAACTTTGTATTTTTCTGCGTGTTCCTTACAAATTTAGACTACTTCCAGTTTATTCAGTTTTTGATATTTATATTGATTAGATATCATTATCTCCCCATCGTTAAAGTTCCATTTTCACATCGTTACCTGACTCCTCTGGACTTTGTAAAGAAGTTTGTTGATTTTTTCCCATCATTCTACATTCAATAATACAATCAAACTTGAAAATGTGATAAAATTTCATTATGAAATGAAATTCGCGACTGGGTCGCACGAACTTGCTGTTATGTAAAAGGCTAAGAATTTCAAAAATAAATGTTATTAGAGAAAAACTGTTCATAAGCATAAAATTCATTTTTTAATAGACTAAAACAACTTGTGTTCGTAGTTGGTACTAAGAACAGGATGCCATGTGATTCAAGCAACTTTTAGTTTATGCAAGAACACAAATTAAAAGTCGTTGTAGTAATTTCCTAAAAAAATAAGCTTTTATATATATACAAAATTTTTAAAACACTTTTAAGAAATAATTTTGGTACGCCAATTTAAAGGTTTTATTATTGTTCAAAAGAAATTCAAAATTCGGAAAAATGGTTCTATGGTAGGTGGTTCTATGGTGGACAACCACCACCACCCATTTCAGTTACTTTTGCCTTTGAGTGCGAAAATATTCGTTCTTACTCTCTCACATCGCAAAAATACAATTTCCGTAAAACTAACTTTGATAAACTTAACGAGCTGATTTGTAAACTTAACTTCGACTTTATCACTATGGACTCGAATATTGAAATTAGTATAACCACCTTTTACGCTCTTATACAAACCTGCTTTGCACAATCCACACCACTTATGCCTCAGAAGAATTTTACAGCTTCTCCTTGTTGGTACACCAAAGAACTTCGCTTCTTCGTAACAGAAGAAATATCCTATGGAAAAAATTTCTCAGGTCCAAATCAGACAATGATCTTTCCAATTACATGGTAGCCTTCTACAACTTTTCGGGCTTGTTTGAGTCACTCTACTCAAAACATCTCATCCAAACTCAATCTGATCTTATCTTACACCCAAAACACTTTTTTCAATTTATTAATTCTAAAAGAAAGTCAGATGGTTATCCCTCCACCTTGAACTACTGCAATGCCTCATCTGCTGATCCTAAAACTATTTCTAACTATTTCGCCGATTTTTTTGGCCAAGCATTTTCTTCTAATAACTCTGAAGTAGACTTGGTTTTTTTTTTAGTTATATGAATGGTTGTGCCAAGACTTCTTTGACATCGATTAATATTTGTCAATTATCAGTGATTAATAAGGTTCGCCAGCTTAAGGACGATTTTTCATCGGGTCCTGACGGTATTCCTCCTATTGTTCTTAAAAAATGCATCTCTAAACTTGCTCAACCACTCGCTGCTCTATTTAAACTATCTATTTCTTGCTGTATGTTTTCCAATCGATGGAAAGATTGTTTCATTATCCCTATACATAAAAAAGGATCTAAGTGTAGTGCACATACAACTCCAATATCACATTAATTTTTATTACTAGTCATTGACGCTAGATTCAGGGTACACTTCACAATGACCAGTCTATTTTTAAATGCACTATACTCGCATTTCATTTATGGCCATGAGTATCAACCTCATGCCCTACATATAATACCTATTAATATTTCCAATGCCATAGACGTTTCAGATTACTTTTATTCTGGACAGATGTATCTTCCTACTTCCTAGGTTTAATGCTCTGCGTAGTGTTTATGACTTAATGTATTTGGATACATTTGTGCATTTTGAAAGGGGCATGCATATTGGCTATTAATTTGATGACATAGCAAGTATGCTGCCCGATTGTGGAGCATATAATATTGTATGTATGTTTAAGTAATAATATGTATATTCTTAAGTTCTTAGTATGTAAGTAAAATATTTTGTATAAATAGCTTAAGTTTGATCAAATAAATTCACTTTCGATTTGGAAGTTAAAGATAAACATCGGCTCTTTAGCCTCCTTTTCATTTTCAGTTTAGAATAATCAGATCGGCTCTTTAGCCATCATACATTTCGGCTTGGGGAAGCCTTTATAATATCTCCCATAGCTTAGTAGGTGAGGTAGGTTATTCCCCAAGCCGGAAACTTTACATAAGAGTGATGTCTCAAATTATAGGCCGATAGCAAAGCTCTCATGTATTCCTAAATTATTCGAGAGTTTAGTTCACGATTATTTACTTCTTCATTGTAAATCACTCTTTTCTGATAAGCAACATGGCTTTCTTAAAGGTAGATCAACTACATCTAATCTTACTCAATTTGTATCTAATACTATTTGTGCCATGGAATTAGGCTACGAAATTGATGCAGTTGCAACTGATTTCAGCAAAGCATTTGATAGGATCGCTCACAATATAATTATTTTCAAATTGAAATCATATGGATTCCCATCTCCGTTTTATCTTGGGTCCAGTCCTATTTATGTGATCGCATAGGCACTGTTTTGTTCAGAGGAAGTACTTCCAACCCTGTCCGCTCAACATCAGGCGTTCCCCAAGGTAGTCACCTTGGCCCCCTTCTCTTCTTGTTAAGTATAAACGACGTTGAGCTTACTTTAGTAGGATCTGACCTGGAGATTTACGCTGATGACATGCGTATTTCTAAACATATTACATGCTCAGTAGATACCCAGCTACTACAAACCGACCTAAATAATTTCCTTACCTGGCGCCGTCATAATTTTCTCGAACTTAACGTCAGTAAGTGTCAAGTCATTACTTATTCTCGAAAACGCCCCCCTCTCCCCCAGCGTTATTATTTCTTGAATAATGAACAAGTCTCGGTTGTCACATCTATTCGTGACTTAGGAGTTATTTGTGACAATCAGCTAAATTTTAGAGCTCATTATGATTCTATTATCAACAGGGCTTCACAAAATCCTTATACATTTCTTTTGTACGTCCTCTTCTTGAATATGCCTCTCCCGCCTGGTCACCTTATTATCATGTCCACATTCAGCGCATTGAAGCCGTTCAGCGCAGATTTATAAGATTTTGTTTGCGCGGCCTTGGATGGGACGACTCATTCAGACTCCCACCCTACGAAAACCGTCTTAAACTGATAAATTTACAGACCTTAAGAGTACGTCGAGATAATGCTGACCTTCTATTTTTACACCAGTTATTATCTGGAGGTATCGACTGCGTAGGCTTGCTACGCAAAATAAAGCAAAACACAAATCAATCTCGCCTCAGATCGACACCACTCTTCTGGATACCCCTTCACCGAACCGAGTACGTCCTAAATGAACCACTTACAAGAATGCTTAGAAGTGCTAACAACTCAACTATTTTTGATTTAAGTAGTTCAAAAACTGCCCTTAAAAATGCTCTCCAATAATAAATTTATGTCTTCATTTCCCGACCCAACTTCCCAACCAAACCTATTATTACTATTATTATTAATCTAATTTTAAGAATTTTTTTGTTTAGTTTTAAGTAACAGGCTTGAATTAAGCTTAAATAAATAAATAAATAAATATAGTCAATAATATCTTGATTTCAAAATGTTTCATTAAATCATAGATCGTAAAAATCAATCAGTAGAACAAAAATTTTAGCAAAATTTTCGGAACCGTTTTCGAAAAAAATACGATTTTCGAAAACCATTTTTTAACATTTGTATGGAAGGTACATTTAGTTTTAGGTAAAATAAAGTTTTTTTCTCAAATCTTGTAGATTAGGTACCTATGTTAAGAAACTTTTATTTATCAAGTTTCAAAAAAATTGAGCATGGGATTTTCAAAATTGAGTTTCTAAAAAAAAATTAGATTTTTTTTTAAATCCAAAAAAGAAAAGATTAAAAAATTCTGTGGGACAGTTTTTGAGAAAAGAAAAAAATATTTATTAAATTTCGAAAAAAATTCGTATAGCAGGTACCGTTATTTTTGGTCTGAAAAAAAAAGAAAAAAACGAGTGGGGTGAAAAAATTAAAAATGATATCTACCAAGTTTGTTTAAAATCGGCCGAGCCGCTTAGGCGGTAGTCGAAAAGACAGAAAGACAGACAGGCAGAATTGTGAGACGTACTATTTTGGTCTTTGCTGTCATCGTAGTATCAACTTTGATCAAAATCTCGAGTTCGATTTTTTTAAGATCAGGTATGAGCCATACACTCGTACTGTAACGTAGGGAATGCCCCTGATTATTGTAACCAGAAATAGACAAGAAGTTTTAGACTTACTGCTTGGCAATCCGAACTTAAGCGACTTAATCTTAATAAAATAAGAGAGTCTCCAATGAACCCTCACTGTGTGACCCCAAAAAACGTTGTTAAGCTTAGAGGGCCTTCTCACAGAGAATACCTCTGTAAGGAATCCGAAGTAAAAAAACTGGTTTCTAGGTAAATACGTTCTTTGAAGAACGGCTTCTTGAAATAGAAAATATTGCAAACGAATTTAGTGAAGCTATAAATGATGGATATGAACTCAGTTGTCCACTTAAGACCTTAAAAAGCAAAATGATACTCCATGGTGGAGCAAACATCGATCAAACTTAAGATCCAAGGTAAGGAAACTATTCAATAAGACAAAAAAAATTAGTGAATTTACCAACTACTTTATAGAGCTGAGAAAATACAACAGGGTAATAAGGATAGCTAAAAGGCATAGGTTTGTGTTGTTTTGAGTGCAGCTAGGCTGCACAAAGCTCTAGGAAAACTTACTTGCTGCATTAGCACTCCAGAAACCTGATTGAAACTTCACGGAAATTGAGGGCTAAAGGTTTACTATGCTACCAAATACTCATTTCCCGGGAAGTATTCCAATGTTTAACATTACAATAGAGATAATACATCTCAAACTAAAGATGGAAGACTGGAAAATAGTTTCAACTATCTGCACAGGATAATGCATTGAATGGAACCTTTGAATCTTTTGAATCACAGGGTGTAGATGAAATTTCTTCGCCCTTTTACAGAAAGGGAAAGAGGAATCAATACCCTATCTCATTAACATACTTTGATGTAGTATATTAGTTATATACCAAGCCTATGTAGAAGAGCTAAAGATATCTATATTCCTTAAATTGGTAAAAATTGTAAAACACATCTAAAGTCCTCTAGACATCGGTTTAACTAAGGATTCTGGGATCATAAGATCGGAAGTATTAATAAAAAATGCTTACTAACCATCACCACCATGCTTAGAGGTCGGGCAGATCTACTAAGACCGTCTTTTTTAACTTAGAAACATGATTTAGATAGCACAATAATGCTAAATAAAGATCCTTATGCAACTTATTAGATATCGAAGGTACTTTTGATATCACCTTTCATGAGGCTGTTAACAAAGCACTTGTAAAGAAATGCATATCCATCAGTATTATCAGATGGATAAGTGAAACGCTAGGCACTAGAACTGCCCAATCACACGCAAAACAAAGTGTTCAGAAGATCATCACAACAAGAGGCTGTCCTCAAAGAGTGGTCTGTTAGGTCTCGTAATGGATGAATTACCAGAAATTCTCACTTGTTCAGGTATACGCTGCATCGGTTTTGCTGACGACATTGTCATAACAGCCATAAGAAATTTTGAAGAAAGTCTCTGTTATATAATCTAAAGAGGAATGACTTTTACCAGTAAATGGTTTCTATTAGTAGAATATCAATCTTGCAGAGACAACAATCATACCATTTGCCAAAAAACGACTTCCGGAACACATGAAACATATCAGGTTTACACTAGATGAAAAACTTCTTTGGAATATATATTTCGACTTAACTATCGCGAAGGCCACAAAAGGCACTTATGATATCCGGCTGCAAACCAAACACCCTTTGATGGATGTACATCATGATGTTAGGAACCATCATTACCTATGCGTCATTGCATGGGATAAAAGAAACGAACTAGTACCACTAGGAAGTCACTGGAAAAAGTTCAAAGGTTCGCATGCGTACATGCATTACTGGAAGAATGAGAACTTGCCCTACTGCAGAAATTGAGGTTATGCTTCATCAAACACCACTACACGTGGAAGTATGGAGCGGAGCAAAGTTAGTCATCCTAATATTTACCAGGGAGGGTACGCGGAAGTGTAAATAGGACTTAGAGTTCTTCTGTATCATGTTTACTTGATGAGTGACTAAAAAATGTAAATTCGAGACAAATTTCAAGCGGGTAGTGAACTACTATCTCAATGCAAATGCCATCAAATGGTATACCGATAGATCGGGAACTTTTGGGTGCAGAACGAAACTTTCTCTGTCGATGAGGCAGTCCACAAGCATTTTCCAAGCAGAAGTGAATACCATAGGAAAATTTGCCGAACGTAAGCTGGAAATGAAATATCGTAACCCAAACATTGTCATTTTATCAAATAGGCAAAAACAAAAGCAACTACACCCCTATCAGGACCAGAGGCCTATTGCGGTATAGGTAAAAACATGATTAAAAATAAAAGCAAAACAGAATAGGAAGCCATGAGAACAAAAATATGAACAGAACGCTTAAGGCTATGGCATGCAAAAATGCTTCTAGGAAGCTTCAGCTAAGAATGCCTTACACCCCGTATTGATATAAACAGGAACAACTTCCGAATTATCAAGGGTTTTCTATATGGCCACTGTAAATTGAAAAGAAACTTTAATATTCTTGGCCTTTCCGGAACCACTTTATGTACTAAAGTTTCTCAAGGAAACAATGTGGAGGAAAAGCTTTAAAATGAGCGATCTCATTGGCACATAAGATCTATGTGTCGCAGTGCACTCAAGTCTACATTTTGATTTGACAAAATTTTCCCCCAAAACATTGATTGAATCACTTAAGTCTCTTGGACAGAATCAAACTAAGGGCCTTAACAATTATAGAAAGATAACTTCGCAATTAGGTTTCATGTAGTTCATTTTTTTATCTAGTGGAATAGCCAGTTCCAGAAATCAGACGGTATTCTATAAGGCAGTGATTATCGTTTTAGTACCCTATGTACTCTTTGCAAAATAGTAAGTGCATAGGACTGTCACGCCAGAGCCAGAGATCTGACTTTGAATCCAGCCTTTACTTATATCGTGTATCAATTTTTCTAATGTTCTAATACTTTCTCAGTAACGGTTAGACGGTTTTAAACTATCTTTTTATACAGACCTATTCTGAAAGAACTAAAATGCAACTAAAAGTATTTATACCTATTTAATTTTTTTTAACTTCGAAAACTATTTTGTTGATTTTCATTATACTTTAAATAAAGATTTTCTAAAGGACTTTGCACTTCAACCAAAAAATGGTTAGCCGACCAAAGTTGAAAGGTTCTTTCTCATTAATGCACCCTACACAACAAGGCATAATAGATAATAAATTCCAAGTATGGGTTAGAAGAAACGTGCCCATCAATATCTCTAGCCATCTTTTTCTGCACATTATCCTTAAATTGAGCACAATTTTACAGTGGCTTAACTATCAGAGTGCGAATGAACCCTTCTCATGTTTTCCTTTATCACTGTCTGGCAATCAAAACCTAAAAAGTCCCTCCGGACGAGTGCTTATGTTTTTTTTCTGTTCTCCAAAAATGACGTCCATTTTTCGTTTTTTCCAGTGTCATTGAAAAACACCCAAGTATATCAACAGAATACCCGATGTTCGTTCGTTCATCACTCCGTTAGTGGATCGCCTCCCAGACTAACAGTGTCTAAAAACCAATTCCGTTCACATATGTAGTTAACTTCAACCTAGTAACTGACAAATATATCCCTAATATCGCAGTAGGACATCAAAAAAAAAGTTCAAAAAGTTCCTTTTCCTCCTCCCTGAATTTTCATTTTTCATTTCTAATGTGTGTTAAAAGGGAGTGTGGGAGTTTTTCGTTCCATACGCATTTGACGCGAAAAGGGTTGTTTTGTTGAATGAGCCCATTTGGACCAGCAGTCTGGAGGAACATAGCTGTACTTTTTTTTTAACAACTTTTCAATTCGTTGTCGTTTTGCACAGTTGTTGCTGTTGGGGTTTGAGAAAATTGCGTATCTATGGATATGTGAAGTGAAAAAGGATATTTTTTATTTTGACATCGAACACATTTTTGTTCGTTGAATTTTTTGAGAGAAAAAGTTTTTACGATTGCTTCACAGACCGATAGAAAGAAAGAGATATGGGGAAATATCAATTTCATTCTTTCGCTTATCAATCAGTGTCGACAAGGGAAGGAGTAAATTTATTATGAAGGCGGGAGAGGTCGTTAACTCACCCCAGCACAGTCTAGAACTAATGACAGAGAATAAATTAAATGTTAACTTTTTGGATGGGTTAGTTTCTTATCGGAGATGTAAATTTGTGGAAAAATTGTTATGAATTTGTTGGGCATTTACATATGTGGCTTTTTATGTGAATTTCTAACACGCATAGCAAAATGGATATTTTTGGAGTTCCTTAAAAAATATAACTTGAAAGTTTAATAAAAAAAGTCTTAGAGAGTGAATTTGGAATAATTAGAACGCAATAGCAATATAAAGAATACAATATAAACCCACGAAGAAATAAAATTGAAAAAAAAAATATATAGAATTGTCCACTTAAATAGAAGTCGTCCCCCATTTGACCATTTGAGCTACTCAACGAGTACTCAGTTAGAATTCGTACATCAAGGAAATTCATAAGCTGCCAAAACTATCATAACTATCCGTAAGAACTTGCTGAATTTGGCGTCCGAACTTGCCATAAGCATGCATATAAAATTGAACTACCCCTGGAGCTACTAAAAGAAAACGCACATAGACAAAATCGGCGATACTGCTGACTCGGTTCAACAGTAGTTTGAAGCGCAACCCAATTTTAGCAAAAAAAAAAAAAAAAAATGATCTTCAGCTATGAGGAGGCCCTATTTTAGATGAATGTGTACAACGAGAAGCATTCAATGAATTTTGTATTTTTTTAGAATTTTCTCGAGAATTACTTTAATGAAACTTCGTGTATTTAATGCCTTCAGTAGTTGCAGTTGAAATGCGATTCCGAATTTTGTATACAATTTCAAATAACATAAATAATGGCCTTGAGGTTTCTTAAAATAGTGTCTTATTTTATTGTTACTACCATCATCGTACTACTGAAACACTAACGAACATTATAACACTGAAATGTTTATATTCACTTGGGCGTATACTCACTATTTTCTGTGTCAAAAAATTGCGAATCTTAAATTAGGATAATAGTATTAAGCGACAGTTTTAACGGCTCCGGCTTAGGTTTCGTGTTAATTTTTTTATCTGTTTAATCGTCGAAGTCTCAGATTAACTAACAGGTGGATAAATTTATAGTAATGATGTTTTTATAATTAATAAACAAAACCAAGTTTTCCTTATTAGATGCACTCAATACTACATCTTCGTGTTTTTGTCACGTCAGAATTATCTTTTTCCATCTTTTATTATTGTATTCTTTTTTTTTTCAATTCCTCAAAAAATACTTATAACAGCGCATTATGCTTTTTCATCCAAAGCCTATAGCGCCAATCAGTATTATGGTAGACGCTCATAACGATGCTACCGGAGGAGTACTTCAACAATACCATAATAACTTTTGGGACCCTTTAGGTTTCTTTTCAAGTCGCTTAAGCCCTGATGAAAAAATTACTCACAATTCTCAAAAACGTGAAACATTTTCGGTATTATGTTGAAGGTAGGCAATGTACCATTTTTATTGACCACAAACTGCTCACAAATGCAATTTGATCCTGACTGAAAAGTCACCTCGTCAAACGCGCTGTTTTGAATTTATGGCAGATATTACTACAAACATGCGTTATATCAAAGGCATACAAAACATCGTTACTGATACCTTATCCAGATCCCATGTCGAAATCATTGATTTTAAAAATGTAAGTATTCCGAGTCTTTTAACCCTTGGCTGCACTTGTGGGGTCTAGGTGACTCCAGCGCTATTTAAATTACAATAAAACATACAATTTTCAAAAAATTGGAATTGTGGCTCCATCTGTTATTAGTTGAAGCCTACCTCTTTCTCCAGAAACCCATAGTACGATGATATCCGCACTAGTATCGTTCTGGCAGTCGTTGGAAGTGGTGTGGTGCCGTTTAAGACCCCAGTGTGGCAGTTATGATTATTTAACTAATTTTTTTTTTTTTTACTCTGTTTTGGCTCTATTTCTCTTAAATAATCGTAAGTATAATATTTTGACTGCTCAGAATTTCTTTATAATATTTATATTAGTATATTTATTCGTTACCATTAGATGGCATACAATTTGCGCAATAGGTCATTGCAACAAAAAATGATCGAGGATGATTGTAACAATGGCATTGCTGAGAATATTTCAGATGCTGAAGTCGATGATGGTTCTGAGTCTGAATCAACGTATCTGATAGTTCATTTTTATCGGAGTTAGATGTAGAGATGGAAAACGCAACTTTCGATCCTCGTCTTTTACAGTCTCGAACACGCGGTCGACCTACGTCGAAGCTCTTCATAGTACAAAATAAATATATTTTTTTTCTAAGACAAATATGAAGTATTTTTTTTCTTGAAGGTATACATCTTGAGAGTATCTCATTAAATTTTTAGCTCAAAATATTAAAAAATGAAAAAAAATAGAATTTTTTCTATTAACAATTTTTGTATTAATAATAAATATGAATATTTTTGTTTAAACCTACTTCATCTTATAAAATTCATATTAATGATCAACACAGAATTTTTTCAAGCAAAAAAAATGAATAGCTGGCTCACAATACGATATTTTGTTGTTGGGGCATTTAGTACCCCAGTGTGTCAGCTATGTTATTCTACAGAAGTGTGGCAGCTAAGGGTTAAAACTTAAAAGCGCCAGAAAATGACAACGATCTAAAATCATTTTTAAAACTTTAAAAAAAAATCTTTCAAGCTCGAAAAATTACAGTGAAACTTCTACTGGAAAAACTCGTCCGTATATTTCTGAAATTTTTCGAAGACCATTTTTTGACAACCATCACAAACTTTCAAATCCAGGTCCAAAAGCAAAATGAACAGCGATGTGGAGAGATGGACAAAAAGTAGGATATCGTATCAAAAATTGAAAATTTCTAGGTATACTTCTTAAAAATATAGAATTTTTCTAGTTCCAGAAGGTCGATTTCCACATATTCATATAGATTTGGTTGTTTCCTTACAACCGTCTCAAGGATTTACTAATTTACTCCCATCAAAGATAGATTTTCTTCTTGGCCAGAGAGAATTGTATCCGCATTTGTACATAACTAGTTTTCCAGATTTGGAGTGCCTCAAACGATCACGACTGATCAAGGAACTCAATTTGAGTCAGGTCTCTACAAGAAAATTACCGAAACTCTTGTACAAGGCAAATCAGAACGACAACGTACCACTCCCAAGCGAACCGGTTAGTAGAACGGTTTCACAGCCAACTTAAAGAATCTCTACTCCCTCACGAAGACAAAAAAATTGATATTCGAACATTCCCTAGGCCCTTTTTGGTATTCGTTCGTAAGGTCTCTTAGAGGGATACAATCTTTCGAAAAAGAAAAAAAACTCAAAAAACTAGTAGAACTAGTAAAGTTTTTTTTTCAGTTGGTGCGGGTAGGTCTTAGCGGCTTGTGGTGGTAATCAATCATACAACATTCATACGTCAAAAAAACGCAAGATTGACCGAGAGCATTGCCGCGGTTCGTGAAAGTGAAAGCAGAACCCGAATCATTCGTCTCCTAACTATGCGTAAGAAATCAGCTATTCGCAGCCTTTAACTTGTAATTTTTTCTTAATAATCTGTAGAAAATTTTTGAAAAAAAAAAATATTTTCTTTAATTTAAAAAAAAAAAATGTTTATGGCAGTTACAGTTTTTTGTATTAAAATTAAAAAATTAAAATTAAAAAACTATTCACAATCTTTGAGAACACCGCCTTGTATGCGACTGTTTTGGTTCGCTTGCGACAGAGTTTTGACTGAGAGGCAGCGGTATTTTCAGCATTTTGAACACCCCGTTATTTCGCTGATAGAGGACCATCCAAAAATTTAGACTTAAATTTGTTCACTTAGCAATGAATCGCTTTTTTAAGACGTTGATCTTAGTTAAATAGGCTTTATACAAAACTGTATGAGATACACAAAGTAAGAACTTTTGCATCGGCTCCATGGGATTGTGTAGATCTTAAATACAAATTAACCGTATGAAAATGGCTCAAAAGATAATAAAATAACACTACATTACATAATTCCAATCAATTTAAAATTGGATGTAGAACATCTTAAGCCTTAAGGCATCATTAACTTTTGGTGTCTCATGTCTACTTAATCCACTTCCATCTATTTAAATACATTTTTGTATGTAACTATTCAAAACAGGAATGTAAATGGGGTTAAATTGAGTAGTAAGACATCTACCACCTGGTGCCATATATCACCCTTTTAATTCCTCCTACTCAGACTTCTTAATACGAGCAAGATAACGAAGTATCATTCACTCATTCGTTCATTCAATTAGAGGGGGGTGTATTGTTTCAGGTCGATACTTTTTTTGCAATAACGTATGGAATGTGATGTCCGTGAAATTGGCGCCTGTGGCGATGGTGCAAATGTTAGCTCTTTTAAACACATTTTGCATAACACTTTAGGCGACTTCTGTTCTAGTTTCAGCAACTTCGTTTCTAATGTTGACCTTAAGCACCGAGGTTGTGGTTGGCTTGAAGATGTACATTTTAATCATTTTTTTATGCAGAGCTCTCCAGAAATTTGAATACTATTGTGTATTTAAATTTCCAAAAATTTAGTTTTTGGATTATTATTTTCCCAAAAATATGTACAACTGATTTTGAAATTTGATTGCTAAATTTTATTTTAAAGCTCTACTAACGTTGGGATAGTTTGCGTATTCAAATTTTAATTTTTTTTTCAAATTTATTTAAAAAAAAAAATAACAATTTTTTTCCAAGTTTAATATTTCGAAAACCCTATGTCAGATTTTCCTAAAAATTGACTCTGAATACAATCTAGAAGATGTGAGAATTTTTTTTTTTTAAATGACGGTACCCAGGATAGTAATGTTAGAAAATGGTTCGTATTTTACTCACTGTACGTCTACCGTATACCTTACCATTTTTTTAATTTTGAATTTATCATTGTCAACATAAAAGATTTGAATGAAATTTTTCATAGTGAAGCTTTCCAAAAGTTTGAAAAACATTGCAATTAAAAAGTTTAAAAAAAAATATTTTTTGAATTTTTGAAAAAAAAACTCTATTGATATTTTTGAGTATTCTATATCTCAAAAACGGGTCAATATATTTTTTTAGTTAAATATTTTTTCTTACAATAATAAAAGCTTAAGGTTGGCGTACCAAAATTTCTTCTTAAAAATGTTTTAAAAAATTTGTATTATACAAAAGCTTTTTTTTTTAAGAAAACGCTACAGCCGCTTATAATTTTTGTTCTTGCATAATTTTACATTTGCTTAAGAAATCACATGGTCTTTAGAGTCAGGAGTTAAAAATAAATAATAATGCTAAAAAGTTTTGGTCATTTCTAAATATAAAACATGAATCGCTAAGGATTCCAGCTAACATATCGTATAGTGACGTTTCTTCTGATTATCTAAATTAAATCTGTACCAACTTTGCGTCTTTTTTTTCAATAATATTTTATTGAGCTTAATATTAATTATTACTAAGTTAATAAGAGGTGTTAAAGCTTATAATATTCTACCGCTTCTTTTTAAGAACTGTAATTTATAGCTAGTTGATCCACTCTGTCACAATATACAATTCGTTTTAAAGACACGGCGGCGGCGGCGGGCGCACTATGGGACCAAATGATGAAATCCATCTCAAAAATGGTTTTGGTGAATTTCGTAATTTGAAAAATCTAATGATGAGATTCTATACTAGAAATAAGGTTCTTCCAAACACAGTAAATTTTTTGTATCTTACTTTTATTCTAGGTACCTAAAATTACCGTTAAAAATGACATTTCGATATTTTTATTTTTTATAATTATTAGAAGTGAGAAATTGAAGTCAATTATTTCGTATTTTTCTGGACAGAATGTATAAGTATTATACCTTTTGGAAAAGCCCAAGCTCTCTTTTTAACAAAACAGTTATATTTTTTTTAATTACATTCACCAGTAATTTAATAAAAAAAAAACATGAGTAAGGTGCAGTATCTTTTTCATTTTTTTGTTTTCAATTGAAGTTTTCTCTGTTAGCTCCAGCTGCCTACGTTTAGTTAATGGCTGTTTAGTAGATATTCTAAAAATATTCTAAATTTGGAAGTAAAAATAAAAACTTTCGCATTTTCATGCATTTTTGTTTAAGAAGGAAAAACGTATGATGAGAAAGAAAAATAAGTTTTTAGAATAAAAATTCGTATTTTTATAACTTTATTGTTAAGTGATGAAAAAAATTAAAACTTGGCAAAAATGTTGCACCTTTATTGATGCACATAAATGTGTATTCCAAAAAGTTTTAGACCATTATTTTATTACTTTTAGCTCAGAATTAAAAAAAAATGTTATTTTATGTCAAAATTTAAAAAATATAACTGTTAAAATATGTGCAACACATTTTCATAAATATCATAAAAGTGACTATGTTTCCACAAAATTTATAAGTTTTTATCAGTTATTTCCAATATTATTAAAATTCAAAATTTTATTTTTAGAATAAAATATTTTTTGTTTTCCAATTTTAAACTTCCTTACTCATATTTATATTAAAAAAATTCATAATTAAATAAAAATAAATGCCAAGCATTTGAGGGTGGGAGGGCCTGTGTGGGGTGTGCTGCATATATTACAAATGTAGGTACATATAAATAACATAAGACAGAAGAAGACAAAAGGTTAACAGTTCACTTAGAGACCTGCATACAATATGGAAACTGAATCGTAAACAATACCAAAAGCAACAACGAAAGCATGCGAAAAGAGTCTAAAAGGTGATAGAGTTGGCATGGGATAGCCAAATTGTTGTTGTAACATTAATCAATCAAGAGGCAAATTTCATAGATAATGTTAATGTAATGAGATGATTACTTAGCTTTTATTCTCAATAAGGCGTTTGAAGGATTAGGATTAAATTAAAAAAAAAAAAACAAAATGAGAAAATTTATTTGCAAGGAAATGTTCAAGATCAGCTACGAACAAAGATGTTCTACACACTTTATTATATATGTACATCTGATCCGCATATATGTATCTAGTCTGGGAAAACAAAAAATGATACCAAAGAATTGTTTGACGAGGCTAAAGAACTTTTAGACATTAATTAATATACCAAGGTGTACTTTTGAATTCCTTTTTTTTTGTCTTAAGGGCGAAAAACTTTCATATATCAAAAAGGGGCGTGGCAGTACACAGATTTTACTAAAAATAAATAACACTTTTCATAAATTTACTTCTACATATAAAACTTAATTTAAAAAATGCCTGCTTTTAATGAACTTTAAGTGAAAATAAGAAAAAAGGGGAGTGAAAGCAGGCGGGAAAGTGGGAGGAAATAAAATGTACGACTGGGTCGCACGAACTTGCTCCTATGTAATAGACTAGGAATTTTAAAAACGAATCTTATTAGAGAAAACTGTTCATACCTAAGGATAAAATGAATTTTTTTAAATTCTTTAAGTAATAAGAGATAAAAACAGAATGATATGCAAATATGAATTTATGCAGGAACAAAAATTATAAGTCGTTGTAGTGGTTCCTTAAAAAAATAAGCTTTTATGTACAAAATTTTTAAAACATTTTTAAGAAAAAATTTTGGTACGCCAACCTTAAGTTTTTATTATTGTACGAATAAAAATCTTATTTCCAAAAAAAAAAAAAATAAACAGATTAATCAAAAGAAAAAAAATTTTAGCAAAATTCTCGGAACCGTTTTCGAGAAAAATGCGATTTTCGAAAACCATTTTTTAAAGTTTGTATGGAGTTAGTTTTAGATAAAACAAATTTTTTTTTTCTCAAATCTTGTAGATTATATTAAAAAACTTTTATTTGCCAAGTTTGAAAAAAATCGAGCATGGGGTTTTCGAAATATAGAGTTTCCAAAAACAAATTTTGATTTTTTTTTAAAAAATCCAAAAAATTAAAAATTGAAAATTTGAATATGTTATAATATTCAAACTTTGGAGCAGCTTTGGCATAAAAAAAATTATTAAAATCGGCTGTACCGTTTTTGAGAAAATCAAAAACAAAAAAATGGACCCAGGGGGGCTATCGAAAATAACAATTTTTTTGTAAAATTTTTTTCAACCATTAGCTAGTTTTAACCAAATGAAATTTTTCGAATTTTTTTTTAAAAATTCTGTGGGAAAGTTTTTGAGAAAAAAAAATATTTATAAAATTTCGAAAAAAAATCGTATGGCAGGTACCGTTATTTTTGGTCTTAAAAAAAAAAGAAAAAAACGTCTGGGGGTAAAAAATTAAAACCCATATCTACCAAGTTTGACGAAAATCGGCCGAGCCGTTTAGGCTGTAGTCGAACCGACAGACAGACAGACAGACAGACAGACAGAATTGCGAGACCCACTTTTTTGGTCTTCGCTATCATCGTAATGTCAACTTTGATCAAAATCTCGAGTTCGATTTTTTTTACGAATGCATAACTTGCCTTATAGTACCTATAAGTCGCAAGTAAAAATATACATGCGATGTCTTAAGTTTAAAAAACCTTAAATACAAATTTTCGGCTTCCTGTTCACTAAAAAAAGAAAATATTAAAAATCTGAAAAAATATGGGCGTGGTAGTGGCCAGATTTTACAAAAACTACTTTCAAATGTTTTCACCAATAAAACAAAAAAACTACAAATTTCATCCAAATTGTTGCAATAATTTTTGCTCCAACAAATTTTTCCCATATAAATTAAACAAAATCTACAAATTTGTTATTTTATTTTAATAACAAAAAAAACTTATTTATTTCTATTTAAAACGTTTTAGTTTTTTAAATTCTTGGTTATACAAGTATAAGTGTGCAAAATTTCAAAAAAAAAAAATTGAGAAAAGAAAAATTTATGGAGTTTTGAGATGGTTTGCAGCATTTGGTCCCATAGTGCGGCGGCACATGTTTGGATACTCGGCAACATCGCTTTAAATTCCTCTGCACAAGCCTGGATCCAAATTTTCTGTTGAAAATAAATTTTTGAAAATTATCAACTTGTATTATTATTTAATGATTTGAAAAAGCTTTTTCTGGCCTTTAGTTCACAAAAATTGGCAATCTCACATGGACCCATCAGTTGACAGAGAGGGCCTTGTCAATACGCAATTTTTGTTAAATTTAGTTCATCTTACGTCGATTTTTTAACCAAGATTAAAATACTATCTAATTGCCGGGGCGAAACGCTAACTTAATTCAAAAAGTCCAATAATAGTGTTAAATCTTATGCTTGGCTGATTTATTTCAGTAGTATATAATTTAATGTTTGAAGCTTATTTCATGCAAATGTTGTCCGGAGCTGCGACTCAAATGGTCCATCCGCTTAGTCCAATTTTGGCATACTCTTTCTTACATTTCGGCCGGTATCTCACGAATAAATACTTCAATGTTGGCTTTCAGTGCGTCAATAGAAGCTGGTTGTCGCTATAGACATGAGCCTTAACATTGGCCCACAAAAAATAGTCTAAAAACTTTAAATCACACGATCTCAATTGGTCCATTGTTACGCGTGCTGTGTGGCCTGTGGCACCGTCTTGTTGAAACCACATGTCATGCAAGTAAAGCTGTTCCATTTTACGCAAAAAAAACTTTGTTATCATCGCACGGTAGCGCTCACCATTCACAGTAACTTTGCGATTCGCATCGTCTTCGAAGAAATACGGCCCAATGATTCCGCCAGCCCATAATCCGCACCAAACAGTGACATTTCTGGATGCATTGGTAGCTCTTGCAATGCTTCTTTCTGCTCTTCACTCCCAATACGGCAGTTTTGCTTGTTCACGTATCCATTCAACCAGAAATGAGCTTCGTCGCTGAATACAATTGTTGCAAAATTATCTAACGCGAATCTATGAGAATTTTATGGGAATTGGTATGAAAATTAAGTTTAGATTTATGACGGCGGAACTACAATCCGCAAAACACAAAACAGATAGAATAATTTTTTAATTGACCGAATTAATTAAATATACAAAAAAATTGAAACGAGTCGGCGCGGCGTGCGAGAAAAAAACTAATGACAACTGTCAAATCGAAGGTGGGCGCGTTTAGAGAATTCGCAACAGGGAGCATAAAAAAATGCTGCCACCCAGATAGCTCAGCGATGGGGTGGGTTCAGCGAAACGGTGGGCTGTATTAATTGGGGGATCGATAAAAAAGATGTAAAAAAAAAATGAATTAAATTGAATAGTAAAGTAGGGTGTACCAAATCAAAATGGGCGCCAGTAATTTTTTTTGTTTTAGTTCTGAACTAAATAGGAAATTACAAACCTTTTTGGACCAATTCACTGAAAAAAAGAAGTTCCTTTCCAAGAAAAAAATAAAAGAATGTTTTAATTTATCTGAATAGGATTTTAATGAAGTTTTATTAAAAACTATCTGGGAAACCTTTATAGGTATAGGTATAAAACCCAGAATTTTTTCTAAGACAAGTAAGAATTTACAAAGGTAGGTATTTGGTAATTGGCAGATGGCCAATTTAAAAAAAATTTATGTTCGAAAAGATGAAAGATGAAAAATTAAACAAGAACAATGGTTTTGTGCCACAACGGGACACGAAGAAAAATCACGTTAGGAAAAATTCCCGAACAACAACGGAGTCTAAGAACGGTCGCGGGTCCCGCAATCTCGGGAAGATAAAGAGCGAAGCGAAAGCCTACACGGGGTAAATTTAAGGCACTTAATAGCCTCCAAACGAAACAAAACGATTGAAAATACTCCTAAGCACAATTGGACAAAACAACGTATACTTAGCTTTTTTTTTCTGCAGCGGATCCTGTCTATTCCACAGTCAGTCTCACCCTGGCTTTATCTCCTCGAACAAATGCTTCCTTGTTACCACCAAACAAGGTTGAAATTTTTAACTTTTCTCAGTATTCCCCAACTGGGATTCCTCTGACAAAAAAAATTGATCTTTCAATTCACAACGAAAATTTTTTCGATTTAATAATTTTTCCTTCTAAACTTTTCCTCGACTCAACTCTTTAGTAGCTTTTTCAAAAGTGTCTCTCAAAAGGCGAACTTTTCTCACCCATTCGGCCACGACATATATGCCATCCTCTTCTGACCTTTGGTCCGTGTTGGTATTCTGTCGCGGTTGCAACACCCGGCTTTTTCGCTGGTGTGCATGCCGCTGTCGAATCCAGCCACGCATATATGGTCTCTTTCACATTGGTGATTTGAACACCAACCTTGGCTTAATGGACGAGTTCAGTTCTAATCCGTCAATTTCAAATGGTCTAAAAGTTAAGCGAAAAATTATTAAAGATCGCGAATAAAGTCCCCAGCCCAACCGGCCCAACTCAAAAACTTGAAGAAAGCATTCTGTTAGATGGGATCCCATGCCATTTTCCCAACAAACATTATGAGACAGGATCCGATGTTTCACGCGAAATTTAACATATTTTAAACCCGTAGACTTTCGCGCAGACAATTAAGGATAAAGGGAATAACATCGCAACGTGATTTTACTTGGTGAGCCCGACACTTAAAATTGGGCAGAAGGCCATACTAAATTTATGTTGGTGTGAACTTGAAATCACACATGCCGTTGAACATGGGTCAAAATCTTCATGTTTTGCAATCCTGTGTGGACCATCTGTCGCACACCCACATATCTTGCGGACCATCTGTCGCACACTGTGTCCCTGTGTGTTTTTGACGTTGTGACTCATCCGTCACATATATGTATATGGATTTTGGTGACCCCTGTCACTCAACTTTGTATTTCAGAACCGAAGACCTATTTTTGTTACTTTTCCAAAACACTTTAAGAGCAGGTCTCTGGCTGATGGCCACCAGGTATCTACTAACTCTATAAGTATTTTGGAGCAGCAACGGAAAAAGAAACTAAAAATGATTAAAGGCAGGTGAAACTTGTTGTGGTAAATTTTACCGCAACACAATTTTTCGATAAAAAAGTGAATCTTAGGCCAACTTCCAATTCACCAAAAATTCGACGTTGTGGTAGGTCTTTCGGCTTCAATTCTTGCACCAGCAGTATGTTGAACAGCTTCACACCTAAATCCTTCCGCAAAATTTTCCATGTAGTGGAGTAACAGAGGCCCAAGGGCTGTGAACGGCGCCGAATTGATATTTCACGGTCATCACTAACACTGGCCGATACAGCTGCGATATTTTCCTCTGTTCGCACTCTAGTTAAGCACGCAGAGCACGCATTTTGATAATAAAATTCAATAATTTCCAAGCGTTGTTCGTTTGTAAGATGATTCATGGTTAAATTATAGACCAAACTGAAGATGTTTGACAGTGACACAAAACACGAATCGTGCGTGACCTGTCCAACCAGTGTTGCCAAAAAGAAAATAGCAAAAAAATCACCCATTATTAAAAAAACCTTCATAATAATAGTTAAGGAAATAATTAATATTTCTTATAAAATGTATTAGTGGAACTCACTTAGACCCTATCTGCACTTTGCACTTAGCTCGAATTCGAACTAGCTACTTACCCATTGAAGTTTTGGGTTGACATTCGATTAACCAAATTAAAATACGAATATGAATATGAGTAGTCCTGGTAAAATTGGTTGGGACCGGTCGTCATCTTGTTGTAATATTTTAAATATATTTTAGTTATTGTTTTCTGTTATTGTTCGGTTCATGTTGTTTAAAGTTCAATCAAGTTACTCGTAATCCAACCCTTAAAAACTACAACTGCAGGCAATTTTGCCTAATAGTTTCTTACTCAAATAGATTGTTAACTAAACCGAAACTTCCATAAAGTCGGTTCGTTTTGGAAATTCTGACCCTTGTTGCTTCCAATGCCTTTACACTCCTATTACTTCAGGAATTTTTAATTACGTAATTTTTGGAGTATGAGAAATAATTTTATTAATGCGTATGAACAGAACGAACATGTACCTGGACACATACAGATAAAGTTTTTCGTACGAATATGCACTTGTCAAAAGTTATAAATGCTTGAAGAAGCCATTTTGCTAGTTAAATAGTGAAACATAACTTTATACAAAACTAAGAACATGTGAAAAAATGATTCTAAAGTGGGTATATAAATTGTTTCAAATTTTACATTTAGTTTATGATTTTACATTAGTTTTATATTTTAAGCAAAAACAAGAAATTAGATTAATATTATTATGAAATATAGAACATATCATCCATCAGTCAAAACTTGGCCAATTTGGTGATGTCACGTTTCAAAACGTTCTTATTTCGACGACTCGAACGAGATCACCAGCAGTAGGGAAAAGCTCAATAACTCGAGCCATGAGCGATTTTACGGGTGGAAGATTGTTATCCGTATTCGCGTTGCCATCTTCGTCAGAGTTCTTGTTGAAGACGCTGAGTATACTGCTAACGAGGGAGCGTGTTTTCCTTCGCATTTGTCAGGTTTTCTTCAGGTAGAGTCATGGTTGGACCAACTGTAAGAACCAAATTTGGAGTTAATGGTTCTAAGGTATCATTCGTTAAAGAATTTAGGAGACGAGAATTTAGAAAATTTCTCTATTTGGCAAAGCAGAGCGCTAAGCTCTTCAAACAATGATACTTAGCGGACTTACTAGAAGGTACAAATTTCTAAGATATTTCTTCTTCAATCAGGTATATGTGAACATTTTCTGACGTTTTTATTAAATTGTACAGACCTTGCAGCTCCTGATATACTTACTTACTACTTACTTAGGTCCTCAGAACTTTTATGTCCGTGGGGGTCACCTAGTGGGACAAAGGGTGACGTGTTCGGTTCCTGGATATGAATCGCAACTCCCTCCAACTCTTGCCTATTTGGGCTGTTTCCTCCTGTCCTTCTCCTTCTCCATGAGCTTATCGGTCGTCCAGCTCTTCTTCTTTCTCGAATGAGCGGATTCCATTGCATTGTATGCGCTGCAATACAGTTGTCGCCTTTTCGAAGCGTGTTTCCGATCCACTGCCACTTTTGACGTCTTATAATAGAGTCAATAGATTCCTAACCCGTTTTTCTGAGGAGCACTTCGCTTAATATACGATTGGGCCATAAAATTCTAAGGATGTTTCGTAGATATCTATTAATGAAAATTTGCAGCTTCTTAGTGACACCTACTGTTACTTTCCAAGTGCTGCAACCGTAAAGTAAAATGGATTCGATGTTGGATCGAAACAACCGTAGCTTGGTTCTTATGTAAGCTTAGAGAGTTATTCCTCCATACATTTCTAAGCATACTGAAAGTAACCTTTGCCTTTCCAATTCGACTGCTGATGTCTTGTTCAGTGCCACCCTCGGTAGAGATTATACTTCCAATGTATTGGAAGCTCTGAACTTTCTCTAACGGTTGTATTTATCAGAGAAGATGACTGGGTTCCTAGGCTGATCATCTTTGTTTTGCCGGAGTTGAATTTCAGCCCCACGATTTCTGCTTTTCTCTCCATCCCTGTTGTCATTTGGACGAGATCCATGATCCTATGAGAGAGCAAGCATAAGTCGTCCGCATAGTCAAGATGTTTTAGGTGAGACGTCAGAGTCCATCGAATTCTTCCGTTTCCCATGAAGGCCACTCGCAGGACATCGTTTATTACCAACAGAAACAATCTTTGTGACAGAATGCAGACCTGTCGGACTCTACTTTGGACTTCAAACTCTTCTGACAGGCTCCCTTTGTGTAAAATTTGACATTTGGATCTATCATAATTTTCCTTAATAATAGCTCTTACTTTATCCGGGATACCCCTCCTGCTTAAAGCAAACCAAATAAATTCCATATTGACGCTTTCGAAAGCCTTCTCAAAGTCAATGAATAGCAGGTGAAGTGGTGATCGATATTCGACGCACTGCTCAATTATGATCTTTAAAGTATTGATATGATCAATGCATGAGGATCCAGTGTGTAAACCTTCTTGATCGGCATCGATTTTGGCCTCTAGATGTTCCCTGATACGTTCCAGTACTATTAATTTTAGCTAATATTTTGGCAACGGCAGCCAGGACTCTTTTTTCTACTCATTCAGAAATCCTTCGGAGACCCAAGCTTTCTTTATGAGTGAATACAGGAGTTCGCTCGATGTCGTTGGCGCCGCTTGTAGAAGCTCTGCAGGAATGCCATCAAGTCATAAGCTCACCTTCGTCCTAGGAACCTTTTTAATGTAGTAATTGCAGCACCAGAGGTGAAATCTGACACGAGTTCCAAATGAATCGCTCGTGTGGACAAGCAAATGAATAGAGCTACATAACGTTTCCTATTTGTTGCTCTAATGGTCGCGACTCTGAACTCTGACCGTTTTAGCATGAATCTTCGACACCAGGCTGAAATACGTTTGAGCTTAGTATGTGAAGAAAAACGAGCATGGAACCAATTTTGGACAGGTTCTTCCAGAGTAGCTACTGTGCATTTACTCTTTTCAAGATCAGTTTTAGGACTCTCGCAATGAAGTTTTATCTTCAGTGCATAGTCATCTGTCAAAAACTCAGGCCCTTTCCACCACAAATCGAATGAAGATAATTGATTTAGTTGAAGTCCAGTAAATGCACAAAATGCACAAAAGGATTGACTCTTGATGCTACATGTCTCCATTGACTTCTTGGAATAATTTTCAGAATGTCTGATGTTCTATTCCAAAGGAAAGTTTTCCATTTCCTGGGATATTGAGATAACCAAGCCAAAACCACATGTGAATCGGTCCACGCGTAACAAGCAATATCCGTCAAACCCACACTTTTCTTAACTGCTGAATTTTCATCCAAGCAAATCAAATGAACTCCCAAATCAATCTCTGTTGTGCAAAAGTAATCATTTATCTCATACTTCGCCATTTGCATTTTTGATTTATAACGTTATCATTCCCAGCGTGTGAACTACCAGCCATGTTAGACTAGCAACTCTTCATATTCGCTGGTAGTTTAATGTAGGTATATTTTGTATCACCATTTGCTTTGAAGGACCAAGCCAATGCCCCAACTCTTGGTGCTTCAATATTAACTTTTTTGATTGATAAAACCAAGCGAACATAATATGTAGCACATAAAAGTGACACACATTTGCCAGAGAAGTTTTATATCTGACAGACAGCCAATGTGTCCATTGAAAATGTGAATTTGAACAGAAATATTGCCTCGTTCCCCTAATGTGGCAGCAGTTGGGTCTTTATGAACAAAACTAGAAAAAAAAATACTTCAAACTCATCTGACAGTGAAACACATAGAAATTGGTGACATATTATGAAGAATCTGATATTTTACGTGCTCCCCATTCGATGAAGTTGGTATACCTACCCTCGAGTGTGCGAGGCGAGACATCTTGTGCTGCGCTACTAGACTCTTAGACCAAGCCAAAAAAAAAAAAACTAGAACGTGGCCATGTAGGATGGGAATACAACTTTCTTTGGGTTATTTTATGTTTGTAATTTTATGTTTCCAAATAGAGCTGTCCAATTTTCCATCTCAACATGAGGCAACACAATAAAATTTATAAATTACACTTTTAAGTGTGACGACAGAATGACAAAGTGGATCTCAGCAAACTTAGTGTATGATAGACAGTGCTGTGGAGGAAGAGAAAAACTCCTTCAGACAAAATACATGCAGAGGGATACTCGTATAATGCAATCTACAAATTGTTATTCTTAAAAATGTCATTCTGAAGGATTCTCAGAAAAAGAAGACGAAGAAGAAGGTTGAAAAAGAAGGAGAGAAGATACAATGGAATTTTTAGGTTTGTTTTCTAGGACCAACGAACGGAGGGATTTTATTTTTAACGAAACAGCTTTAATTTTATTCTAATTTTCTGTGGAAAGCTTAAATAAATTGTTATAAATGCTGAGTCTAAGGTTAAGCTAAAAGAAATGGTTTTCCATTAAGTGTTTTCTAATTTTAAATCAAAATTAACAATAAATACTGTAAATACGAAAGCATTAAATATTTTTGTTTGTTTTGAAGTTACAAGTATGCCATTATACAAAAAATATAAAATCATTCAAATATTTATAGGACTTGACTTCGCTAGAGGGCGTGCCTCCGAAACGTAAAATTTTTCATAACTCTGGCGCATAAATCAGACCAACAACATTGAAAGTGCGAGTTCTTTTGCGAGGCGCAGAATTGACTTACTCTGATTCTCCTGCACATTCTCACGGACAGCAAGATCCAATTTCATAAAACAATTTATTCATTTACAAATGTTGTTGAACGCTTAGCCTCTTCTCTCCGTTCATTTGGGAAAACAGAATAAATAATTGCAAGCCAATTTGCCCGAGATGTAGCTTCAAAAAAATGGCTGCAATTACTTTTCCTAATAATTGATGTACACTCATTTATGAATACATTTTATATAGTAGACAAAACAGTATGCAGCACGAGAATTTGGGAAAGTGGGAAGAATTATAAAGGAGGTACCGATGCACTTTTGTTTTGAATTTCTTAACCTCATAATGAAAAAAGAAAAAAAAACAGCTGCGTAGGCCATTCCACATTCATGTTGTCCGGTTTGAGAAAGAATCTCTGTACTTAACACTACGTCCGAAATTATACTCAAAAGCAAACGGATCTGCATTACTATTCCACTAGAATACATTTGATTAAAAAAAAGAAGGTAAACATACGAAAGTAACATTAGGACGGTGTTCAAGAGACTTATACAAGGTGTCCCTTAATTTGTGTATAATATTTTAAGGACCTAAAAAGCAAAAATCCCTTTTTTTACTTGCGGTATAGGTACTATAGGGCAAGTTCTGCATTTGAAAAAAAAAATCGAACTCGAGATTTTGATCAAAGTTGACATTACGATGATAGCGAAGACGAAAAAAGTGGGTCCGACAATTCCGTCTGTCTGTCTGTATGTCTGTATGTCTGTACCTCGAATCACAGCCTAAACTACCGGAGGTATTTTATTCAAACTCGGTAGTTAAGGGTCTTCGGTGATTCCCTAGAGGAGAAATTGAAATTTTTTTTTTAGCTCTAAAACTAACGGTACCCCCCATACACCCATAATGCAAAATCTTATTTATCTCGAGAACGGCTCTAACGATTTTGATAAAAAAAAAAAATTAGGTGTGATATTATGAACATAAGCTACATTTTCATCATCATCATCGGCTCGACAACCGGGTTCCGGTCCTGGCCTCTTTCAACAAGTCTCTCCACCTATCCCGGTCTCCGACGACGCCATCCAGTTGCGCACCCCAAGGCTTCGGGCGTCCTGGTCTACGCCATCTCTCCAGCGCAAGCATGGTCTACCACGCTGCCGTCTACCATAGAATGTACCACAAAGAACTTTCCGAGCAGGTTCCTCTTCGCTCATGCGAGCTAGGTGCCCTGCCCACCGGAGTCTACCGAGCTTAATTTTTGTCACGATATCTGCTTCTAGGTAGATTGCGTACAATTCATGATTGTACCGTCTCCGGAATCGTCCTTCCTCACATATGGGGCCAACAATTCTCCTTAAGACTTTTCTCTCGAACGCAGCTAAGAGGTCGGAGTGCCTTTTGCTAAGCACCCAAGTCTCGGATCCATATGTGAGTAATGGCAGGACCATGGTCCTGTACAGCAGCAGTTTTGAAGTTATGGTGAGATTTCTGGATTTGAAGAGCTTTGACAGACTATAGTAGGCTCTGTTGGATTTGAGAAGCCGTACAGCTTGTTCGGTTCTTCCGATGATGTCGATGTCGTCTGCGTAAGCCAGTAACTGGCTGGACCTGTTGACGATGGTCCCTCTTGTTGCCGTGCCAAAGTCACGGATTGCTTTCTCCAACGCCAGGTTGAAGAGGAGGCAGGCCAAACCGTCCCCTTGTCGGAGTCCATTAAATATATTGATTGGTCTGGATAGCAATCCGGCTATTTTTACTTGGTTTGTTACGTTGGCCATGGTCAACCTACATAGTCGTGTCAATTTATTTGGGATGCCGAATTCTCTCATGGCTTTGTAAAGTTCTACCCTGGCTATGCTATCATAGGCGGCCTTAAAGTCTATAAACAGATGGTATGTTCGTATGTTAAATTCTAGACATTTTTCCATCGCCTGCCTAAGGGTAAATATCTGATCAGTTGTTGATTTGCCTGGAATGAAACAACACTGATATTGTCCGATGACGGTTTTAGCGTATGGGGTTATCCGGTCTTGTAGGATAGAGGAGAGTATCTTATAGGCGGTACTCAACAACGTGATACCTCTATAATTGCTGCACGTTGTGACATCTCCCTTTTTATGTGTGGGGCATATTAAACCTTTTCGCCAGTCTTCTGGCATTTCTTCCTGCTCCCATACATGTACTATAATATCATGAATTGCTTGACGTAAGGCTGGCCCGCCGTGATGGAATAATTCGGCTGGTATGCCATCGGCTCCCGGGGCTTTGTTCTGTTTAAGCTGGCCTATAGCCTTCTCAACCTCTTCTATGCTTGGTGGCGGCAACATAGGGTATTCTTCTTGAAGTAGTGGAGCCTCCACTTCTGCAGTGAGCTGACCATTTAGCAATTCATTAAAGTACACTTCCCATCGCTCCAGTATGCTTTCAGGATCGGTGATCAGATTTCCCTCTCCGTCCTTGCAGTACTATGTGCAGCGTGGTGTGCACTTCGTTATGTTTCGGACGGATTGATGTAGAACTTCCGCGCCTGGTGCGGACCTCGCTCTCAGCTATTTTCTATTTCACAGATTAGGTTCTTCTCCCAGGCTGATTTTTTTTTGTCTGTGTTTTTCTATTCTTCTGAGCTCTTTATATAAGCTACATTTTGGTCAGACAAAATTTTGGGCCAAAATGTTATTAGGGGTACCTGGCATAGACCCGTTTTTTTATTTTCGACTTTCTCATTAACGGCTCTAAGGATTTTAGCCCAAAATTTTCAGCAGGAGTCCCCTTAAGTTTAAAATAATATTGTATATAAAAATATTCGAAAAAATATGTGTTGGGTTTTTTTGAAAACATTTTTTTTTTTTTTAATCAATAGATATCTTCAAAACCTATGAACGATTGTTTTTTGAAATTATTTCCTAAAACATTTTTATTAAATACTTAAAATTCAAATCCTACATTTTTTTCTTGAAACATTTTAAACAAATTTCTTATATAAAAAATTTATTTAATAATAAAACGTTTTTTTAAAGTTTGTTTGCATAAATTTATACTTTTCTAGAAATCAGTCGGCAATTTTATGCATTTGAACATTATTATCTCATTAAATCCATGTTTTATATTAATAAAATGTATCTTAAATTCCAAAGTACTTTTACATAAGAGCAAGTTCGTGCGATCCAGTCGTGCATTTAATTTGGTTCTACATAGATCCTTATATTTCTTATTGGCCTCAATGTAATTCTGACTGAATGAACCATCGCTAGAATTACGGAATATTTTCAGCCATGTAAAAGATAAATTCCGAGCACGTTGACAATCCTCATCATACCAAGGCTCTATTCTAGCTTCTCTATCTTTTCCATTGATTCGCTGTTGTGGATACGAAGTTTTTATTACATCTTCCAATATTTCATAGTCCATATAATGCCCTCTTTGAAGTTTCGACTCGAGTAGTTGTTTGTATGCTGGTGCACTGGAAACTTTCCATTTTAGCTTAGGTAGTTAACGCATATTTGTAATTTCCTCATGTGAAGCATAATTTTGGTAGTAAAAAGTGACAACTAAGGGAAAGTGGTCTTAGTAAGGTTCTTCCTTAACCTCGAAGTCTGAAATATATCGTTCCCAATCCGCACCTATAAAAAAAATAGTAAAACACTATGTTTATTACGCATTTTCTCGAGAAAATTCAGCTTAAAACCAAAAAATTGCCATGGGCGAGAAAAAAAAACGTGCTAGAAACTGGATACTTCAAAACCGAGATATGTAGGTATTTCTTCTAAAAATAAAGGCCTAAATAAGGTTTCTATCGTGAGTACGCCGTTACAATAACCGTTAACATAGGTCAGGGTACAGTAAAGTAAGCCTTTTCTAAAATCCCCGATATATGATATAAGAATTGGAGATAGGATAGGAATGTATAGTCTGAGAACATCTGACCGTATCTCGCACTTGAATAAAAATCTATTAAATATTTCTTTGATGATTAACGTCAAGTTTTGTTCTCTCGTTTTATTGTTCAGCATTATGAAAAGTAGGAAACCAATTTATCTGTACTGTAAAATTCAGTTATCGATATCTATCAGATTCAATTGCTTGATTCTTCAGTTTTCTTATTTCTGCAATATGCCTTTGAAACAAATTGAGAGACACACGTCAGTTTAGGTATTAGCTAAACCTCTTCTTTGCAAATCAGAGCAATTTATTTTGACGACACCCCTCTGCCCTTCCCACACCTTTTTTATCAGGCAAACTCAATTAATTTTGAACTGTATTCATAATTTTATGTACAAGAGTCTTAAATGTAAAGATTAAGGTAATATCTCTGAACTTTGTTTCTTATTCTTTTTAATCACTTATTTTTGTAGCCTTCTTAATGTGAAACTATTATTCTTTGATAAATAATAATAAATAAATCAGACCAAAAGCATAAAGGGACGATTCCATTATAGCGGGTGCAACATTTAGACTCATTTTAAGTACATTTAATAAGAAAATAAGCAAAATATTTAATGACATTATTACTTGAAGGGATACATTTTAACCTATTTATTTTAATTCCATTTAGAATTCTAAAATATAATAAATAATTTGGCAGAAGAATGGTTTCAAAGTGCGATCGCGGGTGCAACAGAATCGGCCCGACTTTTCTAGATCACAGTACAAAAAACACAAATTCTGTTAATTGTGAAACATTTATCATGCTATTCTTACATATATTGAACGACGTTGATTCAATTAACTAAATTAATAAAAATAAAGATAGAAAACAAAAGTAAACAACGAAATATTAACTTTTAAATCAATCGCGGGTGCAACATCAAATTATCGCGGGTGCAACACGTCTAACTTAAATTAGTAAACTGATTTGAAAAACTGGAAAAAATATAAAATAAGGCACATTATGTAACAAGTCAATACCCTTCTCTATTAATTATAATTTTGTTTTTTTGAATACTTCAATATTTTTTCGAAAATACATATATGTATGTTAGAAGTACTCCATCTTCATCGATATCGGTTAAGGATAACCCCACATAACGATATTGTGATATTGCAGCCTACCTGGTGCAAGAAGGTACAAACCTGCGGAAATAACTTTTGGAAATACTGCTGCTGTAAAAACAGAATGGTGTTTTAGAGGATGGATCTACTGGTAATATAGGGCGCTCAAAAGACCCTGTTGGAGATTTAGAATTTAATGCTTCTTCTTCTGACTCAATAAAAACATCGAAAACTTAACTTCATGAATGCTCATGGTCATTGTTCTGTTCTCGATTCTTAACTTCCGACTTAATCGATTTCACATCTTTTATACCCGGCACTTGTCTGCTAATATTATCCCTTTTATAGAAATCACCTGTCATCCTTTAGTATTTTAGGCATTGTTATGGTGGAATCAGTTTTTTTTTAAATACATTTTCTACCACTTCAACTAAGTTAGTGGGACTCCTTGGGCGATTACGTTTCACTTGTGCGACTTTTTCAGTGTATAGGGACTGATGTAATGAGTGCTTGCCTTTTTTGTGTTGCCTGCATTTTTTCGTTTTGTCTGATTCGGGTCAGAATTTTAAAATTTGTATCTGCCTTCATTTTCCCTTTCAATAAATCTCTCCACATTAAATTTCTACGTCCTTTTTCTGCATGAAGCTCAGCATATTTGTTAATTTTTTGTCAATTTTCTGTAAAGCAGTCTCTTTTTCTTGTTTCACTTCCATATAACCATATATTTTTATATAAAAAAGAACAAAATATTATATTAGATACATAGTTAAAAAAAACGTGAACAGCAGAAATTATTACTCAAAGAATATTTTATCAATAAAATACAATAAATCACGTTATAATGTTAGTAGTCAATAAGTTGCACCCGCGATCTTAATATTGGGATCGGGGGTGCAACCAATTTAAATCAACGTTTTTTCTCGTTCAACGTACAATATATTCCTAATAACGACTGATTTAATTTTAGTTTTGTTTTCTTCTTACTTTTAGAAAGTTTCAAAACGCTAGCACTTTATTTCTGCCAAAAAAGTAAACTTTTATATCTTTTATATCGCGGGTGCAACAAACTTACAATGGCTATTTGCAATTAATAATGCTAAAAATATAATAACAAATTCGTACATGTTTTTATACAAACGATTAAATGGCATGTTGCTTCATACGTCTATTGAGTAAAGCATAACTCAAAACTGTCGGAAATAGCTATTTTGAGTTTATGTTACCAGTTATAATAATTGCAGTTCGTACCGACTCTTCGTATGATAATGTTGCCAAGCGCAAACAAAAATGTTCTCTATAACTTAGGTCTCAGTTTTTGTTTTTATTATTAAATATAGTATTTCTACTTTGAATATTTATCAAAAAAAGTAAAAAATATTGTAGTTCAAAAATTGGTGTCAAAAATCGTCTATAGTGGAATCGCCAAAAGGTTAAAAAAAGAGCCAAGTTCTTAATAACAAAAACCTTTGTGTAACAAATCAGCCGTGAAAAGTACTGAGATCTAAAAGTACGCCAAGTTCTTACTTCATGAAGGTTTAATACCAAATATTTAAAGTAGAATAATGTTGAAACAGCTACAATGTAATAGAAAAACTTTATTATTTAATGATTACTGACTAAAATTTGATGCTTTCACTGGTCAAGTTTCAAAACCTTTCGAATTGGGCAAAAAAAAAAAAAACTTGCCAAGTAGGCCCATCTAATTTTAGTCACAGTTAAGAGTTTTTTTTTTATGTAAACTCATAATTTTTTCAGGTATGCAAATATTTTCTTTTTTCATTAATGTTCACATAAACATAACATAGAGTACCAAATCGAGCACTCTAGTTCTAAGAAAAGTAATGAATTTTCAAAATGCATGTACAGTTTCAAAATGACAACAAAAAGACACTTCGAATTAAAAATCTTAGATTTTCTATTTTTCGCTTTAAATGTACATTAAGCTTTACCACTCTACCAAAGTTCATCATTCTACGACAATCGGAAGTGCTCCATACAAATTAAACATTTTCTCAGAAAGTGGGCGGATACCACGCCTCCTGAATGGAAAACATTAGTTTTTATTTTTGGTCCTTTATATGCAATTTGAGCCCTACCGTTCTACCAAATTTCATTTTTCTACTGCAATCGGAAGTGTGCCATATAATTAACATTAGTTCTAAGGAAGTGGGCGGATAGCACGCCCCCTCAATGAAAAACCTCGAACAACACCTACCGTTGTGCAAAATTACAAGATTCTACGATGTCGGGAAGTGTTCCATAATTTTAATGATCTGTCAGTCAGTCAGTCAGTTACGGTTTTTGTGATTTTTGAGGCCTTATATCTCAGGAACCGCTTATGCCAGAAGATTGAATTTTGGTGAGGCGCCTGTGCCTGACTAGCTTAGTAAATATTCGGAATTTTAAGTTTCTGGCTTCATTGGTACTGAACATAGGGAGGGGTCAAAAATCACCTGAGTTTGTTCCTGTAAAAAGGATGTAGTGCCAGAAGTTGGCTGGGCACTACCGTGTCCTTTGATAAAATATATCCCGGTAAGAGTTGGTAGGCTACATCACTTCAAATATGCATAGGTGGCGAGATAAGATTAGAAAAGAATAATGCTTGAACTCCGAAAGATCCAAAATGTCACATATCTCAGTTTCAGCAAGTGCCAAAACATCTGGACCGTATAGAACAGTTTGAAAGTCCTCTGACAGAAGATTAGCTCTTTGCCCACAAATTACAATAATATGGGCTCTAATATTCTCAATCATGAAAAGTATACAAAAAACAGCGAAACTTAAACAAGCGAATAATCTAGAAACACTTCTTTAATCCCAATTGCGGAAAACCCTTAATTTTTAGCTAAACATTTCTTTGTTAATACTTGAGCCCGTTAACTCAGAGATGGAGAATAATTATTAGCTATATGAAGGTTTTTATAATACAAACTCTATGACAGAACTACTAAAATAATTTACAAGGACCTCACTAATCAACTGATAAGACCTTGTGAGATCGCCGGGACGAAACTAAATTTTTGTTGATTTGTGGCCAAAAAAGCTATTTTAAACCATAATTATGGGACGTCTGACAGTCAAAGAACAGATTTTAAATTATTAAACTGGCTCTTTTATTATTTTATATTTAATTATACTTTAGGATAAATATTCATTTAATTTTTTGAGTTATTTTTTAATTTAAAATCAATCCATCCAAGTATCATTTTCCAGAATCTCTTCCGCAAATTTTTAATGGTAAAATTTTTAAAAACAATCTTCATTATGTGCATACATCATGGTTAACGCATTTCAAGTGTCAGAGCATCATTAACTCGTTTAACCTTAACACCTGTTAATATAATACCTTTAGGTACAAGCATGCTCAACAAGTCAAACAATATTATATTCAGCTCGAATCAGTATTCAGAATCCCAATTCCAATTCATAATAAAAAAACAATAATTATTAAGTAAACAAATTGAAACTCATATTTTACTTTTCCATTTAAGCTTTTCCATTTCAGATTAACAAACAAGTTGTAATTCAGATTCCCACCGCAGCAGGATCAAACTTCACCCTGGTGATGCAATATTTCCCTCATTTATTGTATACCGAATAAACTTTTTAATTCTAGAGCCAAACAAGAATTGTCGTCCATCATTTTGCGCTGTCCAATTTTCAATTTTTCAGTCAATACTTTTCGATAATCGCTTGCACACCAGAGTCAGAGTTGCCGGAGCTGGGCTGGGAGGCGATGATGGAAGAAGCAGCTATAAATCTATACGCAAAAATAAAGAAGACGAGAACATAAAAAAAAACCCATGGATAACATGATTGATGATGTAAATATGCCAGGATACGCGTATCGTTGAACATGAATGAATACGTCCATGACCGAGTTTACTATGACATTAACTGAGGTTTGTACATGCATTCGAGTAAGCATAGAAAAATTATCCTCTCGAGAGGTATTCCCGCAGGTAAGAAGGTCCTGATTTTTTTCTCTCTGATCGGAAATAAAAGCACAAAAGAAACTCGTCGCGCAGAACTTCATTTTTAATTCATTGCGGATGAGTTAAGTGAGATTGACAGGTCACCGTAATGGATTGGCCAGGATGTTGACTTTCCTTCGTCGCGTCGTCGTCGTCTCCGCCATCGAATGCGCCTTCTCTTAGCAAATGCATCAGCTATTCATTCTTCAGGCTCACTCTGCTAGTCAAACACTCCTCGTCGTCGTTGTCATAGTCATCGTCCTACCCGAGGAGCAGTGCTTCCTGGGTGATGCCTGACGTTGCTGCAGCATCGGTGATATGAAAACGCTCTTGGTCAAGGCGAACAGAAAAACTCCTATTTTTCCGCCCATTTTCTCTTTTATTTTATGTTTTTATTTTTTTTATTTTTATTTGCAGAAATCTACTCTATCACCCACCCCCTGGCAGTGTCTCTGCAGGATTTTGATGTCAGAAATGAAATTGGATTTTATTTTAACAACTACAAGGATGTCGAGTGGATCATTGCTGATATATTTGATGTATGCGTACTTGATGCCATTCACATGGCTCAGCCAACAAGGACGACCGATATGGGACAACACAGCAAACTTACCATGGCAGAGTAGAGAGACACAACAGGCTGGCTGGAAGGGCTGATGGTTGGCACCCAAGTAAGCCTCCCATCCAACGATGACATTTATTAGTGGATGAGCGAAAACGGATTGACAGGATGATTAATCTTCGGCGGGTTATAATATTCTATTTGATGTGATTTAATATTGTTTTTTTTTTTTGTTATTTTTTACTAAGAGGATTTCCGGGATTTTCTATGTTGGCCTAGGCTTAGATATGGACGTGTGTCTTTTTTTATCTGCAGGACTTGTATGGGAGGCTTTCGTTTTTCGTTTTGACATAAAGGTCCCAATAAATCCCGATGATGGAATGAAGACACTCAATAAGGAAGTGTATTTAGTCCTTCAATAAAGTTAACATGATTATTTTCGATAAAAATAATATTCTGTTTTTTTTTGGAACATGAATGATAGATATTAACTTTTGTCGTTAAAATCTTAGAAACCACATTTGATTTTTTTTTTAATGGGTATTACCTTTAAGAACCTTTCATATTTCGGATGGAGGACGCTTAGGGAACCTTCATTTTTATGCGAAGATTAAAGAAAGCTCTTGTATGTGTTTTCAAAGGCAACTTAGAATTTTGTTTTAATTCCAACGGCAATTTGATTGACACTAAGCTCAAATCCATGAAGGATAGGGCAGATTTTCCAATTTTTAAAAAAGCAACTTAAAATCCTATTTCAACTAATAGGTACCAACATTATAAGAATATCACCGGATATAAATTCTGGATTTTTTTCCTGTTAAAATTTAAAGGTCCTGAATTCGTCAATATTTCAAGCCATAAGCCTTAGCTATTAAGGGAAATAATACATCAAAAGGAACATAAAAGTTTAAATGAGTCAGAATCGAAAGGAAATATCGATTACTTTATTTTATTAAGATTGACTTTTTAAGGAAGAAGACAATGGGGTGCAGTTTTGAGATGGGATATGTGAGCTTAGCATTGTTTTTATTTTTTGTATGTTTGTTTTATGTTTTTTTTATTGTTCTTCTATCCTTGAATTAGAGCTGATTAATGACTGAGAGGAAACAAACAAAATATACTATATCTATGTATCAGTGGGAGTAATGTGTACTCCCATCTCATTTGCAACCATGTGAGTTGATCAGAGCCTGCTTTTTAAAATACTATTTATTTCCTTGTATTATAATTATGAAAAATGAAAATCTAATACTGGAGTGTTCCGTTTTGAGGTGTGTGTGTGCCTTCCTAGTTCACAACCAGTGGGATGGTAGTTTAACTTTAATCACATTACTCTTTTTTCTTTCTTTTTTTTTCGTCAATTCGGGCCTTATCGACCTACAAAGGGAGATGTATTATATTATTGTAGTCCATGTTTTTAGAATTAGAAAGGAGTAAAAGGAATCAACGCAATTATCGGAAAACAAATTGGCAAACGTATAGGGACATTCTGAAAAGATCGCTCAAAACCGAATCTCTAGACATCCCCTTCAATACCTCAGATCTAGATAACAAAGTCAAGGATTTTACATTAACCCTGAATAATGCAATGAATATTTCCTGTCCTCTTCTTCAAGTTAGAAGAAAAAAGAAACCTTATTGGTGGAATTCAGGATTAGAACCGCTCAGAACAATTTGTAGAAAACTCTTCAATCGAGCTAAATACAGAAAAGAATCCTCAGATTGGGACTTATATAAAGAATCCTTAAAGATTTATAAGAAACAATTGAGGACAGGTAAAAGATCTTCATGGAGGAACTTCTTTGATAAAATAGAAGATACTTCCGAAGCATCTAGATTGAGGAAACTCCTCTCAACAAATCCAGTCATGCCAAGTTCTTTGAAAATGTCAAATGGCTCCTGGACAAATTCATGTGAAGAATCACTCAACTTGCTACTTGACACTCAAAACATTTGTAACTCAATGGAGTCAAACAACAAATTTATAAATGTCCAAGGGTAATAAGAAGGGAAAAACTAAAATGGGCAATAAATAGCTTCGATCCATACAAATCGGCGGGATCAGACGGTATAATTCCAGCTGAACTGCAGGTTGCTTCAAATATTATCCTACCCACTTTAGAGATAATACTGAACGGTTGTCCTGAGCATGTGCAAAACATACGGTCTTATCGTACTAAATACCATGTTCGTCAAACAAAGCCGACACCTGGTCACTTACAGCAGTGGTGGAAATGAAACCCAGATTGATTACCATTTGGTATCTAGTTTCATGAAACCCCGGGTAAAAGATTGCAAAGTGATACTAGGAGAAGCGATCGCCCACCAACACCGTCTCCTACTGACAGAATTTTTTATGGAGACAGTGAACGACAACAAACATACAAAAACTTTTGGGAAGATCAAATGGTATAATCTGGATAAGGAAAAAGGCGAAGCTTTTATTTCGAATATGCAAAACGTTCTGTATAACAACACCGATATAGTTCGAAATGAAGAGAGTACAGCACAAAGTATGTGGGATCTCCTACAGAGAACTTGCAAAGAAAAAGCCAAAACACTGGGTGATATGCATAAAAGATAGTAAATGCTTTTACTTGAGAATTTCTAAGTAATTACTTTTTTTGATATGCATAAAAATGCAGTAAATGCTGAAAATAAAGTATTTACTTGAGACCACAGTACTTACTTTTTTCGGATGAACTTTTTCAGTAAATACTTTATTCCGTATGCATAAAAAGTAGCAAGTACTTTTTTTCTGTAGGAATTACTTCTTTTTTTCAAAGTCAAAGGATAGCAACATGAAAATTTAAAAGTACATACTTTTTTTGATTTAAACACATAACTATGTAGCTTCGAAACCATAAAAACTTACAGTCTTAACTCTATTCTCAAAGGATTCACGTCGCTGATATAAATTAAAATTAAGTTACTGTTGACTGTACTGAAATGGCGGAATTTGTACGCGTTAGTTCACAAAAAGTCTATAAAAGTCGAAGATCGGGTTCAGAATCAAATTTTAAACAACTCTATCGTTTTGAGAGGGAAAACGTAGATTGGTTGAGTGAATACTTCATTGGTAAGTCATTGCAAAATCGTTATTTGTAGTTTTAAAACTTGACACACCCTTACTATTTGGAGCCTTTTGTTAGTTCGCCGAAATGGTGTAAAACTTTCTATTTTCTTATACGTCTGTTAACTTAAAAATATAATTTATAATTTTACAAGAAGCAAACACTTATGAAAACTGTTATATACGAGTATGTATATTGCGATACTATACCAATAGGCTTCCGTTAGTTAAAGGAGTTAGTGGTTTTTAGTTACTGGAGAAGTTTTAAAACTTGCTCTTAGTCGCCAAGTTTATATAGAGTCTTATGTTGAACAAATGGTTCATATATATAATACTTTTTCAAGAGGAGGGGCAATCACTCATCAAGAAAAGATGCGAAGTTTTTTACGATACGTTGGAGATCCTGGATTTCAAGTTGGCGTTGGTTAAGATATAGGCGTTCATCAGAGTACTGTATCCAGAACAGTTAATTTTGTTGCAAAATTAATAAAAGACAAAGCTTCTCATTGGATAAAATTTCCACCGAGCTATCAAGAACAGCTGGGAGCAAAAAATGATTGGCTAATCAAATACAGGTTCCCATTATGTATAGAAGCCTTGGACTGTACTCACGTGGAAATATTACAACCTAGATTTCATTCGGAAGAATACATTAACCGAAAAGGATATGCTTCCATCAATATCCAGGCAACTTGTAATTCAATTGAATATTTTACAAGTGTTGATTGCCGATGGCCGAAAAAAAGTATTTACTATCAATTTCAGATGAATTCTAGTATTTACTTGGATGAATTTAGTATATACTGAAAGTATTTGCCAGTTAGTAAGTACTAAACTTTATGCATATGGAATGAAGTAAATACTTTAAATTTAACCATTTGCTTTAAGTTATAGTATTTACTATTATATTTTACTTGTAGTAAATACTTCCGTTTTATGCATATCACCCACTGTTAGGGGTTTCAAAAGGACACAACCAACAAGGCAAAGAAACATGGTGGTGGAATGATGAAGCTAAATCAGTTATAAGTAAAAAGAAAATGGCTTTCAAGGCTTGGTCGAAGTGCCTCTCTAATGATACAGAGCAAAAGTCACGCCTCGAAGTGGAATATAGAAACTGCAAGAAAGAAGCGAAGAAGAAGTGCGCCCAAATTCAAGCAAAGAATACAGAAAACCTGTATCGGGAGCTGGATGAAATTTCTACCCCGACAGCTGGTGCTATTCAAGAGCTACGGCAAAATACGAATAAGGGCGTAACTATCTTCAAAATAGCCGCTCAAAGAAGAAGAAATGCCCAGGAGATTTATTCGCCAAAGTTCATTAACAATGCTCAAGGCCAACTACTTGTGGAAGACAACGAAATTCTTCACAGGTGGCGACAGTATTGTGACGGACTTCTAAACGAACAATTTCCAAGGCTATACTTTCGAATAGTTTCACCTAACTTAAGCGAAGTATCCGACGTCACAGTCGAAGAAGTTAGTGAGGCGGTAAAATACTCCAAAAATGGAAAAGCTGTTGGCCCAGACGAAATACCCTCAGAGTTTTGGAAAAAGATGGGAGACATCGGGTTTAGATGGCTCATGATTCTTGTCTCCAAACTTATACGAGGTGATCGCATGCCTAGTCAATGGAGGGAAAGTTACCTTCTTCCAATTTATAAAGGAAAGGGTGATACTCGAAGCTGTGATAATTACCGTTCGATTAAACTGATGTCACACACCATGAAGATCGTTGAGCGAGTCTTGGGTAGCCGACTGCGAAAAATAATTAGGCTATCTGATGACCAGTGCGGGTTTGTCGGGGGTAAGTCAACCACGGATGCAATCCAGAGTATAAGAATAATTATGGAAAAACATCGGGATTCTTTGGAGGATTTGCATGTCGTATGTGCGGATAATTATGGACATGTATGATGGAGTAGTTACTAAAGTAAGATGCGCAGCTGGAGTCACCGAAGAATTCGAAATCACAGTAAGTGTACACCAGGGAAGTGTCTTGAGACCCCTGCTCTTTATTACAGTTCTTGATTACCTGCTTGAAGGCAAAGTGACGGATCCAAAAGTGCATCAGTTATTCTTTGCTGACGATGGAGCCATCATAAGTGAAGACCCGATATCCCTACAACGAGCACTTGGCGTATGGGTGGATGTTCTAGAAGGAAGTGGGTACCGCATAAGCGCAAAAAAGACAGAATACCTATGCTGCCCATTTTCTGATCCACACAGGCCTATTCCAGACAAATGTGAAAAGTTTAAATATCTGGGGTCTATGATAAATAACGAAGCTACTTGTGATGACGATATCAATCATCGCGTAAGCGTAGGGTGGATGAAGTGGCGGGAAAATTCTGCTATCTTCTGTGACCGAAAAATGCCCCCTAAGCTGAAAGGAAAGCTCTACACTTCAGTTGTGCGTCCAGCACTCACATACGGTTCACAATGTTGGACAATGTACAAAAAGTATGAGAGTAAGCTAACGGCAGCTGAGATGAAGATGCTTCGTATGACAGCAGGAGTTACAAAGCTTGATCGAATTAGAAGTACGAAGATCCGAGGAAGCCTTCATGTTAAGAATACCATTTCCCAAAAAATTGAACACGACCGACTCAGTTGGTATTGCCATGTTCAAAGGAGAGATCCTGAGAACCCCGTCAAAAAGGCAATATCATACAACGTTCCAATTCGGAATAAAAAGAAAGGTAGGCCTAAACACTCCTGGTACAAACAAATGCAAAAACACCAGCATTCAGTTGGCCTCAGAAATGGAACAATACAAAACCGGGAGGCTTGCCGCCGATTTCTGAGGTCAACCCGGCGAACCCCACAGGCGGATCACTAGTGTGAAGCAGATACGTGGGAGAGTTATTATCCCCTCGAAATCGAGATCATAATAGCGCCGAAACAAAGGGAGAAGAAGACTGAACGGTTGTCTTAACCTAGTTCAGGAGAGAAGTTAAAGTTATCTTCATACCCAAAGCTGGCAAATGCTCCTACGTTACACCCAAAGATCTTGGACCAATCAGCCTATCGTCATTCCTTCTTAAAACTTTGGAATGATTGATTGATATTCATCTGCGTACCACTATAGAACCAAGCCGTTACAGAACAACACGCTTACTGTTAGGGAAAATCGGTAAAAACTGCGCTACATATCTTGGTACGTACCATCGAATACTCCCTAAATTACAAAGAGTACACTTTAATTGCATTCCTAGATATATAAGGCGTCTTCAACAATGTCAACAGCGCTGCAATAGCGAACACACTGCAGAGTCTCGACGTAGATAGCTCACTTGGTGACCTGATAAATTTAATGCTGAAAAGCAGAATTATAAATGCGGAACTAGGTAGCTTTACTACAAGAAGGTCAGTCAGTAGAGGTACTCCACAAGGTGAAGTCCTATAACCACTTCTAGCAGAGGCATTCAAAGCGATTGCATACGCTGACGATATTGCCATTGCCGTATCAGGAAAGCATCCTCAGAACTTATACAAACCGCTCTCAACAAGGTACTCAAATGGACAGATCGCTGTGGTTTAGGTGTTAACCCCCACAAGACTGAACTAGTCCTCTTCACAAGGAAATACAAAATTCCACTTACTTTCTCAGATGAAGCTAAATACCTGGGTCTTATTTTAGACAAAAAGTGTAGTTGGAAACCTAATATACAGGAAAGAGTAAGGAAAGCCACGGTAGCTCTCTTTTCTTGTAAAAAAGCCGTGGGGAACTGCGGTCATCAGACCGATACTCACTTACGGGATGACCGTATGGTGGACGGCCTTAGATAAGGCGACAAATCGCGATAAACTAAGCAAATTACAACGTTCAGCGTGTATGTGCATCAGCGGAGCTCTCCGCTCGACACCTTCCGCCGCACTAGACATACGAGTACTTCTCAACCTTTTCTTCTGCATATTTTTAACTTTGTTTTTGGTCATTATCCTGACACGTTTATTTTGTTAAATAAAGACACTTGCAATACAAAATTTTTTAACGGTTAAAGAAGGTATTTTTTTCTCAAAACTGTTGGCCAGATTTTTATAATTTGTTATTTTCAATATTCTTGAAAACGCTTTAACGGATTGCAATCTAATTTGGCATGCGGATGTTTAATAAGAAAATAAAAACATAATTATATTACTCTTTTTTGACGACTTATAGAAAGATCTCAAAATTATTTCCAAAAATTTAATAAATATTTCGAAAAAGAAATGTGCTATGCTTTTAGAAAGTTATCACTTAGAGGTGTTGTTTGTTCTCAAAACCAAAAATAAAGATATGTACCATACTGGTAAAAAAAAAAACATTGAAAAACATCTTATTTTTTCAAAAATGGCCCCAACGACTTTGATGAAAAACTTTGTATATTAAAGCAGAAAATAGCAGCCGCTGCCACCTAAAATCATTTTTTGTTAAAGATGTTGTCACATCCAAGGAAGTGACAAAAACTCCATGTTTATCTCTTGTCACGAAAAGTATTTCTCATTTTGCACCGTTCGGACTCGACAAAAAATTTTAGGTCTTCTCCATTCCTGGTAATAACATGCACGCAGAAATAATTGAGGGTAGTTGAAAGTCACTATGTTAAGGTTGTCAACGAGCTGTTGAGGCTCTATTTATTATTTATTTCTTCCCAGAGATCCGCTCCGACTTCACACGGGAAGAATTAATAATTTATAGCTAGATGACATCTAGTTCCGTTGAACAGCTTTGATCTGTTTCAGTTCTGAATAAGCATCAACCTCATCACCTTACCTTTCCTTTCCGTTTGACTTTATCCCTCCCACGACAGAATGGCGTTGAAACTGTCCAACGTAACCTCTTTTCCAATCTTCAATGGCGTGGCGAAGATGCTTCCTGTGACTCTTACCCTTGTCTCCTTATAGGCAGTACGGCGATGACGCTTTGCGTCCCTATTCTATCCCACGTCGGTCAGTACAGCAATTAACCTGTCCAACACTCCTACCTCATTTCCTTTTACCAGAACGGCGATTACGCTGCCTCTTGTTCCGTCCTTTCATTTACGATTTCACGGTGGTATAGCTGTCAGACGTCTTCCTTTATGTATTCCTCCGCTATATATGTGCAGACGGATCTTTATTTCTTCGCATCTCGTGCGACCAGAAATGAAAAGCAAACCTACATACAGTGATGAATTCGGTCCTTCTTTCGAATCGGGTAGTAGCACGGTGTTTGACGTTTCTCTTGTGTTGTATAAAAATGGATATATTGTGACTTCTCATGTTCCCGGATGATATAGTTTGCAGCAAGGCAAGTAAAAAGGGAGTTATAACCAAATAAAGTAGTAGAGGTATTGCGTCTTATGGTCCTTCCAAGAATAATGAGATGGAATCTCTCAAAACAACGCCTCGTCGAGGGACCTGAGACTGTGATGTCAGGACTGTGTAACACAGCCCCTCCATCGCTGTAGTGAGGTACTCGAAAGTTTCGACTGAGTAAAAATCTTGGAAAGGTGAGTTGCTGCTAGGACTCCAAAGGAATCTAGAGTTTCACTAAATCCTAGAGGAAGACCAACTGTCAAAACGAGACAGAATTACATCCGGGTACCCAAACTTCCCCCAAGTGCACACCACCAGCACTGCCTCGAATCCTTTTTCTAGTTAGGTCCTTACGGATAAAATCGTTATTAGTCATGAGCGAAAACCCGGGACCACCTGCGGGCTCAAGTGATGGCAGTTGGTATGAAAGTTACGCCAAACTAATCGCTGGTTAAGGGAAATCTGCGATGGCCATGAACTGTAAAAGAAAAATCTAACCAGCCATATTGGAAAATCCTTTCTTTCTAAACATCTTGAAAATAAGAGAAACCACCTATTACAAACTTGTTTGAATCATCATCATGTCCTGTAATCCCGTTCGGGATATAGGGTTCAACAAGTCGTCTCCACAGCTGGATATCTAAACTGTGGTCACGTCATTCTCTGGGAATCCGCTTCTGATGAGACTGTTGATTTCCATGCTGTTCTTGGTCTTCCCAACCGCCACGCTGCCCGAGCACACCGAGGATTCCTCAGGATGTAATCAATCCACTGTCATTTCCTTTTTCTTATGTCAACATCCAGGTGATTGACTGATTAGGAATGGTTTGGGGCCAGCGAATCTGTAGCATGTGACGCAGACAGCGATTGAAAAAAGACCGCATTTTTCTCGAGATGGTGGCTGAGACTTTTCAGGTTTCGCAGGCATATGAAAGCATGATCTTAACATTAAAATCGAAGAATCTCAACTTGGAATAGAATATCAAATTTGAGACAACGCAAGCTTCATTTTTTATACTTTTTACGTCCAGATCCATACCACCATTTGCTGATATAATACTTCCAAGGTAGTTTAATGTTCGACCTCTTGAACTGTTGTCTACGTAAAAGAATACGCTGATGTGTGAAGCGGCTTGTGGGCATTATTTTTCTCCTTCTCCTTTTAATTCTTAGACCGATCGACTCTCTTTTCATCTGCAATATTTGAAGCATCCAGGTCAGCTCACTGAAGTGATTTACCAGGAGACCTTAACCATAGGCAAGGTCTAAATATCAAAGCATTTCAAACGTTCTACATTGAATGCCTTGACTCTCTGATGTACCAAAGCTATTCGTCAATACATCATATATCGCGATCTTAAAATCCACAAACATGAGGTAAAGCGGTGACCAAAATTCTGCAGACTGCTCAAGGACGATACGTTGATATGGTCGACCGCTGCGAAAGCTGACTTGATGCCTTTTGAGATTAGACTCGACTCAAGCCTTTATCTGGAAAACGGTAATACCACGCCAATTATTGCAACTCTTAAGGTCGCCTTTATTTCGCAGCTTAACAATTACTCCATATTTTTAGTCCCTGGGATAGGTTTCGTTATTTCAAACAGTTTGTATCAACGGATATAGCATACTAGCCATTGTAGAGGGATCAGCTTTCAAGAATTCATATGGTACTCCATCAAGTCCAGCTGATAGTTTGTTGTATTTGAGGAGCTTTATCAAATGTTGGATTTCCACTACTGAAGTGGACTCGACTTGCGCATCTCGTTTAGCTGGGGCACTTCAGCATTCTACTCAGTGGGTTCTTAATTACAATTCTCTAATATCTTCCTTTCTTGCAGCATTTTCCGAATTATCTGCTAGACCGTCTAACCCTACCCTTTTATCACGTCTCACACAGCGATAGACCATCGTATGTGCTATCTGATACTCGCTTCGCAATTCGGATGCGTGTTTATCAACTGCTTCTGCATTTATTTGTATCTTAAACGGGTTACGAAGTTCGCTTTTATCCGAGGTGTCTTGGGACATCCAGAAGTCTCTAACTCACTTTTATATCGTTAGGATTTTACTAGCTTCATTTAAGCAAACAAATCTTTTAAATGTTAAAAAAAAATGTTTAGTTCTTTTAATTTTTTTCAGGATCCCTCATTAAAATCTTTTCAGTTCTCAGCTCCTGCTGTGTATAAGACCTTCCCTTAGACCATGAGAGCAGATTCTTGCGATCCCTTCGCAGCGTCTCAAGTTAACTTTAAATGCAATCGTTCTACTCAATTTATACTTCACATGAAAGGAATTCCAAGCCAAAGGGTCTCAAATTGAAATCGTTTTCGTTCACTTCATCCTTTGATCGAAATACATGTATATATGAAACAAGATGTTTTATCCAATCGATACGTGCGCGATGTTTGCCAGCGACGAAGATTGAATTTCGGTCGCCTAATTGAAATCGAAACGGCATCATTCCTTCTGTTCGCATCGTCGCGTCGCTTTATGACAGGAATTTTCTTTTCTCCGGTCCTAATCTTTGATTAAGCTGTCTGCGTCTAGCCGTGTCGGAATTTGGATTTGTCTTGGTTTGTGATTGCTATCACGACACAGAGAAAATTAATATGAAAATAAGTTCTGCTATTTTATTTCCACAGACTACAGTGAAAAGTATATCCACCCATCTTCCAGCTTCTGTGGTGTTGAGTGTTATTTCAGCCATAAAATGAAAAGGAAAATTTAAAAGAGCTTGGATAAAAATATCTATGAACTTCTGCGGGGGTCCTTGTGTCTACAGAATCACTTTTGAAAACAACTTTTAAATGGAATCAAATTAAGACAACATCAAGTTTCGTAAGCTCTCTGGCATGTCCTGGTACTTGACTTTAAAGTTCACAATCGTTTTTCTTATGCAAACAACCTGAAAATAGGCTTTTAAAAATCAACTTCAGCTATATGCTATAGGTTTAAACAGAGTGAGCAAAATAAGAAACCCCATTATGTAAACAAACATGAGGACCAAAATAGTTGCCAAAACCTCACCTCTGTTTTCCGTTTAAACAACCACCAACCAAGCATCCAGATCCAGTCGACCACCCACATGTCAATTGGGCTTATGTTTCCTACCGCAAAGTAGGTGAACTATTAAAAAGGACGAAGTTTTTTTCGTTTTGTGTGTCATGCTTGAGTCAGCGTGTCGTGGCATTAAAAATGCTAATTTAAATGGATTCTCTCCTCCACATGTTCTTGCAAGTAATGGTGGTGGTAGGTTGGTGTGTTTTCGAGGAACGCCTAAAAGGGTTTGTTTTGCTGTTGCTTGATGGAATATGTACAAGCGAACAACCCACTTTAGGTTGAATGGCATTGCCCGTTTCGAAAGTACAATAACACAAAGTTGGGAAAACGAGAGAGTCCTTTTTTTTCCTTAGAAGGCACTTATACGCGGGTGAGACTCGTTCTTGAGCTGGAAAATAGTAGAACGTATAGTTAAATGTTGTGCCGGAAAAGGTAGAAGATATATGCCAACAAGGAAGCTTTAAAGGTGCCTGTAGTTAGGACAAGGGTCTTTGATCTCATCAGGTAAAGGCAGTTAAAAGGATCTGCCAGTCAGCGGATACGAAATATGTATTTATGCATATGAAAGCAAGTGTTGTAAAAATGGTAATTTCATATTAAGGACAACATACCTTATTAATATGTCGATTTCCGTAACACTCGGCTAACAGAAAATGCTCATCTGTGTACCTTAGAGTCCTAATTAGGGCGTACTTTCATATACAGAGGTTCTTTCCTTAGCCGTTATTTTAAAATGTGGAATACTTTCAGTAGGCGAAGGTAGATTTTGATGGTCTGCGGCAGCCATGTTGTTTTGGTGAGATCTGTCAAATCTTTTATTGATTATTCAGTTACTGATGGCAAGTTACACGAGTGAATAGCACGTGCAAATGATAAAACTTTATCAAAATGAGTTTTCGCTAGTTCAAACACTGCGCACATTGCGCCAATTTTACCGTAGAAGAGGTGGCCCTTCACAAACGATTCTTCAACGTTTGGTGGCCAAAAATTCGTACGTCAAAGCAATGCAAGATCTGCCGAGAATATTAGCACGGTTCGTGATCGTGTATAGTAGAACCCGAGGCAGTTGATTCCTCGCCGTGCTTGAACTCGGCCTTTCGCAGACTTCAACTTGGCGAATTCAGCATCGGGTCTTGGGATTAAACCCGTACAAGATTCAACCGACCCAACGTGGATAACTTTCATGATCATAGACATCGCCGTTTGTTAGCTGACTGGGATTCGGAGCGTTTGGAAGAGGACCCATTATCTTGAGCGACGAGGCACATTTTGGATGGATGGCTATGTTAACAATTAAAATTACCATCAATGGTATGACACCAACCCACACGAGGTTCTCCAGGTGACTATGCATCCTCAAAATTTGAGAGTCCGGTTATCTCTCGTAGAGGTGACGTGAATGGGATATCGGTCAACTAGTTTTAGAAATTGGTCAACCATAGAAAATTTGTAATCAAGGCTTAAGCTTTTGAAAGGTCACTCGCGATTGTTGGCATCTCATTTTTGTGGAATATTCGCAAAAATTATATACCAGTCCGATAGATCATTGAATTCTAATTAAAGGTCAATTATTTTCACTAATTGATCAGCTATATAATTTTTTTCTTATGAATCCTTAAAGTTTGCTTCAAATTCACGGATCAAATGTTTGGCACCTCATTTGGGACATTCAGAAAAAAAAGTATGCAATTTAAAAACAATTTTTGGTCCCCCATTTATTTGTGTAATTTTCCAAGTTTTAAGTTTTTTGTTCTAAGTCACAGTACAGCATACATATATACATGTAAGATTTTCTAGAGTATCGTTAACAACAAGATTGTTTTTACTGGTGCAAAGATAATTTTCAATGTCACTACATACTTACTACTACTTAGGTCTTCTGACCTGTTACCATACATCCGCATGATTCCCCTTGCGGGCACAGGGCCTTCACTACTCCTACGCGCCATCGTGTACGGTCTCTGGAGATGTACCTAAGCTCTCTCCAGCTCTTCCCCAGTTGTGCTGATTCCTCTTCGAACGTTCTTCGCCAAGTACTTCTGGGTCGGCCCACTCCCCTGCCTCGCTGCGTGAGACGGTGCCATTGCATCGCTTGACTCGCAGCGTGGCTTTTTCAAAGCGTATATCCAATCCACTGCTATTTACGTTTTCTTTAGGCTTATAGAGTTGTTTCTTCATATTTTGGACAGCATTCCGAACGCAGCCATTGCTTTCCCGATTCGGCTGGTTATATCTAATTCGGTCCCGCCATCAGTAGAGACAATACTCCCAAGGTATTGAAAACCTAGGACGATTCTTGCTATAACCTTCGCTACAGCAGGCAGCCCACAGATTCTCCAGTTTTCGCACTGCGTAAGATCTTCTTTGGAAGCTTGACAATCATCCCCTTTTTCCACTCCTTAGGAAAACTTTCTGTTTCCCAAGCTCTTTCTAGGAGTGGGTGCAGGAGCTCAGACAATGTTGTTGGCGCTGCTCGTAAGAGCTCTGCGAGAATACTGTCAAATCCAACCGCTTTGTTGTTGTTCACTGCTCTGATTGCGGTTAAGATTTTTTCTCTACTGGATGATACAGTGCGTATTCAGGACTTTGTTACTACGGACGGATCATTGGGTGTTAGGTTGACTTCGTTGTTGAAAACGCGATTTAAAACCGCAGAAAAGTTTTCCCTCCACCTTTTGAGCTGGTCCTCATCCGAAACTAGCAGTGATCAGTCTATGCCCTTTACCAGGTGTTGTTTAGAGCTTTGGACACCAGTTAGCTCTTTGGTAATTCTGTAGACGGTCCTACTGTCACACCTACTTGCGGCCTCTTCTGCTTCTGTTGCCAATGCGTTGATATAGTTACGCTTGTCACGTCGCACGCTACGGTTAACTTCTCTCATCTTCATGCGGTACTCAGACTCTAGCTCGATTCTCCCTGCTGCTTATGTTGCTGCACTGCGAGCTTTGAGTTGTTTTCTTTCTTCGATCCTGACCCAAGTTTCTTCGGAAAGCGAGGCAATATTTCTTCCTTTTGACCGACCGACTATAGTCTGCGGGATCCTTGAGTCACACGCTGTTGAAGTTGGGCATTCGGGTGCTTTCTTGGGATCTCCGAACTGCAGCTGTTCGTAATCTTACGGTAGCAACCATCAGATATTGGTCCCGGGCAATTCCCATGTCTGCACTTCTTCTGTTTCGAATGTCCTGGAGACTGCTTCTAAATCGCCGACTGATCGCGAAGTGATCAATTTGGTTGGAAGTTGTTTGTCTGTCCGTCGAAACCCAACTGATTTTGTGGTACGTCTTATGCTCAAACATGGTTCCTCATATAACAAGGCGGTTGGCGTTACAAAAATTGGCAAAACGTTCGCCATTGTCGTTCAGGTTTCCAACACCATGCTTTGCCATAACATTGCAAACCTTGGCATTCAAGTCTCCCATTACCATTATAATGTCTCCACGAGGTGTACTATCATAAGCAGCACTCAGTCGGTTATTAAAGGCCTCCTCGGGGCGTAACACTGTATGAAGGTGACATGACGTACTCTAGTCCGGAACCTAGCTTTCATGATCCTGTCATCTAACGGCTCCCAGGAAATTAAGCTCTTGAGAGCTGTTTTAGAAAGCAGAAGTCCAACGCCAGATTCACAGTTACTTCTAAGTGCCTTTCCGGAGTGGAGTAGTACAGTGTTACGGGTTGGAGACTTTTATTTCCCCGAGCCCAACCATCTAACTTCACTGATTCCTAAGATGTCCATCTTATACCGCATGAACTCACTCTCTAGTTGGAGGAATCTGGCATATTGAGGACCTTCACTTCCGTTGTCGAGAAGCTTCTTCACATTTCAGAAAACAATCTTGGTCCGGGTACAATAACCAAAAGTCATCAACGTGTTATCGTTCCTTATCCGAAGCGTAGTGTTGGTTTCTTTAGCGGAAAATTATTTCAGTTACGAAGAATGCTAACCTCCGCAACCTATTCTAGAAAGCTAGGCCTTTCACACTTGCAATTTTAGCCTATTTACGTATATAGGGATACGCAAATAGTTGCCCGGGGACCACCACGAGGAGGTAAAATAAGCACTTCACCGTGACTGATTGTTGAGCTACTGGCCCAGACCAAGTTCTGAGCAGTCACGATGCAGGTCGCTCCAATGTTCAATGTCACTAGGCATAGCTTTAATGTTCAGCCTTATTTTTATTATGTTTGCTAAGTTATTAACACATTGTCCAATTATGAAAAAAAAAAACTATTCCACGATTTTTTTTCTTTTGAAATAAGTAGGTAATTCGTGTTACAAAATGTGTGTGTCAAAATGCTCTGCTTTCATTCTCGTATACATGTGTAGAAAATTTAAAAATTCATAAAAATCTATGGCTGACCAATTAGTAAGAAAAATCTGACCATCTATGATGGTTAAGTGACCTTTAAAATGTCATACTTTTATTTTTTTTTAAATTAGCAAATGAAGTGCGAAAAATCGTTTATGTCATTGAAAAAAAGAAACTTTACAAAATCATTAAAAAGAATCTAGAGCTGACCAATTACTGAAGCTGGCTGACCGAGTTTCCTTTTTTACTTGCGACTTATAGGTACTATAAGGCAAGTTCTGCATTCGTAAAAAAAATCGAACTCGAGATTTTGATCAAAGTTGACATTACGATGATAGCGAAGACCAAAAAAGTGGGTCTCGCAATTCTGTCTGTCTGTCTGTCTGTCTGTCGGTTCGACTACAGCCTAAACCGCTCGGCCGATTTTCTTCAAACTTGGTAGATATGGGTTTTAATTTTTTACCCCCGGACGTTTTTTTCTATTTTTTTTTAAGACCAAAAATAACGGTACCTGCCATACGATTTTTTTTCGAAATTTTATAAATATTTTTTTTTCTCAAAAACTGTCACACAGAATTTTTAAAAAAAAATTCGAAAAATTTCATTTGGTTAAAACTAGCTAATGGTTGAAAAAAAATTTACAAAAAATTGTTATTTTCGGCAGCCCCCCTGGGTCCATTTTTTTTGTTTTTGATTTTCTCGAAAACGGTACAGCCGATTTTAATAATTTTTTTTATGCCAAAGCTCCTCCAAAGTTTGAATATTATTACATATTCAAATTTTCAATTTTTAATTTTTTTGATTTAAAAAAAAAAAAATTTTTTTTGGAAACTCAATATTTCGAAAACCCTATGCTCGATTTTTTTAAAACTTGGCAATTGAAAGTTTCTTAATATAATCTACAAGATTTGAGAAAAAAAATTTTGTTTTATCTAAATTTAACGGTACCTTCCATACAAATTTTAAAAAATGGTTTTCGAAAATCGCATTTTTCTCGAAAACTGTTCCGAGAATTTTGCTAAAATTTTTTTTCTTTTAATTAATCTTTACGATTTATAATTTAATAAAAAAAAATTTTAAATCTAGATATTACTGACTGTACCTACCATAGAACGATTTTTTCGAATTTTGAATTTCTCATTATCGACTTAACGGATTTTAATGAAATTTTTTATAAAAAAGCTCCTAAAAAGTCTAAAAATCATTGCAATTAAAAACTTGAGAAAAAATATTTTTTCAATTTTTATAAAAAAAAGTATTTTTTTTTTTTTTAAATTCGATATCTCAAGAACGGCTTAGTATTTTTTTTTTGGAAATCAGACTTTTATTCGTATAATAATAAAAACTTAAGGTTGGCGTACCAACATTTTTTCTTAAAAATGTTTTAAAAATTTTGTACATAAAAGCTTATTTTTTTAAGGAACCACTACAACGACTTATAATTTTTGGCCCTGCATAAATTTATATTTGCATAGCATTCTGTTTTTATCTCTTATTACTAAAAGAATTTAAAAAATTCATTTTATCCTTATGAACAGTTTCCTCTAATAACATCCGTTTTTAAAATTCCTAGTCTATTACATATAGGAGCAAGTTCGTGCGACCCAGTCGTGCATTTTATTTTTTTTGAAAGCTACCTCAAAATTATATTTCAAAACTGAAAATAAAACAGAATTAAAGATCTTAACATTTTAAAATTCGTTAAAGGATTTCTTGGTTTTCTAGAAACTTTTTTACTATGATCTGTATAATACCAGGATCTCACAAAAAGTGACTTCTTGGTGGCCTCCAGCTTCCTTCATTGGTGGTGGTATAAGTTCTTGCTTATAATGCGCGGCTATTCACCTTTTGTGGTTAGAAGCTCGTTCCATAATTGATCCCAATCCGATTTCTCATTTTCAAATATCCGTACTGAAACGGATCATTCACGATGGAGTTCGCATAACGAACGTATTTAGCGCACCTCCGCCCAATTCGGCAAAACGAAAATTAATTTGATGCGATCAAAAACTCCATTCTGAACCGACCCAGACTACGGTGAAGAGGAATATCTTGGAAGGATGCACTTCGCCATTTATCAATGTTAAATGGTGAGGAATAATTTGATTTCACGCGAAAATTAAAATCAACTATACTTAATACCGTGGCGTAAACCATCACGCGGATTTTAGGAAGCCAAAGGATTCTTCTTCCAAAATCATCTTTTTTTCATTTACAAGACAATAATTTAATGTTGGGCTCGCAACCGTTTTCCGACGATGACGTTATCCACGTTGGTGATATTGACGGTTCGTGACCATGTGTCACGAGTCTTGTGTTATGTGTTATATCTTGTATTGCGTAGACCACCTGTCACACATCTGGCGTCGGACAAGGACCATCTGTCTTCTGTCTTTATATAAGTTTAACACCTGCTTTTATTACTTTTTCACAATGCTTTTGGAGCATGCTTCTGGCTGATGGGTTAAGTTCACATTGTATTCTACCAGCATTTTAGAGCCGTTATCGGAAAGGGAAGGTTGAACAGGAGAAAGGATAGTAAATAGACTGGTGAAACTTGTTATGATAAAATTTACCGCAACACCATAAATAGGGTGCCAAGATACCAGAGACCATACATGGCCCTTCCAAATAGAGAAAGACTTTTGATAATACCTTACACACAATATGTTTTATTTTATTTCAACATCTCACCGTCTTTATTGGAAAACCCTTTACATACATTAGATTCCTTATGGACAGTGAAATACTGAGAAGAAATCTCACTAAGTTCTATGAACAATCCTTGTCTTTCACTTTATTTGAATACGCACCGATTTCCTGCATATGAAATTCACAACTCATTAACTCTTCGAACTCAAGGGATATATTCCTGCCGTTTTCTTTTCTATCGTTCCTCTTCCAATACTCTGGATCGCAAACTCAAGTAGCAACACGGAACAAGGTTTCCTCTCCTCTATAGTCGCACTAGTCGTACTGGGTGTTTGATCATTAAAATCACAGGATGAGACGGTGTTCCACTAATTTCAGACCGGAGATCATGATCTCAATTGCACTTACGCCACTTCTTTCTCTTTACATAATACAATTGAATCTCTAATTAATTATCAGCTCAAGAAATATCTCGAAGATGGAAACTTTTCTGAATGATCGCAAATACGGGCTTCATAGCAATCATTCCACTGGTGATCTGATGGCCTATCTCTATCTTCTAATTCCCTAACAACTGTCTTAAAAGTGGCCGACCTCAAGCAAAATGTAATAGAAAATTCGTAAAGTAGTACACTTATATCAAAATATAAATAAAACCCCTCCTCGACTCAGAAAGTGGACGTAACAAATCAACACAAATCATTTTCTACGGTGGTGCCTTGATTCCTACCCTTTCAGTTATTAACCCATCTGAATTCTCACTCCCCGGTTTTACTTGTTGGAAAAGTTTACTACTCCTTTTGTATTTTGTTATATCATTTTTGGCCAGTAATACTTAGCCCCGAATTCTGGAAAAAAAATTCCTACTATCGGTCCATCATGGTATTCCTGTATAGTCCATAGTGTTTCGTTTTTCCCTAAGACTCTCTTCCATTCTGGGTTATTTTCAAGAACTACATACTATGTGACTAGCCTTCAATTGTCATCTTTTTATACTGCTAAAAGATTCCTTTGCAAATTGGTTGAAAAGTTCACGGCAAAAAATTTTAATAATTAAAACAGAAATAGATAGAGATATATTATGTAGGTCAAGTACTGTTTTAAAATTTTACCTGTCGAAAATATGTTACAGAAACCCTTCATCTAGGATTCTTTCATATTTTTAAGAGCTCACCTTTTTGGTTTGAAACAAATTTTTGATAAATCAGTTTCCCAAGAACTCTTCACCCTAATTTATTTAGTGTCACTATGGTAATTTTAGTGTAGGTATGTGGAAAAATACAGAAACAAAAATGTGTCTATTAAAATTGTAGGACACTAAATGGAACACAACCAACGACAAACAGCCAAGAATACAATGAACAAAAAAAAAACAACATCAAATAATACCAGAGGAAAAGAGAAAATTAGTGTTTGCCAAGGTCTGTCCATGTTCTTGTTCATGTCGACATCAACAGCTGTACTTCCTGTTTTACCATACCGTATCCGTATCCGTTTGAAGTATCCTGCTGCAATCAAATGCCAAACCAACAACAAAAAACACTAGATACCATCGGCGGCGCTTAAATACTGTGCTCTGTGTGTATACCAAACAAGTGCATTTTCTATGAAAAATCGATTATAAAAGTTGGATTAACGCAAATTGCTGGCCCTCTATATACATATCTGCATCGCTCTACTTAGATTAAACATTTTTTTTTAAATTAACTTTATGGTCTCTCTCCCTGTGCCATACGTATACACATATTTAAAATTAAGTTCTGTAGACTTTTTGTTATTATAATTTGTCGGAATTATTATTTTTTTTTTTTTTTGGTTTTTAATCAGGATGAACGGATTATATTTACATAATAAATAGAAAGTTGATGTAATTGACTTATTTATTTACCTGTTCGTTTTTTTAAAATATACTAATGAAAAATAACATAGTTAAGGCGAGTCTCCAGCCTTAACCAATATCTATAATACCTAAATCCTGATTCTTCGAAACTCAATTTAAGGGACTGGATTCAATTGTATAAGCAAACAATACGTTACTATTCCTTTTAGATAATAAATTGCATCACATTACTAAATTGCGATACAGGTACTAAAGGGCAAGTTTTTTATTTTGAAAAATCGAATTCGAGATTTTGATCATAATTTGCATTACCATGATCGAGAAGAATAAAAAAGTGAGCCTAGCAATTCTGTCTGTCGACTACAGCCTATATGGCTCGGCCGATTTTCTTGTCACTTGGTACATGGCAGATTTAATGTTTACCCCCGCATTTTTGTTTAATGATTTCTTTAAGAAAAATTCCAAACATTTCAATAAGTGAAAGTTCAAACTGGGTCGCACGAACTTCCTCTTATGTAATAAATGAAAAAGTCGTTGTAGCGGTTTCATAAGAAAACAAACTTTAGTATACATATCAAATTTTTAAAATATTTTTCAGAAAACATTTTGGACCGCCAATTTAAATTTTTTATTATTGTACAGATAAAAATAAAAAAAATATTGACCCGTTTTTGAGATATCAAATGTTCAAAAAAAAATCTGATTTTTTTTTTTCAAAATTCTAAAAATATTATTTTCTTAGTTTAAAATGCACTGTTTTTTTTAACTTTTAAAATTCCATTATAATCCGATAATTTGAAATTAGAAAAGATGAGTCTATGGTAGTGACTGGACTTCAGTAATACCTTAATTTCAATTTTTTTTCTTATTGAATTATAGAAATTAATCGAAATAAAAAAAAAATGTCAAAATTCTAGGTGCTATTTTTGAGAAAAATAAGATTTTCTAAAACCATTTATTTAAATTTGTATGGTGGTTACCCTTATTTTTGGATAAAATTTAAAAGCTTTTAATCGTCAAGATTTAAGATACTAAAAAAATCAAGTATGGGGTTTTCGAATCCATTTTGTTCGTGGAAAATTTGAATACACAATACTCACTATCCAGCCCTAGCATATAAGAAAAAATTCGGCCTTAGCGGGGTATCCGTTCGGAGCGGAAAATTCTCTGATTTCGTACAATTCGGAGGATTTTTGCTTTGAGGTATTCTTCCGAAATTGCTGACAGCTTAATGCTATTGTTTTTCCGATTTCGCCCGACACAAATTCTTAGAAGAACAAATTACGACAACGCATTTGTGTATTTTTATTATTTCCGATAGGATACCTCGAAAGCAATTTGACCCTCCGACAAAGTATACGTTACGGACAGTTTTCCGCTCCGCACGAATACCTCGCGCGAAGGCCCGATTATCTCAATCGGTTGTACAGTTTAAGAGAAAATCAAAAAAAAAAAAAATACTTTTGGAACACCCATTTGTTGGAAATGTTGTTCAAGCACTACCTAAGCTATAACTGAACAAAGTTTTTTGATTTTTACTTGCGATATAGGTACTATAGGGCAAGTTCTGCATTTGGAAAAAAAATCGAACTCGAGATTTTGATCAAAGTTGACATTACGATGATAGCGAAGACGAAAAAAGTGGGTCTGACAATTCCGTCTGTCTGTCTGTATGTCTGTATGTCTGTATGTCTGTATGTCTGTACCTCGAACTACAGCCTAAACTACCGGACGTATTTTCTTCAAACTCGGTAGTTAAGGGTCTTCGGTGATTCCCTAGAGGAAAAATTGAAATTTTTTTTTTAGCTCCAAAACTAAGGGTACCCCCCATACACCCATAATGCAAAATCTTATTTATCTAGAAAACGGCTCTAACGATTTTGATAAAAAAAATTAAGTGTGATATTATGGACATGGACTATATTTTGGTGAACAAAAAATTTGGGGGGAAATGTTATTAGGGGTACCTGTCATAGAACGGTTTTTTTGATTTTTGAATTTCTCACCAACGGCTCTAACGATTTTAACCAAAATTTTTATGCAGGAGCTGCTTTGCATTTAAAAAAATATAAACTAAAAATTTTTTCGAAAAAATAGTTTTTGGATTTTTAAAAAAATAATGCAATTTTTTTTTGAAAATTCAATATCTTGAAAACTGATACACGATTAAATTTTTAAATTACGTTTTAAAATGTATTTTACTAAATACTAACAATTTGCATATCAATTTTTTTTATAAAAATTTTAAGGAAAATTTAGTACACAAAAAACATGTTTCAGTGTGTCTGTATGTCTGTACCTCTCACTACAGCCTAAACCCTTGGACCTATTTCTTTCAATCTCGGTAGTTAAGGGTCTTCGGTGATTCCCTAGAGGGGAAATTGAAATTTTTTTTTAGCTCCAAAACTAAGGGTACCCCCCATACACCCGTAATGCAAAATCTTATTTATCTCGAAAACGGCTCTAACGATTTTGATAAAAAAAATTAAGTGTGATATTATGGACATGGACTACATTTAGGTGTCAAAAAAAATTTGGGGAAAAATGTTATTAGGGGTACCTGCCATAGACCCGTTTTTTTTTTATTTTCGACTTTCTCATTAACGGCTCTAAGGATTTTAACCCAAAATTTTTAGCAGGAGTCCCCTTAAGTTTAAAATAATATTGTATATAAAAATATTCGAAAAAATATTTATTGGGTTTTAAAAAAAAAAAAAAAATTTAAATCAATATCTTCAAAACCTATGAACGATTATTTTTTGAAATTATTTCCTAAAACCAATATTATTAAATACTTAAAATTCGCATCCCACATTTTTTTCTTGAAAAATTTTAGAGAAATTTCTTATATAAAAATTTATTTAATAATAAAACGATTTTTTAAGGTTTATTTGCATAAATTCATACTTTTCCGGAAACCAGACGGCAATTTTATGCATTTGAACATTATTATCTCATTAAATCCATGTTTTATATTTATAAAATGTATCTTAAATTCCAAAGTACTTTTACATAAGAGCAAGTTCGTGCGATCCAGTCGTGCATTTTATTTGTTTTAAATCTGTGGAACAGTTTTTAAGACAAACAAAATATTTTATAAAATTTCGAAAAAGCTTATGGCAGGTAAAAATGATATCTTTAAATTCAAACAAAAATCGACCGAGCCGTTTAGGTTGTAACCGAAAAGACTAACTATTAGACAGAATTGCGAGACCCATTTTTTTGTGCTTCTCTATCATCGTAATGTTGAGTTTGATTAATATCTCGATTTGTTTGCATTGAATTTAAATCAGACTTCAATAAATTACAAAATTAAGACAAAAATGCATTTGGTGAGTACTTAAATTATGTACAGGTTGGGCCATATATTGGTTTCTTTTTAAATCATATGTATGTTATTTTGACACTTACATCTGTTCCCGCTCAAAATCTCGACACAAAGTCAGTAGGTTTAATACCTCCGCGGAACGAAATACTTAAAACTTTATTTCCAAAGTGAGTGCTGTGTTGCCCAAACAGTGGCTGTTTTTTATAAGAAGTTTTGGCCGAAATGAAGCACCAACCGCTCCTGCTGTACGCAAGTTTGTGCAAAAAGTTGGTGAGACTGGTATGCTAGCTTATGCTCATGGTCTCCGTTGTAGTATACGGCGCGCACAGACGAGAATGTGGCTGCTGTAGCCGAGAGTGTGAGACTCATTTACACGAACAACAACTCACCATCGATCTCAACAGCTCAATAATTCACGCACTAGCCTGAGGAGAATTCTGCACAAAGATCTCAGACTATTCGCTTACAAGGTCCAATTGACTTTAGCAATTAAAGGCACATGACCATCCGCTTGAACGACAACGTTGTGTACCATAATTGATGGGATTATAATATTATGTACATGAAAAAAAATTAATGGTGTTTATTTGATTGCATTAAAAAAAAAAAAACTTTTATTTTGCCCACCCTTTACATTGCAACTTATTATCATCTTACCTTGCAAACAGAAAATAGGTGGTTGTAGATGGTCCAAATATTTCAAGTTTTTGACCAACAGTAAGAGGAGTCCCCCAAAGATCTATACTTAACCCCCTGCTTTTCTTTCTCTAAATAAACGAACTTCCCTCAAATATTTCGTACTCTTATATCCAAATGAAATGCTGATGATGTTCAATTGCTTCACAGCTGTCTTATTAGACTAATTGAAGACTGTGCAAAAACCATCAACAGTAATCTAAATTTCACGATGGTTAGACAGAAATTGTCTATTTTTAAACCCTGTAAAGACTAAATGCATCGTAGTAAGTAAGATTCATTTGAATCTTTCCTACTTTCCAGTCATAAGCCTCAAACATTCCTCAATTGAATATGTTGAAGGTGAAAAAAACCTAGGTGCCTAATTCAATAGAAAATTGACATGGGAGAATCACATCAATGTGGTAGTAGGCAAAGTTTATGGAGTCCTCCGTATGCTCTGGCCCTCACAGTATTTTACTCCTTTAGGAATATGCTTAATTCTAGTCAAAACGCTAGTGATGCTTAAATTAACATTTGGATATGAAGTTTTCAACGACTGCGATGCGGTCAGTCGCCAAAAACTCAATCTTCTTTGGAAAACCCAACGACGTTCCTTCCTTACTCGCACTCTAACCCCATCCATATGCACAGTCATCCCTATGGAATTCACTAATTTCTGGTATGACTTCCAGTGGTAAGTAATTCAATGGGTGCACTCAGCCACCTACAACCCCTGATTTAATTTTGGGTTAGGGATTAGTGTTAACGTTCCATCTCTTACAGTTTATAAGTTATAGTAACGTTGGGCAGTCTGCCATCTCAATTGACTAACATCAGCGTCCGGGGACCAAGTGCCACACGCACCTATTGGTCCGACTAAGTGCCTGAGCTTGCTCTCCGCTGTTACGTGTCATTCGCAACATCAAATTCTATGGCTGATGCCCCACTACTGCCTTTCTCTCTATCACAAGTTTGATAGAATCATCTTTCAAATAAAAATTGGAAACGCTAGGAACGCTGTTAGGAAACCGAAAAAATGACGGCACATTTTTCCGTAACATAAAAAGAAAAAAATTAAAAATTTGGAATTTTCTATTCAGGAGCGTGGCATCTACCCACTTTCTCAAAAATTCTAAAAAAATAACATTTATGTATTTTGTTGTGATTAACTTTAAGACCATTCCATTGGCACTAAATTGACAATAAGTACATTAAGCATTAGGGTAGCATTATATTAGCAGACAATCTTCCAAATTTTTGCCCGTTTTGTTTCCGACACTCTTCCTCAACTATTTTAAGAGATCTCTTGTCTGAAACTTCTATGCCACTTCATTGTTTTGCCGAAGAATCTACCCTCAGCTTTTCTTACTCGTTCTCAAACTTCCATGCATCTCTTTCATAAATAGAATTGGATCATTAAACTCCGATGTTAAACAGCATTTTTAAATGGGGTATACAAAATTAGTGTAGAGTTAAATCCTTCGAAAACTCGATGATATGTACCCCTTACGCTATTGTCCATGAATGGCACTTGCATTGAAGAATCCGAGACCCTCTCGATACTCAATATGTGTATCAACGATGATGTTCTTGGAATGACCACGTTCTCAAGACCGTCAAAAACGCTGCTAAATTCTTAGGATTTCTATTGAGACCCATTGATAAAATATCACTGTACAGTACATCTTTTACAAATCTATAGACAGTTCAATGTTGAAGAAAAATTAAAATAATCTTTTTTTTTGTTCCAACACTATTTATTTAAAACAAAATCATTAAGCCATGTTAATCACCGTGTTTTACATCAAGACCAACTATGCAAATAATATCAACATTAAATATAATTATCCACAAATACAACCACAATCCATGGCCACAAAGCTTACTTGTACTCACGCTCTTTTTCACCATCATATCGACCCAACTTCCCCCTATTCAAAATGAGGAATTACAAATTCCAGTTCGACCACTTCCGGATTTTTCGATTAACAAAGATTAATAACCAAAAACAAGGACAAGAACTAAAATTGCACAAATCAAAGTCACTTGAACTACAGAAAACCACAATATCGACAGCGAACAGCGAGCAGCGCACCACCACCACCACCAGCTGCCCTCATGCTCAGTGAGATTTCAATTTAGCTTCCTAACTCTAAACTTTGACCAAAATCCAAAACCAAGGGTACAACCATCTGCTGGCTTTGAATATCAAACAAATCAAAAATATTGGTCGAAACAATAATAATTGATAAACCACAAATGCAATATGTCAATTCAGGTAACAACAAATACAAAATACAAAAAAAATAAAATGCACGACTGGGTCGCACGAACTTGCTCTTATGTAACAGACTAGGAATTTTAAAATCGAATGTTATTAGAGAAAACTGTTCATAAGGATCAAATTATTTTTTAAATTCTTTTAGTAGTAAGAGACAAAAACAAAATGCTATCCAAATATGAATTTATGCAAGAACAAAAATTATAAGTCGTAGTCGTTTCTTAAAAAAAGCTTTTATGTACAAACTTTTTAAAAGCTTTTGAAGAAAAAATTTTGGTACGCCAATTTAAAGTTTTTATTATTGTTCGAATAAAAATAAAATTTACAAAAAAAAATATTGAGCCGTTCCTGAGATATCGAATTTTCAAAAAAAAATAAAAAATAGATTTTTTTTTTCAAAAATTCAAAAAATATTAATTTTAAAGTTTTGAAATGCAATGTGTTTTAGACTTTTTAGAAGCTTCTCTTTGAAAAATTTCATTAGGATCCGTTATGTGGATAATGAGAAATTCAAAATTCGAAAAAATGGTTCTATGGTAGGTACAAGCTGTAATGTCTTAATTTCAAAATTTTTTTTATTAAATTAAAGATCGTAAAAATTAATTGAAAGAAAAAAAATTTTATCAAAATTCTCGGAACCGTTTTCGAGAAAAATACGATTTTTGAAAATCATTTTTTTTAATTTTTTAGCATTTGTATGGTAGGTACCTTTATTTTTAGGTAAAATAAAATTTTTTTTATCACATCTTGTAGATTATATTGAAAAACTTTTATTTAGCAAGTTTAAAAAAAATCTAGCATGGGGTTTTCGAAATTTTGAGTTTTGAAAAAAAAATTTTGAAGTTTTTTTTAAAAATCCAAAAAAATTTTTTTTGAAAATTTGAGTACACAATTCTATTCAGGTTTTTGGGGAGCCTTAGCAAAAAAAAAATGATCAAAATCGGCTGTACCGTTTCTGAAAAAATCAAAAACAAAAAATATGGTTCCATGGGGGGTACCCTCAATAACCATTTTTCAGAAAATTTTTTTCATCCAGTACCTAGCTTTAATTAAATGAAATTTTTTTGTGTTTTTATTTTTAAAATCTGTCGAACAGTTTTTGAGAAAAAAAAATGTTTATAAAATTTCGAAAAAAAATCGTATGGGGGGTACCGTTATTTTTGGTCTTAAAAAATCAAATCAAAAAACATCCGGGGGAAAAAAATTAAAACCCATATCTACCAAGTTTGAAGAAAATCGGCCGAGCCGTTTAGCTGCAATCTAACGGACAGACAGACAGACAGACAGACAGACAGACAGACAGACAGACAGACAGACAGACAGACAGACAGAATTGCGAGACCCACTTTTTTAGTCTTCGCTATCATCGTAATGTCAACTTTGATCAAAATCTCGAGTTCGATTTTTTTTACGAATGCATAACTTGCCTTATAGTACCTATAAGTCGCAAGTAAAAAAACATGGAACCCACATTTCTATAGCAGCCATCAGCAGCAGAGTTGTTGCTGTTAAAAACACATTGACGGTTACCTGCTGTATTTTTGGGTGAGAGAGGTATTGACATTTGGAACTGTCAATGTTTTGGTATAATTAAAAGTTGTTGATACTTTTTCGTTCATGGTCAGAAAAACAAAATGCACGACTGTATCGCATAAAGTTGCTACCACATCAAGGCTTTATAGTTATGTAATGTTCCTTCAATTGATGATTATAATAGAAAACATGAACAAAGTCAAAAGAACTAAGAAAATTGATATTTTTATTTTTGAAACTAAAAAATTAATTTTTAAACTTAGCAACTTATCTTTCTATCTCAGTTAATGGCAAATGTATGAAATCTTTATTCGAATCGATAGTACGGTCGATACCCTTTCTAACATTTTGGCCGGTATCTTACGAATAAATGCTTCAATGTTGGCTTCCAGTGCGTCAATCGAAGTGGGCTTGTCACTATAAACATTAGCATTAATTTAGCCCCACAAAAAATAGTCTAGAGGCGTTAAATCGACCGGCCCCAAACCTGAAATAAACTGTTCATCGAACTCGCCCCTCAATTGGTTCATTGTTACGCATGCTGTGTGGCATGTGGCACAGTCTTGTTGAAACCACATGTCATGCAAGTCAAGCTCTTCCATTTTGCACCAAAAAAGTTTGTTATCATCGCACGGTAGCGCTCACTATTCACAGTAACGTTGCGATTCGCATCATCTTTGAAGAAATACGGCCCAATGATTCCGCCAGCCCATAATCCGCACCAAAAAGTGACTTTTTCTGAATGCATTGGTAGCTCTTGCAATACTTCTGGCTGCTCTTCACTCCAAATACGGCAGTTTTTCTTGTTCACGTATCCATTCAACCAGAAATGAGCTTCGTCGCTGAACACAATTTTTCGATAAAAAAGGTGATCTTAGGCCAACTTTTCAAGAGGCCATTCACCGAAAATTCGGCGTAGTGATAGGTCGTTCGGCTTCAATTCTTCCACCAGCTGTATGTTGAACGGCTTTACACCTAAGTCCTTCCGCAAAATTTTCCACGTAGAACGTAGTGGAGCAACAGAGGCCCAATTGCTGCGAACGGGCGCCGAATCGATAATTCACGGTAATCACTAACACTTGCCGATACAGCTGCGATATTTTCCTCAGAACCTATGTTTGGTTTAACGTGAGCACCTGTCGATTATGATTTAATCCTTCGGAGGGCCTACCCTCATCGGAGTCAGATTGGGTCCTGACCATTAACCCCGACATAGCCGAAGCTATCTCAATAGCAAAGTTGTGACATGTTGCAGCATGTGCACATCACCTCTTTCTTAAAGGCGAGGTCTATCTAACACCTCTTGAATTCAAGCAAGCTTGAAAACCATGTGTCTCCGAACTCTTAATAAACCACGCCACCACGATACTCCCACAAGGGGGCCTACCTCATAGATAGCCTGAAGAAATAGGCCAAGCATAGCGTAACCTTACTATCACGAAGATAGATGGAGGAGAGGGGTAGGCACGACTCAAGTTTCCAAGACGCAACAACCCTCAATCTTCTGGGCACTATCTCCCGTGGCACCAGAATATAGATTCCGGTGGAGCTTCGCAACCCCGGTCACTTACAGAAGAGTTCCTGCAAAACTCCGGGCCTCGCAAATCTTAGGATACACACACCAAGAAATTGCTCGAAGTAGTAACCAACAACTTAGTGTGCTTCCTTTTGGTATTTATTCACCTTACGGCAAACTGGGTAAGACAATTCCATCCTATCAAGTTGGTTCAGTTACTTTTGTAACCTATCCACAGGCACCACGAGGAGGTTGATAGGAACCCGGAGTGCAATAGAATTGCGTCAGCAGCCATCAGTTACTGTTAACCCAACAGCGATATTGTTCCGTAGAGACTTACCGGACCAACCATATCAGCAATATCTACATATATACACTCCCAGAGCGGGAAGCGCGCATTAGCAGCCATCCGTCCCACTAACCCATGTCAGTGAGTAATGCTCCGAAGAGACTTACCGGACCAACCACATCAGCACTCCTCCGCAGACTCCAGGAGCGCATTGGATTTGCACATCAGTAGCAATGACCCCGGTCCATCTGAGGCGTGTTCTCAGTTGGACGAGCTCGGACAAGCCATTTACCACATCAGCACTCCTCAATACACTCCCTCCTGCGATATTTTCCTCAGTTCGCAGCGTGTTGGTGGTTTAATGTCCAACAATGTAAATTTGGTGCGATATTTAGTCACAATAGCCCGAATAGCCGCCTCAGTAGGTCGATTAAACTGACCATAAAATGGAAGAAGCGCGCGATGAACTTTATTCAACAATTTATTTGCAAGCGTTGTTCGTTTGTAAGACGATTCATGGGTAAATTATAGACCAAACTGAAGATGTTTGACAGTGACAAAAAACACGAAACGTGCGTGAGCTGTCAAAACCAATGTTGCCAAAAGAAAATAGCAAAAAAATCACCCATTATAACATGAAGAACCTGTTCGCAAAATTTGGGAAAAATTCCATTATGGTTTCCAGTCAGAGAATTTTAAATAGACTTGACAACACCCAAGGGGTTATGAATACCCTCTAGATGTCTTAGCACAGTGCGAGCGTTATGAAAGAGAAGGGGGTCTTGAGTAGGAGATGACAATTTACATTTGACATAAAAGTCTGGATACTGAAATGGGAAGAAAAAACAGAGTTGGGTCAATGATTCAACATTCGTGTGGAACCGCTAAGGTTTTAAGTCTCAATATGCAGAAAGTGAAATAACTACTCTTTGAGCACAGTGCAAACGTTTTAGGAAAGCTGGAAAGGATTTATTATGAGATACCGATGCACATTGGCTCTCTTAACGTTGAGAGACTAAAGAAAGAATTTAACAGTACGTCCGAAGTTGGACTCAAGGGTTAACTGTTGTGTACTCCCTGAAGCGCAAATATTTCGGTTGAATTGTTCAAAGGGAGAATTACAACTGGCTATTTCGCTAGAACCCTGTTTATAAAAATAGCGTTAAAATAATGAAAAACAAAAAAAAATGTGCTCGAGAGATATAAATAGTTAAATCATCTTTCATTTTTAAAACTCTTTTTTCGATTCCATCCAAGAGCCTCAAGTGGGTTATTGGAGGACCTACCTAAATGTGGGAATTATACTCAAGCTTTGGACGCTCATAACTTTATAGATTAAAGCCCGACCAAAAGGGATAAGAAATCTCTTGTAATTTGAAAGACACATAATAGACACATAGACTTACATAGCATCGTCTTTGGCGACGACGTCGAATATGTAGTTATTCCACACAAGGTGATAGTTGATCCACATACTCAGAGCTGTTCCGGTTTCCTCAATGTAAGTATGTACCGCTCGCAAATAGCGACTTGGGGTGGGGGGTTGCACTTTAACGACAGAAGACATCATTGAATTTTTGAAGCAGTAAATTCTATGTGGTTTTTCGTTTCTCATTTGACAATGCTATCAGGATCAGAATATTTACTAAGCTTATCATACGCTTGTGTTCTAAATCCAAATCCGAAAAACAAGGACATGCATTTGGAAACGAATATAAAAAGCTGAGAGTAATGATATCAGCAAAATATTGTAATGAATATGAAGTTTCAGACAAACGATCATTGATGAATACGGAAACAGAGTCGGAGACAGAACGAATCCCTGTGGCACACCAACATTTATTTTATGAATGTAAGACCTTAAATCATCTGAACAACTTGTATTGAGTGGTTCAAAAGGTTGTTTCTAATCCAACGAAGAAGAGATTCATCAATGCCAAATGCAAGCATTTTCGATAAGAGAGCTTGATGCCAAACTCTACCAAATGCTTTTTATCAATTGCAATAATCTTATTTTCTCCAAAATTATGTAGATTTATGCACTGTTCAGTGAGATATACAATCAGATCACCAGTGACACTATTGCTGTGAAAACCATACTGCTGGTGGTTAAGAAATTTTTTTTCTTCAAGATATTTCTTCAACTTATAATTTATCAGCATTTACATGTTCTTGAAATGAAGGAACGTAAGTGGAATTGGTTAATAATAAGAAGAAGAAGCTTCGCTCTTTCTGACTGACATGCTGGACAAATGCCATTCTCGATCAAGTCGGAATAGAAGACTAGTAAAATAAGAAAGATGAAAAAGGTGACGCAGCACGCATCTGTTTTTCCAGCGTTAAAGAACACCTTTTCAGAAAAATGAGTCGGAAGTTATTCGGGCCAGTGGATATTTGTTGTTTGAGATCTTTCAGTACTCATGCCACCTTACAAGTATGAAAGAAGATTTGTCCCATTAAATCGTTTACGCTCTCAATTACAGGAGGAGTCATAATATTATCTGGCAGCGTCAAAGAAAATTCGCTTTTTTGTGAGGTGACCTAAGGAGTGTGATTAAAGATGGGCGTAAGAACCGAAGACGAAGTAGTATTTGGCTCCTCGAATATGATCATTGTAGGTCCTTCTAGCTTTTTTAAACTTATTCCGAGTTCCTCTAGGGTAGAATTTATAACAAAGGATGTTTAAAAAAGAAAAAAAATCATTGCAAGGACTTAGAAAACCTAAGCATTTCGCTGCATTTTTAGTCTAGAATTTTTGATAGAATTGAATTCCACAGGTTTTTTAATACCCCATTTCACGATGCTGCTTAAATCTGAATATAATGAACTCAACATGATCTGCCATTGCAGCTTCAAATTCAAAAAAGAGGGAAGTTAATCTGGAAAAGAGTATAATAAACTAAGAATGCTGTAATCAGCAAAACAGTTAAATGGATTAGTAGTTTCAAATAGGAGAGGTCATTTATGAAAATAAGAAATAGTATCGGAGACAATACGGAGCCTTAAGGTATACCAGCTTTTTTTTTTAAATTTCAAATTTATAACCATCAAAAACAACTTGTAGGAGTGATATATTGATACATTTTCTTTAAGAGAGCTTTATGCCAAAATCTATCAAATCCTTTAGAAATATCAAGAGTAATACTCGTAATATAGATTTCTCCAAAACGATGTAAGGATTGATTCCACTTTTCAGAAAGAAAAGCCATCAAATCACCATTGAATATGTTAGAATGAAAGTCATCATTAAGAAGCTTTCACCTCTCAAAATATTTCATAACTTGATTATTGATCAGTATTTCCACGTCCTTGGAAAGAAGGAATGTCAGAGAAATTGGTTGGTGAAGTTGAACCACCTTTTTTAGAAATTCGTTGAACAAATACTTTTTACTTGCGACTTATAGGTAGGAAGGTATGATAGCAAGGACTAAAAAAGTGGGTCTCGCAATTCTGTCTGTCTGTCTGTCTGTCTTTTCGACTACAGCCTAAACGGCTCAGCCGATTTTCTTTAAACTTGGTAGATAGTATTTTTAATTTTTCCTCCCACACTCTTTTTTCTTTTTTTTAAGACCAAAAATAACGGTATCTGCCATAGGATTTTTTTTTTCGCAGTCCCACGGATTTAAAAAAAAAAAATTCAAAAAATTTCATTTCGTTAAAGCTTAGAAATGGTTGAAAGAAAATTTCAAAAAATGGTTATTATTGGTAGCCCCCTTGAAACCATTTTTCTGGTTTTCGATTTTTTCAAAAACATCAGGACAGCCGATTTTGATAATTTGGATATTATTGTGTTTTCAAATTTTTCAAAACAAGTTTTTTTGGATTTAAAAAAAAAATCATTTTTTTTTTTTTTAAACTCATATTTCAAAAACCTCATGCTTGATTTTTTTAAAACTTGATATATAAATAAAAGTTTCTTAGAACAAATCATAAAATGTAAGAAAAAAAGTTAATTTTACCTAAACATAACGGTACCCTCCATACAAATGTAAAAAAAATGGTTTTCGAAAATCGTATTTTTCTCAAAAACGGTTCCTAGAATTTTACTACAATTTGTTTTCCTTGGATTAGTTTTTTTTTTTGATTAATTAATGATCTGTAATCAAATAAAAAAAATTGAAATCAAGATATTGCAGCTTGTACCTTCTATAGAACTATTTTTTTCAAATTTAGAATTTCTCATTACCGACAAAACGGATTTTAATACAAAAATTTTATAGAGAAGTTTCTAAAAAGTTTAAAAAACATTGCAAAACTTCAAAAAAAAATATTTTTGGTTTAATAAAAAAAACTTTTTTTTTTGAAAATTCGATACCTCAGAAACGGCTCAATATTTTTGTTTTAAATTTAATTTTTATTCGAACAGTAATAAAAACTTTAAATTGGCATACCAAAATTTTTTCTTAAGAACGTTTTATAAATGTTGTATATAAAAGCTTAATTTTTTTAAGAAACCACTACAAAGACTTATAATGTTTGTTCTTGCATAAATCTAGATTTGCTTGAATCACATGGCATCCTATTCTTACCTTTAACTACTAAAGAAGTTTTTTAAGTCATTTAAAAAATTAATTTTATGCTCTAATAACATTCATTTTTGAAATTCTTAGTCGTTTACATAAGAGCAAGTTCTTGCGACCCATTCGTGCATTTTATTTTCATTCAGATGGAAAACGGCCTGAAAAATAGGCTAGACAAAAGCTTACGCAGTGATTTCGCCGAAGTGGAAGAACTCATTTATATACAAATCGGGGCCAGCGGATTTAAGAATGACTAAATATTTGAGTTCTCTAGCTACTGTACGACTTGATTCTAAGTAAATAGAAAAAGTTAAATCTCTCAAATACAGGTGGGAGCCAGTCGCTATCTACCAAAGTGGAGTTTGCTGCTAATTGTTCTACAAACGCAGACGACCTATCAAACAAGCAAAACTGCAGATTGTGGGGCTCTGAAAATCCAAGGTCAACACACAAGCATCACTTACACCCATCCAGATGCACTGTCTGTTACAGTCTAATGGTCGAAAAAGATATTGGCCCATAGTTTTTATAGAAAGAGTATAAAATGCCAGAAACGACTTCCGGGTCTTGGTCTACTGTCCACTAGTTCCAAGAGTCCAAGAGATTAACGTTTTTGACAGTGGTAAGTCTTATTTGGCTTTTATGAAACCCATAACAGTTTGTTTTACACGAAACCAATACTTGCCCCATAGACCATGTAAGATATATCAATTATTTCAGAATCCAAGTCCTAACAATATGTAATTATTTGTTTTAATATTATAATTAATTCATTTCGTTTGTTTTAGTAGCACTTTGTTTTGGAACCACATTGAAAAGCTATAATTCATTCGATGACAGTTTGCTGTCAGAATGACAACAACTTTAATTTAATATTGAAACAACCAGCAATAAATAAAAGGAATTTCAATGTCAAAAAATTAAGGAATTAATGGTAGAACATGAAGATTTTATCAGAACGTTAGTTAACTAGAAAGATATTTATGAATTTTTCATGAATCATAATTAGGAAAAAAAATTATATTTTATTTTCCATTGCCCTAAAATATTTGGCTTTAGGCATTACGTTGAGCGAGTAGCCCCTGTTTTACGATAGGCTTGTCGGGCCTTCACCGTCGTTTCTTCATCGTTTGGTGACAAAACAGTCGTACGTCAAAGCAATGCAAAATCGGCCGAGAATATCGCCACTTTCCGTAAATGTGTAAAAGAAGGCGGCCTTTCGCAAGATTCACCTTGTCGAATTTAGCATCGGGACTACGGCCTAGACTTGAACAAGATCCAACTGACTCAGGAACACCTTTGGTTTGCTTTCGGAAGAGGACCCCAATTTTCTTCAGAACTACTGTTTAACTCAGAGAATCTTTATTTATTCGCTTCTAAATGCTCGCAGTCGTTTCTGGTTCATTGGTGTAGACTAGTGACTTTAAATATCCGATTAAGAAAGTAATCTTATGGCGTCAAATGGCCCCAACATGGTGGCCAGTTAACAGGGCCATTTCGTGAAATTAATTGTTCGTCAAATGTGTGTTTCAGTAAATTAATTATCCCAAACTGTATTCTCCTAAAAGAACGCAACCCTTAAATGAAACGCAAATTTTTAATAGTATTCAATATTTTTTTTATTAATTATTAAAAGAGCTCCAGATCCCTACCACTGTTGGGGGAAATCTTCAGCTTAACGTAAGAACAAGTACTGACAACTAAATTATCGAAGAAACCCTTTTTATACCAATAGTAATTTGCCTACTCAAGAAATCTGTATTTGACTGGAGATCATATGCTGGCCTTTGATTCATTGAATTGCTTCAGTTACTAAAGTTACTGAAAAGACAAAATGTGCTGTCATGCCGAAGCTTGCATGTTAAATAAAGGAACATCGTAGTAGAAGTGCAGTCCAGGTTGAGCATATGGAAAGACCATTTCTCCAAACTTTATTACAGCGATGAAGAAGAGTATTCTGCTGCTATAGTGATAATACCATTACTTACGCAGACCGACAATATGGCACACCCTACCTGGACTAAATGGGCTATACTAAGACTATATCGAATATTAAGTCCAACAAAGCCGCTGAAGCTGAAGGACTCGCTGCCAAACTGTTCAAGTCGCAGATGATAACTTGGTTGCTCAACTGCAAAATATGGTCGGAGGAAAGCATGCCCGATGAATCGAATTTCAGCATTGTCTGCACGATCCTCATGAAAGGAGACCATAGTCAGACCAGAGCCATAAGTCTCCTTAAAATCGCATAAAACATTTTTTCTGCCGTGTTATGTGAATACCTGAAGCATTTCGTCAACAACCTGATAGGTCCATACTAGTGCGTGTTTAGGCCAGCAAAGTCCATCATCGATCAAATATTCACATTACGACAAAAAAACCCAAAAGCTTTAAATCACACATACCATCTTTTCCTCGATTTCAAAGCCACCTATGAAAGCATCTACTCGTATAGGGACAAACTATAAAGGGCAATGTCTAGTTTGTGCAGGATGACGATGGAGAACGCATGCTGCTTCATCAAGATCGGAAAAAATCTTACCGATCCATTTGATATGTAGAAAAAGGTTTTAGGCAATCGTGCGACCTCTTCAACATCGTTATTAAAAGAATAGCAACAAACCTCAAGGGTCAACGCTAGACGCACAATCTTCTAAAAGTCCGACCAATAACTCGGATACGCCGACGACATTGATATAACTGGAAGAACAAAACGTGATGTCAGTGGTGCGAAGAAGAAGAGTTGAGCGGTCAATGAAGGCAAGACCATGTACTTACTGTCATCAAGAAACGATACATAGCACCGTGCATCGTCTTGGATAGAACTTCACCATAGAGAGCTATAATTTTGAGGTAGTTCAAGCTAAATAGCGAAACCGAATTAGTTAAACGAGTTGAAGTTCAGTGATTGAGATAGCTGGGTCATGTAGAGCGACTGGACCCAAATGCTTCTTCTGGGAAAGTCTTCCAATCAGACACCGATGGACGGGGCAGAAGAGGAAGATCAAGACTCAGGTGGTACACACAAGTGGTAGAAGACCTCAACCAACTTAACGTACAAAGCTGGAGACAACTAACTAGGGGCCTAGGTAGCTGGAAAAGTTGAGGCAGTTCTCCACCCCGAAATGTAGCCCCACCTTAAGTAAGGAAGTAATATGTGAAGGTGTTCTAGGAATGTATACACCCGTCCTGCTAAAATCAGATACCCTCTAGTTGAAGCACAAAAAAGTATCCTATTCTGCTCACTGTTGACTGCAACGTTCTGACCATCATTATTTAGATAAATTCAGAGAACATTGCGGAGACAATATTGCGCTTAATATATCTTTGAAAACGCCTTTGGAGCTAGAATATGAAAGCGATATATTTATTTAAGTCATACAAGACGCCGCTGCATGGAACAACACTTCACACAACTTTAGAGATCGAATTAGAAGCACAGATACAATTCCACCGGAACTGTTTTTTTTTTAAATTCATTTTTATTTTTCATTTATCTTAAAACTACTTAAAGCTAGACAAAAATTCATAAAAACTAGCCTAATTATCCAATAACTTAAAACTGGCCCTATGCGGGCGCTCTAAGCTAAACTATATCTTAAATGTAATGCCTTTCGGCCTAAAAAAACTATTTTTAATTCAAAAAAACTATATCTATTTTTTTTTTTTTTCTCGAGAAAATTTAAAAAACTCGGATTCTTTATCATTTTAACTGTCTTGTGTTTAACGTGGACACCTGTCTATTACGACTCAATTCCACGGAAGGCCTACCTTCATCGGAGTCAGATTGGGTCCTGACCATTAAGTCCGACATAGCCGAAGCCATCTCAGTAGCAAAGTTGTGAGGTCTATCGAACACCTCTTGAATTCAAGCAAGCTTGAAAACCATGTGTCTCCGCATTCGGAATAAACCACGCCACCCTGATACTCTCACAAGGGGCCTACCTCATAGATAGTTTGAAGAAAGAGGGGTAGGCATGGGCCAAGCAAGCGCAACAACCTTCAACCTCACTATCACGAAGATAGATGGAGGAGAGGGGTAGGCACGAGCCAATGCACAACAGCCAATGACGCAACAGCCCTCAATCTTCTGGCCACTATCTCCCGTGGCACCAGAATATAGCTTCCGGTGGAGCTTCGCAACCGAGGTCACTTACAGATGAGTTCCTGCAAAACTCTGGGCCTGTCAACCCTTAGGATAAACACACCAAGAAATTGGTCAAGGTAGTAACCAACAACTTAGTGTGCTTCCTTTTGGTCTTCATTCGCCTTGCGACGAACTAGGAAAGAAACTCCTAATCTTTTATTCACCTTACGGCAAACTAGGAAAGATACTTATAGTCTTTATTCACCTAACGGCAAACTGGGTAAGACAATCCCATCCTATCTAGTTGGTTCAGTTACTTTTGTAACCTATCCACATTCCACAGGCACCACGAGGAGGTTGATAGGAACCCGGAGTGCAATAGGACTGCATCAGCAGCCATCCGTCACTGCTAACCCATGTCAGTGATATTGCTGCTTATCCGTATCTGGAAACCATCAATTTGCTTTCCGGAAAAGCCACTCAATAATTGATCAGGTGTACAGAATAACCAATGGAATTGAGAAATCACTAGAGGGAAAAGATGTATGTTCAAGCGCATTTCTAGATGTCTCTCAAGCTTTCGACAAGGTCTGGCACGATGGCCTTAAGTTTAAACTGCGACAGGTCTTTTCGGATCAAATATATTACATCCTTGAGTCCTACCTTGAAAATAGGCTATGTCGAGTTAAGCAAGGGAGGGAATATTCGGATTTTAGGGTAATCAATGCTGGTGTTCCTCAGGGAAGTGTTCTCTGTCCGATTCTGTTTGTACTATACAGTACCAATATTCCTCAAGAAGAAGAAACCATAAAAGGTACTTTTGCAGACGATACGGCTATACTTGCAATATCCGATTCAGTTGAATCTACAACCGAGAAGCTCCAAACGAGCTCTAAATAAAATTTCGGTATGGACTAAGAAATGGCGAATTGTTCTCAATGAGTCCAAATCAACACATGTTAATTTTACTTACAAAAAAAATACCAATCTGCCCACTTACAATAATACGATGCAAATACCATATGGCTATGAAGCAAAGTACCTAGGAATGACACTAGACGCTAAGCTTAAATGGAAAACTCACGTTAAAAAGAAACGAGATCAACTTGAAAATAAACTACGTGAAATGAATTGGCTTATTGGAAGATACTCGTACTCCAAACTCAGCATTACAAAGTTCTCAGAGAAATCGTTAATGCTGCGTGGTATATTAGAAACAGTGATTTTCACAGAGACCAACTGTTGAAGATGAAATAGCAGCTTTCGCTGGGAAGCTACGAACTCACTTAAATGTTATAGTATTATTCGAAACAAAATTGATGAGACAAACTTTGTCCGCCGACTTCAAAGAACGAGACCATTCGATCTAGCGCCATAAAGAGTATCTGCTTTCAAATGCGGTATCCGCAGGTCCTCTCAGTGGGGAGCTACCTGCCAAACGTGATTATATTATGAAATTAAAACTACTTGATAAGGTAACTTAGTAGTCCTACGAACAAAAGGGAGGTGTTTTTTTTAGTGATTAGGAATGTTACACTACTATGAGTACCGGGCTCATAGTGTCTATGAAGATTCTTCACCTATCCACGAAAAAAAAAATCATTTAGATACTTATGAATATACTATGCAACCGATACAATAAAACACACCAAACAGTGACTTTTCTGGATGTTGTAATGGTATTTCGACAATGTTGGCAATGTTTTTCAAAATAACCTCAAAACAACCGAGAGCTTTTAAATCCTCTGTCACAGAAAACAGTGTTGCCAAATTAAAAAAAAACTCCAACTATAACAAAAACTCCCTTTATAATGTTACAAATGCCTTCACCAAGCACTACTGATGGCTCTTGATGGAAAAAGGTGCTGCCAAACTACTCAAAATTTTTCAAGCACAAATTGATAAAAAAAATATTTAAAGACACTTGAAAATTCTTCCTGGATACGTTATTTAACCCCTATTGGGGCGCGCTGTTTCTTAAATATCTTTTCCCAGACTTTATCAACCCTATTCTCCACAAAATCAAATTTTCAAATGCAAAACAGAATATTTTGAAACGTATTTTTAAATTCCTTCAAAACTGTGGCTTTGTTGAACAACGCTTGTTTCTGTTTTCGATTAGAATGCTGCGCGTTTACGAAGTGATAAAATATTGGTGGTATAACACAATATGGCACTCCATTTTCCAATCCACGTTGAAGCAGTTGCGCGTGTTTAAAACATGTGTAAGCATTTTCAGTGTTTGCTTTTCAAATGATGCTGTCAGCGAAGTAACAAAAACAAAGCGACACAAAATAAAAAAAAAAAAAACCCAGAGACCCCATCTATAGCTACTGATTCAATGTGTGACGTCTAAAGGAGGTACCTTTCTATATGCAAAGGTATGAGGGGGTTAACAGAGCAGCACACAAAAAAATACGATTTTCCATTTTTCTCGTTAAGTTCTCAAATATTTGCACAATCAATTTTCCATATTTTTCTTGTTCGTTTCTCTCTTTGTTCAACATCATCCCCTGCACCCACCAGCACCCTCTAACAGCCCCATATATCTGGTTGGCTATGCTGCTCTATCGGTTATGTGTGTGTGTGTGTTTAGGTGTATGCTTTATGCCTGAACCCGGCTCTTACTGTTTTGTAATTCTTGAATATTTTATGGTAATTCGCAATTATTATTTCCAACTCGTACGCGCTCGGGAATAACAGAACAAAACGTTAAATGTCCTGAATGATGCGATCGTTAACTAGCAAGTCCTATGAAATCGTCCCATGAGTGTGTGGGTGTGTGTCATTCCACCGCCACCGAAATGTCCTTGCACTGTGATGTACATACCTCAACCACCCATCCGCTGACAAATGTTTGCACAATCCCAAGGACACATTTGTACCTTCCTCCAATATATTTAGTTACATTTTGATTTTATATTATTTCTGTTCAAATTGTTGCACGCCACTCGATGGCAAATCAAAAATTCATGTCATTTATTTTGAACACACAAAAAGCAGGAGACGGTGAGGTTAGGGAGAATCCTTGCTGCCGTAGCCGCACAATTTTGATTAGACCCCGCGTTCGGTTGAAAAGGTAAAACTGGAGCGGGCTCCCGAACCCACAAACAGAAAAAATAAATAAAAATAAATAGGGGAGTGATGGAAAGCGTACGGTTTCACACTGAGAAATGTCTTCAATTACATTTCCCTTGATTAAGGAACTTAGTTTGGGGAATATTTATTTATTTTCGGATTGAAGCCTTTGTGCAGCTGTCGTTCTAGGTACCTCTATAGTTTGTTGAGTACAGAAAATGGCGTGTTTATTCACCTACTTCCACTTCGGAGTTGGTTTTTTTTTTCAATACGAAATCGAGTTGCTAAGGGGGTTCGTATGGGTGAGTGTGTGTATGCCCTTTGAATGAATTGAAGACATAAATATCCTTCAGGAAACGTTATTAATTGGCCATTCCCCAAAGTGCGGTCTAGGTTTTGGGTTTTCGTTGTGCGGATTCTTTTCGTTGTGTTATTTTTTTGTGAGCCGTTTCTGACTAAACTATAGCTAGAGCTGCAGAGTCTTGGGAGTGGTAAATCAAATTGAGTGAAAGACTGATTTATGGTTTACTTGAAAGAGGTAGAAATATTGAATTAGTAAGTTCAATGCATATACTAGTGACTTTTTTTTTTGAATTTCCTATTAATAGTGAATAATGAACCCTAAAGTGGTTTCAGCCATTGATTCGCGACTCAACTGAAGGAAGTTGGCTTGAAGGTAATTTTGTAGAAATTTTCTATTTTGGGTTGCTTCCTCCGAGCTATAAAAGGTAAATGAACTTTGCAAACAATTTAAAATAAAAGTGAATACCATACCCACACTGGTTTAAAATGTTAACCACTGCGGTGATTGGGAGGTAATTTCGACGAGAGGCTTTCTTAGGTTAGCTTGGGTGATGATGCGGCAACCCCTATATCACCTCACTTGGTACTCAATAGATTCATTGGGCTCCTCATGGTGTGGGTACTGTAGGAATGGGAAGGGTAAGTGAAAGGATTTAGTGAAAGTCTTAGATATTGGATACCTATCTGAACCATCCCGACTTCCGAATGAAGTCAAGGATGCCATTTAGTGGCAAAAATGAGACGTGATCCAGTTCATCGAAAAAGTATTCTCCGAGAGCACCTCTTCTAGGTCTGGCTAGGCTGGGGCATTCACAAGGGAAGTGAGATGAGCCCTTTTCCGCCTCTTCGTCGTGACATCCGCTGCCTAAATCAGATGTGCTGATGCTCATTATGTTCATGTGAGTTCCAATTGAATTTGTGACCGGTAAGGATTCAAACCAAGTCTTTCTTGATCTTGAGGTCTGCTAAGCCAAAGATTCCTTGAAATACGAAATGTGTGAATTGTTGACCATCTGTTCATTTGCAGTCTTGAGTATACACTCTGGTGAATTCTATACTTTTTCTGCTACAGTGGCATGAGTACTCAGGGTACAATTTGGCTCGGTTCAAGTAAAGAACCGTTTTTGGCCAGATCATCAGCCATTTCATGTTCATAAATATCACGGTGTCCCGGGACTCATCGAAGGGTAATTCAATTTGTTTCTTCGAGCAGTCTTAATTCACTACGGCAGCGAGCAAATAGATTTGACTTCGTGACAACTGACGAACACGAAGTAGCTCTAATTGCCACCTGGCTATCTATGAAGATATCAATGATAATTCACAGGTGGAAAGATATTTTTCTATCTCGCTAACTGCCAGCACTTCCGCTTGGAAAACACTGCACAAATTTTTTAACGCTCCGTTTTGGACCCGTCTATATAGACCGATACATGGTTTGCGTTCATGACCCGGTTTTCCATCCATATCTCCCTTTGTTGGAATTTTTGTCATGACCTTAAGATTGGTTCCCTGATTCAAGGCTGGCCACCAAACCAAACAGTCGTACGTCAGGATAGGCCTTATAATGACTTTGCGCATCCAATGAATGATTTTGGAGCTGGGTTCCCAAAGCTATTGTAGCTTTTTTCACTTTCAATCAAGTGGATAAGTAGAGCATCTGCCGTAGAGTGAGAATTGTACTCGAGCTATGGACGATTATAGGCCTTATAATTTATAGTCAGATCAGAAAGGTTGACAAATTTCCTTGCATGGCGGCGAGTGGAGTTTAAATGACAAAAGACATCATTGAGTTTTTCAAGCACTAATTCCTGCCCAATTAGTATTTCTCATTTGACAATGCAATCGAGATCAGAATTTAATGAGCTTATGATACAATGCCATTCTAAATCCAATCGGAGATAAAACGGAGCCCTGGGGCACATCAGCATTTATTTAATGAAATTCAGACTGCAAACCGTCTAACACAATTTGTATTGACTGGTTTGAAAGGTACTTTCAAATCCTCATCCTTTTAGAGAGACTCATGAATGCCAAATTTGCGCATTATTTTCGCTAAGAGAGCTTGATGCCATACTCTCTATCCAGAGACGGGGTGGATATTTGAATATTATCATAATTCATTAACAAAAATATACATTTATATATGAACCTTTTAAATAAATACAAAATTTCAATAGTATCTCACTCAAAATTTACTTTATTCGAATTTAAAGATACGAAACTCGTAATGAAAAAACCTTTAGAAATAAATATTTATTATATATAGCCTTATATATAGCCTTAAAATTTTATTCACGTTGTTGATGTGGAATTTATTGATTCACAAAATGGTCTATATTCATATGAATTGGTATACAGGGTGTCCAGTAGGTAATGGATAACCTGGCAACCAGTAGATAGATAGGTATTATTATTTTTTAAATTACTTTTCAATACAAAAACTATAAAATAAAATATTTAATTTCACCAAACTTTTAGTATCTCCCAAAAACAAAGAACCTTTCTGGGCAATTACTTCAAAAACATATCATTTTAATGAACTTTTAAAAATAGTCCAACACCTGGTTGTAATCATTATTAGGCCTGGAAAATTAGACAAAAACTAAAAAATCTCCAAAAAACTTCCGACAAAACTGAATTTTGGCGGAGACTTTATTTGTATGACTTAGGCATTTCCTAAAAATCGATATTAATTGAGATACAAGTTTTTGTATTTTTGTTTTTTTCTAATTTAAAAGTAAAAGTTGTAGCTTAAAAATTCTACACAAAAAACATTGTAATACAATAATTCGAACAATCAGTAGATTTTGAAAAGAACATGCAAAGAAAGGAATTTAAAAAATTATTATAAGAAAACTATACTAGATACGAGTATATACATATATGGGCTTATCCCGGTAAATTTTAACTTCTTGAGCTTGAAAAAAAAAATTAAAGCACGACTGTAAATTTGAGTTTTTCTTCATAAATAAAAAACTTCAAAATAACTCATATGTACTGCTTGTTGAAAAGTATAAGCATGAAAAATGAATTTAAAATAAAACACTGGCGAATGCATGAATGGGTGGCCATGGCCAATAGCATTTGACTCGATCGGTCGACTTCAAGATGCTATTTGTCCGTTTCTAAGGCTATATATATAGTTAATTTTGGACAAAGAAAAAAGACTGAACAGGAAATTTTAATTTTTATAATTTTTAAAACTTTTCTACTGAACATTTTTCTCTAAATTGACATGTATATACTATAAAAGCCGAAAACATGGGTTTGATTTTTAGCAGAGAAAAAAAAATTAAAAAATAGAAGAAAAGTTGTATTTTTTTTTACAAACTTTTTGTGCAGCATTTTTTGCTTAAGAGACATAAACATGATAAAATTGGAAAAGCAATTCATCTTAAATTATTTAAAAAAACGGGTTAATTGATTTGGTTTTAATTTTTAATCTTCACAGCCTCATTTTTCATACTTATTTGTTCAACACTTTTACCATTTTTGTTATAGTTTCTACAGTTAAAATTACGCTCATTGTAAAGGTATAATCAAAGAATGCTTTTGTGTGCTAGTAAAAAATTTGACTTTTTTGAAACAGTTACGTTTTTTACTTTAACTTGACATGAGGATCGAAACCGACGGTGAAACCAATTTTTAGTTTGAATAGGTAGAAAGAATCTTAGGTTAAAATAGAAATTCTTAAGACCTTCAAATTGCTTCGCCAACCTTTCAACCTTTAATCCAAGATCTTTTAAAAAATTGAACAATATCGAATAAAAATTTATTTATTTTATTTTTTATTTATTTATTTATTATATTTAATCAAGCAGATTTGTACAAATAATATATTGTCTTATAGACTACCGAATGCTAAATTATTACCTCGTCCCGGAAGAACCAAACGGACAGTTTATTAGGTCAAACGTCTCACAAGTTTAAGAAAACTCTAAGGAACAAAAGACAACCGATTTTTACAATAAATAAATTTTCTAATGTGGACCAAACAGAAAAACGAAATCTAAACAACATTTATTAAAACTGGAACTGGATAATTATCTTTTGACATCTGCTAACAATTCCTTTAGTCTTTGAAAATTTTTTCCACTGTCTCATAAATTTCTCTTCACTTCTTTCAAAATTTCAACAAAAAACTTAAATTAAATTCCTTCGATTTTCTTTTTTCTCAAAATTGAAATTTTCTTCAATTTTTTAACACTTTTATGCTCTTTCGCTAAATTTGACTCTTTGACTCTTTTGTCAGCAAATTAATTTACTAAATACATGTATCCCCTCCAAATTTCGCGTACTAAGTAGGAATAACGAGAAATTCATGGTAGCAGAATAGCTACTCAATGACTTTTAACTGTGTTTCGAAAGTAAAGAAGAGTTGGCAGTTATTTTCTTATGACCGATTTACAATGAAATCTACTTCGGTGGACGTTTTCTTAGATTTGGGGAAAAGTTAGGGATTGTCATAAACGTTCCATTTTTACCAAATGTTTGAAGGTACATAAATTATTAGCATGAAAATTATAACAATGAAGAAATACGTATGTTGAGTCCAAGGCCATTCTCAAATGAGTGACATCAAACCTCGGGGACCAAGTGTCGTCCGCCTCTTGAGTAATTCAACTGATCACCCGTCTGTCAATTAGTTAGGGGATCCACTTTATGTATGCAAATAACGGCATCAACATTATTTCTTCAAAATACTGAGAAAGTAAACCAATGGCTGATGCACCTTGGCTGCCCTTCTCTTTCGCAGTATATTAACAGAAGCACCTGTAACGAAAGAAGAGAAATGGAAAAACAGGAACAAGGATCTGGACAGATAAAAGAACGATTATTCTTGGTCATAGTTTTCAGGTATTTTATGAAAGTCTTAATTTCTAAGAAAATTTAGAAAAAAGTCATAACATATAATGTGATGTACTTTTTTAAATAATTTGTTCTTAAACTTCTGAAGATCTACTATAAATGGTTTCAGAGTTATCAGTTATTTACTGCACACCCTGTATACAATAACGAGTAAAACAAAAATTAAAATAAACTCCATTAAAATTTAAATTAAGCTTTATTTTCCATTATACCTATACTTGGACAAAAATTTAATGTGTCCATATATATCTTCACGTTTAAAAAAAAAACTTTTCGAAAGCTTTTATTTGTTTCAAAAAAAAAAAAGAACAAAATATGTAGTTAGAATTTATATGAACATTTTTTTTTTTAATTTGTATTCATGAAAATAATATTATTAAAAATCCAATTAAATTTAAAACAAAGAAACAACAACAATTCCTCATTCTTGGAATAATGAATTAAATTATTATTAACGAGAACCATCTATTTTTCATTTTTCATACAACTCGATTTGAATAACTATAAAAAGCTAGAATCACTTGAAAAACTTGAATTGACCATGAAGTCAATTCGATTTCACCCCTCTAGAGTTTTTCTCTTAAGGTTTTCTGAAGTCGGAGGTCTATGATAAAGATAATAAACTGCAATCGACCGACCGATACCCTTAAGATAAACATAACACAAGCCATCGCTCAAATTAAATTAAGCCGTAGATACCTATGAGGAAAAATGATTGATAATTGAACAACTCGAATCAGTGCCACCGTAAGAAGTCGAGTTGGATTTTTAAATGATGTCATATTGCAAACATAACCTCATACATGAGTCCTTTGAATAAAAAAAGAATTTTGTTAATACCTCACACACAGCTTGTGATACCCCATTTCAAGATCTACCCGACATTCTTGAAAAACCCTTAATTTAAAAAAACACACATTTTCTTGAAAATACAGCTTCTCACTTCTGCGAATCTGCAATTTTGAAGCCATAACAAAAATTATAGAATCAGACAAAAATGTGCCCCTCTGATTTTATTTGGAAGATGATTCTCAAAGTCTCAAGAGCCCTTGTTTTCTTCTTAATTTTACAATACGCCTTTGTCTTGCTTTAGTCTGGTATCTATGTATCTTTAATAAGAGTTCCTTTTTTTGCATAATAATATTTTCTTTTTTACTGCAAATAATATTAGGTAAATCAACAGATTTTTTGCCTCGTATACCTTCGTTAACCTGTTTGTTCCTTACAGCAGTAAGACTCCTTTGCCATAGAATACATGTACAAATACATGTTGAAATTGGTATCCTCCTAAAGCCTACATTCAATTTATTTGGAGTGTTTTTCAGGCTGTATTTACCTACGTACCACTTACCAAGATGATTAAGCTTTTATTTAATGATAGTCTTATAATCTGCGGATTTTGTGGGTAGAAGAAGTTAAACCTGCCTTGAAGTTGTGTTGCTGTTTTCACAAAACAACAAGTTAGTCTACGTAGAAAGGTGTATACAGGATAATATTGCTTATAAGACCCACGTCTATGGTATTACGAAGGATATGGAAATATATATGTGAAAAAGAAAAGACTTAAAGCCCTCTGCTGTTGTTGTTGTTTTAAGAAGGGTTACTTTAGCAACTCTATGTGAACTTTATTATTTAATGCGGATGAGTGGCATTCCGTCATTAGAATTCAATCATTGACCATGAATTGCAGATGTCCTTTCGTTGTTAATTTTCCTACAACTATCTAAATAGTTGCCAATACCAAAGGAAAGTAAAACGTTCCTTTTTCCATGTCATGCTCGAAGGTATTTTTTTCTGTCCAAAAGATACGAGTACCTAAAGATCCCTCTGGTTCTCGCATAAGCTTTTCTACAAAACGGATGGTAGGTATGATGTTCATTATGTTTGATTTATGAATGCGAAGAATCTTTGGACAAGACAAATTGTTTGTGCTTACAAAACTGAAACAATAAAGAGGTCCTTTTTTTTGTTGGATGTGTGTATAATCTATAATAGCATAAATATGCGTGTACGTTTGGCTTATTGTGCTCTCTGGAAGGGAATTGCTATCGAAATTAAAGACTTTTCGAAAGGTTGACAGGGGTAGAATAGATTATTTGTATTATTTTGTATAGAGATGTGCTTGTGTGTGGAAAATATGGAAGGAAAAATTGATTTATGAAGGCTTTGGGGCAACAAATTCCCAAAGATGTTATTTTTCCCATCATAAGCTTCTGTCTGGACAGCAAGGGGTTCTTATCTCTTTTTTCATTAGTGTTTGGGCTTGTTGTGAGCTACTGCTTACGAATTTTTATACTTGCTACCCCTAGCTATGTATGTAACGATTGATGTTTTTTTTTTAACAAATACAAAGGGGTGATGGTTTGTGAAATGCAGTTACAACAAGTATTGATTTTTATATTTTTGTATAAGGTTCACAGCTTTACTGAGTCGAGCTTACTTATTGTCGAGCTATTTAAGTGAACATATCATTTAAATCTTTGTTTTATATCTAATCTAATAGTCCTAATAGTTCTCTCTATAATCCTTATATTAATTTGAACTTGGACTTATAGTCAGATACACACACCCAGCTATTAGTCAAGGTAGAAACCAACAACTAAGAGTGTGCACCCCTCTGGTGAGTTGTTACACACTCCTTAGCGGATTCCTACTTTAAGGATACCGTCCAGACTGTTCCCATCTAGTTAGTTCAGTTACTTACGTACCCTATCAACAGGCACCACGAGGAGGTCGATAGAAACCCTGAGTGATAGAGTTGTGCATAGGTAGCAATACCGGCCCACCGATAAATCAGTGGACGAGCCCATTAGAACTACAAACCGACATTACCACTTCAGCACCCATACACGTTAGTGCATGGTCTGTTCATCCGTAGCAATACCAGCAGAGTTCACAGAGCCCTGGACATGCTTTAAACTACGAAGCACGCTATCACCCCCACCTGCTTAGACGAAGGAAAGTACGCCGAGATTTTTGCTGAGTTGAACAATAAAACTCGGCTGGTTGACGAGCATATTTTTATTCCTGAATTTGCAGACTGATCCGCCAACACTTTTTTTTTACCGCTGAGTCTGACATACTCTATTAGTGTATTTTGGTCTCCAGACACATCAGACCATTGAATCATATCTGTAAAACTCTCGAGCTAAGCTTTGTCAGCTAGAGAAAAAATCCATTAGATCACTGTTTGTCAATACGAGAGCCAACTGGAACTGTTTCAACGATTTCTTGGTCAACTTTAACTGGTACTGCTACGCTTTCTCGTTCCTGGATAATGGTTTGGGCTCATGTTCAGATATGATTACAAATTAAAGTCTTTTCAGAATGAGATATTTTATCCCGAATAGGGAAATATCACCGAAAGAGAATTCATGCTTTGATTCGAGCTGTAAAGAGGTCATAAGTGTCAGTGAAGAAGTCAGTGAAGAAGCCAACTCTACTGAGAAAAACCGGAATAAATTCAAACAATGTAAAAAGACTTGCTATTCTTGCGTGACCAAAAATCAAGCCAAAAAATACTACAATGACCTAAATGTAGTAAAATTTTTTGGTCATTTGTAAAAAATTTACGAAATGCTAATTCGTCTTCGATTCCAACGCTGCTCTTCAAAGACACTCCTTTTGTCAGTTCACCAAAAAAAGTCAATTTCCTTCCCTGTTAACTTAATGCTCTCCCAGTATTTGAGAGCGTAAGCGAGATTATGGGACAAATCTTCTTTTGCATTCATATAGTTGCAAGAGTACTTAAAGATCTTGATATACACAATTCTTCTGGCCCTCTTTTTCTGAAAAGGTGTTCTTCAACGCTTTCAAAAGAATTTCGATCTGTCCTACTCTACTGATTTCTTTCCGAGTGGATCGAAGACAGCCTTTGTTTAACCTGTCCATAAGACAGGCGAATTATCCTCGCCTTCCTAGTCTAGTATCGTACAATTGCACTTACGTCGCTTTCTTCCAAACTCATAGAAAAGCTGATAAATTATCAGCTCAAGAAATATTTTGAAGAATGAAAACTTTCCATTGATTGGCTTTCATAGCAATAGGTCAACTGGTGATCTTATGGTATATTTTATTGAACAAAGGCACAAATAATTAAATTGTTTTGGAGAAAAGAAGAATATTGCATTTGATATTTTAATTTTCAAAAGCATTCGATAGAGTTTGGCGTTCAGCTCTCTTATCGAAAATGCGTGCGTTTGGTATCAATGAAACCCTTATTTTTTGGATCAGAAATTACCTTCTGAATCGTTAAAACAAGTTTTATTTGACGGTTGCAAGTATGATCTTCAAAAAATAAATACTGGTGTTCCCCAAGGCTCCATTTTGACTCCAACCCTTTTCCTCATTTTCATAAATCATATTTTGTCTGAAACTTCTAATCCATTAAATACTTTTGATTACGACAATACTCTCAGCTTCTAATATTCGTTTCCGGATGCATATCTTTATTCTTCGGATGTCGATTTTGGACGGCAGCTTATTAAATTCGAGTGAGTGAGTCCCATCAGTAATCGAATGAACTAATGACCACTTTGGCATCATGCCATTCGCAGTCTAACGTATTGTTTACTCGTACCTATTTAGAATTGTAGTAATTATATTCTACCACTTCGAGTCTCTATTAATTTTTATCGAATCTTTTTTGTTTGACAGATGGAATTTGTAATCATTTCATTTATTTTTGGACAAACATAATTTATTCTCGGTAAAAACAACAAAGTTTTCTTGAGTTTTTCAGTTTTAATTATAACCATTTGAGGATATTTCTACAAATCCTCCTTCAAATCTGCCTTCCCTTTCTTATGTTTTTTGTCAAATCGTTGTGGTTTAACATTTATTCCTCCATTAAATGTTTTTGTTGTTGAATCATTTTTTTTTAATTATACATTAAAAAGAAAAATTTCGTAAAATAAAATGAAAAAACAATAAAAATAAAATGCACAACTGGGTCGCACGAACTTGCTCCTATGTAATCGACTAGGAATTTTAAAAACGAATGTTATTAGAGAAAAGCGTTCATAAGGATAAAATTAATTTTTAAATTCTTTTAATAGTAAGAGATTGCTATCTTACTATGAATTTATGGAAGAACAAAAATTATGTCGTTGGAGTGGTTTCTTAAAAAAATAGCTTTTATATGGAAACTTTTTAAAAGCTTTTTAAGAAAAATATTACGTACGCAAATTTAAAGTTTTTATTATTGTTCGAATAAAAATTAAATTTACGAAAAGAAATATTGACCCGTTTCGGAGATATCGAATTTTCAAAAAAAGAAAAAAAAATAGATATTTTTTTCAAAAATTCAAAAAATATATATTTTGAAGTTTTGAAATGCAATGTGTTTTAGACTTTTTAGAAGCTTCTCTATAAAAATTTTCATTAAGATCCGTTATGTGGATAATGAGCAATTCAAAATTCGAAAAAATGGTTCTATGGTAGGTACAAGCTGTAATATCTTAATTTCAATTTTTTTTATTAAATTAAAGATCGTAAAAATTAATTGAAAGAAAAAAAAAATTATCAAAATTCTAGGCGCCGTTTTCGAGAAAAATACGATTTTTGAAAACCATTTTTTTTTTATTTTTTAGCATTCGTATGGTAGGTACCTTTATTTTTAAGTAAAATAAAAAAAATTTTCTCACATTTTGTAGATTATATTGAGAAACTTTTATTTATCAACTTTAAAAAATATCTAGCATGGGGTTTTCAAAATATTGAGTTTTGAAAAAAAAATTGAAGTTTTTTTTTAAATCCAAAAAAAAAAATTTTTGATAATTTGAGTAGGTACACAATTCTATTTATGTTTTTGGAGAGCTTTAGCAAAAAAAAAATAAAATCAAAAACAAAAAAAAAAATGGTTCCATGGGGGTACCCTCAATAACCATTTTTCGGAAATTTTTTTCAACCAATACCTAGCTTCAATTAAATGAAATTTTTCTGTATTTTAATTTTTTAAATCTGTCAAACAGTTTTTGAGAAAAAACAATGTTTATAAAATTTGGAAAAAAATTCGTATGGCAGGTACCGTTATTTTTGGTCTTAAAAAAAAAAGAAAAAAACGTGTGGGGGGAAAAAATTAAAAATGATATCTAACAAGTTTAAAGAAAATCGGCCCAGCCGTTTAGCCTGTAGTCGAGCAGACAGACATACAGACAGACAGACAGACAGACAGACAGACAGACAGACAGCCAGACAGAGAGACAGACAGAATTGCTATCATCGTAATGTCAACTTTGATCGAAATCTCGAGTTCGATTTTTTTACGAATGCATAACTTGCCTTATAGTACCTATAAGTCGCAAGTAAAAATAATTCTTACATTTACCTCCAGATTTCACATCATATCTTACACACTATCAGTCGGCTGTTTATCTAACGAACAAAATTCTGTTCTACTACTGGTGAGAAAATGTCAAATTATGGTACTAAATTACTCGTTGACGTAAGCGGTAATACCAAACTCACAAAAATCAGTCACGTATTACTCGAAAACCGATGTGTTCTAGTAAAATATCCAGTTGTATTCCTTCCTTTAAGCAATTGAACCATATTCACGCTTCAGGTAATGCCTATCTGCTTACCTTAGCTTAACTTCGGATGCACTGTTACATTCAGAGATTCCTTCTTTAGCCACACTACACGAATGCGGAATGCATTTATCCTCTCCAACTTCCTTAAAACGCTCGCACTGTGATCAAACATTTTAAGAGTAGTCATAATTCCTTAATAAAAAACAAAATGCACGACTGGATCGCACGAACTTGCTCTTATGTAAAAGTACTTTGGAATTTAAGATACATTTTATAAATATAAAACATGAGATAATAATGTTCAAATGCATAAAATTGCCGTCTGGTTTCCGGAAAAGTATGAATTTATGCAAATAAACCATAAAAAATCGTTTTATTATTAAATAAATTTTTTATATATGAAATTTCTCTACAATTTTTCAAGAAAAAAATGTGGGATGCGAATTTTAAGTATTTAATAATATTGGTTTTAGGAAATAATTTCAAAAAATTATCGTTCATAGGTTTTGAAGATATTGATTTAAATTTTTTTTTTTTTTTAAACCCAATAAATATTTTTTCGAATATTTTTATATACAATATTATTTTAAACTTAAGGGGACTCCTGCTAAAAATTTTGGGTTAAAATCCTTAGAGCCGTTAATGAGAAAGTCGAAAATCAAAAAAACGGGTCTATGGCAGGTACCCCTAATAACATTTTGCCCCAAATTTTTTTTTCACCAAAATGTAGTCCATGTCCATAATATCACACTTAATTTTTTGTATCAAAATCGTTAGAGCCGTTTTCGAGATAAATAAGATTTTGCATTACGGGTGTATGGGGGGTACCGTTAGTTTTGGAGCTAAAAAAAAAAATTTCAGTTTCTCCTCTAGGGAATCACCGAAGACCCTTAACTACCGAGATTGAAAGAAATTGGTCCAGTGGTTTAGGCTGTAGTGAGAGGTACAGACATACAGACACACTGAAACATGTTTTTTGTGTACTAAATTTTCCTTAAAATTTTTATAAAAAAAATTGATATGCAAATTGTTAGTATTTAATAAAATACATTTTAAAACGTAATTTAAAATTTTTATCGTGTATCGGTTTTCAAGATATTGAATTTTCAAAAAAAAAATTGTATTATTTTTTTAAAAATCCAAAAACTATTTTTTCGAAAAAATTTTTAGTTTATATTTTTTCAAATGCAAAGCAGCTCCTGCATAAAAATTTTGGTTAAAATCGTTGGAGCCGTTGGTGATAAATTCGAAAATCAAAAAAAACGTTCTATGACAGGTACCCCTAATAATATTTCCCCTCAAATTTTTTTTTCACCAGAATATAGTCCATGCCCATAATATCACACTTAATTTTTTTTATCAAAATCGTTAGAGCCGTTTTTGAGATAAATAAGATTTTGCATTACGGGTGTATGGGGGGTACCCTTAGTTTTGGAGCTAAAAAAAAAATTTCAATTTCTCCTCTAGGGAATCACCGAAGACCCTTAACTACCGAGTTTGAAGAAAATACCTCCGGTAGTTTAGGCTGTAGTTCGAGGTACAGACATACAGACATACAGACAGACAGACGGAATTGTGGGACCCACTTTTTTCATCTTCGCTATCATCGTAATGTCAACCTTGATCAAAATCTCGAGTTCGATTTTTATTCCAAATGCAGAACTTGCCCTATAGTATCTACCTATATCGCAAGTAAAAATGCAATCTAGTACGTCACCAGAAGAAGGTGAAATACATCATAAATGGGTGAATGGTACCCACAATAATAATTTATTTTATAATTAAAAAATAACTTCTTTATCAATATTCGATTCGATCGTTTCTCAAAGAAGCAAATCTTGATTTGGCTCAGTTTTAGACGGGGGATCAAAAGATCTAATCAGTATACTTATACCCTAAAAATTGAAAAATATTTTATCAACATTTGAAAATGTTTTGATATTTTTACTTGCGTCTTATAGGTACTATAAGGCAAGTTACGCATTCGGAAAAAAATTGAACTCAAATTTTGATCAAATTAGATATTACGATGATAGCGAAGACGAAAAACGTGGGTCTCGTAATTCTGTCTGTCTGTCTTTGTGTTCGACTACAGCCTAAACGGCTAGACCGATTTTCTTTAAACTTGGTAGATACCATTTTTATTTTTTTCCCCACACGTTTTTTTCTTTCCTTTTTAACACCAAAAATAACGGTACCTGCCATACGAATTTTTTTTCGAAATTTTATAAATATTTTTTTTCTCAAAACCTGTCCCATAGATTTAAAAAAAAAAAAATTTTTTTTAGCACCCCCTTTGGAACAATTTTGTTCTTTTTTTTGATAATTTTTCTTATGTTAAGGGTTCCCTTATTGGGTATTCATAATTTCAAAACATTTTATTTTGGATTTAAAAAAAAAATCAATTTTTTTTTTTTTTAAATATTTTGATGACCCCATGCTCGATTTTATTAAAACTTGATAAATAAAAGTAAAAAATAAAATAAAAAATAAAAATAAAATAAAATAAAAGTAAAAAAGAAAAATAATTTTATTTAATAACGGTACCCTCCATACAAATGTTAAAAAATGGTTTTTGAAAATCGTATTTTTCTCGAAAACGGCTATGTGAATTTTGATAACATTTTTTTTTTTCGATTAATTTTTACGATCTATAACTAAATAAGAAAAATTTTCAAAACAAAATATTACTGACTGTACTTACCATAGAACAATTTTTTCGAATTTTTCTCGTAACGGATTTTAATGAATTTTATTATGGGGAAGCATTTCAAAACTTTAAGAAAACTATTTTGTTTTAATTTAAAAAAAAAAAAATTTTTTGTTTTTTAGAAATTCAATATCTCAAAAACGGCGCATTATTTTTTTTTGTAAATTTAATTTTTATTCGAACAATAATAAAAACTTTTTATTATTTTTTGTGGACTAAAAGCCAAAAAAGCAATTTTGAATCAATAATTCAACAAGTCCAATAATAGTGCTAAGTCTTCTACTTGGCTGATTTATTTCAGTAGTAGATATATAAAATATTTGTATTGTAATATTTTGCTAGCTGTGATAATTACCGTTCGATTAAGCTGATGTCACACACCATGAAGATCGTTGAGCGAGTCTTGGGTAGCCGACTGCGAAAAATAATTAGGCTATCTGATGACCAGTGCGGGTTTGTCGGGGGTAAGTCAACCACGGATGCAATCCAGAGTATAAGAATAATTATGGAAAAACATCGGGATTCTTTGGAGGATTTGCATGTCGTATTGGTTGATTTTGAGAAAGCATTCGATCGGCAACCACGAGATCTAATATGGGTGGCCCTCAGGCAACGAGGAGTTCCAGAAACCTATGTGCGGATAATTATGGACATGTATGATGGAGCAGTTACTAAAGTAAGATGCGCAGCTGGAGTCACCGAAGAATTCGAAATCACAGTAGGTGTACATCAGGGAAGTGTCTTGAGTCCCCTGCTCTTTATTACAGTTCTTGATTACCTGCTTGAAGGCAAAGTGACGGATCCAAAAGTACATCAGTTATTCTTTGCTGACGATGGAGCCATCATAAGTGAAGACCCGATATCCCTACAACGAGCACTTGACGTATGGGTGGATGTTCTAGAAGGAAGTGGGTACCGCATAAGCGCGAAAAAGACAGAATACCTATGCTGCCCATTTTCTGATCCACACAGGCCTACTCCAGACATTTATTTGAATAGAGTAGTGCTTCCCAAGTGTGAAAAGTTTAAATATCTGGGGTCTATGATAAATAACGAAGCTACTTGTGATGACGATATCAATCATCGCGTAAGCGTAGGGTGGATGAAGTGGCGGGAAAATTCTGCTATCTTCTGTGACCGAAAAATGTCCCCTAAGCTGAAAGGAAAGCTCTACACTTCAGTTGTGCGTCCAGCACTCACATACGGTTCACAATGTTGGACAATGTACAAAAAGTATGAGAGTAAGCTTACGGCAGCTGAGATGAATATGCTTCGTATGACAGCAGGAGTTACAAAACTTGATCGAATTAGAAGTACGAAGATCCGAGGAAGCCTTCATGTTAAGAATACCATTTCCCAAAAAATTGAACACGACCGACTCAGTTGGTATTGCCATGTTCAAAGGAGAGATCCTGAGAACCCCGTCAAAAAGGCAATATCATACAACGTTCCAATTCGGAATAAAAAGAAAGGTAGGCCTAAACACTCCTGGTACAAACAAATGCAAAAACACCAGCATTCAGTTGGCCTCAGAAATGGAACAATACAAAACCGGGAGGCTTGCCGCCGATTTCTGAGGTCAACACGGCGAACCCCACAGGCGGATCACTAGTGTGAAGCAGATACGTGGGAGAGTTATGATCCCCTCGACATCGAGATCATAACAGAGCCGAAGAAAAGGAAGAAGAAGAAGAATATTTGGCTAGGTTCGTTAAATAAAACTTATTACTTTTTCTAGTATTTCTTCTTTATTTTTACTTTCAAAATCATAATAATAAATCTCAATTTATAATCAACTCAAATACTTTAGTCAAATTAAAATCATAATTGTTTTACACAATCCAATAAGCAGAGTTTTGCACACTTCCGTAATCAAAAATCAACTGTCCTGTGCTCACCGCGAGCACTCCCTTATACATATACTCAAGTTAGTTGTTCTCGAGGGTTCTCGTTTTAGAATGTTCCAGATGGTTGGAATAAGGAGAAATACATTTGACATTGAAAAGGAGCTTTTTGTTTCTTCCATAAAGTAGATATGCAATTTTCCAACAGATGGCGCTGTAGGAGTATAAAGCTCTGTTCGCAACAGTATTATAAAAACCTTCATATATAATAATAAAAACTCTAAATTGAAGCACCAAATTTTTTTCTTAAAAATGTTTTAAGAATTTTGTATTTAAAAGCTTATTTTTTAAGAAACCACTACACTGACTTATAATTTTTCTTCTTGCATAAATTCATATTTGCATAGCATTCTGTTTCTAAGAGTTTATAGAGTTTAAAAAATAATTTTATCCATATGAACAGTTTTCTCTACTAACAATCGTTTTTAAAATTTCTAGTTGCAAGTTCGTGCGACCCAGTCGTTTGCTTACGTAAGATTTTTTTAAAAAACATTGACATTTTTCAAGGATATATTTTTAGTTTCAATTTTTATATTTTTTATGAAGGGATTTGAAGATCATCATAAAGTTGAATTTTTTTATTATTTCGAATTAAGATATACCTATGACACTTGCTGCTACTATTGCTACTACTCACACATAATATTAATTTAAATCATTGCGTATGAACATTATGTTTTGCCAGATGTCATCAATACTTTGAGGGTTTCTCGCTATTACGAATACTTTCCATTTTTAGAAAGAAAATAGGGCTTACAAACTTTTGTAAAAATAAAAACAGATCAGCTGCCTTGCATTAAAAACTTTATTCAAAATTTTAACAGTACGTGGTTTCGAGTGAATTAAAAGATTGAACCATACTCAAAATGTAAGGAGCTTATTTTGTAAAATCCATTCACAATAGTGCAAACATAGTCTACTTGGAATTGGTTTGATTTGCAAATAATCGTCCGAAGCGATTGCTTGCAGTTGCAGCAATTTAATGTTATTGAAAGGACAGATTATTCTTTGGAAATTCAGAGAAATCGGTGAATAGTTCTATAAAACTACAAGTACAGATTATTTATTGATAAACGGAAATTCATATAGGTGATACAATTCCAGGGAATTGCGATTTGAAAATAGTATTAAGCGTGGGAAGGTGTGAACCTGGCAATATAATATTTGTTTCAATATTATAAATATCTAACGAGCAAAAACCAATTTTTGCATTTTATATTATTTAAAATGCACAAATGGGTAGCACGAACTTGCTCTTGCGTTTAAGAGACCTAGAATTATAAAAATAAATGTTATTCGAAAAAAATGTTCATTAGCATAAAATTTATTTTTTGAAGGCTAAAACAACTCTTTTAGTTGGAGATAAAACAGAATGCCATGTGATTTCTTAAGCAAATATGAATTTATGCAAGAACAAGAGAACAAACCGTTGTACCGGCTCCTTAAAAAATTTTAGTACGCCAATTAAAAATTTTAATTATTATACAAATAAAATTTAAAATTCAAAAACAAAAATACTAACCCATTTCTGAGATATTAAATCAAAAAAAGTATTTGCTTTTAAGTTTTGATAATAGCCGTGTTTTTTTCGCCATCTATATATATACTTAGATATATAGAATTTTAGAAAAAAAAGACATCGGGATTTAGGAGCTTTTTTCCAAACAGCGGGAAGCACTGTGTGCGTTATGGCATTTGTCAGCCGCAGGGGCGAACGCAGAAAAAAATTTCGGGGGGGGGGGGGGGGGGGTTTTCAAAAAAATATGAGATATTCATAAATAAATTATTTCCGAAATTTATTAATACGTGAAATCATATCTTGTTGTACTTTTGCGATCATACAAAAAACAGTTATCCGAAAACATAATCACACTCAACTGGCACCTACGTTAACTACTATACATACTACATAATTATAACCACAACGCTTCCAGAAGGTGCTATGTGCTACTCATCAGTAACTGTAACATTCAAACAAACGAGATGAGTTAGATTTTTTTTTTGCTGCAATACAACACACTCCGACCTTGGAGCCATCAAAAACTCAAACTTGCTCCGTTACTGCCCATATACTTAAACACATAATGTCAATCATCAAAAACGCAATTGCTGCTGGCTTTGTGTGTCTATTTGTTAATGATCAATTCAAAATAGGACAGTTTCGTTAAAATACGAAGACACATAAAATAAAATGCACGACTGGGTCTCACGAACTTGCTTTTATGTAAAAAGTTAAAAAATTAATATTTCTAGAGAAAAAATGTTCATAAGCAAAAAATTCATTTTTTAAATGACTAAAACAACTCCTTAAGTTATTATTTTATAAAGAGTAGTTTAGTAGTTAGAGCTTAACACATAATATGTTTTATAAAAGATTTTTAAAACATAGGTATTTAAGAAAAAAATTTGGTACGCCAATTTTAACCAGAAGCTTCTCTATACAAAATTTCATTGAAATCCGTTCTGCCTTTAATGACAAATTCAAAATTCGAAAAACTGGTTTTATGGTAGGTACACTCAGTAATGTCTTAATTTAATTTTTTTTTATTAAATTAAAATTTATCAAAATTCTCGGAGCCATTTTTTGAGAAAAATACGATTTTCGAAAAAGATTTTTTAACACTTGCATGGTGGGTACCTTAATTTTTAGTTAAAACAATTTTTTTCCCTCAGATCTTATAGATTATATTAAGAAACTTTTATTTATTCAAGTTTGAAAAATCGAGCAGGGGTTTTCGAAATATTGAGTTTCCAAAAGAAATAATTGGCGTTTTTCTTTTTTCATTCAGAGTAGAGCACTGAACAGAGTATGAGCATGTCAAACATGCTCTGAACTTTCTCCGAATCGAGTGTGTTCTAAAAGCTCTGAATTATTTTATAAGTACACGCGTGATTTTTAGTTGTTTTTCTGTCTGTCAGAATGATTTCAGCATTTAACGCTGTCAACTCAGCTATTTTATACCGAGCTCACAGAGTGCGCTCTGAACAATCTCTGAACACGCTCTCAACGAAAAAAGAAACAATTTTTGAACTGTTATACACTCTGAGCTAAGAAAAAGAAACACGATATTTTGTTTGACAGTTCAGGTACTACTCTGAACTAAAAAAGAAAAACGCTCAATATTTAAAATTTGGAGGAGCTTCATAATCATTAGAATCGGTTGTACTGTTTTCGAGAAAATCAAAAACAAACAAAATAAAATGGTTCCAAGAGGGCTTCCAAAAGATGATTCGTACAGTTATTTTTGGTTTTAAAAAAAGGAAAATTTAACGAAAATCGGCCCATGCTCTTAGGCCGTAGTCGAAGAGACAGACAGACAGAATTTCGAGACCCACTTTTTCTTCACTATCATCGTAATGTCAACTTTGATAAAAATCTTGAGTTCGATTTATTTTACGAATGCATTACTTGCCTTATAGTACCTATAAGTCGTAAGAAAAACGCAGAGAACCGATAAAGGGAAACACAAAACTGCTAATAATCAATTGAACTTACATTAATATTAATATGGCACGAAAATAGCACTTTGTCTCTTTTTTCTTTAACAAAATGAACTCTTATTTTTTAGTTGTTTCGGGGGGGGGGGGGGGGGTTTAACCCCTAAAACCTCTACCTGCGTTCGCCCCTGGTCAGCCGTATTGACGACTAGCATCAACCAGCAAAAACGTCACTTTCGACTTCTCAGAGCAAATTATCGAAAGCATATAAATTATGTCATTTTGGCATCACCATTTTTATCGGGTTTTAGATTAAGTTTCGAAAATTATCTGGTCTTAGCTAACTCTGTATAGATTTAAGTAGTTGTTGCATTTGCATGTAAAGCGCTTAGTCCCCATGTCGTTTTTTTCTACAATTCTATATGGACTTGCGAAAAAAACATGCCTAATAATGTTATGCCGATAATGAGAAATTCAAAATTCTATAGTGGGTAGAGTCAGTAATATCTTGGTTTAACTTTTTTTATTGAATTATAGATCATAAAAATAAATCGGAAGAAAAAAAATATATTAATATTCTAGGTGCCATTTTTGAGGAAAATACGATTATTGAAAACCATTTTTTAATATTTGTGTGGTTGTTATTGTTACCGTTATTTTTATCTATAATACAATTTTATTTTCTCACATCTTGATCTTGTCGATTGTAAGCATTAAGACTCTTCTGTTTGCGGATAACATTGTTCTTTTAGTTTGAGCCGCCAAAGAGTAAAGACGTGTTTTTTCCCCATGGTTGCATGTAAGATCTGCAAAGTAAAAATCGGACGTGATGCAAGTAAAATCACTTGCACTGAGTGTCGCGGTACTTTACATGCTATGTGTGCTAAGCTAAAAGCCGCGGAAGTGGAGTATATTATAAAAAACAAAGAACCATGGTGCTGTCAAGCTTGTATAAAGTCTAAATTGAATGACTCTTGTAGATTATCATTCTTATCGACCAGTGTAAGTTCTACGAATAAAATTACTCTGGAAGGTATACACCAGCAGGTCATTGCCCTACGATCTACAATAACATCGACCGCGGAATCATTAAAAGCAATGCAAACGCAACTTGAAGCATTGGAAAAGGCCACTGAAATGCTAGCCACAATGAAAGAAGAGAACGAGCAGCTGAAATCGCAGCTAAATCAAACAATAGTGAAGCTAAATAGTGCCGAACAGCTAATCCACGAAAAGTACATTGAACTGCGCGATGTCCCGCACATCGAAAACGAAAATGTGTACACCACAGCGGTTGATGTCATCACCAAGGGCGTTGGAGTCGATAGGTGTGTTTTTTTGGGAAAATTATCCGTAGTGAAGTAGGATTTCCCAAAAAAACGTATCCGCAGTTGTGCGATTTTTCTACTTTAAAGTTAGTATCACTGACTAGTTGTCAAATATTTAATTGAAAAAAAAACAACCAATAACTTTTTGCCAAGTAATTTTCTTGTTTCTGAAAGTATATATGGAGGTTTTTATTTATGAATTTCAATTTAAATCATTTTGTATTTACTTTTTCTGTTCACCAGCCATTCTTCATAAAGCAGAAGTTTTGTTTGTGAATTTTTTTTTTGTTGTAACTCTTAAATGTCGCTGTTTAACTAAAGTATAACAGCTGACCACGACATTTCGCTCCTAAAACAACGCCTTAGTTATTAAACAGCTTTCTATAAGAGTTCGACACCAACACGATACAAAATGCAGCGTTTTTCTTATAAAAATGGTTTTCTAAAAAAAGACGTAAACTCCCAATGGAAAATGCTAAACAACAAACTACTTTTCGTACTCTACGAACATGCCTTCGAGATACAAAAGAGTTTTCAATTGTACCAACATTTGTATTCGAGACTCGAGCAAACGTCAACATTCTATCCGCAGTTGGATTCTACTTCTACTTTTATCGTCAGTGAAAACTTTGTATTTGTAATAAGTATAAAATCCTACTTCACTACGGATAATTTTCCCAAAAAAACACACCTGATGTTACTGATGTGGACTTAGATTCGTGTTACAGGAAACAAATCAAAGGCAATAGATCAAGCACTATTGTTGTAAAGCTACGCAGTAAAAGAATAAAGGAGCGCATCTTGTCTGCCGTATATGCAAAAAAAGGACCAATTGATGCTAAAGAAGTTTTTTCATCGAGTGAGGGACACATCTTTGTCAACGACTGGCTTTCAACTGAGTCTAAAATACTACTCAATGAGGCGAAGAAGGCGAAAAAGAACTCAGGCTCAGGGATGGAAAATGAAATTTTTCAATTGTACTGAAATGATGTCAATTGTACCGAAAACGAATTTTGTATAAAAAAAAATCAATCAAAGTATTTTATGTAAAAAAAATCAAAGCAGAAATGGTTGGCTTGTCCTCTTATAAAAAATATAAATAAATATAAATAGCTCCACAGAAAAAAAATACTGGCGCAAAATTTTAGTTGAATTATTACGATGTTAAAGCTTTTTTAGTATGAAATTAAGTTAAAATGAAGATTTTGCAAATTTTTAATAATATAGCGTCATACTTTCTCTACCCTTTTATTAAAGTTAAACCCACCGAACACCTATTTTATTTTTTTAGTATCATGCTATTTGCAAAAGCACGTATGTTTACTTAGTTTTTTGCAAGAGCTGTCATTTATTAAGAAAATTGCTTTAGTACAATACTAGTTAGAAAATGTTTAAAATTAAGAATGAGTTAGTAAACTACTTTAAAGTTAGCAAATTGTTAAATAGTACTAATACCTTAATAATAGGCTGTTGTAAATTTTGCGCCACTATCTACATTTAAAAAGTGCATAACTATATTGTAATGTATTGTAATGACGAAAGTAAATCTTTTACTTGTTCATTTTTGCGGCACCAGCTTATACAAAAAAAATTTAAATATAAAACTAAAATTCACAAATTCAATATCTTAAAAATGCACAGCCGAAAAAACCGCAATCACATCCACAAGTTTACATTTTAAAATTTAGTAAACATAACGATGCGATGTCTGAAAAAGAGCTGATCGATAAAGAGCCCGAAAAGCAAGACGCCATCAAGAAGTGAAAAGAAAACTGTAATTAAGAGTTATAACTTATAAGGGCTGACAGCTGAGAGTTATTGTTATTGTATGAAAATGAATGCATTCAGGCCAGGATCATGTATTCAATTTAACTTGTGAAATAAATAAAATTGTAAATTTTTAAATTGTACTGAATTTAGACAAATTGTACTTTTGTACTTGTACAAACTCAATTGTATCGAATTCGGTACAATTGTACTGAATTTTCCATCCCTGCTCAGGCTACCAATATCTATGGGTGAGAAATGGGAGAATCATGATGAGGCGAGCTACTGGTAGTAAGATCATATATATTCAGAGCATCAACGATCTGAATCACTTAGATTAAGTCACTCTATTTATTTTAATTTTTATAATTTAATTATGCCTAATCCAAACGAAATTTTTGATCTTGAAAATAGTAGTAATTGTAATGAGATTTTTATCGGTTCAAATTTTAACGCTAGTCATAATGATTTCATAATTTTTCATCAAACCATTAGAAGCATTAGAAAAAATTTTGATTCTTTTTGTTCTTATCTGCAAAATAGTTTTGTTGAGCTACCTCATATAATTGTTTTATCAGAAATCTAGATATTCAACCATGAAATAAGTAATTTTTCGTTGCCGGGTTATAATCTATTGGCAAATTGTAATAATACATACCCTTCGGGCGGAATAGCTGTTTTTGTCAAAAATACACTTGTTATAGAAAATGTTTTTACCGATGTAAATATACTGTATTATACTTAAGGTAATTTTAAATACTTTTATAATAAATGTCGTTTGCTTGTATCGTCTGCAGTTTGTTGCTAGGGAGGTCTTCCTAAAAGACATCGAAGATATTATACCTTTATTAAACAATGAAAACACTTGCATTGTGGGTGACATAAATATCGATATTTTGGGTTTACCGTCTAGTAGCGATAACTATTATCTCCTTCTGTCCTCGATGGGCTTTGAGTCAATTATAAATGTTCCTACTAGGGTAACTGAAAATTCGAAAACTTGTATTGATCACATATTTCTCAACGCTATAAATAATCTAGAAGTAACTCCTTTTGTACTTGATTCGGATATTACTGACCATTATGCTACCGGTGTTTTGTTTCCTGATCTGTTAAATACTCTTGGTAAAAGCTTAAAATACTGCAATAATACAGATACAACAACAAAAATTAACTTTGGCGCACTTAATCTTTCAAAAGAATCCTGGTCTCAAATATATAGTTCAAATTGTCCTTCAGCCGGTTTTGATATATTTATCAAAATAATTAATCATTATATAGATAATTGTAAACATAGCTCCAGAAAGTCGAAGCTAGTAAAATTAAAACCATGGATGACAGATGATCTATGTAAAAATATTAATGAAAAGAATATTTTCTACAGACGAAATAAAAACAACTTTCATATAGTACCTATTAAATTGCATTATAAACAACTGAGAAAAGACATTTTTGAACAAATAAATTATCAAAAACAATCTTATTATAAACGTCAATTTGAGTATAATGCGAAAAATCCTAAACGTCAATGGCAAATAGTAAACGATATCCTAGGTAAAAGTGTTAGTGAAAACTGCATACAAAGTTTACGACTTAGTAATAATTTAATTGCTACGGATAACTTACTAATATGCAACAGTCTCAATGAGTTTTTCAAAAATGTAGCCGGAACATACAAACAAAGCTCCTTAAGCTCTACCGGATTAGAATTAGAGCCTTACTTAGATTCTCAAACAACCTCGTTATTTTTTCTTGGGTCAATATTAGAAACCGATATAGCGAAAGTCGTATCTAATCTGAAACCTAAATATTCAAGTGGACCTGATGGAATCAGCAGCGTGATCTTGAAAAAAATTTATCCGTATATAGCTGCTCCCCTTTCATTTTTAATAAATAAAAGCTTTGTATCAGGAATTTTTCCTGAGTGCCTTAAAACATCAATTATAATAGATACCTATCCACAAAAAAGGCGACAAGTGTGACCCGAACAACTACCGGCCAATATCCCTGCTATCTGTGTTTTCGAAAGTTTTTGAAAAAATTATTTCCTTTCGAATGATCAAATTTATTGATAAATATAAGCTTTTAAATGATAGTCAATTTGGATTTCGGAAAGGGAAATCTACAGAAGACACGATTATAGCGTTTTTAGAAAATATTTATAAAACGTTAGACAAATCTCAATTGTCAGCTGGTATGTTCCTTGACCTAACCAAAGCATTTGACCTTGTTAACCATAAGATCTTGTTACGTAAACTTTATAGATTTGGTTTTAGAAGTAACATCCTCTGTTGGTTATCCTCGTATCTTTCGAATAGAAAGCAATTTGTTTCTGCAAATGCAATGATGAGTGAGATATTACCCTGCTCAGAAGCTGGCGTTCCCCAAGGGTCAGTGTTTGGCCCTTTGCTCTTTTTAATATATATAAACTCTGTCTTCAATTTGCCTCTAAATGGAAATATTGTTGCATTCGCGGATGATCTGGCTCTTGCCTACGCTGCAGTTGATATAGTAAACCTTAAGCAACAAATAAATATAGATCTTGTTTCATTGAACTGTTGGTTCAAATATCATAATATGGTTCTTAGTAGTAAGTCTAAAGTCATGTCATTTTCGCTGTCAAAAACTTTTAATTTGGATGAAATAGAACACCACGTCACAGGTTGTGGTCGCTTAAATTGCAGTGCCGAGTGCTTAAGTCTTGAACCGGTTAGTGAATTCAGATACTTAGGAGTTACGCTGGATAGTAAGCTAAACTGGAAAAGCCACATTGCTAATATAAAACAGTTAATCTACATAAGTTTAAATAAAATATATCATCTTCGTAAATTTGTACCATCGAATCTTTTAGTTACAATCTACTATGCTCTTGTAAATTCCCGACTTGAGTATGGGATAACCTGCTGGGGAAGTGCATTTATAAGCAACATGCAACCACTCATTAAATAAATAAATAAATTTGGTGGTGCAACAGCTCGGAGTGAACCAGGACCTAGTGACTTACAACTCTCAACCATTCCTGTGTGCGTGTTACTAGGAACGGAAGGGACCTACAATTTTCTGCCGATTCCGAACGGCTAATGAGCAGCACTTTCCATGACAAGAGATACTCTTGGAGAATTTGTCAATTTCTCGCAAGAGGCAGTACACCCCTGAAAAAAACTTTGCAGCGGCTGAGAATCGAACTCGAGACCTTCCGCATGACAGTTCAACGCACTAACCATTATGCCAAGGGGTACTACCACTCATTACTGCTCAAAAAAAGGTACTAAGGGTAATGGTTTTCAAACCTAGATGGGAGCCCTCGCTCCCATTGTTCAAAACCCTAGACATTTTGCCACTTCGTTATTTATATGTGTTTAAGGTATTGAGAATATTCTTTTTACGAGGGGGATATCACAACAAACGAATGAATGTAATTCATTCACTACGTAATTCAAACTCTGTTGTAGTTCCTAGAGTAAGGACGGAACACTATAGACGGTTTGTCACTATAATTGCTCCCTTTATTTACAACAAGCTACCATGGGATATACGCAAGCAAATAGATAGTAAATCAGTTTTTTTCAGCCGTCTTCGAGTATGGCTACTTAATAGTGATGATGTAGAAATATTGATACAAGTATTGAACTAACTTCGCATTATAATCCAAAATAATTACCTTTTCTCTCCTAAAAAAAATAAAAAAAAAAATCTTTTTCGCCTCCATTTCAAATCTCAAAAAAACAATCGCTTTCTCTTCCTGCGCGGCTCCGCATGACATATTAGTTTTTATAAATCTTCTTAAAAAAAAAAACACTTGATACTGGCACTTCTTGCCACAAAGTGTATTAGTTGCAATTATTGTTCATGGTTGAATAACTATGTTATCTTATTTAATTTTTCCTTGATAATTGATACTGTATAGAAAAATTGTAAAATATATGTGAAATTTGTAAATATTGTAACCTGAAATAATAAATAATAATAATAAATAATTCACCTGATATACTACAATGAATGATTAACCAGCTGTAGTCTGTGGATCTTGAAAAGTCAAACGCGATGGTTAAAAAAAAAAAATCATGAAAAATCAATCAGTAGAAATGAGCACTAGACATTCAGTGGCTAACGTTAAGAAGTGGTAAAGGAATACAAGAACCTCTAGATTTATTTTACGCAAGACCTTTGAATGGAGAGACACTTGCAAAGAAAAACAAACAAATGCCACAGTAGTAAGCTTAGAATAGTCGCAGCTGTATTCGAGTCAATTTTATTGCACGCTGCAGAAGTTTGGGGTGCCAAGCAATACTTTGTAAAATGGATTTGACAGGACCCGATTTTCACACCAAACTATGCAGTTAGGTTGGAAACGGGACTATCACCGCTTTTTATAAAGATACTTAAGCTGCAAGTGGATTACATTCTGAAAGTAATGACCATGCCAAACGAAAGACTGCCAAAGTAAGCTGCACTCAAAACAATTAGGAGTAAGAATGGTTGGTAATGCCAATGGTTGGAATTGGCTAGTGCATGTGGAATATTACTAAATCTTGAAGAAGAACACCACTGACTCTGGAAGAGAATATTATATGAAATGATCGAGAGTATGGATTTACAGTGGAGGGAAAGGTTTATGGATGAAGCAACAACCTAACAAGGTGTTTTGTTTTGTACACAAAGCAATGTGTTTTGGAGCATAACCTACAACAAGCAAATTATTTTCGGGGTGAAAACAGTATCCAAAAAAATGCTTTTACTTAATTTTATTCCGCACCAAGATTACTTACCAATTATGTGTAGCATCTGCAACCTTAAGAAGAGAGTACATGTTATCCATTACCTAGGCAAATGTCAAACTTCAAGGGAAATTAGACGAGGAGGTACTACCTAGGAACGGACTTTGGAAAGAGGAGACGTTAAAAACATGTTGAAATCGGCAGAACCGTTTATTACTCGTATAAGTAGTTGATAAGACAGACAGACAGACAGACGCAATGATACGTCTCTCACAGAATGAAAAGAACCTTCAATTTTATGCCGAATTCGAACGACGAACGAATTCGAAGAACAAAGACACTAAATCATAACAAGTGATAATCTTGGAAAATTTGTAACTTCAGACCTGAATGAAATTTATATTGCGACTTATTGGTACTACATGTAAGGGAAGTTATGCGTTCGTAAAACAATCGAACTCAAGATTTTGATCAAAGTTGACATAACGATGATAGCGAACACGAAAAAAGTGAGTCTCGCAATGTCTGTTCGACTGCAGTCTAAGCGGTTCGGCCGATTTTCGTTCAACTAGGTAGATATCAGGGACGAAGCGTCCATATATTGAGTGGAATGAGTGCTTCCGTTGAACCATTTAAAAAAATCGTACCTAGCAAGGAATTAAATTCAAAATTGTATTAATATTTTTAGTATATTATTTGTATCTATTAATGAATCTTCATTTAATCTGTAAATTACATTCCAACATCATTGTGACAACATTATCATCTTTTACTAAAATACTAAAGGAAATCAAGATCCCTCTGGTTATTACAACTTAAAATGCATGCCACACTGCAAACCAACTGAGAATGCTCAACATCACTCCATTATTTATAATGCTCAATTTCATGAAAGTTCTTACTAAAATGCTTAACAGCTATGCATTCCTTATTATCGCCTCCTTAACTCAATTTCAAAATACCCTTCCACTCCAAATCAACTGAAAATATACCTACAACATCACTCACGAATATTCACAAAATGCTCAAAACAATGATTCTCAAACAATATATAGAATGCACAACAGCTGGGCATTCCATTATTTCGCATACATAACTTAGATCTCAACCCAAAGTCAAAATAATTTTGTCTCGTTTCTTGCCTTTTGCCCAATGTGTGAAGAATGAGTTGAGTGAATGCATTACGAGAATTTTTTACAAGAGATAGATAGAAAAACAAAGATGTATCTATTGAGTTGCTTATTGTCTCAAACTGATAATGAGTTTAATTTCATGGGCAAATGTTGTAGAAAAGTTTTATTTTAATATAATGTGTGTGCAAATTTAGGTGCAATTCATAACTATCAAAAAACAAACAAATATGAATTTAAAAGGTGGTAGTTTTTTAATTATTTTCGTGGCGATAAATACAATCCACCTGGGGCCTGTAACACAAAACTACAAGTCTACAAGTCAATAGCCACTTGTAGGATTATATTAATCTTACAGTTGTAGATTATTTCTGTAACACAAAAAAAAACTTTACACTTGTAGAAAACAAAAATTTCCCTACACTTGTAGGCATTCTGCTTACAAGTGCTCAATGAAAGAAAGATAAGCAACGTGATAGCATCTTAATAAAAATAAAATGCATGACTGGATCTCACGAACTTGCTCTTATGTAAATGTACTTTGTAATTTAAAAATTATGCATGTGTAAATATAAAACATGGACTTAATGAGATAATAATGTTCAAATGCAAACAAAGCTTAAAAATGTTTTATTATTAAAGCAATTTTCTTAAAACCCAAAATATGTTTTTTTTCGAATATTTGTATATACAATATTATTTTAAACATAAGGGGGCTGCTGAAAATTTTTGGTTAAGATCGTTAGAGCCGTTAATGCGAAAGTCGAAATTCAAAAAGCCCTTCTATGACAGATACCGTTAATAACATTTTGCTTCGAAATTTTGTTGACCAAAATGTAGTCCTTGTGTGTTATATTAAACCCTTTTTTTTTTTTTAAAGTCGTTAGAGACGTATTGAGATAAATAAGATTTTGCACTACGCTTGTATGATAAGGTGTACCGTTAGTTTGAGAGCTAACAAAAATTTCAATTTCCCCTCTAGAGAATCACTGAAGAACTTTAAGAAAATAGCTCCAATGGCCTAGGCTGTAGATCGAGGTACATGCAGACAGACAGACGGAATTGTCGGACCCACTTTATTCGTCTTCGCTATCATCTTAATTGAACTTTGATCAAAATCTCGAGTTCCATTTTTTTTTAATGCAGAACTTGCCCTATAGTACCCATATCGCAAGTAAAAAGGATAAAGAATCCGTTCGAAAATATGTAATTGCCGTCTTGGTAAAAATCCATGAAGAAAGAAACATTCTTTTTGGTGCTTTTTTAATTGGGATGTTCTGTTCCTGGATCATTTTGCTTAGATTTCATACGTTTTCCAATAGTACTAATTTTTTTTTAATTATCATTAAATAAAAATTCAATTATTTCTAAGTAAATCTAAGAAAAGTAATAGTAGAATGTATTATTTTATGTTATGTTTAATTTTTAGTTTACTAAGATTTAAAAATGTTTAACTTTTCAAAAACCCTATAAAGTATAGGTATATTAAATTACCTATAACACTTATCTCTAAATTTGCATATATATTGTATAACAATTACTACCGAAATAATTTACTATTGAAAAAAGATCACAAATATACACTTTACACAAAAATATATTCACAATTTGATATTGTTTTTTTGGTTAAAAATATCTTAACTACGAAGAAAAAAATTATGGAAATGGTAATTAGTTGAAAATACTGTTTTTTTCGTATATTTAAATACATCTTCTTCATCCTACAAGTCTTGAATCACTTGTAAGATTGAGTGGATTATTCTACAAGTACGATCTAGTTTTTTGCTACACTTGTAGCTTTGTGTTACAGAAAGAGGGAAATCATATAATTTCCCACTTGTAATGTTCGTTCATTACACTTGTAGAAGAGCCAGCAAACTTGTAGCTTTGTGTTACAGAAATTTGTTACACTTGTATTAATTCACTTGTATTACAAGTACTTGTAGTTTTGTGTTACAGGCCCCTGTTTTCTGTTTATTTTTTGTTATTATAACAAAAAAGTGGTCAAAAATAGAATTTCTCTTATTCATATCTGAGGTTTATTGACATTCCAGCAGAAATATAACTAAAGGTTATTTTCAATTATGAGAATTTTATCAAAAAAAACTTCAAGGAATCTTAAGATTTTTAATATCCCGCAATAATGGCATCTGTAGAGAGATCATATTCATGTTTTAAGAGAATTAAATATTTTTTTAGAAATAAATGTGGACAAGAAAGGCCATCTACTCGTAGCTTAGTTCTCATTTATACATAATTAATTTTGCCTTAAAAGAAAAAGGATAAATCTTTATGTATATTATTTTATGTGTATTATCATTAAGTGGAAGTTAAAAGGTTGGATCTCAAAGGTCTTTCATTTTTGGTTTTATGTTCAGTGCTTCCGCTATCGAAAAAGTCACGCCTCGTGCCTGGTAGATATCATTCTTAATTTAGCCCCCCATATTTTTTTCTTTTATTTTTAAGACTTGCCATACGATTTTCTTCGAAATTTTATAAATTTTTTTTTCCAATCTTCCTTGGAACCATTTTTTTTTTGTTTTTGATTTTCTCAAAAACGGTTCAACCGATTTTGACCATTTTTTTATGCTAAAGCTTCCCAAAAGTTTAAATATTACTGTTTATTCAAATTTTCAAAAAAAAAAAAAAAGTTTTTGAATTTAAAAAACAAATCAAAATTTCTTTTTCAAAACAAATTTTTCTTTTTTTCAAATTTATAAATGAAAGTTTCTTAATATTATAATCTACAAGAAGTTGGAAAAAAAATATGTTACCTAAAAATAACGGTACCCACCATACAAATGTTAAAAAAAGGTTTTCAAAATCGTATTTTTCTCGAAAACGGTTACGAGAATTTTGATAAAATTTTTTTTTTCAATTAATTTTTACAATCTATAATTTAATAAGAAAAAAATTGAAATTAATATATTACTGACCATACCTCCCATAGAACCATTTTTTCGAATTTTGAATTTCTCACTATCGGCATAACTGATTTTAAGGACATTTTTTATTGGGAAGCTTCCAAAAAGTTTAAAAAACATTGCGTCTCAAGACTTTAAGAAAAATATTTTTTGAATTTTTGAAAAAAAAATCAATTTTTTGGAAAATTCGTTATCTCAAAAACGGCTCAATATTTGTTGTGGGAATTTAGTTCTTAGTCGTACAGTAATAACAACTTTAAGTTGGGGTAGCAAAATTTTTTCTTAAAAATATTGAAAAAAAAAAAATTATGTAAGAGCTTATTTTTTTAAGAAACCCCTACAAAGACTTATAATTTTTGTTCTTACATAAACTAATATTTGCTTGAATCACATGGTACCCCGTTCTTAGCTTCATCTACTAAGGCAGTTGTTTTAGTCATTTCAGAAATGAATTTTATGCTTATGAACAGTTTTTCTATGATAACATTTATTTTTGAAATTCTAAGTTTTTTACAAAAGATGCGACCCAGTCGTGGATTTAATTTTTTCCTGAAATTTGATGAGGGAATTTGTTTTCAACTACTCCCAGAGCCCAGTCAGTGAACAAATGGCGCCGCCTATCTTAAAAAAAAACATGAAAATTATTAACAGATAAGCAACATGGACGCCATGAACTAACAATATTTAAAATACAAGGTGCCGCAGAATTAATCATCCTATCGGAAGATGTTATAATTTTTGCAAATGGCGGCTTATGTCAATCATATTATTAACATTTGTCAACTAGAGAGCTGCAGTATACAAACAGATAAAAAATGAAGGGCTATAGGTACTCCGCTAAAGCGCGGAATAATTGTGTATTCAGTCGGTCGTGTTAGCGCAACGTGAATTTCGACGTCGATTTTCCAATTGGGAAAACATTGCGGCGTTTAGCTACTCGACTCGAACAGACTGGAAACACATGAGACTATGCAGGGCGTGGCCACCACCGGATTGGTCATTCTACCGAGAATATCGCGGCTTTGGCGGTCGATGTCGCTGTGAACGAAGAAACATCAACAAGATGTCAAGCCACGCACTTGAACGTTACCAGACCAACAACGAATTTAAATCAAAGACTAACAAATGTTCCGGCACAAAGTGCAAACAAAACATCAGTTAATGCCTGCTGACTGTCCAGTCCTTCGTGTGTGAGTTACTGTCAAGCCATCCTCAATTTCAACAACGAAAAAAATGATTTTGTGTCGAAAATCATCATGAGCGCCAAGGCGCATTTCCACTTAAGCGGTTACGTCAATAAACAAAATCTTCATTTCTGGGACACTGAAAATCTGCGTGTGATACACGAGGAGCCATTACATCCAATTACAGCCACTGTGTGGTGCGACGTTCACGCGAGAGGACCATATTTTCATAAGGACGCCATCGGCAATACGGTCACTGCTACTGGTGAACGCTGCAGGGACCTGATAAACGACTTCTTACTGCCAGAATTGGATGAGCGGGACTAAGTGAACATGTGTTTTCAGCAAGGCGGTGAACCGCACACAATGGATATTTTGAAGGGAGCGTAATCCCCCTGTTTGGCGATTGTGCATGACTAGCAAGATTGTCCATTTTAACCATCGTAGACTTCTTGCCTTGGAGCTGCTCGAAGTCACGAGTTTATGCCTACAAGCCTCAGCCAATCGCAGAAATATCTTACTGTTTTTGTGTAACTGTTTCTGATAACTCTCAATATCTAACGAGACTCCAACAAAATCTGATATTCCGCTGGTATCAGTTTAGAGACCGCCATTTATTTATGTTCGATATTTGTTTACGAATGACAATCTACTGTTAAATGCAGTTTAGTGACATTACATTCCGTATTCCGATACGTACGCTGATCAAGGATCTAGGAAATTACCCTCCCCCTTTACCCGCACTTGAGAAATCATCCCAACACCAGTCCCATAGGAGCATGTGCCTCCTTGCAACGTGTGCTAGATGAGTTTGATAAGTAAGTGGTTGGTGTATGTGTCCGTTTGTTTGGTCAGGATTACTAAATAAGTCGGAGGGGCTGTCCCTTTACTCAAGAGTATTTTCCCAATCTAAGTTAGAGGTGGCCCCATCAACTCACTGACGCTCGTGTTAAGCGAAGAAGTGGAAATCGCTGGTGTATAGGCTAGGTGCCCATTCTCTTTTTGTTGCAGCTCCTACTGGAAACACGTGCGTCGTTCTATGATTGTCTTCTTGGACCATCTTTATGTCTTTTGACTATGATTGGAGCCGAATTTCAATCTCTTGGTCAGCTGGTTAAAAGAGTTTAGAAATTTCCATGTCATTTGGCAGCGTTACTTGATAGCATAAAAGCGTAAAATTTGTTTGGACGATCACAAAATGAATGACCATTACAACCAATATCTAACACCAAGGCCGTATTGGTCTCTCTATCTATTTGTTCCTACTCTATGAACAAACGGTCGAGAAAACTCATACCTTTTTCTTTCAATGAAGATTCACCTCCCGTAGGATGCTAACTCGTACTTCTGCTTTTTTACAAGAATTAAATTTATGAAGGTTCCCTTTCATTACTGATTAATATGCTTTCGAACATAGTTGGCTTAGGCCAGTTGCGAGGCAATTTACATATGTACTTACCTAATATAATTTTTTGTGAAACGGTTTCAAAATCTTTACACATTATTGATATTAGATAGCTTCCTAGAAATATGAAAAATAAAATTGACTCCTTTTGACAAATTTGACTTCTCATTTCGAATTCCTGCAAACAGAATTTAAAATGATTTCCCTTTAGAAATAACCCAAAATGAATATGTATCCCTCCTAAAACCAGCTAGGAACAACAAAAAAAAAATAAAAAAAAAAAAAACATATCTTTCTTCATTCCTCATTTTTTATAAACACTCCATTTACACGAATATAAACGGGATGGAATAATAAAACTGGCAAACAAATCAAAGGACAATGGAAATAATTCTCGTTGTAAATTGAACCCCTAAAATATTAAACATCTACATTCTACACGTGTGCTTGCTAGCAGCACCAGCGTTTTCCCCATTCTAATCTTGCATCTTTCCAAGAGAGACAAGCCATCCAGCTCCAGCCCCATCGCCACCAGACCAGAGCAAAAATGAAAAATAAATCGAAAAAAAAGTTAAATCCTCAGTAAGGATTTCATTTTCAACATCCTTTCATCTACATTTACCTGCCATTCCACATCTCTTTAGCACGAGGATTTGCACTTTTGCCGTTGCCCGTTCCGCAATCGTTGTTGTATACATTGGTACATCCGTTTTTCGTATTGTTAGGGAACATTCCGTCAATCGTCGCTTAAGTGGCTCGTGCGAGTGCAAGCTAAATTCGCGGTGAGAAACGAAAGAGCAAGACACTTGGATACAAGAATACACAAACGCCAAACCAAACCACACGGGTACCGTTAGCGTATCAGAAAACTTGTGGCAACAATTCATAGTCCTTACCATGTACCACATACAGACAGTGTATGCTGGTATAGATATACATACAGGTAGAGCCAAACCTGGGTATCCATAAAGAAATTCTGTTCGCAGAACGCTCTTGTACAGCTCAACACAAAAACCGTGGAAAGTCCACGATTTATAGAGAACGACGCAACTTATGACATGACATACCTTCGTTATTTATTTATTTTCATTTCATTCGTCGTTGTCGTTCTCGCGTTGTCCTTTGTATTATTATATCCGAGGGTATCCTTCCCATGAAGAGCGGTTGTGTGTATGGTCCGGTTAAGCCATTTTTCACCCTTCCGGTGACGTCAGGTTCTACAGTCACTGTTAAAAGTGCATTTTGTCGAAATCATCTAAATTGCATATATTGTGATGCAGAGGAACAAATTTTGACCTCGAAAGTAACTTAAAAATGTTCGTAGAGATAAGCACCAGTTTTGAAAATCTTAAAGGAAAAAAGCCAATCCCCCGAATTGGAGCATTTACAGTTTTCGTATGTCGAAACTGAACAAATTCCAGAAGGTGCAGGGATATAAGCTCGCAGTCAGTGAGTAGCGATTTGATTGAGCCAAAATCCTAAAATGGGCTTGGAACTTACATATATCCCACTCGGAATTTATATCGTGACTTGTAGTCTGACCCTGCACCTCACATAACACATGGTCAGAGAAATAACTCCTAGATACATAACCCCCAAATCGAATTTTGGCGTTTCATATGACTTACCAAAAATTAAAATTGGAGATTATGTCCCGCTTCTAACTCAGAAGGATTACCTTCAATCGTTAGAAAATCGCCAATCTCAACAGTTTTCTTGGACGTCTGTAGCTTGGGTAGAACACTTCGCGGGATCTTAGGATTAACCCTCCTATTTTTGGCACAAAATGCCTCATCTAAATTGGACATTAATTCCAAATATTTTCTCCGACAATGAAAAAAAAAACCTAAATGTTTTGAGATATAACACAGTAATAGTTGTTCGATAAAAATCATTGTGAATATCCAGGATTTAAGTGTTTCTCTATAATTTTTCTGCTTAGAGTATTTCAGTGACCAGGGCCCTATTCCACAAAACAACTTATCAACTTTTCACTTTGCACTTATCATATTTTTCGACAATTTGCAAAACTTTACGTTCCTCAGAACTATGAAATTATGCTGTGTCGTTCCACAAAAACTGTAAATTCTATTTTTGCAAAGCAAATTTTGATAAATTTATCAAAAGCTTGCAAAGTAAACGATTGCTTTGCAAATTCATAGTGTTTTATAACTATTGAAGCTTTTAAAATGCTAAGACGTGAGTTTTGTTCGACGATAGTGAAGAAGAATAAGAAATTATATTTAGATATCTACTGAATTAATTTTTCGGGACTACAAAACTTTAATTTTAAAGAGTATGTTCGTTTAAATCAAATTCAAGTTGATTTTCTTTTAAATAAAATTGGAGAAAAATTAGAGCACATTAGGGATGCAAACATCGTAAAAAAAACATCGATGTATCGATGTTTCCAAAAAAACATCGATGTCACAACATCACGATCAAAAACATCGATGTTTCGAAACATCTCATTTCTCTTTTCTTTAATTTATTAGAGAGTCATCTCAAAAGGACTTATGTCTAAAGTGCCTAAGTTCTACCCAAAAGAAAAGATATAAGCAGTCATTTAGAAATAAAGAAATATGTATTACTTTATTTATTTATTTAAAAGAAAAAAATATTAGCAAAATTCTCGTAACCGTTTTCGAGAAAAATACAATTTTCGAAAACCATTTTTTTAAATTTGTATGGAAGGTACCGTTAGTTTTAGATAAAACAAAATTTTTTTCTCAAATTTTGTACATTATGTTAGAAAACTTTTATTTATCAAGTTTGAAAAAAATCGAGCGTGGGATTTTCGAAATATTGGGTTTCCAAAAAAAAATTTGGATTTTTTTTTTAAATCCAAAAAATAAAAAAATGAAAATTTGAATATGTAATAATATTCAAACTGTGGAGGAGCTTTACCATAAGAAAAATTATCAAAATCGGTTGTACCGTTTTCGAGAAAATCAAAAACAAAAAATATGGACCCAGGGGGGCTACCAAAAATAACAATTTTTTGTAAATTTTTTTTCAAACCATTACCTAGTTTTAACTAAATGAAATTTTTCAAATTTAAAAAAAATCTGTGGGACAGTTTTTGAGAAAAAAAAATATTTATAAAATTTCGAAAAAAAATCGTATGGCAGGTACCGTTATTTTTGGTCTTAAAAAAAAAGAAAAAAAACGTGTGGGGGAAAAAAATTAAAACCCATATCTACCAAGTTTGAAGAAAATCAGCCGAGCCGTTTAGGCTGTAGTCGAACCGACAGACAGACAGTCAAAAACTGTTCATAAGGATCAAATTATCATCATTTTTTAAATTTAAATTAGTAGTAAGAGACAAAAACAGAATGCTATGCAAATATGAATTTATGCAAGAACAAAAATTATAAGTCGTTGTAGTGGTTTCTTAATAAAATAAGGTTTTATATATAAAACTTTAAAATATTTAAAAAAAAACTTGGTACGTCAACTTTAGGTTTTTATTATTGTAAGAATGAAAAATAAATTTCCAAAAAAATATTGACCCTTTTTTGAGATATCGAATTTTTCAAGAAGAAATGATTTTTTTTTTCAAAAATTCAAAAAATATTTTTTTTTTAAAGTTTTGAAATGCAATGTTTCTTGAAGTTTTTAGAAGCATCTCTGTAAAAAATTTCATTAAAATCCATTATGTCGATAATGAGAAATTCAAAATTTTAAAAAATCGTTCTATAGTAGTTACAGTCAGTAATGTCTTGTTTTCAAATTTTTTTGTATTAAATTATAGATCTTAAAAATTAATCGAAAGACTACACATTTAAGCAAAATTCTCGGAACCGTTATCGAGAAAAATACGATTTTCGAAAACCGTTTTTTAACATTTGTATGGAGGGTACCGTTATTTTTAGGTAAAATAAATTGTTTTTTCCCATATCTTGCAGATAATTTTAAGAAACTTTTATTTATCAAGTTTTAAAAATATCTAGCATGGGGTTTTCGAAATATTGAATTTTCAAAAAAAAATTTGGAAATTTTTTTTTAAAAATCCAAAAATTTTTTTTTTCAAAATTTGAATAAACAATAATATTGAAACTGCTGGGGAGCCTTAACATAAAAAAAATTATCAAAATCGGTTGTACCGTTTTTGAGAAAATCAAAAACAAAAAAAATAGTTCCAAGGGGGGTACCAAAAATAATAATTTTTTGGAAATTTTTTTTCATTCATTACCTTGGTTTAACTAAATGAAATTTATAATTTTTTTCAAAAAATCTGTTGGACAGTTTTTGAGAAAAAAAAATATTTATAAAATTTCGAAAAAAAAAATCATATGGAAGGTACCGTTATTTTTGGTCTTAAAAAATCAAATCAAAAAAAATCCGGGGGGAAAAAAATAAAACCCATATCTACCACGTTTAAAGAAAATCGGCCAAACCGTTTAGCTGTTGTCGAACAGACAGACAGACAGACAGACAGAATTGCGAGACCCACTTTTTTGGTCTTCGCTTATATCGTAATGTCAACTTTGATCAAAATTTTGAATTCGATTTTTTTTCCCGAATGCATAACTTGCTTTATAGTACATATAAGTCGCAAGTAAAAATTTAATTCATAAGCTAATGGATAAATTCTGATTAAAAAATTATTAATTGGAAAATTTATAATCAAGCATGATAATTTTATGACACACAAAAGCTTGAAATCTACTTTCGTTAATAATTAAATAATTATTTAGTCAAAACAAGCTTAAACATTTCCAATTTACCAATTAAATTTTATTAATTTTTTTTAATTCATAAGCCACTTGTAGCTTGTGAATTAATTTTTTTTAATTCATAAGTCACTTATAGATAATGAATTAATTTTTTTTTAATTCATAATCCACTACAGGTACAGGTATAGGTAGTGAATTAATTTTTTTTTTAATTCATAAGTCATTTAGTAGCTTATGAATTAATTTTTTTTTTAATTCATAAGTCACTAACTAACTTATGAATTAAATTTGTATTAATTCGCAAATGACATGGTTTTTTTAATTCAAAAATTCGCAACCCTGTGACGTAGCTACAATGCGCAAATATTTGCTAGCCTGTTTATAAACAACACAATCCATAAATTACAACTTTCAATTAGAATTAGGCCAGGCGCGCACATTCAATTTTTAGTTTCGCAACTATTTAGTTGCTAAAATGAAACATATGGGCTTATATGGGACACCGCGCACTTAAAAAAAACTCGATTCGAACAACTAAAAAGTTTGTGTTTTGACACAAACTAAACGATTGCCTTAAATTAATTCGCAACAGTTGAGCTGTTTTCTATAAGCGCAAGAGAGAAAAAGAGTGTGAGCGTGAGTAAAGAGTTGCCAGTGCGCGGCTCTCTTTCAACTGGTGATTAAACTATTTGATTTCGATCACAGTTGCCAGTGCGCGACTAGACTTAGAATAGAAATTGGTTTTTTGTTCTTTTCTTTCCCGCTTTTTTAATGACATTGTCAGCTGTCACTGTCGACTATCCAGGGGAAGAATGAATAACCGCGTTCAATGCAAAAACGAGTTTTTGGCTGTCCTGTAATAACAAGTCAAGCAACACAAACTCCGCGTGCGTGCAAAAGCAGGCAATTTAAAAAAAAAAAAACCGAAACATCGCTCCCAATAACATCGATACATCGATGTTTTCGGATTCGAAACATCGATGTATCGTTTGCATCCCTGAGCACAATACACAGCGCAGACATGCTTTGTCGGCTGTAAATCAACTGCTACTGTGCTTGCATTGGCTCGGAAATGGTTGCCAGTATTATGGAGTTGCAGCTATGCATTGTGTATTGTGTTGCAAAATCAACAGTTTGCAGAACCGTCCACAGAGTTGTCGACGTTTTAATAGACGTTTTGTTTCAAAACACAGTGCGGTGGCCCGGTGACCTCAAAGGTATTGCGGCTCGTAGCTTTAGAACTTTACTTTAGATAACCAATTATTAAGAATCTGTTTTGGATTTTCGAAGAAAAACAATAATTTATGATGTCATGTCGATGGTCGATTTTTTATTAAAATCGTAAAAAAACAATAAAAAAAATTTTAGGGCCTCTACTGTTGAATTCAGCCTAAAGAATTCTTTGGTATTATTTAAGAAGGGAATTCAAGAAAAGGTTGGTTTGTATTTTTTGTTTTAATTATGAAATTTTTTTATACACAAAAATTAGAATAATAATAATATTCTCCTTAAGGGCTCTGATTATCTGAGGCTTTTTTTCATAAGCCCATGACTTCAAGAAGTCCCTAAAAAAATAATGCACTGATTTCACTTTACAAGCGATCATGTGTAAGGCTTTCTCTAAAATCCGCTGTAGGGTCCGTCTGGTAATATCGAATGGCGTGGTTCGATATCTTGTTGATGTTTCTTCTTTCTTAGCGACATTGGCAGCCACATTAAAAAGTGATCTAAGTTCGTTGTTGTAGGTACCATTGTGGTGAAGCACACATATTTTTACGTGGCGAAAACTCTATCAACAGAGTAAGCAAAACAGCTTAAAACTTCAGTATAGAAAGATGCTAATGCATCATCAAGTGTTTTTCTAGCAAAAGTGAATTCGATTTTATTTAGAAGCTTGTTAAATTCTTGAAAGTTGGCCTTATGAAAGGTGAAATTGTATTCAGGGCCAGTGGAAGTATTGACTGTTTTATAAGAGAAAGATATACATAGGTAGAGGCGGGTGAAAACAATCACGGGTAGAAAGAAGGTACTCGTAATCACTTTCAATTGCTATGGAGTTATCAGGGTCGGATGTGAACATAAGCATGTGAGCCTATAAAGTCTATTGGTGACGCCACTTACTTGAAACAGGCTAGAAGCAGCAATACAATCTGTCAATTTGTTTTTTCTTCAAATTTGGCATTGGTTGAATAGTAATAGGCGCTCTTGTCGATGAGAGATTATTCGATGTGTGGAAGATTACATTCGCCCAAACAGATGATATCATCCTTGGAGCTGGCCGCATTAAAGAAAAAATCGATTGCCTCTATAATGAACTTAAAGGTTCAGAAGGACGAATGTAACAACACATGATACATTCCGATGCCAATTGGACTTTTGTTGTAATAAATAAAATCAAGATCGGTTTATTGTGACGACGTGAATCAGGTAGTATCAAAATGATTACTAATAGCTAATAAAACGTCACAACCAGATTCGTTGTTGTCTTCATTAATACTGGTGCTGTAAACATGAAAAGTGACATAATCTGCGGTGAATAAGTCCTTACTGAGAAAATCCGAGGTAAGATTATTTTCGGTAAAAGCAAACATATCGTAGAGAACTTTAGTAAATTTTTAAAAATTGTAGATATTTTCGTAAATTAGAGGTAAAACCTAACTGAAATTCAAGCCAGGTTGCATTAAAATATGTAATCCAAGTCTGACAGTCGTAGCGCATAGATAAAATTACCAGATAAGAAAAAAGTGAACTTAAATCAATTTGAGGAGTTCTTTTAGTTTGCTTTGATATCTTTAATATTTTAAAATGATGTGAGCCCTTATGTTTTACTTCTCCTAATTAGGACATTTTTCTCATAAGCCATTCTTTAAATGTCTATAAAAAAATTTAAAAAAAAATTACATAGCAACAAATGGGATTTTCTTGTCGCCTTTACTGTAAATTCTATAACAAGTGTAAAGCATATTTGACTGCGTTTCAAAATCAAAGTTGTGTGTTTTGAAAGTATAAACAATATTGTATTTAGACATTTCTCAAAACCTTAACAGTACATACTCTCCAAGAATTACGGTTCATTGGTGATGAGAATGTGTCATAGAAGGATACAAAACAAACTTACTGAAGCAAAACAAAAAATAAAACACCAGATTATCCTCAGATTGAAGATACAAGTATACTGGACAGGACACCTATCAGGAACTCGTATTCGTATGAAGTTGCATGGAAGGTGCTGAAGAAACGTGATTGTTTTTATACGAAAAAAGTACATGAAGGTTTTAAAATTATAATAACCGTTGAAAAATATTGAATTTTAAGCTACAGGGTGCCTTCAAAGACACGCTCACCTGAATTTATGGTTTGCTAGTGAATGTATGTAAAGTTCACATTTGAGAAAGTGAAAAAGAGTATGTGCAGTTAAATTGATATTTTTTGGTGGCACCAGAATTCCTGTTGATTGTTGTAGAATTCCGTAATACTTACTTTTTATTAATAAGAAATTTAAGGTCGTGAGTTTACTTTCTATCAATGTTTTATTTATTTTGTAAGCAAATAAACTTCAACCTGTTGATGTTCTCAATATCAAAAATAGACTTTTTCGACAAAGTCATTGAAAATTGGACCTTGCCAATTCGTGCTTGAAAGCCTATTAACCTTATATACTTAATACCATAAAATATTTGTTTAAAATTGTATACATTGATTGAATCATAGAATCCAATAATACAGTATTTCAAAAAAATTGTGATACAGTCCCCGATTCCAATGGGATACACAAATACGGTCAGATGTTTTTGGCTAGTCCCAGGTTATGCTATTTTAAAAATCATATCTATGTTCATTATTTTTTGATGCAAGGGTGTGTATCCCTTGTAGTGTTGATTGTTATTATAGAACGGTGTGACATCATTGTGGATGAAGGCTTCAAATTGATCGTCAGTGATGGCTTTGGAATATTGATACCAATCACTAGGCTATAGTTATTGGTGGACGAGCTGTTGCACTTCTAAACTCAAATGATCTTCGAGGTTCCTAGTGATTTTTAAGATAAGCGGCTTTAAATATTGGTACAGTGGTATTAATTTTACTTCTTGAACAGCTTCTTGATTGATTTTCCTTTCTTCGTCAATATGTTGCGGCTGAGTTCAGCGGAGCATCTCTCTTTCTGCAACTAATTCATTATTGCAGGTGATATTTTAAGCTAAATAGAATACGTGTTCGGAAGCAGATGATTTCTTCTCTTCCAGCCTTTTTCTTCAGTCCTCATTTCTTCAATTTCCATTAATTTTTAATGTGCTCCTTTACTCTTCTGGAGTATTTTGATTGAATATAAGGAAAAATCTTATTTTTTTCAAAGGCGAAAAAAAAAAATAAAAAAAATTTCGTTTATTAAATCTACATACCTTTTGAACAATATATGGCAACATAAGGCATTTTAAAGAAATTCCTTTATACTTCTAGAGATTATAACAAAATATTGTTTGCCAAAACTTTCTAAAATAATTGTTTTGAATCCCAAAAAGTCCAATTTTTTCTAATAAAAACTCAAAATTTTGCAATATGAGTATGTTTGATAGGGTAAGGACTTGCCCATTATAAAAATAAAGGCTGCGATTTTAAGTACCCGGTCTATCAATGACATACAATTTGTGGAATATGACATCGTCCTAATAGCCTCACTCTTCGCTAGGTAACGAGAGTTTCTACTTTTGCTGAAAATCCGGCTGAATTTTAGCGTTGTCACTGGTAATGTTGACTTTGGGGACTTTGACATCTGTCAAATTTTCCACTTGCCCACTTTGCGCCGATTTTATGGTAGATCTTCCTTCACAGTCCTCTCTTCAATGTTTGGTGGCCAAACAATCGTACGTCAAAGCAGTGCAAGATCGGCCGCGAAGATCGCCTCAATCCGTAAATGTGTGCAGCACATTCATTTCCATTTCCTCGCCGTGTACAAGACCTCGGCCTTTCGCAGACTTCAACTTATGCTACACCCGTAAAAGATCCAACTGACGTATGACCTCAAAGTTCATGATCATAGACAATGCCGTTTGTTCACTGACTTGGGAGCTTTTGGAAGAGGAGCCCAATTTTTGTCGAAAAATCTCATTTTTAGATAAATAGCTGTGTTAAAAGCAAAATTTCTGATTATGGGACGACACCCACATGAGGTTCGCCAGGTGACAATGCATATTCAAAAAAGTAACCGTTTAGTGTGGATTCTGAGCCGTTGGCGTCATTGAACCGTATACTTTTTCGAAATCAACGTTAATACCTTCAATAGCGAACACTACAGAATGATATCCAATTTCCTATGGTCCGAATTGAACCATATGAACCTAGACAGAATGTGGTTCTAGCAGGCGCTACGTGCCACACACGATTGACATAACATAAACGATCTGAGAGTAATTTTATCTTGCAGAAGTGACGTGATTTGGCCACAAAGATCATGCGATCTTACCCCGCTAGTCTTTTTCTTGTGGGGTTCTCTTAAGTCTCGGTTCTAAATGAATAAACCAAAATCGACCGATGCCCTTAAGGTGAAGCCGAATCTATGCGGAAGAGTTATTGAAAATTGGACCACTCGGATCCGTGCCACCGTAAGAATCCGAGGTGAGACAGACGGAACCACTTTTTTCGTCTTCGCTATCATCGTGTCAACTTTGATCAAAATCTCGAGTTCGATTTTTTTTCCAGATGCAGAACTTGCCCTATCGCAAGTAAAAATCAGTTGTTGCACAAAAAAAAAGGTTTTTATAAAATTCCGAACAAGTTTTTTTTTTTACTTTAAAAATAAGCAGAAAAAGTGTGAGGGAAAAATTTAAAAATGCTAACTACCAAGCTAAGAGAAAATTGTGCCGAGCCGTTTAAGCCGTAGTCGAACAGACAAACAGACAGAGAATTGCAATTTCGTCTTTCGAATTACACAAGTGTCAAGTCTTAATTTTTTAAGACCCAAAATAACGGTATACGATTTTTTTTTTGAAATCCTATAAATATTTTTTTTTTTAAAAAACTATTCGACAGATTTAAATAAAATGCACGACTGGGTCGCACGAACTTGCTCCTATGTAATAGACTAGGAATTTCAAAAACGGATGTTATTAAAGAAAACTGTTCATAAGGATAAAATGAATTTTTTTAAATTCTTTTAGCAGTAAGAGATAAAAACAGAATGCTATGCAAATATGAATTTATGCAGGAACAAAAATTATAAGTCGTTGTAGTGGTTCCTTAAAAAAATAAGCTTTTATGTACAAAATTTTTAAAACATTTTTAAGAAAAAATTTTGGTACGCCAACCTTAAGTTTTTATTGTTGTACGAATAAAAGTCTGATTTCCAAAAAAAATACTAAGCTGTTCTTGCGATATCGAATTTTTCAAAAAAAAAAAAATACTTTTTTTTCTAAAAATTGAAAAAATATTTTTTCTTAAATTCTTAAATGCAATGTTTTTTAAACTTTTTAGGAGCTTCTTTATAAAAAAATTCGTTAAAATCCGTTATGCCGATTAAGAGTAATTCAAAATTCGAAAAAATCGTTCTATGGTAGGTACAGTCAGTAATATCTAGATTTCAATTTTTTTTATTAAATTATAGATCGTAAAGATTGATCAAAAGAAAAAAAAATTTAGCAAAATTCTCGGAACCGTTTTCGAGAAAAATACGATTTTCGAAAACCATTTTTTAAAATTTGCATGGAAGGTACCGTTAGGTTTTGATAAAACAAAATTTTTTTTCTTAAAAAAATCGAAAAAAATCGAGCATGTGGTTTTCGAAATATTGAGTTTCCAAAAAAAAATTTTGAATTTTATTTTTTAAATCCAAAAAATACAAAATTAAAATTTTGACTATGTAATAATATTCAAACTTTGGAGGAGCTTTGGCATAAAAAAAAATGATTTAAATCGGGTGTACCGTTTTCGAGAAAATCAAAAACAAAGAAATGGACCCAGGGGGGCCACCAAAAATAACAATTTTTTGTAAAATTTTTTTCAACCATTAGCTAGTTTTAACCAAATGAAATTTTCCAATTTTTTTTTTTTTAAATTCTGTGGGACAGTTTTTGAGAAAAAAAAAATATTTATAAAATTTCGAAAAAAAAATCGTATGACAGGTACCGTTATTTTTGGTCTAAAAAAAAAAAAACAGAAAAAAACGTCCGGGGGAAAAAAATTAAGACCCATATCTACCAAGTTTGAAGAAAATCGTCGGAGCCGTTTAGGCTGTAGTCGAACCGACAGACAGACAGAATTGCGAGACCCACTTTTTTGGTCTTCGCTATCATCGTAATGTCAACTTTGATCAAAATCTCGAGTTCGATTTTTTTTCCGAATGCATAACTTGCCTTATAGTAGTACCTATAAGTCGCAAGTAAAAAATATTTTTTTGAATTTTTGGAAAAAAGTCATTTTTTTAGGAAAATTCGATACCTCAAAAACAGGTCAGTATTTTTTTGGAAATTAAATTTTGATTTGTACAATAATAAAAACTTAAAGTTGGCGTACCAAATTTTGTTCTTAAAAATGTTTTAATAATATTATGTACTTATATAAAAGTCATTTTCAACCGATCTCTTCGTGCAGGTATTCTCCTTGATGCTTGGAAATTATCTTACATAAATCCAATTTTTAAGTCAGGCAGTAAGACTGAAGTTAGTAACTACCGCCCAATTTGTAAGATTCCAGCAATACCAAAGCTCTTTGAAAACATTATATAAAAAATTAGTCTTTCTTTTGAAAGTTATTTCTCCACTGCAGCATGGGCAGTGTTGTTCCATGTAGACAAAAAATGTAGACTACACGATTGTCTACGTGTAGACAATTCAACGTATACAATTCCTGATTGTCTACATGCCAATGTCAACAATGTAGACAACGTTGACATTAAATTTTTCTTATTATGTTTCGTCTAATAAATCAGAGCTCGAGCCAAAATCATTGTCATCAATCCAAACAATCATAGAGCCATCGCCGGATTAAGATGTCGCAGGTGATTGGGATTGCTTACAGGCATTGCTTTCGTAAATTAATGTGAAGGCATTATTATTAGGATATGAATATGCTTTTTTTAACAAATTTTTATTTACCTATGTGCAGTATTTTGTAGATTTTTGTTGCACACTGTACAATATGCTACAAATTTGTTATTGTTTTCCATTAAAAGAAAGCCTAGGTGATCGAAACCTTTATTTTTTCGTCGACCAATATTTGAATAAAAACTCAAATTAACACCTGAAATTTTCTTAAATGAAGTAAACAATGTGACAGAGAAATCAAGAATCACAGATTGGCTGGCATGCTTTGTCTACATTGTCGACACCATAGTCGACATTGTCTACATTGTCGACACAATTGTCTACGCATTAATGTAGACAATCAAAGTCGACACGTAGAGGAACAACACTGAGCATGGGTTCGTGAATGGGAGGTCTACTACTACCAACCTCGTTGTTTTTAATAATTATTAAGTTAGCTCACTTGAACGAGGCTCTCAATGTGACGTAGTGTATACGGATTTTTCAAATGTCCTTTGATCGAGTAAATCATTCAATACTGGTATCAAAACTAAAAAAAATTGTTTTTTTCTCTTCGATTCTAAAATGGTTTGAATCTTACCTTACGGGTAGAACACAACGCGTTCAAATCAATAATATTTTATCAAATTCTGTGTATGTTACTTCCGGCGTCAAACAAGGTAGCCAATTAGGACCTCTATTGTTTCTTATTTTCATTAATGAAATTCCTGAATTGTTCAAAAAATCTAAATGTAAACTTTATTTCAGTATCAAGCCAACCCTAGATTGCATTAGTTTAAAAGAAGACTTAAACAGGCTTTTTGTTTGGTGTGTAGTTAATGATCTTCATCTTAATGTGCCCAAATGTCAATGTATGTCTTTTTATCGGAATCAATTTCCAATAATGTTTCGTTATAGTGTGGGTGAAGCACACTTAGGTAGAATTATGGAAAAAAAAGATCTTGGGGTTATATTTGATATAAAATTAACCTTCTCAAATCACATTGACTATATACATATATTGTTTCTAAAGCTAGTTCTATGCTTGGTTTTATTAACCGCAATTCAAAAGAATTTTCAGATCCTTTTACGTTAAGATCACTTTATTTTAGCTTCGTTCGATCTTTTTTGGAATACTGCTGTATTGTATGGAACCCCATGTATCTTACTCATTCTATGAGAATTGAAAGGATTCGGAAGCGTTTTACTAGAATGGCTATCAAAATTCTTCGCTTGAATATTGATATGCCTTCTTATAGTTCGAGGTGTCTGTTATTGGGTATTCAATCTCTTGAATCTAGAAGAGTAAACTTTTTTGCTTTCTTTAGTTTTTTGGTATTCTCCTGAACGTGAACTTCGTTCTCGTTTGTTATTTGAGTTTCATTTTCACAGAGTGAACTATGGTTACAATGAAGCTATAACCCGTTGTTTAAGACAGGCTAACTCAGTTTGTAACGTTCTCGATTTCAGTATGTTTTTAAGCAGGGATTGTTTTAAGAAAAAATTGGTATCTTTTTTAATCTCTGGTGGTTAGAAATTAAGTCTTATAATTATCATTATATTCTGTAGTCTATAAGAGATTTGTAACTCTGATTGATGAAATAAATAAATAAATAAAACATTTTTTTAAAGAAACCACTACAACGACTTACATTTTTTTTCTTGCATAAATTCAGCGACACAGTTTTGACAATGTTTTAAAATCGTATAATAATCATCTATTTTTATGCTGACTAATTTAGCTCTACTAAGCAGGATATGAAGTTCTGGTTTGGATTGTTTTAGCCAGCAGCAATTAATAAGAAAAAAAAAAGATTGCGGCTCTTAAGAATTAACCGTTACCAATCTTTTTGTCGAATCATTGATTTTCATTACAGATCATACAATATCATCTTCTTGAAACATTGTAGGAAATCTTTTAATCTTAAAGTAATTGTCGGTAGGCTCTCATCTCTATTCAGCTATTAAAAGAATTGATTCTGTCTCTAAAGGTTCCGATTGCATTCAAAGATACCATGACGGAAAATGTTATATCATTATATTCGGAATCGTTGTATTATTTTAGTCTTTAAATTTTAAACTAAAATATTTTAAAAATGATGACATACATAATTCCCTCAAAATTTCATGATTTTATTAGTTGAAAGTTGAAAGTTGAAAGTATATCTATTTAAGGGCTATCGAAGCTTAACGCACGCCGAATTGAAAATCAGTGTATGTACACCTTAAAGAATGAAGTCTGAACGAAAAACGAATTCAGCTCTAATATTTCTTCAGTTCGTGTGTTAAAATTTTGAAATTTGTTTCGTCACCCAACTTCGAAAATTCCTAGTTGGCCTCGTGGTTCGTCAGCCAAGATCAAACTTCCTTTTCTGGGTTTAACCGTCGTGTTGTGCAGTCGTCCTAATATATTTTTCTTTGTAACCACTTTTGTACATAAGCACAAAACACTATATTTTCTGACGATTTAAAGCGATTTACGGACTTTCGCCTATACAAGGTAAACATTTTTTTTTACGAACTTATCGTTCTGAATATGAAAATAATATATAATATATAATATAATATAGTTCCGATAACTTTACTTAACTATCAGCCACATAAAAAGAAAAGGATTTTAAGACTGAACCAATAATACACCATGTACAACTCTATGAGCAATCAAGGACTCTCCTCACGGAAAAGAAAAGAGCTGAACAGCGAGACTCCTAAAACGATCCAGAAAAGGGGATGATCTGAAAGTTTTATCCTGTTGTTTATGCGGGGATTTGAGATTGGATTTGATTGGTAAGTCAAATTTTTTTTTGGTCTAGAACAAGATACTGATCATGCAATCCATAGAAAGAGACCCGAAATAAATAGAAAAGCTTAAAACGCGAGCTTTTAAAGACGAAGAAGAAAAGTGGGCAAGAGGAAGGTTCAAGGGGATATTCGATTAAGAAGTCAACGTGCTCAAAGAGCGGCAGAAAAGGGGAACTTCTAGAGAAAAAAGAAATCTCTAAAGAACAGTTAATTTGTAAAAATAACGGCGCTCGTCAAAATCGCAAATTCCGATAATCTCTTTCCATTTTAAGTCGGTGAACGGTCTTTGGAAAAAAAGAGAGAAATTAATCAGTTAGCTTTTAGTCCAACTACTTACTCTTCTTATCTTTTTCGATCAGTCCGCACACGGGTCTCACCGGTATAAACAAAAATATTTATACTCGTATTAAGCTAAACAAAAAAAAATTTTCTAATCTTTTAAAAGCATTAAAAAATTAAAGTGGTAAAGATAAAAATAAGTTAAAAAAAAAAGAGAGACATATTGAACTAAAAGTGAAATTCAAAATATATTAAAAAAAGAAATAATTTAATTAATGCCCCTATTATGGATTACAACTCAACTTAGTTGAGTTGTCATCAACACAACTCAACTCTTAGACAACCAAACAAATTTTTCGTATTATGCAAGTCAACTAAAATCAGTTGTAATGAAAAAATACGTTGCCGTCTTTTAGGAGTCGATTTGCTGTCAAAACCAGCTGCTCAACATGAAATACATACAAATACAAAACCAAGAATAAGAAATTGTGTGATGGAAAGTTCTCTCGATTTGTTTTTCGGTGGCTTGGAAGATGAAAATTTCCTTAATGTAGCCAAAATAAAAAAGAATATCCGTATATTTAATAAACTCATGTACACTTCTATTCCTAAAGTATGCATTTTTTTGATTCGAAATAGTTTTCCTAAAACAACCAATGATCCTCAGCGATTCCACCAATTGTTAAACTTCCTACTGCTCTTCGTTTCATGAGCGAAGGAGGTTGCCAAAAGTGATGTGATTGAGGAACTCATTTGTGGAAAATGGCTAAATGCTCAGCTAACATAGAGCAATAAGTCGTTAAAATTGTGATGGCCATGTAGTTTTCAAACTAAAATACACTCATTTCATTCCATTTTTATTAAAATTGTTGTTTAACTTACTGTTTTGTGTCCATATTTTTTATCCGAATGCAGATTTTTTCATTAAAATGTTCTACACAACTGCTTCGAACCAGTTGTCTGATTTTGACGCTTATTACAACTGAAGCACAACTCAACTTACTTACATAATACGAAGAGACAACAACTGAAAAGTCGACCATTTTGTTAGTTGTCTGCTAATCGACAACTGGTTGTGCTTTGACAGTCAACTGGTTGTGATCGATAATACCAATTTTAAGAATTACAACTAAACTATAGTTGAGTTGTCTTCCATAATAGGGGGGTAAGTAAACGTCGGGATGTACCTAAGTAGTGGTGAATTGTCTAAGAATAAAAAAAAAGGAAAATATGATATAAGAAAAGGACAAAAAGAAATTAGAGCAAAGAAAGAGAAAATAGCAAGTGCGGTAAGACTGAGAGCGTTATGCCCTCTTTCTTAAATAATCCTATTTTTCAAATTTAATTTTGTTAAATAAATATTTTTTTGTTAAATCGCGAAATATTTAAACTTCATTACTCATTAAAAGGAAATTATAATCGTATGTCATAAAAAAAAAAAAATCAGTGCATAGTGTTCAATACATGTTTGCTTTTATATATCTAGCTTCAAGAAGACGTCACCGAACCGAGTAGCTGTGCACACTTCATCGGAGAGGCGGTAAGTCCTTACTATTCCGTATCATTAAGGTAGGGCGGCCAAAAAAGGCCCTGTTCCCAATAAGGCCCACTTGTCAGAAAACACAGAAACGAACAAATAACGGGACTTTTTCTGCTTTGCATATTTAAACCATGCCTACAAGAACACATACAAAGGAAAAAAAGCCAGCTGCGCGATTCAGGTCTTGACCTATAGTTCAATGAAGTTCGTCTGGGAGTGAAGAACTACCAAATTATAAAAAAGTAGTGTGTTTTGTGTTCTTTTTTAACAAATTTAAACCAAGTAAGTACCTATTTTTGATTTTTCCCGTATTATATATTTTAAGTAAATTACATTTGTTTGTAAAAAAATGTTTGATCGTTAGTTTTAAATAATTCTTTTTTTTTTAGTCTTGCATGTTCCTAATAAGGCCCACAAAAATAAGGGATGGGCCTTATTGGGCACACGCAAATTTGCTTTTAATTTTTTGGGTCTTATATTATATTTCTAATGTGTTTCAGACCAAATGCCAACTTTTCCCAAAAAAAGAGCTTTTCTAATAGGACAGTAACCAACATAAAAAACGCATTGCAGGTTAAAGAATATTTTTGTTTTATTTTTTTACGAAGAAGTGAAGTCTAAATTTTTTTGTTTAAGTTTTTTGCTAAAATTAAGTTTTTTTTTTAATTTGTGTTTTTTGTTAAACTGAAGAGACTATTTTCTTATGAAATAAATTTAAAAGAAAATGTTTGTTGAAAGATATTGATTTTTTTGTGTGTTTTACTTGCGAAATTATTAAGAAAACTGAGTGGGCCTTATTAAGACCCCATGGGCCTTATTAAGAACAACGTAAGCTTTTTTAAATGTCAAAAAAAATATACTTTTCAATTTTACGAAAACAATAAAATCTATGTTTTCATGTAGATAAAACGACAAAGAATCATAACCTTTTTAGTTTACTCGGATACTCTCAAAAATCTAGTAGTTATTTCGAAAAATCCGTTAGGTGGGCCTTATTTGGCCCCCCTACCTTACATCATAACTTGAATTGAACATTTGATGCACTTACATATGCATATTGCGAAATATATTTTTTTTTATCGCATCTCTGGATCTTTAGTGCCAAAAAGAGACAGAGGTACAAACATCTATTGAAAGTTTATTTTTATAAATTATTTATTTAAATTACTATCTTTTTTTTTATGACCAATTTTGGGATTTATCTGTTTATATTATTTCTTTTTTTTTTACAAGTATATGTAAATAAACGTGGTTTTTACTAATGACCAAAAGGGTTTTCGATAACGTAGGGGTAGACTATAAAAAGGGTGAAAAGAAGTTTTGTTATAGGTTACCTACTGTTGTATTTAGTTAAGAATAAGAAGTATTGGATATTGTGAAATCTTTTTAGTATGAATAAAGGATACCGTAAGATATCCATAAAAAAAATGAAAATAAGTCATTATTATTTTTATATTATTTTGTTTTGTAGAGTGAAGTTTGGGTACAGACGATTGTATCATTGTTGATTTTATACGGGAAGAAGGATGTGTCGATTCTAAAGGAAGTAAATTGGGATGTGAACTTAGGATGAGGGAAGGATACTAGTAAGGAACAGAAAGGAAGTTAATATTTTTATTCCTCTTTTACAATAAGGTATCTCGACAGGAATAGAGTAAGCGTTGAGGTCATGGAGTGTTTTAAGGAGAGGTTTCTTCTCATGAAACTCTTAGGGGAGGGTTAATTACTCAGGGAGCTCGAACACCTAAGCTTCCCAACAAAAAGAAACAGAAACCTAAAAGCCAACCAAAAGTTCGGGTCCTACTATCCAAGAAAAAAAAAAAAAATAATATATATTTAAGTCAATTAACATCTCCGACTGTAATAGGCCTGAAGATAAGATGTAACGAAGTCCATTTTCAGTGGTATCCAAGAACTCACCCCCACCGACGAGCTTATAGTGCGGAGATCAACAGGCCTAGGGATACAAAGAAACTGGACAACCTTTTTGCCTTCTGCTTGGAGGAGTGAATGGGTCTGTAACCATTTGTTCTGAGGGTAGACTGGAGCAATAAGGGGCAATGCGGGTAGAATGAGAGAGTTGTTAGGGAATTTATATAAGAACTAAGATCAGATAGTTCTTTCTTTTTAGTTTTAATCCATGGTTGGTTTATTAAGTCGGGTTTGGATGAACCAATCTTCCTTCCCAGCCTCTCTTATTTCTCTTGTATAAGAAGATATTTCACGTGGAGAAAGATACAAAGATTTCAAGATTAGCTGAATGATTTTAAGCCAAATTTTTTGAGATTAACTAGAGGCAATCAGGGCTACACGAATTTTTCAGAGTTCTCACTACAATATCTCTTAAGGTTACATATGCTGTGTGATATACTACCTTCACATACACGCACCAAAAATATTTAAAATATTAACGTTACAACATTGCACGATCCATGTCCGTACATTTTCGAATCAGTCTACCAAATTTTCCAGTTGACTTGGCACACCCTACAAACCTCACTCATATACATAAAATATGACTGTGTTGTTCCTTCATTATCCTTGGTAATTCTTCTTGCACGTTGTAAGCTCTTGTATGATATAAGCTCGATGGGATCTCCAGCAGAATGCACAAAGCTCCTCCAACCCAAACAAAGGAATACAAAAAAAATTTAAATACAGATATAATCAGCAAAAATATACGTCAGGTATTTATGAGTTTAATCCCATTTTAACGATAACAAGCTGGGATAGCAACAACAAAAATAAATACATGAAAAGGTAAACTTTACTGCGGCAGCAGACAAAAGAAGGGAATCTTCCAGGAATTTGTTTCACATATTTTTCTTGACGCGACGATGACATGGCACGGATAATAAGGGCGCAACTCAGGAAGGATATAAAAGGTTAAATACGTAATCAATTTATGTTGCTCGGCCAATATTTTATTCAAATCAAGAACTCAGTTGCTCTTGAATATAATATCCTCGCAGATACAACGTCGTCCAAGGTCAGAGAGATCCAACGAAAAAAAAATGATGAATCATAGCAAAGCATAATAAATGTATCCGACCAGAAAAATGGGTAGTTAGCTGCAAGCTTTGAAAAAAACTGGGAGAGGGTTTTCCATTTTTGTTTCTTCCTATCTATCCCGTGAATGTCTTAACTTTCTGGATAAAGGATTCGCATCACGTTCTTTTTTTTTTAAGTTGAGATTGGCGTCTGAGGGCGAGATATGGACGTTAAATGACGGTCCTGAGGAAACAAAATATAAAGTCAAGGAAAATAAAACGCTCCTCGTCGCTTAGGAAGTGCTTACGAGGCGTGTATAGTTAAAAAAAAATATAAAAGAGAAAAAGTAGAAAGGAAATTAATGTCGGCGATTCGGATTGGGATTTTGTTGTATTTTTTTTTTTACATTTTTCCTCATTTTGTCCTCTGTGGGATAAGGGAAAGGACACTATGAAGGATATAGTTAGTTATTCTGTTTGCAAAATCTGAGGGATTCGCATTTGCTGGGTTCTGCTTTTGTCTGTTTGGTTCTTCTTGTCGGTCGGTTACATGTTACAGGTTGAGGCTAATAAATAATCTTGGTTCGTGGCAAAATACTACCAGAAGAAATTGCAATCTATATGTCAGCAGATGTGTATGTGTGGATGTATTTTAAGCTGAAGCTTTATTTAAATGGAAGATGTGATTTGAATATGTTTGGACATGGAATATTTTGCTTTTTTTCTGTTATGCTTATTTCGGGGTAAACGTGCTGATCTTAGACAGTAATTAGATTGCATGTTATTTTTTTTTTTTCGTTTTGTTACGTTTATTTATTGCACGCTCTGGATGCTTAATGGATTGTGAGCTTGATAGCTATTTCATGAGACATCCATATTTAAGTTAGTTAAGGATGAAGACGGGAACATGGACATGGTCGCATTTTTTCCTTATTTGATCATTTATGTTTAGTGCTATATAAAAATTCATTTCCTCAGGGACATAAAAATGGTGATAGCAATACGGGCTGACAATCCGCCAGGTTTTCTGCCAACTAACTATCTTCCCATACATTTTTTACGATTGTTGTAATAAGTGCCTAAGATATGAGAGAAATATTTGCGTTTCGTCAGTCATTCGCTAAGAATGAGACTTTATTACACTTCTTGGAGCTTGCGTTGGGCGCCATTTTTACTGGTAGAAAAATTGTAGTTTTTTTGAATGAATGACCCATTTTCATCGTAAGACTAAAATCATTGCTCAAAATTGTATTCTATACAATTAATTGATTTTAGTGGAATTCACTTGGGTTATTTTTATTTTGAGTTTTTACATCGTTTTCGAGAAAGTGAGATTAGGTATTGAACTTGATGTTTGACAACAAGCTCTCTTTTATCTAAAATGTGTGCATTTAGTATTGATGAATCTCTTCTCGTTAGATTATAAACTACCTTTCGAACCACTCCACTCTTTCGAACCACTCCACGCACCACAAATTGTATCGGATGGTTTTAAGTCTTCTATTCATAAAATAAATGCTGGTGTGCCACAGGGCTCCGTTTTGTTTCCGACTCTCTTTCTCATATTCATCAATGATCTTTTGTCTGAAACTTCTAATCTATTAAATTGTTTTACTGACGACAGTACTCTGAGCTTCATTTCTAGATTCAACACTTGACAGCGTATGATAAGCTCTGATCTTGATAGCATTATTAAATGAGAAAACATAAACCGCGAAGATTTGAATTTTTCAAAAACTCAATGCAGTCTTCTTTCGAAAGCGAAACCCATCCCCTATGCCGCTTTTCATTAGTGGCACCTGCATTGAAGAAACCGAAAAACTTTTAGTTCTTGGTTTATGCATCATAGATCACCTTACCAAATATTCGACGTTGCCAAAAACGCTGCTAAGTATTTAGGTTTAGTTCGACGTTGCAAGAAAACTTTCACTGATTCTGATCTTGCTTAAATTAATAAAGCCTATATTCGTCCGAAGATCAAATATAGTTTACATTTTTGGCCAGGTGCGCCAATAACCCACTTGAGGCACTTGGATAGAATCAAAAAAGAGCATTTTTTATAGATTATTCATGGAGACTTTTGTCCATATTAAGCTCAAACAAATTTTTCAAGCACCACACAGAAAAACTGTCAATATTAAATTGAGAAATAGTAAAATCATGTGCCAAAGAAATAGTCTTGGAAAACTTGGCATCTTCAGTGAAGAGTGAGATTTATGGGAATGTTTGATACCCATTTCAATATATTTTGTAGAACGAATAATTAAAAGAGGACTTGAGTGACTGCCTTGTGGGACCCCAGAGGCAGCTAAGTAATAATTAGAGAGGAAGAAATTCAATTGAACTTTATAGCAATGGCTTTCCAGATAAGAAAATGTCTATCTTTTCAGGAGATAGGTTTTTGTTGAAGATTGGGAAGATTAGGTGAATGAACAAGTGGAATGAACAATCGGAAAACCGTAATCTATAAGACATACAATTTCATGCAAATTGCTTTCAAAGATTTTGGGAATATGTAGTTATTGAAGGGGATAATAGTTTATAACTTTACACTTTTGGGCTCTTTTTATGTTTGGGGTTATGAAAGAGGTCTTCCATATTTGAAGGGACTCCATTTAAGGTAGGGATAAACTGAAAAAATTTAAGATAGAGGGAAAAAGTGAAGAAGAGGATTTCTTGAAAAATATGGCGGAGAGACCATAATAGCCGGGAATAAACAAAAAATTAATTTGGTTTGGATTATTTTTGATGAAAATTAGTTCAATCGTGTGAGGAAGAAATTTGGTAAATTATCAACAAAATAATTCTAATAACATCTAATGACAGTTAAAAGCTCTAATTCCAATAGTGGGTTCGCCATCAAAAATCAAATCAACTCAAGTAATTAAGCCTCTATTTTTATTATTTGCACATACTCAAGATATTATGACTGCCCTTAAAATCTGATCTGATCTGGTGTAACACAGTGCGGGCGCTTAGGTTAAGGCAAAAAGATTTAATAAAAGATGTTGAAAGCTTGTGCCATGAAAGATTGTATTGCAATCGAAGAGTGCGGCTAAAGAATGAACATTTGTATTTCACTGTATCAAATAAGTTAAACTGATGATCATTCATATTTAGACGAGTAGTACGTTGAAACTTTTTGACGCGAGGGTCATTGATAATTTGAAGTACCGAAACTTTTCCAATTAGGATCTGATTTATTTTTAAAGAAAATCCGGAATTTTATATTATAACGTTTTAATTCGCAAAGCCCTTAAATAAATTTGAAAATTGTTAAACTTTCCCAGAAAGCTGATTTTTTTTTAATTTGCTGTCTCTAACCTAAGGCTAGGTAGTTGAAATTTACGCCTTTACTTTCACACCCAAGTTTCTTATATTGTAATATTTTAATTTAATTCCATGTTTAACATTCCAGGGAAATAAGAATTTTAAGTAAGTAATTTCTAGTAGATGCTGATTTTTTACCTGCTTAAAAATGAACTTAGCTTCCTGGGAACAATGAATGAATAAGCAACACGAATATTAGAATAGTGGGCATGGAACTAGGTGGGTTTCATTTGAAAATAGTTCTAATAATACGAAAATAAGTTGAACTAAATCGGAATTATCAATAGTATGAAAAATTTATACATTTGTCAGTCAAGGCCGCGCAAGGTCACGTGCGAATTTTGGCACCTCATTGGGGAAATATTAGCCAACATGGATACCATCTGAAAGTTTCAGCAAATATTTAGTTTTAAATTTTTTTTTTCTAGGTCAAAGTAAGAATATTAGGCACCTTAACGATAAAATTTTGATAAAAGGCACGGAGAATTTAACGAAACTGAGATTTTCCGTCAACGCTCCTTAAATACTCGTACCTTGGAAGTGAAATCCACAGTCGAATGGTGCTTACGAGAAACTATCGCTCTAAAGATAGACAAGAATAACGAGGATGAATGCGTTGTTGAGATCTGCCAGAGGAGCTAAATTGTATCCAGTTGATTAGACTGTATGATTAATATGTTTGGATAATATTGAAAAGTTGTATTAGTATTCGAAATCGGTCGAGATGATCGAGAAACTTTTGATATATTTGCAGTGCAAAATTTGAAACATGATCAAATCTTCGAAGCCCAAATATGTATATAACTCGCTGTATTGTTGAAAGCGACATTAAATCTTCTCCTGGTTAGAGAATCATATTCGCAAAATATTTCACACCCGTATGCGGTGAGTATTGGTAATACCATTTTATAAGCCAAGAGCATGTGTGTTAAGAGGGGTATAATACTGGAAGGGCCATAATCTATATACACTGTACTATACGATTAAGCAATACACCAAGATTTTTTGCATTCAACAATTTTTCCGAAACGCATCGAGATATAATATCAAAAGAAAGATCTACTGGAACTCTATTCATATCTATACTATCTATAGCATACTGTAAAGTGGACTCTACTATGGTTACAAAAACGCCTTTTCAGCTCTCAGAGTGCGTTAGCTTAGGAGATATTTGAGTTTAAAGTCGCCTTTTCTTGTGGCCACGAGAAAAGCGAACACAAAGGAAGAAGCCCCAAAAATTGATACAGCATTTTTTCTCCAATTACAAGCTAAAGTGTTTTTAGAAAAAGATACACTGCCCAGTTCTATTTCTACTTCCCTTCCTTTTCCCGCATTGCCAAAACAGAGATTGAACTTTTGATTTGTTATCTTCCTATATAAATAAAGTGAATTTCATCAAAAAATCAATGACGAATTCTATATACCTCAAATCTTTGAACAGCAAAATCGATTTTTTGAAGTTTAACTTCATTCAATCACATTATTAATAATTATTAATAGGTTAATTTAACACGAATATTGTCCGATTTATTCTATATAGGAAATGTTTATGTCGTTCCATTGTAAGCTTGGAAAATAATCTGGGTTCAAAGCTTTCCTACTAATGACGATACATTTAGAATTCAGGAACAGGCCATTGGAAATGGCAAATTTTTTCTAGGTCCTGATTAACTGTATATACTCAATTTTCAATTAGTCCTAGGGTAAAACTATTCTATAATTGCAGTTAGTCACCATACATTTGAATCGAGGAGTTTGTAATTTTCGTCGGGAATTCATTTATACAAAGCAAAAAAGAAGAGGCCCTAAGATGAAACCCTGAGGGACTCCTTTAGTGGTCGGAAGGAGATTTGAAATATTATTACCAACAGAAACTGCTTGTTTTCTATCTCGAAAGTGGGTTTGCAAGCAGTACAAGTACGTGACATTAATTTAATTGGCGCAATTGTCACTGTTTTGTGCTGTAAGATGAGCACTAAGTTGTTTCTGCATTACCCTCTCAAAAATATTTGACAAAAAAGGCTGCACAAAAACAGGTCGGAATTCATTTACACTCGCGTTTTTTGAAATAGGTAATATATTGATGGCTTCCATTGAGATTGAAATAAGCCTGTCAGTAATATGGTATTAAAACTGTGCGTGATTTAGGACAAAGTAATAGGTAGAATGACTTAATGCATATAGGATGAATTTTCGTCAATCCCCACAAGGTTTTGACTTAACAGACAAAATACTTTCAACTTCGTCTGTGCTTTTCACAAAAGTAAATTAAACTAAACTTCAGAGGTTTAATGTTTAAATACCCGCGATAAGAAAATTCTTATTTAAAAGATTACTGTTGAAATCTATACATAAATAATAATCTCTTTTAATGCCCTAAGGTATATTGTTTCCAAATTGTAAGCGATGGGCCAATATCCACTTCATCATTATAAGGCATGTAAACAACCACTATGAGAAGAGTACCTTCATCATCGAATAGGTCTACAAACAAGTAATCTAACTCACCACCACCCGGCAACGACTTGCAGTTAACCTTGTGGCTAATCCCATTGCGAACATAAATAGTTACCCCTCCACCTTTCATACCATGTCTGTCGGCCCAAAAATCTTGTAACCACCCAAACAGTACATTCAATCATTGATTTTATCGGTAGACTAATTTTTGGTTACACATAATATTAAGTATATCAAAGTTTGATCTCTAGTTCATCAATCGTACCAAATAAGCTTTATGCATTTAAATTGCATGCCTGTAAGCCAGCATTCGGTACATGCCATCCAATTTTTACCTGCGACTTAAAGGTAGATACTATAAGGCAAGTTATGCATTCGTAAAAAAAATCGAACTCGAGATTTTGATCAAAGTTGACATTATGATAATAGCGAAGACCAAAAAAGTGGGTATCGCAATTCTGTCTGTCAGTATGTCTGTCTGTCTGTCTGTTCGACTACAGCTAAACGTAAAGGCCGACTTTCTTCAAACTTGGTAGATATAGGTTTTAATTTTTTCCCCCCGGATGTTTTTTTCTTTTTTTTTACGACCAAAAATAACGGTACCTGCCATACGATTTTTTTTTCTTAAAAAAAATACCAAAAAATTATTATTTTTGGTACCCACCTTGGAACCATTTTTTTTGTTTTTGATTTTTTCAAAAACAATACGACCGATTTTCATCATTTTTTTATGTTAAGGCTCCCCAGTATACAAATTTTCGAAAATCTGTTTTTTGGGTTTTTAAAAAAAATTCAAGATTTTTGTTTTTGAAAACTCAATATTTCAAAAACCCTATTCTCGAATTTTTTGAAGCTTGAGAAATAAAAGTTTCTTAAAAAAGTCTACAAGATATGAGAAAAAAAAATTATTTAACCTAGAAATAACGGTACCCTATATACAAATGTTAAAAAATGATTTTCGAAAATCGTATTTTTCTCGAAAACGGTTCCGAGAATTTTGCTTAAATTTTATATATTTCGATTAATTTTTAAGATCTATAATTTAATTTAAAAAAATTTGAAAACAAGATATTACTGACTGTACCTACAATACAACGACTTTTTAAAATTTTGAAGTTCTCATTATCGGCATAACGAGTTTCTAAAAAGTTTAAAAAACATTGCATTTCAAAACTTTAAGAAAAAATTTTTTTTAAATTTTCAAAAAAAATATATTTTTTTTTGGAAAATTTGATATCTCGAAAACGGCTCATTATTTTTGTTTTGTAAATTTAACTTTCCTTCGAACAATAATAAAAACTTTAAGCTGGCGTACCAATTTTTTGTCTTAAAATGTTTTAAAATTTTTTTTATATAAAAGCATATTTTTTTAAGAAAACACTACAAAGACTTATAATTTTTGTTCTTGTATAAACCTATATTAACTTGAATCACATGGCATCCTATTTTAATCTCCAACTACTAAAAAAGTTTGTTTAGTCATTTAAAAAAAAAATAATTTTATGGTCTAGAAAGTTTTTCCCTAATAACATTAATTTTTGAAATTCTTAGTCTATTACATATCGTCAGTTAAAGTGCAGGACCTCGTAAGTCAAAAAAATCAACAAAAATATTTTTATATCAAAAAAATCAGAAAAATAAGAGCCACCTTTTGGCATTTTTAGTGTACTTATGTTGTTCTGAACATTTTGTAGAAAAAAAGAAAATCTAAACCTCGTATAAAACTCCGCGCCAAAAATAAAGCAATACCTCGTAAGTGTCCGTTAAATGAGAATAATGCATTACTAAGACATTCATTTTTATTAATATAATCAATTAACTAATAAATAGCACAAATCAATTACTTTGTTATTATTTTTTTTTAAATAATTCGTTTAAGAAGTTTTTTGTGATTTCTGCAAAACATGCTAAAAATACTTACGAGGTCCTGCACTTTAACTGACGATATGAGCAAGTTCGTGCGACCCAGTCGTGCATTTTATTTATTTTTGAAATTTTATTAAGTTGCAACTACTGGGAATTGGAGCTATAGGCATCCGGAATACCAGTTCAACGCACTTGCAATTATGCCAAAGAAAAATAAAATAAGTAATTGGGTATGAATAAGTTTTGCAGATTAAAAAACTACTTGTAAAAAGAAGATTCATAACCTTGAAAAACTCCGTCTCTACAACTTGCCATTATGTATAGCTCGACACACCAAGAAACATAGCTTTTATAACAGTTATCAATTTGTGAGGAATTCTGTTCCTACTCAAAGCTTTCTTAATGAATATGAATACTCGATTTAGGGTTCGAAATCGATGAATATTTGGTCAAGATTATACATCAACACTTTGCCAATACTCCGAATTGTGCTAATTCGGTTGTTACAGAAGGATCCGTAGCGAAAACCAACTTATTCCACTTCGAGAGTTAAGTCAAAAATGTTCTATGATCCTGTCCAGCACTATCTTCGACAATTTATTAGATTGCAATTCTTTCGTAATTTATCAAACATATCTTGATCCAACTTTTCCGGGACTTGGCATGTCTCCCTGGTTTATATATTGGCTGTATCCCTGTATTGATATAGGTGTTTGGGGCAGCTTGGAAAATTTCAATGAGAGTACGGTCTATACCGACTGATTCGTTCTTCCTGCTTCTTGACACGCGTGTGCCACCTCAGTGTTATTAAAGGAGCCAAAACGAATTTAGTGGTGGTTAGTCATCAGACGAATAGGGGGAATAACATGTAGCATACGAAAACATGCACGTGCCGTAACTATTCGGGACTGGTGGAAGTGTGATCATAGCCTCTCCGCGGCGGCCGCTAGAAACAAGCCTTTTAAAAAAGGTTTGGCTAATATAATCAGGCTGGTTCTTCAGGTTGGCGGCAGGTTAATTCCCTGTCCCGTAAAACTAAGAGAATTTCGAGAACGACAACAAGCCTCGGAAACGGACTGATCACACGACAACAACCCACGCAAAGAAAAAGGAAAAACGATTTACGAATTTTCTTATGGAACGTACGATCGCTCTATAGAGCTCGAGCTGCTCAGCAGCTAGCCGATGCCCTGTCAAAATATAAAGCTGACATAACAGCTCTCCAAGAAATCAGATGGACAGGGAATGGTGTTTTACAGAAGAAAGAATATGACGTATATTACAGCTGTCATACAAAACACCATGTGCTCGGGGTAGGCTTCCTAGTCAGCGAAAAACTGAAGTCTATTATCATCGGCTTTAACGCTATAAGTGAAAGGCTATGCACCCTTCGCGTGCGAGGCAAATCAGCGTTCACGGACCTACGGAGGAGTCCTCAGACGAAGAAAAAGAGAGTTGCTATCGAGGTGCCAATATCGAGTCGGATCACTATCTTGTTGGTATAGTTTTCCGAGGGCGGATTGCCTTGCGAAGACGCATTGCATCCGCCGATCAGGTTCGAATCAACACGGCTGCCCTGCGCAATTAAAACACCAGTAACACCTTTGGTAATGCGTTAGGACTCGCCCTAGAAACAGCTGATTTAGGGAGAGTAAGTCCTGGAGCCAGTATGCTGGGCGTAAATGAGAAGTGGAGACGTCTTAAAAATATTGTCATTAGTACTGCCAACTCAATCTTAGGCAACAGTCGTAAAAATCGGAACGGCTGGTTTGATGATGAATGCAAGCTAGCGACTGAACGTAAGAATGTTGCGTACCGAGCAATGCAACAATATCATAGAACGCGGGCACGCGAAGAGGAATATAAAGAGCTCAGAAGAACAGAAAAACGGCTTCACAGACAAAAAAAATCAGCCTGGGAGAAGAACCAAATCTGTGAAATAGAAAACAGCCGAGAGCGAGGTCCGCACCAGGCGCGGAAGTTCTACCAATCCGTCCGAAACATGACGCAGTACACACATTAGGCTGCACATACTGCAAGGACGAAGAGGGAAATCTGATCACCGATCCTGAAAGCATACTGGAGCGATGGGAAGTGTACTTTAATGAATTGCTAAATGGTCAGCTCACTGCAGAAGTGAAGGCTATAGGCCGGCTTAAACATAACAAAGCCCGGGAGCCGATGGCATACCAGCCGAATTATTTCATCACAGCGGGCCAGCCTTACGTCAAGCAATTCATGATATTATAGTGCACGTATGGGAGCAGGAAGAAATGCCAGAAGACTGGCGAAAAGGTTTAATATGCCCCATACATAAGAAGGAAGATGTCACAACGTGCAGCAATTATAGAGGTATCACGTTGTCGAGTACCGCCTATAAGATACTCTCCTCTATCGTACAAGACCGGATAACCCCATACGCTAAAACCGTCATCGGACAATATCAGTGTGGTTTCATTCCAGGCAAATCAACAACTGATCAGATATTTACCCTTAGGCAGGCGATGGAAAAATGTATAGAACTTAACATCCCAACATACCATCTGTTTATAGACGTTAAGGCCGCCTATGATAGCATAGCCATGGGAGAATTCGGCATCCCAAATAAATTGACTCGACTATGTAGGTTGACCATGATCAACGTAACAAGCCAAGTAAAAATAGCCGGACTCCGACAAGGGGACGGTTTGGCCTGCCTTCTCTTCAACCTTGCGTTGGAGAAAACAATCCGTGACTCTGGCACGGCAACAAGAGGGACCATCGTCAACTTGTCCAGCCAGTTACTGGCTAACGCAGACGACATTGACATCATCGGAAGAACCGAACAAGCTGTACACGATTCCTTCATCTAGATCGAGCAGGCGGCACAAAATCTGGGGCTGCACATTAGTGAAGGTAAAACAAAGTACATGGTGGCGTCGAATGCGAGAGGAACAGTTGGTCAAACAATCAAGGTTGCGGAGCACGAATTTGAAGTGGTGCAATCCTTTAAATACCTTGGGTCAATAGTAGCAGCCGATAAAAATATAGAAAAAGAACTCACGGGCGGCTTCTCAAATCCAACAGAGCCTACTATAGTCGGTCAAAGCTCTTCAAATCCAGAAATCTCACCATAACTTCAAAACTGCTGCTGTACAGGACCATGGTCCTACCAGTACTCACATATGGATCCGAGACTTGGGTGCTTAGTAAAAGGCACTCCGACCTCTTAGCTGCGTTCGAGAGAAAAGTCTTAAGGAGAATTGTTGGCCCCGTATGTGAGGAAGGACGATTCCGGAGACGGTACAATCATGAACTGTACGCAATCTACCTTGAAGCAGATATCGTGACAAAAATTAAGCTCGGTAGACTCCGGTGGTCAGGGCACCTAGCTCGCATGAGCGAAGAGGAACCTGCTCGGAAAGTTCTTTGTGGTACATTCTATGGTAGACGACAGCATGGTAGACCATGCTTGCGCTGGAGAGATGGCGTAGACCAGGACGCCCGAAGCCTTGGGGTGCGCAACTGGATGGCGTCGGCTAGAGACCGGGATAGGTGGAGAGACTTGTTGAAAGAGGCCAGGACCGGAACCCGGTTGTCGAGCCGATGATGATGATGATGATGATGAAAACGAATTTAGTAGTTTAGTTCTTTAGCTAGCTCATTTAAATTTGAGGTCTATATAACTTAATACTATTGTCTTATGTAGCTTATCCTTAGCCGATTTCAATTTTCATCGGATTCTTCTTCTTAACTCATAAAGTCACAGCATTAATGGTCTTAGTGTAGCATTATTTATCTGCCTCTTTATATTCCTGGGTACATTTTACCAACACATTTTCAAGACCTTAAACTCAGCTTGGAATCACATTTCAGACAAAAAAATATGGCGTGACATTTTTATAAAACAATTTTTTCATTTCCCTCTAATTTGTTACAGCTAAAAAGGCAAAACCATAGGAACTAAGCGCCATAAGCTGTAAGGACTTAGAAAGCACATACCATGCTAAATCTTCTATATTTGTATACAAATTCGAATAGAAAAATCCTCTTGTGACGCACAAAACACAAATAGAATAGTTCTATTCTGAGCTAAACAGCACAAAGGATACTCTTCACAAATATTTTCTCACGCATACGAGTACTCGTATGTTTGTAAAGGTACTAGCGCGTATTTTTGTGCGGCTTCATTCACAAGAAATAAAATATTAAAAAGCGGAAAAGACATGCATCATCCAGGATGTTTTTTTCCTTTGTCATAAGTGCCAGCAAAACCGCAAGGATAGAAGCAATGAAAATGAATCCTTGTCTCAAAGAACAAGGTGTTGGGACGTAAAACACGTCAAGGAAATCCTTTAAATATTTTATGTTCGAAAAATCATAGAAAACTTAATTTTATTCAATGAATTGTCATAATATTGTTTTTATTAAAAAAAAATAGTAAGAAACAGGCTTATGTATCTAACAGCACATACAAGGCATATAAATCAATTAGTAAATCCCAATATTTTCTTTCTACATACATATGTATATTCTTTATAATTAATACACATCAGACTAAAAACATAAATGTTAAGAAAAGAGCCAAAACCTTTGTGTAACAGGTCAGCCGTGAGAAGTATTGAGATCTAAAAGTACGCCAAGTTCTTACTTCATGAAGGTTTAATACTCGTATCAAATATTTAAAGTAGAATAATATTGAAACAGCTACAATGTAATAGAGAAATTTAATTATTTTATTATTTCTGACTAAAATTTGATGGGCCTACTGGTCAAGTTTTTAAAACCTTTCGAATTGGGCATAAAAAAAGCCTTCATGAAGTAAGAACCTGACGAACTTTTAGATCTCAGTACTTTTCACGGCTGACTTGTAACACAAAGGTTTTTGTATAGAAGAACTTGGCTCTTTTTTTAACATTTATGTTTTTGGTCTGATCTCACTCCTTTTTGCAAAGATTTTAATGTTTTGCCATGTCAAAATCTCGAAAGATACGGAAAGATAGAAGGGTGGACTCTACCTACTAAGATCAACTTAGTTTATAGCTTCCTATTTCTTTTGGTATATTTTCTTTTTGTTATGGCAAGATACCTAACACTAACATACCTACCTTAATTATAAATACTAGTACCTACATCCGCTCAAAGTCATAAAAAAGCAATAATTGTTGAGAATGCGGTGATGTTTTTGTTGCAATTTTAACTCCTTTTTTAAATGATGGTAGCCCACCAATTGATAGCCTAATTAGTGGTTTGATTCACATGACAGTTAAGTTTTTTTTATGTAAATTCATAATTTTTCTAGGTGTGCAAATGTTTTCTTTTTTCATTCACGTTAACATAACATAGAGTACCAAATCGAACACTCTACTTCTAAGAAAAGTTATGATTATATCGGGTTTTTCAATAAGAGCGCTACAAAAGTTTTTTTTTTAAATAAAACAAAAACGGTTTTGGATATCAATGAAATTCTTTATTCCTGTGAAAGTACGTTCGATGCCATTATGTATGGAACTCGATTTCTTTTGCATGGCCACCACGGGCACGCTTGCAGAATCCAGACGCTGAACCCAATTTTCGACGGTTTTCAAGCATAAATCGGCCGATACTGCTTCTATATTCGTACGAAGTTCATCAATCGTCGCTGGCTTGTTGGCATAGACCATAGACTTGACGTAGCCCTACAGGAAATAGTCTAACGGCGTCAAATCGCAAGAACATTTTGTAATGTGCCTGAGGATTCAAATTTTTCCACTAGACGCTCAATTGTTGATCTGCTAGGACGATTATGACGACCATAAATTGGACGTAGCGCTCTTAACGTTGAGGCCACTGACTCCGAATTTCGGTAGTAAATTTTAATAATTTCGACTCGTTGTTGGCTCGTTTATCTTTCCATCATGAAATGGCAAACCTTATTGAAGAGAAATTCAAAAGAGCGGCAAGAAATATGGCTGTCCCTGTCGCTCTACTTTTGTAGCGTTCTGTTGAAAAACCCTTTATAAAAAATAAAAAGACACTTCGAATGAAAAATCTTAGATTTTCTATTTTTCGCTTTGAATGTACATTAAGCTATACCGCTACCACGCCCCCTCAATGGAAAACCTCAATTTTTATTTTTGATCCCTTACATGCAATTTGAGCTCTACCGTTCTACCAAATTTCATTGTTCTACTGCAATCGGAAGTGTGCCATATATAATTTACATCAGTTCTGAGGAAGTGGGCGGATACCACGCCCCTGAATGGAAAATCTCAAAATTTATATTTTTTGTCTGTGTATGCAATTTAAGCCCTACCGGTTTGTCAAATTTTATCGTTTTACAGCTGTCGAAAGTGCTTCATTCAACCAACACCGATTCGGGGAAAGTGAGCGAATACCAAGCCCCCTGAATGGAAAACCTCTGCTCTTGCATGACAAGACCTACCGTTGTGCAAAATTACAATATTCTACGATGTCGGGAAGTGCTCCATAATTTTGGTGATCTGTCAGTCAGTGAGTCAGTCAGTTACAGTTTTTGTGATTTTTGAGGCCCTATATCTCAGGAACTGCTTATGCTAGAAAATTGAAATTTGGTGTGGCGCCTCGCCTGTGCCTGACTAGCTTAGCAAATATTCGGAATTTTAAGTTTCTGATTTCTGGAAAATTTACGGAAAGAAAAAAAAAATTATAAAAATTCTCGGAGCCGTTTTCGGAAACCGTTTTCTAACATTTGTATGGTGGGTACCTTTATTTTTAAGTAAAATATTATTTTTTTGCTCACATCTTGTAGATTATATGGAGAAACATTTTTTTATCAAGTTTAAAAAAAATCGAGATTGATATTTTCGAAATAAAAATTGTTGGACGGTTTTTGAAAAAAAAATATTCATAAAATTTCTAAAAACATTCGTATGGCAGGTACCGTTATGTTTGGTCTTAAAAAAAAAAGAAAGAAAGCGAGTGGAGGGGGAACTGAAAGATGATATGATAGATGAAAGTTTAAAGAAAATCGGCCGAGCCGCTTAGGCTGTAGTCGAACAGACAAACAGACAGAATTGCTTGACCCACTTTTTTCGTGTTCGCTATCATCGTAAAGTCAATTTTGATCAAAACCTCGAGTTCGATTTTTTACGAGTGTATAACATCTACATCTTGTAGATAGTGGTAGAAATCTGTTATTTATTAAGTTTTTAATTATTGATTTTTTTTAAATGTTTAAAAATTAAAAAAAAAAAACCATTCAAATTTCCTTGGAGCTTAATAGTAGGAAATTTAATAAAAATCTATTTAACAGGTTTTGAGAAAATAGAAAACAAACAAAAATTTAACTGTGGAATATACCATTGGTAACCATTTTTTGCAAACTTTTTTAACCATTATCTTGTTTTTACTAAATGATTTTTTTTTTATTTTTCTTAAACATTCTGTGAAGCACTTCTTAAGAAAAAGTAATCTTTTATAAAATTTCGAAAAAAATGTATGGTAGGTACCGTTATTTTTGGTCTTAAAAAAAGAACCTGTGGGTCAATATCCATGGTCCTAGAATAGTTAAACTTTCGCGTGTTTCATCGGTTTTCGTCTCATCATTTAAAGGTGAAAAATAACATAGATGCCATTTAATAAAATGTTTTCCTCGAAGTTCGTAGTCGGGGCCGGTTTGGGCGTGGGAATTTTTAAGTGATTTAAATTTTTTTTTATTTATCTTTTTTACATACGATAAGAAACTATAGCAAGTTATACATTTGTTATAAAAAAAGTCGAACTCGAAATTTTTATCAGACCTGACATTACGTTGATAAGGAAGACATACAAATAGAGGCTCGCAACTGTGTCTGTCTGTCTTTTCTACTACAGCCTAAACGTCTCGGCCGATTTTCATTAAACTTGGTAGATAGTATTTTTAATTTTTCCCACCCACACGTTTTATTCTTTTTTTTTAAATCGAAAATAACGGTACCTATCATACGAGTTTTTCCGAAATTTTATTAATATTTTTTTCTCAAAAACTGTCCCACAGATTTAAAAAAAAAATCAAAAAATTTCATTTAGTTAAGGCTAGGAAATGGTTGAAAAAAATTCCGAAAAATGGTTATTGAAGGTTCCCCCCCCCTCGGAACCATTTTTTTGTTTTTTTTATTTTGTCAGAAACTATACAACCGATTTTGATAATTTTTTCTACGCTTAAGCACTCCAGCAGTTTGAACATTATTTTGTTTTCAAATTTCAATTTTTGTTTTTTTCAAAACTGAATATTTCAAAAACCCCATGCTCGATTTTCTTAAAACTTGATAAATAAAAGTTTCTTAATATATTTTATAATATTTAAGGAAAAAAAATCATTTTACCTTAAAATAATGGTACCCTCCATACAAATGGTAAAAAATGGTTTTCGAAAATAGTATTTTTCTCGAAAACGGTTTTGAGAATTTTGCTAAAATGTTTTTTGTTTTAATTAATTTTTACGATCTATAAAATCTAATTAAAAAAATTGAAATCAAGATATTACTGACTGTATCTACCATAGAACCATTTTTTCAAATTTAGAATTTCTCAAAATCGACAGAATGGATCTTAATGAAATTTTTTATAGTGAATATTCTAAAAAGTTTAAAAAACATTGCATTTCAAAACTTAAAAAAAATATATATTTTTGAAAAAAAAATCTATTTTTTTTTTTTTCGAAAATTCGATATCTCAGAAACGGCTTTGTATTTTGGTTTGTAAATTTAAGTTTTGTTCGAACCAATAAAACTTTAAATTGGCGTGCCAAAATTTTTTCTTAAAAACGTTTTAAAAATTTTATATAAAAAGCTTATTTTTTTAAGAAACCAATACAGACTTATAATTTTTGTTCTTGCATATGTTAAAATTTGCTTGAATCACATGGCATCCTGGTTTTAGCTCCATTTACTAAAGGAATTGTTTTGCTTGTGTTAAAAAATAAATTTTATGCTTATGAACAGTCAGTTTTTCTCTAATAACATTCATTTTTGAAATTCTTAGTCGCTTACATAAAAGCAAGTTCGTAGGACCCAGTCGTTCATTTTAATGCTAAAGCTCGTGATTTTTTTTAATTGTGTATTATATTTATTTATGTGTTTTCTCGAAATGTCTCTAAATCAAGTTGAATTTCCAAGTTAAAGAACCAATCTCGTGGTCATCAGTTACGGAACCATAGTTTCCTGGAAAGCTGAGTACTCTCCTCGAAAATCTCCGTTCTCGAATCTCATCCAAAGCTTACACTTACTCTAACAGACAAAAATGGTTTTTGAAAACGTCAAATCAACGTCAATTTGATCTTCCAATAGAAATTCAGTTTGATTTACGGTGCTCAATTTTTTAGCAAAAATATCATGACGTTTACGCACACGCTCTCTGGCTTATAAAGATTTTCATCATCAACACGATTTTTTTACTGCAAAGTTGCACAGCACAAAATGTTATCGAACATATAACTTCGGCAAACTGCTGTATCGAAAATAATGCTTTTGCAGTAAACTTTCGTTTTGGATTTCCGAACAGTTGTCGTGTGCAGTTTTCGTCTAAGAACATCTTGCAATTGCATTTTTGACTCAAATGACGTTTTTGAAAACTGCCAAGAATTCAACAAGTTGTTGGATGAATTATTAAAACTAAGTGGCAAATTTTCTCGAGAAAAAAAAAAACAAAAGAAATAAAACCGAAACAAATTTTTCGGTAGTAATTTTCCTACTAACTCGATAAAACTACGAAATTTTCCAAATTCTATTCAGTGCCGTTAGATCCAAATTTTAACAGAAACGAATATTTTAAGAATCAAGGATCAGTGACTACCCATTTCGCTTACAAGATCATCTTTGGGTTTTACGTGGATAGCTGCCTGTTACGGCTGGCCTACCACCAGATTTAGTCCTGACCATTGTGATATGTTGCAGCATATGTACACCTCTTGCTTTGGAGGCGAGGTCTATTTAACACCTCTTGAATTCAAGAAAAGAATCTTGAAAACCGCGTGTTTCCACATTTGGAGTAAACCAAGCCACCATGATGCTCCCACTAGGGGGCCTACCTCATAGATAGGGTTCGAGCCGATGGTAAAACTCAACCTCCGATTCAAATGGGTACTATCTCCCATGGTACCAGAATATACCTTCCGGTGGAGCTTCGCCACTTCGTCATTTCATGGAGCTTCCTAGGCGAACGGAACAAGGACATAGTCCAAGTTCTTACTCAGCTTCGGAATTACCAGATCTGAACCCGTCACTTCAAGATGAGCTCCTGCAAATCGCTGGGCCTGTCAACCCTTAGGATACACACCAAAAAGTCAGCCGGGGTAAAAACCAACAACTCAATGTGCATCCTAGTCTTTAGTTTACCTTACAGTAATCAAGGAAAGACGCTCCTGTCTTTAGTTTACCTTACGGAAAACAAGGAAAGACGCTCTTGTCTTTAGTTTACCTTACGGTAATCAAGGAAAGACGCTCCTGTCTTTAGTTTACCTTACGGAAAACAAGGAAAGACGCTCTTGTCTTTAGTTTACCTTACGGAAAACAAGGAAAGACGCTCTTGTCTTTAGTTTACTTTTGGTAAACAAGGAAATACGCTCCTGTCTTTAGTTTAAATAAAAAAATAAATAAATTTGGTGGTGCAACAGCTCGGAGTGAACCAGGACCTAGTGACTTACAACTCTCAACCATTCCTGCGTGCGTGTTACCAGGAACAGAGGGGACCTACAATTTTATGCCGATTCCGAACGGCTTATGAGCAGCACTTTCCATGACAAGAGATACTCTTGGAGAATTTGTCAATTCCTCGCAAGAAGCAGTACACCCCTGAAAAAAAAACTTTCTTGCAGCGGCTGAGAAACGAACTCGAGACCTTCCGCATGACAGTCCCACGCACTAACCATTATGCCAAGGGGTACCACTATGTCTTTAGTTTACCTTACGGCAAACAAGGAAAGGCACTCCTGTCTTTGCTCACCTTACGGCAAGCTAGGAAAGACGCTCCTAGTCTTTGTTCTAAAGAACGAGGACGACGATCCCCCTATTATTTGCTACTATAAATAGGAACACATAAGAAACCCTTATTGAACCTCGTAAGACTTTCAAATCTCCAACCACATAAGCAGCCGGAGACTCTACTAATCTTACCCCTATCAACCAAGATCAACCTTGATCAACCCTTCCAGTGAAACTTTCGAAATCCCCAGCTACAAAAGCAGCCGGGGACGTTACTAATTTCACTGTTCGACGAGTAAGACCTTAGAAATCTCCAGCTGCTTGCCCAGCCAAAGACTTCACCAATCCCACTCCCCCTACCAACCAAGATCCACATCAAAGGCCTCCAGCATGAACCGAAGAACTCATGAGATTCATGACCATCTTCCATGCACCGACCACCTACACCACCATCAAGACCGCTAACCTCACCTACACATGGGAATTACGCATGCTACACAAGGGAGACATGCCACCACGCCTCATGATTCTGGCTAGCAGCCCATGACGCTCTCAAGAACCACGATCGCGTGGGAATTACGCATGCTACACAAGGGAGACATGCCACCACGCCCCATAGTTCCAGATCACTTCATAAGATGTATGGCTTCAGCATCAATAGACTTCAAGTAGTCAATTCTCTCAGAGCCCCGGACATGTATCCAGAGACCTTATCAGCTTCACTTCATCCTCTTACTTCACCTTGAAGACCTCCAGCCGGGGGCGGACCAGCTGGAGACTTCACCTCTTACTCCGTAGGCACTTGAAGACCTTAGCCGGGGGCGGACCAGCTAAGACTTCGCCTTATACTCCCTATGACACCCTCGTGAGACTCATAAGATCCGTAAGGACCTTACTCATCTCACCCATTGCTCCTGGGTCTTCTTATTTTGTCCATATCTACAGCTGTTTTTTTTTTTTTTTTTTATATTATACGCGCACTCAAGGGGTTATGACTACCCTTATAATGTTAAATACACAGTGCGAGCAATTAGGAAATTAGGATAGGATTAGAAAGGAGATACCGATGCACATTGGTTTTGAATGTCTGCACATTGAAATGACTGGGAAATACTGAGCCAGGTAAAGCATTCCACATTCGTGTAGTGCGACTAAAAAAAGAATCTCTGTATTTGACAGTACGTCCGAAGTTGGGCTCAAGGGTAAACTGATGGGCATTCCTAGAAGTTCGGGTATTACGGTTGAATTGTTTAAGGGGAGGAATGCATCTGGCTATTTCACTAGAGCACTGTTTGTGGAAATAGCGGTAAAATAATGTTAGACATGAAACATTGCGGCGGTGCTCGAGAGATACAAGTGTTTCAGTAAGACAACGGTCGCCTATCATTTTTATAGCTCTCTTTTGAATTCTGTCCAAGAGACTCAAGTGGGTTTTAGGAGCACCTGCCCATATATGGGAATTGTACTCGAGCTTCGGAAGAATAAAGGCTTTATATATAACAACCAGATCAGAAGGGGTAAAATACTTCTTGCATCGACGGAGAAAACCTAAACACTTAGCAGCGTTTTTGGCAACGTCAAATATGTGATCACTCCACAGAAGATGGTCTGTGATGTACATACCTAGAACTGAACTGGACTGGGAACAGCTGAAGTATGGACGTAAGCCACCCCACCTCGACAAAATGAGACCCGTCGGGGTGGACCCATTTCGCTTACACTAGAAAGTTAGATTAATTTACAAGTTAGGATGTTAAGATACAAGTTAGATTCCGCCTGACTCAATTACTTCATCCGTTCATCCGCTGGTACATCAATATGAAACAGATTGTCCTTATAGTTAATAGGATCGTGGATCTTAGAACAACCTAGGTATCAGTGGCGTGGCGTCCATATAACACGATTCCTATCGTCTTCCCTTTTAAAAAATCCACAAATAACACAATCTACCAAATAAACATCGAATAACTTTAAGTTATCCTTTCTGCCTCTCGTTTGTATCTTATACTTTACTTTATCCAAACACATTTCACAATCCACAACCAACATTAATCAAGAGAGTCACAAAAATACTCTGATGTATACTTTTCAATCACCGTCTTATTTATTTGTGTTATATCCCTTTCTTCCCCAAGCATTGTTTTTCGGATCCTCGTCGTCCAACATATTCAAAAAATAAGACGCTACAGCTACATTCCGTCTTATAAAATTTTCGATGTATACCTGTAGGAGTTGGAATTATTTGTATTTTATTCTCCCTTTAGCAATTAGCATTGCATTTCAGTAGGAAGATAATACATTGCAGGAGTTCAGGTGCTCGCCTCTTTTTAACCTTTTGTAAGAAATAAGACGGTGTTCTTCGACTTATTTGTTTTTTTTTTTTAATACTCGTATGTCATATAAATATAAATATGGCATGTGGGTATTGTTGATTCTTGATTTTGAATTTGATGTTGATTTGCATGCTAATGTTAAATGCACGATTGATGTTTTTGCAAATTTACTGTGATAATGTTGAATTATGAAATAAATCATGGTAGAATATATGGCAATTTGTCAGCAGTGTAAATTTAGCATATCGCTACTCTGGCCAAATAAAATGCATTTGCTTTTTTTTAATAGGAATTTAAATTTAGATTCAATTGGCATTCAATAAAAGACTGTGTTGCACAGGTTCAATAACTTCAAATAAATCTAGTGTTTTGAAAAGCCAATTTGAACTTAATTAAAAATAGTGAAAAGTTAGATGTTTAGGTGAAGATTTAATTCCTTTTATTACCCACTATAGTGATACAAAAAATTTAGCTTCTTAATTTTAGTGCAGTTCTAGATTTTGTCTTGGAAATGTCTTTGATAAATGTAGATTGCTGTTTAACCTTACCTATCGGAGAAACCAAATAATTTTAGTAAGGATAGTTGATAGTTTATATTTTATCCTTTTTTCCTTTACACACCAGGGATTTCGATCCCAGATCGAAATTTTTTTTTGGTGTGCGTTTTTCATGTATACATGTAAATCCTTCTTTAAATATGGATTTAAAGGTTTTGATCCCTGTCAAAGAAAAATAAATTTTTGTTGGGTGTTTAGGAACGCAAAATCTTGCGAGGGATCAAAATCTTCACACAGAAATTGATTTCTTATGTGTAAAGAAAATCAACATATAAGTATCTACCTATGACACTTTAATGGAACCCTATTTAGAGTAGTGTTGTAGGGCAACGATATTCAAAATGACTTGATACATAGTACCGCGGCTGTTATTAAATATGAAATTAAAACAGAAATCATAGAAGCGCGGTTCGTGTCGATTATGATCGACGAAACATCAGATTTGAGTCATACGGGACAACTGAGTGCCATATTTCGGTTCTTGTCAGAGAATGGAATACAAGAAACATATCTTGTATTTTTTGACGTTAGGGCGAGTCTTAATGCAGATGAGTTGTCCCATCATATATTTAATATTCTTGACACATGATTGCAAGGAAAAGTTAATAGAAAATTCCAAGGAAGGTGCCGCATTTATGTCCGACGAAAGGGGTGGTCCTTTTTTATTATGTTTCAAGCTCATTGTTGATTGAAATATTAATGTCTTGAAGTATAAAAAATATAGCTACACATTTTTCGCTAAGTCAATGTGGAATGCATTTGTAGATACCATATCCCTACTAGAAATGTTGGTTTTAAGGTTCTAAGATTTTTTTTTCATTTTTACAGGTGACAAAATTTTATAACGGGTTCCCATTTAAAATTATCCACGCCACGCCACTGCTAGGTATTCCATTTTATTTCTAACATCACTCGAAAATCTGTATTTTTATTATTTCTTTTTCAAAATAATTTGTGAGCAAGACATTGGTTGATGGAAGCAAGCTTTCTAATGAACTCTTTAGAAGCTGTAATGGAGGAGGAAGGCTAAAAATGAAAAAAAGGGAAACAATCGAACAGAAAACTTGTTATGGTAATATTTACCCGCTAAACTTCTAGCTATTACATCGCTGGTATATTCAGTAGACTTTGCTAAAAAACGATATCAGTCACCTTTATCTCTTGTAGGTTTTCGAACTTCTTCCGTAGTCAAAACTTTCACTCATATCTACACGCATTACGACTGTCGTTTTGTCAGCTTATAAGTTCCAATAAAACCAAACTAGACGTGTCCCCTCTTTCGAAAAAAAAAAACAATAAATGTTATACCTACCATTATAAATGTGTAAAAGATTACAAACCCCACACACCCACTCCATTGGATCCTGCCTTGGAATATTCAACCAAACGCCTTTTGTTGACAGCCCATTGAATTCAAAAAGGGTTCATCGGTTCGATTTCTAAATCCCAATCCCCATCTACTCAGTCAATAGCAGCTCTCCAAACCATAGCACGCATAGGTAAAATGTTGAACACAAAATTACATTCCCTTTGATCATGTAATTTAGCCATCATTCGCAAATGTGTATTGGAAGCAGATACAGGAGTACCGTTTGGATGAATGGACGGATTTTGTGTTCACGCGAATAATCCAGGGGTCGATAGCCCGGCAAAATATAACATGAGGTTATGGCGTATCCAACATGGTAGTCGTCGTTGTCTCGTTCACCCTTTTCGGCCCCTTTACCTCCACCTAACCCCCCGTTCCTCTTCAATTTTTTTTTTACATTCGCACAAAACATTGAATTGTACCTTCCTAAACTCTTCTCTTGAAAAAAAGGAAGCCCTTAGCAGGTTCGGTGATGGGGTTGGGATATTTGTCTGATTTGACTAGCTAGGCCCCATATTGACTACAACCCACGACACGACGACGACGTCGATGTGTTTACCTTGGGAGGAGGGTGACGAGCAGGATTAGAAGCTTTGCTTTTGTTCGTTGGGCTGTAGGTAGTTTAAATGGCAAATCACTACCAACCAGTTCCCCTAAGAGATTTAAGCGCAAAACAAAAAAAAAACCCCATAAGAATCCTAGACAAAGAATCTAAAAAGATAGGAGATTGGGAAGCAGGAGGGCTGCCGGTAAATGTGTTGTAAGCTCGAAATCGATTTGTTTTGTTTTTCGTTTTGCTGATATCACATTTAAAGTAGGTGGATGATTGGCTTTACTAAAGTCTATGAATATATATAGTTTTGTTTATTGGCTGTTTAACTGACAAAATGATTTAACTATCTAAAGTTACTTATAGACCAATTTGGAGATAACAAAGGGAGGGTAAGAAGGTGTAAGTGTGGATAGCTCCGGGGGTTCGTAATCTGATTCAGACAATACGAAAAACTAAAGCTGTTTTGAAACAATGTTTTAATGGTGAAGTTTTGGAAGAATGGCTTTTTTCAAAGCTCTGAAGTGCCTTTTAGTTTCATTAGCAAATTGCTTCTGGACGTAGAGAAGGACTTCTGATTGAGAAAAGGCTATAACAAATACGAAATTATTAGCTTTAAATTGTAATCTCCAAACGAAAAATTAAGAAAACAAATAAAAATTCACGATCTCCTGAGGCCTTAGTTTAAGAACCGTCAGGATTATTGAATGCAATTGCAATTGACCTTAAAATAGCTATGGGAGTGAAACTAGCAAGGGATATTCAAACTACGTGGTAATCGACACGGTTGGAACCATCACCCTCCGTAGCTGATGATGGCGGCAAATTTAACAATTGAGTGTCGAAAATTTGGTTTTTGGAAAGAGAGGAAGTTTTACTTATTGTAAAGTGATTGCACTGTAGATTCTTAAGTGGTTGCTGGTAAGATATTGGTGTATTCCAGTAAAATTAAAAATGCTAAAAGTTTCATAAGGTTTCTATAGGAGATGTTAAAGAGGTTGGTAATTCTTCCTAAATGAAGTATAGATTTTGGCAACCTATTAATGAATGAATAAATTGGAATATAAAAAAATACTACGACCTAAAGTTCTATTGTGCCCCCCCATCAAGAACTGAATGATTTTAGCTCATTACGACAGTTCTTCCTCCAAGTTTGTTCCTTTGAGGGATCGAAGTATTTGGAATATTTTAAAGGAGGATAATTCACTCTCTTTTATGTGGTGCTTGCTCAGATACCTATGCCTTTGATGCACGAGTGCATCACATTTCCCCAGTATGTGGTCAGGTGTCTCTTCGTGAGTGTTGCAGAATCTGCAAGTCGCTTTGCTCACCAAGCCAAGGATGTTGAGGTGTCTTCTCGACCTACAGTGACCTGTGAGAAGCCCCGTGATTTTCCTGAGGTTGTTCCTACTTAAGCTAATGCAGGTTAGAAACCGCTCTCGGTTGTAGTCCGCGAGTAGGAGTTTTGCCTGTCTTAGCTTAGGGAGTTCTTTCCAGATCTTTGATGTTTTTGTCTCCTCTTCTGTTTTGATTTTGTTTTTGATCACGTTTTCTCCTATTCCGCAGTAGGGCTCTGGCCCTGTAAGGGGTGTCGATGCACCTATTTTTGCTAAGCAGTCTGCCTCTTCGTTGCCCTGGACACAAACGTGGCCTGGTACCCAATGAAGTGTGACAGTGATACGAGTATTCTTGCACAGTTCATTAAGCTTTGTCACGCACTCCCAAACAAGTTTGGAACTAATGGCGTAGGAGCTTAGTGCTTTTAGTGCAGCCTGACTGTCTGACATGATGGCAATGTTTTGGTTTTTATATATCCTATCGAGGTTTCTTCCAGCACATTTGCCTATGGCATTTACTTCTGCCTGGAATATGCTAGTGGACAAGTGGACTGTCCCATCGGTAAGGAGAGTTTAGTTCTAGGCCCAAAGACTTTAGCACCAGTCCCTTCAGCTGTTCTCGATCAGTCGGTGTTCCATTTGATGGTATTTTCTTTAAGACTGTAGTTTACTGTTTCGCCTAGCCAGTCTTTTTTGCAGCTTAACTCCGTTTTGAAATGTTTTTTGAAGTTATATCTTTTGATCGTACCATCTCTTGGGATGTCAAGAAGGTTTGTTACTGCGGACCGGATTATCGAGTCTTTTTCCCTGTTTCCAATAATTTTACCCGTCCCAGTACCCTCCTTGGCAAATCTCATTATGGCTACGTGTAGTGGCGTCAAATGAAGGATGGTTCCATCGCTGCTGTAGGTCAAGTTCTCATTGCTCCTGTTATGCATACATGCATATATTATATACATGCAAGCCTTTGCAATTTGTCTAGTGATTTCCTAGTTGTGTTCAGTTCGGTTCTTGTATGTCATGCAAGTCTCTTTCATATCATAAGGGCATTTGTGGCTTTCCCGACAATTATTTCGACATGCTTGTTCCAGAGAAGTTTCCTATCTAGTGTAACTCCTAAATATTTGACCTCCCTCTGGGTGTCGATTATTTCTCCCGCTAACCTAACCTGGACTGCTCATTCTAATATTTAAAAAGATTACCGATCTGTTGGCTAGTGTAACAAAGTCTGAAATAATTGGAAGTACGCTTCCCAAATGAAAATGAGAAAAATTGAAAATGAAATGGGTGTCCTCTGTATCAAGACTAAGTAGATATGATAGGGTTCAGAGAAGGAAGGTGCCAACATTATTTGCACATGAAAGCCTTTATTTCTGGAAGAGTTTTGGTGGCAAGATTCTCGCACTAAGATCAATCATATACTCTTACGCCTACACGGGGAGACATTATAATGGAAGAAGGAGACTTGAATAGGAAGGAAATTAATGACATAAAGGACTCAGTCACACACATGACTGAGTTCTTATAGCTGGTGTTATTTTCAGTTAGAAGTTTACAAGTTTATTTCGGTAGGAAGTAAGATGAATGTGTGTTCTCAGCAAGGCGCTCACGAAAAGACTATAAAGGAAATTTTCTTTAGATGAAATCAACGTTGGTGTTTCCAGTTCCAGTTAGGATGAACTACTTGGTGTCTACATTACGTGAGCTACTCTGAAATATTAAGAGAAGAGGTATGAGCCAACGGTAGCTCTCATATCCACTTAGTAGATTACTGGCATCTGAATTTCAAGCCTGTTATCCCCAAGGCAAAACAAGCACACTGTCCTCCGAACGTTTTCCATGAATTAAAACTTTTTTAGTAAGAGCAAGAATTTCCATTGATTATGGAACACAACTTCGTCGAAATGCCTGCCTCGGTTGGCTTCACAGAAGCGCATTTTGTTACTGCAATTTTCAAAGACTTTTTTGATGGTTTCAGGCTGTAACTCACGGATTGCTTGGCCTTAAGTTCCTGAGTTGTTTCCGAATTGTTGGCAAAACATCGGTGCTTCACAGTTCCCAACAAACAAAAGTCCAAAGGGATCAGTTCGCAGCTCCGAGGCTGCCAACTGACATCGCCAAGACGACTGATAACACGAGTATTATTAGCGTCCACCACAACCACAACCCTACCCTCCCAAACCTCCCAACCCATCCAAACCTCCCAACCTTTACAAATCCATTTACCTTCCTATACTCCAAAACCCACCCAGACCCCTGAACAAACACACACCAAAGCAGTCATCCAAAGCCAGGCAGGAACACTGGCTACAAACGAAGCAAGTCGGATGAGCGAAGAGATGGAGGGCATTGACCTCTCTCCTAGCCCATTCGATTTGAACGAGTTGCTTCCAATGGACGAGGAGGATGATCTGCTTGCAGATGAAGGGGCATTTGCCCCTACCCAATAAAATTAAAATGTCTGGACGCGGGATCAGAACCAGGCTAGCTCAGGCGAATATCCACCACGCTAAGGCAGCATCAGCTGTCATAGCAAGAAAATTCACAGCGGATAACCTAGGGCTAGTTCTGATCCAAGAACCCTGGATTTACGGGGGCCAAGTTAGGGGCCTAACATGTAAGGACTCTAAGTTAATATGGGATACGAGGATTGACTCGAGCAGAGCATGCATAAAGATAAAAAATAACATAAATTTTATATGTCTTTCAGAATTTATGACGCGGGACTTGGTACCAATACAAGCCCAAATCGACATCGAGGGCAACCTCCGCACGATGGTTGTAGCATCAGCCTACTTCGCCGGTGACGACGCCAACATACCACCAGTCGAAGTCAAGAAGCTAGTGGACTACTGCAACAGCAAAGGACTACCACTGATGGTTGGATGTGACGCAAACGCCCACCATACAACGTGGGGTAGTACCGATACTAATCAAAGGGGTGAGTACCTTTTAGACTTTATTATCGAGAAAAATCTAGATATATTTAACGTAGGGAACACACCTACATTTGTAACTAGAGTAAGGAAGGAAGTTCTGGACTTAACGTTTGGAACCCCGAACTTAAGTCGATTAGTTAGAGACTGGAGAGTCTCCAACGAACCTTCTATGTCTGATCATAGAATTATAGTGTTTACTTTAGAAAACCTGTTGACAGAGAACACCTCTGGCAGGAACCCTAAGAAAACAAACTGGAACCTGTACAAAACTGTCCTAAAGACTATTCTTGAACGTATAGGTCCACAAGAAACGACAAACAGTAACCTTGAGTTAGAACACTTAGTTAATGAATTTAGCGGGGCTATAAATGAGGCTTACGAACTCAGTTGTCCCCTTAAACCCATTAAAAAGCAGAAGGATGCTCCATGGTGGAACAATAATCTGTCAAAACTAAGATCCAAGGTAAGAAAGCTCTTCAATAAAGCAAAGAGTACTGGAGAGTGGCATAACTACTCTGCAGAGTTGACCAAATATAACGGAGAAATAAGGAGAGCTAAGAGAAATAGTTTTGCTAATTTCTGTGAGGGCATTTCGTCGACACCTGCAGCAGCAAGATTACACAAGGCTCTAGCCAAAGATAACACATTAACCTCTTTGGCACTTCGTTACGCCGATGGTAGCTTCACTGAAAACGAGGAGCAAAGGTCAACCCTACTGCTAAATACTCATTTTCCAGGCAGCTTACCAATGGTAGGAAATATGATAGAGAGAATACCTCTAAGGCCTAACCGGGAAGACTGGAAGATAGCTTCGACTATCTGTTCAGGCAATAGGATTGAATGGGCGTTAAGTACCTTTCAACCTTTCAAATCACCGGGCGTAGATGGCATCTTTCCTGCGCTCTTGCAGAAAGGTAAAGAGGAACTGATGCCCTATCATACTAGACTGCTTCGAAGTAGTATTGCACTTGGGTACATACCAAGTCTATGGAGAAGAGCAAAGGTAATTTTCATCCCCAAAGTGGGGAAAAAAGATACCACACATCCTAAGTCATTCAGGCCAATAAGCCTAACATCCTTCTTACTGAAAACTTTGGAAAAGGTAATTGATAACTTCATTAGATCGGAAGTATTAGTAAACATGCCCCTAAATCACCGTCAGCATGCTTACAGAGCGGGTAGATCCACAGAAACCGCTCTGTACGAACTAACTAATATAATACAGAGAGCTTTAGATACTAAAGAAACGGCATTATGCGCCTTCCTTGATATTGAGGGGGCCTTTGACAACACCTCTCACGAAGCAGTTCATTTTGCTCTAGAAAGGAAGAGAGTTCCTAGCACTATAGTCAGATGGATAAATAATATGCTTAGTACAAGAACGGCGGAAGCATACGCAGGACTAAACGTCCAGAAAGTCATCACAACAAGAGGCTGTCCGCAGGGAGGGGTATTATCACCCTTGCTGTGGAGTCTTGTAGTTGATGAGTTACTAGAAAATCTAACCTCCCAAGGGATTCGATGTATTGGCTTTGCTGATGACATCGTTATAACGGCACTGGGGAAGTACGAAGAAACTCTTTGTGATATAGTCCAGAGAGGGCTGTCTATAACTAGGAAATGGTGTATATCTGTGGGACTTAACATCAACCCTACCAAAACAACGATAGTACCATTTACCAGTAAAAGACTTTTACCTCGCATGAAACCCATTCGGTTGGCGGGAGATGTAATCCACACCCAGAGGGAGGTCAAATATTTAGGAGTTACACTAGATAGCAAACTACTCTGGAACAAGCATGTCGAAATAACTGTCGGGAAAGCCACAAAGGCCCTTATGATATGCAAGAGACTTGCAGGTAAATCATGGGGCTGCAAACCAAACATCATAAGATGGATGTACACCATGATGGTAAGACCCATCATTACCTATGGGGCGATTGCATGGCATAAAAGAACCGAACTAAACACAACTAGGAAATCACTAGACAAATTGCAAAGGCTTGCATGTATATGCATAACAGGAGCAATGAGAACTTGCCCTACAGCAGCGATGGAAACCATCCTTCATCTGACGCCACTACACGTGGTCATTGAAAATGCTGCTAAGGGAGCCATAATGAGATTTGCCAAGGAGGGTACTGGGACGGGTAAAATTATCGGAAACAGGGAAAAAGATTCGATAATCCGGTCCTCAGTAACAAACCTCATTGACATCCCAAGAGATGGTATGATCAAAAGATATAACTTCGAGAAACATTTCAAAACGGAGTTAAGTTGCAAAAAAGACTGGCTAGGCGAAACAATAAACTATAGTCTTAAAGAAAATACCATCAAATGGTACACTGATGGATCGAGGACGGCTGAAGGGACTGGTGCTGGAGTTTTTGGGCCTAGAACTAAACTCTCCTTACCGATGGGACAGTCCACTAGCATATTCCAGGCAGAAGTATATGCCATAGGCATATGTGCTGGAAGAAACCTCGATAGGAAATACAAAAACCAAAACATTGCCATCATGTCAGACAGTCAGGCTGCACTAAAAGCACTAAGCTCCTACGCCATCAGCTCCAAACTTGTTTGGGAAAGCGTGACTAAGCTTAATAAACTGGGCAAGAATAACACTGTCACGCTTCATTGGGTACCAGGCCACGTTGGTGTCCAGGGCAACGAAGTGGCAGACTCCTTAGCAAAAATAGGTGCATCGACACCCCTTACAGGGCCAGAGCCCTACTGCGGAATAGGAGAAAACGTGATCAAAAACAAAATCAAAACAGAAGAGGAGACAAAAAAATCAAAGATCTGGAAAGAACTCCCTAAGCTAAGACAGGCAAAACTCCTACTCGGGGACTACAACCGAGAGCGTTTCCTAACCTGCATTAGCTTAAGTAGGAACAACCTAAGGAAAATTACAGGGATTCTCACAGGCCACTGTAGGTTGAGAAGACACCTCAACATCCTTGGACTGGTGAACAGCGCGACTTGCAGATTTTGCAACACTCACGAAGAGACACCTGACCACATACTGGGGAAATGTGATGCACTCGTGCATCAAAGGCACAGGTATCTGGGCAAGCACCACATAAAAGAGAGTGAATTATCATCCCTTAAAATACTCCAAATACTTCGATTCCTCAGGGGGGCAGATTTGGAGGAAGAACTGTAATAATGAGCCAACCTCATCCAGTTCTTGATGGGGGACACAATAGATCTTTAGGTCGCAGTGCTTTTTTATACCCCAATTATTCATTCATTCATTCAACACGAGTTGGGAATTTGGTGTACAAAAAATCGATTGTTTCATGGACTATGTGGCATGGCGCAACATTATACCAGATGTCGTCTAAATCCATATCTTCAGTTTTCAGTCGATTAAAATGGCTCTGTAAGGCCCGCCATTGACCAAAACATTGTTCCCAGTCTCATTTTTGTAGAAAAAAAATGGTCCAATGATCCCTGTGGGTCTTCCGAGCCAGATAATGCAATTTTGTTTGTTAACGTAGCCTCCGAGATGAAAATGCGCCTCGTCAAAAAGATAATTTTTTGCCCAAAATCATTTTTCAAGCTGATCTAAGACCTACACTGCGAAGCAATAACCTTGTAAGCGAATAATAAGAAATCTTTGTGCAGAATTCTCCTCAAGCTAGTGCGTGAAATGTTGAGCTGTTGAGATCGATGGCGAGTTGATGTTCGCGAATTGAACCTCACACTCTTATCGTGCGACGACGGGGACCATTAGTGTTGTCCACTAGCATACCAGTCTCACAAACATTTGGTCATTTTGCTTCATTTCGGCCAAAACTTCTTTTGAAAAAACACATTGTTTGGGCTACACAGCACTCACTTTGGAAATAAGTTTTTAATGTTTGCCAACGTAAAGCGGCTCATTTCGTTCCGAGGAGGTATGATATTGACTTTCTATCAAGATTGGGAAACAGGTCTCCGTTACAAAATAACCTATTATTTAAAAAGAAACCACTAGACAGAACTTGAGAATACTTTTCATCAATTGTCCTTGAAGCTTGAATCTGTCCCCACGCGGTATGAGACAGGGATTTGAGGCAGATATTACCGCAATCAAGGATATACGATGGATAGGATCAGATATACTGAAAAGAAAAAAATTGCGATATTTATTACAGCTGCGACAACAGAATGCACATGATAGAACGCGGGATTCGTTTTGGGAAATGGGCTGGCAGTGATGACCAAAAAATCCATCTTCCCACCGATGAAGCTGAAGAAAGCAAGACATCTTCGGCGGATTAGTTGACAAGCACAGCTCTCTCGAAACGACAACAAACAACGGCTTCCGACTAATAGACTTTGCAGCAGCTCGTAATACGGTGATAAATAACACTAGGGTTTAAATGCTTAGGATCTACAAAGCAACCTAGCGCTCTCCAGACGATCGAACCACCAACCTAACCGACCATGTGCTAATCGATGCAAGGCACGTATCCGACTTTTAAGTCGTGCGTACGTTTGGAGGCACAAACTTGCCAAAGCTTACAAAGAGCACATAAGAGAGAAACTCTCCGCTGGGAATTCACCTATCAAAGAAGCCCAGTATTGCGATATCATCAAATTGGTTGCCGAAACCACCGTGGGCTACCAACAACCCCAGTGAAAGAATCCATAGTATGATGATGCATGCGTTCAACTGAAACGAGTGACCGAAGATGAAGGTGAAGATGCACATGCAAAAGCGAGCGAAGACTATCGAGCAAAGAGGAGAAAGGAAAAGAAGAAATTGCGTAAAAAGAAGAGTGTTTACGCTGCCTCGCAGTTCAAGGAGATCGAAGAGTCTCACGATAGAAACAATACCGGGAAGTTTTATAAAAAAGCCAAGCAACTGGCGAACCACAGTGAGTTGTAAATACCTTCAAGCTGAATTTCCAGCAGCTGATAAATGGGCATCTTATGTAGAGCGTTTAACATTGCAAGAAGACACCCTGTTTCCAATCAATGAAGAACCAGTTCCACCACCTAGTATTGAAGAGGCAGGCGTAGCTATAAATACGCTTAAGAGGAGAATATATAACCGCGAAATCCAAAACACGTCCACTATGACTGGGCCATATTGGTCGAATGGCTAACAATGCTCTAGCAAAGATAGTCTTCGAATCCCAGCCCCCGAATTCACGGCGACAAGGTGAATGGCCACGGGATCTGATGGCTTTCCTGCAGAGCTCTACAAATACAGACGTGATGTTTTGGTAGCGTTCATGCAACACACCATCAATCAAATGGGGGTGGAAGGGAGCATGGCCGATGACTGGAACATCAGCTGGATATGACCCATCTACAAAAAACGTGAACCTTTGTGTTGCAAGAACAATCGAGGCATATCCCTTCTTAATGCTGCATATAAGATCGTATCTGACGTGCTATATGAACATCTTAGACCGCTGTGTAATAATTTAGTTGGCAATTACCAGTATGGCTTTTGGCCTGGCAGATAGACCATAGACGAAGGTATATATGAAATCAGAAAATAATTTCAATTTTTCAGTGGAGTGATTGAATTTAATTCAATTGAAAGTTTTAGCGACCTCAACTAAATCCTGGGAAAGACAAAGGAATTTTAGGTCGAGACGCACCATCTTTTTATCGTCAGGACCTCTATAGAGCAATTGCCGGATTTGGATCGCAGGAAAACTGATCCAACTGTGTCACGTGACATTGAAAAATACGCAGTGCAATATGCAATTGTGGAGTAACTCATCTGAACTATTCCAAACATGGGCAGGGTTTCAGCAAGAAGATCCGGTATCATGTGATTTCTTCAATTTCGTTCCAGAGCAGATAGTGCGCAGGATAAGCGTTAACAAGGAGAGCCCCCTCGAGGGTCTCCACCTTGTCGTGGTGAGGGGGCTTACACCCAAACTCCGTGCTGGACAGCGGAGACACACGCTCTTATGCGGTCTCAGTAATTGCTGCCAGCATGGGTTTGGGCAAACGAAGAGAGACCTAAACCTATGGAAAACATGGAACATAAGATGAAAATCGTAGCGGGGATATACGCTACAATGTCGGTAGTAGTCACGGCTACCGGCTCGGGCTTTGCCTCCAGATCTCAATATCTAGAGGAGGGGTCACCAGTGACACCATTTTTTCTTTTTATTTTATTGATTTCTCTTATATTTAAAGGACTGCTTTACTTATCATTTTTCTTTCTCTTTTTCTTTTTCTTTTTCTTTTCTTTTCTTGCAGTCAATAAATATAAGAAGCGCACTAAAATGAACCACTCCGATAATAAAACCAAACTTAACGAGGAAGAAGAGAACCTTCTTCTTAACCCCTTCTCCAACCTTGACATGGAAGATGGAGCAAGTGATGCGATCGATGTCAGTGACGAAGTCAGTGATGTCTGTTCGATGGTAAGCTCGACACCCTCCAATCTGTCGACGTCGTCTAGACGCAGCAAGGTCTCTAATTGCAAGAGGACCATTAAAAGGTTGGGGTTACTGGAATGGGACCAGCTCTCGGAGCAAGAACGGAAGAGGCTGCACAACGCTCATGTCTTTCTAGAAAGGGAGGACTTGGGAAAGGATGGGCCATTAGCTAATCCTGAACCGGACCTCCCTTCTCGGAAAGAAACGAATGATAAGACCCCGATAGGACCCCCTGCACCCTATGCTGAGAAACCTCTACGTAGGGAGAAGGTCCTACCGTCGGGGTCTGGTGTCAACTCTAAAGACATACTAATAACAGGAAATAAACAGGCAGACGACAATATCCGGAAACATGTCGGAGTGTCAAGCAACATACCTACTAAACCCCTCTTGGTACCCACGTTACCAACCGGGGAGGTAGAGATGAAGGTTGCATCTGATAAGGGCGTGGACGAAGGGAAGCGGGACGGTAACCTAGTAGGCCACAGCCCACCGGGAGACCGTAACACCTCCACGGAATTCGAACCCGAAAACCGGAACAACGACACAACTGACAGCCTGGCGACCGTGATCAACACGAATAAGCCCAGGCAGAAAAGGACTAACAACCTCAACGCGACTGAAATTAACAGACAACGCAAACGAAACGCAGAGAGGATTGTTCGGCGTTTTGCTAAAAGGACCCCTGGTTCCTTAACAGCAAAAGAGTCGGCAGCGCTGAGCAGATCCAATCAGCTAATACAATCTTTGACGGTACTTAACTCAACGAACGCACCAGACATTCCCCCCCAAAACCAAGAAGCGCCGAGATGCTCAAAGAGAGCCAGGAACTCCAGCACATCTCCGGCTGACTCCCCAACAAATAACGTTGGCAAGAGAGTAAAAATTTCCCGAGCTAATGTGAAGGGACGGAGGATGAATGGCAGCTCCTTGAACTAAGGATCCTGGAGGAGGTGAACGAGGCGATCGTTAAGAGCAGGCAACCGCCGCTCTTCGGGAACCTCATCACCCTCCACGGTTTCAAGGTGATGAACTGTAAGAACGATGATACCCTGAACTGGCTTCAAGAGTTCATCAGTAAGACAACGGCACCGTGGCCGAACGCCGACCTGCGGCTTTTAAAGATGGAAGAGATAAGGAATCTCAACAGACCCATCGGAAAGCTGCTGGTCAAAGGCCCAAACCTACCCAACGACCGCCTGGAGAGGTATATCCTCTCTCTCAACGGAGAGCTCCTCAGCCGGGAATGGGAGATGTTATCGATCAACAGATCGAGCGAGGGAACAGAAGTAGTGATACGATTACCCCATAAATCGATACCACTACTTAGAAAAGCCGAATTTAAGGTGCGGGTCGGAATCACCAAGTGTAAACTTAGGCTGATTGCCGCCAACAAAGGAAAGGTTAGTAAGGCGCTCTACATTTATTTTTACTATGTCCATGAGTTTAAAAATTTTGCAAATTAACCTCCACCATAGTAAAGCAGCCAGCGCTAACCTTGTCTACCTCATGGAGAGTAGACAGTACGATGTAGCCCTCATACAAGAACCCTGGACGGTAGGTGGCAATATAAGAGGGCTAAATTCAAAGGAACTAATGCTGTATAAGCATAATATAGGAAATAATAACAGTAACCCACGAACATGCATTGTAGCAAGTAAACTAGTTAATCTTTTTCTTCTAACTACTTTCAGCAATATCGACCAAACTGCGGTCAGAATTGAACGTGAGGAACTCCCACCGCTGATCTTAACCTCCACATACATGCCGTATGACGGAGTGGAAGGACCACCTGCGGACCTAACAGGAAAACTGATCACATTCTCAAGTAAGAACCACTTTGACATTGTCTTAGGCTGTGACTGCAATGCACATCATGTGCAATGGGGCAGTAGTGATACTAACTCAAGAGGCGAAGCCCTCTTCGAGTTTATTCTCAACAACAAGCTCATAGTAGCTAATAGAGGCAATACACCTACCTTTATAACAAGAAATCGGGAAGAAGTCTTAGATATCACTTTACAAAGCAACTCAAACTCCTGCTCAGTAGAACAATGGACGGTCCTAGAAGACTTATCCTTCTCTGACCACCGTATTATTGAATTTTATATCCCTAATGTGGAGCAACAGCCTAATTCTTTTAGAAATAATAGGCGTACAAACTGGGACCTCTATATTAGGGAAATTAGACAAAACTTAACCTTCTTTAACTCCAATCAGAACATGGAGCCGGAAAAACTCGATAGCGACACCGAGGAATTCACTAGAATTCTTCAAACTGCTTTCAACAAAAGCTGTCCGCTCATCAACATGATGAAGAAAAGTAAAAAACCACCTTGGTGGACAACCGAACTCAGTAAAATTAGGAAAGAAACCAGAAAACTTTTCAACGCTGCGCTGCAAAGCGTACTAGGCAGGAAAATGACTGGGAACTTTTTAAAGCTAGCCAAAGAAAATTCAAGCATGAAACTCAAAGAGCTAAAAGAAACTCATGGAAAAATTTCTGCAGTGATATTGAGTGCACAAATAAATCAGCTAGACTGAGAAGGATACTCTCCAAGACTAACACGTCCATAGGATCTCTTAGGAGACCGGACGGTCACTGGTCAAAGTCATCCATAGAAAGTCTAGAAATTTTGATCCATGCACACTTTCCTAGCTGCAAATTAAACAATTATCAAGAGACGGTCAATCCTCTCTCTGAACACGAAGTCCCGGGGGACATTATAACGGAAGATAGGCTACATTGGGCTATCAACTCCTTCTCCCCTTATAAATCTCCAGGGCTAGACGGCATATTTCCACTGATGCTTCAGAAAAGTAATGACTTAATTATTCCGAACCTGAAAAACCTATACCTTAGAAGCCTAAAATGGGGTTATATTCCCCAAATATGGCGTAAGGCAAAGGTGGTTTTTATACCTAAAGCTGGAAAACCCAGCCACACAAATCCAAAGGACTTTAGACCTATCAGTCTCACTTCCTTTATGTTGAAAACCCTTGAACGACTGCTGGATATTCATATCCGTTGTAACTTGAATCCGGATTGCTTATCACCCTTTCAGCATGCATATACAAAAGGTAAAAGTGTAGATACGGCCTTACACTGTGCAGTAGGAACAATTGAGAAATCCCTCGCTGCCAAGGAATACACACTCGCGGCCTTCCTTGACATCGAGGGAGCTTTCAACAATGTTCAAAGCAATGCGGTCGAAAAGGCACTCTTAGACCTTAAAGTAAATACGACTATCGTTACATGGATCATGAATATTATGTTGGAAAACAGTCAAATTCATAGTGAACTCAATAATGCTCATATTAATATGTACGCTTCAAGAGGAACTCCTCAAGGAGGGATACTCTCACCCCTTCTATGGACCTTAGTAATGAACGAGATTCTAATTAAACTGAAATACAGTGGCGTTAAGGTAGTTGCCTACGCAGACGACTTAGCTCTCCTTGCTACAGGCAAATACCTAACCACAGTTAGTGAACAGCTAGAATCCGCACTCTCCAAAGTATGCAATTGGACAAAGAAGTGCGGACTTGCTGTGAATCCCCTAAAGACAGTAATGGTACTTTTCACCAATAGAAGGAAAATTCCAAATTTTAATAAACCGAGGCTAAATGGCATAATACTCGAATTATCCGATAGTGCCAAGTACCTCGGGGTAATCTTGGATAAAAAACTCAACTGGGGTCCCAACATACTTGATAGGTATAGTAAATCAATGACAGCACTATATACATGTAACAGGATCCTAGGAAGGAACTGGGGTCCTAATCCCAAAATAATTAAATGGATGTATACAGCAATTGTAAGACCCATACTCACCCACGGCAACTTGGTTTGGTGGCGTGCCTTAGTTAAATCTAACCACCTTAAAACACTTACCAAGGTTCAAAGAATGGCATGTATGATGATCACGGGAGCCATGAAAACAACACCAACTGCAGGCTTAGAAGTTATTCTAAACCTCACTCCTCTCGACTTATTTGTACAAGAATCCGCGGCTAACACCGCCCTACGACTCAGTCAGGCGAAGAGTTGGAGTTTAAACCCATTAGGTCACTCCCAAATCCTGACGAATTATGTTAGTACAAATACAACCACGGATTATATAACCCCAAAGTTAGACTTTGAAAGACCCTACAGCACCTACTTCCCCGACAGACAGGAATGGGAGAACAATATACCGCTCGTAGCTGAAACAACACACTCCATTTTCACAGATGGATCGAAAATGGATACTGGGGTTGGAGCAGGTTTCTTCTCAGAAAGCCTCAATCTTGCTTCCTACTTCAAACTCCCCGATCACAGTAGTGTTTTCCAAGCCGAGATCTTGGCAGTAAAGAATGCTGCAACACAGGTGTCAATGATGGCGCTATCACGATCTGATATCACCTTTTTCATTGACAGTCAAGCAGCGATAAAAGCACTCTCTGCCAATCTAACCAAGTCGAAGCTTGTTTCTTGCTGTCGCGAAGAGCTCAAGGTTCTTGGCTCGCAGCATAATGTTAGACTCTGCTGGGTCCCGGGACACAGTGGTATCCCAGGCAACGAAAAAGCTGACGAACTCGCTAGAAGGGGTTCGACACTTGAATTCTCTCTAATAGACCGCACAATCAACATCCCCCCATGCGCTATCAAGCAATACGTTGGCAGCATAACCAGGCGTAATTGCAATGCAAGATGGAGCCTCCTTGGTACATGCGGTATCACCAGGAGGCTGTGGCCTCAGTGGGACGAGAAAAAATCTAACTCAATCCTACTATTTAAGAAACCATCCATAAAATCTCTTATTAGTGTCATAACGGGTCACAACCAGTTAGGTTATCACAAGACTAAATTAGGACTTAGCACGGATGACATATGTAGAGGCTGCGGCAGCGCCGACGAGGTCGAGGATACCACTCACTTCCTCTGCCACTGCCCAGCACTCAGTCACATAAGGAATAGGACTTTAGGATATTACTTCTTTGATGATCTAGAGGATCTCTCTAACTACCCTCTGAAACTAATCCTGAAATTTATTGAGACCACCAAATGGCTAGAACTCCCTGTTGACTCATAGGTTCTTTTATATATTACAGAACTTGTAATACTTCGGGCAGCACAATGGATCAAATATGATCTAAGTGGGACGAGAGCAAGATCAATCGTCGGCCCATATAACCTAACCTAACCTAACAAGGAGAGCACTATATTCAACAAATCTTACAAACTGTTGGGGTATGCGGACTATATCATAATCATCGGCCGTTCCCACATTATGTGATGGAATCCTTTAGGTTGTTGAAGATCAGGCGAGACTTGTTGGTCTTGAAGTAAAAGAGGACAAAACCGAGTATATGCTATTAACAAACAATTAGAGTAAAATATCATCATTGATAGTAAAAAATTCGATGTAGTCAAGAAATTCATCTACCTCGGGGTTGATATTATCTCCAAGAATGAGACTTTAGTGGAGATCGACGAATTACGCTAGGAAACCGCTGCTACTTCGGTTTAGCAAAACAAATGCATTCAAAACTCCCTACTCAGTCCAGCTTTAAGGAGCCGAGTGTTGGACTATAAACATAATGGTGGAGATGATACTGGGCTCCTTCGAAAGAAAAATTCTTTAACTGATATTTAGTTGATATATTGATATTTGAATGGAGGAGAAGATGTAAACTCTCAAGCCAAAACACGTAGACTAAATATTGGCTGGGCAATTTTAAGCGAATGGCAACAATGATCTACCTAAGAGAGTCTTCAAATCCCAGCTTCCAGGTTTGCGACGAACAGGAAGATCAAACCTCCGATAAGGGATAAGTCATCGTGGATGCCAGAGCGTTTGGCCTAGATGATTTGAAGCAGCGTGCTAGGAATCGCTGGAAATGGAAAGCTGTCGTGTAGCAGGCAGAGACGCATCATAAATCGGGAACCGGTTATGTAAATGATAGACTATTATATACTTCGTTTTAACTAAAGCCTTTAACACCAAACATAACTTCAATCCCAGTCGAGTATAGGGATAAATCAATCAATCATTGTTTCTTCGGGCCATAAGTTCGGAATTCTATTAGCTCCTTAAATATTCAACAATCAATTCCAAAAGACTACATTTCAATCCTTCCATTTTGTATGGCCATCCCGATAGATAGAATAAATTAAAAAAAAGCTGCTGTCAAAGCATGACGCTCCAGCCGACTGTCAATTTTGTATTCTCGACAGGCAAAACAAATTAAATACAAGTAAATTCAATTTCCGTTTCAAATACCCACCCACCCAGCTCGAGAGCCAGTCCCAACGTTAGCTCGCTCTTAGCTTCCCAAAAATGCTTGTTTTATTTATTTCTTTTTGTGTTTTGTTTCATATTGCGGCCTCTGATTTTGTTGTTTTTAAAAAAGGCATATCAAATTGATTAAAAGCTTTTCAGATAATAACTGAGCGAACAACTCGAAAGGAGGAACAAAGTAATAATACAGAAAAAAGGGTACCCGGCTCAGCTCAGTTAAATGTCAGAATCAGCACCAACCGAGGTCCTTTTGACACATAAAAGGTTTGGGTCGAATTTAGGGGGTTTTATTGTGTAGTCAATACATCATTGTTTTTTTTTCCTGGGGGTACATATTTATTTTTATTTATTCATCGCACTTTTTGGTAGGAAACAAACGAAACGGAACGCCAGTAGATATTTGCCATCCCTTAAACGCCAGGAATTATTCATAAACAAGATTTATTTATTAATGTCCTTACACTTTGTGACTCGAATGGGACTTTGACAAGCGACACGGTTAGGTATGAAATATGAGATACAAATCATTGTCACCCCAGAGTGGGTGTCACAGTAAGAGTAGCAGGAGCAGAAGGTAGACGACTACTTCCTGCCAGCCATCAATAACCGAATAGAGGAAGATTGGGGGAAGCCAAATTATTTTTTTCCAAGAAATTCATTCAAAGCCTCGTTCGTCTGTCTAAGCTCGCCGCCGAGTATCTGAGTCCTCGCTCTCCTTGCGCTACCTTCATAATTTCACTTGAATCCGCGAGCAGGTAAATCGATGATCTGATGCCTTTGGCGTTGATTTGGGATTACTTATTTTTTTCCGAATCCTGTTTGGGTTCTTGAATTTCCTTATTGGGTAATTTAGGGGAGGTGTTTCTCATGGATGAAGGAAAGTGTTTCAATATTTATCCCTCAGGAATATTTTCAGGTTTCCCCTACAGGAATAAAACGCGAGAAAAGTGTTTTTATTTTATTTGCTGCAACGAGTTGTTGATCAACATTTTGCCACTGTTTGATATCAACAAAAAAGGTGCGTAGGGTTTTGAATTTTGAGGGTTGAGTGGGTGTATATGACGAAATTTTGAAGAAGGGAGTGGGAACAAGTAAGCTATCAGTCGTAGAAAAGAAATGATGAGATTAGGAAATTGTTTGCTTTGATGGAGACGTATTAAGCCTTTAAGTCCTTGTAGGTTTTTACCCTTAAGAGGATGATCGTGGAAAGTGGAAAATGGTAATAGAAAAGGTAAGGGATTTACAAAAAAAAAAAAAAACAATCAATATTTTATAAGAAAATCTTCATTACAAGGACAAGTTGTATTCTTATTGAATACCACCACTTTGTGTGCGATTTTCTAAACTCGCATCATTTATGGTTAGGCTTAGAAATATTCTTGGATTTGATAGGATACAAAATGTGTAACGTTTATTGTATATAAATGAGCTTTACTTCGAAATCCTTAATATAATGTTTTGTTTGAATATATTTTCTACACATTTTGAACCTTTATATATATTATGTCTAGAGGAAACCATTTAAAAATAGATATGCAGTCCATTTATTAAATGAAATCCACATCCGTGTAGTGCGGCCAAGGAAAGAACCTCTGAATTTAACAATATTTACGGCTGAATTTTGGCTTTAATGTAAACTCATGAGCATTCCTCGAAACATGAGTATTACCGTTGAATTGTTTAAGGGAAGAAATGCAAATGCCTGTTCCACTAGAACACTATTTTTGCAAAAATAACGGTAGGATAATGAGAGACATGCAACATTTCGGCGGTGCTCAAGAGATTAAAATGTTTCCATTATATTTCTATCACCTATCATTTTTACAGCTCTATTTTGAATTCTATCCGAGACACTCAAGTGGCTTATTATGAAATTTGGAATACGGATTTTCTAAGTTTTCCCTAAATTTGGGAAATTTATATCAAAGAATATGTGAGATACAGCGCTTTAAGGTGATGATAGGGTAACCAAGGAAGTTTTAAAGTTTATGTTTATTAAACGAGACGTCTCCTAGAGTAAGGCTGCAAGATTTGCTGGATCACTCTGCTAGACGAATTATTTTGAAAACAATTCCTAGTGATGAACTGGAACAATTACAACCAAACTTTAGAACTTCACACAAAGTGGGACTGTGATGGTTCATCTGGCAGAGTGATATATGCAGAAATTTTCTACTGGCAACCAAGAAGCATCGGATTCTCAGACTACTCGTTCTATCAAGGAAGAGGAAAAAAAAACGAATTCAGGCGAAAATCATATCAAAGGTTGGAATAAAAGTTGACGTTGTAAGGCAAGGAACTGGAACAACGAATGATGGCAATACTTCACGAAGATTTTTCGGAAATCCAAATGTGGCTGCAGATATCACCAAAATAGACATTAGATTGATAACCAGACTTGAAAGCATATTGAAAGTTATTTGCAGCAATTTTTTAATTGATACCGAAAAATTTAAGACTCATAGTGAAGAGACAGCTAGGCTCGCGATATCGGTATACCCTTGGTATCACATGCCCGCAAATGTTCACAAAATATTACTACACGGAAAGTGCATCCCTGCCAATTGGATAACTTTCAGAAGAGGCCCTAGAATGCAGGAATAAGGACTACAAGTAAAGGGTTTTTCAACAAGGATGCTTCAAAAGTAGAGCGACAGGGACAGCAAACGACGCCATATTTCTTGCCGCTCTTTTGACATTTTTCTTCAGTAAGGTTTGCCATTTTATGATAGAAAGATATAGGAGCCAACAACGAGTCGAAATTACTAAAATTTACTACCGAAATTCGGAGTCAGTGGCCCCAACGTTTATGGTCGTCATAATCGTCCTAGTAGGTCAACAATTGAGCGTCTAGTGGAAAAATTTGAATCCACAGGCACAGTACCGCCTCGGGCGTGCGATTTAACCCCGTTAGACTATTTCCTGTGGGGCTATGTCAAGTCTATGGTATATGCCAACTGCCAACAAGCCAGCGACGACTGATGAACTTTGTACGAATATCGAACGTGAAATTGCAGCAGTATCGGCCGATTTATGCTTGAAAACCTACGAAAATTGGGTTCAGCGTCTGGACTTCTGCAAGCGTGCTCGTGGTGGCCATGCAAAAGAAATCGAGTTCCATACATAATGGCATCGAACGTATTTTCACAGGAATAAAGAATTTCTTTGATATCCAAAACCGTTTTTGTTTTATTTAAAAAAAACTTTTGTAGCGTTCTTATTGAAAAACCCGATACTATAGGACCCACCACTCCAGCAAGTTTTCCCGGTTATCAACGAATGGGGATATATTCTATATGATCCTGATATCATCCGATCCATTTATAACCGAATTAAGACCTGAACCGAAGAGAAAAAATATCTTCCTTGGAGTGAAGAAGCTCTTGAATTAATTATATAACTTATTAATATATATATATAATTATGTCTAATCATTTATTTATTTATTTATTTCTTATATTTGATATATATGACCGTGTTATTATGTATGTATTTCATTATTTAACTTAAGAACAAAATAAACACAAAAACAAATAAAGAACATTTGTTTTTTTTTTTCAATTTACCTTGCAAATCCGAAAAATGTCAATAACTTTTCTCTCAATGATTTTTTCTACCCAAATTTTGTCGAAATGTGTATAGGCCCAGTCCAAACATGTGTGCAAGATTTCATTTAATTCCGTTCATAGTTCAGGTTTTACGTTTTTTTCCACTCTCCCATATAAATGGCACCATTGTGCGTCGCCCGCCTAAAAGCTTCTTCACAAGGGATCAATAACGAAATTGGACATTCCATCATTATCACATTGATTACACCATCACAAAACTACAGTTCGGCAAAAAATTTCAAGTCTCCATTCCTTCAAGATCTTTCAGGGAGGATATGAGTTTCTTGTAAGATGATTCCATCTATTTTTATACGGATAGATCGAAAGCTGCAGATGGAGTTGGTGGGAAGGTGTACTCTGATAGACAACAATTATGACACTCTTTCCGTTTTCATATTCATTGTAGCATGTTCCGATTGAAGAAGTTTTGTCTTGGATCAAAGAAAACGTGTTATCAGCTACTAACATCCGCATCTTTTCGGAAAATCAAGCTATTAAATCTCGGCGAACCCCACAGGCGGATCACTAGTGTGAAGCAGATACGTGGGAGAGTTATGATCCCCTCGACATCGAGATCATAACAGCGCCGAAACAAAGGAAGAAGAAAAGAAGAAGAAGCTATTAAATCTCTGGACTTGATCTCTAACTTACTCTATAACAGCCTTTATCTGCCGTTCATCTTTCATGGAGTCACCGTAGCAGTTTAATATTCACCTACCTGGGTGCCAACGCATAAGGATATTCGAGGGAACTGCAAAGCTGACGAACTCTCCAAAAGTTACAGCATTACCTATATAACCTGATAAGGATAATATAGGTAGGTATACCCATCGCAACATGTAAGCTTATGCTTAAAGAAGATGATATAGAGAAAAAGGAATAATATAAGCACATGTCTGATCACAAAACAGATCTGAACAATGCTTGATCTGAAGAGCTTTAAGTGTTTGATATCCTCAAGTAGATTGCACGTTGTGTTATAGGCAACGAGACTTGGCGTTTATTTAAACTATTTTTGCAGAAGCTTTATGGACAAGAAAGAGGTAGAATCAGTTCCCTATCTCCTACGTACATGCCCTGCTCTACCCCATAGATGTAGGCTTCATCTTGGAGAGTTTTTCTTCGAAGAACCTAGTGATCTAATCAATACAGACATGTGCAGTCTCTCTCGTTTCATAAGGAGTCAGCTAAGACGCTGCCAGCCAATTCAACCTAACCTAACGTTAATCAATGTAACTCTAAAAATGTACTTTTACTCGTTTTTTTTTTTTAGAGAGAAATAGTGATGTATTCTTGAAATCTACCACAGATTGGAGGGAATATTAAGGTAGGTAGGTCATTCTTTGGTATTTTTTTTCATTCAGCTGTGACAGGTTTCAAAACTCACCCGCATACGTCAGAGCTTTTAATTTGTCTTTCAGTGTCCACACATTGGTAAATGAAAATAAATATCCGCACAACTTTTTCATCACATAGATTATCTCTCCCCCCCCCCCCCCCCCACCCATTTTACCCTTAATTATTCAGCTCGTTATGACCTTAATAATATAGGTAAGGTATGTTACATAAATATAAAAGAAATCCTTGAGCTAGCCCGAGATGTAAGACAAAAATCGATTTCATCAGTTTGTGCCATTGAGTGAGTGTAATAACGTGAAGCCACACACGTATGCCAACAGCTTGGATAGGAAAAGAATAATAAACACACACGATTAGGACGAAAAGGAAACAGGACACAAAATCAACTCCTAAATTCTGAATGCCAGGCAGTAGATATAGTATTGTCATCCTGTTGTCTTCGGCGCCATTCGCACCACTTTGGTCCGCATGAACTTCCTTTTTTCTTTGTTTTTCTTCTCGTCCTTATGTGGCAGTGACAAATCACTTTTCACGTTTTAACGACGAAAATCTTTGACAAAATGGATTTTTCTATTTTGATTGTCCTTTGTTTTTTTTCGAAATCAACTTCACGGTGTCATATGTCCTTGATACAAAAAAAAAACACCACACACAAATAGGGAAGGAATTTGCTTTTTTTGTTCGGTGTGCGTTCGAGTGTGAGGGGGAAAATGGGGTTTGTTTAGGTTTAAGTTAAAGTGCGTTGGACTTTAATTTTATTGTTGATTGTCAGTGATTTGTGTTTTTTTAGCAACACGCACTCGCAAGAGTCCTGATTGTCTATGGTCATATATCTTCCAATAGCTTTTAGTGGACACTGCGAAATTAATATGTTGACACAGTTAATATGTTTAGATAAGCTTCAAGACTACATTAGTATACGATATGTGTCTTAGAAGGGATTTTATCTTTTGTTATAAATTTTGTAGGTGAAATGGAATATTTTTTGTTTTACACAAAAGCTACGCCTCAATAAATTGAAATGACTACGGGAATTATTACGTACGTAATGAATCAATTTTTTACTACCCAAAAGGAAAATTTTGGATTCGTAAAAAATACAATCGAGATTTTAATCACACTTGTCATTACGATGATAGAGAACACGAGAAAAGTGAGTCCCGCTGGGTATCTGAATGTCTGTATGTCTGTTTAAATACTTCAGTATGTTTGTAAGTCTGTATGTCTGTAAGTATATACACTTGTCTTTCTCGATCTACGGTCTAAACGAATAAACTGATTTTCTCAAAAAGTAGGACCTAGGGCTTTTAGTGAATTCTCTAGAGTCCGGTGGAAATTGTTTTTCATTTTCATTTATTTATAAAGATCATCATAAGGATAATTTTGCTGTCATTTAATATAATGTTCCATGTGTCTTATTTTTGGACTATGTAACCAGCTTTTTTTTTTGATTATAGGTATATTGTGACAGGATTTCTGTTAAGAGTAGGACCCTTTAACGTTATGGTTAGTGTGTGGATTATCAGTCATGGAAGTCTGGCTATTCCAACAGCTACTCCGCCTTTATTCCAGACAACTAACAACACGCTCACTAGAATACCTGAGATAGATTGCAAGTCACTAATGTCAGGTTTTCCATTAGTTGTCACGCCAATAATTTATTATTTTTACTAGAGAGGTAGTGTAAATGTTTAACACTAGTTATGAATAGATATATGTATGTTCTTAAGGATATGAACAATTGACATTTTTTAAAATACAACTTATGTTAAAGTCTGGTCATTTGAAATGAATTTTCAGTTTTGGAGACCGCTAAAACAGAGTCTATGACATTTAAAAAAAAAATCTGTAAGCATTTATTTGAATATTTCAGTATTTAAACGCACGAATCTGTTTTCATAAATTTTTCAAATTGAAGTTTGTATTTATTCCGAAATAAAAATGGGCTTACGTTAAATTAGAGTTAAAGAAGTGTGTGAGATATTAACAAATTTCTTAATATATTTGAAAGGACAGGCAGGACACTGACAATATATATCAAATATGACACCATTCACATGGCTCTTGTGAGTTAACTAGCAGAATTTGTCATGCAGAAAATCTGGGTTAGCTTGCAAACAGCTGGAAAAACGTTTTTTGAGGCTGAACTTACTCTATAGCGATAAAGTTACCAAATCCTCTCTTGTCATGAATAGTGCCTTTAATCTTAGGCTTTTGGATTTGACAGAAAATTGAAGGTTCCCTGCGTTTATACTAACATGCACAAGCACATAGGCAGTGGGTGGGTTGTTGAACAGTTGGTGCACTTTACTTGCTCACTAGGTATTTAGATTAGAAATTGCAACAAAACAACAATTTACATATACACTGAAAATAAAATCTAGGTATATATGACTAAAATGTAGGTTGATTTGACAAAAATTTTGTCAATATACGTCCAACAAAAAGTTTTATCAAATTGACAAAAATTATAAAATTTTGTTGAGGTAACAAAAAATATTTTGTTGTATCCACAAAATTATTTTGTTATGCTAACAGATTAATTTGTTGAAATAACAAAAATATTTTGTCAATATGACAAAATTTCGTACAATTTACAAAATTAATTTGTCATATTTACAATTCTTTTGTTGTATTCACAAATTTTTTTGTTAATGTTAAAAATTTGTTTTTTTTTATTATTATCGGATTAACAAAATTTTTTTGTTAAATTAACAAAATTGTTTTGTTAAATTAACAAAATTGTTTTGTTAGATTAACAAATTTTTTTGTTATATTTTATTAAATTAACAAAATATTTTGTCAATTCAACAAAATATTTTGTCAATTTTACAAATTTCTTTTGTTGAATCCACAAAATTAATTTTGTCAAAATATTTTTTTTTTGGGATTTAAGTCCACAAAAATTGGCGTTTCGTCCCTACAATCTCACATGCAACCATATGTGAGGGCGTATGGACAATACGCAATTTTTGTTAAGTTCAGTTAATCTTACATCGATTTTTTAACAAAAACCAAATGTGAACTATATCATACTTACACAAAAGAAATTTTTTGGTTTCCTTACAAAATAGTTTTATCTATCTGATAATATTATTTTATCAATATTTCAAAATAATTCAGCCCCAAAATAAAATATTTGTCATCTTAACAAAAATGTTTTCATTTTTTGTTAAATTGACAAAAAAAAAATTAACAAAAACTTTGTGATATTGACAAACATTTTCAAAACAGATTTTTTGTAGATACAACAAACATTTTGCTAACATCACAAAAAAGTTTGTCGATGTGACAAAAATCTCTGTTTTATTTTGTTATATTAACAAAACTTGGTTTGTTAAACTCACAATATTAAGTATTTGTAGTGCATATTTTGTTAAACAGACAAAAAATCATGCTGGATTATAAAAATTTTGTGAAATCAACAAAATCATTCTTTCGTATTGACAAAAATTTAATCAAAATGATAAAATTGTTTTGTTAAAGGTCAACAAAACGTTTTTGTCAATATTACCTAGGAATTTATTTTCAGTGTATGTATGTATGTTGATTTTTTATTGTTTTGTATAATTGCTTGACGAATGTCGACCAAGTCTAAAACAGACACACTTATTACATTTTGCAATGAATCATGTTTTTTTATTTTTTCACTCAAATGCGTCAAAACGTTGATTCAGGTTTCTGTCCAAATCGATTCTCCGCCAAAAATAATGCATGTCAAACAAAAGTATGCATTTGTTTTAAATTTAAAAAGAGCCTTGGTGTGTCCGGATAATTTTATATTAACTTTATTTTGAAAAGATTTGTTATTGTATTTAATATAATCAATGTTCATTTTAACCCACACCACACACTGTACACAGTACAGAATCGAACCAAAACCAAAATAAAAAACAATTACTAACATCACCTACAAACCAACAATATTCAACCAGTCACGAATAGAGCGAAACAACATTACATATACTAATAATGAGAATGAGTAATGAATGAGAAGTCCAAGTCATCAATCATGGCCGTCGCATCGCAAGTCGCAACTCGTTTTTATCAAACATCGGTTTTTATCGGTAATTTTCGGTTCGATCGTGCGCCGCACGAGAGCAGACTCATTAATTACTCGATACATTTCAATGAAATATCTTTTGTCTCACGCGTCAGGCATATTAGCTTGTAACTAATAGATATAAGTTATATTAGCATTCCTCGTGGGCTCGCCGAAAGTAAGGGAAAGTAAGTGTTAATAGTAAAGCAAAGCGCTTACATTGTTTCGTCATAATTGGAAATTTTACTTGTTTATGTTCTTGTATGTTTAAGAAATATATATTAATATGGCAATCTAAAAACAAAGCTGCAGTAATATTTTGCAATTTTTAAATCTTTTGAATTGGTGGTTCAGCGCACGAGCGCACTTAAAGTACAGCCGCCACTGCACATAGGAATGGTTTGAGACTTGTAAAACAATAGGATAAGCCTCTCTATGAGCACTTTGTCGCTAAAAAAAAATCGAACTCGACTGTCCTTCTCCTTAAGCTTCTCGGTCGTCCAAAACAGTTATCCCCTTTTCAAAGCGTGTGTCCGATCCACTGCCACTTTCGACGTCGTATAATAGGTTCCTGACCCGTTTTTCTGAGGAGCTCTTCGTTTTATATACGATTGGACCAGAAAATCCTAAGGATGTTTTGTAGACATCTATTAATGAACGTTTGCAGCTTCTTATTGACACCTACTGTTAATTTCCAAGTACCGCAACCGTAAAGTAAAACGGATTCGACGTTGGATCGTAACAGCCGTAGCTGTTAGAGAGTTATTCCTCCATATATTTCTAAGCACACCGAAAGCAGCCTTTGCCTTTCCGATTTGACTGCTGATGTCTTGTTTGGTGCCACCCTCGTAGAGATGATACTTCCAAGGTATTGGAAGCTCTGTACTTTCTCTACCGGTTGTTGAGAAATATTTATGAGAGAAGGTGACTGGATTCCGAGGCTGATCATCTTTGTTTTGCCGGAGTTGGTTTTCAGCCCCACGATTCCTGCTTCTATATCCACCCTTGTTGTCATGTGGTGGAGATCAATGATCCTATGAGAAAGCAAGCATACGTCGTCCGCATAGTCAAGATGTTTCAGGTGAGATGTCAGAGTCCATCGAATTCCTGCGTTTCAGGTCAACTCCAGATTATGATCAGACATAACATTCCCATGTAAGAAAATACCAAAAAGTGAGTCCTGAAATTCATATTTTTTCGAAATTTCAGAAAATATTTTAAAAGTTAGTATATGATGCCTAATATGCCTCTCTCTTAAATATAAGTCTGAGACTTTTACTTCATAATAAATATAATTTTTCACAATAACTAACACAACCTACGAAAACATTTTAATCAATGAAGATAGAAAGTAATTTCTGTTTAAGTGGAGTGATTGAATTAAATTCAATTAAAAGCTCAAGTGACCTCAACTCCAAGGTGCGTTTCGCCCAGGTACGACAATGGGCTCATCAGTTAGATGCTTCCGTATCCTTCTAAGACGCAAATATTGGTCGATGTTTACCGACTCTTATAAAATTTACAGCTTTAATAGACTGTGAATTTTATTTTTCTAGGGGAATTTGATTAAATTCAGACACCTAGAATAATAATGTCCGTGGTCAGACTATTAAATCAATGAAATCGACTAATATTTGCGTCTTAGAAGGGTACGGCAGCATCTAACTGATGAGCCCACTGTCGTACCTGGGCGAAACGCACCTTGGAGTTGAGGTCACTTGAGCTTTTAATTGAATTTAAAACATTTTAATAATTTAAAATAAAATATTTATATTGAGATATATTGAAAAAGAATCTATTTAATTGTAAAAATGTTCTTTTTTCAAAAACTGTCTAACATATATTTAGCTATTTAAAAAAAAATACTAAAAGTTTATTTTTTTTTATAACTCAGACACGCTCAAGGCTAGTTTAAGCCACCCTTTTAATGTTAAACATAGGATTGGCAATGCGGAAATTAGAGGGGGGGGGATAAATTGCAAATATAAATGGCAAGATAAACCATGCCGGGTAAGTTATTCCATAATCGTGTTGTTCGACTGAAAAGCCATTCTCCATACTTGACGATACGACCAAAATTCGGCTAGAGAGGGAACTGATGAGCATTCTTAGCGAAGCGCGTATCATGGGTGAACTGATTAAAGGGCGGAATACAACTGGCTACTTCGAGTGAGCATTTCTTGTGAAAGAAGCGATAAAACATGTAAATACATAAAACATTCCGACAGTGTTCCAGAGATGGGATTGAATCGATGATAGCTCAGTTTTAACGCTCTGTTCTGAATTCTATCCAATAAATGAAGAGAAGATTGAGCAGCGCCTGTCTAAAATTTTGAGTTATACTGGAGTTCTGGATGTATAAACGCCTTATAAATGGTAGCCAGATCAGTAGGGATGAAAAATTTCTTACATCGATATAGAAATAGATACTAAGCATTTAGCAACATTTTTGGCGGTCTCTAGAATGTGGTCATTCCAATGAAGTTCGTCGTTGACACACATACCGAATACTAACAGATTTTCGGTTACTTCGATGCAAGTGCCATTTAAGAAAAATGGCGCAGGTGGTACATTTCGCTTAAAAATCTGAGCTAAATGAACTCATCATACGATACCGTTGCAATTCGAGTAATTTCACCTCCGAAGGAGATGGATGTGACTTTGAGAATGAGTATGAGAAGCTGAGATTAGAAGTTCCAGACAAGAGATTATTTATAAAAATGGTTGAAAATAAAAAAAAAATGGTTGTTAATGGTACCTTCCATAAAACCATTTTTACGGCTTAAAGGTACTATTAGGCAAGTTATGCATTCGCAAAAACATCGATTTCGAGAATTTGATCGAAGTTGATATTACGATGATAGCGAAGACGAAAAAAAATGGGTCTCACAATTTATTCTGTCTGTCTGTCCTTTGGAATACAGCCTTAGCGGCTCAGCCGATTTTCTTTAAGCTTGGAAGATATCATTTTTATTTGTTTTCCCCCACAAGTTTTTTTTATTTTTAAGACCGAAAATAACGGTACCTACCATACGATTTTTTTCGAAATTTTATAAATAACTTTTTTTTTTCAAAAACTATACCATAGAATTTAACAAAAAAAAAATCATAAAATTTCATTTATGTATGTATAGCTTCCGCTAGGTAATGGTTGGAAAAAAAAATTCCCAAAAAATGGTTATGTTTAGTTGCCCCCTGGAACCAGTTTTTTTTTGTTTTTGACTTTCTCGAAAACGGTGCAATCGATTTAAATCATTTTTTTATGCTAAAGCTCCTCCAAAGTTGGAATATTATTATTTATTCAAATTTTCAATTTTTTGTTGGAAACTCAATATTTCGAAAACCCCATGCTCGATTTTTTTCAAACGTGGTTTTTTAACATAGTAATTTTTTTTAAATATAATCTACAAGATATAAAAAAAAATTTTGTTTTACCTAAAAATAACGGTACCAACCATACAAATGTTAAAAAATGGTTATCAAAAATCGTATTTTTCTCGAAAACGGTTCCGAGAACTTTGATAAATTTTTTTTCTTTCGTTTTATTTTAACGATCTATAATTTGTTAAAAAAATTGAAATTAATATATCACTGACGATTTTTTCGAATTTTGAATTTCTCATTATCGGCATAACGCATTCTAATCAATTTCTTATAAAGAAGCATCTTAAAAGTTTAAAAAACATTGCATTACATTACATTAAACGGCTTTATATTTTTTCTTGTTTTTTTTTTTTCAACCAAAAATAACGGTACCTGTTATACGAATTTCTTTTTCCAAATTTTATAAATAATTTTTTTTTCTCAATCAATATTAGACAGATTTAAAAAAAAAATCAACAAATTTCGTTTATTTAAAGCGGGAACCATTTTTGTTTTGTTTCTGATTTTCTCAAAAAGGGAACAACCAATTTTGATCATTTTGTCTGTGCTAAAGCAACCCCCCCCCCCCGCCAAAAAAAATAAAATGCACGACTGGATCGCACGAACTTGCTCTTATGTAAAAGTACTTTGGAATTTAAGATACATTTTATAAATATAAAACATGGATTTAATGAGATAATAATGTTCAAATGCATAAAATTGCCGTCTGGTTTCCGGAAAGGTATGAATTTATGCAAATAAACCTTAAAAAATCGTTTTATTATTAAATACATTTTTTATATAAGAAATTTCTCTAAAATTTGTGAAGATAAAATGTGGGATGCGAATTTTAAGTACTTAATAATATTGGTTTTAGGAAATAACTTCAAAAAATAATCGTTGATAGGTTTTGAAGATATTGATTTAAATTTTTTTTTTTTTTTTTTAAAAAACCCAATAAATATTTTTTCGAATATTTTTATATACAATATTATTTTAAACTTAAGGGGACTCCTGCTAAAAATTTTGGGTTAAAATCCTTAGAGCCGTTAATGAGAAAGTCGAAAATCAAAAAAACGGGTCTATGGCAGGTACCCCCTAATAACATTTTGCCCCAAAATTTTTTTGACCAAAATGTAGTCCATGTCCATAATATCACACTTAATTTGGGGCGACTTTCCAAAACGACAGCAGGAGTTGAGTTTTGATTTTTTTTTTACAGTTAGGTATGGGTCTCAATAGAACAGGGTTAAAATATTAGAGTGAGGAAACCCCCCTAAATCCTAAAAAAAAAATATTTTCTTTTTCGGTTTTAACCTCACTTTTTGTTTGACTCAATTTTTTTGGCGAAATTGTAAATTAAAGTGCTTAATTGGTTTATGTATTCAATGTTACTATCTATTCTGAATCGAACACAGAAAACCGAATGATTTTATGTCTTTTAGTTCTTGAGAAAATTGAAAATTACTAAGATTACTTTTTGTTTTTTGCTTACATACCTACATAAATACATCAGTGCTAGCATCCAGCATTATGGCGCATAAACAGTGAGATATGTATGGGGGGGCATGCTGCCCCCCTGCAACCCCCCTGCTTGGGCTCACTATAGGATTTGGGGTATGTGCGAGGTTGGGTGCCCGCAAAGTTTCTTTTGTACTTCCAAAATATTGTAAATATTATTGGTTCTAAATATTCAAATTCGAAAAAAGGAAATTTCCACGAAATTTCCCTTAAATAAATGAATAATTTCCTAAAAAAAATACAAACCAAAACAATAAATTTCAAGAATATCCCAAAAAAACAGCGCGTATAAAATCACTGAACCAAAGAACGAGAGGAGAAACGTCAAAATAAAGCAAAAAAAAAGTTTTTCATGTCGATCGCAGCCATTATTGTGTTCAATTTGTATGAAAAAGTGAAACTTTAAAAATTAATTAAAAATAGAAATAATTTTTTCCTCACTCTAAGATTGCGATAAATAGTGTTTTTTAGTGATTATCTATCGAATAAATAAAACCGCATGTGAAAATTCCTGCTGTCGTTTTGGAAAGTTGAGCCCTTAATTTTTCTTATCAAAATCGTTAGAGCCGTTTTCGAGATAAATAAGATTTTGCATTACGGGTGTATGGGGGGTACCCTTAGTTATGGAGCTAAAAAAAAAATTTCAATTTCTCCTCTAGGGAATCACCGAAGACCCTTAACTACCGAGTTTGAAGAAAATACCTCTGGTAGTTTAGGCTGTAGTTCGAGGTACAGACATACAGACATACAGACATACAGACATACAGACAGACAGACGGAATTGTCGGACCCACTTTTTTCGTCTTCGCTATCTTCGTAATGTCAACTTTGATCAAAATCTCGAGTTCGATTTTTTTTCCAAATGCAGAACTTGCCCTATAGTACCTATATCGCAAGTAAGAACTTTAATATTATTGGATATTCAAATTTTCGAAATACAGTCGACGCCGCTTATAACGACAACCAAGGGACCAAGCAAAACTGGTCGCTATAGCCGGCGGTCGCTTTATCCGACGTAACACAAAAAATTAAAAAAAAAAAATACAACAATATACGTACCTATGTACATATATATTTTCAAATTTGTATGAGTTAATTTTGTTTGTTTTGTTTTTATTTATTTTAAATATTATTTTTAAACTTTTTTCAAGACCAGAAAGATGGCTTATAATCGGCCCTAGCGAGGCCGCAATGCATACTTTGTCGGAGGTTTAAATTGCTTTCAAGGTATCCTGCTATCGGAAAGAATAATATAATACACAAATGCGTTGGAGCAATTTGTTCCGCGATGAATTTGTGTCTGACTAAATCGAAAAAATAAATTACATTAAACTGTCAGAAATTTCACAAATGAAGCACTTGATCGCACTTCAATGCAGTTTGCCATGTGCGTTAAAATAATGTCGGAGAAAAATTCCGAACAGCTGTTCGGAAAAATACCTCGAAGCAAAAATTCCCCGAATCGTACTTCACTATCTTCGTCTTGATCATCTGGAGTTAATTCTTGCAGAATTTCTTCAACAGTTTGGATCTTTTTTTAACTTTTTGTCCCATTGACGAATGTAATCAAAAATATCTGATGTCAGCCATATAGTTTTGTTCGCTTTTTAATAAAGGGGCAAAGATTTGACATTCTTAAAGCAACGGAGTAATTTCGATTTTCCGATTACTAAAAGTTTTCTTTTTATAGAGCCCGTCATGTTGCATGTGACCAATAATGTTACTCTTTCTGTGGATAATTTCCCACCACTGCAGCGTTCTCCTCGAAAGCGATATGATTTTAAGTCGTTATAAGCGGCGACAGAAAAGTATTTTTTGTTATAAATTCGTCGTTATATCCAACGAGTCGTTATAGCCGGCGACGTTATATCCGACGTCGCACTAGTACAATTTGTATGAAAACCAACCAAATGAAGGAAAAGTGGTCGTTAAAAGCGGCTGGTCGTTATAAGCAACGTCGTTATAAGTGACGTCGACTGTAACTTCTTTTAGATTTTTTTTTCAATCTTCAATTTTTTTTTAAACTCAGTATTTTGAAAAACCCATGCACGCTTTTGTTAAACATGATAAATAAAATTTTCTTAATACAATTCAGAAGATATGACAGAACAGATTGAATTTAAGCTAAAAATAATGGTACCCCCCATACAAATGTTAAAAAATGGTTTTAGAAAATTGTATTTTTCTCGAAAACACTTCCGAGAGTTTTGATAAAATTTTCGTTCGATTAATTTTTACGATCTATAATTAAATAAAAAAATTGAAAGTAATCCATAATCCATTAAGTACAATGGATTTTAATGAAATGTTGTATATTAAAGGTTCTTAAAAGTTTGAAAAAATATTGCATTTCGAAACTTAAAAAAAGGAAGCCATTTTTAAGTTTATTATTGGTACGCAAATGAAAATTAAATTTCAAAAAAAAAATTTTTTTTGAGATGTCGAAAGTTAAAATATATGTAAAATTGAATTAGACTTTTCAAAATTCTAAAAATCATTTTTTTTTTTTGAAGTTTTGATATGCAATGTTTCTTAAGCGAATGTACAATACTCGTATTTTGGGACTTTCGTCTCAGAAAAATGGCACTTAAGTGCTCTCGGGACTTACCGCCTATAGACTTTTGTCGCTTACATGATTCAAATTCAGTTGTTCGGTTTGCTTAAAAAACTAGATGAAAAGTAAAAAAAAAATATTTTTGGAAGGAACAAGATGTTCGAATCAAAGCTTGCTATAAGTTAGACGTTAATTAGAAAAAGAAGTTAAATGTTAAAAAAGTTATCCAAATAATTAATCTCCACAGTGTGCGGTAATTTCTCATCTCTCCTTCTCACAACCCCAGAATTGCTTTGATTTCATCATAACATGCGAAAATTGGGTCATGCCAGGTAATATGTGTGATCGATTGAGCTAAAGCAATATCGAATATATTGCTTTTATTTGTTTTGGGTATCCAGGGACGGATCAATACATTTACTACCTAAGCAAAACACTAGTAGTAAATTGTATTGTGAAGTTTTGCTATTGGGTCCTACCTGATATTATCATAGGCTATAGCGAAATATTGAGTTAATTTAGGTTTGATTATAGCAACATTCGGGGGCTAATGAAAAATGTACAGTGCCAGTGCCATGTATGTCCGTATTGTAAAAAACAAGCCAGCAGTTTTGACACTTAGCAAAACCGAAAGAAAAATATGGGTTTGATTCGAGCTGTAAGGAGGTTGTTAGGCTCAAGTATTTTTTCGATGTTATAAGGGCAATCCTACTAAGGAAATGCAGAATAAAGTTAAAAAAAGGGGCAAGAAGGATTTTGAAATACACAAATCTGACTGTAGAAAAACCACTGCGTAAGCTTTTCCACATGTTTATATCTACTGGTCTCTTTCCGATTAGGTGGACAGTAGTTATCCAGTCTGTCCCTAAGGCAGGCGAATCTCCTCTCCAATGCAACTATCGTCTGTTTTTTCCAAGGTCATGGAAACTCTAGTTCATTATCAGCTGAAGAAATATTTTGAAGAACGAAGACTTCTCAATGACCGTCAGTATAATTTTTGTAGCAATAGGTTCACCGGTGATCTGATGGTATATTTCACCTCCTTTTAGTGCGCGGAAAATATGAAAAAAATGAACTATTTGAACTTTCTGTACCCTATTTTTTGTAATATGTATTTCCCATAAAAAATTTTTGGAACTACCCCGAGCACATACTTATATTAAACTAATGGACCGATTTATGATTATTCATGACTTTGTTGTTTAAAAGGAAATTAATTCATTCGCTGAAATGTATAGGCATTTAGTGAACCAGTTAGAGGCAATTTATATCAACTGTGCTATCAATTTAATTGAATAAGTATAAGTTGATACATTGATTTGCCTTTAAATTATCTACATAATATGTTATGTATATAGTTAAATAAATAAATTTGGTTGTGCAACAGCTCGGAGTGAACCAGGACCTAGTGACTTACAACTCTCAAACATTCCTGTGTGCGTGTTATCAGGAACAGAGGGGACCTACAATTTTATGCCGATTCCGAACGGCTTATGAGCAGCACTTTCCATGACAAGAGATACTCTTGGAGAATTTGTCAATTCCTCGCAAGAGGCAGTACACCCCTGAAAAAAACTTTCTTGCAGCGGCTGAGAATCGAACTCGAGACCTTCCGCATGACAGTCCAACGCACTAACCATTTTGCCAAGGGGTACTACTACATACATATATAGTTACATGCTTGTATATAACTGTACCTTTGAAAAGAGAAAAATATACCTTCATTTATCATGATTCAATGAACGACAGGTATAGATTCATTTCCTTCCACATCAAGTTTTATCCATATACAAAATTGCTTTCATATTTTATTCCGAATTCACTCCCAATGCATTATCTTCCTCTAGATTCAGTTGAAAAATTTAGTTCCTCAAAGAATATACTCCATCAAAATGCAATGAAATGAGTTCAATAAACTTAGAAACCCCCTAAGCCCAATAACCATTAAATATTTATATATTTATTGTTCGTTCAAACTTTATGGCTTCCTTTAATTTTTGAATAAGATTCCCAAAGCAACAGAAGAGAATTTCGTGTAATTTGTAATTATTGTCTTCAAACATAAGCTATTCGTACAAAAAAAAAAAAAGAAAACGCTTCCTCATACCTTACTCCAAAAACACACAGCAGAACCCAAAAAAATCATTAATATTCGATTCATGGCTTACAATTTGCAGCTGTCAATCAGCACTTACAAGTCGTTTTTCATGCATTCGCAGTGGGTTCCCAGGGTTTTCTTTATTCGCTTCATTAATTTTTATCCCTCAGATAAATATGAAGAAATTAAAAAGCAAAATCAACAAAAGGGCGACCGACCCATACAGTGAGCCATCAGGATATCGGAATTTGTTTTATGTCCAACATTTCATCTGATATCAAAAAAAAAAAACAGATGATATTGATATCTGGGAATTAAAGGATTCACATTTCTGCTGAATATTTTATTTTCCATAAAATAAATAAAAAATATAATATCTTCCCTAAATACCAATTCGAGGTATTTCCGAAGAAATCAAGTCATACACTGACCTATTACACACTGAGTTCGGTTAGAAATTTCTGCATCACAATACAATTCCAACGAAGGAATGTGTTTTTTTTTTTTTGCTGAATATAGTCCTTGCGCAGTTGGAATATCGAAAAGTTGCCACAAGGAAAATGTTGCTACAGGATTTTCCACACAGAAATGATTGCATAACCCAACTGTGTGTATAAGGTGAAAATTGACGAATATTCGTTAAGTTTTATTTTGGGACACATTTTATGCCTAAAACATTCCCCATCTTTGGTTAAGGAAAACATTTCGAAAGTAATAGCACTTTGGGACTTAACCGAAGAAAAAGGAACACCATCACCATGTGTGTGTATATGTGTTTTATTGTGTATTGATTAAAGACCAAAGAACTTGTTTCGTTTCAAAACTGTTTTTGGGTGTTCTTTTACTCCTACTGCTGTCGTCCTTAGAGATTTGCTCTGCTCATCATAACAACATGGGATATCGATGAATGATGAATGTATCCGCAGTTTAATGAATAATTTAATAGGACATCCCTGCTGCTTAAGAAAAGCTGGTTGAATAAGAACGAATAATGTCTTCCTTAAGTTCAGTAGTAAGACACAATGTAGCTAATTTACTACAACAGAATTCATGTTAAAATAATTAACAAGACTCGACAAAAAGTCAGTAAATTCCTGTTTGTCTATTTCTATAAATGAACATGAGTTTTTCTCAAAAGGTTGAAAGTGATTGACACTTAGTAATTGCGGAAAACCATTTTCGGTAAGGTATGGTGTATTTCAATTAAAATTTTTTAATACCTGTTAGGAAACACTGAAACGACTGAGTCCGTTAAACATGGTGGATGGAAAAATTTATAAATAGGAACTCTCACACATAACTTCTGTATAACATGACCTTTATTTTATGTTAACGATAATAGAAGATTTAATTGGTTTATAACGAGTGATGTTTTAAGAGCTATCGGAAATAAAAAAAAAAAGATTGTGTGTACTGACGTACGCGCGGTTGAAGTAAAACTTCTTTTTCCTCAAGCAAAGCTTCTGTAAGATTATAACCTACGAACAAACATTTTGTATTCTAAAAACATGTCGCTGTCTTTGACGGATAACGTGACGTTTTGATATGTCACTGCATAGAAATTTGTTTACCCCCAACGCCGGAAAAGAAGTTTTACTTCAAAAAACATCAAAAAGATATGTTTGTTTGTTTTTTTTTTTTTTAAAGGATAGTGGTTTCTGCTTGTTAAATTGGTCGACCACATAATTCACATTTTGTATTTTTAAAACATGTCGCTGTCTTTGATTGATAACGTGACGGTTTGACATGTCACTGACAGCTGCATAGAGAATTTTTTACCACCAACGCCGGAAAAGAAGTTTTACTTCAAAAAATTGAATGTGCGCGCCTAGCTTTAAATAAAATCGAGAAGAAAAGTACAAAACTCCCATGCCACTTGACAAGCAAGTTGCCTCGCTTTGTTTGTATTACCTTAGGGCTGCACGTGCAAGTATTGGCAAGCATGTTGTAATCTTGTAATGTACACAAGCATTTCTTATTAACCCGTACAAACCCGGGCAACTTAGTAGTCACCTGGCATTAATTCAGTATCCAGGCAACTTGGAAAGCAAGTACACTGACAGCGGCACTCTTGTAAAATTAATTATTAAAGTATTTGATTGATTAGTCGGGTGACGTTCAAATTTATAAATACCAAAACAAATGTCCGTGGCGTGTGCGATTAAGCGAATAAATATTACTAGCCGACCCAGCTCTCGAAATTCGAGTGCCAATTTATTTATTATTTATTATTTATATTATTGGCAGTGTTTTCAAGCAAATTTATTAAATTAAATTTTATTTTATGTAATATGCAAAGTGTTCGACAGTGCAAAAACAAAAATGACCCACAGTGTGTAAATGCGTGTCTCAAGTATATTCTGCAAATCTCCGTAACTGTGGCTTTTCAACCATATAAAATTTATCGAAATCGGTTAAGGTAAAATACTTTTGGAGAAAAGTGTACCACAAAAAACATGTTTGCGTTTTATTATATGATTAAAAAGTATAATTTCAAAACTTTCAGGCAACCTGATGGTCATATGGCATGCCGTCTATGACAGCAAGAATACAAATGGTAGTGGATATACCCAACTTTTTGGCCAGTACTTTGTATGCGAGGGTTAGGTGTTGGTAAAATTTATTTGGATTGCAATATGCTTGTCAATAATTATTCGGTTGCATAGCCATTGCGCGTCTGAACCTATAGTTTTATGTTTATCTTTGAATGCAGCCATTTGAAATATGTAAATTCTAAATCGTATTCAACTTCATGTTTTACTTTGCACATGCTAAAAACATGTCGCTGCTTTGACGGATGGCGTGACGGTTTAACATGTCACTGACAGCTGCATAGAAAATTTTTTACCCCCAACGCCGGAAAAGAAGTTTTACTTCAAAAATTAAATCGATAGTACGGTCGATATAATTTAATGTTTGAAGATTATTTCATGCAAATTTTGGCCCCGGCTGGACCTCAAATGGTCCATCCACTTAGTACAATTTTGACATACTCTTTCTATCATTCCGGCCGGTATCTCACGAATAAATGCTTCAATGTTGGTTTCCAGTGCGTCACTCGAAGCGGGCTTGTCGCTATAGAAATGAGTCTTGACATAGACCCACAAAAAATAGTCTAGAAGCGTCAAATCGCACGATCTAGGCGGCTAATTGAGCGGATCCAAACGTGAAGTAAAGTGTTCACCGAACTCGACCCTCCAATTGGTCCATTGTTACGCGTGTTGTGTGTCATGTGGCACCTTGTTGTTAGAACCACATGTCGTGCAAGTCAAGGTCTTCCGTTTTGCGCCAGAAAAAAAGTTTTTTATCATCGCACGGCAGCACTCACCAATCACAGTAACGTTGCGATTGGCATCATCTTTGAAGAAATACGGTCCAATGATTTGGCCACTTTTTCTGAATGCATTGGTAGCTCTTGCAATGCTTCTGGCTGCTCTTCATTCCAATTACGGCAGTTTTGCTTGTTCACGTATCCATTCAACCAGAAATGAGTTGCGTAGCTGAACGCAATTTTTCGATAAAAAAGTGGATCTTCGGCCAACTTTTCCAGAGCCCATTCACCAAAAATTCAGCGTTGTGATAAGTTCGTTCGACTTCAATTCTTGCACCAGCTGTACTTTGAAAGGCTTCACACCTAAATTCTTCGGCAAAAATTTCTATGTAGTGGAGTAACGGAGGCCCAATTGCTGCGAACGGCGCCGAATCGATAATTCACGGTCATCACTAACACTGGCCGATACAGCTGCGACATATTCCTCAGTTCGCACTCGACGTAAGCGTGTTTGTGGGTTAATGTCCAACAATGTAAATTTGGTGCGAAATTTAGTTACAATAGTCTGAATAGTCGTCTCAGTAGGTCGATTAAACTGACCATGAAATGGAAGAAGCGCGCGATTAACTTTCTCAACAGAGCACAACATTAGACTCTGCTGGGTTCCTGGTCACAGTGGTGTCGCAGAAAATAAGAGCGTTGACGAGCTGCCAAGAATAGGATCAACACTTGATCCTAATCAAGCAGACACAACAGTTCAAGTCCCACCCTGTAATCTTAAACAGGTAATCAAGAGTGAAATTCTAGCCTTAGCAAATAAGAGATGGAACTCTCTCGATTCCTGTTTTACAACCAGAAAATTATGGCCTAGTTTCAATAAACAAAAGACCGATGTTAGCATCCAACTGAATAAAAAGTCTCTTTCTCTTCTCGTGAGCATCATCACAGGTCACAACCAACTCGGAAAGAAAAAGATGAAACTCAGTCTAGACGACTTATGCAGAGGATGCGGTGACGAGGAGATATAGGTACATGAGGGCACTCCTCACTACCTGTCTCATTGCCCAGCGCTATATCATCCTAGAAACAGACACCTAGGGAGACACTTCTTCAGCGACTTGGAGGAGCTCTTTGACATTCCAAGCAATATCATGTTAAAATTCATTAATGATACCAAATGGCTTGAGAATTCCTGATCTATGAAAACCGCCTTCAACTCAGTACGACAGTATAGTACGAACGAAAACGACTTAACGACGCACGTGTTCCTTGTAGGAGCAGAACCAACGGAGAATGGGCACTTCGCCTATACACCTGCGTTTGCGACTCCTACATTGAACATGAGCATCAGTGGGTCGATGGGGCCACCTCTACTTAAGATTGGGAAAATCCTCTTTGGTATGGAAACAGCCTCTTCGACTGAACTAATGACCAAACAAACGAACATATATACACCAAACATTGAGTTTTCAAACTCATCCACCAGACGTTGCAAGGAGCCACATGCTCCTACGGGCCTTGGTGGGGGAATGATTGCTCAAGTGGAGGTAAAGGAAAAGAATACCCCCTGAGAAGGCGTATACCTCTCCCTAGCCGGGCTATTATGTGACGATAGAAATTTCAATAACAATGGTAACAAGATCAACTGTCAGCACACTAACCTAACCTAACCTAACCTTAGCGTTGTTCGTTTGTAAGACTATTCATGGGAAAATTATAGACCAAACTGAAGATGTTTGACAGTGACACAAAATACGAAACGTGCCTGAGCTGTCAAAACCAGTGTTGCTAAAACGGAAATAACAAACAAATATTATTATGTGCTCAAGCCGATTTCTAGGCCTCTTATGAAAGCATCTAGAGTGACGAGATCTGTAAGGGGTATTTCAATAAAGGCGGGTAGATGTTCCAATGGTATAGAACAGGCTGAGTTTGAGAGGTATTAACAAAATTGTTTTTTTATTTGAAAGGCTCATATACGAGTATCCTATTATACATGGAATATGGCATCGTTAAGAAGCCCACCGTAGATTCTTACGGTGGCACTGATTCGAATGGTCCAATTTTCAATGACACTTCCGCATAAATCGGGCTGAATTTGGGCGATTGTGTGTGTTGTATTCACCTTAAGGGCATCGGTCGATTTTGGTGTAATTGAGAGACCTGCGTCTCCAAGAAAACACTAAAATAAAAAGCATAGCAGGGTAATTCGCATGACCTTGCTGGCCAACTTACGTCACCTCTGCGAGAGATAACCTTACCCCCAAATCGTTCATGAAGAATGTCAATTGTATCACAAATTGGAAGAAGAGAATATAGTTCAAAATTTCTAAAAATGACATTTTGATGCAAATGTCATCTCTATACTTAGACCCATCGGTTAGGCCGAAGAAAGAAACAAAAAACCGTTTTTCTAAAAGAAATATAGGTGATTTTAAAAAGGCATCTTAGAACAGTCACACAAAGAAATTATTCAGTTTCTTGCGTTTTCCCAACAGTTAGATCAGATGGATCTATTTCCTTCTTTCAATTGGTGATTCAATTGCGGCATTCGGTGTGTAGCACGTATGGTTGACCTGTTGGACCCACATGCCGTCTAGAACAATATGGTTCAATTTGGGCCATACGTAATGAGTTATTAACGTTCTAACGGTGACCGCCTAATCAAAGTCATTTTAGAAAAAGCACGGATCAATGACGCCTTCGGCCCAAAATCCACACCAAACAATTTCTTTTTGTAGATGCATTGTCTCCTGGTGAACCTCGTAACTTGTGTTTGGTCATTTACTTTGAGAGCCTTAGACAGTTGGATCTTGTACGGGTGTAGGCCCAAGTCCCTCCGCAGAACTAACCAAGTTGAATTCTGTGAAAGGCCAAGTTCTTATCCATGGCGAGGAATCGACTGCCCAAGGTTTCACAGACCGCGAAAATGTTCTCGGCCGATCTGGCGTTCCTTTGATGTAAGAAATGTTAGCTGATTGATTACCGAACCGGTCACCAAAATCTACACCAATTTGAAAAGCCCTTTTTAGTGAGAATGTGCTGGTTTGTTTCTCAGTCGCTCCAAAAATGTTTTTGAGTGGCGTACTGCCTCTTACGAGGAATTTACTAACTCTCGAAGAGCATCTCCTGCCATGAAAATTGCTGGGCATTAGCCGTTCGGAATCAGCAGAAAATTTAAAATTATGGCAACATGCTGCACATAGGAATGGTTGCTTGTTGTATGTCACTACAAATTGTCCAATTATTCGCATATGCCAAAGATATTACACTTATCAAGAAAAAAAGCTTGAAAACAGCCGCGCTTTTCTTTGTATTACTCATAAGAAGGATGCGAAGAAGATGTGTTTTAAGTTCAATCCCAAAAAAGACCAAGTGTATTTTGTTGTTAAGATAACACACCCTATGCCAGCGTTTTTTTTTTAATTATGCACTACCATAAATAGCTAGGGATTTTGTCTAGCTAATTTCCGCTGTAAGTCCAGAGAACGATACCAACGCTGAGATCAAACAAAAATCGCTGTTTCTTTGAACTAAGGAGGGAATTGAGTATGCACATCCTCCAGAGGATATACAAATTCCATTATCATTCTGGTCCTGTTATGTGGTGCAAAGGCATGTTAAAGGTGGATGAAAATGCTTAAGTCAATTTTATGTGAAAAATTCTTCGAGAGGTTTTTCGACCTATCTGCATAGACAAGGAGCGGAGCAGAAGATACAAAATTAGACTGTACAAAAATAAATAGCGATATACTCGTAGCTTACTGGGTCATTTTTTTTTTTTTTTTTTTTTTTTCAATACAAAGGTTTCTTTATTTTCACAAATATTTAAAATTTATAATAGTTTACCCACAAAGCAAAGTGCTTATCTATTTGCTTATTATAGTTATAAACAATAGTTATTATTTTATTTTACATAGTGATTGAATTCATGATGCAATTGAAATTTTATTTTGAGAATAATAAACTTTACATAATCTATTAGATATTTAGCATTACTTATTTGGAACAAAATACAATTCTAACAGATGTTTTTTAATTTCTTTCTTTCGTTTCTTAAAATTTCTTATACTTTTCAGATTCTGTGGTAATTCATTTATTATTTTTGGAACAATGTATCTGAGCTCTCTGTTCCCATATAAGTTGAAAGTTGACGGGATTTCAAGTATTCCAAGTGCTCTTCTTCTAGTATTTATGTAGATTATAAATAAATTATCACAAGTAGCACAAAATGGTATAATTTCGGTATCACATTTCTTAATTCATACTTTATTCCTTCTTTATTAGGTATGTAAATTTATGCCTACTTAATTCCATCTTAATATGATCTTTATTAGGTATTGTTTTAAAGAACTTAACTTGGTGTGTTTACTTCTACTTAAAGCATTCTTAAATACTTCTTAAATGGGCATTTCTTAAATCGGTTTTTTTTTGTTACTTAATTCCTTCTTTAATCCTTCTTAAAACATTCTTTTTTACTTGCGACTTATAGGTACTATAAGGCAAGTTATGCATTCGTAAAAAAAATCGAACTCGAGATTTTGATCAAAGTTGACATTACGATGATAGCGAAGACCAAAAAAGTGGGTCTCGCAATTCTGTCTGTCTGTCTGTCTGTCTGTCTGTCTGTCGGTTCGACTACAGCCTAAACGGCTCGGCCGATTTTCTTCAAACTTGGTAGATATGGGTTTTAATTTTTTACCCCCGGACGTTTTTTTCTATTTTTTTTTAAGACCAAAAATAACGGTACCTGCCATACGATTTTTTTTCGAAATTTTATAAATATTTTTTTTTCTCAAAAACTGTCCCACAGAATTTTTTAAAAAAAATTCCAAAAATTTCATTTGGTAAAAACTAGCTAATGGTTGAAAAAAATTTTACAAAAAATTGTTATTTTCGGTAGCCCCCCTGGGTCCATTTTTTTTGTTTTTGATTTTCTCGAAAACGGTACACCCGATTTTAATAATTTTTTTTATGCCAAAGCTCCTCCAAAGTTTGAATATTATAACATATTCAAATTTTCAATTTTTAATTTTTTGGATTTAAAAAAAAAAAATTCAAAATTTTTTTTTGGAATCTCAATATTTCGAAAACCCCATGCTCGATTTTTTTCAAACTTGGCAAATAAAAGTTTCTTAATATAATCTACAATATTTGAGAAAAAAAAATTTGTTTTATTTAAAACTAACGGTACCTTCCATACAAATTTTAAAAAATGGTTTTCGAAAATCGCATTTTTCTCGAAAACGGTTCCGAGAATTTTGCTAAAATTTTTTTTCTTTTGATTAATCTTTACAATTTATAATTTAATAAAAAAAAATTTGAAATCTAGATATTACTGACTGTACCTACCATAGAACGATTTTTTCGAATTTTGAATTTCTCATTATCGACTTAACGGATTTTAATGAAATTTTTTATAAAAAAGCTCCTAAAAAGTTTAAAAAACATTGCATTTAAAAACTTAAGAAAAAATATTTTTTCAATTTTTAGAAAAAAAAGTAATTTTTTTTTTTGAAAAATTCGATATCTCAAGAACGGCTTAGTATTTTTTTTGTAAATTAGACTTTTATTCGTACAATAATAAAAACTTAAGGTTGGCGTACCAACATTTTTTCTTAAAAATGTTTTAAAAATTTTGTACATAAAAGCTTATTTTTTTAAGGAACCACTACAAAGACTTATAATTTTTGTTCCTGCATAAATTCATATTTGCATATCATTCTGTTTTTATCTCTTACTACTTAAAGAATTAAAAAAATTCATTTTATCCTTATGAACAGTTTTCTCTAATAACATTCGTTTTTAAAATTCCTAGTCTATTACATAGGAGCAAGTTCGTGCGACCCAGTCGTGCATTTTATTTATTTTGGTATTAAATCGGTATTTTTCAGATTCTTTAATACATATTTAAGTCCTCTGAAACAGTATGATTCATAACGCCGTTTTCGTACTTTTAGTTTTAGATGGGAAGCAAAATGTGTAAACCGAATTTATTAAATCTTAAAAAAATAGAGATTGTTTCATTATTGCAGACAAACAAAAATTTAAATAGCATTTATTTAAAATGTGACTTTTTTGATGACATCCGTTTATGTAACTGACAAAATGTCCATACTTAACTCATACTTTATTCCTTCTTTATTGGGTAGGTGTGCTAATTTATGGCTACTTAATTCCGTCTTAATTTCGTCTTTTTTAGGTATTGCTTTACAGAACTTAACATGGTGTGTTTACTTCTACTTAAAGCATTCTTAAATACTTCTTAAATTGGCATTTCTTAAATCGGTTATTTTTGTTACTTAATTCCTTCTTTAATCCTTCTTAAAGCATTTCTTTTTTATTTTGGTATTAAATCGGTATTTTTCAAATTCTTTAATACGTATTTAAGTCTTCTTAAAGAGTATAATATTAAAAACACGAGAGAGTTATTTGAGTAGCACTTTGAGACAAGATATTTAAAGTGTCACAGTGGCACAATAGGTAGAGCACAAGCACGGCAAGCGAGAGGACTCGGGTTCGAATCTCAGTGGAAGCACAGAGGTAAATTAAAAAAACTAACTTTTAAAATTCTTTCATTCCAGCAAAAATTCACATAAAGACTAGAATATAATCAACAATAATAAAAAAAAAAAAACAGATAATAAAAAAAATTTATTATTATTGTTTCTAATAATTTTTTTAAGAATTGCCGTAGCTCTTTAAGAAGGAGTTAAGAAGTATTTAAGAAGATGTAAGGAAATATTTAAGAAGGAGTAATGAAGTATTTAAGAAGAATGATATCCCGATTTAAGACCATTTTAAGACTCAATTTATCTTCTTATTTCCTTCTATCGGACCGCCCACTTGCGCCTTTTCTCTACTTAATAGGAACTTAAATCCGTCTTATAGAAGATGTCAGATGCCGATTTAGAATTCTTAAAGACTTCGTTAAGTAATTCTGTGCTACTTGTGATAAAATCGCAAGGACACCAATGCTATTGCCCGGAAAGTCTTTGCATGGTACTCCTAGAAACGGCCGGTGCGGTAGAAGAAAACCACGTATCAGATGACAAACACGATATGGAAGAGGACAATAAACTTGGCGTGTTAGGGTAGCAGCTCACTGAAAAAAAATTGTTAATTGAGGTTCAGATACACTCCAGACTATATCTTAACTGCTCAAATGTTAATGTTAATGTGCTGCTGCTTTAAAAACATGGCTGAATGTGCTTTCAAATTTTGAACACATATAAAATCATTGTTTCGAATGCAATGAAAAATAAAATGCACGAGTAGTTCGCACGAACTTGCAAATGAGAAATTCAAAATGGTTCAATGGTACTGTTAATAATGTATTAATTTCAAAAATGATTTCATAATAATAATTCAAAAAATTTTATTTCAATATAATTTTATATGATAAGGATCGTACAAACTAAGCAACAAAAAAATTATTGGAAATCAATTTTAAGCTTTTGTATGGTGGGTATGGGTACCGTTGCTTTCAGATGAAAAGAAACATTTTTCTACATTTTTGGGTGGTATTAAAAAGCTGTAAGTTTTAAAGTTTCAAAAAAGTCGAGTAAGTAGCCTGCGAAATAAGGATTAAGTTTAAAAAAAATTCAAATGTTTTTCTTTTTTTGAATTAACAATTCAAGATTTTTAGAAGTACAACATCAGTTCTACTGTTTAGATATTGTAGGAATAAAAATTTTGCAAAAAGTTTGCAAAAAAAACTATCCGTTTTTAAGATATAGAATTTTCAAAAAAAAAAAATGATTTTTTTTTGTAAACTCAAAATATATTTTTTTTTTAAGTTTTGAAATGCAATGTTTTTAAACTTATTATAAGCTTCTCTGTAAAAAAAAATTCATTAAAATCCTTTATGTCGATATTAAGAAATTCTAAATTGGAGAAAATGATTCTATGGCAGATACAATCAGTAATGTCTTAATTTAGAATATGTTCTATTAAATTATAGATCGTAAAAATTAATCAAGAGTAAAAAAAATTATCATAATTCTAAGCACCGTTTTCGAGAAAAATACGATATTGGAAAATCATTTTTAACATTTGTATGGTGGAGACAGTTATCTCTAGGTAATGTAAGAAGTTTTTTCTCACATCTTGCAAAATGTATTAAGAAACTTGTTACTGTGAAGTTTAAAAAAATCAAACATGAGGTTTTTGAAATATTGAGTTTGGAAAAAAAAAATTGAATTTTTTTCTTAAATCCAAAAAAAAAAATTATTTGAAAATTTGAATACACAATACTATTAAAATTTTAGAGGGTCTTTGCATAAGAAATTTTTAAAAATCAATTGTTCCGTTTTTGAGAAAATCAAAAACATAAAAAATGGTGCCAGCAATAACCATTTTTCGGAATATTATTTTCACCCATAACCTAGTTTTAACCAAATTAAATTTTTAGAATATTTCTTAAGAAAAATCTGTGGGACAGTTTTTGAGAAAAAAAAATATTTATAAAATTTCGAAAAAATCATATGGCAAGTACCGTTATTTTTGGTCTTCAAAAAAAAAACGTTTGGGGGGGGGGGGGGGGGGAATACAAAATGATATCTACCAAGTTTAAAGAAAATCGGCCCAGCCGTTTAGGCTGTAGTCGAACAGACAGCCATACAGAATTGGGAGACCCACTTTTTCGTCTTCGCTATCATCTTAATGTCAACTTTGATCAAAATCTCGAATTCGATTTTTCTTACGGATGCATAACTTAGCCTTTAGTACCTTTGTATAAGTTTCAAGAAAAAATGGGTAGTACCATTATTAACCGTATTTCGAAAAAAGAATTTTTGAAAATCTGTGCAACAGTTTTTAAGACAAAAAAATTTCGAAAAAAAGTTTTATGACAGGCACCCTTATTTTTTATCGTAAAAAAAAAACCTGTTGAAGAAATGTTAAAAATACTATCCATCAAGCTTAAAGAAAGTCGGCCGAGCCGTTGAGACTGTAATCGAGCACACAAACAGAATTACGAGACCCACTTTTATCGTCTTACTTATCATCGTTATAAGTCTCGACTTCAATTTTTGTTAACGAATCAATAAATTTCCATATAGTACATTATAACGAAACGCTATACTTTTTCTCCCACCGCCCAAAAAAGCCCAACCGCCGCCACCGCGCCGCCGCATTCCGAATCATTACATTAAAATGCCCGTCTGAAACCTCATATAATTTACAGAACCCTGGCTTGCTTTCGCTTTACATATCACACCGCTTTGCCGCATCATAATACCGAGCCGTCTTACCAAAAGCAAAGTGGTACTCGTATATACTCGTATTTATACTATGCCACCGAACACTGGGTTGTTATTCGCTTCATACATTACACCGAAACCGAACCCCGAGAGCATTAAACTACCTGCATCCATATAAGAAATGCTGGCAACCAGATGTTTGATAAGATGATCATATTTGTAGTTTGTTTATTTCTCTCAATTCACACTGCCTTTTGATTGAAATATTAATATGGAGACGTGAATAATCAAAACAAATTCGTCACTGTACAATCGGGACTGAACAACCCGAGTCAAAAACCAAGACAATTTTTCATAATGCTAATTTTGAACCATGTACATTACAATTATTATAATTTTTAGAGTTTAAGTCATTTTATAAGTCAGGCCCCCTATGTGCCAACAAATTTCTACCCTATACATATTATCCTCAAGTTTCACAATTGTATATATTAAGTTCAATAAAAAACCTTGAAACCTTGAAATACAAATTCGTCTTCTACCTTTGCCTGATGTTTTGCACCAAGCAGTGTACACATAAAGGAAGAAAACTAAGCAGATTACATTTACGAGTAATACGGGAACCGAATAAATTAATTAGCAAGTAGGAGCACACTGCTGGGTACGAAGTGTACTAGATAGTAGTTCCGAAAAACCGTTTTGGGTTCTGAACTTCTACCTGCCGCTTGACCTGACCTATCCCCCCACGTTCATTTCTGCACTCCACTTCTAAGTGTAGCGTTGACAAGGCTTAGCGAAAACCGATTTTTCTTCTAGTCTTTCGCTAGGAGCAGGGGCGTGTCCCAACGATTTTTTCTGTGGATACTCTTCTTCAAAGAGTACTACAGACAAGCTTGTTGCCGCGGACGAAGCCCCGATTTTTCCTCCGGACTCTTGCTGGAGGTATGATTAAACCTTAATGCCGTATATGAAATATCATGTTATTTATTGTACAAATATTCATTGTTATTTATATAATACGAAATACTTTGTTAATTAAATAATAAGATGTAACTAAAGAAATTGTAAATGCTGCAAACAACTTTGTAACTGAATAAAGATTGAATTAATTTGG